>OY292491.1:12564579-13883932 GCA_958496325.1 Nomophila noctuella
TAAAATCCAAATAACAAATAAAATAAAATTGTTTGCGTTTCAGCTTGTTATTTTGTGGTTTCGTAATAAAACTATTCTAGTAAGTGTTATGAACTTCCTCGTCGCATATCTATATTTAAGTCACTTAGTCATTAGCTCAAAGGAATTCACAGATATGAGCAAAGATTTATTCTCTCTAAACTGGCTCGAGTTCAAATAAACTTTAAATGACATTGGTTCGACATTAACGTTTCAGGATATTATAAATATGAAAGTGTGTTAAAGTTGGCTCGCATATAGATTCTAATTTAGACTAACATTAAATCTAGCTTTCCGATGAATACTCTGTACCTATACTATCCTGTTTGATGTTGTGAACAAACTAGCATATAAATAGATGAGACTTTACAAGGTTCATTTACCCACTTCATGGAACATGGAACTTCCTATCGATTTCAGAATCTTAAATTGAATATTTTCGATAAAATGTTACCTTTGATTGTTTATTTGATCTAGTTAATGGTTACTCGGTGAATTTGTTCAACTATTGTATGTTAGACATTATTGCCAAATAAAAAATTCGGCATTCGAAAAGTGCGACTATCGACTATGTTTTTGGCCGGTTCTATTTCGGTTCCAATGAATCAAACAACAAAGAATCTATATAATTAATTGATTATTCATTAGAAGTGCACCTCTGAAGCTTACACGCATAATTAAAACTTCAAGTTTGGAACTAACCAAAATTTTCACTCTCTTAGGCGCGGCGGCGATCGGTGGAGCGTTCACCCCTTCAATCCTGCGCAAGATGGGCACCTTCAACGAGCGGCCGGTGATCTTCGCGCTGTCCAACCCGACCAGCAAGGCCGAGTGTACGGCAGAGGAAGCCTACAGCAACACCGACGACAGGGCTGTCTTCGCGTCCGGCTCGCCCTTCCCGGAGTACCGCACCAAGGACGGGAGGAAACTCACCCCCGGACAAGGGAATAACGCGTACATCTTCCCAGGGTTAGCTCTGGGCATCATTTGCGCGGGAATTGTGGACATTTCGGAGGATTTCATGCTGTTGTCTGCTGAGGTGCGTATCTTTCGTCGCCTTGTGTTAAAATTTAGCCTTTTATTTGTGCATATGACAGATAAGTTTGTTGTTCTTTTAAGGTTGACTTGCTTAGGTAAAGCTTGTTTACCTGCTAAGAGAAATAACGAGGGCCTTCATTATACATATACCTACCTACATACATATTGCATAGTCCACTCCCCACCTTATTATTGGAAATAATTTGTTGTTAATAAATTAAATAGGTACCTACTTGCTTGTTCATACCTACATATACCTACCTATGAACTGGCTGCTTTCATCATCTAAGACTTTTTAAATCACACAATATGTTAACATTTGATTTATTTTTCTTTCTAGGCGCTTGCTGAAATTGTATCTCAAGAGGACCTGGATCACGGAAGCTTGTACCCACCCCTAGCGGACATTCAGAACTGCTCGGTCAGAATCGCCAAGAAAGTTGTCGAGCACGCCTACAAATGCGGTAAGAAAGCAATGCAATATCTTTTATCTGTCCATTAGAGCATATTTGAATTCTAATGCAGGGCCAATGCCTCCATTTTTTGAAATCATATGTAAAGGTTTTTACCAAAGGCGGCTTGATGATCACAAATCCGTGCTATGTTCGGGAATTTTTGCCTTACCCGTGAACCAAACCTATGAACTCGAGGTTATTGCCCGGTTCTTAGGTCACTAGTCTAACATGTACAAAACTAACTACTTAGTCCATATTGTTGCAGGCAAAGCGTCAGTGTTCCCCCAACCAGCGGACGTAGAGAAGTTCATCCGAGCGCAGATGTACGACGTACACTACACGCCCGCCGTGCCGCCCGTCTACTCGTGGCCCAGCCAGGGGCCATCGGTGGACCTCATCTAGCCCAACTAGACAATATGACCAACAGCCAATGACTATGAACCACTGTTACACTCACAGCATTTTGTTCAACACCAATGAGATTCAACAGAGGGTTTTCGCCGTTTGAAAAATCCGTCAGATGGCACTACGTAGGCGTCAGGTCTGGCTACTGCATTTATGACGTTGTCAGATATGTCAAAATACACACATCATAGCGGTAAGACGTCACGCCTACGTATTGACATCTAATGGATGCCTAGAAGTTTATAAGCGAAAACCCTCAAGGAAAAGCCACAAACTTTAGAATCTAAAATCTATTGAAACCTGAAGTAGACTGTGCAGTGTAACAGAACAACCCTTGTTATTCACAAACACTTAGTATCTGCATGCTTCGAATTTAAAATACTCATGTTAACCAGCGCTAATTTATTAACGCTGAAATAAATTCATAAAAGAAGTGGTTCTAGCGTGTTTCCAAAGAAATATTCAAATAAACCGCTGGTTTGTTCAATCGAAGCATTCAGACACGACGACTTTAAACGTTGCTAGCGCAAAGTAATTACGAATCACATGGCAAACTAATGGAGATTCTAACTAGTTTTATTCAAAAACATCCTTTGAATTTAGCGATATAAAAAAACACTTTTAATCTCATTTATAATCTCCGAATAAAATATGTTACGATAATTTATAAAGTAAAGCGCTTGCAGTGTTTAATACATTAAATAATCTATGCTTATAAATTGTTAGGACTGTAGTTTGACGCGGCGAGGAAGGGAAATGTCGTCCATTCGAATAAGAATTTAAATGGAAATTATAATTACCTACGTCACAACAATGTTTAGGTTTATTTGAGGGTCTTGGAGCAGATGAAGGGAAAGAACTGTAACACAAAGCCCAAGTCTTGTATATTACAGGGTGGATTATTTATGTATAGTATGTTAAACAATGGTTACCATTTCTTAAAATGTTCACTTAGTAATTTATTTTGTATTGTCACAAATTGAAAGAACAAATAAGAATGTAAAGTTAATTTCTCTCGACTGTTAGGAGTAATAATATTATTTAGAAATTATTAAAGCATTTAATAGCTTGCCGATGATGATACCAATAAAATGTTGCGACTGTACTTTCCAAATATTTAGCCATTCCAAATCGTTAACCTATTTAATACTGCTACGAACATTATTCCTACTTAGGCTAACCTTATATTCTAACAGGTAAAGCGGTTACCTATTTCAAATTAATATTTATGAATCTAACTTAAATTTGTGAACATTATTATGAGGTATTTTTATGTAAATTTTAAATAATATATTGATGAGATGCGATCTCTTGCGTTTTTTTGTAAATCCTAATCCTTTCCACACACACAAGTAACCCTGTAACCTTATCATGAAAATTAAAAAAGTAAAGTATCAGTCTATATTAATGTCCCATTGCAGGACAAAGGCCTCCATCATTATAGATAAATATAATTTTGAATTTTTTGGTTCCCCGGTCAAAAAGACCAAACCTCATCTGTCGTCTTATTCTGCATACACGTTGGGTTTTCGATGAGTGCACCTCGGTAACATGCGAGCCCTTAGTCCACCTTTGATCCTATTATATTATCGAAAGGGGACACTGAACTACAAAATTCGTATGTAAAAAATGGTTCAGAATAAATTTTCAAAAACTGCGAATATCTCGAAAACGGTGCGTCCTACGTAAAATCTGACGAAATTTTGAACCCCTTTTAGGAAAACCCCCACAGATACTCGAGATCTATCCGATGGGCGTGATGATGATGATGAATGACGATGTTGATGATGATGACCTCGCCTAAATCGGTCAAACGCTTTTTTATTTTGCAATTATAAAAATAAAAATAGCGACGATAATGCCGTCAACTAGCGCGTCATTGAATGACAACTCTCTGCAAAGCTACTCGAGATATATCTGATATACCTACATAATGATGATGCTGATGTTTTATTTAATTACAAACAGAAAAAAATCATCATTATAGCTTAGATGGCTCAGGCGGGAGTCGAACCCAGCGCCTCGTGCAATCCAAAATTATAGATGAATATAATAATTAATATTCTATATAATTTTGGATTTTTTGGCTCCCCGGTCAAGAAGACCACACCTCATCTGACGTCTTATTCTGCATAAACGTTGGGTTTTCGATGAGTGCACCTCGGTAACATGCGAGCCCTAAGTCCACCTTTGATCCTATTATCGAAAGGGGGCACTGAACTTCAAAATTCGTATGTAAAAATTGGTTCAGAATAAATTTTCAAAAACTGCGAATATCTCGAAAACGGTGCGTCCTACGTAAAATCTGACGAAATTTTGAACCCCTTTTAAGGAAACCCCCACAGATACTCGAGATCTATCCGATAGGCATGATGATGATGATGAATGACGATGTTGATGATGATGACCTCGTCCAAATCGGTCAAATACAGATATGCCTATTATTTTCCCATAACAGGCAATAGCGACGTTAATGCCGTGCTGTGGCATGCCGCAGTCATCTGGTTGAATCTGCTGATCATTATCCAAGAGTTTGTCCCGGTCTCTGAGTCCAGGGTGCCTGCCCAGGTTTTGGTTGAATCTACTTTTAGTAGTATCTAGCGCGTATTGGTTTTTATTGTTATAATTGGAAAATAAAAAAAATCACCTGTGTTTGACCGGTTTGGACGACCGATCATCATCATCAACATCGTCATTCATCATCATCATCATGCCCATTGGATAGATCTCGAGTATCTGTGGGGGTTTTCCTAAAAGGGGTTGAAAATTTCGTCAGATTTTACGTAGGACGCACCGTTCTCGAGATATTCGCAGTTTTTGAAAATTTATTCTGAACCAATTTTTACATCCGAATTTTGAAGTTCAGTGCGCCCTTTCGATAATAGGATCAAAGGTGGACTTAGGGCTCGCATGTTACCGAGGTGCACTGATCGAAAACCCAACGTGTATGCAGAATTAGACGTCAAAAAAGGGGATTGCACGAGGCGCTGGGTTCGACTCCCGCCTGAGACATCTAAGCTATTATGATGATTTTTTTCTGTTTTTAATAAAAAAAAAACAGCATCATCATTATGTACATCGGATTGATCTCGAGTAGCTTTGTAGAGAGATGTCATTCAATGACGCGCTAGTTACTGATACTAATAGCAGATCAAACCAGAGCCAGGGCAGGGACCCTGGACTCCGAAGCAATGACCGATGAAGCGACCGGGACAAACGCTAGGATGATGATGAGCAGATTCAACCAGATGACATGACTCCGGCATGTCTTAGGTCAGCACGGCATTAACGTCCTATTATTATACAGGGTGGAATCTTGAAATGGGTTTTGTTCGGCAGGTACATTAACCACTACAGTTACAAGGTAACGTTGTTAGGCAACCATCCATAACTTTTTGAGATATTATGACCTACATTCACAGATTTTGGAAAAAAGGTACAGTCGTCAAGAAAAGTGCTGAAACTGGCAAAATTTTTTTTTCATGCCAATCGATCCTATTTCATGTAAGGATCAAATGACTCTATGGGACCATTTGAGGTTTGAGTACTAGAAACGTCAGAAATAGCAAAAAACTTTTCCCATACATTTTGTACTAAAAATTCCAAAAAAAAATTTGGAATTTTTTTCATGCCATTCGATCCTGTTTCATGTATGAATCAATACTTTGTATCAGACCATTTAAGGTTTGACTACTAAAAATGTGAGAAATAGACTTCGAAAATTTTCAGTACTAAATGTATGGGCATAGTATTTTTTGCGATTTTTGCCATTTCCAGTACTCAAACCTAAAATGGTCTGATACAAAGTTTTGATTCATACATGAAACAGGATCGAACGGCATGAAAAAAGTTCCAAATTTTTTTTTGGAATTTTTAGTACAAAATGTATGGGAAAAGTTTTTTGCTATTTCTGACATTTCTAGCACTCAAACCTTTAATGGTCCCATAGAGTCATTTGATCCTTATATGAAATAGGATCGATTGGCATGAAAAAAAAATTTTGCCAGTTTCAGCATTTTTCTTGCTGACTGTACCTTTTTTCCAAAATCTGTGAATGTAGGTCATAATATCTCAAAAAGTTATGGATGGTTGCCTAACAACGTTTTCTTGTAACTGTAACGGTTAATGTACCTGCCGAACAAAACCCATTTCAAGATTCCACCCTGTATACATACTACTAATAGTTTTCATTGTTATAATTGGAAAATAAAAAAGCACCTGTGTTTGACCGATTTGGACGACCGGTCATCATCATCAACATCGTCATTCATCATCATCATTATGCCCATCGGATAGATCTCGAGTATCTGTGGGGGTTTTCCTAAAAGGGGTTCAAAATTTCGTCAGATTTTACGTAGGACGCACCGTTTTCGAGATATTCGCAGTTTTTGAAAATTTATTCTGAACCAATTTTCGAGTAGCTTTGCAGAGAGATGTCATTCAATGACGTGCTAGTTTTTACTACTAATAGCAGATCAAACCAGAGCCAGGGCAGGGACCCTGGACTCCTAAGCAATGACCGATGCAGCGACCGGGACAAACGCTAGGATGATGATGAGCAGTTTCAACCAGATGATTGCGGCATGCCTTAGGCCAGCACGGCATTAACGTCCCTATTGGTTTTTATTGTTATAATGTGGAAAATAAAAAAGCACTTTTGCTTTATTTGACCGATTTGGACGAGGTCATCATCATCAACATCGTCATTCATCATCATCATCATGCCCATCGGATAGATCTCGAGTATCTGTGGGGGTTTTCCTAAAAGGGGTTCAAAATTTCGTCAGATTTTACGTAGGACGCACCGTTTTCGAGATATTGGCAGTTTTTAAAAATTTTTATGATCCAATTTTTACATACGAATTTTGAAGTTCAATGGCTCCTTTCGATAGTATGATCAAAGGTGGACTTAGAGCTCGCATGTTACCGAGGTGCACTCATCGAAAACCCAACGTGTATGCAGAATAAGACGTCAGATGCGGTTTGGTCTTTTGACCGGGGAGCCAAAAAATCCAAAATTATAGATGAATACTTATAATAATAATAATATTTGGCATGCCAAATATAATTTTGGATTGCACGAGGCGCTGGGTTCGACTCCCGCCTGAGACATCTAAGCTATTATGATGATTTTTTCTGTTTCTAATTTAAAAAAAAAAAACATCAGCATCATCATTATGTACATCGGATTGATCTCGAGTAGCTTTGCAGAGTGATGTCATTCAATGACGCGCTCGTTATTACTACTAATAGCAGATCAAACCAGAGCCAGGGCAGGGACCCTGGACTCCTAAGTAATGACCGATGAAGCAACCGTGTCAAACGCTAGAATGATGATGAGCAGATTCAACCAGATGACTGCGGCATGCCACAGCACGGCATTAACGTCGCTATTGGTTTTTATTGTTATAATTGGAAAAAAAAAGCACCTGTGTTTGACCGATTTGGACGAGGTCATCATCATCAACATCGTCATTCATCATCATCATCATGCCCATTGGATAGATCTCGAGTATCTGTGGGGGTTTTCCTAAAAGGGGTTCAAAATTTCGTCAGATTTTACGTAGGACGCACCGTTTTCGAGATATTCGCAGTTTTAGAAAATTTATTCTGAACCAATTTTAACATACGAATTTTGAAGTTCAGTGCTACCTTTCGATAATAGGATCAAAGTGTGTTATAATAATTGGAAAATAAAAAAGCACCTGTGTGACCGATTTAGACGAGGTCATCATCATCAACATCGTCATTCATCATCATCATCATGCCCATCGGATAGATCTCGAGTATCTGTGGGGGTTTCCCTAAAAGGGGTTCAAAATTTCGTCAGATTTTACGTAGGACGCACCGTTTTCGAGATATTCGCAGTTTTTGAAAATTTATTCTGAACCAATTTTTACATACGAATTTTGAAGTTCATCGCCCCCTTTCGATAATAGGATCAAAGGTGGACTTAGGGCTCGCATGTTACCGAGGTGCACTCATCGAAAACCCAACGTGTATGCAGAATAAGACGTCAGATGAGGTTTGGTCTTTTTGACCGGGGAGCCAAAAAATTCAAAATTATAGATGAATATAATAATATTTGGCATGCCAAGTATAATTTTGGATTGCACGAGGCGCTGGGTTCGTCTCCCACCTGAGCCATCTAAGCTATAATGATGATTTTTTCTGTTTGTAATTTTAAAAAAAACATCAGCACATTATGTGTATCGGATAGATCTCGAGTAGCTTTGTAGAGTGATGTCATTCAATGACGCGCTAGTTATTACTACTAATAGCAGATCAAACCAGAGCCTGGGCAGGGACCCTGGACTCCGAAGCAATGACCGATGGAGCGACCGTGACAAACGCTAGGATGATGATGAGCAGATTCAACCAGATGACATGACCCCGGCATGTCTTAGGTCAGCACGGCATTTACGTCCTATTATTATATACATAACTACTAATAGTTTTTATTGTTATAATTGGAAAATAAAAAAGCACCTGTGTTTGACCGATTTGGACGAGGTCATCATCATCAACATCGTCATTCATCATCATCATCATGCCCATCGGATAGATCTCGAGTATCTGTGGGGGTTTTCCTAAAAGGGGTTCAAAATTTCGTCAGATTTTACGTAGGACGCACCGTTTTCGAGATATTCGCAGTTTTTGAAAATTTTTATGAACCAATTTTTACATACGAATTTTGAAGTTCAGTGCCCCCTTTCGATAATAGGATCAAAGTGTGTTATAATAATTGGAAAATAAAAAAGCACCTGTGAGACCGATTTAGACGAGGTCATCATCATCAACATCGTCATTCATCATCATCATCATGCCCATCGGATAGATCTCGAGTTTCTGTGGGGGTTTTCCTAAAAGGGGTTCAAAATTTGGTCAGATTTTGCGTAGGACGCACCGTTTTCGAGATATTCGCAGTTTTTGAAAATTTTTATGAACCAATTTTTACACACGAATTTTGAAGTTCAGTGCCCCCTTTCGATAATAGGATCAAAGTGTGTTATAATAATTGGAAAATAAAAAAGCACCTGTGTGACCAATTTAGACGAGGTCATCATCATCAACATCGTCATTCATCATCATCATCATGCCCATCGGATAGATCTCGAGTATCTGTGGGGGTTTTCCTAAAAGGGGTTCAAAATTTGGTCAGATTTTGCGTAGGACGCACCGTTTTCGAGATATTCGCAGTTTTTGAAAATTTATTCTGAACCAATTTTTACATACGAATTTTGAAGTTCAGTGCCCCCTTTCGATTATAGGATCAAAAGGTGGATTTAGGGCTCGCATGTTACCGAGGTGCACTCATCGAAAACGCAACGTGTATGCAGAATAAGACGTCAGGTGAGGTTTGGTCTTTTTGACCCGAGGAGCCAAAAAAATCCGGGGAGCCAAAAAATCCAAAATTATAGATGAATATAATAATTCTTGGCATGCTAAGTATTACCTTATAAAAAACGAAATGTTGTCAATTAAGTTAAAGATAAAAAAAATAGTCTTCAATGTTTTGGACGAGTACATTATCATCATTTCTTCTTCTAATTTTAACCAATTTTACATGCCATCATGCCAAGTATTATTATGTTCATCTATAATTTTGGATTGCACGAGGCGCTGGGTTCGACTCCCGCCTGAGACATCTAAGCTATTATGATGATTTTTTCTGTTTCTAATTTAAAAAAAAAACATCAGCATCATCATTATGTACATCGGATTGATCTCGAGTAGCTTTGCAGAGTGATGTCATTCAATGACGCGCTAGTTATTACTACTAATAGCAGATTAAACCAGAGCCAGGGCAGGGACCCTGGACTCCTAAGCAATGACCGATGAAGTGACCGCGACAAAAGCTAGGATGCTGATGAGCAGATTCAACCAGATGACATGACTCCGGCATGCCTTAGTCCAGCACGGCATTAACGTCCCTATTGGTTTTTATTGTTATAATTTGGAAAATAAAAAAGCACTTTTGCTTTGTTTGACCGATTTGGACGAGGTCATCATCATCAACATCGTCATCCATCATCATCATCATGCCCATCGGATAGATCTCGAGTATCTGTGGGGGTTTTCCTAAAAGGGGTTCAAAATTTCCGTTTTCGAGATATTCGCAGTTTTTGAAAATTTTTATGATCCAATTTTTACATACGAATTTTGAAGTTCAATGGCCCCTTTCGATAGTATGATCAAAGGTGGACTTAGAGCTCGCATGTTACCGAGGTGCACTCATCGAAAACCCAACGTGTATGCAGAATAAGACGTCAGATGCGGTTTGGTCTTTTGACCGGGGAGCCAAAAAATCCAAAATTATAGATGAATATAATAATATTTGGCATGCCAAGTATAATTTTGGATTGCACGAGGCGCTGGGTTCGACTCCCGCCTGAGACATATAAGCTATTATGATTTTTTCTGTTTCTAATTTAAAAAAAAAACATCAGCATCATCATTATGTACATCGGATTGATCTCGAGTAGCTTAGCAGAGTGATGTCATTCAATGACGCGCTCGTTATTACTACTAATAGCAGATCAAACCAGAGCCTGGGCAAGGACCCTGGCTGGACTCCGAACAATGACCGTGAAGCGACCGTGACAAACGCTAGGATGATGATGAGGAGATTGACCCAGATGACTGCGACTGCGGCATGCCGCAAGCACGTCCCTATTGGCTGTAATGATTGGAAAATAATAGGCATCTGCATTTGACCGATTTGGACGACGTAATCATCATCAACATCGTCATTCATCATCATCATGCCCATCGGATAGATCTCGAGTATCTGTGGGGGTTTTCCTAAAAGGGGTTCAAAATTTCGTCAGATTTTACGTAGGACGCACCGTTTTCGAGATATTCGCAGTTTTTGAAAATTTATTCTGAACCAATTTTTACATACGAATTTTGAAGTTCAGTGCCCCCTTTCGATAATGGGATCAAAGTGTGTTATAATAATTGGAAAAAAATAAAAAAGCACCCGTGTGACCGATTTAGACGAGGTCATCATCATCAACATCGTCATTCATCATCATCATCATGCCCATCGGATAGATCTCGAGTATCTGTGGGGGTTCTCCTAAAAGGGGTTCAAAATTTCGTCAGATTTTACGTAGGACGCACCGTTTTCGAGATATTCGCAGTTTTTGAAAATTTATTCTGAACCAATTTTTACATACGAATTTTGAAGTTCAGTGCCCCCTTTCGATAATGGGATCAAAGTGTGTTATAATAATTGGAAAAAAATAAAAAAGCACCTGTGTGACCGATTTAGACGAGGTCATCATCATCAACATCGTCATTCATCATCATCATCATGCCCATCGGATAGATCTCGAGTATCTGTGGGGGTTTTCCTAAAAGGGGTTCAAAATTTGGTCAGATTTTGCGTAGGACGCACCGATTTCGAGATATTCGCAGTTTTAGAAAAAAATTATGAACCAATTTTTACATACGAATTTTGAAGTTCAGTGCCCCCTTTCGATAATAGAATCAAAAGGTGGATTTAGGGCTCGCATGTTACCGAGGTGCACTCATCGAAAACCCAACGTGTATGCAGAATAAGACGTCAGGTGAGGTTTGGTCTTTTTGACCGAGGAGCCAAAAAATCCGGGGAGCTAAAAAATCCAAAATTATAGATGAATAGAATAATTCTTGGCATGCTAAGTATTACCTTATAAAAAACAAAATGTTGTCAATTAAGTTAAAGATAAAAAAAATAGTCTTCAATGTGTTGGACGAGTACATAATCATCATTTCTTCTTCTAATTTTAACCAATATTACATGCTGATGCCAAGTATTATTATGTGCATCTATAATTTTGGATTGCACGAGGCGCTGGGTTCAACTCCCGCCTGAGCCATCTAAACTACGACGATGGTTATTTCTGATTGTAATTTAAAAAAAAACATCAGCATCATCATTATGTACATCGGATAGATCTCGAGTAGCTTTGCAGAGAGATGTCATTTAATGACGCTCTAGTTATTACTACTAATAGCAGATCAAACCAGAGCCAGGGCAGTGACACTGGACTCCGAAGCAATGACCGACGAAGCGACCGTGACAAACGCTAGGATGATGATGAGCAGATTCAACCAGATGACATGACTGCGGCATGTCTTAGGTCAGCACGGCATTAACGTCCCTATAGGTAAATCTATACTAATATATAAAGCTGAAGAGTTTGTTTGTATGTTTGTTTATTTGAACGCGCTAATCTCAGGAACTACTGGTCCGATTTGAAAAAATATTTTTGTGTCGGATAGTCCATTTGATGAGGAAGGCTTTAGTTAGGCTACTGGAACTCGAAATCCACGCGGACGGAGTCGCGGGCGGCCGCTAGTATTGTTATAAATGGAAAATAAAAAAGCACCTGTGTTTGACCGATTTGGACGAGGTCATCATCATCAACATCGTCATTCATCATCATCATCATGCCCATCGGATAGATCTCGAGTATCTGTGGGGGTTTTCCTAAAAGGGGTTCAAAATTTCGTCAGATTTTACGTAGGACGCACCGTTTTCGAGATATTTGCAGTTTTAGAAAATTTATTCTCAAACAATTTTAACATACTTATTTTGAAGTTTAGTGCCTCCTTTCGATATGAGGAACAAAGGAGGATTTAGGGCTCACATATTTCCAAGGTACAATCATCGAAAAACACAACGTGTGTGCAGAATTAGACGTCAGAAGTGGTTGGGTCTTTTTGACCTTGGACTCCTAAGCAATGACCGATGAAGCGACCGTGACAAACGCTAGAATGATGATGAGCAGATTCAACCAGATGACATGACTCCGGCATGACTAAGGCCAGCACGGCATTAACGTCCCTATTGGTTTTTATTGTTATAATTTGGAAAATAAAAAAGCACCTGTGTTTGACCGATTTGGACGAGGTCATCATCATCAACATCGTCATTCATCATCATCATCATGCCCATCGGATAGATCTCGAGTATCTGTGGGGGTTTTCCTAAAAGGGGTTCAAAATTTCTTCAGCTTTTGCGTAGGACGCACCGTTTTCGAGATATTAGCAGTTTTTGAAAATTTTTATGAACCAATTTTTACATACGAATTTTGAAGTTCCATGGCCCCTTTCGATAGTATGGTCAAAGGTGGACTTAGAGCTCGCATGTTACCGAGGTGCACTCATCGTAAACCCAACGTGTATGCAGAATAAGACGTCAGATATAATAATATTTGGCATGCCAAGTATAATTTTGGATTGCACGAGGCGCTGGGTTCGACTCCCGCCTGAGACATCTGAGCTATTATGATGATTTTTTTGTTTCTAATTTAAAAAAAAAAAACATCATCATCATCATTATGTAGGTACATCGGATTGATCTCGAGTAGCTTTGCAGAGTGATGTCATTCAATGACGCGCTCGTTATTACTACTAATAGCAGATCAAACCAGAGCCTGGGCAGGGACCCTGGACTCCGAAGCAATGACCGATGAAGTGACCGCGACAAAAGCTAGGATGCTGATGAGCAGATTCAACCAGATGACATGACTGCGGCATGTCTTAGGCCAGCACGGCATTAACGTCCCTATTGGTTTTTATTGTTATAATTTGGAAAATAAAAAAGCACATTTGCTTTATTTGACCGATTTGGACGAGGTCATCATCATCAACATCGTCATTCATCATCATCATCATGCCCATCGGATAGATCTCGAGTATCTGTGGGGGTTTTCCTAAAAGGGGTTCAAAATTTCGTCGGATTTTACGTAGGACGCACCGTTTTCGAGATATTCGCAGTTTTTGAAAATTTTTATGAACCAATTTTTACATACGAATTTTGAAGTTCAATGGCCCCTTTCGATAGTATGGTCAAAGGTGAACTTAGAGCTCGCATGTTACCGAGGTGCACTCATCGAAAACCCATGGTGCGAGAGCCCACGACCAAAATTTTTGTCTCATAGCAATACGGCCAAAACCGCATCAAATCGATAGATACGATTATCCTGAACTCGAAAATACCAATATCAGACATTTTCCGCGTAGCGTTTGATCTGACCGAATTTTCAAAATTGTCAAAAATTTTACCGAACTGCATCATAGCAATATGTCTGATTTGCAGACTGCAGTTGAATGATAGTTCTGAGATACCGGAAACATATTTTTCAGACGTTAGTGGTGTAGCGCAAACCCGTAAAATCACTTAAAAAATATAAAAATGAGACAAAAAAAATGTCTCATAGCAATACGTCTGAATTTTTTTTTTATTAGTAAATTTTGGTTATTTGATGCGAACAAAACAATTTTCAGACGGAAATGTGAACGCATTAAATTTTGAGACCGTTTTGAAAATGTTAACAAATTTCACCGATCGGTATCATAGCAATATGTCTGAAAATTGTTGGACATGATAAAATAAGTTGTCCACATGTGCAAAAAATTTATATCAGACAAATTAAGTGTAGCACCTTCTCTATCAGACAACTTTTGTTGGACATGATAAAATAAGTTGTCCACATGTGCAAAAAATTTATATCAGACAAATTAAGTGTAGCACCTTCTCTATCAGACAACTTTTCGATACTCAGATCAACGTATGACAACTAAGTGAGCGTCATTCCAACGTTTGGAGCAGCTGGCGAGTGAGCTGTATAATAGTAAGAAAGGGGCAGGAGCGTAACAAGCGCTGAGGCTGTTGAAATTAAATACTGATTGCTTTGATAGTTTTGGTTTTATTTAAAGCACACTTGAGTAACTTTTACAAAAGAAATAAGTAATGACATCTGTCATCTGTCAAAGTACATATAATAGACAAGGGAGATTCTTGAATATCTATGAAGGCTGTAAATAAAAAAAAACATTTAACAGAGGCGTCGGCCAGGCGACTCCGAAACGTTATTTTCGTTTTTGGGAGTATATGCTACACTTAAAGTGTCTGAAAACAGGTTTTTGGTAATCATGGCAGCAATACGAAAAGTTGAAAAAAAAATTTATCCGTATTGCTATGATACAGGTCGGCTAAATTTGTTGACATTTTCAAAAATGCGCTCAGGCTATATGCTACGCGCAAAATGTCTGAAAACAAACTTTTTCGTAATACAATTATAAAATCTATGTACATTTTCACTATCAGACGTATTGCTATAATACCGACTGTCTTTTTTTTTTGACACAGCAGAAATGACCTCCCACGCAGTTGCTACACTTTCGACCGTTACTACACACCTAGTCGGGTTCAGAATCATACAATTGCACGAGGCGCTGGGTTCGACTCCCGCCTGAGACATCTAAGCTATTATGATGATTTTTCTGTTTGTTATTTTAAAAAACATCGGCATCATCATTATGTACATTGGATAGATCTCGAGTAGCTTTGTAGGGTGATGTCATTCACTGACGCGCTAGTTACTACTAAAAGTAGATTCAACCAAAGCCTGGGCAGGCACCCTGGACTCCGAGACCGGGACAAACGCTAGGATGATGATGAGCAGATTTAACCAGATGACTGCGGCATTAACGTCCTTATTGGTTGTTATAATAATTGGAAATGAAAATGAGATATTTGACCGATTTGGACCAGGTCATCATCATCAACATCGTCATCCATCATCGTCATCATGCCCATCGGATAGATCTCGAGTATCTGTGTGGGTTTTCCTAAAAGGGGTTCAAAATTTCGTCACATTTTACGTAGGACGCACCGTTTCCAAGATATTTGCAGTTTTAGAAAAAAAAACTTAAACAATTTTTACATACGAATTTTGAAGTTCAGAGCCTCCTTTCGATAAAGGGACCAAAGGAGGATTTAGGGCTCACATCCAAGGTGCAATTATCGAAAAACACAACGTGTGTGCAGAATTAGATGTCAGAAGCGGTTGGGTCATTTTGACCGTGGTGTCCTTCGATAGCAATCATCGATCCGAGAACTAGTCACGAATCGGGGATAACAAAATAAAAAACGAACGAACATTTCAGACCGACAGTCTTTATTTCGAATAGTTATTTATAAATACAAATTGAGAAGGACCGATTCACAACAAAATATTACCTAGATTACAACGTTCGACAAAATAATTATCACTTATCACTTCATTAGAACTGTACAACTGTGAGTTCCGGCGCGGCGGCCGCGCGCCGGCGCCGACTGTACGCGCGACTGTGCCGCGGCCGACTGTCCCTCGCGCGACTGTCCCGCGGGCGACTGTCCCGCGGCCGACTGTCCCGCGCCTCACCTACTGAGCGAGTGCGAGCGCTCCCGCGACCCGGAGCTCTCCCCGTTGCACCGCAGCCGGTCATTGCCTGCGTGGGAAATTATACATTAGAAAACGGCTCTCAAAGCTAGTACCATGGGCTCGGTCGCGACGAGCGGCAGCCGAGGGGGCTTAGACAAAGTAAGATTATTTACAATTTGAACGAGTCGAATTTGCCATCGTAATCCTAATGTCACTTTGTCAAGGCCCCCGAGATCCGAGAGATTAACAACACTTTCTGGATCTCCCGCCGCGGTCGACTCTCTACTTCGCGACTGCAACCCTTTTTTACACTAATAAAATTAATAAATATTACAGTAGAGAAATATTAAAAGAAAAACATAAAGCTTTCGACTAAAATATCGAAATAAGAGAAAATTAAAAGAACCGCCGACATCGCGGTCTCGAATATGTTAGGAAACCACCGATGTCTCGGACGTAGCAGGTGTAAGCTAAACTCAAGTGGCACACAGACAGCACAATATCAAACGAGCCATGTCGCAGTATGAACTCGGTGAGAAAACAAAAAAGATAATAAGCTCTCGTAAGCGTCTAACAGCGATAATGGAGCCTGACCTAAGGAATGATGGCCGTGTGTACTGGTTTCCTATAACAAAACAACAGTCCGTCACACAATTTATCAAGCGACTAAAATAAGACGCCTCTGCCATATACAACCAATTTTATATCATGTACAGTTTAACAGACTAGTGATGAACATTTGTGTTAATAAAGATTTGTTTTATGTAGGTCTACCTTCGTCGATTCTGACTCCCGCAAAAGAAGCGTTCAAGCCAGCTACCATAATCAGATCAATGAATGTGACGGCATCACTGTTTACTTCTATTTAAGAGGGAGGGGCACACACACAGATTATATAGTAGATTTATCTACTGTGTCAGGTTTGCCGGGACTCGACACGTTAGGCCGTCTTGCTGTTTTCCCAGACTATCCCACTAGGTCTTCGAAGGGTTGAGTCGGACTACACCCAAGCTGAGATGTGCAAGCCGAGCGGAGATGTGCCGGAAGCGGCTAATAGGATTTCATTTCTGAGATGGTTACGTTTTTGAACCAAAACCCTTTTGGCTGATAACGACACATCTCCGCTCAGCTCGCAGTTCTCAGCTTTGGTGGAGTCTCCTCCTAAGAATGTTTGTTCTCCCATCGCAAGTGATCGCGTGTGCGCGTGTATGTTGGTGTGTGTAGGTGTACCGAGGCGCTGGTGGGGCGGCAGCTTGCTGAAGAAGGGGTGGTGCAGCGCGTCGCGCAGCGTGATGCGCTGCGCCGGCTCGTACTCCAGCATGCGCGCGATCAGGTCGAACAGCTGCCGGTGCTCCTCGCTGTTGCTCTGCAGGTACCTCTGCGGAACCAAACGATAAACACATATTAGCACTTCTGCGATGATCTCAATGCACCTAGTGGTCTAGACAAGATGCCACTTTCGCGAGCGCAAGCTATCGCTATTGTCGCGAAATTGGCATCTTGGCTAGACCACCTGGAGATTTTATAAGGTGAACAAATTAATTTGTTAAGTCATTTTTCCAACTTGACGGACAAGTGAAAAACATTATTTTTTTTATTTTTTAAACGATTGATTTAATAAATATAGCTTACTTAAGGTAAAACCAATCGATTCATTGATTTACTGTGCGGCAAAATGGCTTCCTTTAACTCAAATAAACTTTATGTACTTACCAATAGTGGTTTGCAATTTTCTCTAACATATCTTCCAGCTGACGATTTTTCGTCCCAGTCTAATTTTCCGTGGTAGAAGTATTTTGTTCTTGTTTTACGTGCCATTCTGTAACAAAATAAGTAGGGTTAATTACGATTTAGAGTATCCAAAAATCATTTATTAAAATAAAAGATATTTGCAAGCAATATTATGCTTGTAATGATTACCAAAAACAGATTCTCTCGTACATAGAAACCACAATAGAAGAAGGATTCATCTATAGTGGTTACAGAAACGCTCCTTCGCGCCATAATTGCAAGCAAGCTAATTTGCAGCCACGACTCGGGGACCTCATTCGGTCATACCACTACTACTCATGCCCCCTAAACTCCTGCAGTTTCGTTCGCACACTGATAATTTAAACTGATAAATATGTCAGAATGGTACCTGTAGGGGATGGGTCCGAGGATTCTCTCCATCATGGCTAAGTGTTCTCTGTTGTCGTGCGTCTGGAAGAGCGTGATGCCCAGGTGCAGCTCGAACATGATGCAGCCGATCGACCATACGTCGCACGGCTGTGACCAGCCCAGCTCTGCAATCGCATTACAAATAACATTAATATTAAAAACTTCACATGCAATCAATTTTAATAATCCAGAACTAATTTATCAAACAAAACAAATTCGAAATTTTACGGAAACTATTTTTATTTCAACATAACGTCAAGGACCTTTCGGCCGCCATGGCAACTAAAACTTCGCAACCAGTTGAGAAAAAGACATTTTTATTCTTTGTTGGCAACTGGTTACGAACAAAGATTTTTTTTTCATTATAAGCAACTGGTTGCCAACAAGGAATGTTTCAAAAACACTAGTTGCAGTAGAAGAATTTTTTTTTCTTACGCAACCATGTAGTAATGAACAAACACTGATCTTTAAGTTAATTACGCATTAATACACCGTTATGAGGTCTAGTTTAGGTATCGAGTATCCCTATTATATTGAAACGAATAAATGTATTTTTAATAGTGTTTATTTTCATTTATTTATATGGTAAATTTAGCAACACAATTTTTTTTAAATTTAGTATGCACAATAAAGTCATGACAATTATTAAAACGTGACTTTGCAACGCCTAAAACTTTTTTTCTCTCGTTATATAATCCCGTTTTTATGTTATGAAACTGTGGTATTTTATTTATAAATTGAAAACCGTCGTTTTTGAGTTCCTTAACAACGTCTTCATACTGTTTTTGAATTGATATAAAATTAGAACTGCTCACCTGCTTCAAATTGTCAATTTTTTTCAAAATCACATTTTTTCCAATGTCAGCTTCACAGTCAGCGCCATGATTTTTTGTGATTTTTATAATGTCATTTCGTGAATTCAGTGTTAAATTGCCTTTACATCCATTTTTAGCATAACATTTATAAAATGTGTCTCCATTTTTATATATTTTTTTTCGATGATAACGGCGTCCTTCATGCAATATTGATACACCTCCTCTTCTTGTAGTAATAAATTCTACTGTAGAGGAATTTGGAAAAACATTTGAGGTAGCCATAACTAAATAAACAAAATTGGTTTTGTTTAAGTTACGTGCAAATCTAACAGATACTTAAAATACACCTCTGGCCTGGCCCTGTTCTGGATAGAATATTGTACTACTGACTTCACAGGGAAAATAAATGACATATTTTTTTAATTGAAATCTATCAACTAAAAGGAAAAATAACCCTAGCCAGTATGTTATTCTAGAAATAAGATTTATATATGGATTGACCGCAAAGATTGTCAAAAATGAATAAAACTTCCTATTATTTCAGCTGCAACTAGTTGCCTAGAAAGAATAAAAATGTATTTTTCTCAACTGGTTGCGAAGTTCAGTTGCCATGGCGGATAAAAGTATTCTTTTTTGGCAACCAGTTGCTTATAAAGAAAAAAAATTCTTTATTCGTAACCAGTTGCCAACAAAGAATAAAAATGTCTTTTTCTCAACTGGTTGCGAAGTTTAGTTGCCATGGCGGCCGAAAGGGTCAAGGATTGGTTTCAACTCTCACTTCATTCATCAAAGTTGTCTATCATTGACTGACAGCTTTGTCAGAAAAGAAAGCCAGAGCCATCATGTTAATTGCTTTAAAACCATTTGCTTTGACGTCACAGTTTGTTGAGGAAAATGTTGAAAGTAGGGCATCAGGACATTAACCTCAAGGTATACACATTTTTCGTAAACCAATAAAGAATAAAAGAGAGTATACATAAGCAAAGTAAAGTAAAGATTGCAGAATATTATTTTCATCATAGATATGAAAAGGTCGTCGAGTTTATTGCGCAGTTTATAACATCGCGTAGGAAGTTGACACACGACGAGGGTATTAAACTGGGATGATTAGATATTAAATTACATCTGATGTTCAACATGAATGCAATTGCACGCACGTTTTTCACATTAAATATTGGATTAAATTCTGTCATTGAATAAGCGACTAAAGTTAGTTCTAATGATTGAATTTAAATGTCTCAATAAATAATTTTGCATCACTGTGACCGTGGCTTATTTATCTGCCAATTTTAGGACAAGGTGTGTGACCAGTTCACTAACAGCCATCAGAAATTAGTTATACTGGCTTTATCACTGCGCTTATTGCAAACGATAGCATAGCAATTGCTGTCTAGCACTGTCTTGGTGCACTAGTAGCTAACTAGCTTTCACATTCATAGATATCTTGTTTTTCTTGATAATTACTGATATTGCGGCAGCGTCTTTTTGGCAGTGGGAAATGTTCTTACTCTTTGCTGAGAGGCGAAGGCCAAAGTGGGGCACATCTGGTCCCGCAAACTCGTACTCATTCTAAATTCATTCGGACGCTCTAGATATTCAGGTGCAACCCATGGCCGGTGCCTTCCTACCGAGCGCTCTCTTATCTAGCAGACTACTTTCTACGTTCATATTCATACAGTACAAAGCAAGTACACCTGCTGCCGTTTATTATAACTATGTAAACGACAAATTGACGTGCCAACTGTGTACACGGGAATTTGCCTCAAAGATTGGCTATGCAAGCCATCTTAGAGCGCATCAGCGCAGCTCTGATTAGGGGTCGAAGTGGTCACCATGACCGAAATCAGTCGGAGGATTACATGGATAGGCGACTTTACTTTCTACATCCATTCAGAACGTGGACAGGCTCGGTGTACTCACCCAGTATGACCTCTGGCGCGCGGTAGTGGCGCGTGGACACGATGGTGCTGTGGTGCTCGTGGTCGAACGTGGCGCTGCCGAAGTCGATCAGCCGCACGTCGCTGCGCTTCACGCGCAGCAGGTCGTGTGTCTAAAGGAAAGCAGGGGGTGAATTTTAATTTGCTTAATGAGTAGACTAGACTTTACCTCAAAAAAACTTCTAACTTTGCACCGACATAGTAAATTAAGCCGCATTAATAATAACAGACGAAAAAATAAAATTATTAATATTCAGTGACTGTAGCATATTTTGCGATATAGGACCATTATTTCTTATGAGAAATAACTTCTTGTGCGTGTATAAAGGTTTCAGAATCTTAATAGTAGAATTAACACACGAGGGCACAGTAAAATTATTAGGTTTAAGAAAACTTTCGAAAAAGATTTAATATTTCCTACTTTATTTAGACTGTATCAAAACGGAAGTGTGTAAGACGGACAAACTTTTCAGAAATGTTTTGCTAATTGTGTCAGGGTCAATCCAAATGTGAAAAAAACATTATGTAACTAACCAAATCATTACCACAACAATAAATAGCGTTAATGACTCCGACACCTTTAAATGAAAACGTTCAAAAAGCTGTCTTTTGGCACTATGAATTTTATTGTCTGTTGTTTACAATCTGTCTATTGCGTTTTTTTCCTAATGGAAATTGCCTATTGACTATTATAAATAAACACATTCAACACAAAGCCGTTACATATGTTTTTATAGCTTGCTTGTCAGCCATGTTTTTGGCTCTTCTTACAAAGTAAATTCTAAATTCGCCAGAGCTCAGTTATAGAGGAATGGGGTCTTTAAGGCAGGCAACGCATCTGCTTGGGCAGAGGTAATCACTTCCCATCAGGCAACCCTCTTGTTCGTTTGTCTCCCTTTAACATATTTATTTTTATTTTCTTAAAGTTACGTCGCTTTTAGCTGCAGCTGCCCTCAGCTGCAGCTAAAAGCGACGTAACTTTTACCTTAACAGCTTAACCGGACTTTTGTGGGGGCGGATGGCTCTCACCACAAAAAAAATTGCAGAGACTCCCCAGGGGCGCCCTAACGGGGGCACGAACCTCGTTAGGGCGCCCCTGCAGACTTTAATCGAACGTACCTACCCGGTGAGAATCTTTTCAGTGCAATTCACTAAGCACAAATGTCAAAATCTCAACGCTGTGTCATCGGCGACAGTCGTAATTTACTAGTAATTTGACATTAACAACGATTACACAGCCGTGAGATTATGACATTTGAGCTTAGTGAAACCTCATCACGTGTCGGTATCTAACGAACGCGTTCCCTACTGGCAAGCGCGACGCACGTCCTCGCGCGAGGACGATAAATCGGTCGCCATGAACATAAAAAATAACAATGTTATTTATATTCACCTTCTTAGAGCTACTGTATACGCTGACGACCTCATAGTCGCTGTCCACGAACAGTATGTTCTCCGGCTTGAGGTCGGTGTGTGTGAGCTTGTTGTCGTGCAGGAACAGCACGCTGTAGATGAGCTGGTACGCGATGTGTCGCACCTGCTCCAGCGGGTATGGTTGGTAGTTGTTGTCTTTCTGGAAACATTAGGAAAAATAACTTTAATAACTCGGTTCAAATGAAAGGTAATATCAATGCGATCAATGTATGTTATTTATTATCACAGCCAAGTGAGGGATAGTATGATTGAAAAGGAAAAAAACTAGGGTGTTGACAGCACCAGACGTTTGACTTTGTTACTGAACTATCACAACGATTTCTAACTATGAATAATGAATGGAAATAGCACACTTTGACGTCACTCTTTTTTGATATCAACAAAGTAATTAAATAGCTATTTTTAGCTCATAGAAAATTCTAATCTTGTTTGTAAAATTAACATTTATTGGATACTTAAAAGCGTTTTGAGTGGAGTTGGAAAATAATAGGGAAATGTGGAAACATTACTACTGTGTGCCATTATTTTCGGAATTTTGTAGTTATTAGAACGGTCAGTGCGAGCCCTCATAAAGGGAGTACATTGATCGACACTTCCCTCTTAAGATCTCGTTTCAAGGATCTTTAACACTGATTCACTTAATTGTTTGGCATTGACTCAGAATAATAATTGCAAGGAATGTAATAAAATAAGAAAATAATCACAATAACATGCAATTATAAAGAGCAGCGAAAGGAAATAAAGGCATTATACAATATGCACGCGAGGCAATAAAAGCAATAACACGTGCAGACAGGAAACGATGACTTTTTTTTTTAATAATAGAGGAAGTTCAGTGAATCAATGAGTCAGTGGTCATGTCACTGGCAGGTGAGCCGCGTAAGTTGCGTTTACGCAACCGGGATTAAACAGTAGCCAGCCGTGAATACTGAATACGAAACAAGACATCTAATAAACATGGGATTACTCACCAGGAAGTCGAATACACTCTGCCCGAGCATTTCGAATGCAATGCACATGTGTCCGTGGTACTCGAACCAGTCTAACATTTTTACACATAAGCTGAAACAGAGAAAACGACAGATATTAGTGATTGGTTAAAACTTCTCCAAATGAAGTTTGGGTCGAATTCAATATTTTATTTTTAATTTTTTGCGGTTAATTTACACTTCTCGACTTTGAAATCGAAATACCTACTTTGAAATTAAATATATGCAGGTGCGAGCACCATTCATTAATTGGATTGTGAAACGCAGCTGGCATACTTGCAGCGAGTGTGCATGTAATCTATTTCGGCTTTCTAAGTAAACGAAAAATGTTTTGTTTAAACATATTTTATCTGGACCATTGAAAGCTAACAGCCATACGAAATAAATGTTTATTATCTAAAGATGTTCCTCCGAAGCCCTCAAGGGCGCGGCGGAGTGATTCAGTATCAAGGGCGCTCTCGTCATCATCGAATCAGTTTGATATTTAGAAAATTAGGGGCAAGCGGCAGACGGTATTTTTACGTTTTGAGTTGACACCGAGATGGTCGCTGGCGGGCTGCCAGCGGGCCCGCGGCGTCGCGCACAGCGCGCAAGGTCAAATATTGTTACATTCAACGCCGTCCGCGCAGAATAACACATCAACAACCGCTTAACCCGATTAATTAACACGTTCGATACTCACTTTTTACAATCTGGGTCAACTTCAGCTAACTTTTCTAATACGTTAATCTCTAGTTTTGCAGCCTCTCTGTACTTCTCGACGTTCTTGATTATCTTGAGAGCCATTCTGTGCTCCCTGGAATTATAAATAGATTAACGTTAATAAAGCATTTTTTCGTTTGTGATATTTTCGAATTCTCTGGCAATAAGTATTGAAAGTGGACGTCAGTATAAACAAACTAAAATAGCGTTTGAATAATTGAAGCGAGGTATGCAGTGCCAAACAATGTGTCATCATCCGGCGCACCGGAGCGAGATGTGAACGACACTTGCGCACTACTCCCTTATTGTATAATACCTGTTGCACTGTCAGTTAGTTATACAAATACTTTTCCCTTTATACAAAACAAAGACCTCTAATGAAATAACAACCAAGGGGTAGTCAGAGGGTGAGCGATATTGATCGATATTACTACAATAAAACTATAAATTTATTTTCTATATTAGGTTATGGCAGTAATTCAGCTGTAATATTAGTTTTAGGTTATGTGCAACTACAATAGTGTAGCGTTAATAAATATTTATGACACTTACTGAAAATGTAAAAAGCTTATTCATTAATGATTACTATTTCACTATGCAAAGCTAATTCAATTGGAGGTACCGTAGAAGCATGCAATATTAATAAATCTATATAATTTGCAATATTGTTTATGGGTTGATCATTATAACCATTAAGAAACGTTATCTAAAGAATTGTCTTGGCCATGTCTCGGAAAACTTTTTGATAAAAATCATATAAATGGAAAAATTCTTATCAATACTTTCATACTTACATTTCTAAATCCTTCACCTCGACCACCTTGCCGAAGGTGCCCTCACCGAGCGTGTCGATGATTTTGTCTGCAATTAAACCAAGGTAACATATTAATTAACGGCACAAAAACAAAGTCATGATGGAATTCGGCATTGGTTTTTAATTGTAATGTGAGGCTCATTGAAACAATCGGAAAGGAATTTTACGATAAATGCATTTAAAATTTTAGCGAGCCAAAAACCGACGTCTGCAACTCCAACATGACTTTACGGAAGTGAGTAGCTGTATTCAAGTGAAAAATTCAAAATAAAAATGAAATAATCGATTCATCATTAAAACACGAATCGCTGAACGGTTAAAATTCAAGTTTTGGGTTATTTAGAATTATCGGTCTCTTGATATTTCTGGATTTTTGCATTTTAATTGTATAGTGTCTTATGTTTTGACAGTGATTGATTATTTTTGCACAATGAGTGAGTGTATGTGTGATGCATGTGTATCGTGTGTGTGTCGTGTACGTGTAAGTGTGTGTGTGTGTGTGTGTGTGGTGTGGTAACATTGGTTTAAGTGATGTGGACACGAACATCTCGCTCCCATGACATAGCCGGGCCAGTACAGCAGATGTCCGTCCTTGTCGTCCTTGACGGAGGAGCGTGCCCGGGAGCTCTGCAGGCGCCACACCGCCGCGCCGAGGCAGGAGCACCCGCGACCGCGCCCGCACAGCCAGCAGCACGCCATCAGCCACGCGCGCAGACATCACGCCAAACCACGGAGAGCGCCACGCGATCGCCACGACCCACGCCACGAGTAGTGTTGTACCCAACAATCAGACAATGGAACGGTTGCCCGTCAGACAAGCGACAATTGTATGGTGTGTCGGACATGCTGTTAAAGGGCGGACGGGTGGGCGCTGCGGACGGCCGGGCGGACGCCCGAGGCCGGCTCGGGCGCCCGCGGCGGGCTCGTCGCGCGGCTGGGAGCGGGACCGGCGGGACGGGAGCGGGGATGAGGGACTCACCGGGGTAGGTGCCGACGCAACGCAAGCACGCATCTTTCACAAAACCAACACTCGCTTTGGATTCAAGGAATAACAGTGTCCACCCGATTGCCATTAAAATACAACATATATATACAGAATCCTATTACTAACTTTGCAATTCAGCCTATCGGGACTTCTTTTCCGCTTTGCGGTTGGAAATATATTTACATAAAAAAGGGGCATGTTAGTCATCAAAACACGCATAAAGAATGTTATCACATGCACTATCATTGCACTTCAAGTATTAATTTAAACTTTCACTGCAAACAGATGTCAACACGTTATTAGTTGATGCACTTGTGATCATTACTAAAACCTGTCAACGTCAAGAGAGAAATATGTTTCGTCTACCCTCCCTTATTTTATTTCAAACGCTTGCCATTTTTGGTTTAATTTGTTCCTAATATCACGTTGAAACATACATGCATTCGTTGTTTATACATTCAATTCCTTATCATAATCTTGAATATGTTATAACCTTTTAGTATTCCTGATTCAATCTTTGCGTACTTCTTCTACATTAATAATAAAACGATAAGAGTTAATTTATTACCCAGAGAAATGTGTATGTTTATATTAAAATTCTCGATAGTGATAAGGATACCAAGGTCGGCAAAGTTCACGACATATAGAGAGATAATCGTTAAGTAATCCAGCTGGTACTATATGTCGAGTGAGTCTGTCGCGGGGTCATTTCGCTAAGTGAATAGTGAACGGTAAACCACGGACCGGGTGTATGTTAGCGGCACACAGAGGCGCAGGCGCAGGCGCAGGCGCAGGCGCAGGCGCAGGCGGTTAGCGGGTGCTTACAGGCGGCGTGACCGCGCGCCGCAGCAGGTGGCGCGGCCGGTGCGGGCGCTGGCGGCTGCGCAGCTCGGGCGGCAGCGCCACCACGTCGCCCACGCCCAGCGGCTCCTGCTTCTTCGCGGTCACCGCCTCCATCGCCGCGTCTTTGCCCTCCTTCCCGGCCATGCGACCGTACATCTCGTCCAGGTGGGCATATTTCATTATCAGGCTCTGGATCTCCTTGCGCCGGGCGTCTCTGTCGCTCAGTATCCTGTCGCCGACCGGCGTCTTGTCGTCGTCTTCGTCGCTAGATGGAAAGTATATCTGTTTCTGTCCACCCAATTCTTTCGTCGGAGAAGCTACAGGTGTTTTAGTAACTTTCGTTTTAATGTCGTTGCTGAGAGGCGAGATCAGGTCGCGCGTGCCCGTCTGTATGTCTATATCTATGGGTCTTAAAGCTAACTTTCCTTTTCGATCATTGTTCTCGCTTTTCTCCGCGCGGAGTGATCTTCTCTGGTGCCTCCTATAGATGCTGTCCCGATCTTTTCCATAGTGAGGGCGGTCTCTCAAAGGAATGTCGTATCCATTTTTGTATTCTTCTTTTTCTTTCTGTTTCTGAGTGGATGATAGTCGGCGTTCAGCATTGTTTCTGAACGGTGTCTTATCTCTAGTTTTTTCACGCGAGTAATGATTTCGCTTGAATGAACTTTCACCGAACACAGCAGTAGTCAGACTTCTCATCAAACCTCTAGGCACAGGATCAGGTTCCAAAGTTTTGTCACGATCTTCTTTCTCTCTTCTAGCTCTCTCTTTCTTCTGCACGGCTATCCGGTCTAAAACAGACGAATATTTATCTTCTAATCGACTTCGTGTACTTCCGAGAAGTAGTGTGGTATCGACATTATTATTGGTTTCCTTGAGAGGATATCGTTTAGTAAACGGAGATGATTTATTATCTTTCAAATGAGCTCTGCGAAATGAATCACTACGGCCGAGAGCGCTAATGCCGGAGGTTGAATGTAAAGGTGAGGTGTCAATTCGTGATTTGGGAGAATAGTTCAGGTATCCATACATACGGTCATCTGTTAGTTTCCTAGAAGCCGTGGTGCCGACGCCGGTGTGCAGAGGTGTGTAATGGGTCAGTGGTGACATATTCCTAGCGTTCTCATATCGTCTTACACTAGCGAGAGTTGAATTTTTGTTATTTAGCAATTTATCATCATAACGAGTTCGTGCGGCGCTGAGCTTGGTATCAGGGATATCAGATTTTTCGGACGGTCCTCGTCTCGTGAGCCGGTTGATGATGCTGGAGTAACCGTCCGACAGGAGCTGAGTCACACTGGTGGTGGAAGCGCGGGTGTATCGATGACGCCGCGGACTCGTCGTGCCGTTTCCATTTGCGTTTATTGTTGTCATATTTGAATTATTGTGAACTATTGTTTTCACTCACTTTATCCTGGATAAATCACGTAATATTCAAAGAACATCATAACTTCACAGTGAACAACAATACACAAAACATTTTTCCGACTAAGAGGTGAATGCTTCGGTACCGGCCATTAGACTGGGGCTATCTAGAGATTGGGAGCGTACCTAAGCGCGAACGAATTTCAGAAAGATCACTAGCGCAGCCGAGTGCGGCCGCCGGTGCCAAGTAATGGTCGTGGACTAAAAATATCGGCAACCCGTGGGAGCGCCCTCCCGCGCACTCCCGACGTGCCCGACTCGCGCGCATTTCTTCGCATTACACTTGTTATAATTATTTTCTCAATTCTGTTTTTATACCACATAATGACTTTTCTTCATGACATGTTACAGGTCACCTCTCAAGACCAGTGATTTATTTGACATTCCCGCATCACTTATACGGAATATTCGAAATTTATAGAATCGCCTACGTATTTATCAGCTTCAATTTGGCAAACATTAGCGAACGCCAGACTCTTTTTAACCCAAAACTTTATTTATAGCACAAACGTCGGTAAATTGGACACATCTGTCAGCCCCTTTGGAAAATATAGGAGGAAGTGTACATTTTTGTGCTATTCAGGAATTCAGGCGAGTCGAAAAGGTGTTTATATGACATGTCTGAAATGTACACCTTTCTCTGAAGTCGAGCTCGAGCGCCAAGACAGTTCTGTCAATAAGAGGTAAGTAATTGGGTCACTGGGGCGCGTGTGAGCAGCGAACAATGCCGCCGGCGCACGCGGCCCGCACGCAACATAATCCGTCGCGCAATATAAACAATAGTTATCCCATATGACAGCTAGAATCTTCTTGAGAGTTCTGATGGTACTTGAACGTGTATTATCTCGGGTGGCACGCCATACAGCGGCCGAGGCGAGGGTCCGAGGCGGTCGAGATCGGCGGATGCGGGCGCCACGATAAACCGTCCACTGACACGAGCGTTCTACGTGTCTCACGCTTATCATATTGTAAACGATCCGTGTTACTCATTTGTTTCCCGTTCATCTGCACCGAGCAGCGAGCTACCGAGTTGTCATAAAATTCGATGTATAATATGACTTCATGATAGTATACATAATGAAACATAAGTACATTTCTAAATTATTTCAAAGCAATTAGTCATCACACTATGTCTGCTTAGTTTTCAGGTGCATAGGTACCGACGTAAGAGTAATCGTCGGAAGTAGTTCACGTTAG
This sequence comes from Nomophila noctuella, assembly GCA_958496325.1. NCBI lineage: Eukaryota > Metazoa > Arthropoda > Insecta > Lepidoptera > Crambidae > Nomophila > Nomophila noctuella. Next base: position 12,594,001 of record OY292491.1, read on the forward strand.
TATCGGCCGGTGCAACGGAAACAGCAAAAATAACTAACATACTAAACCACTGCATACCGCTCAACGACCTCGCACATGCTTCGAGCTTTTCTCCTTTCACTCGGATAATATTTTCAGCAAGAAGTACACAAAGTATCGATTTAATTTTATAGCTACATTCCGCGCCTAAAATATAAATAACGCTGGATCAATAATTGGAAACAAGTTATTAGCGTATTGCAGAAATACAGAATGCACGTAAGTAACAACATTTCGATATTTACACAGGTGCATAACAAATCAGGTCAATAAACGTACCTGAAGGAATACATTGTCTTCACATATAATAGGATAATTGTAATTACAGATTAACTTTGGCACATTAGATTGGTTGTATAATTTCACTTTACGGGATTTTATGACACACAGAGCAATTAAAAGGAATACCACTGAGGGAACGAATTTGTCTGCACTAATAAATGAATGGCAATATTGCTTAAAATTCAAATCGAAATTAGACCCGTTGGTGAGCATCTCACACGAGCACAACTGTTCAATTGCGCTCAAAACAGCTGTTTAGTTCAAATCAAACAGCCGGGAATAACAATGCAATGGGGAGCAGGTAAAGAGCTCTTACGCCATTGGCCCACGAATTCGCTCAGTCGGGAGGGTGACTTTTAAAAAGGACCAGGTCTAAACCGGTCCCTTTCACTTTGCAATTTTAACTAGTAAGGGATTGTTTTCTACTGCATATTTCTTCAATCGACCGCAATTTATCTAGATTGAATAAGCATCCTTTAATTATCAACAATAAGACTGACCTTGCCTACTAGCCGGCTACATGCTCCGTCTACATCGAAGAGAATCTCCGCCACAACGGAGAGTAGTTTGGACACATCGTGCCATTTACACCTATGCTCCTTTAGAAACCGTTTGTATAATTCATAGAAGGAGGTTAACCGTAGGGGCACTTTAATACGGTCATATTTAATTATTTCAGCCATCGCACACGCTTCCATCACAAATGATAACACTATAATAGAACACAAAACGACACAAGCCGGGCGAGGGGGCGGCTAAGCACAGCGCGCGCCGCCTCACTACTGTTCTCTAGTGGCGACCGATACCGCGGTCGCTAACACTCTTCTTCAAACGAACGAGACGAAATGACACAAACAAAAGTTATGGAAACAACAATACACTGAAAACACTGGCCATTTGAAAAAAAAAACTATTAATCCATTTGTGGCGTTCAGCGTCGAAGAACGTATGCGAGGAACTGAACCGGGCAGTTCTTTAATTAAAAATGTCCAACACAAATCGAGCAAACAATTTGTGACGGGAGCTTTCGGTTTAAACAGGATTGATCCGCGTCGAAGCAACTCTGAATTCACAATAATTTATTACCAACATTCATAGCGTTTAGTCACTGCACTACTGGTATTCAGAATGACGTTTTTTATCTAAACAAATTTCAAATTATACAGTAATTTTACAATTGTACTAATAGGGTCACGTTAACAACCGCGATATAATGTGTTTATGGTTGACATTGCAGTGATAACAAATTTTTATCAAAAGTTTTTTATATGAACATTTGTAAACTGCCTACTGTTTTCGTATCTTGCGTATGATGAAAAATTATGCATTGATTGTTTATTTTTATTAAGGTATAGACGTATGGTGGTATGATACCGTTTCCCGGTTCAGTCAACTTTGTATCGATGTTTCTCAACACGATTGCGATCACAGACCCGCATTTGGCAAGCGTGGAGATTATGATTTCAAATGATGGAAGCCTTTGCCCTGCATTATTAGGCTGATACTTTACTTGACTCTAAGGCATAGAAAAATCATTTAGACAATTATATCAGTTATGTTGAGGTTAGCGGTCGCGGCTGGCGCAATACGTGCGGTATCGGCAAGGTCGGCCGGAAGGAACTGGGCATTACCAAATAGATAGGTGGGTACGAAGCACCGGCGCCCCGCATTTATCAGACCATATCTGAGCAGCGCTGTTCAACGTATTAATGATACGCGATAGAGCACAATATCCTCTATCAGCGTTCTTGACCTTAAGGTTCCTAATGTTAAGGCGAACATTTCATTACTTGTAATCGTGTATTACGTGACAAATAACACGATTTGTCATGTATTATGAAAGCGTTAGAAAGATTACGGATAAAATTAACGTTTCTAACACTAAAATATCAATTTGGTTAAAGATTTGTCTAGGGATAAGACTAAAGTTTACATAATGAGGGTAATTAACTTGTTCTGAGAAGTACAAGAAAAACGTTGCGGTCATTACGTTAATGCACTTAAAGACCTCATACAGAAAAACAAGCAAAACGTCAATGGAATCGATGTTATTGTTAACAATTATGTTTTCTGCGTTAATGTGATAACAGCTAGGAATATTTCTAGGCCCCGTTCATTCGAACTATAAGTTAAACAACAATAGTATTATTTGCTAATTCAAGTTAAACTTTTACAGTCGATCATCACTATCTATCTACAGTGTCACTATGGTCAAATTATGCTCTTTTGCTTTTAATGACTTGATCAATATAGGTAGGACTTTCGTTGCCGACTTACTGCCGTTTCATGATTTTTTAAATCACGTCATATTTATGTGTATATCAAAGAGAAAATGTAACCGAATCCAGTTTCATTTTATTGGCTTACGATACTTAAATATATCTGTATCATTTTAAGAGTTGTAGAAAGTAGTGCGACATGCCAAATTCCTTTTCGTCTACATATTTACTTAGTCCATTACAATATTACAGTAATTTGTGATTACGTAAAAAGCAAATTATACTTAAATCATGACTTCAATCAAATCGTAATCTGTGCAAAAATGGCCGTTTTTTTAGTGCTAGCGTATAAGGCTCAATGCTTAATTTTAAACACTTGCCACAACTGGGATCTGAATCACAATGATATCCAACCCGAGCTGCTTGCAACGAGTTATAATTTATAGATTCGGTTGTACAATTCAAGACAATTGAGCCGCACGCCACTTGATGACCATCGATTAGCACAACCTGCGATGGCCGCCTTCTTATGAAATACAACTAGTATGGTTATATTTGTTTATATGCTTCTTTATTAAATGTTCCCAACGGCTCCACGGGGCTTTGATCATAATGATATAAATTATGTGTTGGTTTTAATTAATTAAACCTACTTAAGTTATTATAAACATTTTACCTATGAATTAGTGACCAGGACGAAATGAATAACGAATAATAATAAGATGCGGTCCCACTCCACTAAATTAAAAAAAAACTGTAATTATTTAGGCCACTTATTGTCTTGGTGGTGTGCTACTTTCCATAGAAATTATTTTACATAGGAAATTTGTGTAAACTTGAAAAACATTGTCAACTTCAGCATCATGCTTGTTTTCCAACTATGTAATCAAGTGTTACTTTATTTTATTTGGTCAAACCAAATACAATATAATTATTTAGTAATGGTCCTGAGTCTAAAAATTATGTCAGTATCTGATCATTATTAAGTTAAAACTATAGAATTACATGCATATGACAAAACATGTAAACTTCTATTTATTTTTCTTTTCACTTTAGCCCGTACATTCGGTATCAAAACAACGTGGTTAGGTATAATAATATCCCTTTAAGCTATAATAGCTTACATGAAAAAAATATAAAAATACTGGTTGGCTTCCGCGTTAAAATAATGACTAAAATGATTGTGTCATTCTGTATTTGGTACAATTGCTGTAAATGATGATGATTATATACGTGTTTAGTACAAAGTGTTTGCCCGCTACGTGCTGTAAAGGGCCAAACCGATCGCGCTATTGATTTAACGAGTAATTGTCATAGAATTACAGATAATATTCAGCGCTTGCGTGGGAGTCGGGTATAAGGCGGCCAGGATCGATATGCTACATCGTGGACTTTGACGGTCGAGTTTTCGCCTAGGTGAAGGTAAGCATTGCGGTACTATTTCTGTGCGCATGCGTCGTCCATGTTATCAACGAGCGGACACGTGGCGCCATCTAGCGACCGACATCAGAATCGCATAGTTTGCTATAGATGCTGATACTATTTCGGTCAGTTATGCATGTGTTATTTACTGCTAGGGACATAAAAAAATAATTGTTTGGACGAAAATATACAAACATTTTCCGCTCGGAGGCGTATATTAATAAATACCTATATCATCACGGCTATAAAGTCAGATTTTGTTATTGACAACAACCACATAAGCATGCTATCACTCAAAAACTTTCATTGTTAGTTAAAAAATCAAAATTTCAATGTTAGAATTGTTCAATTTATTGCTATTATTGGCATTTACCCCATAGGGTAACATTTTACTTTCATATTGTTTTTATATAAAATGGGCAAGAGGATTGTGATGAATTAAATCCTTGACCTGATAGTACCTATACTCTAAAATAGATGCGCATTGCTCTCAATATACGCGTGTTGGCAGAGCATTGCGCAGTTACTTTTAATGTAACGTTCATACATTTCATTTAGATAGAAAATTAATTATGTTCTTATAAGAAATCTGACCTCAACTTCCTTGGGCTGCTTGTCAATTTTAAGCTGGGCTACGGGCGGAGGCAGCCGAGGCGGTTGAAACGAGCAGGAAGGCTGCGGTTCTTCCACTGTTTGATGGTTCACTTTAGGGGGTAGTGTAGGGGATGGTGGATTTGGGCTCTTCGGAACATTGACCATCTGACCTTCAACATTCTGCACTCGTATTTGGGGTTGGGTAACATTATTGAAGGGCCTTTTTTGTGCGAGCCAAGCTGGAGGCACAGCAGGTGGTTGCGGTGCCGGTCGTAGCACTTGTATTGTATTGGCTCCAGCAGCTTTATCTTCGTATTCAGGCTTTCCTGATTGCTGATTCCCAATTTTATTATTATTCGGTTCATCGCTAACACATGGGACAGATTCTGTCAATTTTGCTGGTATGTCTTTAACGGGTTCAGCAGTAACGACTTCTTTATTTGGTAAATTACTTGGCACAGGAGGTAGCGTTGTAGGTAATGGATCGTGTAGTGGAATGGATGGTAATTGACTAAGAGGTAGATTGGCTTTTGTTGTGTCCGCAGATGACCCTTTTGGACCATTCACCTCATCTGTTTCTTTGTTTACTTCACTTGACGCAACGGCAACGGTTTTAGGGGGATCGGGAGCTACTGGAGAAGTGTCATCTCTGCTTTGAGAATAATCGCTATCACAACAGGATAACTCATCAAGACTTGGTACTAAATCAAGAGCGCAGGCTTCTTGATAGTCTGTCGAACATGGTGATGTATCATTACTTGTATCATCTACACCTGCGCCATGAGGTCTTTGGGGTGAACATTTGCTATTAGGTACAAATGCTAAACTCGATGTGATATCATTAGATATATCAGCATTCAAAGATTCTTCGCTTTGCACAGACGAGTCTCTATTAGTAAGGGTTTGAGTATTATTTACTTTGTCATCTTCACTTAAAACCGTATTCACAACAGCTGCAGCAATCTCCTCTTCATGAGGCACACTTGTACATTCTTTGGTTATTTCACTAGAACTATTTTGATTTGTCGTGACTAGATCTTCTACAGGTAGACTATTATTTTCATCGACACTTTTGACTTTGGCTTGTTCTACTATAGGTAAACTCATGTATTGAGGTATGGCGTATTCTAAATCAGTCAGAGGCATATAATGAATACCATCCGGGTCTCCTAGTGGAGTTTCAAAATGGGGTGGATAATATTCAAATGCCGAGTTATCATTTCCATAAGCGGACCATGGATCGTTGGGCGGAATCATCGGCAACCTATCATAATACAATTCTGGATTAAAATTGCAGTCGACTAGAAGTTCAGGTTTATAATCCCATGTCGGCACGAACGAATCTTCGAAAGCCAAGTAATTTTCTGGTAGCACTACCATGGTGTTATTTATCTGCGTGGGATCCAAAGCATAGGAACCATCATAAAATGGATTGTTGAGTACAAGAGGTGGAGGTTGCAAAGGTCCGCATGGTTCAACAGTTACTTCAGCTTCTACAAATAATCCATATTTTGATAAATCCGGTTCAGATCGTCTGTGCCGTAATAAACCGATGTCGACATCAGACGGTGTTGTAAAAATATCGGTTATATCAAAACTATGAGTCCTTCGTAAATAACTACCTGGCGGAAATTCGTTTTCTTCATACAGATCCTTTCGGAATACATCAGTATCCACCTCGTGTTCGTATAACGTTTCGTATGTCGGTATTCCCACGTTGTTTATTTCGCTGATTGCGGGTGTTTGATCGTTTGTTTGACTAAGACAAGGGTCGGATGTAGTAGAAGCATTGAGGTCACAAATGTCACTAACAACGTCACTGGGCAAAAGCACCACGTGAGGTAGGGAAGGTGGAGGGCCACAGAACAGTAAGTTGTTGGGAGGCGGTCGCGGCGGTGGAGCGGCCATGGCTCCCGCGCTGGCCACCCGCGGTCCCGCGGACGGACTAGTATTTCGGCGCGCGGCAAAGACGCGCCGGGCGGCCGACCGAGCTTTGCGACTGACTGAAGGCGTTCCGAGTGACGAAGGCGAACACAAATAGAACGGGCGCAAGCGCGAGGAGGTCGCCGTCTCTCGCGCACATCTTCACGGGCGAAGGCGCACGCGCACGCGCACTGGCAAGCCAAACCCGTCCCGCGTGTTATCCCAAACAGGCACGCTGACGTTTATGCTTTATTCTGGTTCCGCACTTCGCTTACGACGTGTACCTATTCACTCGACTGTAAGATGTACAGGTTTTCGGGTGGACACTTAGTTATTATGGCGAGCGGGTAGCAATCACAAACATACGACCTTTCATACATAAATTAAAAATCAATGATAAATAAGAAACGGTAAGACTCACCTGCTCAGGAGGTGACCGCGGTGATGAATCGTCGCGATGGTGCCTCCTCCGCCTGTGAGATGTAGGTGAACGCCTGTGATGTGACCGTTTGGAACGTTCATTTCTCCGCCTCCAGGAATGCTCCGAGCTGTGAAATCATCGATCGGCAGGCTGTAGGGTTAGTGAAACAGGATAATGACGAAGCATCGCAACAAGATATGTTTCGGTGAGATCAGAACGTATGCTAAGAGCGATTGAGCAATATACTAACGTTAGAGAACGTTCTCCGCAGCCGGAGTATGGATCTACCAGATACGCGAGTTGGTCCGTTGACGGTACGCAGCAAGCGCTCAGGACCGCCCGCACGGCAGCCCAGCGCTGACGCCCTATGCCCTTGATTGTGGTCAATTACTAACACCTCGGTAAGACATTTCCAATTCAATGTCAGGGACATTGTTACGCCGAAAATTCAACAGCAAATACAAGTACATACTCTAAGAACAAAATATTGTGTACTCCTGAAATTTCTGCATAGAAAAACTATAGTAAAATATGTCATTTTTAAACCGTATAACATAATTCACTTATGGTTGCGACATCTTTACTGAACTTGATTTATAGGCGAGAGTAAAACGAGGATATTAGTCGTTATCTGTGTGTAAAAGGTACTACTCTCCACAAAGACCGACGCGGGCCGTAGTCGCGGACAAACTGCTTGTTCCGAATCGCTGTAGGCGCACGAGATACTTGGTAAAGTGACGTACAATCAATGCTCATTTCAAAACAAGCGCCGTCACAGAATACAGTCGAACAATCAAAACCGTACGTCACAAGCCCCAATGTCATCATACACGAGAACTCCAACAGCTGTATTTCAATGCAAATAACTCAACAAATTATAATTGAACTTTTAAATCTTCGAAAACTCATTCGCATAACGTTTTAACCTACTTACCAACAGATGCGCAAACCTTGCGGACTATGCGCTAAAATATTGCCATTGAGGCTCGAAAAACTTTCACTTCTCTCCTTGGTTAAAATAGATATTGAACTTTGACGTGGTATCATTTTGAGTGTTTAATTATTTCGTATAGACGAATGTTTTAGGTGGATGTCCAAGACATAACTGCCGTTAAAGAGTGCAGAACCGGACTGAACCCTAATGGAATTAAGTTGCACGTAATTGGCTTATTCACTCAGCCTCTGTGGCACATTAATAGAAAAATAGTACGGTTGCCCGATGCGTTTGACGTACCTGTCGATGAGTTTATTCAAAGAAAATAATTCAATTAAGTTATGCACCAATGAGTCAGCAGCAAAAAGAATAACAAGAAAAACTAGTAATGGCTACATTATAATACTTTGTTACCTAATTTCAAACAAGACTCCGTAAAAAGCTTTTTAGTTGTTACGCCCATACTGTTGGGTAAATATTATCATTTTGATTTTCTTCGCATCTAAACTTTTCAATTTATTCTTAAGTTCTAGCCATTAACCAGACATCAATCTTAACTAGTGTATGTTTTGCGCGGGCGTTTCTAATGTAGGTACTACGGACGTCTCGCCATATTGTACTGTACAGCATAAAGTAATTAACAAGTTGAACTTGAACGCGTATTTAATGTGGCTATACAATACAAACCAACATACGACAAATAATTACTATTTGTAAAAGTTATGTTGTGTGTGACTCGATGACGTTTCATCAGCCTGCCTGGAAGAAGTCCACATATTTCGCCAACCCCAGAAAAACTGGGAACAGGGCAGACGAATGATGATGATGAATTACATTGCTCGTACTAAATTCAGGTTATTTAAAATAGTTAATGCAATCTTATACCCTATAGATACAGCAGTGGTGTAATGCAGTATCGTATTGTGTACAAATGAGCGCGACTTCCTTCTATGAGCGGCGTCTAAGTGTCACTATTACAAGCCAGTCAAGAGTGCAGACTGGACGCTCAACAATACGGTGCACGTCTCATGATACGTAACGCATAACAAACACCGGAACGTTCACTTTCAACGGCGACATCTTATCGATAGATGTTTGTGTTACGTGTTCGTCTTTCGGAAACTGGATTTTGTAGAAATTTCCGAAAACCCGCTGAACCGGTACAATACGTCACTGTCATGTCATCGTTAGATCGCATGGTTATTGATTTTTTTATTAGCGGATAACGGTCTCTCTCATTAGCATTCGGGCAAATCAGTGAAACTTTTCCGTTTTCTTTTATTATTCAGGATTGTTTGATCGCGCAAGTAGTAAAAAGGGTGAAAGTGACACAGACGTAACACACGTCCTGTGTGTTTAACTGATGCTATTACGTGTACTAGGTACTTTCCGTTGCACTCAAACGATCGTGGTGTCTCGTGATAACGTACGATGTCAATATTTGTTGAATGTTTGAGAAAGTTTGCTTAAGCATCATGATTTTAATAATACAACTACCGATCGTCTATTTTAAATATTCAACAAACAGATAGCATAGTGCGTTTTTCATTCATTTGGATAGCTTATAAAACATACAACAAGAACTTTTCATAGTTTTCCCGCAAGTTCAAAATTTTAATTAATAATTTATTTAATTAAACTTCTAAGAGTTTGTATGTCAAAAACATATTTCATAATAAGGAGAAATATAATCTCAATACGAAATAAAGGATAACATTATTGTAATGCGGTCAACGTTCAAGTCAACGGTATTCATACAACGGTTCTTTATATTTAGAAACACGGAACACGTGTTATTAGATTGAATCATCGTCTCTCTTTTTAGTGATATACTGGTATTTCCTGATTATTACGCATTTTGAGATTCTACTTTCGTTTATTTACAAAATGTTTCGAATGATCACATTGTTACGTTTGTGTCTGATGTTATCGAGTTTGGAGTGCCCTTAAAGGGTATATAAAAAGAATACGATCGAAATGACAAGTCGGAGGGTAAGGTCAGCGAGCCAGCGGAGCAGGCAAATCGAGGCGAGAGTGGAACGCCTCAGGCACAATGACCATAATCGATCAGTCGACCGGTGCACATTGCGGACGCGGTTACGAAATCGAAAGCCGCAGTTTGCGACGTGACACGAACTGTGCCCGGTCAAGGATTCACCCTAAAATGGGTATATTGTGAACGACCATGTTTTACTGGATAACTGTGGGCAGTTTGTAGTTTGATTTTCGACAATGGGAGTGATGGTATTTTAACGGTCGAGTGCACGAACATCCTGACTAGTTTTGTGGGGCGTTTTTTGTGAGTGGTGCGGTGATGCGCGGGACCGTCGTCGGTCGGGCCGGGCGGCCGGGCGGTCGCGGGCCGCAGACAAGGCCGCGCCGGATGAGCGGTCGCTGTGAACCGTGTCAGCGGTGCAGCCGCGACTAATCACGCCCGCGCCGCTCGTGGGTCAATGACAAGCTCGGATCTAGCTAACTTTTATGGACATACCAGATTTTTCACTCCGCTCGGTAATTTGTTTTAACTGAGTCTGAACTTTTTCGACGACTTTTTTGGTCATGTTCTGAATAATACTTTTAAATGTCAATGATAAGAAGGCAAAACTATAAACATGCCAGTGGCGAGTTATTAAGTCATAAAAACGTTGCCCGTATCGAAGATATTTCCTAGACAAGTAATAATTAAGATTTTGATGAGTCAGAGGATCCGGGATTTTTTACCATTCAATTTACCTGAGCGTCAGGTAATGATAGTCTTTGTCGGATGAACATCTTATGCCCAGAGAAAAATTCAACCACATTATTATTAAATGTTATCGTTAGTTTTCCTTCATAATACGGAAAGAACACCAAGTGATTCAGTTCTAAATTCTCTGAATGATAAACACATTTATTTTCCTATTAAAGTAATATATTTAAAATAAAACGAACAACACGTTTTAATGAACCAGAACCGTACCAACACGAAGTTATTTTAAATTACTCTATAAATCCACTTCTCACGTATCGACAAAGCGATTTGCACGCCTTTTAGTGTGCTCATTGTAACATTATGCAAACTGATACGTAATCAAATAATTTCTATGGTCGACTTCGTCATACACTTATACCTACTGTTTAAGTATAGAAACACACTAGACCCAAAAAACGCGACCTAATTTCGGCGGGGCTACTACGCCTGCAATGTATTTCAAATGTCTTATCTCTCATCAGACACACCGTGCCGAAATTACATCGCGTATTTTGTATAGAAAATGCATTGCTGCCGCACTTTGTACGCGTATTTTCCGCCTTGTGTGTTAACTGCCTACACTTACTCGTAACTATTTAACTAGACGTGGAAACTGGCGTGTGTGCCCGCGGCCGGCAGGACCAGTCGCAGTGAAAGTTGCTCATACGCAGTGGAAGCTTTTGACATTTGTCAGATGTTCGACGTACGTGCGACGCCTGCCAACTATACCATTAGTAATAGCGATACTACTCAATGCGAACTACGTTATACAACAAAACCCTTTGCTAACAGCGTATGTGTGTATTTACCAGATTGTAAGTAGAAAAAGGCAGAAAGTTCTTATATAAGAACCTTATTATATCGCGAAGTAATAACGATCTATTATTTTCCTACACTTGTGATCTTATTATTCACAAAATGCCAAATGAACTCCAGAAGTCTAGGAAATGAACACAGGACTTCCCATAATAAAATTCAGTGCAAATAAATACACGCAATAAACGATCATGGTTGACGTTATATATAACACTACACATATAAAAAGTAAATAAACGGAAGGTGATTTTGTATTTTGTGCCATATAAGGTTAATAGCTTGACGGGTGACCCAGAACTGTCCGTATCCTGCAATCAATCTTGGGCTATAAGCATGAACATAAAATTCCAAATTCATTGAGGAAATTTGAATTTGATTTATAATGGTGCAATTAATATATAAAACTTTCTACTCTGATACAATACCAGTTCACAAAGGATATAAATATTTTGTTATGTATTAATTTCCTTTAGCAAAATTGCTACAAAATTCTGTTATACTCGTTAATTTTCTCTGTATAGAAGAACAAATGAATTATCAAATGCAACAAAGTCTGATGAACAAGTAAACGTTTGTTAAATATGTCAATCAGTGTATTGTTCGCAGCAACAATCGAGTCACCCTTTGGACACGGAGGGCGTACGATAGCGCAATGTTAAGTTGCCGTTGTTGCTATGTATGTAACTTCTGAGTTATTCTAATTAATGTGACACTTAGTCATACAATGACAACCTATTTTACATATGTTTTCGCTACCAGCAACTAGAATAAGAGGTTTAGGAAGTTATCATATTTAATTGTGCAGAAATACAGATTTACTATCACCGCTTATAATATTATAGGTCTTATAAAGTAAGTGAGAGCTACTCAATGGTTGTCGAAAAGCCGCAAATTCTACCGCAACATCTTGATTTTACTTTCTCTCTTCAATTCGCGATTACCTCCTAGCCGATAGTTTCAGTGTGTACTTTGATGCGTGAAATAATAAAAAGACAATAACATTTTCATTACGTCATGACGCCTACCGAGTTGACAAATCCTTTGCGAGCGTACAAACCAGGACGGGACCTTGAAACATTCACTGAGCGCTATCAAGACGAATCTTTTAAGCTTTGGTTGCGCCGGGCGCCCACGAATTTGCAGATTGTTTACATTACGCTAAGGCATATTATAAAACATTCGAGCATCGATACTGAACAACAAAACAACTGTTAGACGTTCGTTTGCATGGCTAATTACTCACGTTAGCATGATCGCGATGCACGGTCTGAAAACATTGAGGGCGGCTTTATGTAACAGTGCATTCAAAGTGGTGAGTTCTGGACTGATGTCGGACGGAATAATGTTGTTAAAATATTATAATGTATCATTTGAGCAGCGGTAGTTAGTCAAACGGCGATAATGAGCAAGTAGATTAAGCAACCAGCAGCAGCAGGCTGGAGTAAAGCGCAACGGTGAGTCACGGCGCGGGTTGTGCAACGGTTTTGCACAACCAGTCCCCGAACCCTCGCCTCGCCACCGCTGTCATACTGTGCAATAAATTTACTTAAATAGTTAAGTGTCGCTGAACGGATTTGCGGGTAAATTATGTACGGTCAGGGTCGGGTTAACCAACTTTTACAAGTGAATTTGATAGAACAATAGACGCGGTTAAAATGCGGAATGACTAAACTAACGGTACATTAATGTGCAAAAATACACAATTTTGTTGCGGCATACTGGTCATCCACCTAAGATTCGTACAGATAGCGTTCATATTACAGGCTAACAAAACTAACAGTGAATAGAACCTAGGAAATATGCGCTCTAACACTCTCAACAGTTATTTTTTATTATTATAAAAGATAGAACGAGAAATTTGACGCAATCAGACGGGAAAGTTTTATCTTATATGCTTACGAGACGATTACTTCGGCTTCAATGTTTTAGAAATTTCGCAGACTCAACCGCTCGTTAACATACATCGATACGTCCACTGACAATTCGGAGTTGTCGGGGTGGTTGTGTGGTCATGTGTTGTGGGTGTTAGTGAGATGCATTCCGTCATTGCCATGGTGTACATACGATACGCTCCACTCGTGTTCGCGCATGCTCTTCTGGAAAGCGGCGGACTTGGGCGTCCAGGAGTCGACGCCGAGGTAGAGAGCGGGCAGTTCGGCCACCTTCACCTCGAGCCGCTCGGCCAGCCGCTGCTCCACCACGGACTTGGGCCCGCTCGTCAGCGGCCGCTGCTGCTCCTTCGCGCTGCGCCGCTCCGCCAGCCCGTATCCGTTTAGTTTCTCCCCGTTGCAAGACGTCACGCTTTTCGGACTATCTGTGCTGAGCAATTTGCTTTTAACGGTGTCCGTCTTACCGTAACTTTTATATTGCACTGATTCAGTTCCGTTCGCCGTTCGCGAATACTTCAAAGAATCGTACGTTTCGCCGTTCAGGCTGCTGTACTCGACGTTGTTCAGGTTATCGACGCGCTTCACGCTAGCGTCGTACCCGTTTCGTTTGGTGTAACGTTCCTCGTGATTCTGTTTGAGAAAGTTATTTTCGAAACTAGTTTTACATTTAGGAACATTGTTTAAGTAGTCGCTATAGCTTAAATCCTTATGTAATCCTTTATCACAGCCCTTTTTAAGTGTCTCTTGTATATCTATTCCGTTCCCATTCACACGGCTGTAGCTAAAGCTCGACGGCTGGTCGTTGTTTACTCTGTTGTCTACAAGCTCGACACGCTCGCTATCCTTACTTTCGAATTCATGCTTGGCGAGTGCAACGCGCGATACGTCGCCGTTGACGCCGTTCTTGTACTGCGATTTGGTGGTGAAATCGGCGGCCGTGATGCCGGCTCTGGTCTGCTCGGACGGCACGGTCCACGTGTCGTGCTTCTTCTTCTCGCTGCTCTTGGACGACCAGGCCTTGGCCAGCGCCGCCTTGAGGGCCTCGCGGCGTTCGTGCACGCTGACCCGCGGGTACTCGTGTATGGGAACTATCGCAGGCGCGTATAAAGTCGACCGAGGTGTGGCTCGCGTTATGCGGAAACTTCTGAACTCCCTGTTGAACTCCGAATTCAGAGAATAAGCCGGTATTCTCGAAGTCACCATTTTGAGATCAAAATTTCCACTGGCTAGTTATAACTTTGTTCACTATCAAACTTATATTTGCACCTGGCACACAGAACACATATCGACTCTACCTGTAACACCCGAAAAGAAAAACATGTTGAACTACGTGTCTTCGTATGATTATTTTAGTTTAACATAGTGTCCAATATTTTTCCTGTGGATGTGTGTGTAAATAAATAAACATCTCAATACGTGGATAACTAAACAAAGTTTAAGTGCATTTGGCTCATTAAAGACTAGATGCTAAATATCTTTAGCAATGACATTCTTACAGGCCAATTTGCATTTATGGTCTAACTTTCAAATAAGGCGGCCATAGAAAGGTCAACTAAGCGCATTAGAATATTTTTCCGAAGTGTAAACAATGCGTTTGTCGGTGATTATTTATTTATTTTATTTATAAAACTTTATTGACCACACAAAAAGCAGGTACAAATTTTGTGTACATATTTTGAGTAATTAGCTGTGTCTAGTGGTGCGCGATGTGTCCGGTGGGTGGGTGGAGTAGGCTGTGGATACGGACGGGCAGGGCACGGGCGACGGGCCCGGGCGACCTTCGCGGTGGGCGGCGCGCGGCGGGACAACGCACTGGTCAGCGAAGTCAACGAACCGCCTCCGTCCACCCGGCTGCCAGCTTGCATAACACTCGCGAACCCGAGCCCTAACTTATCTCTTATGCAGTTATGCCACCGATCATGACTCGCATAATTCAATCGAGCGCACACATCACCGATACGACGCTTTAATATTTATGAACATTAGCCGGTGATAGATGAATCTATTAAGTCGTCCACTGATAAGACGTCATTCAAGCGTGTTTTGTGGAGCAGTTATGCCGTATAAGTGCAACAAGTGTCGCCTTGGTGGTGTCCCTAATATGGCCGGTGAAGCCGGCCATATGGCCCGCCCGATACATCCTCGCCTGTCTCCACTCCAGCTGCACTCACATAAACATATCACTGTGCAAACATATTTTCTGGGCCAACAGACTACGCACATTAAGATACGACAAATATCGGTTCAAATTATCCCAATATTATTTATAACACGTAACATTTTGTTTACTGTGTTGTTTTGGGATATTCTAAGACCTTTAAAATCATTTGTCTGACTTGTAAAGTAAGGCCAACGCACATTACGTATGTATGAATGCGTTAAGGCTGAATTATTGAATAAAATCCATCATGTGAGATAACTCTGGCCTGTTTATTTATGTATTAAACAGTTATTGTTCTGTTATCACGCCACAAGGGAAAAACACTGAAGACACATAGTTCAACACGATTCAGCTAATCGTAGCACTTTTCATACAGGAATCCGTCACTGTTTAGGACTAACACACTGACACTTGCGGTGGCCGCTTCCCACAAATAGGCGTATATCACCGCCTAGGGCTATAATAATAATGGGTAAAGCGATTGTTTATTATTTAGTAACGTGCAGCGGCCGATAAGCCGGACAAAGGAGAGCAGCCACCGGAAGCGAGTGCGTGAGTGGAGTGCGGTTGCGGCGACGGCGGCTGCGGCAGCGACCGTTCCGCGCGCATACCTTCTCGTTGCGCGCGCGAGAACTGCGTGCGGCGTGCGTGCACCGCTGCGACTATACTGACTGAAGGGAGGCAACGCGCGGCCCGCTGCGAGGACCCCACCGCTGCGCCGCCGCCTCTCTCCTGCGGCTCACCACAAGTGACTCTAACGCCAGAGCACTACGGGTGGAATCGCAGGAGCACTGACCTTCGCTACCACGACGGCGTGTCGTCGACATTCGAGCTATGAGCCAGTTCGAGTGCTCGCCTGCACCGCGGATCGGCCCGAGTGCACTACTCGTTCGGGTTTTAATTTAACCCGCTCTACAAACAAAATGCAATGTCTACTTTTCCATTACGATCCTCTTTCGGCATATGTTACTCATTCACGATGATATCGCACTAGTAGGTCAAATATCGTACACTTATACGTGGTAATTAAAACATTGTTTTGAATTTCACTTGCGAAACAAACTGTATTTTTACAAGTCTACATGAAGCGTCTGTAATCGTCTCGTGAAACCGTTTCTTAATTAGAACGTCGTACTTGCACTCAATACTGATTGGGTCCCTTATTTTTTTAATAGTGTCTTCAAATCAGACCGGATTTACTACCTCATTTTCTTTGTCGCTTGGACCATTAATGACGTGACTGGTAGCTTCTGAAACTACGGCAATTAGTACACGCGCGATCTCACCTTAAACATTTCTTGGAGCGTGATTATAACGTGCGATTTATTACCTGAAACAAAATAATTTCTCTTATTAGCACTTGTGGAAATCAAACCAAATACAGACACAATTTATGTAATTAGATAATTATCTAAATTAGATAATTATCTAATTATCTAAATTATAATTTAAATATTGTTTAACTAGCGGCCGCCCGCGACTTCGTCCGCATGGATTTCGATTTTCATGATAGGAATGTTTTTTCCCTCTAACTCCCGTTCCCGTGGGAATTTTGCAATATCCTTTTGCAACTAAGTATCAAGTTTACTAAGGGACCTGCATGCCAATTTTCAAGCGTCTAACTTAAGTAGTTTAGATTTTCCATATATTATATATTTACAATTAATAACACATCACAATGTTTACGTATCATAAATATATTTTCTACAATAATGAAAACTGTTGCCATGGTAATCATATTTATATTTTCTACAATAACGAAAATGGTTGCTATGGTGATATTATTTGAATTGACATTTGAATATATGACACCATACAAACTTCCACCCCCCATTTTAGGGAAGTGGGGGGTTGGAATGGGTCAAAAAGTAGCCTATGTTCTGTCTCAGGGTCTAAAGATTGTCTGTACCAAATTTAATCAAAATCGGTTGCGAGGTTTAAGCGGGAAAGCGTAACAGACAGACAGACAGACAGACAGACAGACAGACAGACAGACAGACAGACAGACAGAGTTACTTTCGCATTTATAATATTAGTTGGGATTGACTGCCAGTGTACTTGGAGGTTAATTTCATTTCGACATTATTGCATTAACCGAAGATTATAATGTATGCATTTGGGCCACTGACAAAAACACGTGTCTTACAGACGATTGCGATTCGAATATATATTATTTTATAAAACTGGAATGTCCTTAATAAATTTTAGTGAAAATTATAGGTAAATAGCACATGACTAAATTAGGGAGTCTGTTAACAAGACATGATTGATTTTGACCAAATAAACC
This sequence comes from Nomophila noctuella, assembly GCA_958496325.1. Classification (NCBI taxonomy): domain Eukaryota; kingdom Metazoa; phylum Arthropoda; class Insecta; order Lepidoptera; family Crambidae; genus Nomophila; species Nomophila noctuella. Next base: position 12,611,698 of record OY292491.1, read on the forward strand.
TGTCTGGTTAAGTACTTGATTATATATCCGATGAGTCTGTTTTACATAAAAAAAGATTATGGAATATTGAAGCTAATTTTAATGTGCATATTACATTAACCTCACTGCAACAGGAAAAAATATTATGTTGCTAAATATGGATATTTTGATAGTATAATTGCATGATTAAACTATTAAATGACTTATTATTTCATACTTCAGTGTGTAGAAGATACACTATTGTTGGTTGTAGTGGGTTCGTGTATCTAATAACATGTAGTTAAACCACAATAATGCTTCTGATATACAGCCCAAACATACTTTGCTTGAGTGGATATTTAGTACAGGTCAAAATAGCTCCGTATAGGTAGTATAGTATAATCAGGGCACAAAATAGCGTGCGCGATAATGCCTGAGAGCGCGATACATATTCTAGTCCTCAAAACGATTTTTTCCAGGTTCAACTAAGTACAAACAATCTTTATGGGATCAGGTGTGATCGACACATAAGTAAACCTATTTAAATCTTTATCTAAGTACATTTATATCACACAATAATATCGGGATGGTGCATCTGTTAATCTTACGTATTTTTCGTTTAAATTAGATACAATAGAGATGTAAAAAAAGGGAAATCGAGCGAAAAGTATAGTGAATACACAGAATGACTAGGAAGAGTGCGAGTAGACGATAACTGTTGCTAATAAAACACAAAATTAAAGTAAGTGTGACTTCTATCCCAACTAATATTATAAATGCGAAAGTAACTCTGTGACTAGGAAGAGTGCGAGTAGACGATAACTGTTGCTAATAAAACACAAAATTAAAGTAAGTGTGACTTCTATCCCAACTAATATTATAAATGCGAAAGTAACTCTGTGACTAGGAAGAGTGCGAGTAGACGATAACTGTTGCTAATAAAACACAAAATTAAAGTAAGTGTGACTTCTATCCCAACTAATATTATAAATGCAAAAGTAACTCTGTCTGTCTGTCTGTCTGTTACGCTTTCCCGCTTAAACCTCGCAACCGATTTTGATGAAATTTGGTACAGACAATCTTTAGACCCTGAGACAGAACATAAGCTACTTTTTATTTCGAAAAAAAGAAATCCACGCGGACGGAGTCGCGGGCGGCCGCTAGTTATATTATAAACGTATTTGATTAATTAATAAAAACGTTTTGAAAGAAATTTCGGCCTCTATTACGTTGTGAACCAAACAGCGTGTGACAAAAACAAAGATAATCAAGGCAACAATGTGGTAAAATTTCTTAACTACTTAGTGTAATATCTTAATTTTCTATCTATGCTTTTACTTTTTAGAATCGCATTAGTTTTGTTTGTCGCTCAGGCTCAGGCTCAGGTGACTTTTTACCTTGACCACGCGCTAACATTGACATTAGACTAACTTTCCAAAGAACACAAAGGCAAAGTTAATATTGCAATTGAGGATTTTAAAAAATATATCTTATTATCGGAAGGTCAGACAACTACTTGTAGAAAACTTGGCTATCTGCTTTAAACTGTCGCAAATAAAATAGTTGCACACATACAGTTAAATTATTTACTAACGTATGTTTGGTACTACGTAATATTCTTTCACAGCTTTAAGAAAAAAGATAATCAGAATTGCGAAACAATAAAATACAGGTACGTGTCCTGTGTACAATTTCACCTCATGATGACTCCTGGCAGTAAGAGCAAAGTCCCATACCATTTTCTTAACTTTATTATTTTAGTAGAATCACAACCCTCGCCACTTTTCGGAAAAATGAAATGGTTTAGGATAACGAACAAAATCTATTCGAAAATGATAATTTGCACGAAATTACAATCTAAAGGCCAAATTTTAATTAGTCGGATAAAATAGAAAGTTATAGCAATATTCACAACTAAATTAACATGCTCAAAGTCTCACGGATGAATGAATTATTAAATTCGATTTGTTAGGAAATATTATAATTTGTAGAGGACTCAACATCCTTAATGTGCTTATGATATGAATACATTAAGACATATTTAGCTCGTTAGTAGCAAAATGTTCCAACTAGGGAATGCAATCTCGCGAGATTAGGGCTCCGGCGAGATCTCGCGAGTTTACGAACGACGATCTCGCCATTTTGCCAGTGGCCAGATTCCCAGTTTTGAGTGTTAATTCGTACTGAAAATCACAAAATTTCCATGAATTAGGAAGAAAACAATGAAAATCATAGTTATTGTGAAATGAACATTAATTATTACGACTTATTTTATAAAATTTTCATGTGTTTAACAGCTTTAAACGTATTAATTTACGTATCTTTTTTATATCAGTCTCCTTTTTTAATTATATAAAAAAAACACTACTCCGCTCCTATTGACTGTAGCGTAATGAAAGTATCCCATAATCTGCCCAGGAGTATGAAGAATAATTGAACCAATTGTCGTTAAAATCCGTCTAGTAGTTTTTGTTTCTATAAGGAGCATACAGACAGACAAAAATTTTACGATTGCATTTTTGGCACCAGTATCGAACAATAATCACCCCCTGAGTTATTTTGAAAATATTTTTCATGTTCAGAATTGAACTCCACAGATTTATTATAAGTATAGATTTTGACACGTAGGTGTGAAATTAATATATTTATTGACTCAACTGGCCTACTTTGTTTAGTAAGTTGCACGTGCTCTTTTCTGCGAGATTTGATTTAGAAATGGCAATTTACATACAGGTGTACTGTATATTTTTGTTTTAATTTATCATATTTCTGAATGGAAACCATGAATATTATGCAGCATTCGCCTTTTGGTGATGACCAAGAATCCAAGTTCAATCTCGTAAATCTCGCGAGATCTCGTCCATTTTCACCCGAGATTCAATCTCACTAAAATAGGCCGAGATCTCGTAAAAACGAGATCTCGCGAGAACGAGATTGCATTCCCTAGTTCCAACGTATTTATTATGTATGGTATGCAAATAATTTATGATAGTATTTTACATTTAAGAATAAATGCCATTTCAATCATTGACCTCATTTTAGTTAACATAATAGAAAAAAAATGCAGTAGCAAATTGGATAATTAACGCTTTTGGTTACTACTGAATATATAAAAAATACTATTCTATTTCAAATTTGAGTAGTATTGTAATTTAAATGTCCAAGTATCCTTCGGTCAATGTTATCATAAAGCTGTGTAAATGCAAATGAAATGTATTCAGATGACTTAGACCTCATAGTTTACTTGCCCTAAAAGAATAAATGGCAAGTAAGTTTAACATGAATTCAAACAATATTAAAACATGGACGGCTTGATATTTATTTATGTGAATACAAATATGGCTTACAGTGGGGCATTATTGCTTATTCAGTGGCGATGTGTGTCACTGCCAACGATTAAACGCCTGTATGGTTTTATTCCCCTTAGGGTAGCTTCGTATCATTTGCTTGACCTATTAACAACGCAAATTGCTATTTAGCTGTAAAATACATTATTTACCAACGTATCCATCGACATAATTTTTGCCCTCATGAACTTTGGAGGTCAACTGTTGTTTTTATTATTTTGCAATATGTTTGTTATTGTTCGTATGTCTGTTGCCTCTCTGGTGTATGAGGATATGTATAAGGATTTGTCATATATGGTTTTTCTACTCAACCAGGAATACAATTCTAATGCTATTTTAATGACATTTCAGTAATATTTATCCTTAAATAATGGTCACGCAAATCTTATAATTCTGTTTTATATTTGTTATAATAGCTCAGCTAAATAAGAGACATAAATTACCCTGATTACACTGAATGCATTTCACTGTGGTGTCGAAAACCCAAATAATGAGTAATTTTCTGGTGAATCAGCAACAAAAGTTTCCTAAGGGACCGTTACGGACTCATTTCTCATACAACCTACACACACCGAAATTCACTGTAACCCTAAATCAAAGGCGTCCGTTACATGTGAGTGAAGGGAAATATGCTAAATCTCATATGTGAGATGTTGGCAAAAAGTTCTCGAGGTGCGGTTGTAGGCGATCGCGTCAGACTATTCAATTGGCTGTACGTAAATGGCGGCAAAAAAATAATCGTACCGGAGGCGGCTCGCCGCCGACAAACGGCGAGGTCCAATGACCCAAATGGTTCATTACTGGGCCGCCTAGGCTAACGAAAGAAAAATCGGTCACTGTCTAGCACATGCCATTACCGACTCACCGCACTTAGCGAGATCGTGCGTGTGGAGAAACTACCCGATCATCTTATTAGTGTCAATTGATTTAACATGATTTTGCTTAATAGAGTCCAGGAAGAACGACACCGGCCGACCTGTCCAAGACGATGGAAAATTTCCGCGAGCAACTTATGCTAAACCCACAAGTCACGAACAGATCAATCACACACAATACACAATACTTTAAAAGGAAGGGTTTTGATCATTACTGGTCCCGAAGATGGATCAAATATGCACAACCATGTGTAGCTGATAAGTATGTACAAAAAACGTCGAACACGATAATAGCTACTCTAAACTAAATCAGCGTTGTTATTATTCATTTCAACCAAAGCGAATTAATCCTATGCCATAAATGGCACTCCCACGGAAACCTGATCTGGTCAGTCCAACACAATCTAAACAATTTATCAAAATAGCATCCGTAAATGGACTTCCTGAAGCCCTGGGATTCTCGCCACCACTTTAGCAACCAATTAATTGGATTTTTAAAAGGCTTGGATATAACAATTATAACTTTTAGGGTAGAAATGGGTGATTATAAATATAACAAGAGTTCATAACTAATAAACATTGGAACTTATTATAATGCATCAAAGATTCATTATACGGTTCATTATGTATACATATAACAAGCGGCAATAAAAAAAAATCATGAATAAAGATGCTAAATAATTTTGCAGCTATGAGACCTCTCCTCTGATTCGAGGTCGATAGCCGTAGACTGCATGTTAGAATCTTATGTAATGAGCTGCATTCTAAAAATAATAAAAGTGGAGAGAAAACATTTAAATTATTAAAATGTTTTAGACTACTACATCTAATGAGGTCAGGAAAGAGCAAGGAGATGTGATGATAAATGCTGTCAGTAATTACTGTACCATTCCAATAACCGACATATTCCATAAGAAATACAAAACCCAGGGCCCCAAGTCATAAACGGTTAGTCTCCTAATTACTATGCATTAGCGATGATGGTGAGTTTCAAAAAGTAACGCAATAAAAACTGAGTCAAATATAACGGTCCTCATTAATCATTGGGGTCAAATTCGGTCGAACAAGCGTACATTACCCGACATTGACGTGTCGTCGATTCGTTTACTTCCTCGCACCAACGCTGATGAGCACGTTTCCTATGTTGTGCAATATTTTCCTGGTCGATCGTCTTAACCTATAATCCTGTGATGTACGCATGCATTAAATATGAGCTACAATCCATCAACGTCATTCCACGTTGCCCAACGCCACTAAACTCACATTGAACGTTCAATACTAAAATACGAATCGACCTATAATCGTTCAACATTTGAAGCTTAAGCTGGTTCATTTGAAAAATATTTACACCGCTGTTCTTATTCATGAATATTTATGTCCACCGAGTACCTATAAGGAGAAGATAAAATTAGCCGACATGAACTATAAAAGAAGATTTTCTTCATGGATACAACTTTTATAGCTCAACATCGGTCAACGATTTCATACATTTTCCCGCAACATAGCCAGTCAATATGATTTTATGAGTCATTAAATTATAAATCTAAATATTGAAAATAGCTAATAAAATAGTAAAAGTTGTTGGATTTCAAAACAAATTCTCGTATGTGCTAAGTTAATAACAAAAGCCTCCTTAAGCCAAGTACGGAAAGCATTCTTCAATAAGTACTCTTCGTGACTTTGTCTCTACAAGAAATATGTGGGACAACAACACAGTCGATCTAACGAACAAATTAAACGAGAACTTTAATGTCTTTTTAGTTTTGTAAACTGAGACAGGAGAAATCAGTCCGACGGCCTGCATTAAAAATACCTTTCCCACAAAGACGTGGTCGCTGTGGTTCTCGGAAGCACAACAAAGATCCTGTACGTGTTTGTGACTCACGCCTCTGTAGAGCCTCCGTTCCAGACGAACAAAAAGAAAACAAATATTTGAGACACGCCGGCCGACAAGACAACACTAACAAGGTAAACCATGTTATAACACCAGCACAGTTTCTACACGACCAACTCTCAGATCTGCCTATTTCGAATATTTGTGGTTATCAATAATAACTACATGAGCAAAACATTCATGCACAATTTGGCGGTAATATTTGAATAACAATAATCTGCGCGGATGGATAAGCGGATATTTATAAGAAGTAGAAAAGAAATGAGATAATTAAGAAATGTTTTTGTTGTCTAATAATAGAATATTTGAGATAATGCAGGTCATGATTTATATTTCTATAAGACCAAAACGACTGAATATTAAAAACTTGCCTTGCCAAACTATGAATGAAACGACGCCTATGGGTGTTGGCTATTAGAATATTGGTGTTAGTTGTTAGAATATTGTTATTTGGCGGTTAGCAACATGTCGCATGGGTAGTTTGGTACTGCGCACTGCAGCCTGCCGATGCCGCCGGCCGAGGCGCGGGCGCGTGTAATTAGGGCAGAAAGCTGTCAGAGCCGTCGCGTACAGTTCAATTCGCCGAACGGCTGCGTAGGAGTCGCCACTTTACCGCCCGACGCTCGCCATCCTTCATACACCAAATTGCTTGTTCCCATAATTTGTATTCGGGGTCGTCGTCACACTTATGATGTGCGATTAGAAAGGAGATGGCAATTGTATTGCGACTAACCGATACACATGTGGGTGGTCATACCCGGGTTTTTTGTCCCAGTGGAAATTCTGTATGACATTGAAACTAACCTCATATCAGCTTACTAGACAAAGGCAGATTTAGCTATAATACCAAAATTGATAATAATTTTACCGAGACCGTCATTAGCACACGGCTCGAATGATTCAGACACAGAAATGAGATATGCAGTTTTGTGTTCGAACGCGGAAATGGGTATTTTTATCAGGAAGGTTTAACGATTGATGTCGTTATCCGACACGTCATATTGTTAAAACGCCTCGTAATAACTGGGAGGCACAAAGACGACTTTCGCTTATTAATATTTCTTTTAATAAAAGGGAAATCGTGTCACGTCCGATGACAAACGAGTGCAGACATTGTGCAGCCACGCGGGCGCGGGTGGATAACAATCAAGGCCGCGCTGGCTGGCGACGCCAAACGCCCAAAGCATATGAAAACAAAAGTGATCACAGTTTACGCGAGATGTGAATATCTGCTTGCGTAAACGCGAGCCTTGCAGCTAGGCAACAAATGATATGCCCGCGCGCCCACGCCTAGGCGCAGATCCACAATACACTTCCATATTTGTCGACCGTAACAAATGGAGAAATGATGATAATTAATAAGGGAAGTCAGGCACAATCAAGATTTACTGCTTTGCCCGTGGGTTAATATATAGAAAGCGTAAGTTATTCTTAGGCTATTCTTAGACATTTGGAAAACAGCACTCTGCAAATGCTTCTTTAACCTAACACTACAACTAAAGTTTTCGCGGCCATATTTGCTTTTAAAAACTAATCGATTTACAGCGAATCAGAGCCAGATAAATACTTCCGTGAACGAACAAATTGCCGAAAGATCATTTGCAGTGTTTTAGTGCGACGCCTCCGTCGATATCTGAGCAGTACGTGGGCGGCCGATGCATTGCCGGTCCTTACACGGAAACCTTGTTTACTTACTTGTCTTCCCTTTAGGATAGTCGATATCGATGCACCGCAAGGTCTCATCATATACGCGCACTCGCCCCGTCCAGTTTAATAACCAATACAATCTTTCAATCAGGCCGTCCTTCACGATTCAAATAAGAAGCTGAATTTCCGTAATCGTGACCCGCTCGGCGATGACCCACGCGAGCCTCACGAGTGCATCGCGATCGTTACTGTTTTTTATACAATACGAAAAAGGAAATAAATGAACTCATTTGAATAATCGACTAGGTGCTGTCACAGTTTGTCTTTATTTAGTAAGCTTATCGAATCAACTAGACGCGTATATGTGTAACCGCGTGGTATTGCATAAATTGTCAATAAAGCGTCATATTAAGATGCTAAAGATCTGTACGGGCGCAGCAGCTACCAGCTTAATGTTTCCTATGTAATGCGTGCCGTGTATGGCGGAATGCGATGGTCAATGTCAGTGCTACACATCGACACGGTTTATAAACAAAGGGATTTGCATGAGTCAAAATCGTGTATGAGTTTAGTTCCCTATAACATAACGCGATTTATTGCACGTGCGTGCTGTACGGTAGTCATCTAAACGATAAAATGCATACTTTATTTTGTAACCACGTTCATTAGACGTTGAATTAAATTAATGTCTTTCTTTATCTAACAAACGATTACAAGCAGTTCACAAATGTATTGTTGTTTGAAAATTATTGTTATTATACTTTTATTCCGGTTAGGACTGTGATCTATGTTATAGATAATAAATGCAGTTAAATGGCAGGATTATCTTTTTTTACTACCGAATTTAGAAAGCGTTCAAAATCGAATATATTGCTTCAATGTTTATACGGGTAAATGTTTTCGAACTGCGACAATCGTGCTGAAATGTGTCACACACGCCGAGAAATAAATTACAATGAAAGTAAATAAAGCAATCGAAAACAATTGTCGCGCGTGTAGTTAGTTGACAATTCGGGTTAACGTGATCATTTGCCGGTGATGAGTCAGGGCATAACTGTACCGGCTAGGTTAGCCTGACCCGATTCCCCACATCTTTTCAGATCGCATTACATACGACACTCAGTGTAAACTCATTACGCCAGTCTTTTCAATGTCGCTTTTGTTCAAGTGTTTTGGTCGAGCAGCCGCTTGTTACATTCGAAAGTAATTTCGCTTGTAGTTGTGACATATTGACAGGAATTGAGGACGACATATTCTACATTGACCTCTAACGACCGTCTTACAATTTATTTAAGATCTATTTCGAATTACCACGGCGTCTTGTCCGTGTCAGTTGTACGGACTAGAAATTCATTCTCACAATTTACATGACCGAAATCATATAATGATTTTACATTTGGAATATTTTTCAACTGCTCTTTGTGTTATCAAAAACCGATTCTGACAATCAACTAACCCATATTATACTCGCCCACACAGTAGAAACAAAACAATACAACAATATGTCAGTATTCCAGCGAATCATGTAACGGATTCAGTTACTATTTAACTAGCATGCGCATATTTTATATATTCGATTAACTCTCATATGAATACAATGAAGATCCATTATCGAAGTCATCGATGTAACCGTTCGAAATAAAATCAAGTCCGATCGTTAACTAAACACTCGAATATCTCAGCACATTACCGACGCCATTAATTTGGTTCTTCCACGTACCTAATGCGTTGAATGTAAATAAATTATAATTTTAATATTCACGGTGCGGACAGGTTTAAAATTATAAATTTTATGTACGATTCCGTGAAATGGAGAGTTTAATTAATATATGTGTTAATAAACAGATATAAACAAGCTCGTATAGAGTAGCTTTCACTAGGCGAGCCGCCCACCCGCGCCGGCTCCGCGCAACATAGCCACTAGTATCAAGCCAACGCTCGTAACACCTACAGATTTTAAATTTAAGCTAATTAGTCGCTTTTAATTGTGTTTAGAATTTGATTGACATAGTAATAGTGAAAGTGAAAACGCTTCACGGCTTATAATTTTGAAGGAGAAAGGCATTTTGGGATTCGTCTAGTATTTTCGTAAATAAAGTATATTCACGTTACCATTAGGTAAGACTACGCCTATTGCTAAAAGATGTATGTAAGGATATGCGCGACTGCAGTCTTGTAAAGTACTTAATTTTGAGTGTGAGGAATATTCATTTAATAATAACTTTACAAGCTCTTACTCACTTTACTTATTTGCATTAATATATTTGATTTTGTACCTACCAATAAAACTTCCATAATTTCCAGAAGTAGTCTTGTACGATGTACCAAAGACATCAACGAGTCAGTGCAAATCTTCCAAATAAATGAAGTCTGAAGAGAAATACGTACAAGAGTACCTAACGAAATTGTAAATTAAAAAAATCTAGCTATGCACTATTGTACTTGGTATCATGTGTGCACAGCGTAGATGCTAAAATGGCTTGACAATCATGTATGAAAGTATAAAACGATTTGAGACTGGCATATAAAATATAAATGGAATTCCGTAAAAAATATGATTAAAAGAAAAAAAAACACTAGTTGAAAAGTTTATTCGACATTGTTAAGAGATCGATACTTTTCCCAGTTATAGCTAGTTTAACACGCGGAGATGGAACAATACAGCAGTGGTAGTGTAGCAATTAGACGTTCTTGCGCCGAGGTACTTTCTACCAACGCGTCTGCGTTCCACAATGAACAATCACATTATTATACTTTTTGTGTATATTAGTAAAAGTAAACATACTTGTGTCTTAGGCTCAACATACTTGTACTTGCGTCTTGTCGTCGCATGCATATGAGCCGATATAACTCACCGCGCTTTATACCCTGCTAATTACGGCCAAGCTATTCCTTCACAGGGATATTTCATTACCAAAATGACTGTGTAGGACTTTAGACAAATGAAAAAAGGCACAGGCATAATAGTCACATTGATATAACAAATATTCATTAGTCTCGCCATTGAAAATCTCGATTTAGACATAACATGTAGACAACATTTCTAAGGCAATTATAGCGTTGACGACGCGACAGAGATACTGAAGTGACTTTAGGATGTATGTCGTATGTGACATGTTGTTTATCTTTCAAACTATCAATTAGTACTGTCAAGATGGCTATCATTTCAAAAGCGGCGAAGGTCTGCCGACATACCAAACGTATCATGTCTTCAAATACCTAACGGAGTTTGCCTGACACTTGATAACATTGACCCACCCCTCAAGGACCTTGCAACTAACCGACCTTTTTAAACCACAGGAGCATTAGGGCGTACAATCACGTGTGATAATTTTACCATCTGCAGCCTTTAGCTGGGGTTAAACACGCTTAACTAAGTACCCAATGAGCGTGAATCGATTCGCAAAGGCCACTCGTGTGTGGCATCGTGAAGGGGAAAGTGCAAAAATAATCCTCTTTTATCTCAAAAATAATTAAACAGCTTATAAAACGGAGGTTAATAAGCCTACACTCGCTTTCGTCTCCCAAAATGGCGATAGCAATAACGATGAGTAATGAATAGAGAGCTGCTTTAATTCGCGCCGCTGCCTGCGCCCACGCCGCTCGGTACACCGCGCATCCACTCGGAACAATGCTTACTGGTTTACTTTCTCGATTGACTCACACTGATTCATTGCATATGTCTAAAGATCGGAATTAGATTAATGATACTGGTCTAGATTGGGCCCCGAGACTCAAAATTCGTATGTCGACAAGTATCACTTTCATTGACACGGATACCGTGACAAATTGTCGGCGCTACCACGAATGAGACGTATACGGTGAAGGCTAATAGTAGGGTCGATCAACTTTTTAACCGACATAAGTTTGTCCCGACGACATCGCATTCAAAAACGACTAAATTAAGACAATTTAGAAATTATTTCTATGTTTTTTTCAATTAACAGTTAAGTAACCTTATTAAAAAACCAATGATATCTAGATAAAATGAAGAAGGAAACGTAAAAACTATGGTAACTCAGTATACGACTTTGCATAAGACACAGCTTTCCATACAAATTTTAGCTGTCCCTTCATCGAGGTAGCTATATGTAATTGCTAATTTAAGAGTTTTTTTCCTTGGAACATTCTTAAGTCTGCTAATATATTGCTTATAAATTAAACAAGGTTTAGTTCTTACTATGTTAAATATAAAAATAGGTCTTAATTTTAAAGGAAAAAAGGCTTTAAAGCTCTGTCCTTAAGTCATCTCATTTTGTGGTGTATACTGAGTGACCGCGAAAAAACGTAAAAAATATTATGCAATACGTCACAAATTTCTAGTAAAGAACGGCGATACGATCTTATTCCTTGCACGCGCGGCGGCGAGCCTTAAATTCTTGCCGGCTCGCCGCCAGTCCGCAGCAAACTCTAGAGGAGTGCGCGTGTATTTATTCAGTGTCGGCAGAGTTACCGGATTATTTCGATGAACGGGTAATTGTCTTTTAATTTCTTCATCAAATTTTGAAGGTCCTTAAGGCTGATTTCCTATTGGTCAATTCAAACCGTTCGCCATATTAGTAAATTTTAATTTACAAGCCATTATGTAAAAAATGTCTGCTGAGTTGCCTGTACACTGCGTTACCAAAGTGGTAACTCCAAAGACAATTTTGGTAACTCTTTAGACATTGTGCGATTTTCATAGACATAGTTTCATGAAAAGTCGTAATCAAAATTACTTTCAGATTGTAAACTTGCTACTGGCGGTGTCCATGATGGAAAACATGTATAACACACCTCATAAAGCCGCTCAAGTTGTTACTTTATTGCAACAAAGGCTCAGTCAGCGAGTAGTCTCTTCCTTCCTTCTCTTTAGTCAGTCTGCTGTATCCCGAGTATACAAACAATATAAAAAGACTCGATCATTATTTGGAGACTAACAACCAGCCGCTACCGTGGTACTTCTGAACGAGAGGACCGTTTCATTGTTTCTATCTGCCTGTGAATTCGACACCTTACGGGTGTGGCCGTGCAGGTGAGCTGAGGCGTGTTCGAGATGTAGCTGTCAGCGAGTGGACAGTAAAGAGACGTCTAAAGGAAGCCAACCTGACTGAAACAGATCCAAAATTGACTGCAGGCCTCCGGCAAGCTCGGTTACAGTTTGCTGGAGAGCATCTCAACTCGAGTTTTGGGCAATGGAGGTCGGTCCTGTTCACAAAGGGTGCATGATGTGACAGGTGAGACCGGGACTGCAGGCGTCCAGGAGAGCAATTTTCCCAATGCTGGTTCGCAGAAACCGTTGCCTTTGGTGGTGGTTCTGGCATCATGTGGGCTGGTATCTCGTTGGAAGATAAAACCGAGCTCGCTTTCATGCCTGGATGAGGCCGAGAAAGACTAGGAGCTGAGGGGCACATCACACACATTCTTCTGGAACATGTTGTGCCCAACGCAGGATTTTTTGTCGAAGACTTCATCCTAATGCAGGTCTAAGCTCGATGCCACACAGCGCGCGTTAGGCAGCAGTTCCTTCAAAGAGTCGATTTGAACACAATGGACTGGCCTGCGCTAAGTCCAGACCTAAATCCCATCGAGCATTTATGGGACGAGCTCAAACGAAGGTTATGAACAAGAAATTCAGCCCCATCAAGCCCAGAAGAGTTGAAGGCAGCTTAATGCTTAATGCTTAAAGCTTAATTAGAGGATTGGGGAGGTATTCCTCAAGACACCGTCGAAAAATAAATAAGGTCGATGAAGAACCGACTACGGGCTGTAATTAGGGCTAGGCAGTACTAAATCCTGGACCCATAATTTTTATACTCTTTAAGAAAAAACCCTGTTTTATTTGTGTCAATTGTGATCTCAACACCTATGAATACCCAAAATCCCATTTTCCCTCATTCAAGTTCAGACACTAATATAAAAAAGTAAACATGGATATTAAAAATGATGATATCACATCAAATCTGCAGTTTTAAGCGTCCAAATGACATATCATTTGTATTATAATGTTGCATACTTTTACTTAGAACAATGTTTGAATGCAAAGGTTGCGCTTGAGTCGATTTGGTTGCTCGCGAGTGTAGTTATGTGCAGAAGTTTATAGATTGTTCTTGTCTCTTGTCTCTTGAGTTACCAAAAATGTCTCAGGCGTTACTAGTTGTCCCTAAATTTGTAAGCCGTTTTTGCAAGGTAACAATATGTGTTTGATTTTATTTGTATGACTATTTTAGGTTCAGGGTAAAATAAGATTATTTACTTTAATTTCAGAAAAAAACTGTGACTAAATTTTAAGTTTTTAAAGAAGTACAGAGAAAATTAACAACGTGTCTGACTCGTTAGTAACTCAGCATACATACATCTCATATTTTAATGCCCATATATTACAATTACATACAAATGCTGTATACCAAACTATTTGATTTTGCATGACAGAATAAATCCACTAAAATAAAAATTTAAGTCTCTGTTTATTCAAGAATTGCAGCGAAATAACTTTGGGTAACTCCGGTGACAAAAATTTGGGTCAAGCTTTACACTTTTGAGTTTTTCAATAAGAAGTAGTTTAAAAAGTTCGCTGCTCGCTTAGGAAGCCGTATCTCAGATATATTTAACACACTTCTGAGTAAATTAAATAGTTAAATAAGCAAAAAATTTTTTTTGAAACACGCCGAAATTTTTTGCCCGTTTTGTCGGTTAAAAAGTTGATCCACCCAGTAAACAAACAGTACCAGGGTCATTATCTTTGGAAAAGAAAAGTGAATTATTTCGAATGACCCGGTTGGCATCGTGCATGAAAGCTGTGATTACTCCGCGAGTTTCGATTAATGAACAGCAACAAAACTCAAGAAATATGGATTTTCATCTTGGACTAGACCAGGAACTATGTGTATGACATTTAATTTAGTTAATTGTGATGATAAGAAACTGGCAAAACATACCTTATATTACTTGTTTCTGCTACTTCGGGGCCATCATTATACCTATTATGACAAAAATATTCAACAATCAATAATCATTTTAACACTACGTTGTTACGGTCACCTCTCTTTATTTCTAGCGTATATAACTTTCAAATCTAACTTAACCAAAAATGAATTGTACCTATGTTCTTTCTTAGTTCGAGTGAAAAGTAAACATTTTTGAGTTAAAAAAATACAAGACATTTATTTATTTAGTTATAAAGCATAACCGCATGCGGTTTTTATTAACTTGAGTTTGGACAGAGCGGAAAACAAAAATTTACAGCTTCCGCGATGGGGCCTTCGACCGGCATCGGTCGAGCGACCTTCAAGTAAAACAACGGCTGGGTCACACTCGTCTAATAAAATAAAGCAACGATATATTAGAGGAGTCGTTAACCTCGGCGATTGGAAATGTGTGCTAATAGCGGGAGACAGCGTCGGAATGCATGCATACGTGCATCCTGCGCATTGTAGGGACGCATGCACAGAAATCTAGTCCGCTTTGGGCACCCAGTTTTTTCGTACCTGGCTTAGTCCTCTTTTACTACCTATTGATAACTTTTGACAGGTGCGCAATGTAAATAAAACTATCATTTACCATCTTGTCGATCTATTATAGCAACCAGCACTAGGCTGTATATATTGTAGGTGCCGAAAGTGGACACAAATTTTCCATAAATATCAATAAGAGTTCAAAGTGGACTCGGCCAGGTGCGCAATGTCAGGTACGTAAAAACTGGATGCTCAAAGCGGAATATCTCTGCGCGGGCGCACTCCTGCGCTAATGAACGCGTGTCGCGCCGCTGACCCCCGACCCACGCGGGTGAACGCCCGGGCCCCGCTCCTAGCCAGCCCTCTCCAGGACGCGAACATACGAACGTCTTATCAAGTTTAATTAATAATCACCAGCGTTTGTCTTTTGTTTACAATGCTGACAAAGGGCGCGTTTTATCATTATTAATGCGTTTTATTCCTCACATCCTGCTACTGCTGCCAAGAGTTCGTTAGGGTAATAGGGTCACACACATCAAGAATAGAGACGCAATATTATGGAAGTCGCTATAAATCTGGGTGTTTGAAGGCAGGAATAAAGTCGCAGATAGGCCATTAATGACAGATGACATTCCTTTTTTATTGAAACTTCGTCGTATCGCGACTTCGTCCTCGTGGATTCGAGATTCCATTTTTCGCAATAAAAGGTAGCCTATGTTCTTTCTTATGGTCTTAAGAGAGTTTGTGTCAAAGGACATGGTCAATTCCTGCCTAGTGATGGCCACGAATGGCACAAAAGCATAAAATATATTAAATTAAAATATGAATTTTCATATATTTTACAATCTTGTTGAACTTGTCAGTATTTAAAAAAAATTAATTAGTAATTTAAGTTCCGCTATACATTGCTTTTGAAAAAATGCGTTCCTTTCAACGTAAATACGGATAGTCTGCTCTTGTCCTCCATAGACACAATATAATATTGTATGAAAAACAGTGACATACAATAAAATATATCTTTAACTATAAAAAATATTTGAAATTGTATCATTTAACGTATTATTTATCACAAACAACTTATTTTAAACATAGTATTTTATTATTTTTCCCAAAATGAATATTACTATAAGCAGAAAGGAATGAATATCATTGTCATTGTTTCGACAGTTATTGTCAAATATTTCAATCCGTTGCCATGGAAATAATAAACAATGCGTGACAGAGTAAGCGTTAGCAAAATTACGATAAGAGAAAAAGAGACAACACTTTTTTCACGGTACACCGTTGAGTAACCTTAGTAACCAATGTATCATGTCATCAATCAAAACAATGCTACAGAAAGGGATTTAAATGTATTTTGCAATCTTTGTTTGTCTGTATAATTATAACCTCAAGTTCTTGGACTTTAGTTGTTAATGATATTGAATGTTCTGATAGTAACGAGTCTAATGCAATACGACATGTTTGTGGGAAATGAATTTGGTATCTAGGCAAACGTTCCGTAGAATGTTGGCCATGTCTTTTGCTCAAAATCGGTTGAGACGTTTAAGCAAGAAAGCGTAACAGACAGTCGGACAGACAGACAGACAGTTACTTTCGCATTTATAATATTAGTAGGGAAGTTGGGATTGGCACTTTTAGATACTGATAGTTTTAGAGGATAATACACAAAAGGTTTTTAACAAAACCTTTAGCGATAATTAAGATGTTTTAAGGAGAATAAGTTCCTAGTTATTCTGAATCTTTCAAGGCGAAACTATGAACTGTAAATGGGAAAGGCATCCAAAGGCCAGTACCGAGTACCAGATGTTAAATGATAACACAGAACGGTCACCTTATCGAATAATGAACGGAAACGTAAGCGAGTTATTGTCGGTCGGCGTCGTACATTGACAATGCATGATAATTAATCAGGAAAGTTACCCGGTAGGCGCTAAATGATAGGTGGCGGCCGTAAGGTTTTCTCGTTTTCACATTGACGTCTCCAAGTTGTAGTTGACGAAGCGAGACCGGTCTTGAGAGTTGAAAAAACCATGAGTTTTCCTATAATTGTGACAAGCAGCGGGGCAGCCCGAGCACCTGCTAGCAATTACATACGAGCGGACGTGTGCAGTTAAAAACAACCAGATACCAGCAGAACCTGTCATAGGCGGAGTGAAACTAGACGTGGCTTACAGTACTTTTATATCGTCTTGTCGGGCTGTAAGAAACGACTTGCAGCTAAAGCTTGATGTTGCATGTACTGGACAAAAATACAGTTTAGAGTTTATTGTAATTGTCTGGCGGTATGCAGTTTAGCTACGGAGTGTCTGCGTCGGGCGGCGCACGCGGCGGCGAGGGGGGCGGGGGAGGGGCAGTGTGCAATAGCGAGAGGTGCACAATTCGTGTCCGTAGGCGCAGGCAGTGGCCCTCGGGAGTCAACGTACTGCGGGGACCGGTTCACTAATCGATCCCGCACCGACTCGCGCTCCTGTCCGCACCTAAACATCAACTAACGGCTTCTCCGCAACCAGCCGCGACCAGATATCGCGCCTCGGTGCACTTTTCTGCATTTCTTGCCAACCAGTTATTAAAATATAACGTGATATTATACCAGACTAACGACTCTATCTACATAATGCAACCGGTGCGCGCAATTCACTTGAGAATTCTTTCAATTTTGTCTTAGGTGTGATAAGTATGTCCGATATAATTACATAAATTCTAATACGTAATGAAATAACCAGACGGGCACGTATTGATTTACCGTCTATTGCGCAAGAACGGTTCGCAGGGGACAAACTATTAAGTCATTATGTCATCATAATGAATGTTTAGAACTTTAGACGTTGTGTTGTGGTCTGTTGTCGGCGTGTGCGCTTTTCCTCTAAACTGATCGGATCGGCTAAAGCGCGTCAATCGCACGAGCCGTGTTCCGCGGACGGACGTGACAATAGCACCATTGTCTGTGACTGCGGCGCACCAGTCCACATAGCCAGGAAAACGTCTTTTACGTGCCATTTATGGACCGAGATGGACGTAAAAGAAATGCTAAAGTTGTAATAAACCACGCAGCAATATTAAATACGGCCAGCTCGCTTGTAGATAAACGCGACTGTTATAGTTCAAATGATTTATGCTCTGTCCAAGTAGGGCTCGAGAGAAGTGATTTAAAGGACTCAATAAGTCATAAATATTCCACGCGTGATCAAACATTGTTTTGTAATAAACCTTTCAAGAAAGTCGAACATTTGTAGGCTATTTCCTATTGAAAGGTTTTTGATAAATGGAATAAAAGATAAACATACGAACAAATGACAATATATCACGTCTATGCTATGATAGTTTTGAATGATTTTTACGTCTGAACGATTTTATGCTTGTAACAAAATCGCCCCAATAAACTCATACGTTACATATTATCACGCTAACGTACTAAATGAGTAATAAATAAACGCTCGAAATACGAAGAGACGCCAGCGAGAAGAGTAAAAAAATAAATTCTTACAGCGACAGATCTTTTATACAGCAACGATTTGAAGGAATGGCAATCGACATGCAATTTGGCACCGATTATAATCTAATATTAGAGAAGTGGCTAGCTTTATTTTGCGTAGCCGATTCGATACACATTACGCTTGTGATAAACACAATCTATGCCGCAGTATGTTGGACTTGTCACACGCGTCCACCTCGGCCATAATAAATATCCATCTAATAAAGACATCCCATTCAAAGGCAATTCACAACAAGGAGCGCTGTCAATTGCTAGCAGTACCTTGAGCCTTCATAAAAGAACCGCTTTTTTAATTTAACATAGTTCAATCTTGTCGTTCACCGAGCCAGCAGAACAGATTTTCGATTCGACACGTTTAATCTTGAAGGAATCGAGTTTATAACGCATCAATTTGTTACGTGCTCGGTGCAGTAATTAGCGTACCAAATACGTCGAGCTTTAAATATGTCGAGCGATTGTAAGCTTAATGAATGCAGAGGTGTAATCCTCGAGGCGGCGACGACTGAGCGAGACCCTGGTGAGACCCTCGCTCTCCGAGATGACGACAAGGTCGGGTGGCCATTGTTAATACAACAGGATATGATGAGCACGGCCTCGCCATCGTAATCCGATACCACAGCAGGAGAAGGAAACAATTTTCGGTTAATAATCATTACCTTGCGGAGTTGTCAAAAATAAAACGGTGTGACAAACGCACCGAGGAAGCACATTAAACTTAGATTTTTCTATTCATAATGTTATGAGTATTCCGTGATGACTTTGAAACATCACTCATTAATTTCGGCATTGTTTTTTTAAGATACAAAAACTGCAAGGCTTTTTTGAGGTGTCATATGTTTTACTGTTATCATGACGTCTGCCCAGAGCTGTTTAAGTAGGTTACTCGTATTAAAAAACATTAGCCCTCTAAGAATTCTCTGTTTAAAGTTAGCACATTATTTCTTAGACAAAATGTACTATGCCTATAGAGTCAATCCAGGTATTGGTCAGCCGGTGGGGGTGGGGCGCGGGCGCAGCGGGCCGCGGCGACGTAGCAACAATCGCGCTGCACCTCGGCTTGCACTGCGGGCGAACGAACGGACGGGCGAGCGCATAAATCGCGGATTGGATCGTATCAGAGCCGATACGGAGCATAAATCGGCGTCGCAGCCGCGGCGTTCCGCCTCGCGACATGGAAAGCGTTTCTTGGCCGAGATCTACGCAGATCACGCCAGATAAATCTTGCGCGTGCCGTACTGAGAACGCGGTGAAATCAAAAATAATGCAGTAACATAACAACACTGTTACATGCGCGCTTTAGTTAACATTATTTAGACTCTGCAATGTACACAGAGTAAATGCATTATTCAAATACATTATGCAATGTACACTTTGAACACGAGACGATACGATTGGTAATTAGATTAGGTAGGTAAGTACATATGTATTTTAAATCAATGCCAAAACATGTCTGCTTTGTGAACGTAGATTCTACGGTATTTACATTAATATATCATCATCATGATGACTTCGTCGTATATTACTATACCGACAACAATACGATATTTTCACTGAGCAATTTAATATTTCATTCAAACTATAGAAATCCACACAAGTGCAATAAAGTTGAAATAATGTACAGGACCCATTGTTTCAAAAGAAGGAATCCAAGTTCAAGCCTTCGTTAGCTAAAATAGAAATTAACCATAATACCAATGTGTTACTAAGTATTCAATGGCATAAAAAGACCGTCATGCATATGTAAAGTTTCAATGCCTAGAACAGCCAGATAACAATAGCTGTAGTTACTAGAGTATTATTTGAATAAGGCTCGCCTCGCAACAATGCTGCGCGCAAGACTGTAAGCCCAGACTGGTTGCGGCTAGCGCTAGCTTACAAAAAGCTCAGCGTAGGCCGCGGCTGCACCTACTGCACTTCTAGTTTTACTGTGTCAAGAACAACTCCTCTCGCCCCCACCCCGCGCGACACTCGCGCCACCATTTGTCAATGTGCACAAATCGCGAAACCACCAGTTTCGAAGTTCAGACGCATTATAATACAACGCCAAAACCCAACAAGTCTAATATAACAACGCAGCAAAACATCATTTTAAGACACACATCTCGCTAATTAGAAAACAATGCAACTCTGACTATTCGCAAAACGGCTCGTGACAGTTAGACATGCAATGCACAGATTTATGAACGCACAACCAGTAATGGAATTCGTAAATTAATTTGAGACGATGACGTGTCCGCTCTCGGTGAAAACCAAAATTACGCTCGGTTTGCTTTTAGATAACATAAAGATAACCGTTTTAGTAATTGACATTTCAGAGGTCCTTGGCACACAAGAGTTGCGAAATATAAGAAAATGAAAACATATCGACGCACACACATTGTGTGCAGAGTAAAAATATTATGCGGCCGTCACTCCAAGGTACGCGATTATCTGTATGAATTGCATTGTACGGGCATAAGTGTAGATTGTTATAAATTACAGTTTGGCATTAGCTATATCCTTGAATCAGACTCGCGAGGTGCGATTAAAGAAATAATTTTCACAACACGTTCATACGCAATTTGCAGGCAACCGGCAATTACTGTCGCCGGCCCTTTGTGCGAAATATTAATTTATGATCATGCACACTGAATACACTATATGCTCACAAGCTCTTCACATTGCGGGGTATCATCGTTGGCCCCGATGGATTTCTTCGTTAGCTAGACATATCGGTGCTGCATGTACCGCTAGACAATCAACTCAATAGATTAAATTGCAATTACTATGTCATATGAAAACGTAATCTTTGCGGAAGAAACTAAGCGATCAATGGCCCGTTGATAAATCGTAAAGTTTTCCCAGACGACTCATTAAAACGACATAGAAAAATGGGAGAACCAAGGTAACTTCCTGGAAATTATTATTGACCGTAGATGAGGCATGGTCCATCAAGGTTTTAATTTCAAGGAACGCACTAAGTTGGTGATAAGATTACGTTTTTGACCTTCCAAGTAAATGGCTAATATTTACCAAATTATAGGAAAAGCCTTGCTTACATGGAAACTACATTAGTTCCATTATGGATTTACTGGGTAACACTTTCTGTTTATTTTGTCAGTCGTAAAGACTGGCTGGTTACTCTGCCAAGCGGACATGCATATTGTTATTCAACCTAAAAACGAATAGACTTGCTACCTAGTTTTCTAGTTATGTAAATGGTAAATCATTCTTCAAAACAAATGTTCATCAATATTAATCACCGTCAGCTTCTAACGGAACCAGGAGTTATCTTCAAGAACCCAAGTAGGTACTCGTAACAATAGAACCCAATAAATAAGTAGAAAAGTTACAAATGCTACGAGCCGGCCTTAAACTGGAGACGAAACGAGAGCAACAATTGTTGGCAACAATATAACTATGCAAATAGCTCTCACAAAAAAATATAACACACAATTGTGATTTGATGTGTCGAAAAAGCCAAGTTCGTTCCCACGTTGGGCAGCAAGTGGAAGGCCACGGAGACACGTGTGACAGACGATGGTTCTGTAGCGCCAATTTGTTCGACAGACACTCCTACTTAATCACACAACAAATTGATTGGCACCTCTTGACGAACAGCGCAAGTAAAAAACCGCACGGCGCATTCACGAACATAATTTAAGTAAACGGCAACTTTGTAAAATTACTTATTTATCGCTGCTTTGGGGCTACGAGGACATATTTCACACCGGCATCATGAGTCAGATATTTCTGAATTTATAATATGCACACATACCATAAAGTATTGAGAAATGGTTTGTTTACTTTTTTATTTAAATTCAATTTAAAACACACAATTATTTTGTGACAGCCCGGACTTATTTCCTTAAACTTAAAGTTAACTACACCGCTCTCGACACACTTCAAACCTTTGGGCTCAAACTTCTGCTGCTAGTCATTATTCTAATTTGAAGGAGTTTATAATGCGGAAGAGGATTTCCCAGTGATTCTGCTGTATGGCAGATGTGCATTGATTTGGGTAAAAAAAATTACCAACATTAAATGGAACCAATATAAGTAATGATTTAATTAACTTTTTAATTATGTACTTTGAGGAGAAAATGCAACAAGCAAAAACGTTTATATGAAATCTGTGTGCATAGATTCGTGTCCAATTAAACGGGAACCAAATAACTGCGATATTTACGATAAATAATTATCAAACGAGGTAGCCCTCTTCGAGCACCCAACCTTTGAGCAACTGCATCTTTACTACCATGCTTAGTCCATTTTGAGCAACAATTTATTGTGGCTTGTCGAAAATATCAATCGGTCCTCAAAGTTGACTACCTCAATCAAACGACAGTATAAAAAATCTAAGGAACGCTAGTCGTAATTTACAAGTGTTATCACGGGATCAACAAACATCGGTCCCACTCGTATCTGGGAGCGGGGTCGATTGATTCACCCGGCACGACTTCCTGGGCGGCTTCTGACCCCGGGCCCTGTCCGTCTGTACGCCGCCGAGCCGTTAGGTGCCTGTCTAGGGCTGCCAGCTACCACATTCCGGCCACGTGTCCTACTTCACGGTAAGGCGCAGAATTCATCGTAAAATAAGTAGCAGAATTCTTAATACGCAAAATGCCTACCGCGTCTAATAAAACTAATTTCTAAAATGCTCAAATCTCAAAAGACCCTATTCTTAAAAGAGCTATTTCGCAAAAAGACCCTCGACTCTGAGGTTCACAAATAACCTTTGCGCGGAAGACCTATTTGACTGATATAGTTAAGTTTTTCATCTTTTTGAAACTAAAACCTTAAAATATATATCCCCGATAGACATTAATCAAGTGTTAGTACCTACTTTTGAGAATCAATCCAACCCGAATTTGGCTTGCATTACTGTGCTGGCAGCTTGGCTTAAAACACTGTTCAAATGACGGTGATATATCGGCCAGTACCCATACATTTTCTAATTACACTTTTACCACAAGCGGCAGTTAGGAAACTTGCACAATCACATTACAATGCAATGTTTTTAATGATAACGGGACAAGGCACACGTGACTAATGCACGTTTTAATAACTCTCGACTTCAGATAAGATATAACGAAGATCAGGTAACAAACGTACACCTAATAATGTTTAAGAAGATTCATGTCAGACGCAATAAATCTTTGCATGAAAGAGTTAAGGCCGGAGAATTCAGCCAATTGAGTTTATCAAGATCTTCACAATCAAAAGGTCCATGAACCTCGCCGAGCTCGGGAGAAAGATGCATTTCTTTATTGTCGTATCGCAACACATCAAACTTTCGATAGACGTGAATTTTTAAATTATTTTGATGTTATTTATCATCGTCATATGTTTTTTCCACACTGCCTTTAGTCTTTTGTCATAGAGAAGAAAGAACTCGTTCTAGGGTCATTTCGCCTGTTTGCGTCCATTTAGTGCAGTTCCCAAGTTTGACGGCGAAAATAAAAATATTCCAGCAGTAGTATCTATCTCAAAATTATTTAATAAGTTCAATATATAGTCTATTTTAAGATTAACTTTCAAATTTGCTTAAAACACTTTGTATTTATTCCAAAAAAATTTAAATATCGGAATTTGGCGTTTTACCCAGTTTGCGTCCACAAAATATAGATTGCGTCCACCCATGGACCAGTTTGCGTCCACCAGCTTAGTAAAGGATAATAGGGGTGATATGAAGAAAAATGAAAAGAAAGATTGTATTCTATCAGTGTCTTTATTTAAGAATAAATATAAATATTAAAAATAAACATTGTAATCACTTTAAAAAATTAATTCGCTACAATTATTGAACTTAAAATAAGATAACTATGTTGTAGGAACCTAACCAGTGCTGGCACCTTTAAAGATAAACATTATGAGTTCTGTTAAGGGGCCGTCCATTTATCATGTGATGTTTTTTTGACCAAACCCCTCCCCCTTGGTGAGGTTTAAGACCCCCCCCCCCACGCTACAACACTAGATGAACATAATCTTATTAAGAATGTCTTCACACAACAGATTTAACTCCGATTTTTGGATAAGTATAGCATATTTGCCGGAAACAAAATAAACGTGATATAGGTACATATAACTACACCCCCTCCCCCCTTGTGACATTTCGTGATTTTTTAAGGACACCCTTCCAGGGCAATGGATGACTCCTAAATTTAATCTAAGATCAGTATTGATTAATAATAACGCGCTTCCTGCTTTTCCTTCCTAATACTTTCTTCATGCAGCAGAAGGTATGGTTGCTGGAGTACTGAGATTATCTTTTCCAGCATTGTAAAAAAATACTGGTCAGCTGGTCAACTCCAGGTGGTGTTCAAATTAATCAGTAGTTCCCTTTTGTGTAGTGGCTGAAAATGGTTGTAATTAAGACCCTCAGGGTATAAAGATGGTAGGTATACAGTTGGTGCTGATGATGAAGTCAAAGGAGTTTCTGGAGTAAGTTCCTTCACGAGAGTTTCTTTTTCATCACTATATTGGAGTTTGATGCAATATCTTCTAATGGTAGAATTCTTTTGTCGTCTAAGGACACCATAGAACCAACGTCGCTGTAACTTCCAGAAAATCAAAAAGTTGTTAGTGAAGCCAAAATAAGATTAAAATAAATTTTGTCCACTTGTTATTTAAGAATTTAAGCACTTAAATTATTATTATTATTTTTTATGTCAGAGGCGGCAAACGAGCTGGCGGGTCGCCTGATGGTAAGCAATCACCACCGCCCATGGACCGTCCTTAACCCCATACCCTCCCCAAATGAGCTCTGGCAACCTTACTCACCAGCAGAAACATAGCACAACAGTTACGAAGTGTTACTTCACAAGAAAGTCAATTGCTTTAAACAAAAATACATAGTGGACGCAATTTGGTCTATTATGTTTATAGTATGCGTCCACCCGGACGCAAAGTGGAAATTTTGAAAATTTGATATAGTAATTCGCGTCCACCTTATTTTATTAGTTAAATATAAAAAAAATAAACAAATTCATAATAACTATTATTCCTTTTTTCATTATAAAAGTTTAGAAACATTTAAGTTTACCAAAATACATATGAAACAATAAAATACTTACCATCGAACCGGCCGCTGCACACTATTTTTTTTCTTAAAATCCCGCGTTCGCGCACTTTTTGTTGAACAGCAAGGACAAATAATTTTTTCATTTTATTTTGGTTTGACGTTCGGACCTTTTGTTTATATGTGCTAGCTTCTTAAACATACAGGTTTAAGTAGTAAAATTGTTCGTTTGATTGGTGTAGCAGTTTACTTATTTTCGAGGATTTAAAAATAAAGTGGACGCGAACTGGGCGATGGACGCGAACAGGCGAACTAACCCTACTTTAAATTAATTTGTACGAACCTAAAGCAAAATAAAGACTCAATACTCCAATTTTACATCGCAATAAGTAATAGAAAGACGATCATTATTTTTTGCTGTCTTTTAGTTCTGACTGCGCCTTATAAAAGTCTTTGTAAAGGTGCATCGAGGTTTCTGCGTAGGTGTATACTGTACAATCAGCTCTAAAGCTGTCCTTTTAAATTAAGGTGTGCCGTATTTTATTTCTCAATAAAAAAACAGGTGACCTGTTGATATTATTCGACGCCAACCCTGTCTCTTTATAGCTTATATCTCAATCATGCTATTCTATTGTCTACCGCCCGACGGCAAGACATGTTTACTGTTTTTGTCCATTCGTACACAATGTCATTAACTATCTTAAACGGAATGCTATCTACGAATAAATAACAACACTTCGTCTTATTTAAGCGAACAGTGCGTAATTTGTAGAAGTTTTATTGTAATTTGAAACTTTAGCTAAAGCATTTAGCATTCCCAATGAGGAAGTTATGTCTACATCAGGTGAACCGCAGTCGCTAATTCAAATTTGAGGCCATACTGAAGAGTAATAACACCTTCCATGAATAATTGGGTCTGTTAAAACAACAGACGACTACGAGCATTTACAATAATAAAAAGATAATGTAAAAAAAACATCTTTATCTTTTCAGGGCATACCTGGACTGTAATTACGCTGCTCCCCTAACTTTGTAGTAATAACAAGATGCAGTGCCAAAGAGCTTTTGAATGCCTAAATGAAAGACTTGGCAATAACACGTGCAAAAATTGGCGATCGAGGTCACTCACACAGGATAGGTGAAAGAAGCAAATCTTTTAGACTAAATATAATGACTTTTTTGGGGTGCCTTAGTTCTGTTCACGAAACATATGACCGCACTATCTGGAAGTTCCATATACCAAGTGATCATGATCCTCAGCAGAGAGGGAAGGAGAAAGATGAGAGATACGGGTGTGAGATTCATTTGTGCTTCTTAAACCCAAACAAAAGACAGGGATATCCTTCTAACCCCTTAACATTGTACCCCTCATCAATAAAGCAGTAACTAGCGCCTCGGGATTTGAGGCAAAGGCCACAGCCCTCAAGATCAAACCCCAACTAAAGTCCAAACTAGAAATCTACTAGGCAGCCAATAAACTGACTAATTCTGACGGCAATTTCTAGAAATATGTTGTCTTTACTCTAAGTTGGCAAAATGCGTTTCATTTATTTATTGTGGAATAGGTATTTTCAGTCACTACCGCGAAAATAAAGTACCTACATCGCTAGATATAAACAATAGCGATTTCATAAAGAGCATCCATGCTACTCATATATCACACATATCGGATGTCATAAATACCTTTGGGCATATTCCGTATTGTAGTAGGTAGGTAGGTAGATAGATATTAATGTTTCGATGTGCAAACATAAATGCAAGCATAACGTCTCCATTTTGTTGCACACCCAGAATATAAGATTTCAATAGTTTCCAGTTACAATATCACTACATTCCTATTATAATACCCTCCGGCCGTATTCGGCCATGGCGGCCGATCTTACGATCAGCCAGGTACGCAGGATATATTATAGTGCACAAGTGAGTGCGCAAGCACAGGTGCACTCCCTATTCCTTCACTCTCATAATTCGGTGGGACAGCAATCTGACACGACCGTAGAGAGATCAGGCGCAGGACCAACGGCTTAACGTGCCTTCCGAAGCACGGAGGAGCTCGAGATGAAATTTTTCGGTCACCCATCCGATGACTGGCATCTGCGAACGTTGCTTAACTTTAGCAACCGCAGGCCGAGTGCGCTAACCACTGCGCCATCGAGCTCCAAACATTCCTATTACATTACTACCAAAGAGAGATGTTCAGATTCTACAAAATATGATCCCATTACCGCCATCTACACTGAAAATTCTGAAATCTACCAGCGCCACCTATTGTGACTACGGTGAACTAAGGAACCGCGAGATATAAACTGCCTGTACACTCAAAGCGCGATGTTTGAATATGACCGTATAAGATGCCTCCGTACTCCTTACATAGATGGCGCCACTGCGTTACAAACATTTTAATGCGTAGCAGAGAAACGATAAGATACGATAAATGTAAAGCTGTTTGAATTTATAAATATTACTCGGAGTATTTAGATCCAATAGACATAACAGAATTTATTAAGTTGCAGAACTAGAATATTAATTAATACAAGAAAGATAAATGACACCTATTAAAGATAAATAGGCAAATCTCCGCCTTGAAGATACAGACTTGGTACCACGCCAAATAGCACGGGTTCGGATACTAAATACTAAAATATTCTTAGAAATCTAAAGAAATTATGTCACAATCTTGATAAGACATGATAATTAATGCGTTTTCGACTGTGCATGTCACAAAATAAATTAAGGATCAATAGACAACATCGAGTACGAGTAATCACAATAAAGACACGCTTCATTTATAATGATGTGAAGCGCGACTTCTCTTATGTACCTACTTGACAGATTGCACCATTGCACATATCTATTTTATTTGTATACAATTTATTTATTGGATACTATAATACTAACCATTAAAATATCTTACTCTCAATATAGGAACATAAACTTGTGGCCATTAGTGCATGCTAAGTATGAAATAACTCAGATCATTCCAGAACATGTTGCTTACTGTGAATTTTGGTAATAATTACTTAAAGAATTTTACGATTATTCTCAGCATCTTCATGATAACTATCATTTATTTATGCCTATATGTTGATTGAGCTAGATGGAATCATAAATTAGATTTATTTTATCATTTTGTATTACCTACAATTTAATGTCTTGCAATAAGTACCAAGAAGGTACAGGCCGAATTATGATTAATAGTATTTTTCTTGTTAATATGATTTGCAGCGTAGCCTGGTGTCCACAATTGATGTTGCCAGGATATAAGGATTAAGAAGTTATCTTCTACAGTTTTAAGATAAGTGATAAATGACGAGTCAAAATACCTGTCGCGATCCCTGCTCCTGCTTCTCTTCCTGTAGGATCCCTCCCTCACTCCATCGTCGAGGCGACGGCGCTTGGCCTCATACGACCTGGACCGGGACCTCGAGTGAGACGAGTAATGCTTCCTACGAGTACGCGGCATCTGTGAACAGTGTACACCACATTGTTACAAACTGTTTAATGTTAAGACACAACCCAAGTGACAAGGTATACCCGCTATATCAACCAATGACAATCAGTTAATGATGTTGTTAAGTTTAAAATTAATTATGAAGGTGAAACTTAATCATAATAGGTAACCAAACGTAACCAATTAAAATTAAACAGACTTTCAATTAAAATAATATTGTAGCGATAACAAAAACAACTCAGTTTTATAAAATTGCTTGGAATACAGCATATACCATGTCCTCTGTGTCTTTGTGTAGTGATGGATGTGGCGAATATACCATAAGCATGGCCATTACTGTATGCTGTATAAGCAAAATTGTAGCAGTTGAGAATCAATGGTGATAAACAACTGCCCAGAAGCTTTCTTGTCTTGCAGTTTAAAATGCAAGCTTTATCAAATGTGTTTCATATTTCAACAAGGTAAATAATGTCATTGAATCATGTTTCTTGAAGAAATCATTTTATAGAAAATAAGGAAAATTTGCATCCTTAAAACTTGTTGAGTTATGAAATAACATTGATAAATAAATTGTGCTTGCGATATAATTTTATAAAATCTTGCTGCAGTTGTTTTAGGGATGCAAGGTCCTTTCAAGAAGAAGCTGAACAGGCAGAAAATAAGGACCAGTGCAGGCAATGCGACACAATGCACTCTCAAACCAAGAGAAAGTTGAAGTAATATTAATGCCGTAACACCACAGGATCATCATGTTTGGCCCTTGGTGAATAATGTAACATGGCATTGTTAGTAATGACAGATATATCAATTTGGTATCAACCCTCCTTCATCTGTTATTTATAAACTTAGGGCCAAAAGAGCTTTTTCAGTATTATTCAATGGTCATCATCATAAATGGAGCTAATCAATCTTGATCATAAGAATTAAATCTATTTGCTTAACAAATTCGTACCTAACTAGAATCCTCATGCAGTTCCTGTATTGAGGCATTGAAAATAAATTTTGAATTTTGAAAAAACCTTAATTTTTATCTAAGGGATGGGTCAATCAAATTAATTATCAGCGAATGATCATTTGTTATGATTGACAAATAGTATCATGATTATGTATAACTCAACACACATTGTCACACTTCAATTATTTAGTTATTTTATGGCTTTTCCTGTGATTGGACTTGTAAAAGAGAAATTTAGCTTGGTAAAGAAGTGAGCAGAAGCCAATCCATCTTGAAACCAGCGATACCATTTTGTGGGTTTGTCATAAAAATATCTTCACCAAATAATGATGAATTTATGTAATTTCTTTAGATGTAACTCGCATGCAAAACCAGATATTTAATCACAATTTTATAAGAAGTCTATCTTTTTATTGTGTTAGGAATATTTCGATAAGGCAATTAAATCATTACATTCTAAATGCAGTTATTCTATTTTAGATTATAGAAGACGATACATGTTTTTCATGGAATGAAGGTGAAAGGTTATTTTCTGTCAAGCCCACAAACAATTAGGAAAGTACATCAAGTACTTCCACTTACCATAACAAGGATACCAAACTCGTATCCAAGCAGTTAAAGCTGAAAAACATAAATAATTTAGTCCATTGGTGGACAAGCAGAATACTGTGGCATTTGTCAAACCGACATGCAATTAAAAAACTATTGAGGCCCGTCTCTGGGAAGTCACTGATACATTATTTAGCATTAAATTTGTGTTACTTGGCATTGGATAACAATGTCACTTTTACATATTTATTAATACTTTATCTGCTTGCTTGTTCCAAATCAATAACAAAAGTAAAAATGATCGTTTACCGGCACAGCATGCAACTATGCATTAATATAGGTTTATTGCTAGGCTAAAAGACCAGAAGCTACTAATAATGCTAGACAAAATAACAATATAGGCAGTTGTCCAGCTGATTCTAAGTATAGCATCTCGTAGTGGGGTCTAGATTAGTGATTACTTTAATAAAGTAACTGCAGAGTCGTAAACATCTATTAAACACCAGAATAAGTAACCACACTAACACAAGCAGCTGTACGAACACGTATCAATGCGGATTTTGTGCGAAACAGGAAAATTATTTGGACTGTCAAAGATACTACAATAACTACTTTGCAAGACGCACTTCTACTTATGTCTTATCATTTTTAATCCGTAAAATTAACTGTAATTAGAAATTCTGCTCCAGATAACATTATAGTAAAATGTCACTAGTTATTTACATTTAACAATCTGACGCCATGTTGGTTTCTATGGCCCACTGGAGCCCTAGACGCATCCGTCTACACAATATTCTAAATATTTACACTTACCCTCAATTCACGTAAATATTTCAATTTACACCAAAGTAGTTGAGTAAAATGTGTAAGGCAATTCCAAGTTCGCGATGCAGAACCTTGAAGAATGCTTCTTCGCAATAAAGGCCCGAACATCGATCCAAATCCAAGACAGCGTTGGTTGGTTGATTTGCGATGGCGTAAATCGGGTGGCAAGTTTCTCTTCCCTGTCAAAAAAGTCCTTTTTAAATTTGGGACACTCTTGATTACATTTATTTATATATAAAAATATATAGATTATTGAAGAAATAACGACTGCTTCTAAATTATGTAAATATTGATCGCAATAATAGGTAACTATTAGTTAAACTATAATTAGTAAGTTACCGGAAGCTGAACTTTACTAGCGCCATCTGTTAAGACATAACTAAACTAACATAAGCTAAAATGTCAGTGATGCCAAGGTAAAATTTATCGACGCGTTCAGTAGAAAAAATATTCTGTTGAATACGACAAAATTTTATTTCCTGATCAATTTAAAAGAAAATAATTAGAAAACAAATACATAGTGATGCTTTTATTTATTTGCAATTCAAATATAACAAATATTAAAGAAATTTGTGCAAGAGATTGGGCATTTCTATATTAATGTTGCCCAAAATGTTTAAATATTATTTAGCAAGTTAAATTGAAATGTTAAGAAATAATGTTCATTTAGATAAGAATGAGCTAGGAAGTTGGCGGGCTAGACTAATATTTAAATTAACAATTGCGTAAACAACTCAAACGCGGTAAAAATCATTACTTTCTCCTGTCGTTTAAACAACTTGCCTGTTGCCCATAGTATAATATTAATAATACTGATGCTGCCCCATAACAATGTGCCTCACCTCATCGTCTTGCATTGTTAAATAGTGTATGGATGGACGATTCCTTTGATTCCTTTCCTTTGTCAGAATGTCTGCGGTGCTAGCACCGTTTTTTTACACCAGGATCAATTATTATTAACACATACTTAAGCTAAGATATAAAATAATATTGGCTTTTTTTCAAAACATTTTAACTTGGAAGGGATCTGTGAGTTTTCAATTTCATGAAAGCCTACCTTAAAATTCACTTGTTTCAATAGTTGTACTGTTTGTCACAGTTCGTTCACCGTAAAATATACAAAAACTTGGGTATTAACATGCATAAATTTATAAAAGCATGTAGGTATCTCCTAAGCTATAAGCGTGATAATTAGGTAATTATTACAGCATTAATTCGCGAATTCACTTCAAATTCCTAGTGCACTGGCCGAATAGCGACTGATAACAGCACGGTCATTTGCTTTGAAATCTTTTGTTTCCGAGATAACACGAGTTTTACAAACTCGTAATGCCATGTAACTAGTCGTTCCATTCAAATATATGCCGTATTTAACATACAATTAGCATTTACATTGGTTAGCAAATATGTTTATTGCTTCAGTGTGTTGTAGCTGCGAACGTATTTTGCACGATAAGAACGTAGTTTATTTAGGCTACTTACCTTCAGATAGGTAACATTACAATTAATTCGGGACACACCCTAAATACCTATCACAACTATCAAATATCGTAATTTTTATGTGATAAGAATAATCTAAATGCAAATAAAAATGTTTTTTTAAAGGCGGCCATTTTGATGTAAATTTTATACTGAAATTAATAAATTATACTGTTATTTAAGAGAGGTAGAGTTTAGAGGAACTTCCACTTGAATTAGTCGCTCGCCTGGGGAAGTTACAGTGAAGTACCACTTCGTAGCTGTTGTGCTATGTTTCTGCTGGTGAGTAAGGTCGCCAGAGCTCAGTTGGTACAGGGTCTTAAAAGCCAGCAATAGGCTGAACAATCGAAGGTACCTTGTCTTTGAACATAGCTGTATGGTTTACTTAGCTTCAGGAACTAGAGTTAAATTAAACTGAAGTGTAATTTTGCTCCGTTACAGCCTTTTTCAAAAGGAATATGCATCTAAACTTCCTCATAGGTTCTCTAGAACCTGTTTTAACCAAAAAACATTTGAGACGAAGATAATCAGTAACAGGAAATAACTATCCACCTTTTTTTATCAACATGATGCACGCACACGCCTACGCTGTATATCTTGATTGTACGTAAGTATGATCGATTATCGCGTTAATGTAATACTATGTTACCTTTACCTACTAGGTAGTTGATTAATTCCTTTTGTGTAATGTACTACTAAAATAACAGAAAAGTAGTACCTACCTACTTCAACATGACTAAAATTAGAGAGATAAGATTAAGATAAGAGATATTGCTCCAATATCATTAGTGGCCACCTATGTGCTGCCTTAAATAAAATTACACCCTGTATAAAATTAGAGCATACACAGAATCGAATATACTTTCATCAGCGGGACAAGCACGGGCGAGTGAAAGTGCGATTCCGAGGAGGGAACGGGGCCGACCTTCTGGCGGGAATCAGCTGATCGGGTTTGCGCAGTGCGCAAATCTGCGGGGCGGGGGAGCAGCAGCGTGCGGCGGCGCCCGGCCAGTCGCGCTCCGCGGCCCGCGCCCCAGCCCGGCCGCGCCTCTGCCGCGCGACCCGCGACGCCGCCGCCGCCGCGCCCGCCGCCGCGTGCGACGCCGACACCACACCCGGGACTACTCATGCTGTAGCTGTGATATTTGTACAAACCCACCCCGCTGGTCATGCGACTCATTCATAAATCAGAGAGGCCTGCCCCGCAGCCTCCCGTTCGCGCGTTATGAGAGACGTTCAGAGCGTACCTGATTCGTGTACAAAAATGTTCGACATGTCAATTCAAGAGGTGAACGGGAAGGGGCCGAAGAAGAGGAAAAAGTCGTTGGAGCATATCTGTGATAATGAGGAGCGGGGCGAGCGGGAGCGGGAGCGGGCGCAGCTGAACGCGGAAGACGAGGGCGGGAAGGAGGAGGGCAGCAAGCCGCGGCCGGGCGTGCAGCTGCTGCACTGGCGGGACATGCCGCAGCACCTGCAGTTCAACCCGTACGTGCTGACCGGCTACCGCCCGCTGCAGAGCTGGGCCGGCTGTCTCGGCAGCCTCTTCTACTTCCACAACGAGACCATTAACATACTCACACACGGTAATTATGATCCTACCAATCTTACCTAGCTATATGACCAATTCATCTTTAGACAGGAAGATACAGACGTTTATTACCGCAGCTACACGTGTTTTGATGTGAAGGCAAAATATCCCGGGCTGTTTGCAATTATTGAACAAATGAGGATATTAATTTATTTTCACTGATTTTTACATTTATTTTTAGTTCGTTAGTCGAGTAGTGCGTTAGTGATAAGATAAAATGGTGTTATAATGGAAACACTTCCTAATTAGAGTAAAACGCAGAAAGCGCAACGTTCACGATGACATAACAAAGGTTCAGCTTCGTGAGTCTCCAAGATATTGGCATAAAATGGAAGTTCTTCATTTTGTTACATGTTTTCTGAGATAATATGTTCTGAACAGATAACTTTTCATTCAATAAAATTAACATTTAGGTAACCCCGCTTCAGCTATCAATTATATTCGTTCTATACCGTGTATTACGAGGGGAAGGATGTTGATTGATGAGTTGCCGTACATTTCCTCTGTACAAAAACAAGCGTTTCTGAATGACCCTATATAGAACGCAGTGTATATCGATTAGCAAGAGTTGCTTAGGGTCTTTCTTGCATGCGATGCGTCGAGTCGTGCCGGCACCCTACGCACGAGGGGGCACGGACTAACTGCGAAATATTGCACGCATTTATAATGCTTGTTGGCTCTTAAAGCGCGATTAGAGGGGTTTAACTGGTTTTTAATTATTTCTACTGTAATTATCAATTAATTTTAATAATTTATCAAAAAGAAAGGTGTATCGAAGGTCTGCACGTCGGTATAGACCAGCAAAATTAAAGTCATGATGCTTTTCTGACACAAAATTTATTTTTGTTAAATCAAAAAGTGTATTTTCGTGTATGTTTAAATGTCTTGTTGAATATCAACAATAAACTTGTTCCTTATCCTAAATCTGGGGTTACTAAAAAGTTGCTATTACACATTGAATTTTATGTCATCGCAATAAAGTTGAAAATAAATGGGACGTTTTCTATTAATGTAACGTTGAAGGGGTAAATATTGGAAGTAATAATTCTAAGTGACTCATCCTTAACAGTTGTCTATTTATACCGGCATCAATGTGCCTGGGATATAGATGGATGTGTTTGGGATATGGACATGTTTTTGATTCAGTAAATGGTAAACGGTATAATAAGGTACGAGCAACTTTTTTTTTTTACATATAGAGCAAATCTACATATTATTTTACATGTTTTGGGATTATTTTTAAATCCCAAAACCGGGATCCCTTTAAGCGAAACTTTTAATAAAGGAACGTCTTATAGACGCCAGCATCCTCGCCTTCACATTTTATCTAGAAATTTTCCACAGAAACCTACATTCCGTAAAAACTGCTTTGTCCAAAGTTTTACGTAAGCATGTGATCATTATTCAAAGACAAACTTAGCTCTGAGTCTAAAGGGACGTATTTTTCTCCCAGCTTCTCGCACAATTGTTACAGCTAAGTACGTAACAAACGGACTTTCAAGGCAACTTTAACTTAAGCGTATTCGACCTCGTGTGTTGAATATTAATTCAGCTAAAAATAATATTTTTTCACAGCATTACATCTAGCTCCGACATCCGTCTCATAAAATCACATACCAATATTGATCTGATTCATGATAAGTAGCTTAAGAAGTTGAGTTACGGATGTAAGAACCAACAGTGGAATTACATATATACTTAAGTAGATACATATAAATATATAAACACGGAAACACCCAGAATTAAAGAGAAGTTGAGCGTAGTGTAACTGCAACTCGAATGAGCCGCTCGTCAGGGAAAGTACCTCCAGCTTACAGAAGACCACAGTGAAATATCACTTCGTAAATGTTGTGCTATGTTTCTGCTGATGAGTAAGGTCACCAAAGCTCAGTTGGGGAAGGCATGGGGTTTAAAAGGCAGCAATGCATCTGCATCCCTTGGACGGTTGTTGATGTCCATAGGCAGCGGTGATCGCTAACCATCAGGTGACTCTCTTCTTCGTTTATGTACTAACAGACATGTTCATACACTCAAATCTATGTACAGTGCGGTGACCGAATCCGCGACTTCTAAGTGTAACAGCCATTTTTTTCAATTACCACACCAAATCGGTCTTCATTAAAAATGCTTTTCAATTCCGTAAACTGAAACGCAATATCATCGAAACGTGAAAGCGCAGTAACGAACCGATGATGAATATAATAAATACAGAAGGGAACCGGGTACGAAGTGAATTGTGAGCATTCCTGCGCGCGTTGCGAGAATTTGCGAGCGGGTGCAGGGCCGCACTAAGGGCACAGGCGGTAGTATGTGATAACTCATATTATACTTGTGGTAGAATGTATAATCAATTGCTAATAATATTGAATATTTCAACAACCGCGTATGTTGTAAATAAAAATGTTTGTTCGATTAGGCACCTTATAAATCAGAGCCAAGGTGGGTTATACGTTCGATCAACATTTCCAGCGAGGTCCATGACCGAGGTTCGTGCCCCCTTGTGATGTTTTTGTGGTGTGAGCGATACGCTCCCGGAATAGTCCGGTTAAGCTGTTGAGGTAGCCTTCAGCAGCTGGTGGATCAATCGCCCCAGCTTATCCCTGATATTTCTCCTTTAGGAGACAAAATCAGAACAAAAAATACTAATTTATTTGCAGATATCACCACTACAACAAAGCATAATGACTTTAAGACCCAAATCGGTCGTACAGATCATAAATCAAACACTTTGCGCCCCGATTTCTATTTCTATTGTACTAATCTGTTTTCTATTTCTTCGCTTTCAAAGACTTTTCAGCAGTCTCTTGGTAATTTGTAGTTCAAGGTGGAATACACGAAATGTGATGTTGTTAAAAACCAATTACCAAAAAGAAAACAAATCGTTTGTATGAACGCTGATTTATTATCTTTGTAGTAAAATATCCTTTTATTTTCCTACATGTGCCATTGTGTTGCAACACATGCATTCTTAACTTAATTCTAAAGTGTTTTCTATTGATTGGATTTTCACGACCAAAATGTTTTGGCTATTAATTTGAAAAATAAACAATAACACATTTCATTAAAAATATTTAAGAATTATTATACCCAAAACAATAGTTGTATTTGATGAAATACATAACATAACGTTCTTTCTCCCTGCTTTCCTCTCTGCCAACCATTCGTAGCACTGAACTGAGCAGCTACGGCGTAGCGGATTCCATCTTTCAAAGACAGAGTGTTACGAAATACAACCCTGATTTTCTTCATATAATGTTTATGACGTTCCTTACTTTTTATAGTGTTTTCAAATTGGATCATTCCAATACGGATTGTTTGTTACGAATTAAATACATTGTTAATTTGACCTCGCCTTTATAAACATTGTACAAAGTTTGGTTGATCCTTCAGGGTCTGGATAAATACTCCTACTATAATCCCTAGTATTGAAATCTGTGTACAATCAAAATGTATCATTCAAACTCAACCTATGCCTACATAATCTAAACTTCAGGAAATGTAGGCGTAGAGAACGGAGGCACACCGCGCGTGGGATTAGACTTGTCTAAATAATCCAAAATCTGAAATATTACACTAATGAAAGGTCATCAAGGCAACAAGGCGTTTTTATTTATAACACTATACCCTACGCTTTATGAACTTTGTGATATCTGATCAGTCAGATGGTTTGATCCTATGGTGTGATCACTCTGCTGTAACCAAAACATGTACGTTGAAAATTCTAAAAAAAAGTCGCATTCTTCCTCCTTTAGAAGTCTCTAAAAATAATAAAAAAATACGCTTAAATTAAAATGCACTTTTGTTGAATAGTCACCGCCTACGACTTTGCTTAAAAGCTTGAGTATTCCTAGGG
This sequence comes from Nomophila noctuella, assembly GCA_958496325.1. Taxonomy (NCBI): domain Eukaryota; kingdom Metazoa; phylum Arthropoda; class Insecta; order Lepidoptera; family Crambidae; genus Nomophila; species Nomophila noctuella. The sequence continues at coordinate 12,650,048 of OY292491.1, forward strand.
TGTGGTGTGCAACAGGACAATGGCGGACCCAGTCGAAAACGTGCCTACCGGGACGCACACACTATGCCGAAATTACGCGACCGAACTTCGGCGACTATGCACTCTTGATACAAAATAACGCGACGTCATGTGTGTAATCTCTGATTGAACAAATCGGAACGCAAATTCGGCCGCGTAAATTCGGTCGCGTTTTCTCCGCATAGTTTGTTCCTATACTAACTGTAAAGCACGCGTCCATTGCACTGTAGCACCATTGAGCCCAGTCGCACGTGCCTACCACCAAGCTGCTAGTGAACGTGCTCTAACAGTTTACCACGTCTGCAATACACCGTAGAAAAGACGCAGCTTTTTCATTCATCCTGGATTTTATTTGCATTTCTTTAGTACGGGACTGCGCAATCTTATTTGATTAATACAAGAGCCAAAACAAAGCAGCGGAATAAAATGAATGAAGTCCATAAAATGAAACAAACTTTTTGTAAGGATAACAATGTTATCCTTACACTTCAGAGTACATACCAATGATGAAAAAATTCTAAGTCTATCGTATTATTAATTGGTTGTATATCACACAGTACACACAGTAAAACTTTAGATTTTCTTTTGAAAGATCTTTAATGAAAGACAATCTTTTAAAGTGATAAAAATGTTAAATAAACCCGATTCAAAAGCTTACCTACACATACATAGTACTAGTACACGTTTTAAATGGCTTCGACCGCGCGTGTAACAGTTTATCGGAAGCGATCCGGAAAAACATTGTCCAGGATAGTTTTATTAAATGGAAATGGTTGTTTAAGCTTTTTGTATTTTTAACAGCTTGCAAAACCAAAAACTCATTCGACATTCGAATAAATTGCATAAAGCTATGATAAAAATAACTCCGAAAAAAAATTAAATCCAAACTTTATAACTATATAATCTATCTATCTATATACTTATAATAAATCTGTAGAGAGGTCAATTCTGTACATGAAATATATTTTCAAAATAACTATCAGGGGGTGATTAGTGATCGATACTGATGCCAAAAATGCAATCAGTAAAATTTTTGTCTGTCTGTCTGTCTGTCTGTCTGTATGTTCCTTATAGAAACAAAAACTACTGGACGGATTTTGACGAAACTTGGTACCATTATTCTTCATACTCCTGGGCATATTATAGGATACTTTTCATCACGCTACAATCAACAGGAGTAGCGTAGTGAAGGGAAATGTGGGGAAAACGGGAGAATTTACTCCATTTCTTAAGCTTCAGTCGCGTGTGCAGCCTTAATGGTTAAAGTCACATAGAAATCGTGTATGACGGAAATATTCTAAATAAAATTGCCTAAAAAATATCTCCCAACAGCATATGTCTATATTTTATGGTTGACTCACAATAACACGTGCAACTCAAGATCCAAATTGGTTTGAACGCGCTAAGCTCAGGAACTACTGGTTCGAATTGACAAAACATTTTGTGTTGGATAGTCCACTTACCACTTACCATTTGTCGAGGTAGGCTCTAAGCTATTGTATATTCCTTTATTTTATCATTGTAAATTGTGCTAGCGAACTATTTAGTTCTAAAATGTGCCGATAGATGGCGCACCTCGCTAGAGGCGCGGCCGCGGATCTCAATCGCGGTGAACAGATGATTTCTCAAATGTATAAGGTCTCCAAATTATTGTTAATAATGATTGCTTCTTCCGTCACTTAATTTGACTAATATTTCTATCCTGAGTAGTTAGACCCAAGTTCAAGTTGATTTACATATAGACCGTTGTCTTATTCAGCTATTTTTAGTAGGACTGTGTGCGGAAATCGTAACCCACGCGGACGGAGTCGCTGGCGGCCGCTAGTGTAATATAAAGCTACTAAAAACAGATTGAAAGCCACATTCTGAATAAAAAAGAATTCATTTCAAATAACTCAAGTCCGTCATTATTAATTATCTTTAATTATGAATGCCATTACATAAGCTAGCAATTTCTTTGTTGCACAACTCGGAATCAAACAACTTAGTAGTTGTAAGAATTAAATTTACCAGATCGTTTATCAAACCAATGAGTTTCTTTGTTATGGTCTACAGCTTAAGGGTAGTCCATTTACCCACTAACCTCGCCATTTACCTCGCTTCGATCCATTAGTGGTGAAATTATGATTTTTATGACGTATATTAATGATGTTCTGTATAAAATTACTTCTGAAAATGTACATAAACAAATTCAAGGTCGAATTGTTGTTAAAATAAGCAGTTGGTAAAGTTGAAATATTTCAAAATATCACTTTTTATCATGACTTGGCTATCTTTCTATATTGAATGTTCTTCTGTCCCTATTCCATAAAAGCAAATGTTATTTATCTATTTTCAAGTCTACGAAAAACACTTGATTTCAACATAGTCAGGGCTGCGGTCAGTTGTAACAAAGTTACCATCATAGATTCACGGGGTTCAAGGCGAGATCGCAAATCCTTCCGCATTGGACCCTCCGCGGTTTATCCTCAACTCATAATCTTCTGAATATTTCATATAAATATACGACTGAAGCTCTTTTAAGAGAACGGTTTCATTACAATGCTCTGTTTTATGCAGTCCCTCTTGTTTTCAGAAAGCATTATGCTTATCTCTAGAATAAAGGTACCTAGGTAAGTTGGCATAAATATAGTAGGGTATTTTGCTTTATAAAGTAGTTACTTATAATGGAACAAAATTATGAGCACTTAGTATGTAATGCGTTCCATTATATTGCTCATTCGTACGTTCTTAAAAGCCCGACGAGGCGCAATGAATGGGTTATGTAATAATATAATAGGCCAACGTCTTTGATCTCTGCTGCAAAGCTTTTCTTTAGAACCATAAAAACTTTTTACGATAGCAACATTGCTGCGACATCAAAGAAACATTATATGGTCTCATTAAATACCTATTAATATTTATTATGTATCGTTTAAGCAACTTTTTCGATGTTATCAAACGGGATTTTCGTGAATTGGAGCCTTTTAAGAGTGGCACTTAGCCCTCGGCCTTTTCCGTGAGCGGGAAGACAAAGGGATGTATTTATAACTGTAGCACCGGCCCTCAACCTACAGGTCGGCTTGATGATACGAAAAATATTACAGTTGTTTGCCTTACATAAAACTATTGTGACAAATCATCATCTTCGTTCACCTGCTCTGCTCCCAGTTTATGTGATTGGGGTCAGCGAACTACGTTGATTTTTTCCAATCTGGCCTTTCATTCGTCATTTATCAAATATTTACCAAATTTTGTCAAAATCCGTTCAGTAGTTTCAGCGTGATTGACGGAAAAACATCCAAACAATCAAACTGTCACATATTTTTAATATTAGCATGATTATCACTACACAGTATTCGTATAACTCAATGGATGTTGATTTTATTTCAAATTTAATGAGGGACTGCGAATGCATAACGAGCATTTATTATATAAAATATCTATTACGTTCTAAAGTAGCTACCACGAAACAGAAATAAACCTATAAATTTAAATGAAAACAATCTTACGTAGCCCCGTCACATCGAAAGATCCAATCAAATAAAAAAATAAGGAGGCAAACCCATCCAGTCGGTTTTTAAATAATAGAAAAATAGTATTTAATCACGTAAATAATCACCCCGGCAGCTTATCCCGGCATGCATAATAATTACCGAATGCGCTTGCCAAAACTGCGTTCCGGATCACTGCGATTGTATAACCGACTCTGCTGCTTTATACCTACCTCGTTACAGTAAATGTCAAACGGGTTTACATTATTCTGATTTTCGTTAGATTATTGAATACCATAGATGCTAACTATGTCACGTTTAAGTGTACCACCGAAAGCGTTCAAACTTTCCACCGAAGTCTGTTTCTCTTAACAGAAGACGATGGCCAGAAAGCAATTGTATACAGGGTAATATTTTTATTAATTATTAATTAACATTGTGCGTGGATTTAAATTGCGAGAAGGAGTTTAGGAGAATATGGGCGAGAAAATCAGTTTCCACATCCCACTTGACGTTTAGGCGGCGAGAGTAAGTGTGTCTGCTATGACGCTTACTATCTGCTATCTGCTCTATAACACGTGAATCATAATAATGAAACAAGGGATAGCGTTACTGTCAAATTATTCGTTTCATTCATACATTGATTGGTATTCATTAATCTGAGTCATTAAGAGTGTAAAGCACGAAATAGTCAATACAATGTTTGAAAAATTCACTGTCCTGAAAGTAAGAGGACATCAGGTAACCACATTTTAGACTTTCGCGTTGCATTGTATCACTAATATCGCGTTTGGTCCCGTAAAATAATATTAGTGAGGTAACCACATGCCTATACTTAAGAAATTACTCTAGATATGCTGGCGTGCAGACGAAAACAATAACTTTGTTTTCATAGAGCTCATTTTCTCAATCGGAGGCATAAACCTTGTTGCTGAGTTTATTTAAGCAGGCGCTAGGAAGTAGCGCCTCGTCTAGATTTTATGGCAATGGGTAACGACGATCGGAATAAACTATAGCACTGGGGTTTCGGTAAACATTTTTCCGGCAAAGCGTGAGTGAACTGCGATCACAGCCTTAACCTAAAAGCTTGATTGTGTAATACTTGGCTATACTTGGCGCTGAGCCAAATGCTTTTCCTACTTAGTCAATTTATGGTTTTCGGTCACCTGCTATGACAAGGGGACGTAAACATTTCGGAGTACTATTTTAATTTATTGGTCACTAATTTAACTTGCAGTTACATTGTAAACAATGTCTACTAAAATGTCATAGATGTATGACAATCATGACAATGCATTAAATATATTATAAGAGAGTTTTTCATTAAAATATGTGTATTGGTAGTTCATACTTTCAAGAATGAGCCCAGGGTACGCTATGACTAATCCTGAATTCACCAGCCTAGTTATTGCATTGGAGCGACTGTCGTCTTTGTTTCAAAATATACAGTGATATTACAGCAGTACTTAATTGGAAGGAAAGAAAGGGCGCTGCTGTTTACATTCCAGATTAGTAGTAGAGGTATGATTGGAAAGATCTAATTTTGATAAGATTGATTGACCGGGTGGTTCAGAGAGGGTAAATTACTGTCAGTTGTTTTGTTACTGTGTAGCATTGTTTCATGTTTCAAATAAAATAAGGTTAGGGATATTTTTTTAACACAAGTATTAAAAGAAAAGGTTTCATATCAACATATGTGATAAAAATACCTTCTTAAGAAGTGGAATAGGCATTAAAGTTGCTTACATTGTACACTTTAATTGTTTATTTGGTAGGTAAAAGCTTATAATTTGATACATAAAATAGTTTAACCAACACGATACGACAATAGAAAAATATATGAATGACTTTTGATATAAGTGCTCTTCACTGTACAGTCATTTCATACATCTAATCTTTGCAAACACCCATAACATGACTTCGTACTCATGTTTGACTAGATATTGTTATAGATTTGCGAACTTATTATGCGATACCCGCATTTGGCGCGTTAAGCCGTTGGTCCTGCGCATACGGTCGTGACAGATTGTTGTCCCAGTGAACTATGAAAATGACTTGTGCACGATAATATATCCTGCGTACCTGGCTGATTGTAAGATTGGCCGCCGTGTTCGAAAGAAGGCCGGAAGTGTATGCGATACCCAGAAGTGTTACGTCTCCCTTTGAGACGGTCGTGGAGCCTCGAGGAATGGCTCTGCTTAAAGAACCCCTGTTTTTAAGATAGCTCAGTCCTTGCCGGGTTTATTTGCCTTTGTTGCTCCGTATCCTTTTCTTTTGCAAGCGACGATGATATCTATGTGGAATGAATGAACACGTTTGAAATAGAGACTTTTCTTATATATATGTAACGTGGTGCCGTAACTTTAAGATATACAAGGGATTGGCACTTTTGTAGGTATAAACTATTCTAATCAGGTGATTTTTAACTAAAGGATTACTATCCTTTAGTTAAAAATCACCGCTAGGTAGGCAGTAAGCCTACTAGATAAATTATTCGCTCAATACGATACAATAAAACTAGTGCGTATTAAAACAGACGGATAGATTTAAACACCCCTGACCTACAAGTCTACATGTTCAGACAAATAGATGTATTTTCAGAACTTAATACAAAATGTTTATAAAATATACAAAGTTAATTCCGATTCCTTCGGGGTCCTGTTGCGATTTTGGCACTCCATCTGTCCGTCTGTTGCGGAACCAAGGATCTTCGCAAATACATTTGAAGCCGAAACGTTTCTTATATAACGTGGTGGCCCTTCGCATCGAGTTCGATTTCCGCTTGCTATTTTATTCATTCGTTTTCATCTGCAACGCAATATGAGTGTTGCTTCGTTCTTGTTTTATATTGGCCTCCTAGTCGAGATCTGCTAAGGCTCGTAATTTTTACGACTATATACTAAGAATAAATGATGGCACATAAATACGAAAGATAAAAAATATACACAAGTATATAGTTATATCTTTAATTTGACAATATTTATTTACTTATTTTATAGGTACATTCTACGACTTAATGTACACTTTCGATAGGCTATAACTTTGTAAATTTTCTAAAAGCACCAAAGCGCCTATCGATGTTTGTCTAAAAAATTCATTGATCTGTCCTTTCCAAGACAATCCAGGTCCAATTACTGGCCGTCGGTACCAGGTAATGCTAAATATACAATGGCCGGCCCTCACGTGATATGTCAGAGCCCGCCTGCATAATTCAGAGGCATGCAGCCCCACGAGTTGTTTAGAAAACATTTTGTGAAGTTGCTACACTTATTAACCCTTGTAGGGCGGGGCTTTTTACTTTTTCAAGTCTAGAACGAAATGGAGTGGCGTTTAAGTAAGACTTCTAACCAATTTATAGTTACTTGAAGTAGTAAGCAGTGGAGAAAAATGGTTGACAGAGACCATGGTGCATTAATTTCGCCTATTCTACTGTGGTGGAATAAACTATAATAAATAAACAAAGATACAAATTATTATAAGCGACCTGAAAGACGTCTGTGTCTAATCTGTTTCACAAAGATCAAAGGAACGGGTCCCAATGGGGCTGTAAATTTCCAATTCACTAAATATGCTTGAAAATTTTGCCACCTGGTCCCAAACACATCTTAGAGGACGTACCATGTACATATATACATACTTAAATACCGTGAGTGTATGGTAAATACGCACCACTTAATTGGCGGTCAAGGAAAATTTAACAATGTTCCAATATTTATAAACACTGATGAAAGCAGGAGCCGCATGTAAAATTTTGTTAGAAATATTCCAAATCTAGCCAAAGGTACTTTTACTGCGGTGAAAAACCAACAGAAAAATAATAAAAGTTAGGTGATTCATTAAAAAAACAAACCCTAACTCCACGGTGACAGGAGAGGTGCCAGACCGCCGTTTATTATTCAGGGTCCTGTACCCAACTTGGGAAACCGAGTATCAGTGACATTGCTATTTCAGAAACTTTAGGTATGAACCCAGCGTTCGTAATAAAAATATATCCTTCGTGACTTTAGGTCAACGAATTCTAGGAATGAAAGAATGTGGAGGTATTTTAGGACGGAGCATTTGTTACTTAACTTGGCAGACAGACACGACGAGCTACTTGTAGGTATCTCCGCTGACCTTTGAGTTAATTTCACATTAATACCTATTCCTGGAACAAAATTAGAGATGCCGTATAATGTAGGCGGAATATATTTCCTATGTTAGATAGTTTAGACGTCTAAAATACCTACAGCTAAACAGTACGAGTATTTGAAAGGCTTCAGTCTTCACGTGACGTGGGTGAACCTTTGCTTGTGTAGTCATTATTTATCCCTGAATATGTAATCTGCTAAGAGGATCACGATGGCACTGTGATTAGCGCGCTCGACTTGCGATTGCAAAGTTAAGCAACTTTCGCAGAGGTCAGACATCGAATTGGAGGCCGAAATATTCATCGCGAGCTCCTCCGTGCTTCGGAAGATATCAAACCGTTGGTCAACTCCCTACATTCGTGTCAAATTGCTGTTCCACGGAACCATGAGAGTGAGGAAATAGGGAGAGCAAACGGTCAGAAAGGTATTATTAGTCCGCTTATGGATTCATTATTTATCCCCGCGTCATTTGAACTCAATTGAAAAACGGGAATTGAAACATCCAACCGTCAAATTATCCTGTCTTGAAACAACACTCGCCTGCAGCTATGCCAACTTCAACCGAGGTGTGAGTTACCTCTCTCGATCGATGTTTTCCCCCACCTCTAAGTAAAAGGCGGACGTTGAAAAATCCACAGGTGCCCGCCAATATTCATAGCCTATGCATACGAAGTGGTATGTCAGCTTCTTGGTTATCACAGACGGCACTGAAATATTAAGGCGTCATAGACACTTCCGGTCCATTTATGTATGCACGTTTTGATTACGACGGTGTCGCTGTTAATTGATTCTAGTAGCCAACATAAAGGCGACGTATAGCTTAGATATGCAACATAGATATATCAGGCAACTGATACGTAGGAGGTTATAATTATTCACAATATTCACATGCAACTAAAAAGTATATGGCCTCTTCAAGAGCACTTCTAAAAGCCCGATCTTCGGCAACTTGGAAGAGGTCGAGGGTTGGAGAGGCCTTTATGCAGCAGTAAACGGCTATAGGCTGATAATGATGACGATGAAAAGTATTATTGATCTGTGGAACAAAAGATTTCATTCCTCCAATAAGAGCAGACATTACAGCTAATGAGATAAAGATAAGGCATCGGCTTTCCGTTTGAATTGGATTCAACGAATAAACCAATTAAAGGAAAGTTATTTTTAGACGACGAAAACATGGCGTTTGAAGGGCTTCAGTCTGCGTTACTCTGAACCTCGGTTTACGTAGTCATTATTTATCCCTGAATATGTAATGTTCCCGAGGGAATTCCAAATTGGTACATTTGCATCGTATGCAGTTAATTATTTATAGGAGAGCAGAACCCTTGTTGTGTTTACACAGAGAATATAGGTAGACTTGATGTACCTTTATAAAGAATGATGAATGAAGAAAAATGTGGTAAAGAATCTAGTGAAATCTTCGGAAGATTTAAATTACTTTAAGGAGAGTAATGCAATAAAACGAAACTGCTTTATTATAACATATCCAAATACTTACGAGTTACGTTTACAATCTAGTACTTACAGTAAAAATTGAAAATCTTCGGAAGGAGGTTTAAAACGGCTAAGGCAGGCTGTGTCGGTATAACCACGATTTTCCGTGGCGGAGTAAAGTAATTTAGTCTAAAATTAACCTGAAAACGTTCCAGGATAATGTCAGGGGCTCTGAACTTAATTTTACTAACCAAGAGATTACATTTAATTTAACAGGCGTCTCTCTCAGTTATTAATGTAACATTCAAGAAATTCATTTGCGTTTGAAGTTTTACTCATACACAAGTATTTTACTAAGGCAACTTACCTGTATGTACTCGTATATCATGATGAAAGCAAAGTAATTTATGTACAAATTATATGATATTCCTTATACCTCTTCTGCTTCCAAATTGTTCTTATATTTTGGGTTAAAAGTAAAATGACCATAACTAATCACCCAAATAAACGAACATAAAAACGATTAATATTTTCTCTATTTCCTCGATTTCTAAACTGCTTAAGCAGAATTACCCTCCACTCCAAGTAATACCCTAATTGTGTCAACAGTATAAATAATAAACCAACTAGAGCGAACTACCCCCGAGTAGAGTTCACCGCTAATTAAGGGAGGGCGTCGTGGACAGTGTTGCCAACAGTCAAAAATATTTACCCTATAATAGATGTAGGAATTATAAAGCAAACTTTGCTACGAGTAGTATGCAATCTTAACTAATCTAGCTACACAATAGTATTTAAAGGCTTAAATCACGACAAATTATCACTAACTCACTGAAGTAACGTAATCGAATATATTAGTAATAATTATATTAGTTATATTAAGGAGGAATTACATAATTATTAGTCAGGTCAGGAACTGGGGAAGTTGTGTGACGCTTTTACTCTTACTGGTAATTCTTAAATTCTTTAAAACTGACTAAAAATACTTGGAACTTAGTAAAAAATAACGACAGTGCTCATGGATTGCTCCATATTCAGGATTAAAATCATCCCCATTTGGTCGGAAAGGGCTTGATGTTTTTGGTAATTTCCGACGCCTAGTCGTAAATTGAGGCAGGGCTAAGTTGGGACCATATCCTTTTCGGGAGCTTTACGAGGTAGGAGCTCCTGACTTATATATAAAAATGAATCACAAAATGTGTTGGTAAGCGCGAAACTCAACAAAGCCTGAACTAATTTGGCCAGTTCCTTTTTTTTAGTTTAGGTCCAATAATGACTAGAAGGGAAGGGACGCTACGCGGACAAAATCGCGGGCGGAGTCTTTAATAAAACAGTTACATTAGATGAACAATATCAAGTTAAAGGAATATCTAACTACAACTTAACTCAAATCATTTTAAATGACAACTTTCACTTATATAACCCATAAATTTACCCCTTATGTTGGGAAACCATTATGGTGGAAACTCCATTCGCGGTGTGAGTTATCAAGGACATATTTATTTCCGAACTCGAGTGGACCCCTGGGAATTTCAAAGTTACCTATTTGAGGAAAACTCGCGATTCGGTTCTTGAGCTTAGTAAACTTTTGTAATGTTGCGTTTAAAAAGGATATTACTTCATTCAATAATTAAGCGTAATAATTGATGCAATTTCAAGAGGCAAAAGAACAAGTGGGTCACCTATTGGTAAGTGATCACCGCTGCCCATGGTCATCAACACCGCAACATGGGTCTCAGATGCGTTGCCTGCCTTTAAAAACCCCATAACCTTCCCAAGCGAGCTCTGGCGACCATTTTTAACAAGGAAATATGTATTTACAAAATTAGAACTTCAGCTAATCGTCTCACAATATGGCTTCACACAAAGGGGAAAAAACACCACAACTAAGTTAACTTCTAGGAATTCACGCCTTGACCTTTAAGACAAAGTTCCTCACACGTGTTTACTGTAACTCCTCGTGTAAAACTTAATTATGCGGTAGGTGCAATGTGTATGCAATGTCATATAAAAATATTTGCATTTTGGCCAAGTTGCAAACAGTACGATTCACAATGGTGAAAAAAATATATACATACTTTCATCATACTTATATTATCGAAGGGAAAGTTTGTTTTTTTGGATTTTCATCCGTCAATCACGCTGAAACCACTGAACGGATTTTGATGAAATTTGGTATACAGGCATAATAAGGTGATAGGATACTTTTCCAATTTTAATGAAAGTGAATAGTTGTGTATATTTTGGTTCGTTTTGACGCACTCCGCAAGAGCAGCATACACTTTTAAAAAGGAGCCATAGCTTTCTGTTTTCTTGTTTAATTTATATGAATCTGAATATGTACTCGTAGGTAGTAGTATAAATTGGGACTAGTCTCTATAGTCTATAACCATGTAATCATTGAACTGTGCCTACCTTTGTGCATGTAACGTCATTCGATACAATGATCGGCACCTTTGCATCGTTTGATATTTTAATTTCACTTCATGGACGCCGCGCGCCCGTCGGACGATGATTTTTATTCTTTTTTCAGCGCGGACGTGTGACGGGCGTCGGAGTGAAATAAAGTTCATTGGAGCCTGCACTTTCATTTTGAAAATAGTTAACTGGAAACAAAAATATAACGGCGGTAGAAAACCTACACCGAGTGTTGACGAAACTAGGTGTAATGGTTAAAGTACATAGTCCTCGCTAAAGACAAATAATATATTTACATTGGTTAGTTTTTGGAAAACTGGGACAGGAGATTGTTACGGAAAAATATTATAAGAATATAAAACGCAATATTATACTTGACGTTGAAAACATTAAAATAAATGTTAATATATTGGTTTAAAGTATGTCACTAATTCATTTATATTCATACATCGACTTTCAACATTGTTAATTAAAAAACCTCGTTATTATATTTAAATTTCCAATAACGCTAATAACGTACAACTTTTTCCACTTTATCGCTTGCAATGCCAAGGCCAAACAAATCGATAGAGATAATTATTTCCTGATAATTGCATAATGTTGAACTTTTTATGGGCAATATAAATAATATTCACAAGGTTATTCTACGGGAATAAAAGACATACCTTAAAACAAATAACTAATCAATTGATAACTTTAAACATGGTTCAAACTTGAGAATAGTGTCATTAACGAATCATTTTGATAAAGGGTCTTCCTTTCATATTAATTATGCTTTTAACATTAACTGCCCAATCTGAAAAAGAGTTAGCACAGCTAGCAGCATAAATCAGGGTTATTTTTATAAAAGTAGAACACTCCAGTTTTCGAATGAAATTAGCGCGAGAATATTTTAAAAGTTGTTGAAAAATTTAGCGGCCCGACGACCATCGTTGCTTCGTCCCCTCATTTGCCATACTGAAACAACTTTGCATTAATTTATTGAAGAGCAGCTGAAGCCAGACAGAGGCACAAAAAAGTAAGGCGGTCTTTGAATGGTATAAATTAGCAATTTTTCCCAAAAGTCGGTTTATGAATGTTTTTTAATAAAAATTCGCAATTTTGGACAAGAACATTATTCAACATCTTGTATTTAACACAGGTTTTAAGGTTATTTTGCATCTCAAAACAATTTAGCTCCAGAATAATAAAATTTGCGACATCTGGGAAAAGGGTTTCACATAGTACAATTTTTCACTAGAAGACCATATTCAGCAAGAAAATGTTTATTACTTCAGATTTATTTCATCATCAGGAAACAGGAAAAAATGGGGTAGTCGATACTATCCCATTTTTACTATAGTCGATACTATCCCACTATATCCATATCTAAAATCGATATAATAATCATTAAACATGAATTTTATTTACAACTGTTATTTGAATTATTACACAGGTATACCTAACAGGCAGTCATTTTTCTTTCATTCATTCTTATTATATCCGTCTCCATATCCAGATAAAACAAATCATGTCATTAACATCTCGGCTGAGTAGTTATGAACGTCCATTATCGTTGAGGTTCGATTTAGAAGGCTTTATTCTGATTAAGGCCTACCGCCAAGGTAGGCCTAACAATGAACACATCGAAAACGAAAGTAATGACAAATTCATCTAAGAGAGACATAAGAATAAACGGTGGACAAATAGAATATGTAGATGAATATATATACTTGGGACAACTCATATCCACAGAAGACACAATGCAGAAAGAAATAGACAGGAGGATTTCAAACAGCTGGAAACGGTTTTGGTCGCTAAGTGAGGTAATGAGAGATAAAGACATGCCCATCAAAGACAAGAGAAAAGTTTTCAATACGTGTATTCTCCCGTGCTTGGCATATGCATGCCAAACATGGTCACTAACTGAACAACAGCAAAAAAAAAATTCAAGTATGCCAAAATGGGATGGAAAGAAGCGTGATTGGAATTAAAAGAAGAGACAAGGTGAGATTAAAAAATATTAAGAGGCAAACGAAATTTGAAAACATACTTACCTTCTACAAAAGCTTGAAGTGGCGATGGACTGGACACATGCTCAGGGAAGAAAAAGAAAAATGGACAAAATTAGTAACAGAATGGTATCCGAGAGGCAATAAGCGGAGCAAAGGTAGACAACATAAACGATGGGAAGACGACATAAAAAAGATAGCTGGTCCAGAATGGATACACATTGCAAGGGATAGAACAAAGTGGAAAGCCTTAGAGGAGGCCTTTGTCGAAAGACAAGCTGTAAATGTAGAACCGGTTGGCGATTCAATCGTTTCATTTCATTAGTATAAGTTAAATTTTGTTATTGTTAAACAGCAATAAAGGCTTATTTTATTTTATTTATTTATTTATTTTATTCTGATTAAATCGAGGTTGAACTTCACTCTCCAAATTGTTATTTAATGGCTTGAAAAACTGTGTTTTAGGAACAATCACAATGTAATCAGGGCTTGGTAAATAGTATTGATTTTTGTTGATTTCATGTTTTTTTTTGTGATACTTAGCGCAAGGTTAGAAGATTACTTACGAGTAACACGTAAGTTCTTTGTTTAGGTTCTCTATGAAATAAATATTTGGAATGCTAGAGCGCCATTTTAGGTATGTAAAATAAAAAACAGCACGTAACAATCTCTTACATAATGAAAATATTGCTTATGGATAACCCAATGTATTGTTTTTAAAAAACGTTAGCTTTTGATTACGTATAAATTTACTAAAACAAACATTGAAGCACATACTGTTGCATATGCTTAACACAAATCTGGTCACAAGTATTCAGCATAGTAAAAAAGCAGTTAAATGGAGACACCAGCTTAATATAAATAGTAAAAAGGATTTAAATGCAAAGGCAATAGAGCTGAAATTAAAATTCAGCGGTGACCCAGATGCTCTGAGAGCAAAGTATGCTTACCCGTGTCAACTTTTAAAGCTAACGGAGTTTGTAGCTTCTGTATTTCGCCTTGCACAGATTTAAAGTAAGTAGTCTGACCTCACGGGGGTTGCTGTCGGAACTTTAAGTTTTGAGTTACAAATGTTATTTATTTTTAACTTGTGGTAACTTTGCCATCCGTGTTGGAAAGGTGCTTCAAAAGGGTGAGGAGGAAAAATGATAGAGGATTAAACGCTGCGAGTTTGATAGTAAAAGAAGAAAAGAATAAACGACATGAAGGAATAGCTGTAATTGCAAGGGTGACAGAATTAATAAATCAATGTTCGTCGAAATGTAGGTACCTATAACTTTATAAATATAGAAGCGTTCGCTGAAATGTTGAACATAATATGTACAATGAATGTTGTTTGCTTAGTTCTTTATTTCAAAATGGCTGAAAGTACATACGTGTAAAATGCTGTAAAGGTAAGTATTACTCGTAAAAAGTGTTTATTCAACATTTAGAAACATTTAATTACGAGTATGTATTTAATCCTTGTTTGCGAACTTTGTTTTCACTTTATTTTGATGGTCTGAAGATTTGATTTAAATCAAGGTAATTGTGATGAAAAGAAATATTTAAATGTTTAATTAATACACATCAATAACATCAAAACGTCTTATAATAAAAAAGCTGCATCACCTGTTGTTGGGAAACGGTATGTAAATCCGAACACTTAGCGCGCCGAGCAATTTGCGCAAAGTGCCGCGTTCGATCCCACCTGTAATTTGCTGCAAATCACTCTTATTTGCTTGAAACGACAAAGCCATCCAACGCTTTCGAATGTTCCAGTCAGTTTTATTTTCCCGGCAATTTAATTCACACTTGTGCACTTTGCCTACTTTTAAAATCGCAATAAGTTCAAGATGTGGAAAATGTTTCTACGTAACACCTAATATAGTAAAGGGACTCGCAGCCTATATATTTTTAATTTATATCGATATTATTATGTCAGTGAACTTATAGAGAAGTAATCATGCATTTATATTTAATTTTATATATAAAGATAAATAAACGCCATATGTGTATAGGTACCTACCTATTTGGCCACGAAGCAACTAAGCATATCGCAACGTGGAACGTTTTCGTCGTAAAATTTGATCATCTCCGTCCATCGCTTAGGCCGAGGTGGCTAGGGATGATCAATGTTTATCGATATCGGTCAAAATACATCGCTCTAGATTACATGGGAGTATCGATCATTTTGAGTTTCTATTCGAATGGTTGAAGTAGGAAAAACATTGAAGCAGTTGAAGCAAATAAAAAGTCAGTTGAGTTTTATATACCTTTCCTTATGTAATACAATCATTTCTTAAAAAGACCTCTTGTTGTATATAAAACATGAAATTAGATTACCTACTAGGTATAAAGAAAGCTCGTCTTCATATTTTATTAGAACAATTGAATCAGTTTAGTAGGCAATAAAGAATGATATGAGTCACTATAACGAAAATAAACACTGTCATCAGAAACTTTTATGTTTGCGATTCAAATAATATAACCTTTTTATACGCGCGTGGGCTGACAAAAATTATTTCGAGTCAGACTTTATTTATATAATGTCAAGCCAATTTTATTTCAATTCACATTAAGTTTTCGTACGCATCATATTTGTACTGTACAGTATTACTCTTAACTTGAAAAAACATTTTAAAATTGTAAGTTTTCATTCTAGATCGTTTAACTGTCTGGTAACCAAATCAAAAAGTAATTGATTTTTGATTTGGTTACAAACTCTTCAGCTTTTATATATTAACATTGTTATACTTGAATATATATATTTTTTTGTGATACATAGGCAAGTCATCTGATGGCACCTGCGGCTTACTCATTCAAGGGACACTCAACACCGGACGCCCTATAGGACCCTCTGATCTTCAAGACCGTATTTCAAGTGTTCCACATTAAAAGTCTCCACGCTACCGAGCACAACACCAGTGTTGAAAGAAATATTGAGCGGTCGCTGCCCCGAAGTATGGGCCCTCATAAAAATCCCTGAACGTCAATAATAAAGCATTGCAGGAACCTATAAGAGCGCCCCCGGCCAAATATTATAAAGTGCTTGGAAGGAAATTCTTTCATTGCGTTCTGAAATTAACGACAGGTTTATATTGAAAATAAATTGATTATTAAGGTAACAGAAATATTACCATCAAATAACGTGTAACTGAAACTGATATATTCTAGGACAAAACAGAAATCTATTTGTATTTTGCATCAGCTAAATTAAAGTGACGAGCCGTTTGGTGTAATGGTCGAGAAGTCGGGTATTACACCAAAGGTCGCGGGTTCGATCCCCGCACGGTACAAACATTTGTGTGCATGAACATGTCTGTTTGTATCGGTCTGGGTGTTTCTATGTATAATATGTATATATTTACAAAAAAAAAAAAGTATATAAGTAATGTTTATCCGTTGTCTGGCATCCATAGCACAAGCTTCAGCTTAGTTTGGGGCTAGATGGCGCTGTGTGAATAATGTCCAGAGATATTTATTTATTATTTTATTTAAATGAGACTTTTTCATACGGTGAACAGAACTTTTAGATGGCTTAAAAAGTGACAACTTTGTTCGTCTTTCAAAAATCACGACAATATTGGGTCCGGCCCCCATTTCGGGTTGACCCCGAACGATATGCCCCCACTTGAAACATTTGTTGTTCCAGGTTGCCCCCAGACGCGTAACCCCCACAGTTGTTATTACTCGTTATTATTACATCATCATCATCAGCTCAAAATTCGTTGTCCAAAGGCTTGTTTCGGAACCCAGGGACCTGCTAAAGATGCCAATTAGAAACTTAATTATCGTAAAACTCGTAAAACATCGACATTCCACCCCATCCCTGCTTGCTTCGGCTCGGCAGGCCAGCGCGCTGTAATTCGGCAATTTCCTTCGCAATTAGCCGCTGTGAACTCCAATTAATTGCCGGCATCGGATTATGGACGCATACTGGGCCCTGATTACTTTAGTCCAGTGTAATATCTGTAACATAGCAAAGCTTTTTATGTTGTTTACGAAAATATGTGCTGCGTGTGACTACGCTAACTGTACAAAGTGTTCAGTTAGCGTTTAAAGGACATGGTCAATTCCTGCCTAGTGATGGCCACAAATGGCACAAAAGCACAAAGTATATTAAATTAAAATAATAATTTTCATATATTTTAGAATCTTGTAGAACTTGTCAGTATTTAAAATAAAATAATTAGTAATTAAACTTCCGCTATACACTGCTTTTGAAAAAATGCGTTCCTTTTAACGTAAATACGGATAGTCTGCTCTTGTCCTCCATAGACAGACACAATATAATATTGTAAGAAAAACAGTTATATTTAATAAAATATAGCTATAACCATAGAAAATATCTGAAATTGTATTTTAAACGTGTTATTTATGACAAACAACTTATTTCAACAAAGAATTTTATTATTTTTCCCATAATCAATATTACTTTAAGCAGAACGGAATGAATAAATCATTGACATTATATCAGTTACTGTCAAATACTTCAATTCCGTTGTCATGGAAATAACATACACTGCGCGACAGAGTAAGAATTGGCATGATTACGGTAAGACAAACAGAGACAATACATTTTTCACGGTACGCCGTTGAGTACCCTTAGTAACCAACGTACGTCATGTCATCAATCAAAACAATGCTTCAGTAAGGGATTGAAATGTTTTTTGCAATCTTTGTGTGCCTGTATAATTATAACCTCAAGTTCTTGGGCTTTAGTTGTTAATGTTATTGAATGTTCTGATAGTCACGAGTCTAATGCAATAAGAAATGTTTGTGGGAAATGAATTTGGTATCTAGGCAAACGTTCCGTAGAATGTTGGCCATGTCTTTTCATTGACGCCGTAAAGACAAAATAAGAGAGGTAGAGCTTTGTAGAACTTCCACTCGAATGAACCGCTCGTCTTGGGAAGTAGCTCCACCTTACAGAAGACCGCAGTGAAGTAGCACTTCGTTACTGTTGCGCTATTTTTCTGCTGGTGAGTAAGGTTGCCAGAGCTCAGTTGGGGAGGGTATGGGCTTTTTATAGGCAGGCAACGCATTTGCGTCCATTGTACGGTTGTTGATGTCCATGGGCAGCGGTGATCACTTACCATCAGGTGACCCGCTTGTTCGTTTGCCTCCCTATCAAATAAAAAAAAAACCTTTAAGTATTTTCAGCGTGATTGTCGGACAGACATCCAAACAAACAAACTTTCACATTTATAATATTACATGTGGCATAATGAGCTATCTTGATAATGAACAGTTTCATTGGCACTCAATTGCTATTATTGGCTTCTGTCAGAGAGCCAGCAAAGTGCTGAGGTTTGCGGGCTTATTTGCCAATACATATTTATCTTTTATGTGGTTTTCATAATTATACTTGGTTTACTAACAGTTTCGTTCACCATTTGTCGGGTCTATTTTTAATTCAGCGAGCTTTTCATAACTTTGGGAAAACCATTAACGATAGTTCCAAGTTATAAGATAATTTTAAAACAAATATTGTTTGAACTTTGAGTAGATAATGGCATACTTCATTTAGAATAAGGATGGAAACAAAAGTTTACCCATTATTTTCCGATATCCACGCTATTTTTTAAGTCAACATTAGCAGTTTGTATAATGACTACTCAAGCACTCAGCAGGCCATTCCCATAGAAGTTCTAGTACCTACGATAAAATTGTTTTATGTGCAAAAGAATTCCGCTATAAAATTGCTAAAATGGACTTGAATTACTATTTCATTTCTTATTTGTGATAAATGGTTAATTTCTAAATAAATACATATAGTACTATTTTGTACATTTTTCTATTTAAATTAAATAATGCTGAAGGGTTTATTTGTTTCTTTGTTTATTTGAACACGTTAATCTCAGGAACTACTGGTTCGAATAGAAAAATCCTTTTTGTGTCCGATAGTCTAGTTAAACAAGGTTTTTTAAGCTAAAGAATAACACTATGTGTGCGGTAACCGAAATCCACGCGGACGGAGTCGCGGGCGGCCGCTATCAACTAATATTGGGAGATACCCTGACGTATTTCGTGATTGATGATTGATGTTCACCACAATGCTCCTCAAAACCCTGACATTTCCCCATGAACTTATACCGACCTACGGGAGTCTATTTTTGTATCGCAAAGTGTCTGCAGTCGTCAGAACTTTTCCATTCGTTCCGTTCATTCATTAATCTGCGCTTCCCGCATCAATCTTCATTCGGCCGCCGAATGCTTTCACTCGTTTTCAATAAACCCTTTCTATGGCCTACCTGGATCGACCGATTTGTGACTGACTGTGAGCGGTCGATCGTTTATATCCACCTATCTACTTCTTTTTAGCAATTTTCAACCATCAATCAACCATCTACCTAGTTAATGTAATACAAATGGTCAAGTAAATTTTACAATTAGTACACTCCGTCCGCGTGGATTTTGGTTTCCATACAAATGGTGTTATTCCATTGCTTAAAACCTTCCTCCTTAAATTGACTTTCAAACATAAAAATAATAATATTTCAATTCGAACCATTACTTCTTGATATTGGCGGGTTCAAACAAAAAAACAAACTTCAGTTTCAGTATGTTACAGTATAGATTAGTATAGATTTACCAAACGAATAATAAATAAAATAGGTACAAGACAACCATTACCATTATGCAAACAATAATTTTGTTTACATTAATAAAACTTTGAAATAACAATAGTAGCTGAGGTATTGTCCTCGCATTGTTCTCGGCTACAATAGAGTAGTGATTAGTCGATAAATATTATTTACGAAGCTCTAGGTGGTTCAAGTGGGGCATTCCCGGCCACAACACAAAGGGTGACTTAGTGCGTGACGCAAATTTTGTGGGTGCACGCATAACTGTTACTTGGCGGATAAAGTTATTATAATCTGTAATAAATCAACAACTTATTAATGTTCCATTGCCGGCTTTCGGGCTTATTATCGAAAACAAATTAGTTATACTGTAATGTATGAATGGCTTGGTTTAAATTAACTCTTTCATGATTTGTGAGTGTTTTACCACTAGGTTTTAGAGGAACGAAGAAAGTTTGAGTGTACAAGGATACAAACACCCTTAAAACACCTCCTAAAAAATAACAAGGTTCTACCCCTATTGCTGTAATCAGTTCTAGAAAATTTCTTTTTGATTTTTGAATAGTTTTTCCTTGGAATGTTTATAGACTGAATTTTGCAATTGTTTACTTCTCCCGTCTCACCTGTCAACGGACTTCCCCCACACTATCTGAACACTTTTTTTTTCTTAACAAAAGACCTCGATGAACCAATCGCCACGGCTAGGAAAATGTAGTTAGCTCTACATAGGTCTCGCATACTGCCTAAGTGCACGCACACGCCTTATCGCTAAGCAGATTAGATCACGAGTATGGAAACGTCAGCAAAGTACACTCGGTGAGCTACAATGGGACGTCACAGCGTCAGCAACTTTAGATTAAAGAATACCATAGATACTCCCTATGTCAGATTTGAGTTTAACCACCAAAACGTCAATAATTCACCTAACTTTACACTTAAGTCTGTTTCTCTCAACAGTAGGCGACGGCCACGCCGTAATGACGTCAACCCACTTGACGTTTAGACGGTTAGAGTACGTGTGTCTGCTATCTTGCTTTATCACACGTGATTCGTTATAAGGAGAAAAAGGATAGCATGACTGTCAAATTATTCCCTTCACTAGCGGCCGCCCGCGACTCCGTCCGTTTCGATTTCCAATAGCCTAAAGCCTTCCTCGTCAAATGGACTATCGAACACAATAATATTTTTTCAAATCGGTCCAGTAGTTCCTGAGGTTGGCGCGTTCAAACAAGCAAGCAACCATACAAACAAACTCTTTAGCTTTATATAATAGTAAGCTTTATATATTATATAAGTATAATCTATCTCAGCGCAACTTATTATATAAATTAAAATTAAATGTAATTACTATTTGAATAAAATTGACATTTCGTAAAAAAAAAAAAAGATATATTGATATTCATTCATCTGAGCGTATGGCTCCCAGTGAGCTACGAGTGACGTCAGACGTCAGTATTACGAGATTACACAGAGCGCATTTGCATAATAACCATCTTATTAGATTTTCAGTTGCAAGTGCTCTCTGGCCGAGTGGCGGGGCGAACCCGTTAGTTATTCTTTCGTAACTGTCTGTAATATTTTAGCAGGGAGCTGGAATGTGAAGGATGGTTATTACTTTCGTTAAGTGAAGCTTCTGTTACAATGACCAATCTTAAAGATCAACCAACTATGCACGATGTAACTATTAAAATTTTCTGCACATTCTCACATTGATAACCTAAGTTAACAAAAACCAGTACTTTTTGTCTAAGTGGCATCTAAATGCTTGCTTAGTCCTAGCTACAATAGACTTTTTCGAGTACAATGCTAGTTTTTCACTACCATAATATTCAAATCATGTGGGGATAAGCGAGTCCTTACTTTTTTAAGTTTATTTTATTATTTTATGCTGAATCAGACTTTTATCAAATTAAAAAAGAAACCACAATAAAATGTCAAATCTGAAGACAACGTTATTTGTCAAGCCATTCAATTTGGAGTCGTCCACTCCATTATCAGTCATCTCATATTTGCATATTTCACGCAAACCCCCCGTTTTGCTTGCGGACTTCCTTGCGGCTCCTTCATTCTTCAAAGAGGTTATGTTTTTATTTAAACTTTCTCGAGATAATTCTTCATTTACTACTACAGGGTTTCTGGTTCATGGTTAATATGTAATTCATGCGTTTCATTTGTTAAGTACCTGTGAGAAATAAAACAACAATTAGCAAGTTAATATATAACTACCATGAGTTTGAACGACGAAATTATTTGTACCCTTCACACAAAAAAATAACAAAGAGCAACGAATTTATAAGAATAAACATTATCCCAAAATATTGTTCATAAATACACTCCCAATTGCCTTGCTATATATGTACATATATAAATATATACACCCAAGTCAAGAAAAATATTTTTCACCTTTGACGAACATTGCTTTATATTCACACTTAGGTGAAGGGTGATGAATACGCTATTAACCTTTAACTAAAGAAATTATTTATTTTCGTTTTCAAACGTCCTGCTAGACATAAAGTGACTAAAGCAAGACTCTCAACTAATTCGCCCCATTTATTAAACCTGAAGAAATTAAATACCCGTTTGCCCTATTTTCTTTCCATTCATTTTGTTCTTGGACATTCTGCTAACTCTCGAGCGGGTTACAAACTCTTTTTAAATCTAACCATCGCTTAGAATCCCTAGTGACAGATTCTACGAATAAATCCTTACAAATGTTCTTCCTCTAGGGACCGTTTTCCTTCAATGTGAAATCCTTGAGCCTCAGTATGTATTTCTTATGATTATGATTTAGGGGTTGAATCATTATGGTCGTATATAGTATCTCGAAGAGTAAAATATTACTTCACGTCGTGACGTGTCTCTATCATAAAGACTATAATTTATTGTATTTGGAAAAAGAGGTGAATACAGCAAAACCTGTTATGTTATTTTACTAGCATGAATTTAATAATGTAGGACAAAGAACCATTACCTACCGTTTACCTGTGCAAAATTATTTCATTAAAATTACATGGAATATAAAGTCTAACGGGTAACTTTACTTCTTACTTCAAAAAGGAAACGAACTTCCAGGAACATTTTATCCTTTTCAAACTTATTTCCGCCCAGCAACTTGAAATTCCGATGTGCTGTACAAAGGTTAGAGAAATCACAGCGTAAGTTATCTGATATCAGGGAACCGCTTGCAAGCTCGCGGCCGGCTAACTTGCATTATGCTATAAAGCAAGCATTCAGAGCGGTTATAAGCGAGAATTCAATGTGGCAGAAGCGGGCATTCAAAGCGTTATACTGAGCATTCAGTGGTAGAAGCCAGTGGTAAAGCATCAAACAACACTTTTAGTTCAAATCTATTGCTATCATGGTCACAAGGAAAACCTTTTAGCCAAATTAAAATTTAGGAGGAAATAAATGGAATAACATTATTACGATTTATTTTTAGGCCGGTAAGAGTGGCTGTGATCTCTAATTTAGAATTACATAACTGCGATTTTGGTTCATTGTAGGCACATTAATTTTATGATATTATATTATATAGATCACTGTGTGAATTTTGAGAATTTCTTTAACTCATCTTAAACCAATATTGTAGTTTATCTGGAGTTTCAGAACAAATGGCATATCGCATCGATAAAAATGACAATATTTTCTCTCAGACCAGGAACTAAGTTGATCGGTTGTAGCTGCATCTGCCAAATGTAGAAAATGTTCTGGGGCTGCCTAATGACCTAGAACGAAGACTCCGTGCCAACAGCCAACACTATCAAAAGGAAATACGGACCTGATACGTATGTAGGTTTGCTCGAAGTTAATGAGCGGTACAATTATGTATCTCTGCCTATTAAGCTTGAAAACAGAGCCAAGAGGTTGACCCGGATTAAATTTCAACATGTTTCATTAAATGTTTTAATGAAATCGGGTTGAGGGCTCTCAAAGAGTGTTTGGTCAATAAAAAGGTCCTGACTTTTATATTTCTTTCCAAGGTTCTAGAAATGTATTGCAATTATAATTTTTATGCTGCATCATCTATACTAATACCTGATTTAACAGGTTTACCTTTTGAAACTTTAGATCATTGTTTAAAACTTTGAAACCATAAAAATATGAATTTAATCCATTCAACTATCTATATAAAGCCAGCTTGATTGATAGCAGCAGGTAATTAAATGGTTCCAGCAACCCCAAAACTCCAAATTAAAAAGTATTCTCAGACAACACATTATACCTTAAATGGCTGCTCATGAATCACCACATGATAAAGTTAGGTGACCGCGTAATTAGCAAGGCAATAATTCATGGTGGGAATAAAGCTATGGCGTGCCTTCGTTAGGGCTTACGCGTGCCTCTGGTCACGATCATGCACATATTATGTTGATTGTATAGACGCGGGTTTATTTATAGTAAAGCAGAAATATTGATTAGTATTTTAATCTTTCAGTTGTTTATTTTGTAGTATTAAAGCTCGCTTCACTGACATGTTTTCACTCTTACCTACAATAAATAGTCTTCATGTAAGTATGGTTTGAGAAACATTGAGAAAAATATTGAGATTCAGTCAGAGCGTAGTTGCCGAAAACCTTTGTTGCATAACTGTTGCATAACATCAAGCAAGGTTGTTGGTTTCAAAGTTAGAACTAACTTTAATTCAGTGTGTGACCCACTAAATCCTTCGGCAAAAATAATGCGAAATGGATTCGATAATAATGTTAATGTTATTATGCATTGACAGTAAGATGTTTGTGTATTTTTATTAAATTAATACAACCAGTAAAGGCAGTTCGGAAAAGGCTCTCATAGAGGACAAGAAAATCTAGACACATTTTAGTATTTCCCAGGATCATGTTACGTCTCTCTAAGCCATATAATACGATCCGGCTAGCCTGGGAAGACATGTTGCCTAGAGTCGTATATCACAGGCGCATGTAAGTAATGACGACGACAACTCGACGCAATGTTTTAACTTCGAGAGATTTTTTAATGATTATAGTCCTGTCTAGAGACATGTAATTTAAAAGTGACTATGATGACAAAGACTTGATAAAAATTAAATCGTTTTCGATGTGGTTGCAACTTTGTTTTATAGATTAATGAAACGCAAAGTGATGGGATATCGAATTCTATTTAGCTTAATACTATTTGCCTGTTACAAAAAAAAACAGCCCTCTTAAATAATTTAGCTGAATGTGATTTGTTTTCTATTTTTTTTGTTCCACTGATATTCAAAGAAACATGATGCGAATAGCACAAGAGAGACTGATACTTATTACACACTTCTGACTATTTCAAAATTATACGGCACCATTTGGTATATTCGTAGCAAAGCTGCCACTTCGTAACGCCAGACGCTACGGTGCCTACGATCCGTAGTCACGTGTGTCTATTCATTTCCAAGATTCCCTAGGCTCTGGAGATAATCCCAGCCAGTTATCCGTCTAGATTTATCAGGATTTGTCCCTAAACGCTGTTTGTAGCTCTTGCTATAACTTGCCTCTCGGACTCGCCGCCTTGTAAACTTTTCCACTAACAAAACCATATCATCCGCGCAGAAAAGCATCAATAATTTATGTGGTCTTTGCGAGAGGCAAACTTGGAGTCATAATAAGGAAGGTTTTGTTGTTCCCCGCCTAGAAGGGCTTTGTTAAAAGTTTTCCCGTTTTCATATTATTTTAGAGGACTACGCTCACGTTCAAAAGGTGATCAGTTTGCAAGACATTGTAGGTTGTCTTAGTGTTCTCATCGTTAAGATCACTTACGAGTATACTTTGCACTAGCAGCCGCCTCCAACTCCGTTTGCGTGTTTTGGTTTTTGGTTTGGTTTCCGCACACATAGTAAAAATATACTATAGCCACTGAAGCCTTCCTCGTCAAAGAGACTATCCATCACAAAAAGATTAAACAAATCGGACAAATAGTTCCTGAGATTAGTACATTCAAACAAACGAACAAGCAAACACTTCAGCTTTATTATATTAATTATATTATAGAGTATAGATTCATCACTTTCTGATACGTTTTTAGGTAAAGTATTACATAATTTTACTGCCATGGAGAATGATTATTAGAGATAATATGTATTGATTCCCATCTTTATTGTTGCAGGTATATCTCTAATATACATGATGGTGGTCCTTCCCGGGCTGCTGCCGTGGGGGGGCGGCGGGCCGTGGTTCCTGTCGCTGTGCCACCTGCTCGGAGCCATGGCGCCCTGGTGCGGCTCGTTCCTCTACCACCTGTTCATGAACCACACGCACGGCGAGGCCATGTACCACCGGCTGCTGCAGCTCGACATGCTCGGGATATGGGTCAGCCAGAGTATAGGTGAGTGATACATATTATACATGTTACTATGAAAGTCGGAACTGCTGTACCCATTTTTACTTTTATTGATCAGGTTTACCAACTGTCATTGATAAAACATACTAAAAGATAAATTACAAGGAAAAAATAACAGTACGGTACGGTACGGTACTGCAGCTCGAACTTTTGAAAAAACATGCATACAATTTTCTATTCAACATTTTCTAGCGTCTTCTAGTATCTGTATTATGAAATGTGTCCTGACGAGTCAGAATTTTACATACCAATAAGGCATTACTACATATAACTACGAGTCGGTTCGATCATTATTAAAATCAAAGAGTTGAAATGTTTTGATCTAACTAATCTTTTGATAATCCAATCAATTAAAAGCTAGATACTTACTAGAAACTCCTAATAATTTGGACCGAGAAAATATATGCATATTTTGTTGTCTATCTTTCTTACGCAACCAGGAAGTAGAGAATGAAATATGAATTCACTCGCTATTTAATCCTTCTTTCTACGTTAGCTCTTATTCAATGGCTCACTTATTCGTATTAGGTGCACGTTTAATATACTCATATGTACAGAGCGTTCTATTGAGATTACTCAGCATATAAATACGCATTCAGAGCGTAGAGGCTTCCCTACCCGTTGTTGTGAACCCGTATATTCTCGCTCACGAATATTCTAATGAAATTTCCATAACAAAACATGACTTGGCAGTATAATACTCTGCTTTCAAATCGATTAGGTTTTGCTACTTTCCACTACAAAGGCTGACCTTAGCGTCTAAATTGAAGCAGTTTTCGAATTAATTTCGCCCAATGTATGTTTTGCCTATATTTTTTTTAAATCATTTATGAATAATTAGCAAACGAATCCGATGAGACTTAAAAATTGTATATTAACCGTTACAAACTTTTTAATTTCGCTGACGATAAAATTAAAAAAGTTCTGTTTTTACTTTCTGGGGAACTTTTTAATTATTCCAATATTAATAGAGTCGACGATCGACGATAGTCAAACGCACAAAACGCATCTAACGATTTATAAATCGAACAAAAGTCCTGTCACTAAATGCTATTCATCTCCCTTTCAACTCGTTAAATAGGTGTGTTAAAATCGAATGCAACATTCCAGTACAAATATTAAACGCGCAAATAATGGAAAGTCATTTGTTTTCAATATTTGACGGGTCGCGTCGTTTATCACGCATCTAGCGGGTCATTAATCTCAGCCCAGTTTAATTCACGACGTGCGTATTACAAGTACTGTCGGGGAATGGGCACTTAAGATTTAATATGCTGTGGGGATTAATTTATACTCTAAGAATCTCTTTAGATTAGTGAGACTAACTATCAGAAGTAATAAGTCTTAAGGAAATAACTTCCACTCGAATGAGCCGCTGACCTTACAGAAGACCACAGTAAAGTAACACTTCGTAACTGTTGTGCTGTTTCTGCTGGCGAGTAAGGTTGGCGGTAGAGAGTATGGGGTCTTAAAGACAAGCAACGCATCTGCGACCCTTGTGCGGTTGTTGATGTCCACGGGCAGCGGTTATCACATACCGTCGGGTGAACCTCTTGTTCGTTTGCCTCCCTATAACATAAAAAGTAACATACAGGTTTTTGCTAATCAACATGCTGGTTCACTTGGAAGAAAGGGGGTTCCAATTATATTTTACACGTTTAACAATTAACATGGCCTTGTTAATAACTCGGTGCAGGCCAGTAGATTTGAAACCATAGGAATGCAGGGAATCCTTACAAAACTATGTCACGTATCAGCATTAATAAATTCAGTATGATCAGTCTTCTTCCTTTATAGATATCTGTTTACAAGAAAACAAATCTTGCCATTCGATATTGTCCTTGAGCAATCCGGCTTCGACAGAAACTGTCGCATTTCCCTTGAGATTTCAAAAATTCCGCAAAGACTTTCCCGAAAGAAAATATATCGTATTGGTTTTGTTGGAAAAAAATATGTAGTACTCGTAATACTATACTAGGAAAACTGAATCATTACACAATACAGAGTACATCTTTTCACCTTTTTTCATCAAACTATTAAACAAAATATTTGCTTGTAAAAATGCCTTAATTGTAAACAAATGCAATACTGTCCAAGTAAACTTGTTTATTCGGAATTTTCTTAGGTCTTAAAGGTAAAAAAGGGCGCATCACAGAAAAGTGAAAACCCTTTAAAATAATATAAGGTGTTAAAAAAGTGATATTCCTCATGATGAAGTCCTGTTTCTATCCTATTCCTAGGTAAATCCGAGTAAAAGATTATTTTTATCAACAAAGTTCCAAACATTTTCGTTGGTACATCACAAACGAATATTAAAGTCAAATATAGCTTGAATGCAGTGAAAAGTACATAAATGTATAACCAAGCAATCAATATTCGCGTAATGAGTCTGCTATAAATGGTGCAACTTGATAACTATCGTGAATAATGAACAATTAATTCCACCGTGTTATTATTATTCCTCACTAAACGACTACCATATAACTGATAAGTTATTACTAACTCTACCGCAGCTATGGTTATACAAGAACATAAATAAATAATAAATAAATAATAAATATTATTCACACAGCGCCATCTAGCCCCAAATTAAGCATTAGCTTGTGCTATGGGTGCTAGACAACGGATAAACATTACCTACTTATATACTTTTTTTTTGTAAATACATACATATTATACATAGAAACACCCAGACCGATACAGACATGTTCATGCACACAAATGTTTGTACCGTGCGGGGATCGAACCCGCGACCTTTGGTGTAATACCCGACTTCTCGACCATTACACCAAACGGCTCGTCAAATAACATACATATATTAAATATTGTATCGCATAAAATAAATAAAACAATACTTCATGCTAAAATTAACAACGGACCAGGTAAATAACAAGTTAAATATCAGTACTTGCACAACATTTTGAAACATGTTATATATATAAGAAATATCAAATCTATACTTATAATGAAGTAAAGTTGAATAGTTTGTTTGTTTGAACTTGCTTATTTAAAAAACTACTCGTTCAAATTAAAATATAGTTTTGTCTAGGAAGGCTGTAAGCTATAGACATACGAAAACCGAAACCACAGATGACATAATAGACCGAAACTAACGCGGATGGAGTTCACATACGTAAAGTACATGACCCTACTTGAAAGGGTCAACGCCGTGACATAATTTGCTCGCTTCAATCAGCTCGATGTGCATCGTCCTGTGTAATTAAGTTATGATCTGTCCAAGTCCTGCCCTTTGTAGAGTGACACATGTGCAGAAGTCCTATGTACGATATTGGCAATCGGGTCGCACTCACATAGGACGTACCTGTGCTCACATGCAGTATAGTAATCGAGTTACGAGTTTGTTGAGCGATTGATGAGAATATGCCTTTGACCAACCTTTGATGGAAATGTTGGCATTTTACCGTGTGTCTTTGGGAAATTGTCAAGAATTTTAAACTTAGCAATCCGTTTTATATTTGTATAAAGAAATAATAATATGCATGTTTCTTTTTCACTAATCATTGAATATTTCTTAGTCAAAAATTATAAATATGTGAATTAAAATATAATATTCTATGAAACAGTAGGCAACAAAATAATAATAATAATATGGCCAAGCGTTTACGTCATTGCAAAACAAGTTTTAACTTTTTGGATGAATGATTATAGCTTATTCATCTCCTGTCGTATCAAATGACGGATCGACTTTGTAAGGGAAGTAAAAACAAATGACAAATTGAGAAAATTCAGAAAATAACAAAAGACTAGTATCCTATTCCTTCGACGAGTTACTTGCCACTTTGTCAATAGAAAACAATATCGTGTAGGCTATATATTATGCCATTATTAATAAGGAATGTATATCTGTATAGTTATTGACATTAAGATCACAACAGTCCAATATGCAAACTCCTATGTGGATTGATGTTTTACACAAGCTTTTTCAGTAGAATATGTTACTAAATCATGTTAACTTCAAAAACGTAATAAATAAAATAACTGACAAGTAAAATTTTTTATCATATACAGTAAAGGAAAGTGTTATTAAATCTCTAGAGAGATGGTTCCTCAAGACTTTCGTAAAAATATTTATCACGGGCAAGATAAGAAATCCTGGCGAGCATTTTCCTGCTGATTTTTTTCTTTCTAACATATTTCCAACGTTTTGAAATATAAATGTTTTAAGGATTCCAAGGCTAGCTCTGGTTCTTTTTAGGAAATACTTATGTGGGACTTGTGGGATCAAGTACACTTGACACCAAATACTTGTGGGCAAAAGATCCTTCGAACTGGCAGCGCATTTTCATTGATAAGTGCCTCATAGCGCTTTAAACTTTATACCACCCGTTATATTATGGACATAAGCGTTAAAATTGAACTGCAAGTGTGGCTGACCGCAAAAGCTGCATAGCATTTGAAGGCAGCAGGCAGCAAGCAGGTTGCTTTCCATCAAATGGCCAGCGCGCTTATCTGCCCGTAGAACCGATTTAAAAGAACATATTTGCCCTTGTTTTATACCGGAAGTAAGAATTAGTGACGTAGCTTAGCTAGTACAGGTTACACCTTGGACAGAATTATTCCTAGATTCAGTGGCGTGCATAGGTTTTTTGACTAGGTAGGCACAAAAACTAAATGATGCGTATAAAATAAAAATCATTCCACACACATTTATTCGTGGAAAACAATAAACATGGTAAACAAAAGAGCAAATTTGAATGAACACAGCCCGAAAGCCAACTAAAATTCTCATAATATTTAGGATTAAAATGCCTCAAAATAGTACCTTTTTAGGGTTCCGTAGCCAAATGGCAAAAAACGGAACCCTTATAGTTTCGTCATGTCTGTCTGTCTGTCTGTCTGTCTGTCTGTCCTGGCCTGTTCTCCGCCGTTTCTGAACCGATTGCCACGAAAATTGGTGGAGAGATGTATAGTGATAATTCAAGAATAAGTTTTTAAAATAATCGAAAAATAATTATTTTTACCCCCCATCCCATACAGCGAAAAGTAAATTCGAAAAAAAAAATTCGACTTACCCCATCGTGTGGGGTATCGTTAAAAAGGTATTTTTAAATACAATAAAACTTGCCTTGAAACCATGTGGATCAAACACCCCAGTCACGAGATATATTAATACAAAGTTAAAATTAGAGCGTCCCCCCCCCCCTTAACTTTTGAAATACTATTACAATAATTCTGAAAAAAATGTCCTGTATACCTCCAAGTAAGCACTTTCAACGAAAACTATAGTGAACTCTGTATCATACATAGTTATTTTTATAGAACTCGACCAACTTATGACGTGCAGTTGCCCTTCCTAAATGGTGTCTTAAGCGGTCGGGCCATCTTTTAGCTACGGAACCCTTTCATGGGCGTGTCCGACACGCTCTTGGCCGGTTTTTTTTTGAGTTATTGACGTTAAGTCTGGAGTAGGCCTAGCTAAAGATAATATGTTTGCCTTGTCAACAAACGAAAATTGATTAAAGGGATTTAATCTCAGCTGTTTTATGCAAATAGAGTTTTGGGGACATACCGAACACTGCAATTTATCCATAGTTGTAAGTTCACTCACAACACAAAATAATAACACAATATTACTTCACTTAGATCACTGAAAACCAATAAATTACAATAATAAGGTTTTGAAACTCGCTCGCAAGTAGTTTTGCAAATAGACAATAAAAAACATGGCTGGTGAAGTTCGTATTAGAAAACTTTTTAACTACTTTTAAGTTCCAAAATCGTTATTTCACTCTAATTAGTTTAAAAATGAAAAGTTATTTTAATTTTAGAATTTTCAAATATACATAAACGAGTATAAAGACATATATATAATTTTATGGATAAAATTATTAGTATGAAAACGCCGAACATTTGGCGATGCTTGCGCCATCTTTTGTCGTGCAGATAAACTATGTCGATGCTGCAGAATTCAAATAAAAAACAAAATACGTATATATTTATTAATTTATTTTATAATTATGTTAGTTTCAGAATGCAATTTTTTTTTATAGAGATGTTTATATCATTTAATAACGATTATTTTTTAAAGAATCTCGAAATCTTTTTACGTGTTAATTTATTGTTTGACTTTGAGCGCCATCTTTTAATGTGCAAAGGTAAACTAACCCGCGCACTTCTTATTCTTGTAATTGCGGTACTTAATTACGTCTTTTTATTACTTATTATTGAATTTGAACTGATTATACCTTGGAAGGTCGCTTATTAATCGATTTTCATTTATTTTTGGTGCTTACATTCGTTATTTATCCAAAAATGCTTTTAAGATTAATTCTCGTTCGGCGTAAGCAAGCCTACTTTAGGAAGTTTATACGGCTATTTTAAATGTCACCGTCTAGTTTGGCGTGTGCACTAAAATGTGACTTTTCAATTTTGTCGCGTAGCCGGTCATACTGTATTTTGACAGCTATGATAAGATATCTCATAGATGCCGTCGAACTTGTGCCTACCGAGTTCGTCGCTACAGAAAGTGCCGCGTAGAAATGAAGATTTTGAAATGATGATTGAAAATTCATTTTTCTTTAGTTTTATATTGGTTGTTTTATATAATTAGATGTTTTAAATGACAAAATTATTATTTATGAATGTAATGACTAATTTAAATTTTTGTTAAGGTAGGCACTGCCTAAATGCCTATATGGTATGCACGCCACTGCCTAGATTATAACTTAGGCACTATCTTTGCTAATATAATAAAGCTGAAGAATTTGCTTTCATTTGTTTGTTTGATCGCGCTTATCTCAGAATCTCAGAAACTACTGGTTCTAATGATATGAAAAATCTTTTTGTGTTTGATATTCTGTTTTTCGAGGAAGGCTTCAGTCTATAATAAATCGAAATCCACGCGGGCAGAGTCGCGGGCGGCCGCTTGTACTAGTCTGGTAATAAATGTTCGCTGTCCATCACCCGTATCTCTGTGACTATTTACCCCACTGGTTACAATCCACGCGAGCAAATGTAAATGCGACGGGAGGGGCGCGATTGATTCCCTAATTACGTCATCTGATTCGGACAAAGCCGCCTAATTTCGCGTGAATCCGCACAACCTCATTTGTGCCGACTGCTCGTATTGAATTTTGTATTATTTCCACGTGCATTAATTACGCATTCATGGCATTGCTCAGTGGTTGTTAATAGGATTAGGTTTGCCGATACAGCTTATTTCTACAGGTAAAGGTTAATTAATATAGCTATAATTATCTTTTTTTACGGTAATTGGGTTCAATAGCTGAATTGAAACATAACCAGAACATTGATTCCTGTTGCTGATCTAGAGCAAGATTACGAAGTTGGGATGTATTCAAAGGCTTTGTTGTAGCCAAAACTCTTGACCACTACACCAAAATAGTATTATCACTGGTCCTATAAGTCCACCAGTTCCTCTGACTCTACCACTTTGGCACTTAACTATTGGCTAGATATTTAATTTAGCTATTTATTTTATGTCATAAATATTTCTTTTTTGTTTTGTACAAAACTGTTTATTTGTTGCATGTAATTTTCTTGAAATTAATACATCAATTGCTTTAACATTTCTAAGACTTTCTTTTTCTTCTGTCTACAGAGCCAATCTATCTGTGCTTTTCCTGTGGCTCAATAATTTAATATATTCGTTTGACACGCAGTCGTAAATCACAATGAACTGTGGTCTAGTATATCATAGGACGTCTTTTATTATGTAGAGCCTTTATTATAATGTGATCCTATTGACTAATTTAGATTTAGGACCTTTGTTTCAAGCTCATGATTACACTGAATAAGCGAGTATTCAACCTTAGCAAATATTTATAACCGAAAAATCAAGATTATGGAATAACATTGTTTTCAAAATTTTCTTAGGTTTGTTGGATAAATCACCTTCAAAAATCCGGGTCAAATAACTTGAAAACAATATGTCTTTCACAACATTATAAGTACCATTACTTGCTAAAATAGAAGGTCATGTGTTCTTTTATACACATCGGAATTTTCCAACAGTCTACACTGCACTCTATTTCCACATTATTTATAAGTTATTGATTGTTAAGAGACGGCAATACAATTCTACTGTACAATAAAGTTTAATTTAACTGAGTACACATTGTAATCACATGTTCCCGATAAATAACTTCGCGACCTCGACCGCCTTGCGTCTAGGATTAAATTCAATTTCCAACATTCTCTTGCAGCTGGTGTAACATGAGACATTAATTTCGCAAAGAGAAAATATCAGAGAGAGTTAAGATAAAATCAAATCGCAATGACAAAATATAACAGAGATTTTAGATTAAATCGTTACTTAGCTGAGGAATATCGAATAAGGATGCTTGAGAAGAATCAATGATACCCTTTTGTTGCCCCCTTTCTGTGTAAGTAATATAATGTGTAAAAAAAAAGTAATATAAGCATGTATTATAAAGCAACTTTTATAAAACACATAACTGATGATTTCAAAAGTTTAATGGAACGTTGCAGTTCCAATAAAACTTTTGTCAGCAGGCATCAAATCTAAAATTACTTGCATTCCAACATCTATGGTGCCACTCACATTAACGTAATACAAAATGTTCATGCATTTATTTACTGTCGTGCATTCATAGTATAGTACCCCTAATGACTCACCGATTCTACAATAGATGTTATATAGAACCGTGTCAGTCTATTAATGTACTGCAGGGCAAGGGCATTATAATTATAGCCACCTAATGACTACGTAGTCCAACGTAATGTTATCACAAAGCTGACCTTTGCTTGAAAAATAGTTAGCTTTCATCAAACCAGAGAAAATTACTAATGACCAAATTACGTTCACCTAGATTTTTTACTTGATTAATTATGAAATGCCATTATTGTTTTCTGCTGTAAAAATAAATCAACAATGTACAACATAAGTCTAAGGAGAGATCATAGCGTCTTGGCGACATGGCATAGACGCTATGAGCTATGTTGTGCCATTAGAGGGCATGGAAGACCATGGCTATTTTTTTATTTAAGTCTGTCAATGTGCCATTTCACAACAGTGGTAAAATTATATTGCAATGTGAACTTGTCTGGTACATCACTAATCCACAAAAACATCATTATGCCAACAACAAACAAACATTAACTATTACGTATTGTAGACGATTGGGGACACGATAAGTATAGAAAAAGAACAACCGTTTTGATACTATATCGCTTAGTGAAATCATGATAAACGGACTGCCTGCGACATTACCTTGTCACCGACATGACGGAATAATGGGGCAATTACAGCCGTGCTAATGATGACACTGAACAGTGTATAAAGCATTTGGAAAGGCACTTTTGCCGGCATCGCGAGTTTAACAAGTTTTAAACACTTGTGTGGATCTTTCTAGTTACGTCATCAAGAGTACCTACTAAAGTAAAGCAGAAAATTGATATAATGTAGCTTAGCTAAAACTAGCGGCCGCCCGCAACCCGATTTCGGGTTTCGCACTCACAGTGTTATACTCTTACTGGCTTAAAGTCTTCCTCAACAAACGGACTATCTAACCCACAAATATTTTTCAATTTGAACCAGGAAAGCTGAGAAAAGCGCGTTCAAACAAACAAACAAACAAACTCTTCAGCTTCATCATAAAGACTATAGTAGCTATACATAACCTTGCAGCTAGGCAATTGATGTGTTAGTGCTAGAATTTTTTTACTTTAATTAGTTCACTAAGACAGGCCACCTCCAGGTAGACTTATAAGGGTTCCGGGTTCGATCCCCAGCTCGGGGAAATATACCACATTAGATATATGTATATATCACTTTAACCCATCGGTACTCGTCTCAAACTCGACATCTGTGAGAAAGGGCATCCTCAAGGGACGACTAAACACTTAAAGGAATATATTAGGTTGAATGTCTCATTCGTAACTTTGCGAACACGTGACCCTACGTCCTTATGCGAGTACTTACCCTCCGGATGATAAGGACGTGGGATGTAAAGAATAGGAATATTAATACTAACAGCAGGGTCATATAAAAGTTACACAACGAAATGATATAGCCTTTCAAGTATATTTGAGATGTATCTTAACAATGACATTTTGAACAATACGAATGTTACGTCGACAGTCGTTTGTTTGAATATCTGTTCCGAAACTACATACAATTGCACAAACTGACCAATTTCACTGATGTTATACGAACGAAAGTTAATACATGAGCCATCGAAATAGTAAAAAGAAAGTAAATGCATATCATTTTGCTTTGTTCAGCCATAACTTTAATCAATCTGTGGCCCATTCGCCAGTTTTGATGATATAGTAGGTGAACAACTTCTGTATCATCAAAACTGGCAAATAATAATAGATCTATGGTACACTTTACTATTTAGGTTTCAAAATAATTGCAAGGTAAAATCCAATGTTCCGTACGTACGTGATGGCATACTTTTTATTCCTATTAAAGGCTTCCATGGGATAAAACAGAAATTTTGATAACCCTAGCAAAGCCACGGTTATAAACTAGTAGAATATTAACGTTAGTCGTGACTTCTTATGAAGGGCGTCTAAATAATAACCATGTGGATTACATGCGCATGTTTAGTTGCAATTTATTGCAAGCGTCGACCAGGAACCAAAATAACCGCTACTGGTACGGCAGCCCTTGAAAACGATTATGTAATACGAAGGCCTAGTTCTAAAACAGTATAAGTCATTTTTATTTTATTTTAATCTTTAACGTAACTTGTGCCAGACTTGGTCTAAAAAGCGAAAACTCGCTTGAATTATAAAATTAGTTGCGTAGTTCTTTTACTGAATTATAATTGTATGCGACGTGATTTAAATACGAAAAATACGCACTGACGATAGTAGACAAGATTTAAAAATGGCGGATGGCTAATTTAAGAGAGGTAGAGCTTTGTGGAAATTCCACTTGAATGAGCCGCTCGTCTGGGGAAGTACCTCCACCTTACAGAAGACCGCAGTGAAGTAGCACTTCGTAACTGTTGTGCTATGTTTCTGCTGGTGAGTAAGGTTGCCAGAGCTCAGTTGGGGAGGGTATGGGGTTAAGGCCGGCAACACATCAACGATACCTCTGGTGTCGCTGATGTCCATGGGCGGCGGTGGTTGCTTACCATCAGGCAACCCGCCAGCTCGTTTGCCGCCTCTGACATAAAAAAAAAAAAAAAAAATTGGATTAACTTAAGTAAATGCTCTAGTTTGCAGAGACATTTTGTGTGTAAATCCCAGTATTGATTAAGGATTCATCTTAAAATTACGAAATCTAATAAGTCTTGTCATCTGTATCCGACTTTTCCTCCTTTTTGTCATAGAGATAATAGTGATAGATTTGCCTTCGACTACTTCAAAATTTTCATTAAAATTAAAGCGACAGCACGTTTAAAATAGATTTAAACGGGCGACTGTCAAAATGCTGTCTCGCTCTTAAAAGCGACTGTCGCTCTTATTATTATTAGTGCCAATTTCGAAGTATGGCGATGGAAATTCTAAATATTTGTTTTTGTGGTTGTGCAGTTTTTCAGTTGCACCTTGCTGCAGGTTAGGTAAGCTGACGTAACCGGCTAAATGAAGCCTGCACGAGTCGCTCGCGTGCCAGCCGGCTGCGGCACTAAATGCATTTGTTTTCCATTTCATTTCATTCGTAAAATTTACTTTTTCATGCCGCTTTGTTTTCTATTGCCTACATAGCCTGAACTTGACCTAAAACTTTATTGAAAAGTGGAAGTATATTCTTTATTTTGTTTTACTGAATGATTTGAATATTAAACAAAAAATTTTAGTAGACGGATTTTGGCGGAGTTTAAAGTAAATGTTTGTCAAGTTTTTTGCTTAATTGTACTAAACACATAATTATGAACAACTTGCAGCCCGGTTCGTGCCTCGCTACGTATGTTAAATGAAGAACTACTCGATCGATTTTGTGCAAACTTCACATAAACCACCTAATAAATAGTCCGAACAAATCCTAAAAAAATGGTTTGAATACCTCGTATTTTTATATGTTATGAAAAATATTAATTGCATATCACAATTCAAACTAAAGATAATAGTAGTGCCTTCCTTACTTCCTTAGTAGTACCATAAAAAAGCATACAGGACAATTTGCACACAAAACCATTCATGTTGACTATTCGAAACAACGCAACGAATGGAATCTGCATGCGTTCAGCGTTAAACTGAATTGCGTTTGTTTTGAGACTTGATTGCAGCCGCCATCAGCGAAACATTTGTGTGTCTGTATCCCCCTTAACTCGTAGCATGCAACTCTCGTAGCCATTCGTAGCGTGCGACTCTCGTAGCCATTCGTAGCAGACAACTCTCGTAGTAATTCGCAGCACGTCGTCGGCGGCGCGTGGGTCTGGCTTAGGCTTCGTTAATTTAACTGAAGTGAAGTTAAATTGTGGATCAGGTGCACAATTTGCTCAATTAATGTATCTATACTAATAAATTAAGCTGAAGGATTTGTTTGTTTGAACGCGCTAATCTCAGGAACTACTTGTACCGATTTAAAAAAATATTTTTGATTGGATAGTTCATTTGACGGGGAAGGCTTTAGGCTATTGAAAATCGAAATCCACGCGGACGGAGTCGCGGGCTGACGCTAGTAATGTATAATTTGGTGTGCAATAGGATAAGAAACATTCGCGATTTCGGAAGTATTTTTACATGTGAACTTTTATTAGTGTATAAAATAGGTGGGTTTTAAGTCACATCAGATCTACAAAAACATATTAAGAATCAAACATAAAATGATACAACATAAAGCCATTATACAATAAGGACTTACTATCAAAATATTACACTGGCTATTAAAACAACATTTATTCTTTTTCACAATGACGGTAGAACGACTTTACAATCTCCACCCCGTAATAACACAAATAACTGTCAATTAGCCTATGTGGCATTTATGGCTCAATCATTAAGTCACTTTAGTTCGTATCTAGATTACTAAATCATCGATACACGAGCATTACTCTAACTAAATGAACCCTTTTGTTGGTAAGCAATGGGCAAGTAATGTTCTTTTAAACGTTTGTATCACTTTAGATACGATAAATTAAGTTCTGGCTTCTTTGGTATTAAATTGACACAAAGCACGAAATATTAACTTTCAGAATCTGACTAAAAGGCAGTTTGTTTTGTTAAGCGTAGTTGTATCAGGAATCAAATCTCAGGCATCAAATATTTAAATTATTGCATATTATGTACTAGCGGCCACCTGCGACTCCGTCCGCATTGATTTCGGTTTCCGCAGATACAGTGTTATTCTTTAGCTGAAGACCTTCCTCGACAAATATACTATATCCAATGATTTTTTTTTTACCTTTCTATCTCTGAAATTAGTGGATTCAAACAAACAAACTCTTTAGTTTTATTATATGAGTGTAAACAAGCAGAGTATATACGAAAGATTCCAATAAAAAATACATTCCATCACTTTACATTTCAGATTTATTGTTAAATGGAATCTGTTTTGCAAATGTCGAATGTGAATATTCAGAGATGTAAGGAGGGCGCAATTCAAATTTTTTACTACTATACCGGAATAAGGAGTGTCGTTTATTAAACTTTACAAGAGTATTGGAGAGTAATGTCAAGTTCTCATTAGAAATGAAGTAAGTGACACTGACAAAATTAAAGAAAATATTTTATTCAGTTTTGTATAAGAAATACAATACTTAACAACTTCTGCGAGTATTTTCTGCATTTTTCATTGACGTCTAAAACTCTATTTATGTTCACTTTTAAGGTACACACCGTACACAAAATAAATTACTGATTTCCTTGGACATATTTTAAAGCTGAGCATTGAAAGGATATTTAATTCAAGCTATAGGTCCATAAGCTCTAAACCCAAACAGCTTTAAAAGTCTATCGTTTAAAAAGCAAAGTGCTAAATTTGGCGACAACAGAGGCAAAGGCTGCAGAGTCTAAATGTCAGGAGGCCGGTAGAACTAGGTCGTCTTATTGTAGAAACTGTTTCTCTTATCCAGGTACTTGTAGAATATTCTACTCAATAATCAAGACAGGCAAAACAAGGTGCATAACTAAATAACGCGACCGAAAGTTTGGCATGACTAAACCTGACAGCATTTTAATGGATAACGGCACACTTTTCCGTCACGTAATTTTTAAATTAAATACATTGCTACAAAACTTCGTTCGCGTAATTTTAGCCTGGTGTGTACCATCACTTAACGTGCTTTTTCCGAAACAAAAATTTGATAAAACACTAAATGACAGAATCGATGAAAATAATTATAATTTAATTTTCGGAACACTTCCAGTCAAAGGTACACTCGAGACACATACGCTACGGCGAGACTCAGAGAAAATTTATGAATTTTATGATAACTTCGAGCTTAGAATATTTGACACGTGCAGCAGATTTCTGTTTCCATCGTGGGAACAGAAAACCCATCTGTTTCCATCACAAAAGTTGTTATGATATGGATATGGCAGTGAATACTGGAGAATAATTCCTTGAGAATATAGTATTCACTTCAATAAGTTCGTAATTTTTCAAATAAAATGTAACAAAATACCAGAATATCACAAACACGCTCCTTAAATCTATACCAATGAAATACATCTGAAGATTTTGTTTTTTTGTTTGAACGCGCTTATCTCACGAACAGGTTTTTTTGGGTTGGATATTTCATTTGTCGAGGAACGCTTTAAGCTGTACAACAACACTATGTGTACGGAAACCCAAATCCACGCGGGCGGAGTCGCAGGCGGCCGGTAGTTTTCAAATACAATGCCAGAATGCCGTAACTACTGGCTATGTTTGCCCGGTAGCTGGCATCGAGCACGGCCACAGTGCACAAATGTCACTAGGCCGCCTGCAACTGGGTCACCTTATTAGGGAGCCACTCTACTCATGGGCGTAGACTCTTCTAATTAAGCCATCTTGCGCTAACATCTTAATTGCGTGCGTATTTGCCAGACATTCGTTGACGGATAAAACAAACAAATTGGATTGTGGTTAGAAATCCCGAATCCCGTAAACAGAGGCAGAAGCGTCTTGAATAAACAATAAACATTTTCGATCCGTCCCGGATTTCTAGCCCCTTATTTCGGTGTAAAGTACTAATATCTTTGCGCTACGAATACACCTTACTATGATTACAACTTATATGTGCAAAGACTGATCAGCAAACCGAAATCAATATGTTATTGTAAAACAAGACGCACCTGAACCCATAAACCATTTAGTTTGAGCCTTAGATTCAACATTTCTACTACGTTAACACAAAAATACCTACATCTTTTATTAGAACAAAGGAATAGCTGTTAGAATAATAAGTTGACATTGTCAACCGCTTCAACATAAGTGGTTCGGCGTCAAGCCTTCTGTTTGCTGTGAACCCACAGATAATGAGTAGGGCTTACTATGGAGCAAGTATCTAGTAGAGAGGAATCGACTCATTACGTTTGAAAACTATTCAGCTTGCCGTGCAATCGTC
The DNA here is from genome assembly GCA_958496325.1 of Nomophila noctuella. Classification (NCBI taxonomy): domain Eukaryota; kingdom Metazoa; phylum Arthropoda; class Insecta; order Lepidoptera; family Crambidae; genus Nomophila; species Nomophila noctuella. The sequence continues at coordinate 12,691,863 of OY292491.1, forward strand.
CAATTAAAATTCAATATTAGGTCCTGGTAGGCAAAAAAAAATTTAAAAAGTATTTTACTGAGATATTTCTATTAACCGGGCCAGTTGGTCTAGTGTTGAGAGACCCTAGCTACGAAATCAAGGGAAGCGGGTTCGAATCACGCAAGGAGCAAATACATATTTGTGTGATAGACATCGGCATTTGTACTCGAGTCATGGATGTTTATAATAGCTTTCCCTAGCATGCAGAGTAGCTTCGAGCTTTGTTGGGGCTAGGCAATTGGTGTGTTAGTCCAAGGAATTTATTTATTTTTACTTTATTTATATTTGTTTGACTTTAGTATCGAGAGTAACAAAGTAAATTATTCTGATTCATTGTACTAGTTAAAAATAGAATTGGATTAGTATTTTGTTTAAATCGAGTAAAGCAAGAAACACAGGCCCGACATTAGTCTCTGTTTGCCATCGGTTTGTTCGTGTCCCAGTTTGTTAAACATAGGCATTAGAGCTCTTAGTAGATATTTACTCAACGAGTTTGTTTGTCTGTCACACAAGGCGTCTGAGGCGTTTCCGTCGTCAGCGTTTCAAAGTGATTGAATCGAAAATCACCTTGAATGTGTGCTACGAAAGTATTCCTCGTAAATCCATTAGGGAAATGACGAACACATCACGAATGATTAGTTTTGTAGACCTTTTCGTCGTCGGTCGTCTAAACCCAAAGTAAGTAAGATTATTATACTAGTACAATAAACAGATATCGGAGGTATCTTTATTTAATTTATTAAAAAGAAAAGCCCACTTATCTCAAGATGGGGCTGAGACAAGAAATTAATTTAAGAAGAGATATAAATTTAAAAATATAGGTTAATAATACGTAGACATGAAAAAACCTAGTTACAAAACAGTTAAACGAGGAAATAAAAATCAAAAAATGTCGTATATAGTTTCAAAAACTTTACAATTTTAATATGTGAACCGTATTTGATAACATCTTAAGGATAGAAAGGCAATAGTTAAGAACAGCCACATTCAATTAGTTCTTTAAACTTTAAAATAAATTAGTATTAAATACAGACCGTTTAAAAAAAAGTATTTTTTTCTTGTGAAAGAAACTAAGCTTTCTCTCAAAAGGAGGTCCGCACGAACGGTATTGGAAAAGTAACTATTATTAAGTTTCTCGCTGGCATAGGCAATGTACAATGTAGAAGTAACTCGGGGCCGTAATGGATTCCAATGTCTCGAGCACTGTTTTAAAGCCCTACTTTTGTAACTTCTGAGCTTTATATAAAGTTAAAATGAAAAAAGAACAATTGAGACATTTTCATCCGTGAGACAACTGGAAAGAAAATTCTCATTTGACCCCTAAGTACTAAATGGAATAAGTTAATCGATAAAAAAATTGGCACACATTCCATTGATTTGAATAAGTATGAACTGCTTTGTACATTCTTGCGTATTTGTGTAACAATTTAAATAGAGTAATTTAAAAAAATGAGCAATTGTAACAATGATAAAGACTAAAAAAATAGTCAGAATTTAATAGATATAACAACTACAATGACAAAAGCTAGAATTGAGGTCAAAGTAATGATTCATTTGTAAGATTTAATTATAGATCGCAATCTTATCTGTTATAAGTAGCGGCCCTTCTCAAGCCCTCGGCAAGTTTGATCAAACTCGAAGCCTTTGACCTTCAAGACCCACTAATAAATCTCTAAACTCCGCGGGACCTTTATGCTCAAATGTAATTTGCCAAGTTAAATTAGCCTAATTTCACTGTCCGTAAATTACAATTTAACTAATTTAAGAGCTGAGCTAATGAATTAATTATTTAATGTTGAAAACCTCAAATTATGTCCAAAAGAGATAGATTAGGTATAAATACGGGTTGAAAGAAATTATTTTCTTATAAACTACCCTTTTAGAGCTTAAAATCCTAATTCAGGATTAGTGTACGCGAAATATGACGGGGGAATGATGTTCAAAGTGATTACTTTTGTGTGTCTGACTACTTAGCGGCCTTCGTTTTATATTAATAAGTAAGCACAGGGCCATTTCTTAATCCGTTAATATTAAAATCTTGCTATGAGTCTTGAAGAATTTACAAAAATCAATGCTAGCCGTCCCGATTTGACAGAACCCATAAGGTTGCCGGAAATTTAAAAAACCGAATATCACTTAAGAACAAAAAAGAAGATGTAGTAAATAATACAAGTATATTTTGATTAATATCCACATTCTCAAACCTAAAAGCACAGACTAATTAGACCAACATAACCAATTAGCTAGCGGGTCAAGCGTAGAAAGCAACTTGGTGAAGTTTTTCAATTAAATCCCAACCGGTTTACAAACATTTGCATGCAAAATGGCACGCTGGAAATAGGCGCGTGGGTAAAATAACGCTAGAGACCTCGGTGACATTTCCGCGACCCGCCCTCTTCACGTTAGGACCAGACAAAACGTCGACAAACATAGTTACACATCGCATTTTATACCACAGAACATGTGATAACTAGAGAGATGTTTGTGAAAAAAAAAAGATACATACGTGTGATTTTATTTTTTTGTGTCAGAAATTAGCTGTTCTAAGGGCCATTTCTAGCATTTGGTCGAGCCATAAATTTATCAAATCGCTGTTCTGGTCAATTACTTTTGGAAAACACAGACAAGGCACTATTAATGTAATTACGACTCCAAACCCTTAGACAAATCTGTGTACACACGCTTGAAAATCTAGGTACAAAAGTATTTACAAAAGTAAGTATTACAAGTGCATATATCACAGCAAACTTCGCCATGTTACTATCTATAACCAGCCTATATAACTTTATTAATAGCCTTTCTACCTCTAGATAACTAAGCAAAACTTAACTAAATAGTGCAAGTATACAACTTACACAACTTGTGAAGCTTGGCAAAAAGAAGATGTTTAAAGTGAATGTGAACAATTGACCGCTCGGCCGGGCAGGCTTTACACTTGATTATGCTCGCAGCTCCACTCGGCTGAGAGAGTGTTCACGTGTCAAAGTTGTCTCTAGTAGTACAGTCAGCGTCTGATGGATAGTGACGCTCAAGGAACTCAAATTAATTGACCTAGTCAAATCCCTACTTATATTATAAACTAGCGGCCGCCCGCGACTTCGTCCGCGTGGATGTCGGTTTTCATTATACGAATGTTTTTTCCCGCTAACTCCCGTTCCCGTGGGAATTTTGCAATATCCTTTTGCAACTAAGCATAAAGTTTACTAAGGGACCTGCATGCCAAATTTCAAGCGTCTAACTCAAGTAGTTTAGATTTTCCATACAAACTTCCACCCCCTCATTTCGGGGAAGTGGGGGGTTGGAATGGGTCAAAAGTAGCCTATGTTCTGTCTCAGGGTCTAAAGATTGTCTGTACCAAATTTCATCAAAATCGGTTGCGAGGTTTAAGCGGGAAAGCGTAACAGACAGACAGACAGACAGACAGACAGAGTTACTTTAGCATTTATAATATTAGTTGGGATGCAAAAGTAACTCTGTCTGTCGGCCTGTTACAAATTCCAGCTTAAACCTCGCAACCGATTTTAATGAAATTTGGCACAGACAATCTTTAAATTCTGAGAAAGAACTTAAGCTTTCTTATAACGCGAAAAAGTGGATCTGAAATCCACTCGGACGAAGTCGCGGGCGGCTGCTGGTTGTACATAATATCAGTACAAACAAAGTTTCCATATTATTGACAACGTTATATTTGTACAAAAAGTCGAAATTCCAAATGTCATATAGATAGGTTCAGTCAAACCTTAAAAATGGTTACAGACATTCACCAATTACATCTTTGAACATTTAGAATGCTTCGATGCCCACAGATTACTATAAACTAGTCAGAGATCGATGCCATTAGCGCGATGAATGTTACTATAATGTTAATGTTGTTATGTTAGATATATGTATTGTTCATCGTAATGTAGGTATATGTGAATATGTACCGCATTTTTTCTCATGGGTGTCATACGAAGGACCAAGGGACATTCCGGGACGATGAACAGCAGTCTTACCCTGTGATTTATCATTCACAAAACTGCGACGTTCCCCCCTTTTGAAGAGTCTTTGAACTAGTAGCTACTGTCAAAATAAATAAAATCACATAAGCTACGTGGTAGCCAGCTCCCTACGAAGGATGGTGGTCATCTACCATGAGCTACAGACACATACATATACAGTTCCACAGACGTTATATTTAAAAAAATAATGAAATACATATACGAGTAATAACCACCACTGCGAAAAATATAATTCGGAACGACTTTCACACAAAGCTATACATCCAGGAAAAATGTATGTATATTATAAAGGAAAGTAAGAGCATGTTAAGAAGTGTCCCTGAACAAGGAAAGTGCAGCTTAGAGCCTATCTCTTCCCACAGGCGCAATCACTGCTGCTACAGTCTTCTTGTTTACGGCGTAACGTGTTTATTTTTACCGAGCCGAGAACTTGGCTGTCGGCAAATATTATTTAGGGACTAGTACATTGTGTCTGTGCCCCCATTCATGGCTTATTTGCTTTGGGCGCGGCTTTGTACCCGAATGGGAGGTTTGTTGCGAATTTTAATGTAACGGGCGAGGTTGAGACGTGGAGTGAAAATGTCAGACGAAGGATTTTAAATTAATTCATTTACGCTACGTTTCTATTGCTACGGTACATTCTTCATAAATTACTAAACGTATAAATTGTGATAAATAAACTTAATATAACGATCGTTGTCTCGGTTTAGAAATTTATTTCATACATTACACAATTAAGCCACTTCTGCGAAGATCGAAAAGCAAACGAATACACTGATGGAAGCAGTCCAATAACAATACATCTCGGCTTTCATTTATGCGTAAAATTAATCATTATTCTAAATATTTAAACTACTAAGCCAATACTACAAGTATTGAAACTATTGTTTCCTTTAGAAACTGGCATTAAGGAGCAACTCAAAGCGTCTTCACGGCACCATGGCGTCCCATTTGGATATTAATCTGGCGCATCACAAGGCGCGTTCAAAAAGCAAGCTCACCGCTGACCTACTTCCAGCTATTCAAATACATTTGGAGCTGAATAAAGGCTTTCAGCTGCGAAATAACATCTCTCCCTTTATGTTATTCTTCACTTAATGGCGGCGGAATTAAGACAAGGGCCCAAAGGGCTTGGAGAGGTCATCGGTGGTTATTGGAGACCCATCGAACGCTCGCTTGTGATTTCTCACCGCTCCCCTTGAGCGGAGGGCCCTCGGCGTCTGCCGTACGTTTCTAAATGGCCGGGGACAACTGCTATACTTATCGATGCCAACATGCACACCTAAAAATAAAATAAAGATTGAAAGAATTTTATAGAAAAATAAAATCATCGTACCTGAGTACTCGAAGATTCAAGGCTGGCTTACTATACCTGAAACAAGACAGATTATTCTTGTTAATAAATTAATTAATAACAATGAACATGACTTAAAACCATTTATGTACATGCTTGAATGTTTAGAAATTAACTATCCTACACCAGACATGCAATTGTTGGTAACATATAATAAAAGCTCATGATTGCCTCCACATATAAATGAGGAAAAATGGGTTCGAATCACAATCCACATACATATATTACAACTTAACATTATATAAAATTAACCAACAGATTTTCAATAGGTACGGAGTCTGGTACGCATACTTTTTAATTATTGTTCATTTTCCTCTCAAAATTGTACTCTGAATTCGTGAACGCAGGTCGAAATTACAGTTCATACCGAAAGCTCCGTCGCATTCGGTGATCCTGTTTATTCATTCATAAAGTCTTTATTGAACCCCTGGTGCCCATTACAAAGGGTCTTTGAAAATATTATGTACCAAATTTCCGACATTACAAAGTAGGATTTTGCAAAACATAGCGAATTTATTTTTTTGCGTCTGAATGGAATTTAAATGTGCCTTATTTTTTCCATAATAAAATAACAAAGAGAGAGCCACCCAACAAAAAACAATCACAGCCGTATTTTTGGGTAAAATCAATGAACTTCATATAAAAATATTGACATCACAACTGCTATAGAGAAACATTTTTCATAAAAATATTCGTTTTGGATGGATTTGAATGTCAGTGACCCCAGCAAATATGCGCGTTATAATTGTCTTCTTCATTTAAGGAAAAAAAATATAACCAAATATTAAAATATATGAAAATATCGTCCATTTATCTGATTCCAATGTTATTATTATAAACAAAGTGAATGCAAACACAGAAACGTCTGAATTAATATCCTACGTACATAAAACTCAACATCACACCATTACCCGATATCAATATTCGTTCACCACACCAAGAGGCCCATTTACAGCAAAAAAATAGAAAGCGCAAGTAACAGAAGCTGGTCTGCGATACACTTAAATAAAACAACACAGCACAATGACCGAGCACTAAGTCGTAACTCCCAGATCTTAAGCCGGCATTGTTTGTTAGATCAATACTCGCCGGGCATGGCCTGAACACTCATGCACTGCAACTATATGCGAGAGATTATGTAACCAGAACATTTAAGGATGAGAATACAAGAAAGCTAAGATGTGTTCTGTGTGTGTCGTAAGTAGCCAGAAGAATTTCAAGCAGTGATTGATCACGTGTTAAGGCCAAAATCCTATGGGCTGTTTACTACACAACTCAGCGGAGATTTGTGGTGTGGAGCGCCACACCACACATCTTAGCTTTGGTGGAGTCTCACCCTGAAGTACCTACTCCTGCTATAGATGCAATAAATTGACCAGCTTGATAGGATACCCCACAACTTGAATTAAAAGTATTATTGAATTAAAAATCCGCACGAATTTTTAATTCAATAATACTTTTTGGTTAAGTAATTAAAGTTATTTCTTTGAACCGTTTTGACCATCCAATTGTTGCACATAACAAAAGAAGGTGACCTAAATAGCTTAACTCAGCTGATCCCAGATAAAGTATATGAGAAGAAATAGAAAATATCTACCTAAAAGGGCATTGCCTAAAATTCACACTCCCATAAAAAAATCATATAAAGCAAGAAGTTCTAGGCTATAATGGCTATACTGTCTTAGCAAATATCGTTTGTATTGACCTCAAGAATATATTATGTATATTACCATGTTTGATTTATGAAAGGGAAAAAAGACACTCTTTTATCTTTTGTCTTTTATCTGACCCTGCCTTGTTCTGCGGGAACGATCAAAACTTGGCTTGCCACAGACTTTCATCACATAACAGCTGAGTGATATGACTTTGATTGGTGAACTGCGGCACAACAAACCCTGTGATGGACTTATGACGTCACTCGTCACTCTGCTGCCGCAGTGGGCCTGATTGTTTCCGCACGATATTGATCAGCTGGTCTTTGCCTAAATGCCAGCTCAATTTGTGACGTGTGATTTATTACTCCATTCCAATGTTGGGGAAATGACGTGACGTATTTGGCGGAAGGCGAATAACATTCAAGTTTACATTAGATACATTGATGGGAGCACCTGTGAATTACCTACAACCCTCCAATTTTAACTTCTTTAACAAACTATCAATCTATCTAAGTCTATTGTACGTTGCGTGTAAAATTCATACGTTGCGTGTAAAAATGAAACGGTAAAAAATTGTACCGCTGAGTATTTTATATCTTTTCCCACTCTCCCGATACGACGCGCCGTCAATCCCCTGGGCTGTCAGCCCTACAGATAGTAGTAATGTTGGGTTTGCTCTATTCTGGAACATTGTTGCAGTATATTGCACAATAAATTCCGCCCAAATCTGTGTTACATTTCGCATTTTCTACAGCTCAAAACCAATTTGGTAGTCCACCATTCGCTAATATCGAATCCGCAGTATCTACCTTACCGTCATTGGGCCATGCATGTCATAATATAGTCGACGCTGGTCAAAGCCAGTTTGGCTAAGCCATTATGGCCAAATTTATAGTAGGACAAAAAATAACAACAACATATAAAACCATTTCTATTTCCACTTACCCGTTTAACTCACCAACAATCCCGCGTGTTTTCACGCATATCGATAGCCAATAGCCATATTTCTCGTGAATCGACTGACCTTAGTGGCACAATGGTAGCGTATCACACTACCAAACATTGTTTTAAACATCACACAGAATATATATTTATGTATATCATTCAAGTTCAGTGGGTGTGTGTGCTTACACAAAACTAATGTTTCCAGTTGTCACGCGCGCAGAGAAGACGCAACACAACTCAACACAACTGACAGATATCCGAATTTAGCTTTCACAATTTTAAATAAATCCATTGCCTGAAACATATATCACACACGGTACATATGACCCAGATCTAGTGTTGTCATTGTCCGGATTCCCGATACAGATCGGTATCAATCCCGCGGGCTGACACGCGCACCGAGCCCGCAGAGACATTGAACGTGACGCAGTTGACCCGCGTCTAACCTGATATACACTCTTCATCTGATAGGTTGCGGTCAATTTCGTGATGGCTGTCACGCATATAGAGTCCGAAGCTAGTAGCGATTTCTAGACAGAAATCGCTACCACACACCCACAGACTCCTAGACAGAAGTCTGTGGGTGTAATCTTCCTAAAAAGACTCTACGCCCCTGCCTTATTTCAGATAATAAAATAATATTTTAACTTTGGTTTATAAGCTGTCCGATACGAAAAATTACACTGATTCGCATGTATGTACAATGTACATATGTGCATTTATATACCTATGTATGTTTATTATTGCTATTTTGCACTTCGATCTTTGCAAGACGGCTTGATTCCAATTTACAAAAAGATCACCTCGACATCTATTAAGGTCTAAGAACGGTTACAACTATAACAATAACTATGGAATCATATTGAGCAACACTGCTCAGCTAATCTATTTTTAAAATGGTTCTCACGCTTTTACTTGACATTTTATCTCGCTTAAAACGCGAACGATTCTAAAATAATGGCGGCGACGACAAAACCCTTTTCAAAACTGAGAGTTTGTTTACGATGCCATCAGCGTGAGTGACGAGGATCGCTTATTTACTCATTACTCTTGCTTATATACGAGTATGTCTCGTTGGCCTGGTGATATATGTGTCTTATCTCGGATTGATGTACATTGATCTGACTCCGTGATAAGTAGCTTAAGCACTCATGTTAAACATAGTGGTATTTTTAATATAATTGAAATATAATCACCCAGACATACATATTTGTACTATGCGGGGATGAAACCCATGACCTCTTAGTCTAGAATTCAACTTCTTAACTATTTCCCAAATCGTGGACCATTCTTGAAAAAGTGAAAATTCATCCGATCTCAGGCCCAGGAGATTGAACCCAGCACCTCTTATTATCCACCAAAGAGCGCTTGCCCGGATGGCAAGAGGTTTTGGGTTCACATATCTGCCTGATATCAATTGTATGTTTCTCTGTTTAGAATTGTAAAAATAATTTAAATGTTAACTTACTACTACTTTGTCACCTAATAAACTATCTTACTGATAAGCATGTTTGGTCACTTCTGGGAGGGAAAAAAGTTGACGCAGACGAAATACACGGTTTTAGTGATATTATAATATGAAATATTTTCGTAGACATTATTTATACATTACATGAATACGTGACCTGGCCACATAGCTGTAGGGCGTGGGATCAGTGGGACACGGCGAGGCGCGGTGAATTTGCGATGAGCATTTGATACAATATTAACCACAGCCATTTCGCTGTCGGGGAAAAGTCAGGAATGTGTGGATTTTTTATCAATAACACCAAGTTTTATAGCTACGTTTATTTTAATTATGGAGGCTTGTTTTTTCTGCTACATTGCAAGGCTCAGACGTATGATTAGTTAGCAAGTTTACTAAAGCTTCACAAAGTTTTTAATAGTTTTAAAATATATGTAATATTTGGAACATTTTTAGTTACAAATGAATATTTACTAATTTATTTATTTATTTCTTTATAATATTTTAAGTTACAATTACTTTTCTTTTACTTTTGAAATCTAACAAAAAATTGAAATAGAACACATAATACACGTAGTAAAAATGAGCCTGGCAGACTTTCCATTTTTCAATTCGTAACTTTTGATCAGATTATTGTGGTCTACAAATATGTCTCTGATTTTACCTTAATTTGTCTAGTGTCGACCACAGTCACGCAATCGCACCATCTATTCGGCCTTTCTATTTTCATTCACAGAGCAGACGTTACGGCGAACTTATCTAAGATTAGGCAGACGTTATTTCATTCGATTTTGGACACTAGATAATAGGTACGAATAGACATAATCGATTTGAAAGTAGACTGCCTAATATATTATGAATGTAAACAACTAGCGGCCGCCCGCGACTCCACGTGGCTTTCGGTTTCCACGAACATTGTTATTGCTACTATTGCTCAAAGCCTTCCTCGACAAATGGACTATCCAAGACATGAAGAATTTTTCAATTTGTACCAGTTGTTCCTGAGATCAGTGCGTCAAACAAACAAACTCTTCAGTTTTATTATATTAGTATAGATTTACTACGTAATTTTCTCAATTACAGTAAACTCCTCTAAAGGATTTAGATTTCCTTTGGAAATCCAAATACATTATTCCAATGCGGGGGCATAAATAGTTATTTTTAGCTCACCTTCTACAAAATAACTAGCGGCCGCCCGCGACTCCGTCCGCGTGGATATCGATTTCTAATAGCCTAAATAAAGCCTTCCTCGTCAAATGGAAATCCACCACAAAAATATTTTTTCAAATCGGTCTAGTAGTTCCTGAGATTAGCTCGTTCAAACAAACAAACAAACTCTTCAGCTTTATATATTAGTATAGATATAATGAAGAAGCACACAAGCCTCTACCAAGACCTACCGTTATTAAAAACATTACTCGAGTAGTTACTTAAAACAGGGCACTATTTCATGAAGCTCTAATTGTCAATTAACTTGGTATTACGAAGCTGACCTGAGCTGAAGTAGTGCAGTGCTTCAAAACTTGGCAGTATAACATGACCCATTCCATGTTCTTGCCAAGATTTTTAAATCGGTTGTACTCGTAACAAGATTTTAAATCGGTTATAATTGATTCACTTTGCAGTTAAATGTTAATGAAAAGATTCCTTCTAAACTCAAGAATCACTGGGGAGAATCATACCAATTATCTTGTCTAAACATGTAATGTTATTTGAATATGCAAGTCAGCTTGTTATGTTTTCTCTCATTCCTGAGGTAGATATTACCAGTATAAATAATACAGCACCCTAGGTAAATACCAGAGATACAAACCAACTAAGTCAGGGATTGCTAACTAATACCAACCGAGAGAATATTTGGGCGATGAAATTTCCGAGTAGCAGTGATGTCGTCTGCTGCAGAATTCATTCTAACAAACAAAATTGTTGTGTTGCACAGTGTTTCAAATACTATGGTTTTAGAAGTGAAATTCACATTGTTTCTATTCGTCATAAGTCGGGTTTCAATTAGTTTTAATTAAGAAGCGATTTTTATCCGGTTTAAAGTAGTTTTATTCAATGTCTTCTTTTTAATTTAGCTACTTCGGTCACCAAGAAGAATCACTACACACACAAAATACTATTTTAATGGAAGATCTACCTTTTGATGATGGTCTTTTCATTCCGTGATCTAAGCAATCGGAAATAAACATTTCACAACATCACATACATTGATCTGACCTCGTGTTAAGTAGCTTAAGCACTTGTGTTACAGACATCAGAATCAACAGTGGTATTACAAATAATTACTTAAATAGATACATATAACACCCAGACCAAGACAAACAGACATGTTCATGCACACAAATGTTTGTCCTGTGCGGGGATCGAACCCGCGACCTCTTGCGTAATAGGCTACATCTTGACCATTACACCAAGCGGGTCGTCAAAGAGTATATATGTCTTTCATTATATGAATAAAAATATCCTCATTTCCATGACAAATAGCATAATACCATGCGTCATTACACCCTGCTACCCAGCGCCAGCTGTGACCCGCCAAGCCCGCTGGTATTACCTACATTATACCTAGGCTTAATGTGCCACATCTAGACAAGAACGCTAATACCCTGGGTAGGGCTATGATGAGCTTTAGGTATTATGCCAGAAAAAAAATGCTTTTACGGTTCTAAAAATATTCAATTGCTATTTGGAGGCCATATCCATACCAATATATAAAGCTGAAGAGTTTGTTTGTTTGTATATTTGTTTTTTTGTTTATTTGAACGCGCTAATCTCAGGAACTACTGGACAGATTTGATTAAAGATAAATGGCACACTCCCTACTACATATGATCCAAATGATTTGGATGCCCTTGTACGGATGACGGAGGGCAGACGACAGTCGCTCCATTGTAATAACCGGGTCGGTCAATTCAGGATCTTAGTCAAAGCGTACCCTGGGCTCCGAGGCAAAGCCGAGGGGCTACGCTTCCAACCGAAAGAAACGCTAGGATGATGATGACCTGAATCTGGTTGTGGTAAAATCATAAACGTTCATAAATGTTCTCTTAAAAACGTCGTTACCATTTTTTCTTGCTGAATTCCTGAACATAAATACCGACTGAACAATAAAGTTTTACGTCCCGAGAGGGCTAATTACCGGCGCGACATATATCCCGGCTGCGCCTGACAAGCGTAACTCTCGCTCCGGCGAGTGCCCACTCCCCCCAAGACCCCGAGCTGTTGACCACAATCGATAGAACGCAGCTGCTTGCGAGAAAAAATATGATATCGGATATTTTTTATCGTAAAAATATTGTAAGAAAATTTTATCTTGAGATCTACATAAGTACGTATTTCTTTTTTTATTAAAAAAAATATAATTAGAATATCGTATATTCAGATTTATGTCACCTTCAGGCCATTACAGACCACGGCTGGACGAAGTCATCATGCAAAGCTGGCGGGTTATTAACCGCAGTATGAGGAAAGATGAAACAAAGGCGAAAGATACTTCGAATTCCCAAAAATGTGACTAAGTCGCTTCTTACGCAAGCCACGGGACGAAATGGGTTATTTATTTATTTATTTATTTTGTAGTCTAGTCCTGCACGGCACTTGTTAAAAATGTCTTCAACAATATATCAAACATTTAGATTCAGGACTCTCATGGCTAGTATTAAGATACTTAAAATTCAGAACTCTCAAGGCCAGTATTTAGTTTACTCACTCATGGCACCCTAGAAAGGAAAAAGTGCACTAAACCAGGGAAGTATTTCATTCGCGTCGGTAAAATGCTACTCAACACAGCCCTTCAGAAGTCGAGGTCAACCCGCCTTTGTGCCTCACACCGCTATGGCAGCTTTTGCCACTGAAATGATACCAACAACACCAACACCTCTGTATACACGTATTATGGTTTTCGTCATTTTTGTGTAGCAAATACATAACATATTAAATAATATAAAACATGGCGTGTATAATCGGCTAACCTACATTTATATTTTTCATTCGGAGAATGTTTCTTATGACACTCATGGTTAATTGGTTACTCAGAACAAATTTCACTTAACCTGGCGGGATTGTTTTAGATTTTTTTGCATACAATATTTTATTAGAAACTCACTTGAAATGTTATAAATGCGATAGGTTCATAGAAATCTCACATCAATTCAACACTTAAAGGAAAAAATATGCTCTGAATAAATTTTGGAAGCGGTCAATCAAATGACCCAAATTACATTAACGGCCTCAACTTTTTAACTTACGAGTCATTACCGCAATTACTCGGCAAAAATCGACTGGTCCGATGATAAATACGATTTTAATGATCCCCTGATTCAGATCTAGGCCGAAATGCATAAAACATTTCACTGCAGCTGTCGCAGTCAGTCTGAACAAACAGATCGTTGCTGTCGACGGGCGAAGTTTTGTCTAGATTATATTTAGGCTAATTCTACAAGCGGACTTAGGAAATAATTATCTTACGGAACGCGATGACCTAGTTTAGAGAAAAATAGGTTTTAGGACTAGACTAGTGGCGCGGGACTGACAACATTTATTTTAGGTTTACGGTAGGTAATCATTAGCACACACATTATTTCATAAGTCAATATTAATATGAGGGGCATTATTCCCTCTCACGAGCTTTGTCCAATCTTTAATTCAGGGAAGGCCTATTATAGTAAGGCAACAAAAAGAAAGATTTATAGCTAAGGAAATTGATAGATTTACTTAGTCCGCTATATGACGGATCATTAATAACTAGCACTTAACATTTTCTGGATCCAGCGTTTGCGAATAAAAGATCTGAAGAACAATTATAGCAAAACGATTCATTATTAGCGTTTGACTTCAGGTATCATTCATTTATTTTACAATTTAAAAAGTCACTTTGGCTTTCAAAAGATACTTGGACTCGGTTGAGAAAGCTCATCTGGTTTTAAGTAGTCAGTTCCTTCCATCCCTTTGTATGACACCCCACCAGGAAGCGCCGCTCAATATGCTATCACACTTTTAATTTTCTCGCAACATCGACCTTACATTTTTTTAACAGTAAATGTTTTTTTTTTAAATTACAAATACAAATGTCATGTACACTCACATTCTTGATCTTGCATCAATGGATCATCAAGCTAATAGCTTATTCATACTATAACTTCAAACCTGAGCGGTTCTTAACATGCCGTTCACAAAATAGTATTTAATCTCAATAAACTGAAGCCGCGCGCAAAAACTTCGACCCGATAAGCTTAGGTTTCAACGATCAGCCATAAATCCAATTTGAAAGGCAAACTTCAGGCGTTACCCAAAGCCGCACCTTTTATAATTCCACTCAAATATTTGTTGTGTTACTTAGTTAAGTGTAATCTTAAGACCATACTAGGTCCAATCGATATGTAATTTCGGTAATGGTTAATGTTAAACACATTTTCCAGTCAGTCGATTGTATAAAGACTAAAGAAACTCAGTGGGTTACTTCAGTCACGTACTTATTTATTCCCATTATGTAGGTAGTATCACTTTCATCATTAAAGACACTTGCCGATAAATATTAAATAGAACGTTGCCTGCAATACAGTTAGAAGTAAATAGCAGGCTCATGCACAATATTGCGGATTTCGTCATCATGCAAATTTTTCTGTAATTTGAAATTTATAAACCCATTACATCGATTGTAATGTAAACAATATCGTTAGTACTTCTACGTATAATAAAATTAATGATTAAAGAAATAGGTAAAGTCCTTCTCTAAGAAAAAACATATTGCCCGGTAATCGAGGTTGCCTTTATTTATATTAGTACATAATTAAATTGCAAAGGTTTTTGCAGGTTATTTATCTTACATTAAATATCATTTACGTACCGATGAGCCACAACTGCCTCTGTAAGGGGTTTGGTGTTGAACGGAGCTGCCCGAAGAGGTTTTTCTTGCTCACCACAATACCGGCAATCGCGAAGCGCGTTCCAATAAAGAGTTTTAAACACGCCAATAGTATTTTATATCCTATTTTATACTGATAGACTAATTTCAGTTGATATAACGTTTATTTAACCACACCTAAAAACCCGTTACACTATTTTATTAACAACGCGCAACGCAAAGCGCGGCAATCACGAAACGTCAAATGTTTTTTTTTTCATTTTTGTAAGCAGTCATAGATCATGTGAATCATAGACAATTTTTTTTTACTATTTCCTTTGTTTTTTTTAATATTATATTTTCTTGCAATACTGCTTTGTGGGTTCCGTGTGGCTCTGTTCAGCTTCTGCTACACATTGGAGTATGACTCAAAGGGTATAAAGGAGACCAAAAGACTATCATGGGCTTTACATTAGTATACGACGTGATGTTGCCTAAAATCAAGTTATCTTGATGAGCCCGTTGGTCTAGTAGTCAGAGACCCTGGCTACAAAACCGAGGGTCGCGGGTTCGAATCCCGCTAGGGTCAAATGTTTGTGTGATGAACATCGGCATTTTTACATGAGTCACGGATGTTTATAAAAGTATTTAAGTATGTATGTGTCGCAGTAAGATAGATAAAGCCGTAATATAGTTATATCCCTAGGGATATAATTATATACCGTAACATAGTTATACGAAAGCGATTCATTACTATCTCACTAGGAATATAGTTATAAAACGGTCCAAGTTTAGTGATATACTTATATTACTAGATTAAGTTTAGTGTTATAAATATATTACTTGATTAAGCTTAGTGAAATAGAAAGCTATGATATATAATTAAATTAAACACTATTATTATATTGGTTTTATCTTTATTAAAAAAGCAAATGTATGTATCCTGCAGTTAGTTACAATACTTTGTGTCATTAACACGTATTAATTTCAATTATAACGAAAACGATCATATTTTTTAGAATTTAAACATTAACAATATAATTAAATCTAATCAAACATTAAACATCTTTTAAAGCTAAGAGATATCTTTACTTTTTATCAACTAAGTTGAGATCTTGGTTTCTTTAAAAGTATTTTTTAATTTTCGTTCAGACAAGAAGTTGAATCATGACATCTAGAATTACATAGCATTGAATGCTTCTTACAGGCACATCTTTTACTAGAACACTGTATGTATGTTCGTTTTTTTACAGGAACATTTTAAATAACCTTGGCCACCAAAGCGCGACAATTTTTGGCATATTTCTGTCAGTGACAAGTTTCCATTTGGTATCTAGGATCATTCAAAGTAATGTTTGAAAGCTGTTGCATTTCTGGGTCTGTATTGCATTCACACTCCGAAAGCTATTTCACTAAACTTAATCTAATAATATAAGTATATCACTAAACTTGGACCGTTTTATAACTATATTCCTAGTGAGATAGTAATGAATTGCTTTCGTATAACTATGTTACGGTATATAATTATACTAGCGGCCGCCCGCGACTCCGTCCGCGTGGATTTCCTTTTTTCGAAATAAAAAGTAGCCTATGTTCTGTCTCAGGGTCTTAAGATTGTCTGTACCAAATTTCATCAAAATCGGTTGCGAGGTTTAAGCGGGAAAGCGTAACAGACAGACAGACAGACAGACAGAGTTACTTTCGCATTTATAATATTAGTTGGGATCCCTAGGGATATAACTATATTACGGCTTTATCTATCTTACTGCGACATATGTCTATCCGTTCCCTAGCTTTCATAGTACAAGCTTTCGGGCTAGGCAACGAGGGTGTTTGCGATTGTTAAATCCGCTAGATGGCAATACGTAAGCAGTCTAACTGCTAGGTCATTGGCGAATTTTGACATATCTATCAATGTCATGTCCAAATTCACCAAGCACGTACCCGTTAGACCCTATTCCCACCTACTGCCATCTAGCGGATTTTTCTTTCGCGAAAACCCTCATAGATGTATTAGTCCAAAGAATTTATTTATTTATCTAATTTACTATTATAATTAGTTCATGTTATGTATGTTCCTTGTTCCAGGCGCCATCCCCATGGTGACGGCTACGGTGTACTGCGCGCCGGCGCCGCTGCGGTACGGCGCGCTCGCCGTCTACTGCCTCGGCAGCATGCTCGGCCTCTATAAGGTGACTTTTGCGAGTGTAGTGTATAGCCGTAGGATTTATGTACGCCCCCGCCATACATCGACTCGATCTGAAATTGGCATTAAAATTTGAAGCGACAGTCGCTTAAAATCGCTGCGATAGCATTTCGGAACGTACATACGTCAAGTCATACAAAATAATGAATCAGATCTCTGGTGTCAGGGCATAGCTAATGATTTAAGTAAATACATGGCTACGCATAAGTATCGGCTTACGCTACAAGCTCATTCAATCCAACATACATATCAAACGAATTAAATCGCGGTTTAACTTAAATACTTATACCATGACACCTGAGTCATTCCGGGATCACTTTTCGGCTCCTGGCAAACGTCAGGTTTCCCTGTAAACATGTAGTTTTAACTAAGGAATGCTGAAAGCGTCGTATGTGTCCATAAGCGGTGCTGACCATCAGGCGACCCATCTGCTACCTCATATATAAAACATGTCTACATCGTAGATCTTTCTGAACAATGTTCGTGATAAGATGTGAGCTTAAAGAGATCAGTCGTAAGAAAATGGTTTTTGAGATGCGAGTAATTGAATAAACGTTTGGAGTATCTCAAAAATTAAAATAAAAATACGTTTTATTAAATCTTTACTAAATTAAAAATAGTTTTATTTGTTCATGTACCTACGCCAGCAATATACAAAATTGATACTAAACGCACATAGTTTAAAGTAGTCATTATATTAATGCATGTATTTCAAACATGATACAATCAGTAGGAATTTCCCATAAAGATTTCACATAAATATTGATTTATTGGTTTTATGAAATAATGACAGAATAATATTCATGCAAGTTAATTCCTACCTTATCGATTTCGCTCACATGCTGTCTTTAGTTAGACACGTGTTAAATAAATATAGGTTACCTATAATATTTTAGACTTGTCCTTGCATAAGTTAAAATTCAAATAAAATTAACACAATTATATTTATTTCGAAGTTAAATAACTTTTTTAGTAATCTTGAACATATTTAGATTTAATATCTAAAAGCATAATAAAACAGTTATTTTCGCATTACTCCTACTCGTATTAAGCATCTTCCACTTTATGAAAAGCGAAGCTGCACCATGTTTCATGTATGTGCAAAAAGAATACAAAATGTAAACCTCCGTCGACGAGTAAAACCTCTTTGCAGTAACACTTTTAAAAATAAGATAAAACAGCGCGAAAATGGGACACGTTCCAAATTTAAAAGTCGAACGTCATTTGCTATTCGAAAACTTTTCGTTTAACAATGCAACAAATCAATGTTCTAAACCAGTTATCGTGTTATTTTAGGTATTTCAGCTTCTGATACTCGGAATTTTCATTTTCACACATTACATACCTACAAAACCCTGTGTAGTAAAATACCTACATATTTATCGTGAAGATAAACTATATACCGCAGCTAAAACTCTGCTATAAGGATTTTTTTTCACATAAAGAAGGTATGTTTACAAACATTACGAGGAGGCTCATAAACATTAAGCAATCAAACTGCCTGCCCAAAACAATATCAGCATGCAAATTAAAAATAAAATCTAGAGTAAACATACTAAAAAGGCGAGATTTCTAAAGGAATATGAATTAAAAGGTGTATAAATATATGCTTTTTAACCGACTTCAAAAAAGGAGGAGGTTCTCAATTCGTCTGTATGTTTTTTTTTTTTTATGTATGTTCACCGATAATTTCGTCAATTATGGACGGATTTCAAAATTTTTTTTGTTGTTGGATAGAGTTCAGTTGTGAGGTGGTCCCATTTTCACCAGTCCAGGATCTGATGATGGAATCCAGGAGAAATCGAGGGCAACCACTGAAAATTGTATGCTCGTATGGTGTTTTTGTTACGTAATCATGTCTTACTCAGGTATATGCTTCAGGGTGTCAACATCTGAAGCTACTGTGCTGATGATGAAGCTACAGTACTCCTTAACGGTTAGGAGTTGGAAGGCAGAACTGCAATTGGTCGATCGA
The DNA here is from genome assembly GCA_958496325.1 of Nomophila noctuella. Lineage (NCBI taxonomy): Eukaryota > Metazoa > Arthropoda > Insecta > Lepidoptera > Crambidae > Nomophila > Nomophila noctuella. Next base: position 12,711,330 of record OY292491.1, read on the forward strand.
ATGTATGTAGGGCTAACGTGATACTTGTGTATATTACATCCAGACCCACGGCGAGAAATCTCGCCGAGAAGTCTCGCTGGGCCTTCACGCGAGAACAAGAAATTTATCCACACTCTCATTCACTCTTAACAACAACTAAGTTCCTATTAATAATTAAGTTCACAACGCTTTTACACAACTAAAAATCATGAAATAAACTGACTTTTAAAAAAAAAATTAAACCGACTTCATAAAAACCGTAAAAACAAAAATAAACTAAAAATTAAAAAATAATTCCTAATATCTATTACCTAATACTATAATTTTCCTAAACTATGTCAAAAGTAATTTCTGGGTATAAATTCACATCCCTTTTGAGTTTTAGGTTGGAGGTTGTTACAAGTCCATATGGTATAAGTGTCCATAGTCCACTGATTGGAATAAAGCTGAAGTATAACGTAAGTTAGGAATGAAGACTGGTCAATTCAGGATCAATAGTCGCTGCATACTCTGGGCTCCGAGGCAATGGCTGAGGATGCAACCAAGAGAGGCGTTAGGACGATTATGACTTGAGACAAGTTGAATTTTTACTTCAGGGTCACGCACTGGTAAAAATAATTCGGCATGATGTTTGTATTTGGATGCGCGTCGCCGAGGATCGGGCTAAGTGGAGAGCCCTAGGAGAGGCCTATGTCCAGCAGTGGACTGCGATAGATTGTTGATGATGATGTTGATGTATTTAATTTGTGAATCATCTGTATGTATCGGTATGTCCAGGCGATGCGCGCGTGGTCGCCATGGGAGCGGCGGCTGTGCTTCGCGGCGCCGTTCTGCATGCGGCTGCTGCTGGCGGGCGCGCGCGCTGCCCGGCTCGGCGGCGGCTGCCCGCAGGCCATCCTGCACGTCTTCCTCCAGGTGCGCGTCACACTGTCTCTACCTGCAGGCGAGGCGCGCGTGGTCGCCCTGGGAGCGGCGGCTGTGCTTCGCGGCGCCGTTCTGCATGCGGCTGCTGCTGGCGGGCGCGCGCGCTGCCCGGCTCGGCGGCGGCTGCCCGCAGGCCATCCTGCACGTCTTCGTCCAGGTGCGCGTCACACTGTCTCTAGCTGCAGGCGAGGCGCGCGTGGTCGCCCTGGGAGCGGCGGCTGTGCTTCGCGGCGCCGTTCTGCATGCGGCTGCTGCTGGCGGGCGCGCGCGCTGCCCGGCTCGGCGGCGGCTGCCCGCAGGCCATCCTGCACGTCTTCCTCCAGGTGCGCGTCACACTGTCTCTAGCTGCAGGCGAGGCGCGCGTGGTCGCCCTGGGAGCGGCGGCTGTGCTTCGCGGCGCCGTTCTGCATGCGGCTGCTGCTGGCGGGCGCGCGCGCTGCCCGGCTCGGCGGCGGCTGCCCGCAGGCCATCCTGCACGTCTTCGTCCAGGTGCGCGTCACACTGTCTCTAGCTGCAGGCGAGGCGCGCGTGGTCGCCCTGGGAGCGGCGGCTGTGCTTCGCGGCGCCGTTCTGCATGCGGCTGCTGCTGGCGGGCGCGCGCGCTGCCCGGCTCGGCGGCGGCTGCCCGCAGGCCATCCTGCACGTCTTCCTCCAGGTGCGCGTCACACTGTCTCTAGCTGCAGGCGAGGCGCGCGTGGTCGCCATGGGAGCGGCGGCTGTGCTTCGCGGCGCCGTTCTGCATGCGGCTGCCCGCAGGCCATCCTGCACGTCTTCCTCCAGGTACGCGTCACATCTTACATCCAGGCGATCTGCGCGTTGTCATGGAAATGGATGGCCATGAGAGCGGCGGCTGTGCTTCGCTGCACGTCTTCCTCCAGGTACGCAATAACGAATACAAAAACAAACAAACCTTTAAGAGACGAGCGTGTTGCTATGGATACGCCGGTTTCTATGGGTGATGTTGGTTACTTACCTTACTAACTAGATGACAGTATGCCAAGACTGCTCGATTACCGCATCAAGCTAAAAAATAATAGCGAACATACAAAACAAAAAAATATTCATTTATACATATAGGCTTGATGCACTGATCCAACTTGGGAATGCAACAATCTATCGAAATGAAGCGGCAAGATACTCTCGATAGTTGCTCTTAATCACCAAGTTTTCAGGTACGGATTTCGGAGGGATTGAAATCACCCGCCATAAAAAACACCTCCATCATTTCATCATCAGTTTGTTTTAGTTCTCTGCAGAACACAGGCCTTACCAGAAAAGACGTTGTGCTCTTAAAAACTGAGAATAGTGGAATTTTTCCATTCAAAGTCGCAGTAAAGTCTCCAGAGCTAAACTGGCTGGGAATTAAATTGGTTCTAAAAGTAGACTACGCCTACGACAATAATTGTGGAGTTGTTGATGTCCGTGGGTGTCGGTATTTATTAAGATCTGGTAACTTTCTTACTCCCGTTATGTAATTACAAGCTTTTTAAAATATAATTCCTTTTATCTAGAAGAAATCTTAATATAGTAAGTAAGAATACAAAAAAAGGCACCGAAAAGAGGCAATGTTGTCTAGTTCTGCAGGATTAATCTATACTAATAATGTTTGTATGATTGTTTGTTTGTATGTTTGTTTATTTGAACGCGCTAATCTCAGGAAGTACTTGTCCGATTTGAAAAATTGTTTTTGTGTTGGATAGTCCATTTGGCCTGGACAGGCCTGTTGGTCGAGTGGCTAGAGACCCTGGCTACAAAACCAAGGGTCGCGGGTTCGAATCCCGCTAGGGGCAAATGTTTGTGTGATGAACATCGGCATTTGTACTCGAGTCATGGATGTTTATAAAAGTATTTAAGTATGTCTATCCGTTCCCTAGCTTCCATAGTACAAGCTTCGAGCTTAGTTTGGGGCTAGGCAATTGGTGTGTTAGTCCAAGGCATTTATTTATTTATTTTATTTTATTTGACGAGGAAGGCTTTAGGCTATAATCGAAATCCACGCGGACGGAGTCGCGTGCGGCCGCTTGTATTTTATAACACCAAAATAGGTAAAAGTTTAGGTATTGAAACGTCAATTATCGTGAGCCAAGACAGCCATCTCCGAACGAAACGCTTGATAGGATTACTTTTAACGCTCGGAAAAGAATAAAGTATTGCTTCAGGGGAAAATTCTGATACACTTTTTCGCGGGCTTAGTGAGCTGGCTTGCGACATCGATAGCTCTAGTGGCACTGGGAATCCGTGACTTTATCCGCATTAAATCCGCTCGGAATGCGAAGTGTCATCCCTCCAGACCAGCCCCCCCCCCCTCTTCCCAACTACCCTTTCCTCCACCTCTCGCAAACTTCTTTGTGCTGCGTTGTGATGCCACTTAATTGTGACTTTTCACCTGATGTACCTGATACACTAATTATTTTGCATGTCGATTGAGTGACACGTATCAGATGTATGTACAAATTAGTTGTACATTTTACTTGACTATCTGATATCAAAGTTAAGACTTTGAAAATAATATAATGCTCTTTTAAATTCAGAAAAAAAATTGTAGATATTTATAGCGAATTCTGAATTTCATGTACTTCAATAATTTGTAAACAGAACGAAAAAAAACGGACCCCTTGACATTTCGGTAATTTTTACATACAGTGTTCAACTAAGTGCAAACTCTAAAATTCCTGAAGATTGTTTGCCACCATTACCTTTATACAAAACATGATTTTACACACCCAGAGATGCTCGCACGTGTTTGAGGCATTCTAAAGCCACATTAACACAAATTAAGAAAATCCATGTCAGTAATTTCGTGTCAGCCTGGTGAAATTAAATTTTGTATAAAACGGGGGACCTGTAATAATACTGGCGAAGTTTTCCACTTTGATTTAAATTAATATTAATTTTAATATACAAAATTACTTCACTCCGTACTAACCCAAACGAGGTGAGGTAACATCCGTCTTGTTTTAATTTCAAAACCTTTCTAAAGTTATCGTCAACTTGATATTACCGGAGTATTAAGTAACATGTTACCATCACTATCTCTTTTGGCGAAAAAACATCAAAAAAGGACAAACGTATTCTATAGATGACTGTGCATCATAACACGGACTGAATGTCCGCTCTCTTTATTGAAGCGCTCGGTGATCGCAAGCGACCTTTCACTTTTGCCCCGAAAGTTCCAACCGCTATTGGGCTACTTCAGTGATTCGTCCCAAAACACGTTCGCCCAAAGGGACCAAACACTGAAATCAAAAATTCCTTTTTTTGTTTTGCGATTCGGCCATTGAATTTATTCTTATAACTTAATGAGATTTAGTATCGTCAGCAAGTCAAGGAAACAAAAGTCAAACATGAATTCGTTAGCAATTCTATCTTTATATAGGAAATCAATTATATAAAATATAATAGTTTTTATACTTAAATCATAATGAAAATAAGTACTGTATGGTAAACAAAAATTAAAGATTTTATTGTAAAAATAGAAAATATTAAGCTTAAATCACATATCGTAGCGGTTTTTCGTCGCAAATATTAATATTCAAGTATGTGATAGTACCTATATGACTGCTTAAAACAATAAAAAATCCCACACTTATTTGTAAAAAAACTGATTTTTGTTATTGATGAAATGAACGTTTCCATGCGGAATTTACAACGGTAGCTAGTAAGTAATATAATTGGAAAACGCTAGGACGCCGAAGAAGAGTAAGTAATATTATTAAATTTTTTAAACAATTCTGCTGATATTACTTTGCAAATACTTTGTTAGAAATGCGAAAAAAAATCAATGGGACGAATGCAGAACGAAAAATACATGTTTTTTTTTTAATTCAGTGTTTCGTCCCTTTGGGACGAACGTGTTGTGGGACAAATCACTGAAGTAGTCCGCTCTTGGGTCTACAATAAACAGCAGCCCCACAATAAAAGGCAGCGTATAACGTAGTACCGTAAGTAACGTTCGACGTATAATGGTTGATGAAATTAATACCGCGCCCGTACCGCGCCGCCCATCCGGCGGAGACAATGGACCGCGTGGCACCGAGCCAAATAGGGTCACCCACTGCCCCGCGCGCCCTGGGACAAACCGGACGAGAAATGTTATACATGCACCATTTATAGCTCATAAAAGCCACGGGAGAAGCGGTCAGGAAAAAACACATTTATACTTTATCAATACAGTAGAGCAAAACAGTAGGTAAGCATGGTGGGTGATTCATTAATATACAGATACAGTAACAGTTAACATTAATATTATCGCAAGTCGCAAGGGGACTGGTGATGCGACCACGGTTGTTGTAACGCAGCCGAAACGTCAAGCAGCATAATTAATATTAGTGGAGTGCCGTAAGGCATAAAAATGGTCAAACCTCGGAATCCAGGGCCAGTCAATGAATCTGAATAAAAACTTTGAAAATATGTTTTTAATAGTACATAGAAAAATGTTAAAAAAAAATTTTTACGCGCTCTCAATTTTTTTTTTTTATAAACAATTATAAATTTTTTGGAGTTTTTGTTAGCTCTAAGGCAAATTATTTGCATATATCCACGTTCAAGACGTACAGGGGCCTTGGTTAAACGAAGATATTTATTAAAATATAACTAGCGGCCGCCCGCGACTTCGTCCGCGTGGATATCGGTTTTCATTATACGAATGTTTTTTCCCGCTAACTCCCGTTCCCGTGGGAATTATGCAAAATCCTTTTGCAACTAAGCATTAAGTTTACTAAGGGACATGCATGCAAAATTTCAAGCGTCTAACTTAAGTAGTTTAGATTTTTCATACAAACTTCCACCCCCCCATTTCAGGGAAGTGGGGGGTTGGAATGGGTCAAAAAGTAGCCTATGTTACTCTCCATCCCTTCAACTATCTCCATTTAAAAAATCACGTCAATTCGTCGCTCCGTTTTGCCGTGAAAGAATTAATTTTATCTGTAATAAATTATATGTGCAGAGTAACATCAATGTTAATTATTAGATTATCTTAAAAAAATACGGCAAAACAGAGCGACGAATTGACGTGATTTTTTAAGTGGAGATAGTTGAAGGGATGGAGAGTAACATAGGCTACTTTTTGACCCATACCAACCCCCCACTTCCCTGAAATGGGGGGGTGGAAGTTTGTATGAAAAATCTAAACTACTTAAGTTAGACGCTTGAAATTTTGCATACATATCCCTTAGTAAACTTGATGCTTAGTTGCAAAAGGATATTGCATAATTCCCACGGGAACGGGAGTTAGCGGGAAAAAACATTCGTATAATGAAAACCGATATCCACGCGGACGAAGTCGCGGGCGGCCGCTAGTTATATTTTAATAAATATCTTCGTTTAACCAAGGCCCCTGTACGTCTTGAACGTGGATATATGCAAATAATTTGCCTTAGAGCTAACAAAAACTCCAAAAAATTAATAATTGTTTATAAAAAAAAAAATGAGAGCGCGTAAAAATTTTTTTTTAACATTTTTCTATATACTATTGAAAACATATTTTCGAAATTTTTATTCAGATTCATTGACTGGCCCTGGATTCCGAGGTACCTTACGGCACTCCACTATATCGCGTTTAGTCCCGTTAAATAATATAAATGTTATAATGCAACGCGAAAGTCTAAAATCTTATACAGTAACAGTTCCTTATAGCGGTACCATGATTTAACTATGAAGGTATTTTTTCTGTTCAGCATTCAGGCAAAATTTGATCGACTAGGACCTACTCGTACATGTCATGTAAAAGAAAATACAAAAATGTTGGGGAGTCGTAAGTTACTTCAATTTAGATAAATCTAAGTAAAGACAATACACATGTATCTGCTCTTAAAGCTCTACATACCTACGCCAAATATGCAAATTCGCAAATACTGAAATTCGTGCTGCATCTGTTTGTGTTTGCATTTAACTCGCGTCCCTTTGAATACCAATGAATCTTCTATGCACGTGGCCACTGCTTACAAATATCGTATGTAGTAGGTACCTTCTATAATTTCGTTAGAGATTTAATAACTTTTGAAATTAATACTCTGCGCTGAGATCATTTTACAGTCACGTTTTTATATGAGGATAATTTTATAACTTTGTTAAGTTTGCAGATTAGATAGCGATCAAACTTATTCGTTAACTTGGAAAAGTATTTTTAGATTGTTTTCAGAGGCGATTTATCTTTGACATTTTTTAATAATATCTTTCAGATCCATAGAAAAAATGGCAAAGTTGGTCTGTGGTACTTATTTCCTCGTTTATAACGAGATATAGTTTGCATAGTTTAAAGAACTACTGTCTATTAGACAGGACAATTAACAAAGATCCCTTATTCCATAGATTAGCAGTGATTGTGGGAACTCTACTTGCAAACAAGATTCCCTGGTAGAAGCTCGAGCACAAATAATAAATTAAAGCCACACGGTGCCCCCGGGGCCCATACCGCGTATATAGTTTAATTAAAACCTATACTTCGCCTCGTTGTCCCCTACATGACAGGTGACACTTGAGTTGTAACTTTTATATTATTATTATACTAGCGGCTGCCTGCGACGCCGTCCATGTGGATTTCGGTTATTCCTCGTCCCGTCGTCTAATTAGTAGGGCCTGAGATTAGCGCGTTCAAACAAACAAACAAACTCTTAAGCTTTATCATGTTAGTATACATACTAGTTTTTACCCACGGCTTTGCCTGTGTTATCAAGGTTCCTATTTTATTACATGGGAGAATTTCATCGGAATAAAAAGTATTCTATCACCTAAGTCAGCTCATACCCTGCCCGTATACCAAATTTCATCAAAATTCGTTCAGTAGTTTCAGCATGATTGACGGACATACATCCAAACGAACAAACTGTCACATATATGTATAATAATATTAGTATGATACGAGTTCCTAACACCATACCAGGGAAACTTGAACTGACCTTCGCTCTAACACAGTTTGTTGTGTATGAAAAACATTTCCAACAAGGATCATAGTAGCCTTTTCGTTAGCGGTTGTTATTTTGTGTACAGTTTGTTTGTGAAGGACATAGGTATTGTGAAATGAACGAACATTTTCATTCCATTAAACAAGTTTAATATGTCTTCCAATTAGTTTGGAATATGTCTTATAATCTGACAAGATAATGATCTTATACTAGATGCGTATAATGGAAAGGTTACAGGTTGTTTATTTAAGTCTGATTATACTGTATGAAAAATAAGTACACACGTGTGCATTATAAGGACTAAAAATCTTCACGCGACAAAAGGCAGGCTGATTTGAACCTAGCCTTAATTTAATTAAATATCTCCTGACTAATCTTGTAATTATTAGTTCGATGTAGGTGACAAAATACCAAGGTCGTTGTTGAAACTAATAAAATAATTGGATTGTACTATTGACACGTTTTGTTTGAAAGGCTGTCCCTGTAGAGAAGTAAATGAAATAGGACTTAAGCCGCTTACAGGGGCGGTGCCGCTAGTGATAGGGCTTCAGGCGACGCCTACAAGACGCCAACATCGAAACGCTTTGAAACTACATATTATTTGTAAGAAAAGGAAATTAAGTGTAGTTGGTTCCAAAACACAAATATGACTTGGAACAAGTGAGAATAAGCAATGATAAAAAGGGGAAGCGAAAATGCAGCCTACGTAGGTACATACAAATGAAAAGTGCATCTATGAAGCTCAAGATAAGTCTTAACTATGATAGAACACATGATACAATTATATGTATATTATCTGTAAATAATCCAGTAAATAGGGAAGAATAGTATAACGGAAAATGTAAGATAAATTGTTATTATACATTACTCAGTATTGTGCCCAGGTTATAATTCTATTTCTGAGAACATAAATAACAGGCAATGTTGCTGAACTACCTAACTATTTGTAATTAATTCCGTAGAAACACATCATGTCAAAACGGAACCTTTGAAGTTCTTGCCTTAGTCATAGAGAATCGTACTTATCATGTAATTATTACTTAAACGCGCGTTTACTGAGCATTACATACATCTAGAATACCTACTAAACATTACATCTAAAGTTAGAAATGCGCATATTCCTTGGTTTGCGGAAAATTCCAATTCTGCGAGTACATTATCGCTCCCCTAAGGCATCGTTCACATTAGTACGTGTAATGTCTCGCGCCCCACTGCGGCATTCAACCCTATCTGACACAATCACATCTGAAGTTGAACATAGAAATTCTGAAACCCGAATGCTGTTTTCTACTGAAACTAGATAGTTGCTCTTTTCTCGTATTTTATAATGTTTTAACAATATTTTACAGAATCAATTTGAATCTAACAGTTTTATAAATTCTTGTCAGCCTGTTGCCTGCAGCAGATGTGAGATTTGCCCATCCCAACTATATATATAATATATAATAATATTATAAATGCGAAAGTAACTCTGTCTGTCTGTCTGTCTGTCTGTCTGTCTGTCTGTCTGTCTGTTACGCTTTCCCGCTTAAACCTCGCAACCGATTTTGATGAAATTTGGTACAGACAATCTTTAGACCCTGAGACAGAACATAGGCTACTTTTTGACCCATTCCAACCCCCCACTTCCCCGAAATGAGGGAGTGGAAGTTTGTATGGAAAATCTAAACTACTTGAGTTAGACGCTTGAAATTTGGCATGCAGGTCCCTTAGTAAACTTGATGCTTAGTTGCAAAAGGATATTGCAAAATTCCCACGGGAACGGGAGTTAGCGGGAAAAGACATTCGTATAATGAAAACCGACATCCACGCGGACGAAGTCGCGGGCGGCCGCTAGTAAGTGATAAAGCTGGGTAGATGGATTTATGACCGCAGTGTGGTGAGCGATACTTACAAAGGCGGACGCTGCTGCTCATTCATCCGCAATGATGAAGAATTAATAATTACGGTTGTACAATTCTTGGTCGGCAGTACAAGAAACACAATGAATTGTTCTCATCTCAGTGATGTAATCAGACAGACCCGTTTGTCTGGTGGTAAGAGACGCTAGCTACAAAACCAAGGGATAGAATCCCGCTAGGAGAAACTTTTTGTGTGTTGAACATCGATTGTACTCGAGTCATGGATGTTTATAAAAAAGAAAGAATTTATGAATGTCTATGCGTTCCACAGTATCCATAATACAAGTTTCAAGCCTGACCTGTCTTTCCCACTAGAAATAATGGGCACGTGCCCCGGGCCCCGCGTTTATCAAACAACAGGTTCAAATGCCCATTTGCCCAGGGCCCCTAATAGGCGAAAGACAGTCCTGCTTCAAGCTTAGTCTGGGGCTAGGCAATTGGTTTATTAGCCCAGGCATTTATTTATTATTTATCAATTATTTAATCAATATTCCATTTGTATTTCCAGGACGCTGTGTCGCTGGGCGGCGGCGTGATCGGCGCCATGCACATCCCGGAGAAGTGGTTCCCAGGCGCGGTGGACCGCTGCCTCAACTCGCACAACATCATGCACGTGCTCGTCGTGCTCGCCGTCTACTCCATGCACCAGGTCAGTGCTGCATCAGCCTGTAGGCCATTGATGGACGTAGGCCTTCAATTGCTCAAAACTTGAATGGTCTGATGGAGTCTTCTGATCCATTCATGAAATTTTTATTCTTGGAATTTTCAGTCCGAATAAACGGTTTTTTTAATTTCTGTCATTTTTACCACTTTAACCTCAAATGGGCCATATGATATGGGCCCATAGAGTCATTTGATCCTTACATGAAAAAGGATCGGCTGGCTTGAAAAAAAAATGTTGCCTATTCCAGCATTTTTTTGTTGACTGTAACTTTTTGTTAAAATCTGTGAAAGCAGATATAAATATCTCAAGAATTTTCAGATGGTTGCCTAACAACGTTTTCTTGTAATTGAAACTGATACCTGCTCTTGAAAACCCATTTCAAAATATATTCCTTTACAATATACTGACCTTTGTTTGTTGCCTGTTTCAGGTGACAACCCGCGACCTGGCGTGGATGTCTCGCGTGGACTGCCGCGCGCCGCTGCGCAACCTCTGACGCCCGCCGCGCTCCGCTCGCTCAGCTCACTCCGCTCACTCCGCTCAGACCGCTCAGACCGCTCACTGCGCTCACTCTCGCTCGCTCTCGCCCCGGCTCGCCCGCCTCCTCAAGTGCACTGTTTCATTACTCTAACTCCTCGAAACATAAGGCATACCACAAATACATCTTGGAGGAGGTATATAGGCAATTTAAATCATAAACCAACTTTCTACGGATTATCTCTAAAATTCTACTTAAAATGTCACGGTTAAGATACCTTTTCTTATAATGTTATAATTTTTTAAATATCGATTAACTAAATAATAAACATTTTTTAAAGCATTTATTAACGTAACCTTCGGATGTATAGCAATAATAAAATATTGCCGTACAGTTTACTAGGATGTTCAACGAAGATGCGATATTGATAAAATACATAAAGCTTGTGGCGTTGTGATTTGTGAACGTACTCGTACCTAGTACATATAACTAATATTTAGGTGTGCTAGGTCGAACAGGCACATTGCCGTACGCTCTCCTTTATAAGTGTGTTTTGTCACGTCTCATACAAGTAAACAGACGTAATAAACAATAATAATCGTCATGCAGGAAGACACCTTAAAGAATCGGGAATTAAATAAAATAAATAATAATGGAAATAACAGAAAATTATATCATTGTGATACGCGTCGGAAGTAAAGTGTTTACGAGTATATTCTGCCAACTTTTTCCCTGTTGGTGATCTCATTTGCTTTAATAAACAATAACTTGCTAATTTTAGTAACGACTAAATGTGACACTTTACCGGACTTCTTCTAGATATGAAACTTGGGGAGATTCTGATCCTACAACTGGTCTGACTTATTTCCACTTATCAATGAACGAATAAGGTACGTAGGTGACACCAATTTTACATAGTTTTGTATTAAGGTGGCCTCGGTCTATTTTTTAGCTTTGCTGTTCAGAGCAGAAATGATCTTCTCGGTCAGATATTTAATAATACATCAACATTCTGACAGTCTCCATTAAAAACAAAAGCAAGCTGAAACCTTTTCAAGATTACGACAGTTGTTGTTTTTAAAGATCGAACTCTGGGTTAAAAAATAGACTATGTTCCGCTCTTCGATACGATACTCATATACTGTGATTAGGTTCATCCAATCTCAAATACGTTACTGTAGAAAAATATATAGGTAAATTTATATTCCCACGGTAAAACTTAGTTAAACTCACATCCTGTAGACGCCAATGGAATTGTCTTTCGGTTATAAAAGTCTGGCCGTCGCGACACACGGCCTAGCCTAGGAATAGTTTACGCATCGCCAAGCACTAATTAACATTCCTATAAATTTAGTGTCAATGTGCCTCAGATCCGACAGATCCTCACATCTGAATACAGATGGGCTAGCCAAGATGCCATTTCGCGAACACGACTCGAAGTATTAGTGTGCGGGATGGAAATGTAAGTCGCGACGAAAGCGATACCTCGCGCTTGCTAAAGAGCCATTTTGGCCCACCAGATCTATAGACAGAGATCTGAAATATGGCAGCAAAGTCTTATTAAAGCACAGCCATAAGAATCTTTATTTATGATTATGTAAAGATACAAAGCCTTTTAATAGGAAACAATTCCAACAGAAAGCCTGGTGAGATAAATAACAATTCTCATTATCTAAGGGACATAGATACTAAATGACCGGATTCCACTGACAAAATAAGTTGATATCCGAATTCGTAAACATTTCTTTGGCGAGATTGTAATATATAAATCCATTAATAAACGTTTTGTGGCCACGATATCGTCGCGGAGACGACTCGTAATGTACCGGACACTTAAAAACAACTTTTAACAATGACTAGGTTGTTAATAATTAGCGTTCAGTTAATAATAGAAGTAATGTTAGAGATAAGTTTTCGAGTACAATTACTAATATTAATGGGATTATTTGTCGCGGAACGAAAACTTCTAACGCTCTTTGTAGACATATTGAACTAGGCTTAGCGTAATGTTATATTGTTACTATTCTAATTATATCGTCCTATTTCGGTCTGTCCTCGTAGTTTAGGAGATGCATTCCACTAGTCCTTGTGAATACGCCGGTTGCGACCCGACAATACTCTCGGCTGTAGATCGCCCAGCGCTGTCACAACCCGTCTTGTATAAACGTGTTTGTTTGTAGCTTAAGTATTAGCTTTTACATTATTATAATTTTTCTAACCAACGTATTCAAATATCTAGTCAAATATAAATAGAACAATCATATTTTAGTACTTTACTTGTTAGTGATGATCATCGTGCTTTAATCATATTTATAAATGCTTCACCAAGTAATAATAAGGTAACATTTAGCTAAGGGTTTTTGTTTCGATGATTTTTTGCGGTTTGGTGTTGATAAAACGTAACTTATTCTTAGAATAAAGCAAAGCGGTCGACACTAGAGCAGCAGACGGCGACACTGGTCAACTCTGGCCATGCCTCGAGAGCTCTCGAATAGTTTAGGACATTTGTAAGTCAATTGAGGTTCCGCACATACTCAGAATTTACATTACTTCTCTGCTGTCTGTATACCTAACTGTAAAATAAATGCTTCTCTATCTTTAACTCGTGAGTAAAATACAGTGAGTAATATACAAAATACATATTCATTCCAAAAATATATTCCGATTTGTATCCCTAGACAACGCACAGGTTTACAACTAATGATATGAAACGTAAGACAACAAAGACGCGGAAATACAAAAACTCTGAGAAAATCAATTAGGTACCAGTTTTCGAAAAACAATAACGGGACTGAAGGCGATATTTTTCAAGATCCCTCAATTAACTGATTTCGGGTAAAATTATGTTGGTGGAAAGTCGCGTAACTTTTGGTAAATGCTCGAAAACGTCAAACAGAACAGTTCGAAATAAATATCTTATTCAATCCCGTTACATTGAACTAATTTTGACGTTTTGAAAAGACTAAATTCTTATAACTGTGGTCGAGAACGGCACATACGAGTAGTTGTGCCAAGGAATTTCACATCACTGTAGCTAAACGCTAGGTTAAAATGTAAGATTACGCACTTGATATAACTTGAAATTTATCGCTTCACTGACTTCCAATAGATTAAAAATTGTTAAATAAATTTCAATTCACCTCGTGATAACAATTTTGGTCTACATTTGATGTCTTTAGGTACGAACTTAATCTTCAGGGATTGTTATTAGGGCTGTTGATATAACACTGAAAAAGTACTGAAAAACTTGAAAAATAATGTCATGATGTTGCGTGCAGAATAAGTTTTTCTTATGATAACGAACTGCACTATAAATTTTGATGATCGGATCAACTGATTTTAAATGAAAATGTCAAACCAAACATTTTACAAATAGCGTACTGAAACAAAAGTTTAGTGTCCACGGCCCTATGAGTAACCCAGGTCATTTGGTCCTTGTATGAGTTAGTGAAGTGTCGCCTGTGACCAATCACTCGTATATTTTTGTATTCCGGTCGGTGTTGTGCGCTTCCGCTTCTGTCAGTAGGCTGTAGGTACTGCGTGTACGACGACGGACACCCGTCCGCCGCTCGTTAGCTCGTACTCATTACTCAGATTAGTCTAACCGTAGGTTGAGTAGGTAGGTAGATTACAAGCAATAAATAGATGACAATTGTTAAGAAATTTGACAAAAGTAGTCGCGTAAACGTTCGACGGTGACGATCACATAAAATTTTACACAGTTGTTGAAATTTTTTATCGAGTCTTTTTGATGGCTTTAAATCTACTTTTGTCAAAAATCTGTTATTTTAATTATTTATCGTGGATGAAATAGTGTTTTAGATGAAACGAAGTGTACTTGAGGTTGTTCAGAAGTCGCGGCGGGCGCCCGCCAAGCCTCCGGTCGACAGAATTACTTTCATTTATATATTTTTGGAAAGTGAATATTTTCGAATAGGTACATCACATATTTACAATAGTACATAAATTATTTTTCTGTGCGGTTACAACTAAAGACGCTACCTATATTTCGAAACGACACTGTACAAAAGTTGTTTGAATCTAGCGGTCAAATTAGTTTGTTAATAAAACTATTGTATTTTATCGAAACTATTAATTGTGACTTGCCTAAATATTCATTATTTACACTGCTGGAGAATAGTGAAGAGACTTGCTGATTATTATAGTAGAGGACTCCGGTGCGACCTTGGAGCCCTCTGAGTAAAATTGTAATCGATCCAAAGGAAATATACCTAAATACCTACACTAAATTAATAATTACTCTCTAAACACAGTTAAGTTAACTACTAATAGTTAATTTTATTGAATGGCTTTGTAATTTATAAAAGTTGCTGCCGAGATTGTACAGAGTGAGGATCTCGACCCGAGATCCTCACTCCGTACATCCTTTTCAAGAAAAGTAATTAATAAGATTTGTAAACCAAACTTTGTAAAATCATTGTTAGTTTTCCTAAGAGAAAATTAATAGAAGATTTTCTTAATAAAGTTATTCATGACATTCAATAAAAATAACTGTACTTAATCATTTAATTTTCCTTAGCATACTAAACTTCACGTTTCACCTTTTTTATTGTATACCATTATTTCCGTTTAGTCAACATGGGTCCGGATAATGGCTTATTACGTATCTGTTTAATTATTCATTAGTTAAAATTTGCAATGAGTTCATATACCAGTGCAAGAAAGGAGTTGTTGAGGCCTCGCGGCGTGGGTGATATCTAAAGCAATATGACGATGTTTTGTAACGTTTGTTTAACTTATTTAAGGGATATTCCGTTACTGTTACTGCACTCTCGTACTAGAGTACGGATCCTTGATCAATTCTCAATCAGTAGACGTTGAAGAGAGTATTAAAGTTTAATTTGAACTCAACGCAGAGTCGTTTTATTTATTAGCCCCTCTACCTATTTTAAGATTTCTTTAAGTCCTATTCCTGATTACCGACAGTCGTGATCACTTATGATTTACGATTCGCCCTATGTAAATACTTGTACATTTACAATAATATTTCTTTAGTAATTTTCATTATAGTCAATACCGTAAGGAAAAAAATGCTAAGTTATGTTTACATGAAGTATTCATAATAATATAATAGGTACTTAGGTACTGACATTGTAATTATAATTTTATGACCCAGGTGTTATTTATTTTTATGTACGCTACAAATCTGTGTTATGACAATAATCTGTATTATTCTTGACTAGTAAAACCTGACATTCCATTACTTTCTTATGATAATTGTTTGCATAGCTATAAAATTATGACATACGTGTTTATGGCGTGGTTAATTATTATGCACCCGCAAGCTTGTGATGCGTCAGTGCAATTTTACGATTATGCAGATGACAGGACTTGCGTCGAACCAGCACATTCATGTCACAGATCGTTGGTAACCAGTAACTGCCATAGAAACTCCATGGCCACTTTGGTTATTTATTTAAACTTAATTTAATTGTTTATGGCAGAGTTGGCAAACGAGCTTGTGGTTTGCCTGTTGGTAAGCAATGACCACCGCACATGGACATCCGCGACACCAGACGTATCGCCGATGCGTTGCCGGCCTTTAAGACCCCACACCCTCCCCAACCGTGCTCTGGCGACCTAACTCACCAGCAGAAACATAGCGCAACAGTTACGAAATGCTTCTTCACTGTGGTGTTCAGTAAGGTGGAAGTACTTCCCCAGACGAGCGGCTCAATCAAGTGGAAGTTCCAATAAGCTGCACCTCTTATTTTTTTCAGGTTGTCAGGTTGCTGAGTACAAAGTTATGGTTTATGCTCAAAATCCTGGGCTGGTCAAAGAAATTTTGACAGGCCCGTTGGTCGAATGGCTAGAGACCCTGGCTACAAAACCAAGGGTCGCGGGTTCGAATCCCGCTAGGGGCAAATGTTTGTGTTATGAACATCGGCATTTGTACTCGAGTCATGGATGTTTATAAAAGTATTCAAGTATGTTTATCCGTTCCCTAGCTTCCATAGTACAAGCTTCGAGCTTAGATTGGGGCTAGGCAATTGGTGTGTTAGTCCAAGGCATTTATTTATTATTATTTATTATTAATTACAACTTATTTTGATTTACTTAAATACAGTATTCAAAAATACAAATATTAGCTAATAGTAGTTGTATGTAAATATGTATTTGTATTTTTTTTTCTACCAGTCTTGTTTATTCAGGAACCCATCTTTGTAACGAAAACATGATTTCAAATGGTTGGACATCAATAGGCTAATACTACTACTAACCGAATGGCAGCCTTATGGTGGTAGACTTTTCCTTGGCAAGCCGTACCTACAAGAAGCTCACGTGCCGCACGCCTCTCCAATCAAATTCTTCAAAGACGACCATCCATAATCATAGGTAACGAAGGAATCCGCCGATGACGTCACTGCCTCACGTTAAACTTGGGGAAACCCGACACGGTTCACACAAACGCTGGCTTTAATAGCCGTGAACAAAGTCATTTGTAAGCAAAAACTGCTTAGCAACTGGCAAATCGAAAACCAGTGAAATCGTTGTAACCATTAGGATGGCAATCTGCCCTATATAGTGACCATATTTTTTTCATCACAACAATCAGTGAAGATGACAGTCCTTAGATATAAGGTTGAGGGTAGATCTGTAATAATTTAAATGACATAGAGACGCATAACATCTGAGTCGTTCCGTGAGATGGAAGCACATCATTTTCAAATCAGTAAATATGAACTTACGAGTATGTTATGACCATAACAAATCAATAATTTCCCAATCCCTGTAACAATAAGGTGCAATGTTGAGCGAAAACCTCAAATTGTACGAAATTGTATTCCAAATGGACGCCTTTTTTAAAGGGAGTTTCTTTATATGCCATAAATATTTATTAATAAATATTGACTTGAAAATTCAGAATTAAAATGTTCATTTGAAATTTCATCTACAAATCTACGTGGTTACCAGCTGAGAAGTATTTTATAGGAAACCAGTTGTTTTAAGTATTTCCTAAAGAACTTTCTTCCGTTTGTTTTACATTTCGTTACCACCCATATAGCACAGAACAAAAGACGGCATGATAAGCCTACGGAGGCCGTTAACAGTTAGCGATAATCGTAATCGTTTCCGACACTTCGATAGCTCTGAATTTGTTTCATTACTCTTCAATACGGGCTGTATGACGCGGAGAGGCGGCCTCAATACATCACACCGGCTCCTATCGGCTTATTAACATACGCATTTGTTAGAGGAATAAGTAAACAAAGGCTTGAAATACTAGTATTAGCCTACTGTCCTTCTGCAGGGCAAAGGCCTCTAGCGTTAAAATCATGTCATTATTACGATAATGCTTCTAGTTAGACAGATAATACTTCTATCTTGGTGCAAATCATAAACATAAGTCTCGGGATGTTTTTGGATCTGTAATGATCCCTGACAATATGAATAAGTATTTGACATCCCGAGACTAAATACAATAATTTACTTCAGGCTTGCGCACGGGCAAAAATCAACGTTTTAAACATAATTTTATTCAGACATTTTGTTAGAATATAACAAATATAAACACTAGGAATCCCTAATAAGTATTAGCCAACTTGAGATGCAGCAACAAATACACAAACAAGCCTGCTTTAATGATGCTCATTTTTGTCATTTTCTATGGTAATAACTTTTACAACAACAAACTGTTCAAGGTCCATAACATGAATGAAACCTCTAATTTCGGATAAACGTCGAAATGAACTTGTTTGTCGCAAACAAACATAACCTCAGACCTGTTCTGTTCAAACCAGTTTGGTTACCCACATCGCTGGTCATATATCCCAACATAGTGTTGTAAGGCGATTAGCCATTACAACACACTACGAGTACTTATACCATCACGTAAACAATCATTTGACTAAGCTTGACTTTGAGATTATCTATGTTCATACTATACATATAAAAAGGAGAGTTTTGATAGTTTGTGGACACACTGTCCAACAAATTATCAAAACTCTCCTCTTCTATACTATTATAAGGAGTTTTTTTTGTATTAACGCAACTATTATAAAATAAAACTTAACAACTGAAGAACTGAAGTAACGTTGGAGACCTACATAAGTGTCTCCTAAGTCACCCCAAACGTTTCGGCCACCTTTATAAGTGAACGCTCAAATTCAATTGAACATAATAATTGTAATGGTGGGTTTTTCTGTTGCAATTTACAAAAAACAATATATCTCAACAATTACTTCACACACAACTTAAGTTATTTAAAGTACTGACGTACTCGTATGTCTGTTATAATTACGTCAATGTCACCACTCACCAGTATTTCTTCTAACATTTTTTTGCGGATTTTGCTGATATTTGCACACTACGAGTAGAAAAACCAGTGCCGAAATCTGATAAAGTCAAATAAACATACTACGTAACTTCATTTTAATTCCATCTACAAAAGTTCCGAGAAACATGATCTAAATGATTTTTTGTATAAATTTATTTTTCTATATTTAGGTTTCTGATTCACATTTCAAGGTGCATGTGCAAGATATGTCGTCAGAGTTGTCTTTGCGTGCATACGGGTGCAGTGACGCATGCAGTCGCCTCCACGGGAGTTCGGGGAAACCTTCAATAGCTACTAGTTACCAGGTATGTAAATATCTGATCCAGATTGCAAAATCACTTATACCATGATCTCATTCTTAAACAAGGTTGGACACTCAATAGACATGTAAATGTCATTCAAAGTATTTTGGGTTTGGTTAAAGGTTATTTAAAGTACTGACTTAATTATAACATAGACACAAACATATACTTATTACAAGCACAATTGTTGTCAATATGTCTGTCGTATGATCTGTCACCAATAAACCAATTGAAATGACATAATAATTAATTCATTCTAATAATATGAGTACAACCTTTACGAAACCGTATTCATTTTGTACTGGTTTGATGACGCACGGGTACCGAGAGCGGGAGTCTGGTAAACCCCTTACGCGATGGGATAAAAAGCATTCTCCAAGAATAAATTCAATGTGCCAGACCTCACGTAACAAATTAGGCCATGTCATACAGAACACGGAAAATCAAAGTAGGTATACCGATCGAGACCAAGGACTAAATGTCCTTGTCACAAAGAATAACAGCGGCAAGAATTTGTGTTTAAAAGTGTGATTGTAAGGTGTAATGGTTAAAAATTCTACATCAAGAGGGCTCGGGTTCGATCCCCGCACATTACGGACATTTGGGTGCATGGACATTTCTGTTTGTACTCGTCTGAGTGTTTATACATATTACCCATTTAAGCAAAACCAGAATCCGTTACACAAGTTCACATAAGGGAATCAGATTTATTTATAAAAAATATGAGAAGAAGACAAAGTGGACGCGGATACTGCAATCAAAGAGTATAACATTCATCATTACATCGGATGTACTTCTTATGGTTAGATTTATTAACTCGCATGTATTTATTAAAGTTGTAAACATAATATGCCCAGACCAGATTATTTGTGTTACCTTGGTTGATCGTGATACCAATCACATGTGTTAAAACTTTGAGAGACAATGATGTGCGACATTTTTATTACTTTTAATAAGTATAAATATAGGTATTTTCTAGGCATTTTCTTTTATAAGTACCTACTGGAAGAATGGAAGTATACATTTCTTCCGTTAAAAAGTATCTAGGTTATAGAAATATTAAATCGAAGGAATGAACGCGTTGAAGTCTTTGCTAAGAGGATAAGAAGGTAAGAACCACTTTCGTAATTTCTGATGAAAAAGAACTTCTTTGAAACGGATAGAAAAGAGTAGAATAAATGTAACTTAATTTCCTATTAGAAGCTTTAATATTATTATGACAATCCAACACAAAATTTAACGCCTAAAATACTGCTAGTACGCCAAAAGTCATTAAAGTTTTATCATTTCGACAAAAGTTAATGTACATTTAAAAAGTAATTCTTTGTGCAGTCGGCTAATTTCTTGACCTAAGTGCGATTTCCTGGAAGCACTGTGTCTTGCTGAGGTTGTATTTGAGACCCTTCTTGGAAGCATGATATTGGCACATCCAGTAAAAGCCATAAATAATAGTCGTGGCTTAGCTTGAAATCGAACGTAGCTTGGGAAACTACACTATATAAGGATAAAATTGCAATATTATCAAACACGTTACGCAACCATGAAATCTTAATTTACTACAGTAAAAATCACGTGAGCTATGAGATGACTTCGATGAAAATGATCGTTCTGGGATTCCATGTTTGTGGAAAATAATATGTATAAGTAGAAAATAATATGTGTAACTGCCTCCGTGGTGTAGTGGTTAGAGCGCTGTGCTCAAAAACTACGAACTCGGAGGTCGTGGGTTCGAATCCCGCGGGGAACACTTTCACTTTGTATTGGTTTTCCCAGTTTGGTTAGGACATTGCAGGCTTGAATCACCTGATTGTCCGATAAGAATGATGATTCCGTGCTTCGGAAGGCACGTTAAGCCGTTGGTCCCGACTATGATCCAAATTGTCTGGTTTCCCTTGTGGTTACGGAGGTCAGACGACAGTCGCTCCATTGTAAAAACCAGGCATGTCATTTCAGGATAATAGTCGCAGCGTACCCTGGGCTCCAAGGCAATGGCCGAGGATGCAACCGGGAGAGGCGCTAGGATGATGAATATGTATAAGTAGAGGTAGTAGGCGGATGTAGATCAATATACGAGTAAGAGTCGAATATTTATCCATTTATCTTAAAATTTCCCATACAAAGCTACTACAAATACAAATATACAAAGCTACATTATGTATATTGCAAACACAAACATGCATCGAAAACAAGCAGTAAAATAATCGTGAGGAGCTTGATGGCGCAGTGATAAATAAACAAACTCATGAAATCATGTCCGTCGTGTCAGATTGCTGTCCCACCGTACTATGAGAGTAAGAGAATAAGGCGTGCACCTGAGCTTGCGCGCTCACTTGTGTACCCATACAGATTGAGTACTAATCGTATGATCGGCCGCCGTAGTCTAAAAACGGCCGAAAGAGTATTGAAAATATTAATTAAATATAAGGATGCAGTAAAAACGCATAATGAAAAAACCCAGTAGTTAAACACTTTTGAATGGCTAAAACAAATTTATTCTAGTTTAAAAATAGCTTTCTAATTAGTATATTTAATAAATTAACCTTGTTTAAGACGGGTCGTTGACACATTAGAATGGTTTAAAAATAACTGGCCTTAATTTCGTATTAGGTTAAATTCGTGAATTGTAAATCAACTTTGATTGTTGCAGATTATTAAGACTTAAGTTGTGTTAATTTGTTGACATAAGCCTTTCAAAGCAAATGCTACTGAGTGTTTGGTCATGTTTATATGTTTTTAATCACTACGCTATTGGCCCTTTAATAGGGTATCTCTTCTTAAATCATTCTAAAATTATGGTATGGATTTGTTTGGTTTCTTCTAATAGACTGAATGACTAAAAAGGAAGATTCATGTGTAGGTATAATAAATGCACAAAATGTTGGACGAACACAAAATTGCACCCGTACTATACTTTCCATTAGGGGCTAATGGGAAGATTTCTGGCGTTGTCCGCCGATGGGGGATATAGTAAAAAATTGTTTCGGATATCGGGAAAACATTATTATAATGTTTAAGGTTAACAATTTAAGACCTTAATCTACATATGACAAGCATTAACTTACGTGATAAGTATCATTCATTACCCTCCGGCACCGCCATGGTCTGCATCAATGTCGCTCGGGGTACCCAGCCCGGCCGCTCTGACGTCACAGTGCACCGATGACTCGCTCAACTCCGTCAAGTCATATAAGCCAAGCTGCGCGTGCGCCGCGGAAACACTCGCGATGCTCGCCGGAGTACACTTGTCCGCGACGATCGCGCTGGCGGCGATCTGCGCGTGCGCCGCGCGCCCCGACGACGGCGTCAACAAACGGAGTTACGATGCCGCCTCATATACGGCTGTTAAAGGTAAATGATAAATAGTGTCAATTAATCACAAAAAAGAACCTATTTTGAAATAAAAAAAATGTGAAGTGTGTTCTAAAAAAAATAACAATACATAAATCAAAAACGTTTGCGTCGAAGGTAAAATACTGTCAACTTTTAAAACCAAACAAAACAAGTTTTTAATTTTTCAAAATTAATCAGTTATGTGAGTAAGTTTTAAAAAAATACATATGTTGTTCAACTTAAAAACGTTTGTTTGTATGTATCGTATTTCTATGATATCTCAACTGTCAAGTGATAAAAACAAATAAACCACGACCCTATTTTAATCAAAATAAATCGATGAAGTGTGAAAGTATTAACAACAATTTACTTTGATTTGATTAAATCATAAACGTGTTTGCATGTCGCATTGCTAATAGACCGTAACCTAAAGTCAAAGTAGGTACATTGTTTTACAGAAATATTCTTAAAATAACAGTGAGGACTCAAATTCTACATATCAGTGTTGTTTTGAACTTAACTTTTTAATTAACAGTGCTGTGTAATTTGTGAACTGAGCAGTGAAATATTACAAAATCTACCATAAAGGTCGAAAATGAACCTTTAAAGTGTATTCAATACAATCAAGTTACGTCGTGACGAGTGTTCATTGTGGGAAGCGGTTTGAAGACTTGTTTTCGATGATTATTCAATGTGAACTATGCGATGTTGTAACCCATTGTGGATAATCTATGTATTCGACAAATGGAGTGTCCAAAATCAAGTGTAGTATAGTGTGAAAACATGTAATACCTATGTACATATGTTAAGCTTAAGAAACAAGTTCGCTAAGCATGACTCATTTGTTTTCCTAAAGTATTTATGGAACACCATATCCTTATAATAAACATAGTGTGACACATACACCGTACACCGCATAATGCCTCATAAATTAAGTGACAATTTATAGGTCATTATACCCTACTACGGTTTTTAAACTAACACAACGTTCGAATCAAAATTGTTTGCTTCAATAACAAATACGTGTACCAATCAAAACATATTATATATGAAATAATAATAATTAGGTATTTCCAGACACTTATATCACGGTTATATCTAATACCTTGCTGTTGTTATCTTTTTTATCGCAATGTCAGCTTAAACTGAGCGCACCAAATTAGTCAATTACGTCGTTTTCCTAAATAACCTACCGTAATGACGGAATTTCCCAGTCGGCAGGCAATTTGTTTCACCTGATAAGTCCAAGTTTTTCCAATCCGGATGCGATGATAATTTCTAGCATCATTACACGGCTAATTGTCATCATTATGAGCCTTTAACTGCCTTCCAATACCTAGTAGATAGTCACGTGGACGACACGCATTGTCTTTTAATTAATTGCATCTCACGAAACGGGACAGCCAATGCAAGTTAATTAATTAGTAAAAAGTACTGACAAGATTATAAAACGTCTCCAGAATCCTAAAAATGCTTTATTATCAGTCACTTTAAGAATTTCTGTACGGAAAAGTCTCCAGAGGGGGAGACCAAGACATTTGAAAATGTATGTCTCATTTGTCCCCTCCTCCAGTCAGCTGTGGGACCACTGGGAAATAGATATTTATTCATTAAAAATCACATTCCCCAAAAAGCCATAGGGGGGCTAATGGGAGATACCCAGAATTCTTAAGTATAACGAATAGATGTACACTCAAAGAAGGAGAAGATTAATTCAAAATTTGTACCTATTTATATTTGTTGCTTATCTTGACAACAAATTCAACAAATGTTACCTTTAAATTTCAGGATCTCAGCCAGCCAACTTGAACGCAGTCCAAAACCCAGTAGTGCATTTTCCAGACACGCCTAGGCCTATACTTCTACCTCAGCCAGGGCAAGGCCAGCTAGGCCAGGCCGGCCAGGCCATAGCGCCCAAGGCGGAGGCGGAGGTCCTAGCTGACATCCCAGCCTTGTTCCGGAATGACTCCAGGCCTGTGAACAAGAAGTATCCTCATGCTGTGCTGTTTGGCGGGACCTGTGGTGGCACCATCATACATCCCAAATGGATCCTGACAGCTGGGCACTGGTGAGTTTGCATAGCTTACAATTATGTTGGTTTAGCCTTCTATTAGTAACCGACTTCAACAGTGGAAGAGGATCTCATATTTACCATAAAAACTCTTGCTTTTTAAACGCGGTGATTGCGTTGTTTCATAAAAAAAAGGAAAACGCTTAAACCTACCTTCGTCAGTCATCAATCACTCATCACACAATGATGTCTACGCGAATATATTTACATATACAAATCTCATTGCAGTAAAAAAGAAATGCTTTATTTTAAAACACCTTTAGAAGTAAATTGCGCAAGGTACATGACATTTTTTGGTGAATTCTGCTTGCAATTGTTAAGTGTTTACATACGTTCATTTCGTATATTAAAATATGCGTACACGTTCGCTATCATGCAGAGGTTATCAGAAACTGACCCGTAACTATCTGTATCTATTACAATTAAAAAGAATTGAGATAAAACTCAATTAATAAACCCGGGCTATTTTCATTATTACTGCATAACAAAAAATATATGTGAAGACAAATGTTAATGTAATAAGAATAAAGAAATATTACATTGGAAAAACCGTAACGAGGACCTTCTCGAAATAATTCAATGATATACAAACTTCAAACATATGTTTTGTAGTTCGTGTAAAGTTTGACATTGACCGCAAAGTATTGACTGCATTATCTGGGGTTACATGCCTAGTAAAAACAAAGCGACCGCGATGGTCACACAAAGAACAATTCGTAAGACTATTAGGGATATAAATATTACACAAAATCTTCAAATATTACTAAAAATTAGGTTCAAGTCACCCAGGAAAGTACGAAGTAAATATTTGTAGCAAAAAGGTAATGTAAACGTACAATGATAGTTACCATCTTTGTATCGAAAACATGATTTCAAATGATGAAGGCCTTTGCCCTGCAGTAGGCAAAGCACATTAATAGGCATATACTTTTTTAACAATGCTAGTGTAGAAAACACGCAAGAATGGCATGTATCAAAACCTGAGTACCTATAGAGTTAAATCTGATTATAGATCTTCTTCTTCTCACAATTAAACTCAGACTATAATAAAACAGACAAGTTAACAAAATACTAAGGTTTTAAGTTCCTTGCCCTTAAATATAGTTCAGTTATTTCTACATAAAACGGGTCGATGTAAATTCTTTATGCTTAGTTTCGATATTTAAATTGGGTTTACCTTAAAACATTCCTGGCAAAACCGGATAGTTCGTTAGCAACAAACGGCGCATTTATTAAAGGAGTTAATGCTCCGACTTTCTATTTATTTTTAATCTAAAGCTTGTGACATATTCCAGTGACCGAGCCCATGACACTTTGTTGGTAGCTCAGATGTCACAATCTTCCATCCAAGTATGGACAATTGGACATATACCATTCCGTTTCGTATTGATAAGTATAAAAATAGTCAAACGGATTTTTTCATCTGGAGTCCTAAACACTAAAAAGTAACTAAGCATTAACAATTGTCAATTTTAATTGAAACGCTAGGCACCTTCGCTTAAAACATAGGTACTTATTCCAAGATCAAACAGGATTTCCGTATACGCAAGTGTACGAGTATCATTGATATCAGTACAAAGTGCTTAGGTATTCTGATGTATTTTCGTTGATTAGTATGCCTCAGAGTGAACTAACTGGAGTGCACTGAATACATATTTTAATAATGCTAAATACCACCCTTTTGTTCTTAACCGTCATAAAAATAGGCCCCTGTATGTTTTATTTATCAACATCCGTGCGTCAGAGCTTTATTATAGGTAACTAATGATTTTTAATGCACAAGACGTGTTATGCTGGGTTTTCCTCGTTCTTTAGTTATTTAGCCGCAAGTAACGTGTCATCTGTGATGATAACTATGTTCCACAACACTACTGGACTAGTTTGCTTTATTAAACAATAATACATGTGCAATAACCTGCAAGTTAATACAATTATATCAATCACCGTCATTAGTAAATTATGTTAACTATAGTATAACAATTTTCCGTAATTGAATACTGCGGTGCATCTACACATATGCATTCCTTATCTATCAGACACCCAGCATCATATTAGGTACTTCTTTAACCCTCCAAATATACCTACCTACCTTATGAACATGTAAATAAACCTATTTGATATTTTTATGGTCACAGTTAGCACAAATTATACCGAATTATTTCATGCAATCATTACTCGGGTCATTCAAGATCAGCTATTTGTACTAGAATTCCATTCATATACTCGTATCTTCATACAAACATCAGTTGCCTCCCAATCATGGCATTTAATTTGATGTTAATTAAGGTAAATCGTTTCGTCCTTGACTAAGTTTTCTATGTTCATAACATTGCGGTCAAATCATAGTTATGAATACAAAATATTGTCCCGACAAATTAAAGGCAAACGTGTTTATAGCTATCATACCCCGAGTGATGATAACCTTTGATGATTAGGAAGTGTAAAGAATATTTTTATTTAAATAAGTTAATTAATACGGGTGACCATGTATTTAGAATTTTCGCCATGCGTCTTCATTGATGCTTAATAAAAAAAATCAGGTTTAAAAATAATACCGGGAGAAGGGGAGGATAGTTAGGCTGCTGCCCTACCCTGAGCCCAAGGCTGGCTACGCCAATGTTGGCATAAAGTGAACAGACAAATAACATGAACCACAAACGAGAAGAGAAGGTCGATTATTGAACACAATAGGTACGATAAAAGTGACGTTTGATATGTTACATAAGGACAACGGCAGAATCCCATGTATTTCCAGTACCACATAAAGACTTAGCGTTCCAAGAAGTGAATACTAGAAAATCAATCCTCTAATGATGCTTATCAAAAAATGTAATGGTAACATATTTTTTAAAGCTGGGGATAAAAAGATGATTTCAAACATAACCTCCAATGCAACTTTTACATTATCCACAGAATTGCCATTTCCCCAAATGTTACTAAGGCTTTGACCATCTGACTTTCACTTTGAAATGTAAGCAAAAATTGACCTTATTGCCATGGAGTATATTAAATATACGAGCACCGACATCTATTGGTCTAAAATGTCAATAGTTCTGTCCCAAATAATGCCAACGTCAAATTCGTTCTCCAGATGGCGTTATAAACAGTTTTTAAACCTGTCAAATTGAAGTGTACTAAATATGAGCCCCAATGATATTTTTTTAAATATCATTGATGACCCTCCATTGTTATTGCTTATTATTTTGTATAACATTGCGCAAACTAATATAAACCTGTAGGGTGGAGGAACACCTTACTGGTGGTTAAGCATTTTTATGATAGACTAGCGGCCCGTCACGCGGTTTCACCCGCGTCCCGGGGGAACTACTTCCCGTACCGGGATAAAATATAGCCTATGTTACTCTGGGTGAATGTAGCTTTCCAACAGTGAAAGAATTTTTCAAATCTGCCAAGTAGTTTCGGAGCCTATTCAATTCATACATACAAACAAACAAACAAACAAAAAATCAAACCTTTCCTCTTTATAATATAAGTATAGATCAACGTACAGTCACTGCTTTTTCAAAACAAATAAAACAAGGAGGAAAATAAAGAGCAACATCATTATGTAATAATTATTATTTATTTCTCTAAAATAATATTATGCTTCTCTTCTTTGTAAGATAAGATAAATCCAGCGCTGAACAATATTGAGAAGATTTTCATTCGAGTCTTATTGGACATGACGATGTATGCGTGATAGGCGCGCATATTTCAATAATCACCGCATTAGCAAGTTCCCACACTAAATACTAAAACATTCTGGTATATATTAGAAAGTCCTCACAAATAAAATCACACAAATCACACTCGAAGAGTCCCTTTTCGCAGAATAGCTGACAGCGCAGGAGCAAAGGTGCTCAACCTACACACATCTATTGTAATATTATTATATTACATTTTTATTATTGTATACAACATATTTATTATTGTATGTATCTGCGTGCTCAACTGAAGGCAAATCATTTAACAAATCATAACACGGCAAATATTGTGAACAAGAATGCAATAAAGATTATGAAAATGAATATTAATTGACACATTATCAAACATAAACTAAAGAGTCGCTGTTCAGATAACGTCAAATGCGTTCTGTTTTTCCATGTTCGATGACCGGCGTTTTGTTTCAGGGATTTTATAAAATAATACAATCAAGGATTTCCGGCTATTCCCAGCTTCTAAAAATCTACTTCAAATTGAAAAATGTTCGTCTCATGATTACCTTTAAATCCTATATAGTTAGCTCTGGGAACGCTTAGTTTTACGAGTGGTACTCAGTTTGCCGTTCTCCTTTAATAACTTCTTGTTGTCATTGTTTTAATCTCATTGCCAGTATTTTTGCAATAACCACATATCTGGAGACATTGCAACAACTGCCGAACGTTCCGTGATAACCTAATGGCATGGACTTTAATAACTAAAGGTTAGATAAATGCCGTAACGTATGCAATGTTGAGCATTATTTAAGACTAGCGGCCGCCCGCGACTCCGTCCGCGTGGATTTCGATTTCCAATATCCTATGTGTTATTCTGATGTATAAGCTGTACTGTGGTAAAGTTTCATTCGAATCCATTCAGTATTTTTTACGTGAAAGAGTAACAAACATCCATACATCTATATATCCATACATCCACACATACAAGCTTTCGCCTTTATAATAGTAGTAGGATAGTAGTAGGATGAATGACACAAAAAAGCTGTAAGTCAAATACTTTAAGTATTTCAATGTTCTCAGAAACCACTGATTTACAACACGAGTTCATATCTTCACCAATTTTAACCTTTTTAAAATGTATGAGTTTATCTCGTCAACAAAATGCACATGTAATGTAATGCACAAAAATGGTAAGAAATATTAATGTTAATTAAGAATTACAGGCCATGCGTTAAAAATACCTAATTTTTATACAAATACATACCTACATGGCCTGGCATATTTTTGATAAATATATTTTTTTTATCAATTTCATTGTTTGGCAAGAGCATGATCAAATCGGGCCGAACCTACGATTACAAAATGGTTAAATCACGCATAACCATTGATCTATTGCCATTCTATTCAAATGCCTTGATTACATTACGGTTGACACAAGCTACCAAATTACCAATACAGAAGGTTTACAATAGTCTTGAATAGGTAGACTACTTACATTCTTTGTGTACGAAGCGGAAGTGCATAACTCGTTATTAACAGATGTTATGAAATAAGTATGGGTTACTTAATTGCACTGCATTTCTGCAATCCATGCAATGAGTTTCGTTAAATACATCTCTTTTAGCTATTTTCGCAAACGTGCATGAAGAAGTGATTTAAGATGTCACGTGAGGTTTAAAACCAAAAAACTAAGAATAGTTATTAAGGAGAATTAAAAATTTACGAAAGTACCTATATATTTTTTACTTGTGTTAGTAATTCTTGCTATTGAACGGCAATTAATTACTTTGCTTGCGTGTGCATCTCGTGCCTCATAATTACGAGAATGTCGCTGTTGTCTGTCTTCTGTTTATAGAATTTTATTGATCGAGGATCTTTAGATTTGTCTATGAAGTGAGAAATCATTACAAGAACCACAAACCCTTATACTGCCATGTTATTGTATATTTTTGGATTGTTTTTGTACCATACGTCACGGCTATAAGGAGCAATTTAATGTGGGAATAGGAGAAATGTTTTTTCCGTGCCTGCATAAAGGCTTAAGCTTAATTTTTTTATTGCAGTACTTTGTTCACCGGCGGACGCTACGTGCTGGCCGGCACGGGCAACTCGGATGACGGCACCGGAGTCACCAAGAAAGTCAAGAAGCTGTACGTCCACCCTCTCTTCTCAGTCGGACCCTACTGGCTCAACGCCAAGAACTTCGACATCAAACAGGTAAACAGAATTTATAGACTAGAAAACTGAGTAGGCAGTTCATCTTAGATTAGGTAATTGAGTTGAGTATGTTCCCATGTAAGACTCCTCATCATCTCAAACATATTTAAAAGAGCATCGACCCACCAGCAGTAGCGGTTTAATGGTAGGGCGCGGTTGGGCAACGGCCCTGGGCGCCGGATAAGTCACAGGCACCCCCGACCTATCTTTATAGTTAGAAGTTTACCAAGTCGTATAAGACGCCATAGAAATCTTCCCTTGTATTAGTGATGAACAGGGTATTTGTTACGTAAATTTTGTAACACCACCGGTAACATGAGGCACACCACCGGACCTCGATCAATCCATAGGATAAAAGTTAAAGTCCGTAGGTACTTACCAAGCTCCATTCTTGGCGTTGACATCCTTCTCTTCATGCTCCAAATCTTCTTTCGAAGTTCTACCACCAATCATAAACATAATCTATTTTCCTAAAGGTGGCAGCCCGGTGGGATTTCATGCTGGCTGAGCTGGAAGAGCCACTGGAGCTGGACGGCGCGAACATAGCCGCGGTCAAACTGGATGACGGGCCATCCACTCCCCCCGGCACGTACGTCGGCTACGCCGGCTATGGAACCGACCACCATGGCGTAAGTTTATATTGAACTTCACTTTCTTATACGGGCTTTAGACGATTTACAGTTTGATGGACAACGCGAATCATCACTACTTATCAACCTGCGCCATTGCCAAAAATCTCGGCGGCACTAATTTCCTCTGCATACACACTATGTATGTTTTTGCGAATAAATAAAATTTATTTATCTGTCTATCTATCTATCTATCTTTGGTCACACATTTATAGGTACAATATGCAAAAAACCTCAGCATTAATTTAGATTTGTTTTCGTCTAATACTCGACGCACTGATTTAACACAAATAAGATTTTATATTAAATTTGTTAAGTAGGTAGGTGTTAGAAATGTTTTTTTAAGAATCCAAGCGCACGTTTTAAAGTCATTGCATAGAATGCAATGATATTAATGACTTTTCAATAAGCAATCAGTAAATACCTGCGTTAATTTTAATATCGACATAATTACAAACCTATCGACTGCAACACGAGGATAATGCTCGATCCGTAATTAATATTTACAAGTTGTAAAAGGAAATAGTGCAACACACGTAGACTGGACACTTATAATGGATGGTGCAGTCAGTGCATAAGCATTACCGTCTATTGAATGTAAAATACTAACCCTGCACGTGAGATGGGCAGGTGGTTTAACTTAAGTAAGTAAAAGATAGACTTTACGTGTTGAATGCAAAATTACCATCAATAATAATCTAAAATTAAAATGTTGATGTTGTTATCTTAACATTGTCTATGTTCTCATAGGTACGGAAAACAACAAATGTTGTTTAAAGTTTTTGATGATTAGTTAATAGAACAAAATTATTTGTGATTTAATTTTCCTTGTTACTAGGTAAGTGAAAGAAAAAGCAGTTTTATATGCCAATCAAAATGTAGTCGTCTTCCTTTTCATATTCTTGTAGACAAAAAATATGAGACGTGCAATAAACAATTTGAATTAAAATGCATCTATAGGTATTATTACCCTTAACTCGACAGCATTTAGAAATAATAATAATACCCTCCGGCCGTATTCGGCCATGGCGGCCGATATTACGATCAGCCAATTACGCAGGATATAATAAAGTGCACAAGTGAGTGCGCAAGCACAGGTGCACTCCCTATTCCTTCACTCTCATAGTTCGGTGGGACAGCAATCTGACACGACCGTAAAGAGATCAGGCGCAGGACCAACGGCTCGAAGTCCAGGGTCCGCTTTATTAGGGGTCGTTGCACCCAAAAACATAATATTATATCAGTACAAGACTCATAAACCAAATATCCTCTCTGCAGGGCTACATGCGGTCCAACATGCACGCAATGCACCTGCGAGTGCAGCCGGACGACGTCTGCGGGGTACTGGAGCAGTACGTGAGCCAGGACATGCTCTGTGCGAGAGGATACGCGCCCAACTTCGACTCCGCTTGCAACGTAAGTACATAAAAATTGATAATTTTTATATTTTTTTTGAATTATCGATCAATGTTTAAAAACTGTCCGGTACGTCCATTAAACAAAATAGATAAATGCTTTGTTGGTGGACTAACTTATCAGTGACATAACACACAAATTGCCTAGCCCCAAACAAAGCTTGAAGCATGTACTGTGGATACTAGGACTCGAGACATGATACTTTTATAAACATCCATGACTCGAGTACAAATACCGATGTTCAACAATCACAAACATTTGCCCCTAGCGGGCTTCGAACCCGCGACCCTTGGTTTTGTAGCCAGTGTTTCTGACCACTAGACCAACATTCGAGAGACAAAACAGTGTACTACCTATTTCTCTACTAAAAAAAGCTTATTCCTCGTGGTCCTACTAGTGAGACAAAATGGCGGGACCACGAGGAACCAGAAAAGCGCAGGACCACACTTTTAAATTCGTCCCGAGGATCACAAAACGAGCTGGTTCCGAAAATCAGACTTAAATAGCTAGCCTTACTTAACTACAGATGATTTCTCTACAAAAGAAGCGTAAAAAGTTATTTTATATCTTGTCAGGTAAACGATAGGTACATGCTTATCTGCTCGTACATCAAGGAAATATTTTCCTGCCAATTAACTAGTTCTTGCATTATCGATTGTTATAGATAAGTGTTAAACCAATTTATATTCCTAGTTTCTAACCAGTTTATGAAATCAATATGCGCAAGAACATTCCTGTTTTATAATGTAATTACGAACCACAGTGCATAACTAAGCTTCCAATACCTACTATGAGAATTCATTTAGATCTTCAGCTGATTATACTATTTGCTAATCGATAACATTCTTACTATCTTTCTCATTTGTACTTGCATTCAAAATATACAAGGAAGATATTAATATAAGTTAATTCTAGTCTACATACACATTAAAAGCGTCCTTTGTTAACTAGCGGCACCATTCGTTTTTCATTAACGCTAAGGGGCCATCCATAAAGTACGTCACACGTAAAGGGGGGGGAGGGGGTCGACAAAGTGTGACATGGTGTGACAAGGGGTGGGAGGGGTCCTAAGTTTCGTGACATCACATTTCAAAATCTAGAGGTAGGACTAATCGCGTTGGATGAAAAAGATGTTGACACCACAAATGTTCCTGACGTGAAAAACGGGGCAGTTACCCGCTAACCCACCATTCTAACCCACCGGTGGGTGGAGGGGTAACTCGAAAATTTTAGTAGTTCCCATCCACCCACCGCGTCAAGGCTGGAATTCTTTATCGATGTGTTTTGTCGATAAGTAAAAACAATATGTACGATTAAATGAATTGTTTATTAAATTAAATTTTAATATTATAAACAGGAAACCAACGTGTACGAACAAAATACTAATAAGTACCTACGATAAAATTCTATGTCATCTATCCTTCAAACATCGCTGCATGTGATAACAAATATAATTATTATTATTTCGTATTTTGCACATTGAACATGAGCACGGAAATAAAATTTATACGCCGCAATCGCGGCAATATTTTATTATATAAAGGGCATCAGTATGTGAGACAAAAAAATATGCTAACAAATCGTCAATTTGGAACTGCACAAGTAAACAGAAAATCAAATGCAAAGGGTTACAGGGAATTAGAAATCAGAATGAACTACATATTAAGAAATCGTCAGCGTGTATTTCGATTGCCGCAAACATAGCTTAAAGCCTTCCTCGACGGATAGCTATCCAACACAAAATATTTTTTCAATTAAAACCAGTAGTTCTTAATATTAGCGCCTTAAGACAAACAAACAAACAAACATCCAAAAAAACAAACTCTTCAGATTTAATATTATGTGAAAAGTTTATATGTTAAGAACCCCTTTTGTTCGTCCACGTTGGTTTCCTGTTTATAATATTAAAATTTAATTTAATAAACAATTCATTTAATCGTACATATTGTTTTTACTTATCGACAAAACACATCGATAAAGAATTCCAGCCTTGACGCGGTGGGTGGGTGGGGTGGGAACTACTAAAATTTTCGAGTTACCCCTCCACCCACCAGTGGGTTAGAATGGTGGGTTAGCGGGTAACTGCCCGAAAAACGAAGTGAACTGTGAAGTGATTGCCATGCCAGTTACAAATAACTAGCAGCCCGTCACGCGGTTTCACCCGCGTCCCGGGGGAACTACTTCCCGTACCGGGATAAAATATAGCCTATGTTACTCTGGGTGAATGTAGCTTTCCAACAGTGAAAGAATTTTTCAAATCTGCCAAGTAGTTTCGGAGCCTATTCAATTCATACAAACAAACAAACAAACAAAAAATCAAACCTTTCCTCTTTATAATATTTGTATAGATTTAAAGGACTGGGTTCAAAGTCCATGGACTGAAGATGATTGAGTTTCTTTTCCTTTATATTCATTAGTTTATTTTTTTGTTATTGTTTCAAATATTTGATACTATGTTGATTTCATAAAAAAGTACTTAATTTAAATGGTAATAAAACTAATTTCGGAACTGCTGTTTTAATTTAATAATTTTTCGATGTTAAATTGCAAAACATGTGACGTCACACTAGGGAGGGGGGGGGGGTCTCAGAAATGTGACCACCTGTGACAAGGACGGGGGAGGGCTCAAAAACTCATGAAATTAGTGTGACGTACTTTATGGATGGCCCCTAACGCTCTGTAATGCACTTAGGAATAACATGATTTTTATAGTGACTTTTATTACATTATTCGTTAATAAGTAGTTGTGACTTTTAGCATTATTTTACATTACCTTTATGTGAGAAAAGTCCCTATACATAAATTTTATTCTTTAGTGCACTACAGACAGAGCGTTTCTATAACTAAATAAATATCTTTTAATTCATTACAATTAAAGAAAAACGAATGGCGACGCTAGTGTGCGGCCTGCACGCTTTTAAAAGTTAAGTCCCACAATTCACAATACTTACTAAACCACTGTTGCCATCTTCCAGGGTGACAGCGGCAGCGGTCTCGTCGACGGCCAGAAGCTGGTCGGCATAGCGTCGTGGGTTCAAAACGACGCCTTCGAGTGCGCCAAGAACAACCTCGTCGTCTTCTCCAGGGTGGCCAGCGTGCGCAAGTGGATCCACGACATCACAGGCCTGTAGGCCAAGGTTGCTAGACTCCAGAGCTTGCGCAGTGCCGTAACTGGCCTTTTATGCGCCCGGTGCGAGCTTTCAAAACTGCGCCCGTAGTATCTACCAGTCTGGTCATTTCTGCGCCCCTCCAGGGTCTGCGTCCTGTGCCTGGGCACCGTTGGCACCGCCCTAGTTTCAACACTGAGCTTGCATTATACTATAGCCGGTGCGGTACTTAAACTATTACCGTCCCCAATAAGTACAAGTGATTTTAAGGCGGTTTGGAACCGCTTTTTTTAACGGGTGACTGATAACGTTACACACCCAATTAAATGCAAATAAATAGTCATATCATATTTCGCTATAACAAAATAAAAAATATAATTAATTCCTCAAATATTGCGTAATTTAAAGACTGTTAGTTTTTCGAAAGTACATAGTTATTTGCTATTTTATTATGGGTT
This sequence comes from Nomophila noctuella, assembly GCA_958496325.1. Classification (NCBI taxonomy): domain Eukaryota; kingdom Metazoa; phylum Arthropoda; class Insecta; order Lepidoptera; family Crambidae; genus Nomophila; species Nomophila noctuella. Next base: position 12,747,663 of record OY292491.1, read on the forward strand.
TTATGACACAACTAAAAATGTACAATTTACTTCGCAAAGAATTATGTGATAAAATATATGATGAAATCCACTTCCATCAAGCTATGTCAGCTGATATAAAGTTGTGTCCGAGTTATAGCAAGCTATAAAATGAATGCATTGTATGAGGAACTATTTAGGGATATCAACCTAATCAAATACGGTAATGAGTTAGTTATCTTTGCCCTAACAACGGGCGCATATCAACTGGCACAATTTGTTACTAGGTTTACTACTTACATACGTACTGGTTTAAATATTGTAAATAGGCCTACAAATCTTAATTTTATTATAATTCACGTTCTTATATTATAATACTTATAATTGTGACATAGTTCTAGTCATAAACCCAAATTGTACGGTTTTACGACTTACAAACTTATTAAGTTATTGTAACTTTTTAGTAAATATAAATAACGATTATGAAATTCTTAATATATTCAATACTTAATAATGTCCATGCTCTCTGTTAAAAAAGGCCTCTGAAGTATAAAACACTCAAAAAAATTAACTTTTCTTGTTTAATATGTTATAAGTGCTTTTTGTACTTATTTATAAATCTGCTACCATTATAAGACGTGATAAATATTATACTTTATATTAAGTGCACTGTTAGTTACCACCTTTATCATAAATTATCTGTTGTTTACATATTGTTAGATTAAGAGCGTTTCAAGTGCCACATAGGCGAATAGGCAGATAATTTAAACAAAATACTGACAGTTCGTGGTAAAACATGACTTTGAAAGTATGTTCAAGCCTCTCTGTGAATAAATAAATATTATAATTCGTTAACTATGTTTTGATCATTGTGTAATACCCAAGAATATAATAGTGGCTAGCTAGCTAGTTCCCCTTCTCCCCAAAATAACTTGACAAGTTGATAATTTACACCAGGTGTTATTGGGCTGACAAGTTAGTTACAACTGAAACGACGTTTATGTTCCTGAAAATTTAATGACTTTAATAGAAGAATAACTAAATTAAAACAGCAAGATAGAAGAAAAATCATTCATTATTAACATCATCTTTATCTGATTATGTTCAAGCAAAAAGACCAAAATTAATCAATGACCTAACAAAATATACAACAAAAGTCATTAAATAATTAAGTCCAACCAATCAGTTAGTTGACTGCGACAACGATCGAACCGATACACAGTAGTATTGTTTCAACTTCACCATTTAAATGAACTAGTTACATAATACAACTTACAATTTTGAATAATATTGTGATTAAAAGAAAAAGCTAAATAATTCTTTCCTACTTATATAATGTGTAATAATATAAAGTGTCGACTACTTATAATATGTATACTATCTTTAAATTTTCACACAAAGAGCGGAGCGAGGCGGGCGCGGGCGTCTGCCGCGAGGCGTCGTGTCTGTCGCGTGTGTCGCGTGTGTCGCGTGTCGCATGTCGCGCGTCGCGCCTGCCGCGTCGGGCGCCCGCACCGCTACCGCGCGCGCTCGCCTTATGCCGATACACACCACAATCTCGCTAAACACTAGGTCACTTATGCCGAATGTTAGACAAATAAGAAAGCGACGACTTCCCAAACCAAAATTACAGTACTAACAATTTGTAGATGATGTTAATCGATAGCCCGGGCTGCGGCCGAGACCGGTCGTCGTCTGGCGGGCGCGACCCCGCTCCTTGAGCTTCAGCTTACGATTGTCAACTCGATTACGTAAAGCGCGCTAGGCTCTCCCATCAAATCGTAACAATGTAGCTTTTTTTGGAGTTTTAATTTTTTACAATATATAGGATTTGTTTCTATAATTAATTATATCTAATATTTACAATGGAGGTGAATGGACATATTCAAAACTCTACTTATAACCTCGAAAAAATAATCCTGAAATTCCTACCCGAAACGAACATTATCTACAACTTTTAATAAAAATTTAAAAGTAAACTCTCGCCACAAATAAATCTAAATACAGAATACAGATCGAGTTTGCGTTTCTGACTCGTTAAACGTAATGAATCGACGCGAGTGTCGTCGGGAGTTAGCCGCGACGCGGGCGGGCCGGTCGGTGGTCAGGTGGCTAGCGGCGCGGACGGCACGCCACCGATGCCATCAGTCAACTACTAGTAAATGAGAGACACAAACTCGATCGAATATTTATTTAGAGTAAAATCAATGAAGGTATGCTCGGTGTGTGCGGTGAGTGGGGTCGGCCCGCTCATATCTTGTGTATCTTCTGCGAGACGACGACGGGGTTGTTGCGGCGGATCTCCTGCGCGCCGAGCTCCCGGTAGTCGAACGAGCACTCGTGCTTGTCGCTGTACCGGTGCACGGCGCAGAACAGCCCCCCGCAGCGGCACTCGAACCCTACCACACCAACCAACAGGCACCGGTTAACCACAACCACTTATCATCACAACCATTAGAATCATTACAAGCATGACAGCTCAGATAACATAATCGCTCAATAGTTTTTCAGGAACTAAACATAAGACTTGTCTTTCTAGGACTAAGTATTTATTTTATGCTTAGGCAAAATAAAATTATAATTCCTTTATAAATTGTTTGACAGACATTACTCGAATTAATTATGTTGAATTCAGATTTAATTTGAGTAATAAAATTTTATTCTACTACAGATATCAGATGTTCAACAAAGACAAAACGCCCAAAAAAATATTGTACCAATCAACACTAGACATCATTATTGCATGTTACCTAACTTAGTAGTTACTTATCGTGCCGCGAATTTAAAACAGCACGCTACCTACCTACGCATCTAAAAAACACTAAATGTTGTCTATCCGCTCCAGTGGAAAAACACTACAGTTAACCTCTGGCCGGTCTTTAGCCCAATTCCACTCTAATGAATCCGTGTCTGTAAGACGGCTGTTTAATCGTTGCGTTGCTTATCGCCTAGTGTCGGCCAAATTGAAAGGTATATCGATAATCCATTTTTACAGTTCGTATTAATTTGCGAGAGAAACCACTGGCTTTATTTGTTTAAATTTATTGACCATGTTTTGCATATGATCAGTATCACTTTAACAATGAACAATAATCTTCTATAACATTGCAAAAGCCATTTTGAAATCTTTAATTAAATTTATTTTGTTACAATTTGTTGCACCACAAAATGTAGTCAACTAAAAGTCACTTTCAGAAGAAAAACAGTTACTGAGGTGACGTTGAAAGTAGACATTTACGCAAGTATTATTTACGCCCATCACGAGAATACAATATTGACACAGCCGATGTGTTCGTTTATTTCACTATTCATGCGGGCCACATTCAGATGAATTCAACAGCGCAGAATCTTTCTAGAACTGTTTCAAAATAATTTTAAGATTTTTTCCCCTTCCACTTGTAATTTGTACATTATTTTAACATTCAATTACTAAATTACGATGTTTAAGCTATTGCAAGCAGCCGAAAACAATAGAAAATTGCTTATCGTTTACCAATAACCTACACAGCTTTAAGTTAACACATTACTGTACCCAGGCGGTAAAAAAAATAATTATTGGAATATCTTACATCAAGCACAACGAAGAACAACACATTTAAACAATCTAAATTGATTTAACCTCTCCCGATTACACTGTAGTAACTAGAACTACATGTCGTCATAAAAACAAGTTGTCTGAATACCACCTCATCGCGTATTTAGATAAACCGTTCAAACAACATTGGATAAATACCAAGTTTACTCGCGGTTGTTGTAGCACATACACAATAAGACATTACGATGATAACGGAGCGATTGGTACAAAAATAACCGTGGAAGAAAACTGCTATATTCCACAAGACTTCATTATTCTTATCTGTTCAACAAATTATTAAGAAATTCCCTGCTCAATTACCTATCTAACTCTTTTAAACTTAGTCATTACCTATTTGAGCACAACTGAAACCTACGACTACCTACCAAAAATCAGTCTATAATAAAACTGCCAGATGACGAACGCTATATTATTGGCGTCTTGGTTGAAGACACTGGAATACCACGGAATGTATATTTCATCTTAAAGATCTTATTCAGGGCCTAAACTAATTTTATTTAGGGCTACTATATTGATTGACTGATAATCTGTCCTTAATACTTGATCTGTTTACTGAGTTACTACTCAGTATAACTAGCCTATCCCAAACAATTTAAACTAGGAACTGAACCAACATAATTCACACAACTTCAGCATCTACACACAGTAGCTATCTACCGCAATATTGAAACACGTTCTGTGAGCATATATTGAGCGTAACTTGAGCGGTACTTGAGCACATGTTGAGCGTGCTGGTACTGACCTGTGAGTCCAACCTTCTTGCGGCAGACGGCACACCTGTTCTTTTTCTTTTTGTCCTTGCTGGGATCCTTGTCGTCGGCGTCCGTGTCCGAGGTGCCGGTGCTCGTGCCGCTCGTGCCCGCTCCGCTCTCCTCCTCCAATTTCTGAAGTTTTATAAATAACAACTATTTAACATAACGTGAATACAAAAAAAAATACAAAAACAACTCCATATGATTCCCATACCCCCTCTCTATACAATTGAATAGATAATTCACAAATGGCGTCGTGGTGCAGTTAGATACATGGCAATTTAATGATCATGAAGATAATTATTAATACGTAAATCCAGTTATAATGAACATCTACGACAGTAGTCAAAGCGAAGTCTTAATTACGTAATACGATACTGAAAACTGTACGAAGGATAGCATATATACGCGATACATGTATCGGAGCACACCGCAAGGGCACGTGGAGCGATCGTGATATGTAGCGCACAGCAGAGGCTGCCTACAAATGGATTCATCAGATAACATACGATACGAGTAATGAAACGAACCCTCTTTAGATTCTTTTTATTTGGATCTATTTCGGAAACGCGGTCGTTTTTGTCGAGCCGCGGCGAGCGCTTGCCGTTTTTAGACGCGGCCGACGGCTCGCCGAACACCTCGTGGGGCTCCTGGATCTCCACCACCTTGCGGAGCTTGGCCTCGTCCGCCAGCCCGGAGTCGTGCTCCTTCTCTTTGGTTCCATCTGGCATCGGCAGCGGGGTGCTGTCGTTTATTTCGATGGACAGACGCTTGTTTTCAAAACTCTTCGAGCGCGACACGCCGATGCTCTGCTCCATGGCAGAGTTCTGCCCGCTGTTGCTCGACTTGCTGTTACGTCGTATCGCCTTCTTCAGTATCCTTTTTCCTTTCGATTCCTTTTTGTTAGGGTCATTTTCCATCATTAAGATTTTTTGGTGCTTTCAGGTTGGACATCTTGACTGCAATTTAAATTACTTTCTATGTATTCGGACGACCGATCGATAACAATTCATTCGTATTAATTCAACAGACTAACGAAAGAACTCTACTTACCACGTGTTACGATGTAAATATGCCCCTCATCTCGAAGTTCGGACTTGGAGATAAAAGGGAATAAAAATGTTACATTTTAAAAGTTAACATGGTAAAAAATAATATTAAATTGTTTACTGAATAACTATGGTGGCAAATAAACAGCTAGAAATTATATATTTTTTGGTTTGATTTTTGTACACAATATGTCAAACTGACAAAAATTCGTATTTCAAAGTTTTTATTCCAGCCAGCACGTAGGTCTGAGAATGTATTGTCACATTGTCAATGGAAATGGTTTCTCTCTGATAGCTCAGTAAAAAGTTTGATACTGGAACTCGAGCATAAATTATAATTTTACTTCTCGACTGAGCTCAAAAATCTAAATTAATACTACAGTCAAGATCTTGCTATTTTTTAGAAGGTTACTTGTTGGAGCGTAACCAACTAGATCTTTTTAAGTATAGAATAGGCGGACAAAACGCGACCGATGTTTGTTGCATTTTTTTTTTACAAAAATCAACGACTAAATTTTGCCTGTGTGTGTTATCTTCCATCTGCAATATACTGCAGGCCTAGGCACGTCGACCTTCGGTCACGTATTTTCGTCTCTTTCGTATTTCTTCACTAATTGTATCACATTTATAAATAATTTTTTTCTACGCCTTTTCGACCTCCTTGTATTAAGAAATCCGAAGTATAGCAACTGCTTTTCAAACTGTTTCATCATCATGCCTGCTTTATCAGTTTCTTGTAGTGGCAACTGCGGCAGGCCACGCAGTACGCACGCAGATTCATCTATCAACATACCTTCGTATGATTCATTATTCGTTCATTGTTAGTGTCGCGCCCTGCATTTTGTTTATTTTTGTAGCGGCCGTACCGCATAGTACACCCGCGCGAGGCCCGGAGGTCGGCCCGCACATCTCTTGCAATGTATGTACACGCACAACACAAACAATGTACACACGTACTGTTTGCAAATCCAACAATAGATATATCAATGTCGCGTACAAGATAAATATCGTAATCGAGTATATCAGATTCTTCTATTTAAGGTCTTTATATCAATTTCATATTCAGACTCGACTAGCAGTGTAATCGCTCTTCACATTCCGCTTTGTTCCATAGAATCAATATTTATAAATTCCAAGACAAAATAATGTTAATGTTAAAATTTACGCATTTAAAAACTGACTTTGAGAACTGTGTATTGTTATCGTAAAAGTATAAAATTACAGGCGGGTAAAAGACCTCATGCACGACGAAGACAGTGTCGTAAGTGACAAGGCCAATGGACTGACGGTGAAGCAAACATGCTCGAAATATCTGTGTAAAAGGTATTCATAATGTAGTGATATGAACAGTCTAATTGCGGGGGTAATTAGATTGTACACATAAAATATGTTTGCGTTGCATTTCAATGACTGATGAGGTTTATTGCTGTAGTCAGAAGCTGGGCTATGTAAGTCGGCACATAGTGGTGGGAATGGCAGCGTCAATGTCATCGATTGCGAGCGAGTGCGGCGACTCGCGCGGCCTCTGTCCCGCTCGGGCGTCGCTGGTGACGTCACGCCACTGATCGACACTGGCAAACCGCGTTTAATGCACCCAAGGTGAAAACCACTAATGTCATCTCATCAGCTGTGATGTGATGCGAACGCCCCGCGACGTGTAGTTACTAGTTATCCGTCATCACAAATGTGAGATGTAAGAGCGTATTGTTTTTCCTCATCACGGTTCGAAATAAAATTACAAATTGAGATTTCAGCGTAAGCAACTTCGATTAGTTATTGCGTAAACCGTTGCATCGATCATGACGCATGGTAACTTACGCTGAATTATAACCGCGAGATTATGTAGTGTTAACATTGAGTGCTCTTGTTTCCGCGTCTATAAGGAAGGCAGGCGGCGCGCGCGCGTCGGAAGTTGCCGCAAGGCGCAGAGGCGCGTCGCGCTTCAATGACGCGCCGCGGACACCGCCGCGGTGCACTATCGAAGCTACTGCGATAAGCGATCATACGCTGATTGCATAAATGTTGGGCTATTTTAAGACGCAAATTCGACTTCCAACTTGTTGCGTGCGTTGGCCGTGCAGATTATTGCACATGAAGCGTCATTTTATCACGTTAAGTGCTCGAAATAATGGATAGCATGCATTTTAACCAACTGGAAGTCGGTAGTAATCGAAAAGGCTTCTGTTTAGTTCATATTTTATTGAGTCCAACATTTAGACAGGAAAAATGTACCGTTCAAACACGTGATCACACAAATTGAGCAACAATTCAGCACTATTTCTACTTTTCAAACCACAAGCAATCTATTCCACGAATACTAATTTTCAATCAAATCGTAGATGCGGTTTGGTGACCTCTCCACAATCTACATAGCAGAGCCGTTATTTGTACATTCAATAGTAATTAAAGTTTTGAACATTAGTAGGTACATTAACATAATGATATACAAACAAGTCAAAGTATATTAAACTAGGTAGGTACCTAAGCTAATATAATAACGTCACAATGAACATAAAAACAGATAGCATAAGCATTACTGTTATCAATAAGAAATTAAAATATGTAGGTATACCTATACAATTGTAACACAAACAATATGTTATGAAAGATACCCAAAAAATAATCAGTCAAAAGTAAAACGCCAATGTAAAAGATGACGTTATGTCGTTATTTCATACCTATCCATTCAAACAAGTAGATAGGGCTCGAGTTAAAAGTTCCATGCTTATCTAAATGGTTGACACATCGAACATGTTTACGCTGCATGCACGCACGGCAATGACCAATCATAATCAGACCGCCTGCGTCAGTTACAAACTATAGTGTCCCGCGAACAAAGCCATTGCAACCACACTATCAAATATTTTAACACAAGGTTTAGTTTTGTGGCACACTAACTTCATAATCATTTTTCTCAAGAAAAAAAATGACGTTAGACAACGTAGCAGTCGTACTGTAGTTAACATGGTAATTAAAAATAACTTATCAAGTTAGCAATGGTAGTACTCTGCCATAGTTATCAAGGATCTTTTTATGTATTGTTCATTGAATCACGTCAAGAGTCATTACTATAGATGCGGAAGTTTGTGTATTTATTGCTTTACAACCCGGAAACTGATTTGAGCCGAATGAGATGAAATTAAATATTCTCAATAGTACGCTATAATCACGCGTAAGGAGCGAGCGTTAACCACACAAATACGTAAATGCCGGCGCGTAGCCAAGCGAACGAATGGACGAAGGTAATTTGAGTCAAAAGTTATTGATGCTTCGTGCATGTATTTCAGATAAACTACACTGGATCTACGTCATATTATGCCGATTAAGTGATTACTTGTGTTATCAAGACATTAAATAATATTATAATGAAGAAATCGCATTTTCGACATAATTTACGCTTACCAATGTACTTTAACTTGGCTTGCAAGCCATGGTCCTGATAAGAGAACCGATAACGACATGGTGATATGAGAGTAATGGTTTTCTATGCAGCTCAAGCAAGGTTAGAAAATGAGGCTCAAATCAATGCTGTAGAGGAAACGTGCCCATCCCACGACTACGCGCATAAAGCAGAAGGCAATGGTTCTGACCACATGATAGCAGACAGTGTGGTGATAGGAGAACAGTGGCCTTACGTCGGTAGACTCATAAGCTACGTTAGAAAAGGACACTAAAATCTATGCTGTAGAGGTAACGTCCCCATCCCACGACTACACGCATAAAGCAGAATGCGATGGTTCTGACTACATGATGGCGGATGGTGTGGTGATAGGAGAACAGTGGTCTATCGTCTATGAGCGGATCCACAAGGTATGTTAGAAAAGGACACTAAAATCTATGCTGTAGAGGTAACGTCCCCATCCCACGACTACGCGCATAAAGCAGAATGCGATGGTTCTGACGACATGATGGCGGATGGTGTGGTGATAGGAGAACAATGGTATCTTGTCTATTAGCAGATTCATAAGGTAAGTTAGAAAATAATGCTAAAATCAATGCTGTAGAGGTAACGTCCCCATCCTACGACTACGCGCATAAAGCAGAATGCGATGGTTCTGACGACATGATGGCGGATGGTGTGGTGATAGGATAACAGTGGCCTCAATGGTACGTTAGAAAAGGACACTAAAATCAATGCTGTAGAGGTAACGTCCCCATCCCACGACTACGCGCATAAAGCAGAAGGCGATGGTTCTGACGACATGATGGCGGATGGTGTGGTGATAGGAAAATGGTGGCCGCTTGTCTATGAGCGGGTTCACAAGATATGTTAGAAAAGGACACTAAAATCAATGCTGTAGAGGTAACGTCCCCATCCCACGACTACGCGCATAAAGCAGAATGCGATGGTTCTGACGACATGATGGCGGATGGTGTGGTGATAGGAAAATGGTGGCCGGTTGTCTATGAGCGGGTTCACAAGATATGTTAGAAAAGGACACTAAAATCAATGCTGTAGAGGTAACGTCCCCATCCCACGACTACGCGCATAAAGCAGAATGCGATGGTTCTGACGACATGATGGCGGATGGTGTGGTGATAGGATAACAGTGGCCTCAAAGTAACGTTAGAAAAGGACACTAAAATCTATGCTGTAGAGGTAACGTCCCCATCCCACGACTTCGCGCATAAAGCAGAAGGCGATGGTTCTGACGACATGATGGCGGATGGTGTGGTGATAGGAGATCTGTGGCCTCAAAGTAACATTAGAAAAGGACACTAAAATCTATGCTGTAGAGGTAACGTCCCCATCCCACGACTACACGCATAAATCAGAATGCGATGGTTCTGACGACATGATGGCGGATGGTGTGGTGTTAGGAGAACGGCCTATCGTCTATGAGCGGATTCACAAGGTATGATAGAAAAGGACACTAAAATCTATGCTGTAGAGGTAACGTCCCCATCCCACGACTACACGCATAAATCAGAATGCGATGGTTCTGACGACATGATGGCGGATGGTGTGGTGTTAGGAGAACGGCCTATCGTCTATGAGCGGATTCACAAGGTATGTTAGAAAAGGACACTAAAATCAATGCTGTAGAGAGAACGTCCCCATCCCACGACTACGCGCATAAAGCAGAATGCGATGGTTCTGACGACATGATGGCGGATGGTGTGGTGATAGGAGAACAGTGGCCTCACGTCTGTGTGCGCCTGCGGCTGCGGCAGGGCGGGGACGGTGGGCGCGGCGGCGGCCAGCGGCGTCGGCGCGGCCGGCACGAACGGCGCCGACACGGGCGACGGCGTCGTCGCCGGGGGCTGCTGCTTCTTCTTCAACGCCTCCTGGAAAAGGCGGACAGGCGTGTCAGTTACACTCGATAATCAATTGTGACATTCAACGGCAGAACGAAACCGGTGACTTGAATAAATATTTTTGTTTTGCATAAAATATTTCTTACCTATACAGAAGTTGAGAAAGAACCTCAAAAATAAAGAATGTTGTCACTGATAAAGGATTGTGTCAATGAAAATAACACTCTGCCGATCACACAAAATATGTTTCAGATCAAAAAATATTCTGATTCCCATAATTGCGTGGCTGGCGAATATCTTTACACAAAAGCAAAAAATCTCACAACGTGAGAAATCGTCTATGCACGATTCATGGTCATGAAGTTAATGTATTTCTACAGATTAGTTTCATGGTCGAGATACTAAAAGCTGCAGCAAAAGTAACACATTTTCGCAAACACTTTGTTTGTAAAAATCGAAAAACAAAACATCAATTTATTTTCAAAACGAACAATAAAAAAACAATTACTATGCGTAGGTTTAATTCAATTCACCTCGTAATATAACCATACGTTTATGGCGTATTAGATATTCGCTTAACAACGCATAATGTATAAACCCTGACGTCATTCTGTTTGCAGTACTATACACGAAGTACTTACGCAGCGAATGCATGAAAGCAATACGAGTGCCTAGACCCATTAAGAGATAAATCGGTACGTCTGTACACGTGTAAAGCGCACTAGACGAGGAACGTTAAATGGTACTTTAGTGCGGTAATAAACGACACGACTTTTGATTACAGTTTTCTTTCCTAGAACTGAAGTGTCTAGCGACAGCTGACACCTTTAAACATATTCATTATAGAAATATGTATAAACAGGATGCAAGTTTACTGCTTACTCTAGTCGAATACACGGTAAGAGTATTTTTCCCAGAAAAAGGAGGAGTCCTAGAAAAAGTAAGTTTTTTTATTTAATTTGTATGAGAATTTTTGTAGTCAAATATTTTTTCCTTTATTGGTAAAAAATGTCTCCTCTGTGTTATGGCTACGGTAAGTTCAAATTGGTCCTTACATTTTTCTTGCACAAATACAGGTAGGTACGCCCTTATACTGGTTTTATAATGATGCAGTACCTAATTACCAATATTACTTAATTATCAAACTAGTTAGTTGCTTGAGGAAAAAATCACGTATTGTGTAATAATGTTTATTTCCTTTACTGATATAAAGTTTAGTGAGTCAGTATTATAATAATCCTAAATACCAATAGTACGGACCCGTCATCGCAACCTACATAGCATGTTTTCTTAGGGGGGAAATCCTTGCTTCCCGTTAGACGTGAGTCATCGCCTAACTGGATATTTGGACGAGCGTCCCATTTACAGTTCAGTTTACTTGCTCGGGCGAAAGTGTTAAAAATAAACATACACCTTTGCTCCCAAACTAATAGAAACTACTAAAACATTACAGGGTTTGCTGATTCCAGATCAAATTGGTTGTAAGAAAAAGCATGTTGCACCCTCTCTTTATACATATTATGGGACAAGTCCAGAAAACTTATTCTCGGGAGCCCTAAAACTATTAAGGAAATCATCTAGAAAAAAAAAGGTATAAACAATGTATGTCAAACAGGTTATTGATGCAGAGTTTTAAGGCGTCGGTTAGCTCATAAGGCGTGGGATAAGTGCCCGATCTCGACGATCAGTGAATAGAGTACAATTACTGGAGTTGCACTAGAGCAATCAATGGTGCAATATTATAATCCTGCACAATTTGGTAGGTCGGGTCGGTAATGACCGCCGTAACCGAAACTCGGCCAGGGGGACCGTTTGATAGTTAGAGGTGACAAATATGTACCAATGCGATATGCTATACCAACACAATACATAACCAAAGTCGTCTTATCAGTGTTATCTTTAGATTGCGGTGATACATAAAGAGAAAAAACATACGACTGTGTTGCTTTGAGAATTTGGTTAATTTTCAAAATAAAATTTCACTTGCCCGAGCCCAGAGTAACAATGGGCGCTACTTTTATTTCTAAAAACAGTTGTGCTAGAGGATCAAAAACAGTTAGTTTGAGTGGCGAGTAACAGAATGTAACTGAGCAGCATATTCAGCTTGCTCTGATAACTGAACACAGAAGGTTTAGACCCCATTACCTAAATTATTTATTAAAACTAAGCCAAACTAAGGAATACGGAAATAACAACACAGATAATAAAAAGAATGTTAACAACCAAACTTGGTTTTAACAATCAAGATTGTCTACAATCAATTGATTAACTGAAGGTCTTCTTTCTTAGTTTTGTCAAAAGTACTTATCACAGTCGATCAACCCACATACACGGACTCTACATTCGTCTACCAATCGACCGACGTAGGCCGTCACACATACTTTAAAATGGTTGATAGGTACATCTTAGAGGTCGACATCTTGAAAGGTCTCGCTTTTTAAGTCTTGATACGGCCAGACCTTCTATTGGTTCCAATTAAAATAATATAAAAGATAACTATGCTTATTATAAAAAAATGTAAACTAGGCAGGTAGGTATGTACTACGCAATAGTTGCTGTTACCTAGGTATTCATTTTTAATTTAAAATAACAATGAAGTGAACTAGTCGCTTTCTACTATCTTGAAGTATTTCAGTATCTAATCTTTTATGTAAAATGTCAAGATGAGTTATGTGAAAAACGTGTAAACATGAGTACGATTGGAATGTAAAACAATATGGAGAACTTTCAACCAACGTCGTCACGTTAAATAGTGTGTATATACCTACAGGGTGGAATTTTGAAATGGGTTTTTAAGGGCAAGTTCATTAACCGCTGTAGTTATTTATAAGAAAACATTGTTAGACAACAATTTTTTTTTTGAGAAATTTTGATCTGCATTCAAGATTTTGGAAGAAGTTACAGACAGCAAATAAAAATGCTGAAATAGGCAAACATTTTCTTTCATGCCATTCGATCCTATTTTATGTGAGGTTCAAATGACTATGGGACCATTTGTGGTTTCATTAATAGAAATGTCAGAAATCGCAAAAACCTTTTCCCACACATTTTGTGTAGTAACTGAAAATTCTAAAAAAAATCACGCATACACAATTCGAACAAAAACAAATAAAATTCCAAGAAGTTATAAAAGAAAATCTGGCCATTATTAAAGTTGTCTTAGAAGAAGAACCAAAGTAATGAACCATGATCATCAGAAAATAGTTACGTCGCGTTTATTTCGTCGGAATAAGGTTCATTAAATCTTTGACATCAATCATATTCATAAGGAATATGCGCAAGTCACGTATTGTTAAGCAAAATTTGAGAAAGACTTCGTGTTACCTTGAAACAAACTGAGCAGAGACCATCTGTAGACGGGTTTCCGTAGAACCCGCACCCGGAGCGGCACAGAGCCTCCATCGGATTCGATTCACGCTCCATTGTTCCACAATAATTTCACTTGAGTCAAACAGTTTTAGTCACTTCACTCGCTCAAAGTACGATTGCACTAATTGTATATTGCACTGAGTCGTAACACACGATGTCCACAATGATTACACTGTACGATGTGTTGCACTGAAACGTTTTAATTTAGACGTGATTTATCTCTGGCTTGCTATCCGCGGTTAGTGGCTTTCCTTGCCGAAGTAATCCAACTGTTTCTTGTATGTCAGGATCGTTGAAGGCCCTGGAACAATCATACACGAAATGTCACTTAATATTCTTGAAGCTATTTACAAAAATATGCAGTTATGAAATTGGAACACATATAAAACTCCGTTCTGTACATTATCCTGTTATATAAATAAAAGTAAAAAGTTTATGCTCAAAGTTAGATGTAAATAATGAAATTAAACTGTTAAGCTGCGTTCTTATGCACAATACCCAAAGTTTTCACCGAAACAATGTAAGCCAATAGAAACCTCGTCATCGTGTATCTTCGTGCGCATAAGTGTCCTGTTCTAAACGGCATGCAGCCACATATTGAACACATTTGAGACTTAGTGCTGGTCTGTGCGTGATTATTCCGATAGAAAGTGGAATCTAGGCGTGGAATACGATTTCGTGGAGGCAAAACATAATATGCATAACGACAGGTTTGCGTAACAAGAGAGAGCTATAGAGCAAAAGTGGAACGCGCCCGCGAAACGGAGCAGTGCGGGCCCGCGCCCCACGGCCCGCAAGGTCGCCGCCGACGCACACTGGTCCACTTTGGCAAAATATGGGACATTCGCATCAAAGTTAATATTTTAAGTTCATATTTTTTTTACGTGCTCCTCTTTTGATTATAAATCACTTTTATAAATTGCAATTTTTCGAATAAACTTATAATCTTCGAGAAAAAAAATATCGTAATTTTTTTTGTATGGAGGAAAAGTGTTTGACGTTTATAACTCCGAAACCTGCGGGGGATTTGCGTTGAAACTTGGTGAGCTTCAAGATCTCATCATTCTCTATGATAAATGTCAACAAATTTTTTTTGTATCCTTGCAGTCTTCGAAGCTACAGGCGCTTGAACACTTAAAATAAAACTGTATATTTTTAAAGCTGAAATAACATTAGATAAAAAAATAAGTACCTTACAGCACCCAACAAAATATTGTTACTTGTATTATTAGCACTAGGCGCTAAATTCGAAGCCTTAAACCAAAAGAGGAAACAATGTTAATAGCATAATCTTACGATCCTTTTTCAAAAAACTTAAAGGGTCTGCGCTTAAATCAGCTTCTAAGTCTATAAAGACTTAATCTTCATCTTCTGAGGTTTTATGATCTTTACTTAAATCATTGACCTCAGGAAAAAGAAGAATATGAGTTTTTTTTATATATGGGTTTGAGATGTGTGATGTATGGATCGAAGCTCACTTAAAATTAATGTGTAATAATATGTGTGTGTTCTTCGTTGGGTTTCGTCGACATACTTTTTGAGTATGTTTTTCTTGAGTATGTCTAAAATCTTTGTTACGGGCTTCAGATGCCTCTTCTGATAACTTGCCTATGGGAATGAAATAAAACTGTTGACATAATATATCAGCACCATGGACCAAAAGCTTATGGACACTCGATGGAATGTAATTGAGTTAAGTATTTTTTCCTATTCTTTAGCAACTGATGTTCCCCACGAGCAGCCCACTGTTTAAAATCTAAGTTATAGGATATATGCAAAATGCATTCCAAGCACCTAATCCACATATGAAGCGAAGTCAAGACGAACTTGTACATATTTTCTGTTGCTGGTTTTTAGAAATAATTTCCCAATTATTCATTTCTTTTGGAGTTGCAAGACAAATGTTGCAAGTGTCACTAGACCGGGTTTCTGAATAGACCCTTGCTACTTTTTCGTCATTAAACATCATTGGTCTACAATAAGCAGTCGATAGCAAAGGGGCGCACTAGGCTTACCGTCAAACAGTCGAATCAGAAAAAAAATCCCCCGCTTTATATTTTTGTTTAAAAGTGCTGTGTGATGAAGACCCATCGCAGCCCCATTTGCATATAAATTTTAAAACTGACAATTCGAAATTAACACCGTTTACTTTGAAAAGGTTCTCAACAGTCAAATCTAAAAGTGCTTGAAGTTTTACTTTAGCACCAGTTTCTGTTACTGATATATCTCCAGGGTTTAAGGGTTAACACGACTCCTTAGCTTTAAACGTTCTGTGATATGATGGCAATTGGAAAATGTCTTAATCAATTCAGGTTGTTCTTAATATATTCTTCTTTAATTGCCATAGGCAAGTTATCAAAAGAGGTGAAGAGGCATCTGAAGCCCGTAACAAAGATTTTAGACATACTCGAGAAAAACATACTCGAAAAATCGTATACATACATCGCACATCTCAAACCCATATATAAAAATAAAACTCATATTATTCTTTTTCCCGAGGCCAATGATTTACTTGAGGATAAGATAGAAAGTAAAGATCATGAAACTTATGAAGATGAAGATGAAGTCTTTAGAAGCTGATTTAAGCGCAGAACCTTTAAGTTTTTTGAAAAAGGATCGTAAGATTATGCTATTAACATTGTTTCCTCTTTTGGTTTAAGGCTTCGAATTTAGCGCCTAGTGCTAATAATACAAGTAACAATATTTTGTTGGGTGCTGTAAGGTACTTATTTTTTTATCTAATGTTATTTCAGCTTTAAAAATATACAGTTTTATTTAAGTGTTCAAGCGCCTGTAGCTTCGAAGACTGCAAGGATACAAAAAAAATTTGCTGACATTTATCATAGAGAATGATGAGATCTTGAAGCTCACCAAGTTTCAACGCAAATCCCCCGCAGGTTTCGGAGTTATAAACGTCAAACACTTTTCCTCCATACAAAAAAAATTACGATATTTTTTTTCTCGTAGATTATAAGTTTATTCGAAAAATTGCAATTTATAAAAGTGATTTATAATCAAAAGAGGAGCACGTAAAAAAAATATGAACTTAAAATATTAACTTTGATGCGAATGTCCCATATTTTGCCAAAGTGGACCAGTGTGCGACGCCGGCCGCGCGGGGACACCGAAAAACTACTTACGACTAACGAGACGCGAGCCAGCCTACTCTTGCTCAAATCCCATCAAGGTTAGCCTTCACCGCCCAACAGCGTTTGTCGCACTAGTTGAGCACTCTAGACAACTCGTCAACGCGACCGTCCGCTGATAGGTAATATCATCATTAATCTCAGTCGTAAGCACGTCGCAGTAGAAACGCAGAATAAGCAAATCAAAAGGAACGTTCATTTAACCACGTCGCACTTTAATTTATTTACACATTATCAAGGCTAATAAATACTGCAATAAGAAAACTAATAATGATTTCATCATGTAGAAAACAACAATTTCCTTTCCAGATAATGTTTATCTATGAAGTCAAATGAAATGTTAATCATCATTAACTCGGAAGGTTCCCATACGTAGGTACAGTAAAGTAAATAATGTATCCTTGACAGCAATTGAAACCA
Organism: Nomophila noctuella; assembly: GCA_958496325.1. Classification (NCBI taxonomy): domain Eukaryota; kingdom Metazoa; phylum Arthropoda; class Insecta; order Lepidoptera; family Crambidae; genus Nomophila; species Nomophila noctuella. The sequence continues at coordinate 12,765,211 of OY292491.1, forward strand.
TGAGAATGAATGCACAATAAATCATTCAATAAGCGAAACACAATGTACGCCCGAACGTGTAATGGAAACTGGTCTGGTCTCGAATAGATCGCTGGGACGACGGAGGATAGCGTTTCATTATCCCAATCTCCAGGCTCGAAGCACGGAATGTGTGGCAATGATTGCAATTATGAGTGTTGGGGAGTGGAGCCGTGGAGTGGAGAGCGTGCGTTGGGTAGGGTCATTAGCATCGGGCCCGGCCGGGAGTCATCGACCGGCCAGCACGCAGGGGTGCAAGCGCCCGCGCCCGCGCATCTACGCTCGCTACACACACTGACATGTTTATAGCGCAATCCTTCCACCGCTAACTCCAGTTTCATGCGTGACGAACGAGCGTCGAGCGCTAAAATGAAATAACCCACTTATTAAACAATTCGCTTAGTTTACTAGTTTTGCACACTTTCACTGCCTACCAACTTTACGAAATTAATGCTCTATACTAATAAACAGGTAATAAGCCGAGTGATTTATAAATTGCTTCGATATAACATAAGCTTGTTTGCAAATGTATTTCAAATTATTTTTCCATTAACCGCATTTTCTTTTTAGGTACCTATTTCATATATTCACGCATTTAAACTTATTCTTTTGATTACAAGGAAGAAATCACACCACATCACATGTGATTTTAATAATCGATTAAAACTCATTTTCATGCTCAACGTAATGTGCCGTTTACATGAAAATCTATTAACGAATCTTGCATAAAGCAACCAATGCTCATTCGAATCCAGGCCAATTCTTCCGTTCACTTTCATCGGCCGTTTCAGCATCGGCCAGCCGATTCAAATACACGAAGCGCGCACACTGAACACTGAAATTTTATACGAATTCTGTCAGTTCATCCGTCTTGTTGACGCAAGGGCGGATCCAGCTTTAGCGCCAGGGAGGGGTCACATAGTCGTGGCCAAGTCAAGAACTAATAATTTAATTTTGATTATAATAGATAGGTACAAGAAAAAGTAGGTATTTATTAATGAAGGCACGTTAGTACTGTACTGTACTTAAAAAAATGTTTTTATTGTACACTTGAAAAACTCAACACATACACGTACCTACATATTTCCACCTAACCTGTAGCAGTGAAATTCGTGGCCAGGGGAGACCAGAACACATAGATTGGACTCCGATGTATGTTCAGCGCAAAGCTTTAAAGTCGGGCCACCTGATGTACTGCCGCGAGGGAGACCAAAAGTTCCAAGGTGGCGTCGGGTCACCAAAAATGAATTAATCGATCTCTGACAACGTTGTGGAAATCTCAAGTGTGTCAAACACTCAGAGAGAGATATAGTCTCACTCTCAAGGTGGTGCAAGTGTACGCTCCGACTTCGACACATTCGGACGCTGAGGTGGAAGAAGTATTCGATGAAATATCAAGGACCCTCCACGTTACAACAAAGACGTTGTTATGGGGGATTTTAACATTAAGGATCTAATAGATTTTTAGTCAGAAAACATAGAGGCCAGATACTCGTAAATCTAGAAAAGGAAGAGCTCTATTTTACGAACTCGTTCGGCAAGAACTAGTCCCATAGGAAATGGCAAAGCCCTGACGCTATGACGAAAAAGGAGATAGACTTCATCCTGGCGGATAGGAAACACATATTCAGAGATGTCTCTCCAGCAGCGATCACAGACCGGTCGAAGGCACTTTGGATGACTATAAATAAATAAATCGAAATCGAGATCACTCTTAGACAGCTCAAAGAAAAGCCCCTGAAGAGGATGGCGTTACTACAACAGAGCTGTTTAAGGCTTGAGGGAAACCCGTACTGAGGAAGCTCCAAAAGCTTTTTAACGCTGTCCTCTTTGAAGGGAGAACTCCGGAGGCGTGGAGTAGAAGTCTAGTCGTTTTTTTTATCAAAAAGGGGTGACAAAACCTGTTGGAGACCTATCGACGTCGCATTTCACTTTTAAGCCACGTCTAAAAGGTGTTCCCAAGAGTGATCACGAATAGTCTTGCGTGAAGACTCAACGATTTCCATCACCAGAATGAGCATGTGAGCGGATGCTGCACCATTAACTAGATCCACAAAAACAGGCAAATTTTGCGAAGACCGAGGAGTATAATCAGCCCCTGTGTCTAGGATTCGTGGAATTTGAGAAGGCCTTTGACTCATGGTTCTAGAGTGCCTGCAGCCATATCAGGTAGATTGGCGATAAGGTCATTGATATAGCTTACCGGATTAGCAAGCTGAAGTGGCAGTGGGTTGGTCATATAACCGAAAACCGTTGGGGTAAACTAGTTCTGGAATCGATACCGCGTTTCAGCAGGTGTCCAAAAATACGTTGTGTAGGACGCACAGAGGCTAGATGGGGTGACGATTTGCGCAAGATGGCTGGCAGGAACTGGATATGAGTCACCAAGGATCTGGCTGGATGGAGAGCCCTAAGCGTAGCTATGTCTAGCATTGGACTACAGTCGCAAAATTTTGAGAAAATAATATCTTGAAAATATCAGTTTTTTGACTGTAATGGCGTAAGGTGGAATTTTGAAATGGGTTTTGAAGGGCAGGTACACTAACACAACCATCCATAACTTTTTGAGATATTTTGATCGGCATTCACAGATTTAGGAACGATGATACTACATATGACTAACATACATTTTTTACAGAACATTCCTAAAATGTTTTTTCGTGCCAACCGGTTAAAGAACCTGCCCTTCAAAATCCACTTCAAATTTACACCATGTATAAAGTTTGGAATTTCAGAGTTTCGCGAAAAAATGCGTAATATGCTTTTTAATCTTATATCAATTTGAAGCGATTTACCTCTAAAAACTGATTTTTGTGACCCTTTGACGCTTATTTTTGTTCGCACTATATCATAAACGATTTTTCACGTGTTCCCAGATTGGGTTTTTAAATGCCTAAAATTACTGATATATACAGAATTTCGCTGTTAAAGGTCAGGCAGGTGGAACACTCTGTATCAAATTAAAAATATTAAATATGGAAGACTGTATGGAGACAAAATTGCTAAAAAATCATTGTGTACAGTTAGTGGTCCTCCTCAAGTCAGTCCTAGAATCAGCCCAGGGGGGGGTCATGACCCCTGTGACCTCCCCCCTGGATCCGCCCTTGTGTTGACGTCATCGTTAAGCCGACTTCCTCGTAGTTAGCTATGTAAGCCCACATGCATAGCTTTGTTGTAACAACGTTGACCTTCATCCTACATTACTGAAGAAGGAAGAGCATTGCGATAAATATGAATGAGGTCGTAACGTTTGCTATTTACAATTTCAAGTTACAAACCGTTGAATTTCCATCAAAATCAAGCATTCGCAATACAGTAAACCAACAAATAAATAATTTAAAAGCGCACAATATTGCAACTACGAAGTATGCCAAGGCGACTATCAAACGCCGTCCAGTCGGAAACGTGATGTTCAATTATAGCATTACGGTAATAGCGATATCCAAACCTTAACGGCGAATTAACACATTGAATATGTACAAAATACCTACCACAATGGTTAATTAGTATATTCTCACGTAAGTTCATGATTGGAAAACACGTTTGCAGTAGGCTATCAGGAAGTGTTTAGTTATATTTTCAACACGTATTACACGTAGGCACATCATTTATGATGTTTTCAGCACATAGAAAAGTTTGAAGTACGGGATTAGAAGCTCCCCTCCGTCCGAACAAGAGATGAGAAAGACGTTACGCAATAGAAGTTGTTAATATACCTATTCGACTAGACTAGGACAAGATAAGGTCTAAGATAGTGTATCATGTAGTGTACGTGTGGGTATAGCCGCGGTCGGGCGTCGTGTATGCGCCGTGCCCTCCTGACCCACTTGCCGAGTGTTCGCTACGCAATTCGAGCGCGACCCGCTTGCGACTGCACCGCCTCGGCCCGACACATGCGACTCACGGTGCACCCTTGTGTTGTACACGTGTTCTAACCACTAACCAAACTTCACATTTTTTAAACAGCGATAAGATTGCCTCCCACGAACTTCTACTTTCCAAACATTCTAATTCCAGCTTATAACATCTTCCAAAAGCTTCGAAATAGAGAAATTGATAGCAAATCACTACAAACGAGATAACTAAACCGACCATTTGGGTTAGAAAAGACCATCATCATAGAAGCATGCAAATAATGTTTTAATTATGGCAGCGCAAAAATCGCCCTGTCTATCAACATATTTTTAAACATACGTCTGCCATATGTTACTGTTCCTACTGGTGAAAATATATTGACTCATATTTAGGCCAACCTCCCACAGATAAAAATTAGGACAAGATAGCTCGTGTTCTTTGAGATACGAAATAAACACCAACTGTGACGTTATAATTTAGGTTGATGATACTGGTCCAATAAAACTGTCTCAGTTCAAGTAGGAGCGGTGCTCGATTTTTCTCCGGGTTGAGTCAAAATACAGGTCTGACGACTCGATCAACGGTAACAGTAACGGTACGAAGCACAAAAATCGTGTAGTGCAGAGAAACCTCCCAAAAAACTGGAGCTTCTACGAGATCCGAATAATATGCCTTTATGGGTGTGCACAATTAATTTCTAAATACCTTGATAAATCGCAATCAATATAAGAAAAAACAAAACACATTAAATATGTTTAACCAGAAACATCTACGATTATGTAGTGGGACTAAAATCCAAATTAATGCTCATGTGCTCTCACAAAATTAAGGACTCCATAATCCAAGTTTCAATACTTCCAATCGCTCAATTTATAATAATTAATTGCGTTACTAAAAACTAAATCAAACCAAAATAAACTAGCAAAAATCTCGCGACAACGCAAAAGATAAAAATATCCTAAGAAATATTCTCGAAATGTTTTCAAACAAAAGTTCACGATAAACCGCTGCTAACTCGGTGATAGCAGTTTTGATCGAGGCCAAACATTTCCTTGGCATGAGATTCAACAAAAATCACAATAATAATAAAGCTGCGTCTGCGGTTAGCACATTATACGGGTCTGTCTTAGCAAAAACGTCACTTACCAAAAATAGACTAGCCAGGGTCTCGCTACGGTGCCTTCCGCATGGCAAAGAAACTAGGAAGTGCAGGACTACAAAACAGAAAACCTAGAAGTCCATCCAATAAGTACAATGCGAATAACCAGTACAGGAAGGACAATGACATTAGCATTTGAAGGAAGAGCTTGCGTCATAGCTTGAACAATGACGCGACGAAAAATCGAACACGCATGGCAAGATGGCCGACGCAGCGTCAGCTGATCGCGCACACGCAGCGCAGCTGTGAGCACCGCTCAGCAAATATTGCTCTCTCTTTCGTTCGCAACCATTATACACAAAGGACGCAAATCATTGTTTGAAACACAATGCTCAGTAGACATTGTCACTTGGTTCCTAGCCGTTCCTTATTTCTCATTCTCATTCGATGAATAACAACAATAGACAACATTTTCAAGCCAAATACAATAATATCGTAGCAATTCGAACTCCAGTATAAAAAAAATACAAGTTAGTATAAGGAATTACGACAAAAAACTACGGGATTATTATTAAAATACACCTGACCTGATCTTATTGATAGTTTCCGCTCTTTCCTTGTTGTTGAGCAACACACTCGGCATTCAACACCAATTAGATACGAAAACAACTATTTTATCGTCACGTTAGGTATAGTGCGCAGTAACGTTAACATCACAACAACTTAGTTCAACGAAGCGACCAAATAATAAATCGGTACCTAACTAAAATGACGAAATAGAAATACATTCAGTTCTACAACAACTGTTTTCTATGAGTAACAAGTTGCCATTTCCTAGAATGTTCACGATAAGTCAAAGATAGTTTATTCTGGCACTAATTTTGTAACTACCTGTTAGTTGTATTTATTACGGTTGTAGGAGTCTTTAAATAAAAGCTTATTGTCGTTAATTATTTCAAACAAAAAAGATTTAACGACTTTGTAGAATTCATTCCTACCTACTTTAAAACAACATAAATTCTTTCTTATTTCAAGACCCTCATAATTTCAATACTTTTTATAACCGTCAGTAACTTTGATTGGGTCATTATCCCTTTGGCTTAAATCAATGGGCAATTGTTCTGCGTTAAATGTTTAACTTTCTATTACTTATTAGTTTGCATGGTAATCTACTCACAACTAAATACCTAATTCAGTCTTGTTTAAGATTTGAATGAACAAATCTTAAATATTTTTGCAAGCATTTATCATTATCCTTTTTCATATAAGATTCTCACAAGACCTAACAATTCATTGCCGCGCAGTTTCTGTTTTGAACAAAGAACAAAAGAAACAATGAATATCAGAATATGCATCATAGTGGAAATAATTACTGTATTTATCAATTTAACTACGCAAACATGATCCACATACAACGATTTAGGTAAGTTATTCTACGTTGCTGATAACAAATAACAGCGAGATAGTTATATTCAATTGATAAGGCGTAGTTAACTTGTACCTAAATGTACGGGACAAAAATAATTCGCCGATTCCTACAAGATTACTAATCTGTAGGTAGATTAAAAACCTAGGTACATACGTTTTATCAATGCCACATAAGGGCGAGCGAACGTCTTCAAAAAACCAGACATTATTTTGTGGAAAACAAATTGCAGTTCAAAACAAAACACGTGGGGACGTTGACCTTCTGGCATCAAGGTCGGGGCGGCGGCCTTCAAGCAGCCTAGTCTAGCTGGCCCACAGGCTCCTCCCCGGGCGCATCTCGAGACGCAGACGCACACAAAAACACCACACACTTAAACCACGAACAAATATTACCTTCGAGTGGTAACGCGAGCCCATGGCCACGTAGAAACTACGCTTGAAAGCGCCTCACAGCACAAACGATATCACAGCCACAGAGCGATCCGTGTGTAGAAACGCGCGCACTAATTTGCACTATTATCTTTAGAGATAAGGTGCATTAGCAGCACCTGATGGTGGAACGGTTTGAGTATCATGTAATCGCGTAAAGTCGGCCTCGCTACGGCGAGCTCCGGCGTGGTCGGCGTGCTAGCGAGAACTGGCCGAGCGCGCTCGTCGCTCGCGGCTCGGGCTCGCCGTCCCCGCTCAGCGCCAGCGGACTCGTCTCGCCCGCCTGCAACTATTCGCGTCATTCCGTTTCACACGCGCACGCACTCACCAATACAAACAACTATTCGATGCGATGCGAGCGGCCTGATAAACACATGGCCGACTCCGACTCGACCAGCCATCTCGACATCACACAACACCACGCTCTGCTCTAATCACATCGCCTAATATACATAATATTAGTCTATCCATTAACATTATCTTAATTTCACAACGATTTTAAAAACACAGGGCACATTAAACGGTACTGTTCTACCTCCGGCACTCAACATCGTTGGAATTTTTACCATCGCTATGATTCATTTGTTACTGAAAGTTTCGAAAACTGGGTTTTAAAGTAATGACTCGTACTCAAAATGTATCAGATGGCGTAGAAATAAATGACGTCAGGCTACAATGACGGCGGCATGTGGGCTTTATCAGCTGAACCAATCCAAAATGAAACCGATAAAAGGCATACAATTTTAGCGAGTTGTTTTTCAGCACAGCGAAACAAAACAAGATTAAGGCTCATATCGCAACTCACTCAAAGATTGTGGAAAATAAATAAATCAAACAGATCTTTGGTAAAAACAATTCAAAGTAAAAATACCAAGAAAAACCAAGCGAACAGTCCTAATCCCAAATGTTCATTACATTAACGAAATAACATGTCCATACTGCAAATGCTTATTCTTAAATAAATAACCCATAACAAAAACTTTAAAAAGCTATAGCAGTTCTAAAATTCAATAGGTAGGTACTCTACTCTTATTAAAATCACTCATAGATTCTGAATTTTATATTTTAAACTAAATTCCATAAAGCAAGGCTTTGAATAAGCTAAGAGCTTGAAACCTTGATATAAAATAATATTATATTTTTTTGAAATCAAAAGTGCGTTGCACTCGGGGATGAAAGTGAAAACTAAGGTCAATATTCGAATATCGGCGGCCGTTCAACCTCGCAAGTATGTACTCTTAAGTAGACACAGGGATATCACATTAATTAAGGTTTCAAGAGGCAGAATATTCATAGTAGGTAGGTATGTTTAAGCCGTTTCGTGAATGACAAGGTGTTTTCGATATCGGCGAGAGGTCGTGTCAACAAAGCGCGGCCGTACAGAGTACAGGCGTATGTCTGTACGCTGCGAAGACACAGGGCTACCAGACGATCCCGTTATACATAGATATCTTTAAATCAACAATCTGTTATTTCTAGAAAATAATAATTTTCAACAACAAGTTATAACCCCAATATAGACATACAAGACTCTTGAGAATTAGCACCAGTTTTATTTGTGACTGTAAATTAAACCAAATAAGGAATATATTTACACAAAAGAGGACTAATAGAATCTACCTACAAAATTTCCAAAAGGTTTCAGCAAAATTGCGACTCAAAACATTTAGCTAATTAAAAAATACGAAATCTTGTTCCACTTCGTCCATTTACGCAGCTGAATAAATGCAAGTTGGACTTTATCGAATAGGTCATTGTGACATCATGACTCACGGCTTTCATGTTTATTTAGGGAAAGAAGGAGGACATCGCACTGGCACAAGCCAGGTTCCCCCGCTATTTCCTTGTGCGTTGTGTCGTCGGCGTCTCGCGCGGCCCGCTGGCAACCTTGCCGCGGCAGACAAAGCCGCGGGCGGCGCGATCGTCGCTCTCCCCCGAATTAGTCCTGGGCCAGGGCGCTGACCCCGCAGCCGCCGCGTCGCTCGCGCGCTCCGCTACTCCACACCTCGCCCTCGGTCTACGCACTGCCCAGACTTGACCCCCATGCAACCCCCGCATCTCATTTATTTTACAACAAACGCGACCTCGGGAATGGCACGATCTCCGATGTCATATAAGCACGTGTTCATTGGTCTCAGGTCAATGCATTGTTGATTGATTCAACTTTTGAAAACTAAAGGACTATAAGATCGAACAAACATGATATTTTAATTTGGTTACTTGAAATGAGAATATTGTCAATAAAATCACGATTGATAAAAACTTATCCCCTTTTAAACGAATTCACGCGGCAGGACCATTAGTGCCGTTGCGTTTTCTAGCCTTGATTGGAGGAAGCACGTGGCATTAACGTGGTATTTCCATAAAACAAAAGTAGAAATAAATAGATATCAAAACAGGAAGTCTACTTTTATACGCAATATTATCCTCATACCTTAGAAGATACTACTTCGAGATGTAGTAGTTGGGAAATCGTAGAAAAAATATATATTTAAATGTCTAAAAGTTTGGAGTTCCCCAAAGGCTGAGCACCTACGAGTATTACGCCTTTTCCGTTATGGGATACTTATGGAAGCGTCGCTCAATGTGTAATATTGTGTAAAATGTCATTAACATACATGACAGTTCTTTTTATACCACAAATTAACCCTTTCGCTGCGGATGGCGAGATAACTCGTTTACATTTATCTGCCTCTACACAATTAAACGGGCCCAATTTTCTCTGTCCTTCCACGACAGAAGTTATAGTTATATACATGATTAGTGTTGCCAGGTAAAAATAAAAAAATCGACGCTTGCGTTCGCTGCTGAAGGCGAGTAATCTCGTCTTGATTGGAGATGATTATATACGGTAGGCGAGTTAATACGTCCTAATTAGGGGTAAAATGGCTAGAGTTGAATACGTGTAAATATTTGTAACACAACATTCGTCAATGAGAGCTTTGATGACAAAGGTGAGGAGTCCCTTGTTTTAACGTTAAATTACGATCTAAATAAAAATTAAGTTATTGGTAAATTTGTAAATGCTTAGTTTCTGTTAAAATAATTCTAGTTCTGCTTGGTTTTAATTATCTGATAAACGTTTCTTTTTTTTTCAGCAAAACATTTATGTATGTAGGTATAATCAAATAAACACAACTGTTTTTTATAGCTATAATCATAATGTTTTAAAGACATGCTATTTACTACGGAACCGCATTTTAAAAACTTAGTCACTCTTGGCTGATTTACATCTAGCAACATTTACCCTTATTTTCCTCAATTGACTATACATTCCTGAGACGAGTAAACTCGCCTACCGCCGTGCGGGAACGCTTTTGTCAGACGGCATATCTCGTCTTCCGTATACCAACGCGACTTTCGGAAAACGAGTTATATCGTCTTCAGTATACGGTGAAGGTTTTGTGAACGATCAGCCCGCAGGGAAAGGGTTAAAAAATATGTACATGTCTAGTTGGAAATGGGATCGACTCCAACAAGACAACTTATTTAATATGCTGTATGTATATGCGTGAGAATACAGAAGGTCGAAAACACCTGATTTTTATGTCATTCGTTTTTGAAAGTGATAAATTAGTATCTAACATTTGATTCACTTCAGGCAGTAATTGTAAATACTTTAATAAATCATTCAAACTGTTATTTATAGGTATTTATGTACAAATGTACGAGCTGATGTCGCGAATATGATGCTTTAACTAAAGTTAATGTTACTGACTATGGAAATCAGTTTTAAAAAGGTGATTTAAAAAAAGCGCATTTTTAATTATTTGTGTTTGCAGAGAAACTAAAATATTACAACTAGTTAAAAATAATTAATTGTAACACACTTGTTACAAAATAATTATAAATTGTCATGAATTTAATGACCAACCTACTCGTAATGTCGTCGGCAGCAAATTCATTTCGAGAATCTGCCAATTACATTCACATTACAATAGTCATTAACTCATTAATGTTGTCATTAAGCCGTACTGAATCATGTTAAAGAAATGTCTGCATCCTAAATGAAGAAAGCAAGATAATAGTGTTTAGATAAGATAATGTACATGTTTTTTGGTCGAGAATAGTTTCTCACCTGATGTTGGAAAAGTGAATTCCGTACCAGACAAATGTCTTTCCAAGTGCGCAGGCCCTTCAGCTCACAACCAGGCGACACCACGTCTGTGCAGTGGAGGTCAGCATCCACCGGCATCACAATGAATGGTTACACTACCTGGGAACAAACATCAATTATTGTACACATTTGCATTCATAATTCACCAAAATAATTTGTTACCAATAACATACTATTAAAGTAATTAATGAAAGCAGGTAATATTGTTCATAACAAAGAGCATAATTTAACTGTTTAAGTACTCTCATAGAAAATTTTATGGTGCACCAAAGAAGACTGATTAAATTGCTTGATTTGAATTAATGTTACTACTAACCAACATAATTAAAAAATAAAGCTTTTCAATTATATGACTGAATGGTGTTTATTTAAATCTAACAGTAAAAAAAAATTATGGGTATCATATAGGTACTCATGAACATTTGTTACTGTTCAGGGAAAATAAGTTTAGGTACAATTGTACTTGTGTTTGTTGTAATGAGGTTAACAAAATCATTGTTTACAATGAAAATAACAAAGAAGGCTTACATACTTCTGGAAACATGAGTGAGCTAAATGAACAAAGCTTTTGTTTCCTGTGTTTAATTTTACATGTACTCAGAAATAGTTGTTTGGTTCAGATATTTCTGCTTGTAAAAAACAACGGAGCAATAAAAATTTATTGCCACTACTTGCCAAGATAAAAGAATTTCTTGAAAATATTGAATTGATTTTAAAAATAATAGATTACTAAACTTTACTACTATTACTCCTATTTTCTCATATTTCAATTTATATTTTTGGTTTGCAACGTTCAGAATAAAGATATTTTTTATGACATCTGGTGGTTACAATATTTTACAATATTGTTTGCAATAAAGATGGAAATATCAAATGAAGATTTGAATTATTATAACTAAAATTATTAGAAGAATTCAAACCATAGTTGCAACTGGTCTGACACATAAAATGTGCTCTTTGCTAAATGACTACCATCTTAAAATAAAAATTAACGGCAAGAATTTACTGAACATGATTTAAAGGCATGAGGTGATAATGATAATTTTACCAAAGATATTACAAGAATTTAATTTTTTGTTTCCATAACTGTATTTTTGTTTACAGTACTATTCATGAAGTTTCCAAATACATACCACATTGCAACCAAAATCTGTTTTAGACAATAAGATCTCAAACTCTTTTTTACTCTTTGTTATAAACTTCAGTCATTAATTTCAATACAGGTAAAGAACTGACATTATTAAGGCTAAAGCAAGAAAGTAGTTATATTTCGAAAATGTCAACTAAACTTTAATGAACTGATAAAACTCACACTAATGACTGATCAGTAATTATTTCATAGAAGCAAATATATATCAAATCAACAAAGTACCCAATTACTAAACTACAATGATAATTAGAACACACCCAAGGAAGATGTGTTTGGAATTTTAAACAATGCAACATCAGCTCAACAGGTTGTAATATTGCAAAATTATAAAAGTTGAAATAAATTAGTAAATGAGTTACATGCAAGCAAACCAGATATTAATTAAAGCAAATTATATTCATATTAGTGAGCAAGGTGAATAGAACAACTTTATAGCATTTCCATAAAACAACATTGATGAACACAACAAGTGGAAAACAAAAAGTCCATTTGTACCTAAAAGAAAAACACGAGCATACTATTATTCTCGGTTCAAATGTGTTAGATAGAATCAAGGCTGGTGGCTTTATCAAACTTACCACGTTGATTTTAATTATGTAGCTACAGGAAGTCCAATGTCTCCCCACATATTTTTACAAAGGGCTAATTGCGTATTGTGATAAGCTAATGTATTCCATGTAAAGTATAAATAATACTAAACTTATTAATCACTCAGAACAAAGAGAAAGTTTACTTTAAATCGAAATATTAGTAAAGAAAGATTTGAAACTATGATGGTACGCCTTCCAAGGCAGTGTCATGCAAAAAAATGCGTATTGAATAATGGTTCACTAAGCTGTTCTACCAAAGGCTTATAAATCCAACGTACATGATGATTATTAACCTGAAAACATGCATTTGCGTCTTCAATGCAATCCATTTATTCGTTAAGATCTTCGGTTATAACAGAAACAAAGAAAATATTGAAGAATTTAGTAATTGGCATTCACGAAGAAAATGGCGTCATATCACTAGTCACGGAACAAGGTACAGTTTCGTCATATGAAAGCACTGCACGCAACCACGTTAAAACATCACAAAAAATGAGTACATGCTAACCAATTGATTTTCTTCATAAAATTACTCACTTTGAATAAAAATTCCAAAGAAAATCATCCAAAAACTCAAAGGACTGATGACAAGGCACTCCACTCACCGTTTGCAAAACCAGACTGATGTCACGTGACCAATTAATGTTGCCAGTGCAAAAAATCGACGTACCATGGACAAACGCTTCACGATTTTCCACTCTACAAAATTATTAACCAACAAAATCTTAAACGTTCATGAATGAATCTCCAAAATATATTTTTATAGACTATGTTAGACAAAAATCATGTGCTTTTATAATACTACTAGCGGCCCGCCACGCGGTTTCACCCGCGTCCCGGGGGAACTACTTCCCGTACCGGGATAAAATATAGCCTATGTTACTCTGGGTGAATGTAGCTTTCCAACAGTGAAAGAATTTTTCAAATCTGCCAAGTAGTTTCAGAGCCTATTCAATTCATACAAACAAACAAACAAACAAAAAATCAAACCTTTCCTCTTTATAATATTAGTATAGCCTAGCGACCCGCCCCGACTTCGCACGGGTGCAACTAAGTTTATTAGTGTTTCCCTACTACATTATGCATGTAGTACAAATAAAAACCTTCCTCTTGAATCACTCTATCTATTAAAAAAACCGGCATCAAAATCCATTGCGTAGTTTCAAAGATTTAAGCATACAAAGGGACATAGGGACAGAGAAAGCGACTTTGTTTTATACTATGTAGTGATTGTAAAAACTTGTAAAAACTAAGATACATTGACGTATTTATAGTTTTAAATTATTTTAAAGAGCGTTAAACAAAAGAATAAGAAACTTTCACGGACATAAATTCTAAAAAATAAACTTCTAGAGAACAATGGTTGTAAAATGTCTTTTCACGGCTCGAAAGACTCGAATTTAAGAAAAAATTGTCCGAATTTCGTTTTCGTTTTTATGAAGCTTTTGCATTTTCTATTAGTTTGCGACAATAAAACTTGCATGATGCCAAAAATGATCCAATATTAACCGAGAGAGTGAGTTGTCAAGGGTAAAGAGACTTTGAAGTTGAACGCTCAGAAGATAAAACTGAGGCCTTACCATCAAGTCTTAAAGCCATCTAAAAACCAGTTACATCATGTAAGGCGGCATCTCACTTACTCACTCGTATAAAGATTGCTTTAAGACTTGATAGTAAGGCCTTTGGGCAGCTTCCTGTTAGAGTGACAGGAAACAGTGTCACTCCAAGCTCACTATTTTTATCCGACTTAAAAAAAGGAGTGTACTCAATTCGACCGTATTTTTTTCTTTACAGCGACGGCATAAGCGATGTCTGAGGTCCTATGTCCGTTGAGTTTGGAAAATTTTAAAAAGTATTTGTTTTTCGTTGAATAAAAAAATAAATACAATTTTTTTGCGTTATTTTACCCGTTTGATTTGATTTAAAAATAAATGTTCTCAATTTTAAAATGTTTGTAGAAATCACGCAATCATGAAAAAGTCATATACCTACCTACATAGCTGACATTGTACCTTTTTTTTTCTTTCTTTTAAAAAGATAGCAACATTATAAGGCTGTTTTGACAACTACACAAAATGTCAGTGGTTTTTGACGTTTTCACTTTTTTGACGTTTACACTTTACAATACTGTGAGTGAAAATAAGCTTTACAAAATAACCTAAAACGTTGTTCCTGAGTTGAAATACCGTCAGTAATAGTAATAAATAACATATAAATAATAATTAAAATAAACTAAATACATCATAATGCCAACGATATCTGTAAAACGAGACGCGTTATTCGCAGCACTTGGAAAAAAATACAGTAAGAGTACAATATTTTTAAGAACACGTAAGCATTAGAAATTTGTGTATGAAAATAACACAATATTATTAATTTTTAGCTGATGACGAGTTCCAGGATTTATGTTTCCAATTTGGACTGGAATTGGATGAAGTCGTAAGTAAAAAAACATAATTCTGGTCTTATTATGACCAACACCAATACACTATAATTTTCGTTTTGCAGACCACAGAAAAGCAAATGTTGATGAAAGAACAAGGAGATCAGGCCGGTGTGGGGGTCTCTGAAGAAATACTTTATAGAATTGATATTCCTGCGAACCGCTATGACCTGCTCTGCCTTGAAGGACTAGTCGATGGTTTACTAGTTTTCCTAGGAAAGTAAGTAGAATATAAATAATATGTTTAACTTCTGTTTGACTTATGATTCACTAGCAATGTGTAGTTTTTTATGTTAGAATTAAAGTTTATAATACTATTTAATTTAATTTAATAAGACACTTTAAATATTTCAAATTGGAAAATTAAATATTGTGATTTCAAAAACTTTATCAAAATTATAGAATATTGGTAAAACTTTAATCAATTATAAATAAATAATATTTTTATATTCCAGGAAAGCACCTCCTCAATACAAGTTAGCCAAATATGAGGACTGTTATTCACTTCACTTAACACCCGCAACTGCACAGATAAGGCCATTTGCAGTGGCGGCTGTGCTCAAAGGAATATCATTCACAAAGGAGTCTTATGACAGCTTCATTGATTTACAGGTGAAGCATTAAACTTAAATTAAATTCTAGTGATTATCTCAATAGTTATATATCCAATTAGCTATTTTTAGTCAGTGCTTTTTTAATTAATTGAGTATAATATTTTTTTTTACTTTTTTAAATGAATAAATAGTGCATTTTACTTTACTTAAAATTATTATTGGGAACTAATGGTCCCCCATGACTTCCACACACACACAGAATGTCTTATATAGCTTAATACATCCTCAACAAATGTACAATTCATTGCAAAAAAGAGTGATTTGAACCATCAGTTCCTGAGATTTCAAACAAACAAACAAACAATTTTGTATAGAACAGATGCAAACTTAGATTTTTATCATACATGGTTAATTATTGAATGTACACATTTGTTTGATGTTCATTTCAAGGTAATTTAAAATATATTTTCCCATAAATAGCTTTAATGTGGAAACAATACAAATGTAGTCAATATTGTCTCTTATCATTTTATTAATAGTTTTAGTGACCGAGAAGTTGTTAAGTGTTTTTAATTCAAAGTATTATTTATTGTAATGAGCACTTGTAAGATTATCTGAGACCAATTGTCTTAACATTTCAGGACAAGTTACATCAAAACATTTGCAGGAAACGGACACTAGTTGCCATCGGTACGCATGATCTGGACACAGTGCAGGGGCCGTTCGTGTACGATGCTTTACCGCCAAATGAGATCAAATTCAAGGCTCTCAACCAACAGAAGGAGACAACTGCTCCTGAACTTATGGAACTATACTCGGTAAGTTAACATTTCTACATGAATTTATTTTCATTAAAATATTATGGCTGTATACCAATCTTATCTAGAATTTGGCATATTAACTTTGACCTACCTTGAAGTGTTATCAAAAGTACCTATCCACTTGCAATTTCAGTGTAAAATTATGTGTTATATGTAATTCAATAGTAAATTGTGCTGTTATTGCTGCATACCTTGATGATCTTTAAACAAAGTATGAACTTCATCGAAAATTAACTTTTTGTTAATATACGCTCACAAACACCAATATAATAACTATTGAAACCATATCTGTATATTTTGTTGATATGTCACATAAAATCAAAAGGGTTAAAGCAATTATGAATTACTTGTGTCATGAAAATCACTCATTGGTTTATTACTTATTTGTTTTTTCTCATTTACAAATGCCTCAATGGTCTAGTGGTTTGATTCCCGGGTCGGGCTCAATGGCTCAATTTATGTTTATTTTTCTATCAGGCCGGGTTCGTGATCGCCAACCCGTATTTATGCTAAAACCCATCGTAATTGTAAAATAAAAATGATTTCAAATGATGGAGGCCTTTGCCCTGCAGACCTTGCAGTGGGACAGTAGGCTGATACTTAACTTCCCATTTCCAGAGCCACGCACAGCTGAAGCAGTACCTCCCCATCATCCGGGACAGCCCGGTGTACCCGGTGATCAAGGACAAGAACGGCGTGGTGCTCTCCATGCCGCCCATCATCAACGGCGACCACTCCAAGATCACGCTCAATACGAAGAATGTCTTCATCGAGTGCACCGCCACTGATCTGACAAAGGTAATGTGATAAGAATTTTACTGTGCAGTAAATTAGTTATAGTTACCATCGTATTTTTTAGACCTTGAATAATGAAATTTATTGTGAAAAGCTGTTTAATATTATCATCGACGTGCCACCAAATAATTTTGACTTTCTGATTATGTATATGGATAAAAAATAATTATGCACTCGCGTTAAATGCTTTTATTTGACAACTAGCGCAGTCATTGAAGCGAAAAATATGGTCCAACCTCCGAATTTTTTTACTGTGAACCGATTTGCATGAAATTTTGGAATTAGTTTCATTGTACCCTTAAATTCAAAAGTGAAAATGATTTGAACGCCGCAACTACCCCTGGAGTGGTTGCCACCCCATCTCGGGGGTGAGTATTCTTTTTTTAAGATAACCTCGGATATCGATTGGAATACTAATATTAAGCAAAAAATCATCTATGAAGTTTTTCGATAAATCTAATACTTTTCAAGTTATTGGCAATTGAAAATTCGCAATTTTGTCACGTTTTTCATCGGTTTTTTGCAAATATCTCCAAAAATATAAGTTTTATCGAAAATTTTATAAGGAACAAAATTGTAGCTGGTAAAAAATTAAATAATTTTGTTTATCCTAAAGTTTTCTATGTGCAATATTAAGATATATATTAAAGATCGTTGCCGTTTTTTATTTTGTCTGCAATTTAATCGATTTGGTCAATGTCATCTAGCGGCGAGCAGATGCATTTTATGGATTCTCATAATTAAGAGTTTTGTAGTGCTTGAAATAAGCTTTCAAATGAGTACAATTAAAAGTCTTTTGCACGTAAAATAAGTAAGCTGTATTACAAATAAAAGGATCATCGAATGCTTTTTCTTGTAAATCAATGGGTTTCACAAGTGCCATTTCCAAGCTATTCATGCTATCAAAATTTCTAAAACAGCATTGAAAAGGTAATTAGAAGAACTACAACATCCTTTATTGCAATATATAATTAAAAACGTTTTTCGAAAATGGTGAAGGGTTAAAGGGCTTAAGAGAGGCTTTGATTGCCGCTGCCACGCGCTCTTTAAACAATCATATCTCCGTCAGTTTTTGTTTAACAGAAATAACAAAATTACTAAATTTTTTGTCAGAAAAATACCTAAATTTTTTATCCCCACACTTTTATACGCATCTATCGTAATTTTTGAGATATTATGAAAAGAAGGTGGGATTTTTTAAAATTTGAGATTTTATATTTTAATCCTGTCTATTTTGAAAAATATGTGTCCTAAAGCAGCCAAACTGATACAATTTATCAAACACTTCATAATAAAGTTAATTCTTGGCGGAATACGAATAATTTCAATTCTGGTGGAAATGGCACTTATGAAACCCATTGTTTTAAAAGAAAAAATATTGGATGCTCCTCTTATTTGTAATACAGCTTACTTATTTTACGTGCAAAAGACTTTTAATTGTACTCATTTGAAAGCTTATTTCAAGCACTACAAAACTCTTAATTATAAGAATGCATAAAATGCATCTGCTCGCCGCTAGATGACATTGACCACATCGATTAAAATGCAGACAAAATAAAAAACGGCTTTGATCTTTAATATCTAACTTAATATTGCACTTAGAATACGTTATAATAAACAAAATTGTTTAGTTTTTTACCTGCCACAATTTTGTTCTTCATAACATTATCGATAAAAGTTATATTTTTGGAGATATTTGCAAAAAACCGATGAAAAACGTGACAAAATTGCGAATATTCAATTGCCAATAACTTGAAAAGTATTAGATTTATCGAAAAACTTTATAGATGATTTTTTGCTTAAAATTAGTCCTCCTATCGATATCCGAGGTTATCTTTAAAAAAGAATACTCACCCCCGAGATGGGGTGGCAACCACTCCAGGGGTAGTTGCGGCGTCCAAATCATTTTCACTTTTGAATTGAAGGGTGCAATGAAACTAATTCCAAAATTTCATGCAAATCGGTTCACAGTAAAAAAATTCGGACCCAAAATTCTTCATTGCCTGCACTAAACGCGCCCAAAATATTGCGTCTCTTGCCGTTGGTTTGTAGTCCTAGATTAAATTGTCCCTAAAAAGGGAAGCACCAAATATCTTACTTACTTAAAAATACTTAAAAAAGTACTAATTTTTGCAGACAGCATTCTGCATGCACTTGCACGGGTGGAATACTAAATACTACTTTTACTCACAATTAATCAATAATTACATTTCTATTACTGCCTTTACCTGCCTACTGTTCATCTTTCGTGAACAACTAATCTAAAAGTTCCTTAACCAATAGGCCGTAGCAACAATTGCTAACGATCCTAAAGCCAACTGAACCTACAAGCAGCATTTCAATTCCGCAGGCCATAGTAGTCCTAGACACGGTGGTGTGCATGTTCTCCCAGTACTGAGGACCAGCGCGCGAGGTGCAACAGTGGAAGTTGTCCATAGTTCGGAATCTTTTTGACAGTAAATGAAAGAAAGTCAATTGCCTACAAACCTATTTTGCCAACAGAACCAACAAGCAGTATTGTAATAATGCATGCGCAAATGTGCAAATAAATAAATAAAAAAAAAATTAATTCCCCAGGCCATAGTAGTCCTGGACACGGTGGTGTGCATGTTCTCGCAGTACTGCGGGCGGCCGCGCGAGGTGCAGCAGTGCAAGGTGTACGCGCCCGACGGCACCTACGAGCTGTACCCCAAGCTGGAGTACCGGGAGGAGACTATCAGCGTCGATAAGGCGAACGGGTATATTGGGATCAGGTGAGTTTGCGAATTGGTTTCTAATCATTGCATTTACAGGGAGCATATTGCATGTAAAAATTGAAATAATAATATGTATGTCTTTTGCCACTATCTATTTTTCCATGGTTCTTTTAAATAATTGAAAAAGATTGTGATCTCTGACTCCATATTTGGCAAATTCAGTAAAAACTTATCTTTGTAATGAGAATCACTACACATATTTAAAAGAAATTCGCCATCCGCCCTCTGTTTGTCCATATGAATGCTTAGATCTGTATAACTACATAACGGATTTTGATGAGTTTTTTTAAATAGATGGCTTATATTTTTAAGGATGGCTTAATGTATAATAAAGTTTGAATCTTTAAATATTTGGAGTGGGGTTGGTCATCACACAAAAGAAATGCATGCTATATACCTCGGACCTCGGATTGTTCTTTTTGCCAGAAGAAAGTTTTTGATCTTAGGTTATTCTTATTACATTCTCATATTGAGTAATTTTGGAGGTAATTACGTTTCGTATATTGAGTCACATTGTTCCTAACAAACTCACCTAATGTTCCAGAGAAGACGGCGACAAGCTAGCAGCTCTGCTATCCCGCATGTGCCTGACGGCGTCGCACGAGGACGACTCGCTGCGGGTCCGCGTGCCGCCCACGCGACACGACGTCATCCACGCCTGCGACCTGTATGAGGACATCGCTATTGCTTACGGGTAAGTGGTCGGCGGTCAAACAGAGACAAGCTAGCAGCTCTGCTCTCCCGCATGTGCCTGACGGCGTCGCACGAGGACGACTCGCTGCGAGTCCGCGTGCCGCCCACGCGACACGACGTCATCCACGCCTGCGACCTGTATGAGGACATCGCTATTGCCTACGGGTAAGTGGTCGGGGTCAAACAGAGACAAGCTAGCAGCTCTGCTCTCCCGCATGTGCCTGACGGCGTCGCACGAGGACGACTCGCTGCGGGTCCGCGTGCCGCCCACGCGACACGACGTCATCCACGCCTGCGACCTGTATGAGGACATTGCTATTGCCTACGGGTATGTGGTCGAGGTCAAACAGTACAATATGGAGCCTCAGGGAACTGAAGGGTAATTTTTCATGGGGAGAACTCACTACATACCAGGGGCGTTACGAATATTTGAATATAAAAAATTGAACGCACATGAATTTTAAGTTATAAATTATAATCCCGAAAATCCGCAAAATGTAGTACAAAATAAAATTGGAGTAAATATAATTAGATTTTATCTGATGCACTTTGATCTATACTTCTATAGGTACTAATTTAAAAAAGCTGAAGAGTTTTTTGATCATTTGTTTGTATGACCGTGCTCATCTCAGGAACTAGTGGTCCGAAATAAAAAAAATCCTACCGCTAGTTAATTTTTTTTTCTACTACCCCAATTTAATTTTGGTTTGAAATGGCTTCTTGACTATTCAGCCGTGTTCTCACATTTGCAGTGGTTTAATCAACGGTTCGTTTCCGCAGGTACAACAACATAGTCCGGCGTCCGCCCGGCGTGGCGACGGCGGGCGGGCAGACGCCGCTCAACAAGCTCACGGAGCAGCTTCGGAACGAGTGCGCGCACGCCGGGTACACCGAGGCGCTTACTTTCACGCTCGTGAGTCTATGATTTTACTACTAATATTTTGAGTTATGTATACTACCAAAATTACATATAGAAATTATAATCTGTCTAAAAATATCTTTTGAATGAAAAAAAAACTAAAGGAAGCTATACACTAAAGAGGTGTTAGTTTGCATAAGGCTTTTTTCGGTCATAGTACAAAATGTGGTTTTGTGACATTGTGACACGCTATTGGAAGTGATTAGGCATTTGATTAGACATCTAGAAGAAATTACTAATTATTAGAAAACAAAACAACATAATTATTTTCTTTAAAAGCCAATTTATTTTTGGATTTGTTTGTTTTGAAATTATTAACACTAATATTATAAAAAGAAAAGATTTGTATTTTTGTATGCATCGAATAAACTAATAACTACTGGACCGATTTGAATAATACTTTCACTGCTGGCTAGCTAGCTACCCGATCGCCGATGAACATAGGCTACTTTTAATCCCGGAAATGTGGAGGTAAGGGGTGAATATTTGAAAAAAGAAATTACGCGCGGGTGAAACCGCGGCGGAAGACTAGTTCCAAATAAAATAAAATAACTATATACATCATGTTTCCAGTGTTCCCGCGACGACGTAGCAACGAAACTCGGGCGCGCGATCGAAGACGTGCCCGCCGTGCACGTGTCCAACCCCAAGACGCTGGAGTTCCAGGTGGTCCGCACGCAGCTGCTGCCGGGGCTGCTGAAGACGCTCGCCGCCAACAAGAAGATGCCGCTGCCGCTCAAGCTGTTCGAGATCAGCGACGTCGTGCTCAAGGATGAGGCATCCGGTGAGTAGGGGGAGGGGGGGACACGTGTCCGACCCAAGACGCTGGAGTTCCAGGTGGTCCGCACGCAGCTGCTGCCGGGGCTGCTGAAGACGCTCGCCGCCAACAAGAAGATGCCGCTGCCGCTCAAGCTGTTCGAGATCAGCGACGTCGTGCTCAAGGATGAGGCATCCGGTGAGTAGGGGGAGGGGGGGACACGTGTCCGACCCAAGACGCTGGAGTTCCAGGTGGTCCGCACGCAGCTGCTGCCGGGGCTGCTGAAGACGCTCGCCGCCAACAAGAAGATGCCGCTGCCGCTCAAGCTGTTCGAGATCAGCGACGTCGTGCTCAAGGATGAGGCATCCGGTGAGTAGGGGGAGGGGGGGACACGTGTCCGACCCAAGACGCTGGAGTTCCAGGTGGTCCGCACGCAGCTGCTGCCGGGGCTGCTGAAGACGCTCGCCGCCAACAAGAAGATGCCGCTGCCGCTCAAGCTGTTCGAGATCAGCGACGTCGTGCTCAAGGATGAGGCGTCTGGTGAGTAGCCGAGAGCTGACGGAGGATTCACGGTAGGCATGAAAGAAGCTGGTGGCGAGGGGATCTGACTAAGTTATTGCACGGCGGTGATAAAGAATTTCTTCTGGGTTCACTGGCAGTAAAGAAGTCTCGGAAAAACTTTCAAACTAACCTAACCTTATCTTCAGGAGCTAGAGAACCGAAACACCACTAACAGCTTTGCAAGGAACATTCATAAACAGCTTAGCAATCACAGTGAGATAATAAGGTTCGCCTGGATAAAGGCTCATGTCGGTTTTGCTGGGAACGAGACTGCGGATGCTGCCGCCAAGCGAGCAGCAACTTCTCGTACCGCCTTTGACTTTCAGCAGTTTCCTGTGAGCTTCGTGAAAGCCAAAACAAAGGCACTCCACCAGGACATCCACAACACGAGGTATACGACTTCGCCCACCGGCTCCTGCACACGAATGTGGCTACCTGACCTGGACCACATTTCCGAAATTTTCACCAACCTTGAGTACTCCTTCCACCTTACACAGATACTAACTGGTCATGGATATCACCGACAGTATCTGCACAGGTTCATAATATCCGATACTGATAAATGCAATTGTGACGCTACCGTGGTTCAGTCCATGGACCACCTTTTACGCGAGTGTCCGAGATACTCAAGGACACGGCTAGTACATAAGCAGATATGCTCCTACCTCGACGTGTCGCCATATAATTTATCGGATCTGAAGAAGCAAGACCGCGCTCTGCAATCCTTTGTTACTTTATGCAAGGATATAGTAAACACACTCAAAAATTATAACAGCGACTGATTCCCATTAATATGCAAATCTTACCGTAATGAGTCTATAGGTCTAGTCGTATCAAATAGCGACAGACACATTCAACATCTAAAACGTTAATTTATTGCTAGTTTGAATAAAATATTTTCTCTATGAGTAATTCTGGAAAAAACTCACCAGAAACAATAAAAAAAAAACCTAACCTTAGACCAAAACCTTACAGGGTTGCGCAAAATTCTGCCTTAAGCCCTGTCCTACATCTATAATAGCCCCCAAAAATTGTTAAATTTCCAGCACCACCTAGTGTCTGAGATTTCGTGATCGGTGAATGTGTAAATACGTGAGTGACATTTCGCTTTTAACAATATATAATTTATTTATATATTTTCTCACGTGTTCTGTAACTCGCCAGAGACGGGCGCTCGCAACCAGCGGCGTCTGTGCGCGGTGCACTGCGGCAAGGCGGCGGGCTTCCAGTTCGTGCACGGGCTGCTCGACCGCGTCATGGCGCTGCTGCGGCAGCCCTGGGACGGCGCCGCCGGCTACTGCCTCAGGCAGAGTGACGGTGAGACATGATACAAAGAATAGTTGGATAGTAAAATAGAACGGGAAACCCGGCACCTGATAATAAATTGGTCATGGCAACCGACAAACAAACAACTACTCAATACATCAGTCCTCATTATCATCATCATCATTATAGCCTGTTGGAGTCGACTGCTAGACGATGACTTCCAGTAGATGGGGGAGAGGAGGGTTAAAGCTCATTACCAGCTCCACGACAGCTGGCGGATTAGTTTCCAGTGCATGATGAATAACAAAGCACTGGGAAGAAATGCACCAGACAGTA
This sequence comes from Nomophila noctuella, assembly GCA_958496325.1. Lineage (NCBI taxonomy): Eukaryota > Metazoa > Arthropoda > Insecta > Lepidoptera > Crambidae > Nomophila > Nomophila noctuella. The sequence continues at coordinate 12,789,798 of OY292491.1, forward strand.
AATAATATGAATTAATGTTCTGTTTGAACACATAATCTGCAGATAGTGTTTTGACCAAAATAATAGATAGCTATTTCCTAGCTATCTTCAGCTACGGCGGTAAATTTCACAAATAAGGAAAGAGTTTATGAGACCTATAAACAAGTTGGTACAAAATAATAACATATTAAAACATCGTGCTTGCAGACCCAGCGTACTTCCCCGGACGGTCAGCAGAGGTGTTACTCCGCGGGTCTGTGATCGGTCGCGTGGGCGTGCTGCATCCGAGCGTGCTCGCCGCCTTCGACCTCGCCACGCCCTGCTCCGCCCTCGAGATCGACTTGCAGCCCTTCGTCTAACAGACCCATCGTATACCTACCATCGTGATATATATACCTACAAATATTTATTAAACGTTATAAATATTACATGCACTGTGTTTTTTTGTACCACTGAAGTACAGACTACCGCACATTAGAAGAGACACTTTGGATTTATATAGGGCTGCCATCTCAAAAATGTGGAAAACAGGACAAGAGGCGACATAACCCCGGATTTTAGAGTCCGAAAGCCGGACACCATATCTTCAGCTTAATGAAATCGTCTCGGTTGGTGTTGCCGTTTTTTTTTTTTTTTTTTTTTGCGTGTTATACCTTCCCCGGACGTCGGTGTCTTTCCCCGGACGTCTGTCTGAACCGTGCCCGGACGCACCCCGGACGCCCTCTAAACTAGGACAAATCCGGGGAAACCCGGACGGATGGCAGCCCTAGATTTATACCGCCCTTATGGCAGGTGAATAAGCACAACTATTGTATTGCGAAATTCTGCGGTTTTCGTCACTTGTAATGCCATGATTTCCCAGTCGCCAACTCTGTAAGTTCTGTAACATACATAAAAAACAGCCATGCCTACCTTGACCTTAACACATTTTATTAGGTGAGTAATTACCTAATGAAATGTAGCCCAATATTTAGAAACAAAGTATGCGTGTATTTGCGACTAGGTATTATACTAAGTAGGAGTTTAGAGAATTTAAATAATGCCCGTAAATAGTATAGGTACATTAAATACTTTCGTTAGCGATATTTCCATATTTTCTAATTCTCAAGTAGGTACTGGAAGAGTCAGGGCATATGGGTGCAAACGAAATCATTTATAGGTACATATAATATGTTATTCTGAAGTGATCGTCCTATCTACGCAATAATATCGTATCGCGTACGTCGGCAGTTCTCAAATGATAACGTGACATAACATTGACCAACTTTGTATTGTATTGGAAACTGTGTCATTATAACAAATATATAGACATAAGTTTTTCGCAAACACCTTGTAAAATAGAGGTCACAGCTTAAACGAATTTTACAAATGCTTATTTAGAAAAAAGGATGAAGATGAAGTTCTTGTAGTGGATTTAGTACACCTTTATTTTACGCCAAGAATCCATTATTATGAATCAGGTGAAATTTCAAGTCGTCAATTAATGAAACAAAAAAGATATTGTCGAAAATACAATTTATAGTGTATGTGACAGTAAACAATACAAACAAATAATAGCTATTAAATCACATTTGTAACGTCTGTGTCCAATCCTGTAGGCAATAACTCTAAAAGTTCCTTGTGAATGTCTAGATTAGATAAAGCCTTACAGTACATACATCCTGAATAATTTCACAATTATAAATATATATTTCATATTAAATAGTTATTGACATTGAATTAAATCGGAAATATTGATTCCGTGATAACTGATAATATAGTAAATACATTAGGTAACATTATATATTTTATCAAGATTTATTATTATTCAAAAATAACAATGTTCAGACAGGTTTTAGGTACATTTTTCAACAATACTTATAATTATTATTATTGTTAAGGCACATTAATTTCAATTGACAATGTCGTAACAACATTTAGAGAGGCGGAAATCAATCGAAATTAAACCCTATACTCATAATTAAATACCTGAGTGAATACACGAAATTAAACTATAATTAAATAATTTTAATACTTCAACATTTAACACCATGCTATAGACTGGTGCGTTTGAAGTGAGAAAATTTGTTTACCTACTGGTCTGCCAGTCACCTTGTAACAAATAAATAGAAAAAGGCACAGTGCACCATAGTATGGGTTTAACTCCATACTATAGGTGCCAGTAGATAAGCATATTCCCACATAGTTCAAAAGCATTTAAGTAGTACCCTTAAATGAGCAAGTAGGACTTGCCTCCAACCTGTTCAAGAAATACTGATAACTGTTTCAATTAAATAATATTAAGAAAATTTGTTGACACATCCAGCACAACACAACCTACAGCTAATAAATCCATTATGATAAACATACATAGGCATAAATATTTCTTGTCATAATGTTCCAGCCTTAGTGCATACCTGTTTATTTTATAAAATAGCTTTTTCTGTTTTGTCAAAAAATACCAATCTTTAACCCAATAATCTTTTTAAAATAAAATGTATATTAATAATGCTATCATGAGGTGGACGGAGATCTAAACTGCTTTCGTAAATACTAACAACCTTATTGATTTCAATCAAGCAGTAACTGTATGTCAAACATTTTCTCTAGCTCTGATCGATTAAACTCGGGTGTGATGATGAAAGGACAGAGGTAGAAGGAGAGTTCCTTCAGGTTTGGTGCACTGGTTTTTATTGCTTTAGCTACTTGCATTGTGACATGGTGGCATCTCGACAGACTCAGATAGGTCAGATTTTGAAATGTATTGTTTGAGAAATATGCCAACAAAGCACTTGTGGAGAAATAAGAATGACGCAATTTCAGTGAATGTAAATTCTTCAACCTATATAGATGTAACAAACTGGAATCAAACAATGTTTTGCATGTCATAATGTGCAGCACCTGCAAGACACGGCAATTTGATATATACCGGATGATGTCATCATTCAGAGTGTCTCCATAAATGTGAAGTGCTTTCAACGTAGCCTGTTTTGTTGTAAGTATTGATTCTAGAAAGTCTGCAGGAATATTCTTCATCTTCTCCATGTTAATACTGACTAAATTTGGGCATTGCAACATACTATATAAACTATTGGGTGTCAATGCAAAATTCGACAAAATAAGTGTCTCCAAACATTTCAATTTGTCAAACGGTAGGTGATATACAAAATTTCCATTAGCATTCTCTGGATTTTGTACAATCAAGGAATTGCGGAAACTCAAAAACTTTAAATTGGGCCAGTGTCCTAAATCATCAAAAATACAACTATCAACCTGTGATATACTTATTTCTAAGCGAGTCAAATTAGGACAATAACTAATCAGGGAAGCTCTCACTTGAGGATACAGTTTGAAATATTGCAGTTTGACATTTTTCAAATATTTTGCAACAAACGGTACGATGCTTTCGCTGATTTTAACATAATTCTTCATACAAACTATGAGGCGTGTATTGTCCCATACAAACGGTGTGAGGCAGAGCTGCTGCCATCTCATACAGACCTTTGCTACAGCCAAAAGTGACTCAAAGTCTATCATTGAAAATATATAAATAAGTATTTCGTTTGGCAGGTCATTTATAGTGAGAGTGTGAGCGCTCAGTTGAACATCGGTCATCTCGAGGTGCACCATCCTCCGCGCCCCCCGCCCGCTCGCGCGCACTCCTGCAACACACCAATGTTTCACTGCACCACTTAATGCAGACACCTCTGGGGCTTTTAACATATAGCTAACAAGACTTACTACTTTAACACAACCTAAGCTTTCGTAGTCACGTCGCCCTGCGCTAAAGCATATTAATTAATAATGTAAGGTCACAGGCCTTGAACATTACTTACTTAAAAACAAATGCGAGTCGAATGATAACTTACATTTTGGGAGTATTTAAGACAATTTACCTGAAAATTATGTTGCTTCCTTTTTGAGAAAATTGTAATGTTTGCTTTAGTAAAATCATAATTTATGTAAACTTCGTTCTAATTATAGTCACTGTTTACAATGAATAAAATACTTCAAAAAGTAATACTTCTATTTTCGTAGTTAAATACATGTTTCTGCAGAATGCAGCAGGAATTAAAAATCAATTTTTAAAAGAATATTAAAAATAACTTTCATCTTGATGCTATTTTTGTATGACGTTTTACGTCTGGTCTGGAGTGATGTCAGTTTAGCATACATAAAATAAAAACCTCAAAATATAAATCGATATTTAAGTAGAATCGATTAAGCTATATTTATGGTTACACAGAAAAATCATCATTATTAATTTAGCTTTTTGAGGAAATATTTCCAAGTTAGGACAAAACAAAAATTGTATTGTAGTATCAGTTTAACCTTATTTTATAAACCACAGAGCAAAAAGCTTTCATCATTTCAGAAATCAATACGACAAAACCAATCAGTGACCAAATCGATCACTTAAGCAACCTATTATCATTTATATTTTATATTAAAATAAGGTTGCTTGGGTGATTTATGTTATGTAAAAAAAATTAAATTCAGACCAACAAATATTTATAAAATAGTTTTATGTGATTTTTGGTTTGTTCTTCCTTAATAAGGTAATTTATAACTAACCGCAAGAAGTCTTAATATAAATATCATAGTGAGTCAATTTTTTAATTTAAAATGTAGCTCTATTGATCTTTTAATCGATTTTGAATGAATAAAATACTTTCACACCCCTATTGTTTGACGTACAGAATGCTTTAAATGACATTGACGGTTTGCGTTTTGTTTCAACTTCATTCGTTTTTATTTAACAAAACTGTTTCACCTTGTGCTCCAATGTGCTCACATTAATTTGTTAAAAAGTAATCATTTAATTATGTTCAAGATATTATGTTTTAGTTTCAAAATAACAAGACCTCTTACATGTGCTTGTACCCATACCAATGCACTTTATTTATTTTAAACCTTGAAAATCGGTAAACTTTATTTGTTACAGGTCGTCTACATAGATGGGTAATATAATATTACGCAAATAATATTTAAAAAAAATTACCACACCAGGAATTACTCATTCTATTTTGTTAAAAGACAGGTGGTAAATAAGTAGAGGCTGGAGTCGAGATAGTCTGCATTGGAGCTCCTGGGGTAGAAGCATTTGGGGGCAGATATCCTGATGGACTCCCAGACGGGTTCTGGCCCGGTGGTGAAGGAGATGGAATGTTTTGTGGTGGCGGTGAAGGAGACGGCACGGGTTGGGGAGTAGGCGAAGGCGGCAAATATGCTGCGTCAGGCACAGGCGGGCTCGTAGGGCTGGTGACCGGCCCGGTGGGTCCTGATGGTATATTCACAGTCACTCCTGTGCCACAAGAGCCAGGATCAGTGCAAGGGGTGTTAACGGAAACTCCAGTGTTAACGCCCCCGCCTCCGATCGGCGGTAAATATTTCGGGGCGTTCGTTGTTGCTGTTTGCGATCCTTGATTGGCACCCGGAGAGTTGTAGTTGTAACCGGTGGGGCCGCCACCAGCTGAGGTTTGAGCTGGTGCGCTAGTTGTTTGAGTTCCATAGTTGTATCCTCCCGCGGCACCGGACGAAGCAGTCGTACCAGCTGAAGCCCCGCTGTTGTAGTTGTAGCCAGATTGGCCTCCAGCGGCGGCAGTTGCTGTTGCTCCAGCATTTGGTGAACCATAGTTGTAGCCACCGCCTCCACCTCCTCCTCCACCTCCTCCTCCACCACCTCCTCCGACTCCTCCTCCAGAAGTAGCCGCTGCTCCGCTATTGGCACTGGCGCTCGAGGCGGTGTTGCCGGCAGAGGAGTAGCCAATGTTGACTGTGTCTCCCCCACCGCTCGGCATGGGATACGCGTAGTACATGTATTGAGATTGCGTCTGGCCACTGGTTGGAGCTTGAGTAGGAGCAGCACTAGACTGCGTGACTCCCGCCGTAGCCCGTGTTGGTAAGTCAAAAGACACACTCGGCTTATCGTACACGTATCCCTCTTCACGTTTCACTCTGAGGTTGAGGACGTTCGAAGCATCTCGAAGTGTGAGAGGAGAAACACTCTGATACGTATTCAAAAGGTGGAGAACGCCAATGACGTATTTTAAATACATCTTGGCGAACCATCTGTTAAAGTCTGCCCGAAGATAAAAGACGGCAGTCGGGTAGTTCACCTGTATTTATAATAATTTTAAGGAAGTCAGTTCTCAGTTATTGAGAAATTCTTATTTTAACCCTATAAACTTTGTTGTGGTGACAGTTTGTTCGCTCTAAATTATAAGGGATGTTTGTTATAAAACGCACTTAGGAAAGTATCTGAACTGAAATAGGGGCTAGGTACGTACTGGGCAGATGGTTGACAAAATAGTAGTATGGTGTCTGTAGAATATTTTCTACCCATTATGTAATTCAGAATTCCCAACCATCCCTTGGGCGTCAAGAAGCGTCACTCTCAACCCGCCTGCCCAGTCAGTTTAGTGACTATGGACGTAGCCCTGTCAGAAGAACTGCAACAGGCTGATGAATACATCTTTCAGATAAGCGGATCGGGGTTTAGCCGTAAGTAGATACCTACTTTATTTTTGGGACCTTACCGTGGAAATCGGTAGCAGAGTCCCTAGATGAAAAGTTTATATTTTTGCAGAATATTCAGACGCAGACGGGTTAAAGGCATCATCACGATGCGGTTTCGCTAAATTACAAGTAAAAAGTGTTCTGCCTGTCGCGTGGTCGACGGTTACTTAACTGAAATAACCAGTCAAGCTGCTGCTGTATAATTTATTTTCCATTATCCCTCAAGGTTTATATTATTTATTTTGCGACAATGTTACAAAATTTCGTAGAAATGTCCTTTTGTTTACTCTACTATCTAGTTTTCCTACACAACAATTCTTTAAACTTTCTTGAATTTGAGGGTTCTATACCTTTTTACTGTATTAAAACAAACCAGGTCACTGAAAAAAATATTGATTAAAACTATTTCATGAAGAAATCAATAAGAAGGTATTTGTTACTTTTACCTAACAAGTACCTAGGTATGACTTAGGAGTAAGTACATATCGTCGGCTTACTGCAAGAAGTCACTAACTAAAAAAAGTCATTAAGTACTGATACTGACATTGTTGGATTCACCAACGGTAGCACTACATTATGCAAAAACCAGTAAATTTCTATCTGTCATAATTTCGAAGATAAAATTTGTAAAAAATTGATAAGTACTCTTTCTTAGATTTTAGGTGTAAAAAGAAGTCATTATTTTTCTTTAATTAATTCATGTAGTAGCATAGTATTATGACACTATTGATTTCCAGCACTGGCAGAACTCAATAAATCCTTATAATGATTTTATGCGGATGACCTCAGTGAAAAATATGAACACTCAATTTAACCTAAACTCATTAAAAGAGTCTTAGTGATTTCTTCCAAAAATTGTGGTTCTGAAAATGTTTATAATGATTTTATGCGCATGATCTAAGTGAGAAATATTTACATTGAATTTTACGTATACTCATTAAAAGTGTCGTAGTGTTAGATAAGAAGTTTAAGTGTGGTTTAAAGTTAATTTACCAGATTAACAGTTTACGAATTTGGCTATTGACATATGTTAGAAGTCATTACTTTTTAATTGCTTAGAAATGGACGTATTGGCAAAAGTCATTAATTAGATATTTTGTTTTTTTTTTAAAGTGGTAATGTATATTTTGATATGTCGATACATAAAACAAATGAATAAATGTTAGATCTATACGTAAGAATTTTCATTTCGACTATACCTAGTATACTTTTTAAATAATACCTAATTATATTTCCAAACTTCATTAGGCCGTATCTCAAAATCACAAAACTGCTAGTTAATGAGTTCTTGCAGTAAGCCGACGATATTATGTATTTTGTTTTATGATATGCAAAAACAAACAACTAGGAATTGTCAGTTGACCCTTAAAATAGCCGCGCGAAGTGAAAGGAAGTCTGGGTAGGACGCGCGTAACACCACTGTGCTAGACTATTGCCTGCGCCTGCGCAGTCGCAGTTCGCTCATGCACAAGCGGGTGTGTTTACAAGACAAGATCAGTCGTTAGGTTCGTATTTTGAGAAGAGTAATTAATATCGATTAACTAACAAACCGCTTATGATGCTTAACCTACACATTAATGCTTGTTAAGGATGTAATCATTAAATAGTAATTTAGGATTATCTTTATTGAGAGTAAATGATTTCTTTTAACAATTAACTGAGTGGGTTTTCACACTGTAGGTTTATTGGGTGCCGGCCTACTTAGATAGTTAGTAAATAATTCATATTAAATTAAATTGATAATAACACCTAAGTATGTATTAGCTTTACTTAGCCATTCGCTTTAATACGCAAAAGGTAATGCCTAAGTAAAGATAGTAGATCGAATTTATAAAACTTTGAAACACATTGAAATCACGCGCTTCCGCATTCATTATTATCAGTTCTGATATTTTTTGTCTCGTCATTTTTGCCAACCAAAAAAGCTAGCCTAGCACCTGGTGAGCCCGAGCTTGTAATGTGAATGAATAAGAGGAAATCCTTGCTCCAAAGTAAACTTGTAGCTTGTGTTATAAACATGAAACAGATAGAGCGCACCTATTTACTTATATGCTTTTCTATCACCCGGGTGCAAATTCCAATCACACAACTAAATCCACTTTACCAACAGATATGTCAAATATAGATGAAAGGAATAAGAATATATCAAGATCTTATTGTTGATTTTTCGGTACTTTCCAGGAAAATGGTTCTCAAGCTTTACGGCGTGTCAGATGGCCCCCCATCTCTGTCTGTGCGGCAGGCCCTCACGCAGCTAGGGGTCCCTTTTGAACTGATCAACGTGGACTTCGGAACAGGGGAACACATGACTGCCGAGTATGCTCAGGTAATAGAACAGTGAATTCGTTTAAAAACTATTTGTTGATTAAAATTCTTCTAATACTCTTAATCATTAAAATGTCTTGTCTTTAATAATTTAAATGTGCTGTAGTGAAAATATTGAAAGCAAACTTGGCGGTTCCACCCAATAAGAAAATGCTGACCCAAAAAGGAGTGATGATATCTCTTCGTCTCTCGTCGTTTCGAGAACCCTTCCAGCTAAATGACTCAAGCCATAGCACAGATTTATGTGCAAGTCAATTAGACTAAATTAATATTTAAAGAATAGGTACATTTAACGACGTAAGTAGTAATATAATATGCAGATCCGTAGAGTTCGTTCATGTTATGCCTCTCTCTTTTCTAACCAGATTAAAAGCAGGTTCGATTACAAGCACAACTGAATTACATAATAACTTTTGTAGAGTTTCTCGATCTAGTACGTACATAACCTACCTATAAATATTATGTTTATTAACGCGTGTAGGAGGTTCCTTTGTAGATAGATAAATAAGGCAAGTAAGTAAGATACCTTCTTGCTCATTACAGAACAAACTTACTGTATTCCTAAGCTCAGAAATGACAACAGCTGAATCGATGATCTGAGATAAAAGCCTCATGAGGATGAAGCGAAATTTGGTCTTTACTACATAGGTAGGTTTATAAACATAAATAAACGAGCTTTATATATTATAGATAAATAGATAAATATTTATAAGCTGGTCTTGTGTAAACGGTGTTATCAATAAAAGCAATAACTAATTAAATATCCATCGTAAATTGCCAAACCATTATAAAATTCCAGATGAATCCTCAGAAGGAGATCCCCGTGTTGGACGACGACGGTTTTTTCTTAGGCGAGAGTAACGCCATCTTGCAGTACGTGTGCGACAAATTCAAGCCCAACTCTCCGCTGTACCCCCAGGAACCTAAAGCCAGGTGAAAAAATCATCTTGCATACAAAATAACTGCTGAGAAATCAGATAAACATGTTGACAAACTGTTTGGTGTAATGGATAAAGAAGTTACACCAAGAGGTGGCGTATTCGATCCTTAGGACATTAGCAAAGAACAATATGAACATGTCTGTTTTTTACTAACCTGAGTGACTGGAGAATTATTTCAGTAACTATACCTACATATTTGTAACACCACAGTTTGACTAACATCGACTGGTGGGAATCCTTTGCCACGGAAGCAGATTAATGCTTGACCTATTCCTGATGTTGGCAAATATTTAGATTAAGATTGTATTAACAAACAACAAGAAGGTACATTGAACCAGTTCATCTTCCATAGTCTCTTTAATATGTAAGCGATGCTTGTTACAGGGCTCTAGTCAACCACCGCCTGTGCTTTAACCTCTCCACGTATTATGCCCACATATCTGCTTATACGGTAAGTACGAGCACTATTATTTGCATGAAAGTAATTCATTAAGTACAATAATTAATATTAATTTCCAAAACCATTTTTTACATTTCCCAAATTTCGTTACGTAAGTCTCCTTATCCACTATTTCACTGACAAAAAATCTCCTAATTTTGTATCAAGGGATGCAGTTCATCAAAGTATAAGCTACTACATTATATGTAGATTGGTACCAAAACAGCTAGACTTAGAGCATTATCTTATAAATTTTAAGAAAAAAAAATTGTGAATTTCAGATGGCCCCCATATTCTTTGACTACGAGCGCACGCCGCTTGGCCTCAAGAAGGTTCACATAGCTTTGGACGTGTTCGAGACGTACTTGCAGCGCCTGGGCACCAGCCATGCCGCGGCTGACCACCTCACCATCGCCGACTTCCCGCTCATCAACTCCACCATGACCCTGGAGGCTATTGACTTCGACTTTAGTCAATACAAAAGGGTATGTAGCCATGGGTTACCATAAGAGTGTGTATCTGCTCAAACCTTGTATAGGTACCTCAATAATTCAATTCAATTCAGATTTTTTTCTTGAAAAGACATGAAAGTTGAGACAGTTGTAAGACTCAATTCAAAGAATTCCACAGTTAAAGATGAAATCGCAATCACAGTCGCAATTGAGCGTTCCCCAGCGACGCAATTTTTGTTTGCAGACTAATTAATATTCATTTGTATCTAAAATTACGCCTGGGAACGGTAAGAAAAGAGTTCACTAAGAAATTTACTAAAACAAAATATGTTTATTTAACAGATTCACAAATGGTACAGTTCTTTCAAAACTGAGTATCCAGAGCTATGGAAGATATCCGAAGGCGCGATGAAGGAAATTCAGCATTTCGCCGCGAACCCTCCGGACCTGAGTCACATGGACCATCCGATACATCCCATTCGCAAAATTAATAAGTAGATTTTTATTCACGCGTCCAATTTTCGCATTTGGATCTTTAGGATACGCTTAACTGTACCGGACATCATAATGGTTTTCCACCAATCGCATCAAACTATATTGAATATTAAGAAAAACCTAACAATGTTGTGGATATGATTTTATCAGTACACACCAGATGCCCTCGATAGTTATTAAACAGATATTGTCAATATTATTATGATTCCAAATGATGAGTAAGTGATATAATCGTTACAGTGCACTGTGCATATGTATTAAAAATGCCCGTTGAATTAAGTATTTTTATAAAATAAGTGTAACAGGGCTGCTTTTTGATAGAGAATAATAAAGCAAATTGCTTTTATTTTGTTTTTTCTTTATTACTTAATTAACGTTATGATCATAGAAGAGGATTAAGAAGAAACACATCTCTTGAGATATCCCAAGCAGGAGTTGGAGCAGCAGTCGCTATGATTCATACACTGAAAAAGAAAAGAAATCATAAGTAAACAACTTTTTTGGTACCTATGCGTAATCGACTGACTCATCTCTTTCCTAGTATAGTATAGTTCCTAAAATTCAAGTTTGCATATAGATATTGTATTGTTTGTACCCAATCTTACAAGTCTAATAGTTTCAAACTCTACCCACATTTTTTAATGAAAATTAGAAGATATTAGGTACATGTCTCCAGCATTATCTATTGAACAATGCTCATTTTAAAATAACGGGGTAACGTTTTTAAACAAGTCGATGGTGTGCATTTATTTAGACTCGGACAACACTCCCCTATCTCTATGGCTTTGATAAACACAACCATATGACATCTACATAATATGGATTAAACACATACTACATACATCTTCCCGTATTCTCTCCAATCACACTGAAAAAGGAAAGAGCCCTTACATATTGAAGAGGCCTATGTCCAACGGATTGAAATAGGTAAATGATGATAATCTTCATTACAGAAGTAAATCAATCAAATCATAAAAATACACTTACAAATTCTCCAACTTTCTTGCAATTTAGTGCAGCTTCTTGAGGAATAAGGGAGGGATCTTTCATAGTATCCATCACTTCTGTATCTTGTTTCACTTCCTTTTCTACAGCCTGTTCCACCACATCTTTGGACTTGATAATATTTCCATCCACGTATCCGCAAGCGAACACCACACAAAGGACAACGGCTACAAGGCACACTCGAGACATGACGGTATACTGACTTCGGTGACACTAACGGGTTCCAGTGACAACTCTCTGATATAAAGGACGCAGCTTTTACAATCACAGCTTCAATGTAGGATACCGATCGCTACCCGCATACCAAACAGCTGGCCACGATAACAAACAACAGTCACTACAGGACGATGTTTCATATTATATTGGTCATACCCGTACATAAATATAAAATCCTAAATAGGTGACTCAATCGCTATAGATGTAATATTGTTCATCGTATGACCCACACAGCTACGAACGAATAACCTAAATTTAAGGTATGATTAAAAAAGGTTTGAATAAAGATCATAGGGTTTTCATGTATGATATTGATAGTAAAACCATAATGAAAAAAATTCAATACTTATAACGACTTTCAAATACAATGTCACTGCCGAGAATGTTTCTTACCATAACTGCATCTGCCTACCAGCTACCCTATCAAAACATGAATAAGATACTGCACTGAAGGGTAGTGTCAATGAACATCATAAACCGAAATAATTTTGATCTAATTTACATAGTATTTTAATAACATTCTGAAAATCAACCTGTATCTGAACTCAAAAATTGTTTCCCTAATCAGTGTTAACATTAGTTGAATTTTTCAAAGTAGGTAACTGTTCATTATAACATTGACTTTAATTGCCTTGTTTGTGCTAAATAACTAAACTAAAGTATTTAAAAAATTAAATATTATTAGATTAGCCATAAACATTAAGTGTATTTTGACGATTTAGTTAATAACGTGACACTTCTAAATTATAAAACTGTCAAGCAACCAGAAAACACATTCTGCAGCAAAATTATGCGTCTCTCAGCCATTATTTTTTACTTCGATTTCAAATTGTATAGAAAACAGTAAAGAAAATTCTGTTATTCAAATGCATTTATTTAAAAATGTTTCTTCTATCCTCCAAATGGTCCGATAATGGTGTTGATGTTGTTACGAGAAGGTTTCTTCGGTTCAGACGGCGGCTGAATGAGTCCAGCGAGGCCTGAGATCGGCTTCAGCTGCGTCACGCCCAAGTCTACCTTCGGCAGCTTCAGTTGTAGAAGCTCCTTGATCTCATTCGAGCACAGGCTGCCAGCTATTCTGTCAACCATGTTACCCCAGAATCCCATCTCGCAAAATCTGAAAAGGAACAACTATTATTATTTTCCGAAACACATTGTATGTTGGTTTATTTCCTACGCATTGTACCACAAAATCTAAGTAGATTGTACCTATATACCTATTAGTCCTTACGTACTTTGATCTAGGTTTCATGTGTTATTTATAACGACCAATAATAAAATATTTCAAATACGGTCTAAATTCGGTTCCTCTTCGTCTTACCTGAAATTTTTATCCGGAACAATTTTATCGGTGATTTTAATGAACGCGTTGCTGTCCGTTGAAAAGGGTATCAAGTTAAAGAGTTTGGTGAAATTCTTCCCAGCCTGGTCTACATCATGCGCGAACTTGGAAATGAGGCCAACAAATGATTTGCGGACTCGAGAGTCCGTGTCAGAAACTGATTTTTCCACTGAGTTGCCGTTTTCGTCTAGAGGATCGAAGATATAGGCCAGCTCGTCACCGTGGGATGGACCCGAGGTCTTCGGCTGATACAGCGAGTTGCTGTAATCTGCATCTTCTGTAAACATTAATCATTTTACCCTTACAATGTGCAAGCAACCGGTATTATTTTTGAAAATAACGCGACTGACCAGTTTGAGATTTAGCTTTTCGATTCAAGATACAAACTTAGTTTGTTTGGAGCCTTTAACTTAACTGTTTAAGTAACCAGTACCCAGTTGCCTGAGCAATGAAACATATAAATGAAATTGAAAGTAATATTCTTGTAGGCGTTATAATTTATACAGATTGAAGCCTAAATTCGATTTGGTGGCTCAATAAATTACCATTGAATATTATATTCTATACAAAATAAACTACCCGTATAATAATTTACAAAGGTCACACGATCTGTAATTATGTCTGCAATCTGAAGGCGAAACTTGCATTATCGTGGTACCTAATGGTTTTGACATTAACAAGAATCTTATCTTCTGGCTAACCTGCAAGTGGGACTCCTGGCAGGAAGAAGGAACCCTTCGTGAGGTTCCCAGCAAACTCGAAGCTGTAGAGGAAGGCAGGAGCACCGGAGCTCCACTGCTGTACGCTTTTGAAGGCAGGGAAGTTGAATAAAGCATCGCCTGCGCACACAATTACAGTGAAATAATATGATGCATTTATTGTAGAAATGCCCTACTTACAGACTTAAACTAACAAATAAAATCAAAAGCAATGTTAAATTATTAATACCAAAATACCAATATTTAATCAGTTAGATGGACCTTGAGAAATTAATAATTTATTTATTTTTCTCGTAATCGACCACACGAAACACATATATGTACCTATCTACCTATTTAGATATAGAGGTAACAAGTGACTTTTTTAATAAAAAGCTTTTATTTTAATATTTCACCAAACAAAATAAAATCGAAAAACATAAACCGTTATAAACATTTTGAACAACTTTCGCCATAGCTTATTCCAGATTACATCTTATGAATAGGGTGCAGGCAGGTATATAGGGGACTGCACAAAAAACTGTACCGGCCCCATTGATATGGGTTTTTGTATATCAATGACCGGCCCTAAATTTGGAACCCTCTTGAGGGGACTTAACGAAAGGGGTTGGCTAGGTAGGTACCAAAGAGAATTCTTTTAAAAATGTAGGTATTAGAGATTAAAACTTTTAAGTACTTTTAGGTATATTGGCATGATTTTATAGATGATGTGGTACATACATATGGTGAGCATCGTTGATTTTAAAGTGAATGAACTATAAAATATACATAGGGCTACCATTTTCTTACCAGTGTCTCTTGCTATAGCTGTAAGACCTTCCAGTATATTGGTGTTAGCGATTTGTGACAGCCTTTCATAATAAGCGTCGTAATCTCCTAGGGGTAGAATGTTCTTGAGATCTGCTTTCTTCACCGGCAACAGCCCCTCCACTTCCTCCACCACATTGTTCAGGCCTCCGATAATATCCTTCTTTATGAAGTCTTTCACATTCATCATTAGGGTCGCCAACTCGTTCGCATACTTCCCTGAAACCAGTCGTGTGATTGGAATGTTAGGAATTTAGGACTGAGTGTAGGCTTTGATACTTTTTACTGATTAGGTATCACACCCATCTGAATTTTAGACTTCAACATCCTAAATCTTTTTGAAATTGCTGTCCTTTTTTGTCACTTCGTAAAGCATGTTAATTTTATTTTTGAAGTAGGTATTTTTAGTTTTGTAACCGCAGCGCAGGTAAACCTACTCACCGAAAACAGCCCGCACGGTTTCGGCAGAAGTCACTCCTGTCAGCAGAGGTATAGTCTGCTTCTTCTTTTTGAGGGTCTCTGCTGGCTGCTCTTCCACCAAGGCCGGCAGTCCACGATTATCGTATTTCCCCTCAACTCGCACTCCAGCTCCTACATAAGTATTTTATGTGCAGTGAATTAGTACGATATTAATAAGTTTGACTAAAACTTTTTAGGAAGCAATTTTGTTACCATTCCGCCCAATAATTTCTTCGAGGAATTTCTTGGTATCAACAAGGTCCGATGCAATAACACTATCTGCCTGTAAAAGAAAGTACCTATGTTTTGTTATTTTCCGTACAAACAAAACCACACGTAGTAATGTAGCCATAAAATGCTCGAAACCGTGACAAGAATACTTCGTGAATAAGTAACGGTGGTCACATACCAAGACTAACTTCTCTGCGCTTTGTTTCCTTAAACAGATGACCAGCCTCTCCACTGGTGTCTCCGGGCAACCCGTCTGTTTGGCCAGCTGCCGAGAGTGCTTGCCGGGGTCGGAGCGGATCGTTCCTGGTGACAAAGCTGTCCCCGATAACGCCACTACCCCTTGGTTGCTGCGACCTTCTGAAGATAGAGCCATGACTGACGCAGCGCTGCCGCCCGAGCCTTGACCCATTATAGTTACTTTAGATGAGTCTCCACCGAAGAATTCTATGTAATCTTTCACCTGGAAATACATAAAAATACGAAATGTTATGAGTGGATCTGATCTTTAGGTGAAAAGATAAAGTATCATTAGATGAACATTTACCCAGTTAATGGCAGCGTACATGTCGAAGAGGCCAGCATTTCCAGAAGCCTCTTTTTGTCCGTTGCTAATGAAGCCTAGAGACCCCAATCGGTATTGAGCCACCACCAATATCGTGTCTTCTTGCGCGAAATGTTTGCCCTTCGAAAAACAATGATATATTTAATTACATTCTTAGTACTTCAACAGGCAACCGGACTCGCTAATGACAAAGCTTTTGAGGAATTAGGTACTCATATTTACTTACTCCATAAGGAGATGCTGATCCAGTGCGATAATTGCCCCCATGGATGTAGAATATCACAGGCGAACCTGAAAGTAGATATTAGCGTTAAGTTATGAAAATTATCAGATTACATAGATACATTGGAGCAATTAAAGTGTCTCTATAAATGTGTATATTGATTTGAGCTTCAGAACAATTCAAACCAAGTTTCTGTGTATGAACCTTCTTAGATAATGTTACAAAAACTACCTTTTTCATCTCCCGGCATTTTAGGAGCAAACACGTTAAGGCACAAACAGTCCTCGTGTCCCAAAATTCGTTTGGGGAAGTTGGGATCAGGCTGGGGGCAGACTGGGCACGGCCTCGTCGCATTCTGCTCCCCTGCCAGGAACCGGCGCACTGGCCGCTGGAACCTGCGGGGCCCCACGGGAGGCTCCGCATATCTGGAACAACGGATTAACAAAAATAACCCTAGATTTCCAGTTTTTGACTTACAGTTTCATGGGCATTTTGGGTCCATACAGCAAATGTCAGAGCTGGTGTTCGATCCTTAATTTAACTTCCTTAAAGTAATTACTGTTTTCTTCCTTAACCTTAGTGCAAGCTAACGCTCTTAATACACTTGGCGCGACGTTGATAGCTCTTTGTGTTAAATATAAATAGGTACCAAATTCCCGAACGTTTAAATTAATACTGAGTTTTTTCAGAATAAAGACCTTATTCCGTAGAATGAGTAGTATCCGAAGTTGTTATCCTTGATTCCCTCTATGCGGGCGCTCCGGCCGTGCCGCTGGGTGAAGACCACAGCCGCGTCGGGCTGCGGCGGCGAGGCCGGGCCTCCGCCCACCACGGCACCCGCAGGCACGGCCAGCACTGCAGACCACACCACGCACCACCACATATCAAATATCCAACTTAACTGCCATAATCGGAGTTAGTACATCCCGCGTGTCTAAACGGAAACCGTTCCCTGTGTTTCCTGTGATATGTGTAATCTGATGTATTGATGTCTTTTTTATTTTTACATACATTTTTAGCGTGCTACTGTGATGAATTAATTTCAATATTTTCATGGTAACAACAGATGTCAATTAAAAAGTGGATTTACAAAGTCTTACGTTTGCTATACCTATTTAAGTAGGTTACATAACTTGATACGTTATCTTGAGTTGCATAATTATTAGGTATGTAGAATTAATAAAAGTCGCTTTACATGATGTAAGGCGGCATCTTTCTTACTCACTGGTTTTTAGATCGCTATAAGACTTGATGGTTAGGCCTCAGGAAAGCATCCTGAGACGTTAATTTCATTATTGAAATTACACTTATAAATGTGTACCTAGTAGGTTATTCAATACACGATAAAGGAGGAACCCATCCTATTACCCTTGCAAATAAAGAAAACATTGCCAAACACTCTATATTTAGTCGTATTGTTGAGTCGTAGGACATTTCGGTTCAACTAGCAAAAAATCAGCATCATTTCTCGGATGACTCGCGGCGGGTTTAACTTACTAGTTTAATTATGAGTCCATTGTTTTATTTTAAATATGAAAAACAAAACAATATAGGTATCGAAATATTTTTAAAAAATCGACCCTGTTTTGCTGACCATTGGAATTCTTATTAAGCGCAAGCCTTATTTTCTTAGTAATAAAGATAAAGCATGGGTGAGATTCAAATTATATCAGAGAGACGAAATGTCCATACCTACATTAAATCATTACATCACCACGCATTTTTTTAAATCTAGGTAGGTATGTAGGTATGCTCATTGCTCATATATAAAGCTATTCGCACGAAATTAAAAAATAATATTTTTTTTTGTTGGCGTTTCGCAGGGTCTTGTAGCATTTCATGTACAGTACTCAAGTTGTCGGAAAGGGGTTCCCAATGTGAGTTCGAAACATCTTTTTTCGAAAATGAATATGTCACCGGAATCCGATCCGCTAGTTTATAAACTGACGTAAGATTCTAAACTAAAGAAACGTTGTATTATTTTACGCCCTCATTTTCGTAAAGGACATTGCCCAAACCCGATTCGCTATCAATATAACGAGTATAGTCAAGGCAAATTGTTCAAAATTCATGATATAATTTTCTATGCCTTCCTAGTTATTTTAATGCAAATCTGTTGTGGCATTCATAATTTATATTTAATGAGACAATAAACTAGTTCCCATGACATCAAGTGCATCGATGAATGAGTACGAATATCGGTTGAGATTCTTGTAGAAGAAAAGTTGTAAATAGATAAGCTCTTATTATAATATGTAATGGTAATCATTATTATTATAAAAGATAAAAAAAACTCGAGTAAACATAAATTATATTATAAATACATTTTCTAAAATAAATAGTATCGATTTTGAATAATCGTACCGCTTACCGCGACATCTCGCGGTAAGTTTATAAACTAACGGACATCCAATCGCAAGATATTTAATATCAGTTCGACCAATCACAGTACAGCAATTAATTTTACGCTTCTTCATAATACGGACAATAACATACTGCGCTCCGATTGGTCGATGTTGATGTGATGTAGAAATTGTCCATAGACTTATGTGCAAAAAGACCTGCCAAACTATGTATGTATAATAATCCTTTAATGAAAGTGTATGTCAAACATGGATTTTTAAAGCTTTACAAAAAAAAAAAACTCTAACCTACCTACAACCTTTGCGACGAATTAGTAATGTGATTGATTTAACAACATAAGCAGATTGACAAAGAACCTTTTTTTTGAAGTATGTTTGTACCTTTTTAATTTAAAAATAAATTTCTTTTAGTTTTTCCCCACATGGGTTCTAATTTTGTAATGTTTTGTGCAAATTATATTGTTCTTGCAACACTGATCACGATCAACGTATATTGAGATTTAAACCGTATAGATTCGCAATAAAGTCTACTTTTGCATACACTTATTCTGCACAGTGTCCAACCGGTTTACGCGGTAGCTTTCGTGGCGCATACTACGTGCCACATTTTTGGAGTATAGCTTTAACTCATGGGTTTACTTGCTGTATCTTTAGGGAAGTATGTATTAATTGTTGGTCGATGAACGATTTGTTGATAAAATAATTTGTCATCCACTGTCTCGATTGATCGTGAAGAAAAATACATTTGGCTGAAGTCTTATAAACATACATTTTATGACCAACGAGAACGATAGGCAGAAACTAACTTTTGACCAAATACCTAAAACTCGATTTGTTTGACATGAATTATTTTAATTGAATGGATTACAGCAGTAGCATATGCAATACAGTTTTTCGCTGAAATGCTTCATAACAGTATCAAAAACTTAGTTTAACAAGGCATTGATATACTATGCGTAGGTGAAAAGTTGTAGAACAAACGAAAATCAATAAAACGATTTCCGCACCAACGTAGGTAGACATCGTATTTACAGACAGTACAGAGAACATATTGACAGTCTCATTTTTTAAATATAGTGAAATTCAAAATGTTGGCTCGTCTGAACACGCCGCAGTAGTTGTATGTGACTTCTTTTGTTTCAGTTTTAGTTGCTAATAAGGATGATTTAAAAAAATATTTTCATATAAAACGTTGTGCAATATTGTTTAAAATACTTTGGTGGACAATATTAATTGCAATATTTATTAGTAATAGAGAAAATCAGATAAATTTAGACTGTGCAGATTGGCCTCCACTCCCTGTCCTTGTGACGAAACAGTATACGTCGCATTTGCGTCATCATATCGTGAACAGCGCTCAAACGGGGAGGACGTGGGATGAGAGTGTGCAGTGCTTAATTAGAAACAATATATTTTTTCAAATGTTTCTAATATCGAAATTATAAAGTACAAAGTTATTAGGATAGGTAATTATTGTTTTTATTACGTTAATTATTTAAAGATTCAGTTTAATGAAGTGTTTTGTGTATTTAATATTATGTACTAACGTTTTTAATTCCTTTCAGGTTCCTCGTGAAGGCGCCGCCAATATGGCGTCGGACGAACAATTTTCATTATGTTGGAACAATTTCCACGCAAATATGTCAGCAGGCTTTCATGGCCTGCTGTCGCGTGGAGATTTAGTAGATGTAACATTGGCCGCCGAAGGGCGGTTATTACAAGCACACAAATTAGTTTTATCAGTATGTTCTCCTTACTTTCAAGAAATGTTCAAAATGAACCCAACTCAACATCCCATAGGTATGTAATGTTTTATGATTTTTTTGTTTCGAAATTTAAACATTTAATGACGTTTAGAGATTGAAGCTTGATGTCAGTTTACTAATGACTTTTTCTTTTGTTTCAGTATTTTTAAAAGATGTTAGTCATTCTGCGTTAAGAGACTTATTACAGTTTATGTATCAAGGTGAAGTTAATGTTAAGCAAGAAGAATTAGCATCGTTTATTAGTACCGCGGAACAACTTCAAGTGAAAGGTTTAACCGGTAATCAAAATGAAGAAAGTTCCACGCCATCCAAACCAAAGCCGACCTCTAGGCCAGGCCCGAGGTCGTCACAACAAAGGCAATCTGTAATGACTAAGTTAGAGACTGATTTAGATTCTAAGCCCTCCTCAACTCCTGTAGCAATTAAGAGACCAAATAGGCCGTCGATAGCATCAAATAATTCGTCATCTTCACAAAGTGGACCTGCGAAACGGAAATGTGTGGACCCATTAGAAGCCGGACCTTCGGGATCAGCGAAAGAAGAATTCGTAACGATACCGGATGAGGATGAAAATAACGCTGTGGCACCGAAAATGGAACCTGAATTTGTTAATGAAAGTATGTGGGATGACGACGAAGAGGGTGCAAACAATGATGACACAAACTTCGGCGAAGATGACTCTAATATGGAAATGACTGGTACGTATTATTCTGGAAAGCTGGAGGGAGGAATCCCACTTTGCTTTTTACATGATTATAATTTGATTTTACTTGCAGGTTTTGATGGATCTGCAACTGGCGATGGCAATATAACGGGGGGCGGCGAAGGGGGAGCTGTAGGAGATGCCCAAGGTAGGTTTGCAAATCTTGTTCCTCAGGATAGTTTTATTTATAAATAAAATTGTCCTGCATTCTAGCGCACGTGATCGAATTTTTTATCATTTAAACGATCATTTGCGCTTCTAGTATGTAGAAATGAAATTTGTAAGTTAGTATAAGATGTAGTAGTAGTTATACTTAGTTGTAGAAGTAAGCTTTTATTATTAAGGTACGGTACAGGTATGATTGCAACGGTACACATGGTAAGGTTTTAAAAGGTATCAAGGTAAAAGTTATCTAATGGTAAAATAAAGGTAAAAATAATTTAAAGGTATAAATGGTACAATTTGTATTGGTAATAACCTGGGTGTACAACAAAGGTATGGTAAAACATGCAAAACGTATGATCATTTGTAAGGTAAGTTATTTCAGGTTCCAGATATCTGGTAGGTTATCTAGATGGTACTTAAGGTTAACATCTAGGTAAGGTTTTGGAAGAGACTTTCTTTGAAAGAAGGTAAGGTCAAGGTGTATGTGGTTAACTTATGACCGATTTTGGTGGGAGTTGGTAAAGTGAAATCTATCCATGCTCGGGATTATTGGTTGCCTGCTTTCTCCATTGCAGTCTCATTGATTGGAAAAGCGTAGACTTTAATTCCAATTGTTGCTATGCTGCTGTAATTTCACATTTCCTTGGCAGAATGGATACATGAATGTACCTAATTTAGAAATTTTCTCTAGTATCGATTAGTTCCTTTCTATCGATACACTCGATTCTATCGGTACTCGTTAGTATCGATTCTTGATACTAGATTCTATCGATACCCTCTATTCTGTCAATACCATCGAATCGATATGTACCATCGATTCTATATTATTACCCTCTTTATCGATTATCGATATCGATACTCTCGATTATCTGTATCGATACTCTCGATTATCTGTATCGATACTCTCGATTATCTGTATCGATACTCTCAATTATCTGTATCGATACTCTCAATTATCGATTCTATCGGTACTCTCGATTGTCGATATCGATACTCTCGATTACCATAGAATCGATGTCGATTCCATCGATAATAGCTCGAGTATCGATCGAACCTCTTGTTCCTTTTGGGATAATATACCTTCCTAGCGCCCCCCTCTCTCGATTATATACACTAGTACTCTAGTTACATTCTGACTGGTGGTGGTAGTGGTGTCAACAGCCCCATGTCGTCATTCCTTCTTGATCTAGCTAGCTATAAAGACTCAATAGAATGCATATAAATACGAAGAGGTGTGTGTGTGGGTGCCGTCTGACTGGTGTGGTACCAGTCGATCAACATCGACCGATGTCGATCGATGGCGTCGATCGACTATCGATCGATTGGTGTGGTAACACCCTACTATCCACCCAAGGGTGCTACTAAACCAATCGGACTATCGATCGAGGAGGTCGATCGTTGTTGATTGAAGCTTAATCGATCTATTAGTATGGCAGAAATAATTATTTCAATCGATTATAATCGATTGATGTCGATGTCCAATATTACCATCGCTCGGTGCCCTCGTTTGACGATCGATTGGATTGGTGTAGTCATCATCATCTTAGCGCTTCTCCCGGTTACATCCTTGGACATTGCCTTGGAGACCAGGGTACGCCACGACTATTGACAAGCTGCTAGAGAATGCGTCTGCCCTTTGATCAGACAATTTGAATCATAGTTTGAACCAACGGTGCCTTCCGAAATGCGGAATCATCATTCTAATCTGAAAATTATGTGATTCAAACCTTCAATGTCTTATCCAAACTGAGAAAACTCTACACTAAGTGACGGTGTCCCCCTCGCGATTCGAACCCACGACCTCCATCCTTTTTGAGCCCAGCGCTCTAGTCACTACACCACTTAGACGGTTGATTGGAGTAGTAGCACCCTAAAAAAAGGGGCTGTTTCCTCGTGGTACCCCTATTTTGTCCCCCTGGGGGTACCACGAGGAAATCGATTTCCTCGTGGTACCCCTATTGTGAAACGTCATAATCCAGGGGGACTACGAGGAAATCGATGTCCTCGTGGTACCCCTATTGTGAAACGTCATAAGCCAGGGGGACTACGAGGAAATCGATGTCCTCGTGGTACCCCTATTGTATATCAGCCATTGTAGGGACCATGAGGACATCGATGTCCTCCACCTTGTCCACCTATTGTTGAGCGATCCCACTGCTGGGTATAAGCCTCCTCAAAGGATCGCCATGCACGTCTGTCCTGTGTTAATCATAACCAGTAATGAAATGCCTGGTCTTCAGGCATAGTAGAAACCTCTTCTTCCAAAGAACGTATTCGAGCCTACCAAAAGCTGCCTATCCCAGTTGAATTTCTGGTTAGCAAAGGATAAACGATGTCTAAGGTATAACTATAATTTTTAAGTAAAGCTGTAGTTAGCTAGTTTTACCAGCAGCCATTCAGTGCTTAGAACTTTAAAAAAGTACCAGGATAACATAAAATTGCAAGAGGTGGCTACGAGCCTGAATGCTATCTATGAATCCCAGCTGTTTCCTTGGTGGCTCTACTAATTTGTACCAGGACAACATAGGTTTGGAAGAGGTGAGAAGGTTATCAAGCGGAAAAATAAGTAACGAAGGTAAGTGATGTCACATTCATACATTAAAAAATAAAAATTGTAATAAATACATTTTCAGAGAGGTAGAACTTAGAGAAACTTCCACTTGAATGAGCCGCTCATCTAAAGAAAAGCCTGTAACCTGAAACATTATGTAACGGTAATGTGCGATAATTCTGTAAAAGTATACACCATAACCAATTAGTCTTTATTATTATTCATTTAAAATTATTATGATATAGGAGTAACATTGAATGTCCTTTGGCAACAGTTATTTTTCTAGATCTTGAGGTATGAATATTATGATTGTAGTTGGATTCCTTTGTTTGTCTTGGATTATTATTCATCAAAAGTTATGGCACACCATGTCCTTTATGTTTTCTGCAAAAAAACAATAGTAAAATTAGTGACGAATGTATGAGGCTATTATGTAGAATCAATTGGAATTATTCACAAAAAGTAGCTTGCTTACCTTAGGTTGTCCTTGGTTATTATCTCTATTCTTAAAATGTTGGTTAAGTGATTTGCAAAGTAAGAAATTTGAAATTAACGGGTCCATCTGCAGGGTTGCCAAAGCTAATTAATCCAAATCCCCAAAAATCCTGATGGAATTCCCCAAATTTGGGGATAAAAATCCGTTGATTCCCCACAAAATCCCCTCAAAAGTTTTTTATAAAATAAACTATAATCAATTATTTAAATAATATTTATTGTTTAACATTTATATTTTTTTCCATATATTAGTCGAAAGCATTTTGTTCGAAGGGTTAAACTCGACACTGCCACCCAGTTTTTTAATCCCTTCCCTTGTAGCCATTAATGATACTACAGTGTCTGTATTCAATCTATTGCGGTTTTCAGTTTTTAAATTTTTAAGAACACTAAATTTTCGCTCGACTGATGCATTTGAAAAAGGCAATATCAGCAATAATGAAATAACAATTTTCATGTTTGAGAACAGGTATTCTCCCGCAGCGTTTTTCATGCAAAACACTTTACCCCAGTAACATTCAGCATCAATGTTATCTCCATGAACTTCAAGCCCATGTTGGCTAAAATCCAGCATAGCGTGAGCTCGCCACTCATCGTCCAATTTTTGTGCTATCACAAATTTATAAAGCACTGGAAATCGCTTCAATACAGGCACCAGTGATTTAATTTTAAAAATAGCTATCTGTGGTAAAAAATAAAAAAATGTTGTCTGTGGTTACCCCCAAATAATAAGAAAGAGATCGACAATTTGGAAGCCATAAAGAGGAAATGTTTGATTGTTTGTCTCGACTAGGCTCCGAAACTACTGTACCAATTTGAAAAAACTATTCTAATATGTTTACCCGTGCGAAGCTGCGACGGGCCGCTAGTTATTATTAATAATTTCTAGGCAGCTGACATTTTAAAATTATAACTTTTTGGTTATTAAAAAGAAAGAATTTAGCAACCATAGTGTTTATGAGCGAACTTGAGGCGCAAATCCACCTCTTACAAACATATGTTCTCCTAGTACTATTTTTGAGTTCAATTATTATTGTAAATAAGTAATCATATTCCATACTATTTGATTTAAAACGAAAGAAACAAGCAACCGTAGTTTTCATCCACGCACCCACTTCTTTCAAATTTATGTTGCCCTAGTACCTACTTTGTGAATAAATCAATAAATTATCTATACTAATCTCTATCTATACTAATATATAAAGCTGAAGAGTTTGTTTGTATGTTTGTTTGTTTGAACGCGCTAATCCCAGGAACTACTGGACCGATTTGAAAAAATATTTTTGTGTTGGATAGTCCATTTGACGAGGAAGGTTTTAGGCTATTGAAAATCGAAATCTACGCGGACGGAGTCGCGGGCGGCCGCTAGTTGTAAATAAATATGTATTGAAGATTGGATAACACCTTTTTGTACATAATGGTTTTGCAATAACTTTTTCTTCTATCCTATTATCGAGGCGGCTGACATTTTAAAATGATGACTTTTAGTTGGCGACTATGGAAGCTAGAGAATAGATAGAAATAATCAAATACTGATTTATTCATATAAATCGATGAATCAAAAGAACCAACTAATATCGTATTTAAACAAAGTTCTTACTTTGCAAATCACTTAACCAACATTTTAAGAATAGAGATAATAACCAAGGACAACCTAAGGTAAGCAAGCTACTTTTTGTGAATAATTCCAATTGATTCTACATAATAGCCTCATACATTCGTCACTAATTTTACTATTGTTTTTTTGCAGAAAACATAAAGGACATGGTGTGCCATAACTTTTGATGAATAATAATCCAAGACAAACAAAGGAATCCAACAACAATCATAATATTCCTACCTCAAGATCTAGAAAAATAACTGTTGCCAAAGGACATTCAATGTTACTCCTATATCATAATAATTTTAAATGAATAATAATAAAGACTAATTGGTTATGGTGTATACTTTTACAGAATTATCGCACATTACCGTTACATAATGTTTCAGGTTACAGGCTTTTCTTTAGATGAGCGGCTCATTCAAGTGGAAGTTTCTCTAAGTTCTACCTCTCTGAAAATGTATTTATTACAATTTTTATTTTTTAATGTATGAATGTGACATCACTTACCTTCGTTACTTATTTTTCCGCTTGATAACCTTCTCACCTCTTCCAAACCTATGTTGTCCTGGTACAAATTAGTAGAGCCACCAAGGAAACAGCTGGGATTCATAGATAGCATTCAGGCTCGTAGCCACCTCTTGCAATTTTATGTTATCCTGGTACTTTTTTAAAGTTCTAAGCACTGAATGGCTGCTGGTAAAACTAGCTAACTACAGCTTTACTTAAAAATTATAGTTATACCTTAGACATCGTTTATCCTCTGCTAACCAGGAATTCAACTGGGATAGGCAGCTTTTGGTAGGCTCGAATACGTTCTTTGGAAGAAGAGGTTTCTACTATGCCTGAAGACCAGGCATTTCTTTTTTTTGCCTGCATGCAATGTCGTTCGTAAAATTACTGGTTATGATTAACACAGGACAGACGTGCATGGCGATCCTTTGAGGAGGCTTATACCCAGCAGTGGGATCGCTCAACAATAGGTGGACAAGGTGGAGGACATCGATGTCCTCATGGTCCCTACAATGGCTGATATACAATAGAGGTACCACGAGGACATCGATTTCCTCGTAGTCCCCCTGGCTTATGACGTTTCACAATAGGGGTACCACGAGGACATCGATTTCCTCGTAGTCCCCCTGGATTATGACGTTTCACAATAGGGGTACCACGAGGAATTCAATTTCCTCGTGGTACCCCCAGGTGGACAAAATAGGGGTACCACGAGGAAACAGCCAAAAAAGGCTATGGATGGTGGGCGATGGATGGGATTGGAACTACTACCTATCGATCAGGGGAGGCCTACATCCAGCGTCGGACACCAAAAGGCTGATGACGGTTTTAAAAAAAAAATTAACACGTAGAACCACTTTGTGAATTTTTAGCCTTCCCAGAAAGTCAAATTTCCAATTTTATTTCGATTTTTTATGAACTCTTGGTAGGTATCGACAGTATCGGTGGTATAGGTGGCATGGCTTGCGGGGGCAAGTGTGAATAAATGTCGTTCATTAGCTACCACCTGTTTCAGTGGTGATTTTGGGTCTGGACTTTAGTCCATTAGTTTGGGTAGATAAGATAAACCTACTTGGTGATTGTATATTAAATCCGAAAGTCAATGTTTGCTTACAACACCTTTTGTTTTAATGTGTAAAGCAGTGTTTTGATTTAAATAAAATAAAGTTTCTCCTTTATTATTGTTGTTTTATTTATAAATTTATTTTCATTCAATACCACCAGGCGTTTTAGCAAATAACATTCATGGGTTACATAGGTATTTGATTAACAAGATATGGTGGAAGTTCTCAAAGTTAAGACATGAGGGGTGCTCGGGCACCGGGTAAAAAACATTATTGCCGCTACACCCACCGGTAGTAGTTTATTAATAATGAAATGCTACAAAATACATATCTCATCTCATCTTGACCTTATGAGCATTACCTTAGCTGCCAAGTAAGCTATGATGACAGATCTAAAACATACCAATTGATTATATTGTTTCACTAGCGCCCGCCCGCGAGCTATAGTGTTATAGGTACTATAGCTTAAAGCCTTCCTCGTAAAATGGACTATCCAAACCAAGAATGTTTTTTTCAATTTTGCCCAGTAGTTCCTGAGATTAGCGTGTTCAAATAAACTAACTCTTCAGCTTTAATATAGATGATACCTACACATTAAAATTATATTTAAGACTAGAGGCCGCTCGCGACTCCGTCCGCGTAGATTTCGATTTCCAATAGCCTACAACCTTCCTCGTCAAATGGACTATCCAACACAAAAATATTTTTTCAAATCGGACCAGTAGTTCCTGAGATTAGCGCGTTCAAACAAACAAACATACAAACAAACTCTTCAGCTTTATATATGAGTATAGATATAGATTTAGGGGTAAGTACTACTACGCAGATTGCAGGAGGATGCATCTCGGCGTTTAGTCGCCTCGTGAAGTCCACACATATTGTATCTACAATACATAGATAGCGCACGACTAGCTTTTACCTTGAGAAAGAGGGCTTAATTTATCTGAATGAATTGTAGTTCAAACTAAGACCAAGTATCAAGGAGTATCAAGCGTTTGAATAGGTACCTTTAATAAATAATAAGCTTCTCAGCTTTTTATTAATTAAAAATAGGTACTAATCTTCCAGGTGTGTGATTGCTGTGCCTATGATCTCTCATAAGCACAGCAATCACACCTGGACCTGGAAGATTAGTAGTAGTTAGTTAGTATTACTTCGTCGTTTTCGAATAGTCTCACGAGATGGCGCTAGTAGTATTTGGATGTTATGATAAACCAAACGCCTTCTATTGCTAAACAATAAAGAGACTGTTTAAACACATCCAAAAGACTTAACTTTACATACTTAATCAAAAAATTTATTATAGTATACTACTTATATTAATTTATTTTACATCTAGTAAAACATGTAAATTATCGTTAAAATTGTGATAATTAAATGTTGCCTATTTTCAACACATTCATACGGGCCATGAGTTATAGGAACAGGTAAGCAATTTTGAAATATATCTACAAAAGTTGTGTAGAATTCTTGTAACAAGTCCAGAAAGACAGAAATGCGAAGTTGTATAATGAAGGCAGTGATTATGATAGTCAATTATCACTGCTACCCTTAGAAATTAACCGCTTCATGAGGGTCGCAGGAACGTACCCTGCTTTAAAAAGCCCATTACCCCAACTGAACTTTGGAGGCCTTGCTCACCAGCAGAAGGGTCTTAAGGGTATAGGGTCAGGTTAATAAAAGAATTAGAAAATTAAAAATAAATAACAAAATATCTGGCTATCAAGTGAATTTAAATAATGATTTATTTAAAGCGGCTTGTGGATACAAGCCAAGCCAACTAGTGCTAAATGCGAATGTACATATAACAGAAGAAAATAATATGACAGAAGCGACCCCTTTCGTTCTTTTAAAGCTCGTAAAGTAATTCCAATCATTTCCTATTACTTTAAAGAAGAAAATAAATATTAATTGAACAAATATTAGATTTAGTCAAGCATATTTATAAAAAAACTGCATTAAAGATAAAGTTTATACGCAATTTAGGCTTCATTGATTCTCCCATCGTAAACCTTGTCATTGAAAAAGTAGCGACATCAGCGCCACCGTATTAAAATTTTACTTCATCTTAATTTTTTAATTGTTTTAAATAGAAATAATATAATACCTACACCCAAAAGTATTTTATTAAAAAATTAGTAAATATTTTATCACTCAATTAAAGAATAAAGTTTGAGTGCTGTGTTCCTTGGAATGTTTATACGTGACAAGGAACATAATTCCGTTATTTGTGGTCATCCGTCTTCACGCCGTGGAATCTATGGTTGTAATTGTGTCAGTCAAGGATTGTTTACTATTTTGGGAATTATTGAAATTTTATGTTTATTTGCTGTGAAAGTTCCTATGAAATTAGTGCTTCAGTATAATTTGTGAAGCAAGGGACATTATGGATTTAAACAGAATTTGCGTAATTCGTGTCTATCGTCGATGTTCTGCTGAACGTGTTTACGTCAAGTGTTTTAGATTAAACTGTGTGTTTACTGTGTTATTATTCAGTGATTGTGGTTAAAAAGTGCATGAATATCGAGGATATTCATGAAGTGGCTATAGTGTCCAAGTTTTCCGTGAGGAACGTCGGGGAAAGTAACACGACATGTAAACCATTGCAGGTTGTCATCGAGAGTACCAGGTATTGCGTTGGTTTCTAGACTAGGCTATATCCGGGATGTTTCACTTTCAACTTTATTTACTCGGTGTTTTTAACAAGTGTTCTTTTGTTATAAAGCTAGAAGCTCAAGTAAGCGACGAAATTTTCGCAGCTTGTAAACATAACCTTAAAACGGCACTAGACCCTTGTTGTTTTTAAATGTGTTTCAGTACTAATGTACTTAAATCAGCGAGTGCAAGGTTTAATATATGTATGTCTTATATTCAATTACATTTTTAACTCTTGCTGTTATTTTGAAGTTGCTGAAAACTGTCGAAATAATTTACTATGCAAGTGCATCTGAATTGCATAGTTTCATTGGATCTTCAACTACTCGTAAATTGTTGTTAATAATAGATCCCTGCAATGACTATAATCTCATTTGTAAAAATGTGTGACATTACATTGTTTGAGATACCTAGTTTTAATATTTAGGTACCTACCTAATATTTAGTGATTTTATGCATGTCTGATTGTTTTTCAATGATATCCCTGTTCTCTAGGAATTCATTCTAAAAGCCTTAATCTCTGAACCAAAAATTACATGTCTGAACATTATGTTAGAAAGTTTTAAGTTATGGTAATTGTATTAATAGTCATTCACATCAAATGTAAGTAACTCATAACAACATGTTAATTTAGCTTAAAATTATTTGATAAAAGTGACTGAAAACATATTCACTGTAATATGTTCCTTAAATTGCTGCCCCAGTGCCCCCTCTAATAATGAATGTAAGGGACTAAGGTGTGCCTGAATTTGTTCAGTAATTTCTGCTCTATAGTATGAAACCATATTTCATTAGGTAGGTAACTGCAGTAATTGTTTGCCCGGTTAACTTCGTTTCACTGACTGTCAGTGTCATAATGTTTGACAGATAGGTACGGTGTGTATGGGTAAATAATATTGTCGTTTTTAGTCTTTTCACACAATTTTCTGCTCTGCTCTTTGCTGCAACAAATTCTGATTTTCAGGAATATTTCAAGAACTATTTAAACTGGCACATAAAATAGATAGCACAGATTGTTACTTAAGCTTCTAACATAAAACCACAATAAAGTAGCAGTTTGTAACTGTTGTGCTATGCTTCTGCTGGCGAGTAAGGATGCCAGAGCTCAGTTGGGGAGGGTATGGGGTTTTAAAGGGAGTCATTGCATCAACAACCCTTTGGTTGTTGATATCCATGGGAAGCGGTAATCACTTACCATTAGGTCAGAGGTGACCCTCTTGTTTATTAACATAATATCCATTTTATCTCTACCAGTGTCAAGGTAGTGCAGATTATAGTGTCCATAAGAATTAACTCTCATGCACTTAATGACAGACTGCCAACTGTTGATGCACATGTATGCATAGCACAATTTGTTAAAGATAATATTATAGGAGCTAGCTACAAAGAGGAAATTTTGATGGTCAATTGTATGACCAACCCACCAACCGACCTGAGCTAAGACTTGGTGTTGAAAACATAAAATACCCCTTTCACCTTCCGGCCTATTTCCGTAAAGTAGGTATATTATAGTACGCAAGCACAGATGCACTCCCCTTTTGCTCATCTCATGGTTTGGTGTGTCAGCAATCTGACACAACCATAGAGAGATCAGGCGCATGACCCAATGGCTTAACGTGCCTTCTGAAGCACGGAATAGCTCGAGATGAAATTTTTGTCATTACATCCAATGACTGGCATCTGCAGAAGTTGTGTAACTTAGCAATCGCAGACCAAGCGAGTTTTACACTATGTCCTTGAGCTCCTGAGAATCACGGTCAACTCATAATATTATGCTCAAGTAGGTAATACTTGACATCCAGGCACAGGAAGACTCCTGTCCTGCGTTTTGTTGATAACTTTAAGCAGCTGCTGTTGTTATCATGCCCTTGAAAATACCTTGAAAAGATTGCAAGACTGAACACTATAATTCTGCGGTTTATTTATTGATAATAGTGATAGAGAATTAGCATAAGCGATAGGTAATAGGTTACTGCTCTTTGAGGCAGAAGATGGTACAACTGTATCAGTTTAATACTTGTTGAGTCGAGCAGAGGCTCGTGAGACTCCGCTGTGTGCAAACACCTACTACACACTGTCAAAATACCCTATTAAGGAATAGGCAAGCACTTTTCTTGACTTCAATGACATGTCTGAATTACTAACAATGTCGGATGAAGTTGGACCGCTACCCATACCCAAAGTCCCAATATGGAATGACGTGTAGCGACACCTCCTTACTCCTATGACCTTTCTGTATTCTATTTTAAAGACCCTCCCTTTGCAGACAAGCTCTAACGCCTTCTTCTGCAAGAAGACTGTTGTAACATTGTTATTCAGGCAGTCTTGTAGCTTGTGACCCAATTATAATTACCTAAACCTCTTTAGGTAGCCAATGGTGTATCTATAGGTAGTCAATGGTGTATGTTCTTGTAAATTCCTATCATATACATCCTTGTGATTATCCCATATACATACATCCTTGTTGATAAAATTCTATGAATATGATTGTGATTTGATCAATCTGGTTTTACAATGGAGAGACTGCTATTTGTCCTCCATAACCCTCACTAGGGAAACCAGGCAACTTGTTAGCAGAAGCTAAGCCGTATCAAATTTGTTCCTAATGTTTTAAATGAGCACATAAAATTGTTCATCATGTCATGACCAAACAACATTGATTGAATTCCCTAATTCACTATCTCGTACATAATAATAAACAAACATGTGTATGTTTCATTATTAAGAGTTATCAGTGTAGGCCTGTACATTTTATAAATGATATTAGGTCTTTTTTTTATTTAAATAATTATTTTTTATTATTTCTTTTTTTTTTTGGTTCAGGTATTTATTTTGCTGACTATTTTTCAAGTAAGTCTATTTCTTATTTTATTTTTGAAGAATGTTATTTTGCATTTAAGTTTAGCTCAGGAATTTTATGACACCATGTGTTTGTTACTGGTGATAGTGCTAGGCAATATGTTTGCTGTAAGCTGATTGTCTCCTTATATGCACTGAAGATCCATAATAAAAGCACATTTTATCTACATATTAAAATGTTTTTGTGTTTCGCTTTTAAGTATGGATGTGGACATCAAACTATACAAATCTATAGCTTTATTAAATGTACAACTTAGTGCCTGACACTTATATCAATTGAAGAATTTTGAGAATATGTAGTCTGATGCCTGTTTGATGTATTTTTATAGTGTGTTTACAATATTATTTTGTTAATTGGGTCATACAGTAAAAGTGCCTTCTCTTACAGAAAGATTAAACAACAAAAATCTGATTTATGTTAAGTGAAATACATAAACAACAAAACCTTTGTCATAATAACGTGAAAGTAATTTTATAATGCGTGTTACTAATGCTTTGTATTTATTTATTCAATATGTTGGTTCATAATCTTATACTAAAAGTTTATCTTATCCCTTTCGAAATCTAGAATTTTTTATTGTCTGTTTTTAATGTTATAATCCTAGATCTTCATAGGCTCTCAGTGACAAGAATCTCAAATGCGAGCCAGAGCGAATGAGCGAGGCGTAACGCGATAGAGATAGTATGGTATATTATTATATGTATATGCTTTTTTAATCATTAAAATGCCCATTGACTAATATTATATGTCGTCACAATCGGGACGTTACATATATGGAACAATTCGCGCGCTATTATTTATCCTATCTATTGATAGCCATTAACCACTTCCGTGGATCGAATTTAATTTGTTTATTTTCTTGTGTATCATGTTATAATGCCCTCTGTTAAATTGTGAATTTTGATATTGTAATAAATATTTCCTACTGACTCTTGGCATGTCTTATCTGTAATTTTAGAAGGTTATTCGTCGCACTCGAAAGCAGGAAGGCGTACCTACTTGTTTTTCTATACCTATATTTTGTAGGAACTTCTTTACAGTTTTCATTACAGGGATGAATAAAAAATTTAAACAATTCATAACCTTGTTTAATTTGTGACACCTTGTACCTAATCTAAGTAAGTATTAACTGTCGACCGCGTCGGCAGCTGTGAATAACTAGCAGTGTTTTGTACAGTTATAGGCGCGGTGAGCAGCAACGTGAAGGGGGACCTGCACTTTATCCAGACGAAGAGCGGGCACCTGCAGCTGATATACGAGCCGTACATATTCGTGACGGACAGCGTGCGCAGCGGCCGCACCTTCTGGCGCTGCATGGAGTACGGCAAGCGCTGCCGCGCGCGCATCACCTCCAAGAACAACCAGCTGCGCATCACCAACCCCGTGCACAACCACGCCGAGAACCACATGCAGAAGATCACGAGGAAGTACGAGGAGGGCGAGGTCGTCACCTGCCCCTCCGTCTAATGTGACGACGACCATGCTGCGTTAACGATGTCATTAGTGTGTGCTTTTACGATTCAGTCAATGTTAATGTCAACGAGGATTGCTGTGTTTCCGTGCTTGACTGTTTTACAAAATGATTTTAAAAATTCATTTCAAGTGTTCTTTTAATTTAAAGTTTCTTCTAGAAATTATATCTATCATTTAAGTAGTATAATTTTAAAATGTTAGCTGTAAGAGTAGTGGTAATAAAATCGAGGAAAGGAAACAATGAAATCCATTTCTTTACTGCAGGATTATTGCATCTTATTAAATGTAAGACATTGTGATGATTTAGAATAAGGTTTTATCATAAGGCTTCAAATAAAATGAAAATCGTACGAGTATTTTTCGTTTTTTTATTGGGACTATTAGAAGGAATAATATCGTCTGTTTGGATGGTGATGTGGCGCGGCAGGCGAGCCGTGGTCGTCGGTGTGGTACTCGGTGACGCGGCGCGGCGCGGCGGCGCTGTGGGTGGACGGGTTCGCGTTCGTGGCGCGCAAGCGGCGCGGCGCGCGCGTGTACTGGTCGTGCCGGCGCCGCGCGCGGGGCTGCGGCGCGCGCGCGCTCACGCTGCACGGCCGCCTGCTCGCCCGGCCCGCGCGACATAACCACGCGCCGCACGCACCTCTCGCCGACGAGCACGGGAGGATCGAAAGCCTCATCGAAACGATCACTACCTCCAAATAAACCATTTCCTAACTGAATATTTGTCTTCTTCATCATTTTACCTCCGGGATCATTCACGTGGATATCATAATACGTCCCTCATGCATGCGTGACGATCGCCGTAAATATAAAATATTCAGGTATAATCGGCGCGTCTACTAGTAACATTCTGCGAAATACCTAAATCTGTTCAGCGCCGAGCCCGCAGCCGGCATCTATCTGCTTTCTACGTGAATGCTCCCACGCATGTGCATAGATAACGAGTTTTAAATAATTATGCCGGCATGTCGGCTTCGGATGCGGTCTCTGATAGTGACGAGTGTAATGTTTTCAGTGGAGTTCGTGATATCGAACCGCGGCCGGCGGCACATGCGGCTCGGAGGGTTTTCGTTTTACGCAGAGAAGGTGTTCCCAGAGAAGAGCAAGGTGCGGTGGCGGTGCACGCGGCGCACGTGCCGCGCGTACGCGCACACGCTGCACGACCGCATCTTCGCGCTCAGCAACGTGCACTCGCACTCGCCGCCGGCGCCCGCGCCCGCCGCCGGCGCGCCCGCCGCACACCGCGCCCTCGCGCACGCCGCCCACGCCGCGCACGCCGCCCTCGCCGCGCACGCCAAGGCGTTGCTCGACGACTAACTCGCACACATAACACCTCCGCTTTCAATCTAATCTCTAACCTCTCCGGCCGGTTCCGATACCTCCATGCTACTTTCAATTTTGAACTTCTCCGCAAATTAATAGAATTAACATGAATGTGGTTTATTGGCATTGGGCTTGAACTGTAACTTGAACATGTGCACCGGACAGGGTAATCGTGAGGAGTGAACTCGGTTGAACTCGGCGATTAATAAATAAATTAAATAATAATTATGTAGCGTAAGTCTCGTGTTAAGAACATGAGTGTCGGCCGAGTTTGTTTCTCACGGAGATTGAGTAACGAAGGCTTGCTAAAAAAATGACAATGATGATGGAACTGATTCTAGTCAAGTTTAAAATTTTATAGATACGATTAATTAGTATTAATTTATTTTGCATGTAGAGCGATGTGGTGAGCACAAATTGTGTACATGTTACTTGTTTATTCCTATTCAAAAGAATGGAGTAAAATATCGGTATCTTGGGAGACGATAACTTTTTACTTATTTTGGTTTATTAGATAACTAGCTGCCCGCCCCGGCTTCGCCCGTGGTACTTACTTACATGTATTATACATACAAACCTTCCTTAAGAATCATATCTATTAAAAAAAACCGCGTCAAAATCCGTTGCGTAGTTTTAAAGATCTAAGCATACATACGGACATACAGCGAAAGCGACTTTGTTTTATACTATGTATACTATGTATTGATTTGTTATATTGTGTAATAAACCAATAATGTAAATAGGCGTATTTAAAAATGGAAGCATTAACGTTTATTTGTTGAGTAAAAAATACTAACATTGGTGGGCATGCATGCAAGTACATTATTTGTCGTTGACGTACAGGACGTTTTAATAAATTTAAAATATCAATATAGATCTTAAAGTGCGTTTTGTCAGTAAGGGTCTTACCTACTAATAAGTCCTTAAGCATACCTAATTTATTTTTGATCTCTTAATTTATGTGTTTAATTAGATGGAACTCGTGTAGAATAGCTCTAACTCATGTTAGCAATAATTATTTAAGTTATTATGACAGAGCTTATCTATCGGCAATTGTATATTGATATTAAAATGTCTAGTCAAATAAAGTATCATAAATAATTGTAATAATACGAAGCTACTGGTTTATTTTTTTAACGAAATAACAAATATTCTTTATGTATTTTAGCGAAATAGAAATAATTTAATTGTATATATGTATGGGCTTCATAATGGAATTTCATTTGTACTATCAGGAATGGGCAATGCACGTAGATATGATGAATGGTGTGTCTTACTAACATTTTATGGATGGCGAATTAATATGACGCTCTGGAAAGGATGACGTTATGGATTATGGAGAATTGTTTTTTTTTCAAATCAAGCCTGTATTCAGAACCAAAAAAGCGGACTTTATGGCTTGCTTGATAAGATTTCTCTAATCGCAGAGAGTGGTTTTTGGGAACGGGTAGATACTTAAAGACTGATGTGAGCGCACGAGGGTTCGTCATCCCGATTTTGCAAAAGTCTTGCATGGACGCATGGTTGGTGTGGATTCGTGTGATCGTGTTTTAATGTGTATCGTATTTTGTAGAGAAGAATGTGCGCCTGTGCGTGGGCCCGGGCGGGCGGCCGCGGCTGTGGGTGCGCGGGCGCAGCTTCTACGCGGCGCACACGATGCGCTCGGGCGTGGTGCGCTGGCGCTGCACCATGGGCGGCTGCGGCTGCAAGGCCTACACGCAGAAGGGCACGCTGCACAAGCTGGTGGGCGAGCACAACCACGCCGGCCGCTGCGGCCGCAGGAACGTGGCCGGGAAACCGCTCCCGGACTCCACTCCCACCCCGCTGCTCGTGCCGCGGATGCCGCGCGTCGACTTCGACAATTTCGACCCCAACGCCTGGGTTGTCCGCTACTAGTCTTAGGAAACTCTTCTTGACATTTTAAAATTTCTTGTACGATGAACTCTAAACAGGTAGATGTATAAATAGGTACGTGGATTTCTAGCTCAACAGAGTAGAGAGTCATTGCCTTTATACGCTGTACTGAAGCAGTCCCTCTCATAATTATGATGGACGCCAACGGAATCTCTATTCCCATTTCCATTAGCAATAACTCGCTTTCCAATAACTGGTGCATATCAAATTAATAGTAAATCTTTTCCGGTAGTCTTAGTCACGAGTCGATAGTTAGTGGTTTCGTATAGATATTTAAATGTGCCAAAAATGGTGTCAAAATAGAAAAAAACTGAGATATATTCAATACTTTAAATACTACGTTAGTTGAAGTGGACGGTTGTTTTTTAACAATCATGATTAATGTTTAAGGAAAAAGTTATATTTTTGACGAAAATAGCCTAATTCGGATTATTCTCCATGACAGACTTTGTGCCATTAAAATGATACATAATTACGCTAGTCACAAATTATCTTATGTACATACGTTAGATTATATTTTAATCGCGGCAAATGTTAATATATAGGTATCTCTACAAATAATTAATTTAATACGATTATTAAGATCTCAATTTACCTAGTAGGTATAGTTTTAGGTGCCAAACGTTAAATTTTGTTATTGTGCGTTGTGTGTTAGGTATTAATTCAAAGTAGATACCTTGATAGTATTGTATCAATAATAATGAAATTGCTCCTTTCAAAATAATATTAGGTACTTAGGGAAATATTCGGTGTTATTTTCAAAATATTTTTCATATAACACTGCTTAATTAAGTCTTCCTTTGGTTTTTACGACGCTGTTGTGATAAATTACATAGATTTTTTAGACTTTGTTATTCTTCATTTTATTTTCGATGCCTCGTTATCTATTGCTAAGAATCGACACTGATTAACTATGCTAAATGTTTTATTTATTGTAAAGTGCCAACTTAAATTGCTCACCTATGTCTCGTAGAGAAATAAATAGTTATATTTTCTTCATGTAAGTTATGGATGTTTAAATCATGAGTTGTGTATGTGTAATGTGCTAAATAAATAAATAAATTATTAACATCTTTTACTCTCCCATAAAAAGTAAAAATATTTATAATCTATCAATGTTGTTTTATTGCGTTGCGCCCTTCTTATTTATATTGTAAATACTGAACATTTTGCGTCGAATGTTAAATAAAGGTAAAATAATTTTTAAGCATACTTATAGATTAGTCTGTAAATTGAAATCTAGGATCATCGTAACCATTTATTAACATGATAAATTTTGGTTCAGCGCGCTTCATCCGCGCCGGCAAGGGGCGGCTGCTGCTGCACCGCGGCTACACGTTCCGGCTGAAGAACAACCTGGCGCACGGGCGCAAGCAGTGGTACTGCTCGTCGCGGCTGACCTCGCGCTGCCTGGCCGACGTGAACACCGAGGGCCCGGAGGGGCACGAGCGCATCGTGCGCTCCCGCTACGCGCACAACCACGCGCCGCCCAACGTGCGGCGCTTCGCCGACGGGCGCTACGTGGTGCGCACGCCGCACCAGAGCGGGCACCGCGCGCCCGCGCCGCTCGACCCGCACCACCAGCTGCTGCAGCTGCAGCACGCGCTGGCGCTGTACGCGGCCACGGCGCACGCCACCGCCACGGCCAGCGCCAACGCGACCGCCGCCGCGTCCGCCGGCGCCGGCGCCGCGCAGCCCTCGCCCACGCCGCTGCCGCCGCCCGCGCAGCACGCGCCCGCCGCCAAGCCGCTGCTCGTCGACACCGTCTGCAATGAGGAGGACTAGGCCTCCCCCTACCAGCCCGACGTCTCTGTTCACGATTCAACACGAAAACATTTAACGATGCATAATAACGAGCGTTTCTTGCGTGCCTATTGGCGTTCGAGTTGTAGCATAAATTACATTATTACTTAGGATAATTTAGCTGTAAGTATAAGGGGATAAGGTGTCGTTTAGGATTCTGCGATGGCTATTGTTTGGGATACTATCATCGGTAATGTGAATGTTTGTTAACCGTAAGTGGATGTTGTGGTGTTTCGGATGTTGCGGCGACCAGTGAAGGGAACAGCGAGTACCAGTAATATACCAGTGGATATGTCGTGACGTGCATAGGTTAGGAAGTCTCATCGGGACGGAAGTTATCCTTATAGGTGTGGGTTATTTATGGAATCGATTAAGAATGTTAAGTGTCTAAGAACTTTCT
Organism: Nomophila noctuella; assembly: GCA_958496325.1. Taxonomy (NCBI): domain Eukaryota; kingdom Metazoa; phylum Arthropoda; class Insecta; order Lepidoptera; family Crambidae; genus Nomophila; species Nomophila noctuella. The sequence goes on from OY292491.1 coordinate 12,830,139, forward strand.
GCATGTAAAATGGTGTCATCTCGTATCGATGTCAGGTATAGATAGATGGTTATTATCCGGAATATGGCCGATTTTAGCGTTTGATTTAATGTTGGCTCAGTCGATCCGTGCAGCATCATCCGTATCGTTGCGCTAAGCAGGCCGAGGGAGGTACTTTGCAAGCTGGTCAATAGGTCAGGTCAGACAGAAGAGAACTAGAGTGTGTAGCGAGTCAGGAGTCGACACGAGGGCTATTGAAAGGTCGGCGGCCGCGCCGTCGACGACGCGTCGGTGACTGAAGACGATTACTCTGTTCGAAACAAGCAATATTAGGTCCCCAGACTGGTACTTAGAAATACTTAATTTATTTTGAGAGTTGTAACTTTACAAGATTTCAATATTGCTACTTAGACGATTAGATATCCGCCTCCTTATCTATAAGAATGTGCATTGGTGCTGTGCAGCGTCAATGCGCCCCAAGTACTTACCTTTGGTGGTAACGCTCGCCCCGCACCGCGGGCGGCGAGCGCGCGCGCATGCTATAGTCGGTGTTGTTGTGCTCTTTAGGATTGATTTTAAGTACTTAAGCTCAATCAAATACCTCTTCACTTTTTTATACGGGTTTACAGATTAGTTTAATTATACAATTTTATATACATGAATGAATACTCAGAAGCTTTACTCGAGTAAGGTGTCTAGGCGTAAGCTAGGCTAGGCTAGGCTAGGCGGGCGCGCCGGGCGGGTCTCCGCGCAGGGTCCGGCGCGCCTCTCACTACCTCTAGTTATTATCGGAACTCAACTACCTCTTTACTTAGTTTTAACTTGTATTCGATCGTTCACTGTTGACGACTTTAATATAAATAGGCACTTTTGAGACTGTTGGCTGAATATATTTTATAAATTGTTTTTGGAGCAATTATTTGTTGGACGATGATTTTAATATATTCAGTAAGATCGTGGTCCCGCTTTTTGTCTACCACTCTGATTTAAGTACAAATTTTTACTAATTTAATTGTTATTTAGATGTCTTACTAATAATTTTTGGGTCTTGTGATTTGGTGGCATAATATTGAATGAAAATTATCGTATGGATGTTTTATTAGATCTGCCGAGCAAGGCGTGTATCGACAATTAGGAAATCATTTCAGGCGAAGTGTTTCGGTAAGAATGGCGTGTTTCTTGAGTGTATTAATGATTCGCTTGGTCTGAAATAATTTATTATGATATTATTAAATATTACCTAATTAAATTATCTACTTGTACCTTTAATGTATTTATGTCTAATGTACACACGCCGGCTTCCTCAGCCGGTGCAGGTACCTGATCAATACTATGTCAATACTTATTTAGACCAAAAATACGAAGTCTGGAGGGCTCTCAATCCGTGGCGGTAGTATTTATGTAAATGTAATTGCGTAACACATTATAATTATAAATATTCATAAGTTTAATTGTATTTGTATATTATTACACCTAGATCAATGACAATATAAGTCAATTATTTAAGATACGATTTATGAGTTGGTAACATACATTATGTATGTATAAGGTATATATATTTTTGTTTTATCTGTGTACATGCGTATTGGTTTATATTCTACATTGACATCACTTGATATCGTATATTTCTCATTTGACTTCTTATGATCGAATATTTTGGTCTGATAGTTATGATAATTGTTATAACCGTATGATTCGCATTAACTTATTATGAATCTCCTAGGTAGTGCATTGCCGGCGTGCAGTGTTAGTCGTAGTCGCTACCGCCACGGCTTGGGCCGCGCAGGCCCACTCAATCTCATGACGAACTATCTACCTCATTCGCCGTTAACTACTCTTATACAAGTCTTATTCATAGCGTAATTTTATTCTTATACCATTATATAATTAATAATAATAAGTTTTGGTTCATGTACGGGGTACGTTTTGTGAAATCATATTAAATTGTACTTATAAATAACCGCTAGTTTTATTTCTCGCCCTTCCCCCGCTGATTAAAATGTACTTCTATAAAACTTCGGGCTTTGTGTTCTACTAACAGTTCACTGACTACTATTTTTGCTGCAGGTATAAAATTTCTCCAGTCGCGGCGCGGAAAGATAATAATGATGGTGAACACGTTTCCGTTCTGCGAGGAATCGAAGTTGCGGGACAAGGTTATATGGCGGTGCACGTCGAAGAAGACTAACTGCAAGGCCCGGATCCACATGCTGGGGTCGAACGTGGTGGCGGTGAAGGGCATGCACAACCACCCGCCGCGCGCGCTGTGCCTGCCGCCGCGGCGCGCCGGCTCGCGCAAGCCGCTCGACGCGCCCGCGCCGCCCGTCTCCATGCTGCCGCTCTCGCCCAACCTCATGGACGCGCTCGCTCTGCAGTCCGAACTCAAGTGACCGCCTATGAGTGCTGGAACTCTGAGAGAGGAAAGACTCTCTTATTCGTACTGTAGAGCAGCTAAAAGACGCGTACGACTCAGACCGTTGAAAACAGCATTAGGTACCTACCATTCCTTCAATTTAATGCTAAGAACAAGTATGAAATTAACGGTATTTATGAATATATGGACTGAGAGGAAATAAATCCACTAAAGGGAATGACTATCAGTAAAAATAATAAAATTCCTTCAATTGTAAATATCTGCCCGGCAATGCTTATTTTTAAATAGATACCAAGGGACGCTTTGATAGCGATTATCACAGTATGTGTAGGTAATTAATTATTTACACAAATTCTTAAATTAGTTGTAAGTTATGTATGAGTTAAAGTGACAAGACAATATTTTAGTTACTTATATAAACGCTTATTGCGAGGAATAACTGATAACATCCAAATTTAGTTTGAGGTGAATGATAAACACTTCGAGATCCATTCCAATCATTCTGCCGCCCCTATGATTTGGCCGATACTGGTGCTCATATTGAAGTTGATTTGTATAATAGTTTATGAAATATTGACGCTTTATAAAAGTGTAATTGTAAAAATTTGCTCAGCCTGATGATATCTGTACGAAAATTATGAAACATGTTTATTAGTAGATTACTAAGCGCACTGCAATCAATATGGAGTTGTGATAAGGCACGATAAAATAATTAGGAATAATGTATTTTGTTACTTGCAATTTTTCACGTAATTTTTATGTTGTACTTATGAATCATGATATTATTGTTATTTAAACTTGATTGTATTTTTGGATAAGTGAGAAAGTGCCTTTTATTAATATTATATGTAGTAGGGAAACATAGGACCAATGTCAATTATACTAAACATTCCGTATTTAAAATTTAACTGGTCTTTTTATATTGTAATTCCAATTTTGGTATCTTTTATATCGATATACAAGACGTTAAATTTGTTAAGAGTATTACTTCTTAAGATTGATTAAATATATTTAATTTATCGATGTTGTTTTATTTCTTCGAAATAAATGGTAACCTAGGTAATATGTATGCGTATTATTTAGATTATCTCTAACATTGTCTAATTTTAAAGGCAGGTACTAAAAGTATTGTTATCGTAAAAAAGCCCTCAAACAGTTAAATGGGTAAACTACACCGGCCGCGCAAAATGAACATGCTTTCTTGCAAGTGCTGTCCAATTAGTAAATCAATTTCTACCGATTACAAAGATTGCTTTGTTCGGATGATTTTTTACACAATTGGTCCTTAGCCTCGTTATTTTGGTCGTGCTAATGACATCTGTTATTAGGTCGTCCCAGTGGGGTGACGGCGCAGTTCCGTTTCGGCAGCCAGTCCTCTCGCAAGGAGCCCATGATCTGCACCGGCGGGTACTCCTTCGTCAAGGACCGCGCCTTCCCCAACGGCAAGACGCGGTGGAGGTGCGCACACGACTCCTGCCAGGCCAACATCTACACCATAGAGAACGATGTTGTGCTCTTCTATGATAAGCATAGCCATTGAGTTATGCGAATCTCGCACTTCATGTGAGGTCGAAGCCAAATAAGATTGACTAAAGTTGTTAAAGCGTTTAGTCATAAATAGTATTTTTAAATGACTTACCAAGACGATGCATTTTCTGTACGATATAACGCGACGTATGTATAAGTCGGCAAGGTGTGGAACGCCGAACTTCGGTAGTTTGCTTCTACATAAATGTATAATGATCTCACTTTCGGTTGAACCTTAGATCTGGATATTTGTATCTTGTGTTTTTTTTTCTGAATGTATTTAAACATTTTTAATTTAATATAATTATGTTATTTACTAGACCATAACTCTCAAGCGTTTCAGTGGTGATAGTAGTGTTACTAATTCCCGGTTTCGGTGCTTGTTAATATCATTGGTATTATTTTCTTATAGGTGAACTGTCAGCAGCCTACATTCCCACAGGAAGAGGCAAGAACATGCTCGTTCTAGGGGGATATACATTTAGCCAGCTTTTCAACGGATTATATTGGGTGTGCTCGAGGAAGAAGAATATGAACTGTAAAGCCTCTGCGCGGACCAACGAGCGCGGGGAGGTGACCGCCTACGACAACGACCACAACCATCCGAAACCAAAGATTTACAAAAAATCTAAAAAGAAGATTCCGTCATGAAAATTACGTGTGTTATCTTCCTTTTATTTGTTGACGATGTATCGGAAATAATCGTTTCGTTGAATTACAAGAAATTCTCACTTAATTTTGTTATCATAACTCAAAAGACGATGGAAGTACATAGATTGATTTTCTTAAGATACATTGTTTTATTTTTTTCATGACAAGACAAGTACCTACATATACGTTTCGCTTTTCCGTGCAAGGATCAGGTGAATTTAACTATCGCTCGTTGTTTCGTATTCTCCTACTTGAAAAATCATGAAAATATTTGCAAGTGAAACTGATTATACAAAACTGGATGTTATAAACTAGTGACGTGAGGAAGGTTGTGTTTTAGTCGACTCCTTGGGCAAACGTAATTGTCATATTAAACATGGTGCTATATGACATGGTCTAACTCTATTCTAGGTTTAGTAAATCTGTCGGCAGCGTATGTGCCCACTGGCCGGGGCAAACTGAACTTGATACTAGACGGGTTCTCGTTCATCGAGACGCCGCCGACGTACTGGGTGTGCTCGCGCCGGAAGAACATCAACTGCAAGGCGCGCGCGCGCACCAACAAGAAGGGAGAGGTGGTCGCCGTCGACAACGACCACAACCACGAGAGGCCGCGCGTCTGCCGGACTAAGGAGAAGATTTGATTTTATTTTAAACTATGTTCTTTTTGTTGGATCGTGTTTTGTTTTGGAGGAGCCACTGGCAAAAAGTGGTGTTGAATGGTAAAAACGTGATTCGACATATGAAAGATGGGTCAGTAGTCTAGTTCGGGCGCGGTTTCAGAAGTCACGTGCATTTCGTTAAGTTGCATTTCCACCAATTTACAGGACCCGAAGAACACGATTACGTTATTCCACATGCCTTTAAATAAAATTTCGTACATTTTTTATGTTAAGATAAAAAGTAACTCCTACAAAAAAATTGGTTTGAGTTTGTGCAATTTAATCTTATTTTAGTTTTGGTACCTATTGGAAATATGTATATTTTTTTTGTTATTAAAGATTATGAGTAAACACGTACCTAAAATCTTCACTAATAAAAATGTATTGGTTTCAATTCGTTACCAATTTAAGTCTTTGTGTTTCTTTTATAGTAATTACGTTCTCATTCATTGTTTATTGCATCAAATATTAATCTTGACCATGTTTTCCAGCTTTCTACCTTCCATCGAGAGCCGGAAAGTCTGTTCTGATCTATAACCACAACAAGTTCTGGGTGAACAACCAGTACCGAGACAAGCTGAACTGGGCCTGCCGAGACAAAGACTCCCGCGGCTGCCTGTGCAGGGTCCAGACCTCGCTCGAGGGCCACTTCATCCGCGTCAAAGGCTTCCACAACCATGAACCCAATTTCACTCCAGAAAATTTCGACTCGCCATCCCTAACAGAGAAACCGACCGATATGATCCCCATAAAAAATGAGAAATTACACGCCAAATTCGACTTCTACGACAAAGGCACATTGACTGGCAGTGTGCCGGGCAGCGACATGAAAGTCAAGATCTCGAAAACGAAATCTCTAGTATTATAGCCCTTGACATTTTGTATTTAAAACAGTGGCTTCGACGGCTGTGATAAATATACATTCATTATTAAGACAAAATTAATGCATTCCTGTTTTTAAGATACTTACAATTTTTACGTGGCGTTAAACTCAATAGTAATTGATTGTTTATACGATTATAAATTATTATCTGTGTCTTCACATTTTATGATAGGTTCTGTAAGTGATCTCTGCCGCGAATTTTACTCGTAGATATTAAGGTGTCCGATCTGATGTGTGTCATATTTTAAATGGTCGTTTGGTAGAAAACCGTGATCAATATCATGGTATTAGTTTATGTTTTAGTGTTAACAAAGTCACAATTCTCAATTTACCATTTTATTTACTAATTTTAAGTCCTTACTCGTATTTTAAATCTTGAAAAGTGGTATCAAATCTTACTAATGCGACTGTTCATTCTTTTTAAGAATCTAGTTGTATCAAATAAAGGCTATTTTTGTAGTATCTGCTTAGTTTTGTTTTGATCAGCTTCGGTCCCCGTAGTTTGTGGATTGGTTTGCGTTGAGGGAAGCACTGGTAGCAGGTGGTGTGGTATGTGTTGCAGTGCACTGGAGCCAGTCGCGGTTCGGGAACCCGGTGCTGGTGATCAGCGGGCACCGGTTCCGGCGCGCGGGCGGCGCGGGCGCGCGGCGGCGGCGCGCCGGCCGGGACACCTGGATCTGCATCAAGTCCGACTACGGCTGCCGCTGCTACGCCGTCACGCACCGCAACAAGGTCATCGAGATGGGCTACTCACACATGCACGAGTTCAGGAAGCGCAAGCCCGGCAAACCGCGCCCCCAGGAGATCTTGAGACCGTTCCTACATAATGGCGCCTCTACATACAAAGAAGTGTTCGAATCTATATTTTCATAGGTTCCACGCGTTATTTTTATTTTATTTCTATTTTAGCTAGGGCATAGGAATTGATCAAAATAAATTTAAAAGGTTGAACTCTTATCATGTTTTTACAGGAAGTTTTTATTGAAATTCTGAATTCTAAATGGGCAGGTTATTGGACTATTTTAGGCTGAGAACACGAGTAGTATAATGTGTTTTGAAACTACTGGCGTTTAGGCAAAGACCTATCTGTTTTGGCTGTTAAATGATAGGTGATGTGAGAGCTCTAGTCCGATGAATTAATAAGTTAAGCAATATTTTCGTAATAAATTTCACTGTGTCTATTAAAATAAATTTGTTTCATTTGCCTGAATTTTAGTCGCATGTGTTTATAATAATAAGTTTCAATATAAAGTAAACTTAAGTTTGAAGCATGTTGTGTTCCATCAAGGGCGGTTATTAACAGGGAGATGATTAGTTGCAGGCGCGGGCAACCCGCCGGAGACGCCGCCGACGCTGGGGCTGCCGTTCCCGTTCCCGTGCTTCCCGGGGCAGTTCCGCTACTGCCTGAGCAAGCGCGGCAAGCCGGCCATCGAGGTGGGCGCGCACCGCTTCTGCTTCAACGGGCGCGCGGCCAGCGGCAAGGTGTGGTGGCGCTGCTCGCGCAACCCGCGCTGCCGCGCCGCCGTGCACACGTTCGGCCTGCGCGTCGTGCAGATGAACAGCGCGCACACGTGCGGCGTGCGCGCAACCCCGCTCCGGCCCATGTTCTAACCGGTGCTGCCACTCCCACTGCCTCTGCCACTGCAATCGCAACTTACGTGCACCGACAGACGCACTTCATGATGAACACTTACGGTTCAATAGCGTTTTGCCCATGACATACCCTTTTAGGCGTTTTTAGGCCACGATGGCCAATCTTTCGATAAGTACAGGATATTATTTATAGTGCCCCAAACAAAACGGCACGGGCGGTAAAAAAGTGTTTCGTACGATGTGCTCCGTACATTTAAAAAGTAAGACCTAAATGCGAAGTACGGGGAGCATTCAAATAACTGCAGCACACAGATTTAAGTGTACTGGTAGAATTTGGTAGTTAAACGACAAGACAAATCAATACGTCATAAACAATAAATAATTGTTACGGAAAACAATTTACAAGTATCTACGGGAGTAAGTAATGTACAAGTATATTATGATGACAAAAAAATTCTTTGGCAGCACTGGTTTGTACTGGGCTTCCGAATGTTTTTCATCTTCAAGACGATGAATTTTTTTGCTTAGGAATAGGGAAAGAAAATGATCTGGTCAATGAAGGCATAATATAGAAATTAGGGAGAGATTAGGAATGCATTTGTTCTAAATAAATAATAAGATGGCGGTAGGAATGGGTAGATGTGACGCGACGTGTCAATTGAACTACCATCTGCCGGCCACCGGCGAGTGAAATGTTGTTGGATATTGGCACAGATTTGATCTCAACATGATGTTGGTATGTGGCGTTTTGGCTGGACTCAAATTTATCTTTCGAATGGAATGGTATCTTGCTCTTGTGCCTTTCTGCCGGTGGCCTAGCACTCCAACAACTTATACGCTTTTACCTTTTCAACTATGTATACTCATGATGACATTTGGCAAACTTTAGTTTGCACGTTTAGTTGTATGATGTAACGATATTCTCCAAAGAGATTATTATGATGTAGAAGTAACCTACGGTAGATTTTTGCGCTGTGTAAAGTATACGATTATATTATAAGCTTTAGTGTATCGGCCGTATGCGTATTTACAATTTGAGACTGTTTAATCGGGATATGTATACGAGATTTACTGAAATGTGATAGAAACTTTCCCCAAAATAAATAAACAAATAGGATTTACATTAGCTTATCTTCCATGAAATATAAGACAGGTGGTAAATAGAGTCTGCTTCTACCAGAAACTCTGTTAGAAGCTATAAATGAGTAAATAGCAGGAATTATTTTTAATAGACAGGTAATCATAGTGTTGCATTTAAGCAAGCATTTTCTAGATTGGATCTGAGTTTGGTAATATATCTCAACAGATTATACAAATATTATACATATACAATATAGACTATAGTTGAGCAAAATACTCGTGGACGTTGTTCAGTATTATAAGCATTTATTAGCATGTGGCGCCCGCGCCGTCTCGACATGATCTTCCGCGCTGCGGCCTAGTTGTAGTTGACTGTACAAAGTGATAGTTCTCTTATGATATCCAAGTATTTTTATACATTATTTTTACATTATTTTTTTACTATTTTATTCGTGGATTTGTATATAAAGATGATGGTTGTTAAGGAGTCGGTTTCGTTTGCGACAGGAATGATACGGATGGTTATGTTGTTCGCCGGACTAGAGTCATGAATTGTATACGATATTATAAGTAATGTAACACCTTGTTAAAGTAGGAAACGTGCATTTATTGATTATTCACTTAATATAATACTCATTGTATATGTTGTAGTAGTAAGCTTTTTATTTAGTGAGACTTTATATTATTTTAAATTTAAGATTATATTTTACAATTATCTCAGTTATATTGTCTGTTTGTGTACTTAACGATTATTTGTAATAGATGTTTTATTATGGCCTCGGCTGTACTTACACAAAGAAGTTTAACAATAATGTTTACCGATATGATTGATTTACCACGTGATTTACCATGTATACGACCGTATTTTTATGTTAACCTTTGGAGTATTATTTTAAAGTATTATTTTTTGTATTGTGATAAGATATTTTATTATTATTTTAGTCCTGAAAGTATTATGGAATAAAGGTAGCTCTAAGCGGCAGTTGTCGATCTGAGAATGTTTTATGCTGTGTAGTGAATACTGGTAGATGAGACAAGTTCTCTCGTGTATAGGTACAAAGAAACGATTATATTGCGCTGATGTAACAATACGCCTTTTATTTTGAAGCCTAGTTATTCATTTTCTTTGTGAGCTGATTGTACTTTTTCCTTTGTTTTGTTTATGATTTTTTTTGATTCTCAGTTAATCATTATTTTTATCCTATAGATACAAGACCGTGAGACAAAACTGCTGTGAATAAATATCTAAGCCACCTAGAACCTACGAATTTCTAGGAACTAAGCCATCTGGATTACTTATTTTGTCTAATGTAGTTTGCTAGAACACGGAAGTCGAAGGCAAGACGCAGACGCCGCGCGACATTCAGAGCAGCAAAATTAGAGCAAGGTAAAGGGCATGAAAAGTTCATACTGCAATTAACTATTTATATTAAAAAATGCATGTAAGGAGGCTTTACGATCCTTTAATTAATTGCACGATTAGTGAACATGCCTTTCTTCTACGAGATAGTTCTAACTGTGTAATTGTTGCAGGGTGGTTCTACATACGATCGGCGCGCGGCGGCCTGCACCTGGTCGCCGACGGGCACATATTCTACGAGGACGGAGGTTCGCATCCCCGGCGGGTGACGTGGCGGTGCGCGCGCTCGTACCAGAAGGCGGAGCGGTGCCAGGTCGCGCTGTGCTTGAGGGACGGGCGGCTGGTGTACTTCAGGGGGTCGCACAACCACCCGGCGACGTATAACCCAGCGAAGCACGACTCGAGGAAGTTCCAGGTGGACCCGATGGGCAAGTACAAGATCGTGGCGAGTCCGGCGCGGCGCGCGTCGGCGCTGGGGGCGCTGGACCTGCCGGCGCCGCTGGTGCCGCCCGCGCCCCACGCCGCGCTGCTGCTCTAGGCCTGGCGCGACCTCCTCGTGCGCGGCCTGCTGGACACCGGCCACTGACCGCGAGGAGTGTCGCCCCCACTCGTTCAATTGAACGACTTGCCCTCTTCTCATTCATGAAGGTACAAAACTCGTCTTCAGTTGGAATCAAAATATAAGTAAACACGCTTCAGGCTTGACCGTGTCACTTTCCACCATGTGTGATTATTGTGAGAAATTCACGCCTGTTAACAATTTGGGAATTCAACAAACTACTAACCGAGTGTTTAAAATTTATAATACATAGAAGGGAAGTCAATGTAATATGTACGTTCCTCATAGAGAATAACAAGTAATTTAGTATTCATGTACCTGTAGATGAATAGTTTCGAATGATGATAATTTACATAATTGTTAGGCGGATCTAAAGGCGGGTTTTGTATCTTCCAAAAACATGTACTTCCTGCGAAGTGACCAAATGATTGCAACAGGTTTATGATTTGACGTATTTATTAGATTAGTATACCAAAGAGTATGTGAGATTATTAGTTTTTTAACAACCAGTATACAAGTTGATCGCTATGTGTTTACTAGAGCCAAGCACGGTTTTTAGTCACTACGTACGGCCGCTGCAATATGTTGTTTGGTTCTAGTAAAGTTTAGTATTAAATGAATATGGCTTTAAAATTCCATTTTGCGAATATGAGAGTTTAGTGCGTGTCGGTTGCGTCGCGAACTGGTCGAGACATCGAGGCGGCCGCGACCGCACGAGAGATACCTATTAGGAGTTACAATGATGCGGAGAAGACGCTTTACGGTCGCCTTGCACCAATGCCTTAGCGGCTAATGTTAAGTAATCATACGATGACTACGAGAAATATATAATCATTGTATGATCTGGATGTGCAATATTCTCTTACGAAAATGTTTAGAAATTATGTATACAAACTGTATAGCTTTAATTATAGTGTAGCCGTCTTGTTGATGCTTTTTTATAAAATTCTATTTATTGACCGCGGCGTAGATTGCGGACCGACTGATAGACGATGTTACGAAATACTCCAATATTTACGATCTGTATTTAGCCGTAGAAGTAGAGTACGTAGGTATAACGATGTACCAGCTTATGAATAAAATAATACGAGCGATAGTTTTTATAATAGAAGCATATTATACGAGTGTAGAAGCCCCTATTTGTACATTAGAGCGATTGAGAACATGTAGAAGAGTAATTATGTAACCGGTTTGTGTAGGGTCGCGGGCCGCGTGACTCGCCCGCCGCGTATTGTAATCATGACCATTCCTCGATTTCATTCACTAATTCTTTCGTATTGTTTCGTAACATTTTGTGATAAAATTGGAACAGCTGTAATACCAAATCAATTTATTTAAATGTTTTTTTACACGTTAATTGTTTAGAATATTTTTATTTTTTATTTTTATTGAATATATTTAAGCGTTTACATTTGTAACATATTGATTTATGTCGATATCCATGAAATATATTATTGAACCAAAATATTATTACTGAGCAACTTTTCTATCCTATTGATTTGAGTTTTAATATAATTTGGGTATCTGTTACGTTTAATTAGATACCTATGCTGTCTAACTGTCTACACATTAAAGGAATTCAACTAATAGACATAGCTTGTCCTCTTGTGGCGATAAAATATTTTATTTAAATACTGGTATTAGCATGACTAAACTTCACATTTTTATTAGTCAGTCCAAAGTAACACCTCTACGAATACCAGATTTTTATTAATTTGCCCAAAATTCAAAGCTATGTGGACCTGATTCTGGTTTGAATTTATTAGAATATATTAAAATGTATTATTACATTCATACTTATATTCATTGATAAAGAAAGTATTATGGTCGTTCTATTCATTATGTTTGTGGATATGAATGAAATGAACACATGGATTGAACAGACAGTAAAATCTTATTAGGTGGGAATTCTATTTTGATTTTTACAAGGGTTACTTTCATTGTTTGAACTACATATAACCAGAACTAGAGTTCACCTATCTTTGTCCTTATGCTCTCTTTTCCAGTTCATTGAAGCCTCCACTGGAGAGTTTCAGATAAAAAAAATCGGTACAGTACTTGTCTACTTTGACGATGAAAGCAGTGCGTTGTAAGTATTGGCAAGGTTTTATCTTAAAAATATCCTTCTGCCTCTTAGGACTCTAACATTGAAATCGTTTTACAAAGGTACTTTGGTAAGAAACAATAACAAGGGGTTTTTATTGTGAATTGGTTCTGCGGTCGCTTTCTTTATATTGCGTATACATATTTTTAAATTCGGTGATGTGATTTACTGTGTCTTAAACATTGTGGACAGAGAGCGCGATGGCAGCGAGTGCGAGCGACGGGCCGCTGCTGAAGATGGGTGGCCACTGGTACAAGCTGGACGGCTGCTATCGGTCCAAGCGGCGCTGGCTCTGCGCGCGCGACTGCGGCGCCAGGATCCACACCCACGGGAAGAAGGTCGTCTTCTCCGAGCTCAGACATCGTTGCAAGATCCTCAATCATCACACCATTTAGCTTCCTATTAGACCTTACATTCTTAAACTCTAACCCTCAGTCATAAAGTTTGTGATAGATTTGAAATAAGTGTTCTGTGAGTGACTTGCTAAACTCTACTTATTTTTTGGGCTGGTCTCTCTTATAATGAAACAAGTGGGTAACGTAAGTTGATGATTTTCTTACGTAGGTAGTATTACTTAGTTTTTATTTTTCATCATAAATGGAGATTATCTCTCTTTGTAGTATTTCCCTGTCAGTGGGGTGTAAGTATCATGTTCAGATCTGAGATTGTGTTGCTTAGTATTAACTTCGATGTTACTACTGTAGTTAATACTAAAAAGTACTGTATTACAAACGATGTACTTAAGTTTCCCACCGTATTTTGCTTATAACAGTGATTTTTTACAGTTATACTCTCGTTACTGTTAAATCGTTGCAAATAAAATATTTTTCTACTCAAGGCTGGTAGTTTTCTTTTCCCGAGTCGCTCGTGATGTAATCTTCGAACTAACACCGCGATCGTGTTGCAGTGCAAGTGATATACAGTCAGACGGGCTACCCGAAGCTGATGCTGGACGGGTACCTGTACCGGCCGCACAACGCGTACCGGAATCAGCCGAAGGTGCTGTGGTACTGCGCGGCGCGGAACAAGTTCCAATGCAACGCGACGCTGCGCACGTACAACCGCGAGGTGGTGGCGGTGGCGGGCGCGCACAACCACGAGCGCTGACCGCCGCGCGCGCGCGCGCCCGACCGCCCGCCCGTAAGCGTGCGCGCGCGCGCCCTCACCCAGCGACATCTTAGCGAGATATTCCGCCTATACGGCGAGCGGCTGCGACGCACCGCCCATGCCCAAGCCGCCACCGCCACGGTCGACGAAGCCATTACTTAGCTCTCAACTACCACAGAGGTTTACAAATACGATCATGTGAGTCAGTCCTCCGGGCCTCTTGGTGGCTTCCCTCCACGCTCCTCTAAACCAGCAGACGGGGACTGACTTACGTGGTCGTACAGTAGAATAGATCTATGAACGGACGATGCACATCATGATACACTTCCATTTCAATAGTAGTGCTAATGCTCCTGACATAGGTACAAAGTCCAAAGTGTTTCGTATAATGTGTTGTTCTCTGTACTATCAAAACAGGAAGATACATTGCCTGCGGCAACTGGATTCGATGAATAGTCTGTTAAAATCATTCCACTACAGCCGTTAATGAACTCGTTTAAAGAGTACACAGTCATGTGTATAAGTCATACAAAAATAATTTAAGGTTTCCTTTTAATAAAGGTACTTTACTATTCGAACAATTTAGATGACTTTACAGCGCTGCGTTGTTGTTAACTGTTGAGCCATAAATTGACTGTGCGTAGAATATAAATGTAATTCGTATTGTATATAGTCAGAGTCTAACTCGATTTGTTGCTGTCAAAATACTACTGCCATTGTTGTAGACTGTGAAAACGCTGTGAAATGAGCAATACTATGATGGACGTTGAATAGAAATACGTCAGTTCCTATGGTCTCGTTGTTTAATGTGAAGTCTAAAATGTATGTCATGTATATTAGTAATAGACGTTAAGCGTAAAAAATAATACGAACCTTGTACAATTTAGTATAACTCTGTTTATCAAGGTATAAGTAAAATTTTTAGCTCTCTATATTTTATTATTTATAAATGAAGCAGTTAAATTGTAAATGTGTGGTATATTGTATAAAAGATATTTATTACAAATTGAATTTTTGATTTAGTTTCTATTGATTAGAAAGATAGATAGAGTTGTAGAGTAAAGCGATGACGACGATGACGATGTAGACGTAGCATTCGATAAAATTCCGCTCGAGCCGCCGAGCTATGGCGTTCCAACGGAAATTTGTTCGATCGCGTGTGGGTGACTGCCATCGGCGCTAGCTCTCCTCGCCTCGTATCACGAACGACCATATCTTTCGATTTTTGTGAGGTGGGCATCGGCTTACCCGGAAACGACTACGGCGAATAACGTGAGACCATGTCATCGACGTGCATTACGAGTAGTGAACTCTACATGTTATTGCTTGGACCCTTTTATGTTGTAAAGCGGTTTTGACCCTTGTCGAGTTGAGGTTACGTCGTGTTCGTCTCGCTTTGTTGGTCGTACACGTGGCGCCGATGTCGCCGGCCGCCCTGTATCACGCTGATGTTTTGACAGCGCCGGCCGTGTACGTGCCGTCGAGGACCGGCAAGTCGCTGCTGCTGCACGACGGTTACACATTCTACCTGAAGAACTTGCAGGCTCACGGCCGCAAGCAGTGGTACTGCTCGTCGCGCGACATGGCCGGCTGCCGCGCCGACGTCATCACGGCGCCCGCCGACTCCGGCGACGGCGACATCTTGTTCCTGGTGCGCGGGAGACACATCCACGGACCCCCGAGCTACTACTTCACTCCTGACGGCAAGTACGTCAGGCGGAAGGATGTCTACCATCGGTATAGGTAGCAATCTGAGGAAATCAACTTGAATACTCTGTTTTTTGGATTTTTTTCATCCGTTTTTTTTTATACGGTGCCATTTTGTCAAGAATTTTTTTTTGTAATCATGAAGGCATTTTTGCCCTTTTTACATATTTTTTTTTGTGAATGATTTTTTTTGTGTAATGTATGTAGCAATATTCAGATGTTCCTAAAATGTTACAAACATGTTTGAAATATTTTATAGTGCCTAATAATACTCATGTATTTTAGTCTCATCGCTCAAGTCTGTAAGATAAATAATTAAATCTTAATGTTAAAATTGGTTTCTACGAGTGCAATGTTTTGTTGTATTGTTACTGGCAATTATTTGTCGCTTAATCGAATTTACGAATGAAGTTGAAACTCGTATTTTAAGATTTGTATACTCTACTTAAATTGTTAATACTGTGCCTAGTGCCTATTGTGTCAAAAGCACTAACTACGGCCTTTTATGTTGTAAGTCAAAACATTCTTATTAAGTTTCCTTACCCTCGACGAGATACTCTGTAATGGACAGGCTGAAGTTTTATTAAAGGGTACAAACATTGTCAACGTGTTTCCCTGAAATTCACGTGGAACCGCGACGTAGTACGATCTCGCCTCCATTCATGGCTTCGCTGTGATACATTTTGAGTTTTACCCTAGTACGAATAAGGTGAGGTTTCGCGTGAGGGTGGTTTAGCTGCAGAGGAGGCCGCGTGGCGCGTGGGCGGTACTACGTCAAACATAATGCGGAACGGGGATATAGTAACTTTTGTCGTTATGTTTAGTGAAACACAAGTAAGCTGCGTAGGTATAGCTACAGGTAAACACGGAAGTGATATTTACTCGTTAGTAATGACTGCTATGTTTATTTTATATCTGGAAAGGGAATTGGGTTTTGGAATACGGTACTTAGGTGTTATATTACCTATGTTATTTAAATTGTTATTGCTATGTAATAACGTGCATTTATTTTCATGCTGTTTGTTTATTTTCCCCTATGACACGATTAGTTCTGTTTTTAGTCAATATTATTAAAAGAACTTATTAAATTTTCAAAAATTTTGCATAACTGTAAGTAAAATTGTTAACATATTTAATGTTAAAGAACACCCACGTTGAATTTTCGTTAATTCCTACTTGAGATTTTTATTACTTAAACCAATTTCACTCATAAAAATATATAGGTACCTACTTATTTTAATCTCAATAATCAACAAATAGATTTTCTAAATTATTATTTTTTATCCATACGCAACAACGTTTTAATAAGAGTCGAAAGCATATATAAAATAAACAAAACAAACGCAAAGCAAACGCTACTTCAAAACATGTGATCGTCTCATTATAATAACATTCAGCTCTCCCGATACGGCGGCGTTGCAATATCCGATGTATTCCGAAAGATATGAATTGCGCAGTTGTGACGGATCAATACAACCTACGAAGTTATGAAAGAAGAAAGTTCGGCAGGGCACGGGATCGCTTGGGCGTGCCCTGCCATCTCCGCTCAGCCTAGTTGCGCCCTGTATGCCCTAATTTTGACGTACGACGCGCCGCCGGCTGTGGGCGTCGCGCGCCTGTGTGCGTGACGCCGCCGCGTCACCGCCACAGTCGACTGAACCAGCAACGCCGCGCGTACTACGCACCACGCCTCCCGCGGCCTACGTGACTCATCGCATTCATACCTTCCCTCCTCAACCGCGGTTTGAACGCTTCACTACAATCACATACACTGTGACGATTGGGGCGACGCAATAAAACATCGTACCGGAGCCCTGTGCTTGTGAGGCCAAACAGCTCGTTCCCAGAGCGGGAACTTTAAAAAATCAATGGGAGCTCTCCCGTATATTGTTGCCACATGACGCGGCGTGCACTTGTACGTATAACTTTATAAATATGATACACGGCCGGGCTCTCGTCTCGCCTTGGGACTGACAGCGCGTAATTACCTCACTCGGGTTTATAGGGTGCGTGAATGCTATTGTAGCTGTCTAAAGATATTCAATCTGGTTTTATTTAGAAATGCTGGGCTGGGGTATCATTCAGATTTAAATTGCGTTTAGATTTTGAGTAATAAAATACGTTTAGAGTAACCAAACTCAAGACTCATAGAGAATATAAACTAACTATTGATAAGTTTTATAATAAAGCTCGTCTAATTATCAGTTTTATGAATACTTCTTTTTTAATTTCCGTTTCAGGAAGATCTTTATTTAGAATTCTTGTTTGTGAAAGCATTGCTGAACCACAATAGAAAACAAGTTGCTAATAAAACATTTCCTATTAATAAGTCACTGCGTAAAAATAGAGATGGAATATTTACTTGCAGGCTATTAATAGCCCGTCGGTCGCAGTTGGTAAACAAATGAGTCGTGAGAAACCGTTAGGGTCAACTGTGAGGCAGCTCGGTGCACGCCGCCGCTGCTGGCTTGAGATTTGCGAATAAATTAGCGGCAGGGGGATCCAGATGCGTCTGTCTAAGACGTATGACATGTATTCTTGATGAAGTGTTATTGATTTTTTATGTACTTTAACCGGTATTTTAAGTAAGGTAGAGTTCTTGCATCTATTTGCTAAGTTTTCTTGGTGAATATTAGTTAGATTAGATTTAGTACTTGGAGCAACCAATTAAACAATGAAATGTATGAAAGATGTAGAGTCGGTACTTCTGAAGTTACTGATCTGTGTTTTGTTGACTAATATAAAGAGAAAGCAATTTAGACACAATATGTGTTTATTTTCATTGTGATATAATATTATTCAAAAGGGTATTCAGATTATAATTAATGATCCAGAAATAATCTTTCTAGCCTTTAAAATTTTACAGTACACACAAGTAACAGGTTTCAGCTGCCGCAAGCAGCCGCTTAGGCGGTTTATGAAATGTTTGTGCCGGGCGCGGGGCGGGAAGGCGGGAAGCGCCGCTAGCTAGCTAGCTAGCTAGGTAGGTAGGGTAGGTAGGTCTACAAGTCGTAAGTCTGCATCGCAGCACGATCGCGCCCGATGCGCGCGCCTGCACGCCGCTGGTGATGGGACTCCCAATCGATAATGCCCCAGAATCCCCAGCCCCTCTCTCCTCTCCCGATGCCCTAACTCACCATAACTGACAAAATATAACATCCCATTGCAGCAATAAAGTCGTTTTTACATTACAGCCTCTCAAATATATTTCCAGCGCGCTTAATGGCCGCCATAAAGGAACTTTTAACACAGCAATCGCTTTGTATTTCATTGTTTTCGGCACAGAAATGTTATTGGATTTTTTTTATTGTAACATTTAGAAAATTTTGAGTAATAAAATTTTGCTACAAGCTATTGAGACTATTACTGAAATTGAAATGAACGAAGTTGCGACTTGTAAATATTTCATGGCTCATTTTGCACTCATGTCATCATGAACACCTCGATCACGATGGTGAGGGTTTCGTATATGGACATGCATGTTGGTGATTGTAGCGTGCTGTGCGTGGCGGCCGTGGCGCCTGGGCTCGTGCGAGGTGGTCTGCCGGCGCGTCTCCGTGACCCTGGTCCACGCGGCCAGCTGCAGCGTCACCGTCCACGCCCGCCAGCGCTGCTCCTGCCTCCTGAGTCTCTCTTTAGATATAATACACCGTTAATATTACTGTTAAACTCATATCCAGCCCTATGTTGCCTTACAAGAAGTACTCGTAGTTGTCAATATGCATTACGACTTTAATATGAAGCCGTCCGTAGTATAGGTCAGTTAAAGTACCTGAAAGAGTAAGTGTTATATTAGTTTTTAGGAATATTATTGGACTTTATCTACTTTGATGCACCCTTCATAGATTCAGCAAATAAATGACGAAGCGCAGATATTGGTGATGCGTACCTTTGAATTAAACTGCGGTTGTATTATTTTATTCCTCTTTATCTAAACTGCTTTGTATGAATTCCTTACACCGTCCGATATTTGTTACGCTTAAATAGATAAAAATGTTATCAATGTTATTAAGTTCAAATAAAATTAAAGTTAAATAACTATAGGTACTTGTTAATTCTTAAACCGTAAACTCGATATTAATAAACATATTGTGGTCAATGGTTTGTATTTTACACGTGTTTTTGAGTTCTAAGTCCTCATAATGTTTTTTACGATTATCGTTTGATTGCTCTTGACTAGATTATTCCAGTTGTACCGGTCATCATGACGCAGAGATACTGAGTAGGTACCGTTAAATTAGTCACAGGTCGCTCTAAAGGTTATAAGAAATATTTAGCTTGACCCTTTTTAACAAAAGTCTATGAAGATTTAATTTCGTAATGCTTTGCGTTTGTTTACTGTAACTTATTCAATTGCCTAATTTGACTTAGATTTACGCGACTTACACTAGTTACACTCATTAAATAAATCAATTAAAACCTGCTTAAAACACGGTTTTTTTATTACAAAACAACAACTACAACTCTACGTTTCTCTCCGTTTTAAGTCGTTTTATTAAATTCGTCAACTGAATCACGCACTTAGATGTGGTAATTCATTAAACAGCGTTTTTGATAAGTGAGGTGAAAGTCTTGAGGTATCTGTCGAAACCGGTTTTTGAACCTAAAATTGAAGTACTTGCCCGTTGACCACTAAATCGGCGCTTTTTGAGATAGGTTTGTACATACATAGGTGAGGAGAAGAAGTCATCGTTGAATACTGTAGGGCCTTTAAATTGCGTTAGATGTCATTTCTAAATATTCCAAATCGTCGATAAATACAATTAACACTAAGATTTTCGAAATGGTTGAAGGGACTTGCTTAACAACAATTGATATCTTTTCAACCACCTTGCCTTTCTAAATGTGAGTTAAACCATTGCCCAGAAATCTACCTGCTCTTTCTGGGAACTAAAAAAAAGCACGTCTAGACGTCCTGCTTTTAAAGTATTTCTATTAAAAGTTTTTTTATCATGTGCTTCTAAAGGTCTAGTGCCAGCGGCCCAAGGGCAGGTAGTTGGGGTCCCTTTGTTCGTCGTAGGGCTTTATTATTGGGAATTAAGATATCTTTTACTTAGAACAGCTGGGACCCATAGAATGCTATAAGTGATGGTTTCGATGTTTTTTTCACCATAGCCAGCCCTTGTATTATGTGAAGCGTACTTACCCACAGGTAAAATTAGAATTTAACCGTTTTGTAACGGGCGAAATTTATGTAGAGTCCCTTAAGTTTTTCTATCATATCAATTTAGAGTGGTTCATACGTACACAAATTCTATTTCATGGTTTGTTAAGACTAGTTTGATAAGTAGGTAGGTAGTTATTTTACAAAGCTTAGGGACGAGCTGTTGAATATTTCATGTTTTTGAGACACGTGACAAGGTGCCATACGCTATTTTTGGACCCTGTTTTGAGAAGTTGCGTACCGATTTACGGAATCTAAATAATTCTGCGGTTTCCGCAAAAGAATGAACCTATTTAGAAATAGCGAAATTTTAAATGTTTTTCACATAGGTGCCTATAGCAGCGTAGTCACTTCAAATTCGCATCCCAAATTGTCCTCGTGGCATTTTATTTTAGTGAATTATTTTATCACATTTATCAATTCTGCTGCCTTTCATAATAAATATTATAACTTAAGTACATATATTGATATTTAAGATATTTCTGTCAAGTTCAAATTCCTTTCAAGTAAGTAGGTAGTAGCGTTACCGATTTATTTATTTAACATGGCTAAAAGCACTCTGCATATGTAAATTAGCAACAGTTCTGGAAGACTAAACTTTATAACATCTCGATACTAGACTAAAAGAAAGAGTTACATTAAATCTTATTGTGTTACGAATTGTATTGTATTGTAGGACATAAAAATTACTCAGCGAGTGCCTATCTACTTCGGTTGAACAAAGCTTAGTAGGTATGCTAAACATCGAAATGGCTCGACGAATCGGAATCACTCTTCTATCCAAAATCACGGTTGAAACATTCGAATAACGAATGCGTGTCTAAAGGGAATGAACCGTTCCGACGATATCATCTGTAGCCCTCAAAGGGGCCCCGAACCTCGGCCACCTGGTGGTACTCAGGCATTCTGTACCGTTACGGTGAACAAACTGCCTATAATCACTGCCTAGTTTACTAAAGCTGGAACTTAAAGTGATTACAGTTTTTTGTTTGCCGCTTCTAAGCCGCTTTCGGCTTGATAGCTTTGGTATTTACGATGCGAACTTAATGCGAGCAAGTGTTGAGAGAACACGTGAATTATTCCTATGTTATTATGTTTGAGAATTATGATTTGTGGTACCTATCCAACTAAGTAATAGAGTTCTTGGCAGTAAAAGCGTTCTTAAATATTTTGTAATTGATCGTTTATGCAAGTTGTTAAACGTTTATGATAGCGATGTAAATAATTTAGTCATTGTTTAATACGATCTATTCCGATCCAATACCATCATCAATACCATTGGTCTTATATTTGTTTTATTTATTACTAGCGGCCCGCCCCGGCTTCGCCCGTGGTACTTGTCCACTATTTAATGGATGATATTATACATAAAAACCTTCCTCATGAGTTACTCTATCTATTAAAAAAAACCGCATCAAAATCCGTTGCGTATTTTTAAAGATTTAAGCGTTCATAGGGACATACAACAGACAACATGACAGAAAAAGCGACTTTGTTTTATACTATGTAGTGATATAATTATTAAGATACATTAAACTTCTTTTCATAATTTCCATGTTTTGTTTATTCTTGTAGCAAACATACTGGTCATACGTAAGCATATCTCCTAGGTACCAGTAATTTAATACTTATCTGAATATTAAATGTCATGTGTCACAGTGTCAATACACTTTTTTTTATAAAAAGTATTGGACGTCCAAAAAAAACGTATTACCGTTGTAATGAACACTAAATTTTCACACTTGTTTTTCGACGAATCTATTTTTTATCAACATTTACGTCACGCGGTATACACGTGTTCATAAATAGTTCCTATCATTCTACGATAATGTCATACATATATGACAAAATATGGGCTAGGTTAGAATTCAGAATCTAGTAAAAATAGTTTGTTGTTCTGCGTAATATTCCAGTATAGCTAATATTCCGTCGCTTTCTGGGTCCCGTTAAGAGTTCTGTTTTTCTCGACACCTGTTATTGTAGCTTTGAATTAGCGTATGTTGCATGATTCATGTTTATAGAATTTTCAAGAACGTATTATAATGAGATTTATCGTTTTGGACGTTTGATACATGTTTTCATGTGGGAATAACAACATATCTTTTCCTCAAACATATGTATGTACTTCGTTACGGTAGCTGTGTTTCCGCGATATCGTAGGTACCTACTTTGTATTTTTAGGTCAAAGGGAGCATCTGTATACTGTTGTTATCGTGTTTTGCTATAACGTAAACATTTTTGACTAGAATCCAGAAGGAGATTGCTCATAAGATCTTCATCATCGCTAATAGATTGATGCCAATAGTTGTTTGGTTTTTTTACAGGTTTACTAGAACCGAACCATTTTACCACGCATACATTCTTCAAATCAACTTTGAATGAATCAAAACATCATCAAAAAACAAATCAGACATAGTACCTACTAAGGTTTGACATTATTGAATGAATTAATAATGTCTTAAGCACTACATAAGCTGAGAGTAGGTAGGTAAACTCTAGAGGTTTTAAAGCTCAATCAAAATCTGAAATAGGTGGGTAAATGGAACTCTTGACTTCACATTCACAAAAATAGTAAGAAAGTCTCTTCGGAATCGTTAGGGATAAGGACCATGCTTGCATCTTTACAATTGAATCCTTAAGAACCTTTATGAAACGTTTTAATATTACCTACAGATATTCTCGTCGCCTGGTCAGGATTACACGTAACTCTAATGGATTGCAGTCGGCCGGTATGGGCTCATAAGAAACGAAACATGCAAAACAGTGGAGATGTGTGTAGCGTTCCGTGAGAATGCATGCGAGATATTATAGCCATTCAGCACAGTGCACCGTTACCTAGCATTGTTCCGACTCCGCTGCGTTCTCATCTAGGTAATTGTGCATTCAACTATTGTTAATTTTATAACTTTTTCGGAAACAGCTGTACAGTCAGTGTCTGGTACATTGTGACACTCAGGGTTCTCAAATAAATAGACGCGACCAAATAGTCAATAATATCGGCAGAAGCAAAGTTTTCAACATTATAATCGTACAATAAGTCGACAAATTAAAAACTTCATAAAGATCGGTTCAGACAAACCGCCATAAATATGGTATGTCTAGGGGCTTCTTGAACGAATATAATATTGTCAACTAAGTATATGGAAACTTTGATTGTACCAATATTATTGACTACATATTTGGTTGCGTCTATTTATTTGAGTACCCTGAGTGCCACTATACATATATTAGACAATGACTGTACCGAACTCTACAACAGCGGAATGTTCTTGTACATATGTTCTCCAGAATCTTCCAGAATTGCTGTACTTATACGCTACTGTACCTTCACAAGTTTTCCTTAATCATACTGATAAGTCAACGCTATATCGGAAACAATTTTTTCCCCATCTAAATATTTTTTTACGAGGATAATAAAAGTAATACGACACTATTACCTAAGACAATTTCTACGCCAAACGACAGTAATAATGTTTGTGTGCGTAGCTATTCGTAGAAATTGTAAGATTTGCTCAAATATCGATTACGCTGCGTTGCCTAAGCAATGAACGGGGAAGTTTCCTGTTATCCTAACCACTGAGATCGGAGTTACTATAGCAACGTAGTAGGTACCTACAGTTACCATAATAAAGTAGTACTAGCTCGTATCTTATTGTACGCAACGAGGGATAGCGTAAAAATAAATATGAGACAGTGGCGCCCTCAGTCGAGTTTCTTGAAAGATACGTAACTACAGGTTGTGGGCCTCTGTTCAAATGGCAGATGTTTTACAGTTTCAACGCTAGATGGCAGGAGGCGTATCACAGCGCGAGTTCTTGAATGTTTTGTTTGAGTTGTTAGCTTGTGGAAGTTTGCTTGTGAACTTGTAAACGAAGAAAAAATAACATTTCAGTAGTGGAGTTGCGTAAGGCGCTTGGCAACTATGTCGTTGCACCTGTCCATGAAGGCGGAACTGCTCGGAGACCACCACGACGTAAACATGAGCTGGCAACGAAAGTCGGGAAAGTACGCTCAACACGTAGGTGCTGTCAAGCATGCTACAGATTTAACGTTCAGAGCCTGGGCAGTAAAATCGCAAAGAATAGAACGAAAAAAGTGGCCACTTTCTGCCCAGACTGCCCTTCACAGCCACATTTATGTGTGCTATGTTTTAAAAGGGAACATCATTACTAAATTTATTTGTTTCTGATGTTTCTTGGTTAAAGTTACCTTTGATCTAGTGAGGCAACGTAATTATTAATAACGTATGGTTTTGTTCACAAGAGTCATTATTAGTTACTTTCATCATCATCATCATCCTAGCGCTTGTCCCGGTCGCATCCTCGGCCATATCCTTGGAGTCCAGGGTCCGCTTCTGCTCCTTCCCCTCCACATTATTAGTTACTTTAACTGGTTAAATTGTCTTTCTTGTTTTGAATTAATTTGTCGGGGATTTTTTCTGGATACAACAAGATACACTAGACAATAGTTTATATAAAACAAGGTATTTTAATAATAAATGGCAATACGAAAATGTCTAATGAAAAAAATTGTTTTAATGTAAAGCTTAAAGGCAAAGAAAATGTTTAGCTAAGAATATCATTAAACATTCAGCTAAAAATACCAAGAACAAAACAGAAAGTCAGAATCATTGTGTCAGCAGAGTACTGACGGAGGGTGAAACTCAGAAACCAGGCAAAAGAGCATTAAGAAGGAAAAGTAAGAAAAGAAAAATAGAGAGTTACTAAAAACAGACTAATCTATTTGTAAATCAATCAAGTAAATCATTTAAAAGGCGAAATGTTTAAAAATTGAGTTCGTCACGTTACTACGTGTAAGAGTTCCTGATTTCGAAGTCAATTCAAATATCGATTGTGTGAATGTTGAATTTCCAGGGCCAATGTACATCACATCAATGCACGGAAACCCAGTGCTGGTATATAACGGTTTTTTTTTTTTTTTTTTTTTTTTTTTTTTTTTTTTTTTTCGGACGGACGTCGCTAGTAGTTGCAGAAGGCTACCTTAATAGCTTAACCGGACAATTGTGGGAGCGGAAGGCTCACACCACACTAGAATTTAGCAGCGAGCCGCCCAGGGGCGCCCCGAGGGGGGCACGAACCTCGGCCATGGGCCTCGCTGGAGCCATGGGCCTCGCTGGAGTATATAACGGTAAGAAATTCATTCATCAGAAGTCGGGAAAGCTGACCACGAGATGGGTGTGCAACAAGAAGAGAAGGTACAGGTGCAAGGCTTCCATGACCACCATTGATGGACGGATCGTGAACGCAACAGGAGAACACAATCACTTATGAAGAATTAGTAATGAAGTCAGAATGAAATTGAGGAAATTGAGGAAGAAGTGTAGCTTGAGCAAGAATCAAATTGAAATTTGTTTTTAAGTGGGCCAACTTCGTTTTCAGCGAACCGCTTTTGATCTAAATCGAAGAACTTTTCATTTTTAAATTTTTGAGGCAGTTTGTAATTAGCAACATAGAAAATATGTATGGTACCTATTATACACTCCTCATACTTAATAACTATACGTTACGTAGGCACAATATTTTCATTACCAAAGAATTATGTATAAATTTATAAAAAAAATGGATTAAGTATTTATGCTCAAATCAATCCTGAATGATTTGGTAAAACTGTATTTTTCCTGAAACAATCAATATTTTGTATTTGAAATTCCTTTTTTATATTTATTATACTGACCATCTTGGTCAAGATAAGATTGCAACGACTATGTTAACTTGCTTGAAGGACAATATATATAAAAATAAAGCATGGAAATAACGTTCAATAGATATTTTTTTACAAAAAACAATTGGATTTATTATTCTATATGTTGTAAACAAACTTTTTAATATAACTTACTTTTTTTTTTCTTTACATCGGTAAAGTTTTAACAAACCCTAGCAATTGAACAATTGACGACCCGCTTGGTGTAATGGTCAAGATGTTGCCTATTACGCAAGAGGTCGCGGGTTCGATCCCCGCACAGGACAAGCATTTGTGTGCATGAACATGTCTGTTTGTCCTGGTCTGGGTGTTATAAGTATCTATTTAAGTATATTTGTAATACCACTGTTGATTCTGATGTCTGTAACACAAGTGCTTAAGCTACTTAACACGGGGTCAGATCAATGTATGTGATGTTGTGAAATATTTATTTATTTATTTATTTATAATGAATTAACTTGATAAATCATTAAATCTTTGTATAAAAAAGAATAAGTTTGCTAAAATCATATACTATTATGAAAAATGGTTTGCAGGGGCATTTTGGCTGACTTCGAGCAAAAAAGGGCGTCCCGTGATCATCTTTGACAATATGAAATTCATTCACCACGCATGTTACGGATCTGGTATAAGGAAGAGATGGGTGTGCTGGAGGAAGAGAACTCACAAATGTAGAGCAGCATTGACAACCATACTGGGAGACATCGTCAAGTTCACTGGGCAACATAACCATGGTCCATGAAAAATCTGCAACATATGGTCATTGAGAACTGATTATTACGATGTAGATTACTTTAATTTACGAATAAAATCATTTATTTTGTCTTTTAGAAATTGATATTCACGTTCTAAGTCCATAATGCTCAGTAATTTGGACGACACTAGTTTTATTTTTTCTAACTCGTTCATCATCCATTTTTTTCAATATAATTTCAGGGCCAATATTTATTACTTCACGACGCGGGAACCCAATGGTCATATTTGAGGGTATGAACTTCATCCACGAGAGGTCCTTGGGGACTGGGGTGCTGAGGAAGAGATGGGTGTGCAGCCGCAAGAGGTGGATGAAGTGTAAAGCCTCATTGACGACCGTTGACGGTGTAGTTATCAAGACATTCGGGGAACATAATCACTTATAGTACCTACAGAAAATACTTTTCTACACTTGTTTATCTTAGAAGACATCATCATTCACGGCGGATCAAATGTATTGAAAAATCTGTTGTTGATTAGGTTTCGGAGGGGAACTATAGGCTGAATTCATTAATATGATACATTCCATTTAGAAAATTTAACATAACAGTCATAAAATATTTTTTAAAGTAGAAATAGATTTAGGTTTATTTCTTTTTTTAGGATTATTTCGGATAGTTAAGATGATGTTAATATTACAGATAGGATTTCCTACCTCAGCTTTGTCAATATTTGTTTATTCAAGTAATCAGAAAGCCACTTACTTTTAACACTTATATTTTCGGGCGTTGTTTAGGTATTTTAGTTTGAATTTTTGCAAATGTAGTAACCTCAAGGTAGTTTAGATACTCCTTGATACGAGAAGAAATTAATAACTTTGAAATATTCAGTGATAATGACAGTTCTTAACTTTAATGTCACTAAAAATCAGCATAACCTTTGTTGTATCTTATGATATTATACTAAGCGAGAGACTCTAGCAGTTTCTATCATTAGACTTAAAGAATGCACTAACTAATTTTAAAAATAACCACGTGGTGTTCTAAATCTTCACTAAACAGTTCGCCGAACGTAAAAACAAGTTAACAAGTTAGTGTCCGTTCTAGCGGAAAATAGGATAGGCCATTACGAAGGCAGGCGTTAAACCCAGATCAAAGGTCCGTGAACCGGTCTCTACGCAGGTAGGTACTTGTATTTGGTCACTGACCTAAAGGCAGTTAGCATATACTTTGGTAGTGTGCCTAAAATTAATAAGTACAGTCGCTTACGGAGTTATCCACATATCAAAAAAGAAATCGAATCGTCTGTTGATTTAGCATTAGAAAGAACAAGATTTCGGTATTTTTTTGAATGCACTATTTAAGACAAGCTATAAAAAGTCATCAAATGTCACTTATGATTACATTTTCTCATTTCCGTTTTTAAATGTCCAATGTTTTCATCATTTCCTTCTTCATATTAGTTTAATAAATGAAATACTTATGTTTATGTTTATCACCTCTGCTTCTATCCCTACTAATATCGGAAGTAACTATGTCAGTCTGTCTGTTATGCTTTCCCGCTTAAACCTCTAAACCGATTTTGATGGAATTTTGCACAGAAAATCTTTAGACCCTGAGAAAGTAACATATGATACATTTTATTTTGAATTTAAGGGATCGAAAATAATGTTTAATTTCTAATCTTAAAAAACGGACTATAGCAGTACAGCCTTTTTGTCGGGTTAAATCAATAAAAAATAAAGCGAAGGCACCATCATCATGTTATGATCGTAGATAATAGCCGAAGCAGCTTTCCATCAGGCCGGTTTAATGTTTTATCGTTACAGTTTCTTTCGTATAGTTTTTCTTACCAGGGCGGTTTGGAATACTAAGTTGCTCGATAGTTCAAAAATAATTTTAAACTAAACTGTTTTTATTACCATTTATACCCACTGTCCACTGTGCACACAAGCGTAGTACTTAAATAATTTATTAACTTTTTAATAAAACTATCACTCAGTTCTTTTATTGGTTTAATCATAAAAGCTTTTATGTTCTTGAATATTGTTGGAGACAGTACAACTTGTTATTGTAAGTTGGTATTTCCTGGGTACGATGACAAGCAATTTGTTACAGCCAAAACAAATTCTAGTAATATAGCTATAAGATATTTACTGTGCTTGATTATAATAAATCGTATTATTTTCTTGGAAGCAAAGAGCTATTGGCAAATTAACTGTTAAAAGAATAAGTTTTCTTTAATTTTTACGTGTAACATTATCAAATTAAGTGACTAATTTGTTTTAAGGCATAAACATGTTCTGTGTTTTGATGAAATGATGAAGTAGAAAATTTTAGTTTTCACAAATACTCGTATTATTAATAATCGTACTTTTCTGGTGCCTTTGTGCCTTGTGATCGATTACATATTGGTAATTTAGTGAAATGTTTTTTTGTCAATTATGCTATCTAATCTAAATAAGTACATACATAATACATATTATTTATACCTTTATGTCATATCTGTACATACCAAGGTATGAGGAGTCTTTGTATGGTTAAAGGAACAGTATTTTTTACATGTGTTTCAAGTTACAAGTAGTTACCTAGACTTAAATTAAAATGAATTGGTTGTAAGAGTATTTGCCGCTTCTATATGTTTTATTAAGAATCTTTATATCATGTTAATAACGTTGATAAAACTATGGCAGGAGATATCAGAATTAAGTCCGATGTAAGCAATTATGTTAAATATGAATATTCCATCTTGTTATTAATGTTGGACTTATCGATTGTAATGTAATTAAATTGACAATATAATGTACCTATAGGTGTCCATTACATTATAGTCATTAGAAATAATGGTGTGTGGTATTATTCTTCAAATAAGACTTAGTCTGTCTGTAAAATGTCGATCTTCAATTTTAAAATATTGTATTTTTTGTGTATTGTTTAGACAATATTTTTGTTAATTAAGAATCGGTCCATTCTTTTCAATATGTATAGGTATTTAATGAATTACCATTATACGAGTACCGTTGTGCCTATGTAAAGTGTAATTATCAATTGTTTAAATCTACATATCATGTAATAAATTTTATTTTTAAACTAAAATGGATAAATTTTATTTTGCAAACAATTTCCTTTACGGAATACCCATAGCCTGCCAGGAATTTGTAGACTAGCAGCATGCTCTACTATAAGAAATAAAAAAGCTTTTAATACCTAAGGCATTTTTTTTCTGTTTTGCTTATACTGCTCGTATTTAGAGAGGTTTAGATAAACCATTTTGTTTTTGCAGAGGCATTTCTAATGTTCATGAGGAGTCAAGGGCGAGCGTATTCTTTCCACGACCTGGAAATAGCCTTGCATCATTGCTCCAACGATTAGGCAGAAGAAGACATCTCGACAATTGCTCATAGTATCCTCCTTGAGTTGTAATCCTCATTACTGAGGGTCGTGATCATAGTATGAAATGAAACACACAACATTTCTCTTGGCAATTTTAATGGAGTATGCTTGCATAGGTTTAAGTATATGCCCCGAAACCAGAAAATTGTGGCAATATTTTGTTTGTCATGGCGAATTCTTTCAAATATGCTGTTAAAGGGATTAAAAGCGACTTTCGCTTCAAAAATTCGAAGTATGGCGAGGGGCAAGGTTCGTCTTACAATTTAAATCTATGAAACTATGCACTAAATGGCCGACAGAATTTCCCCTACGTAAAAAATAATAATAGTCATAAGTATACGGGTAAACTTTAAGTGATAGGGTAGACAGGAGTGTGTCAGAAAATTCAACAACCATAGATGACCAAAGTCCTGTGGATTGCTGCCTTAGTTTCCACACCATACAGTCACCTTTAGTAGAAGACATAAGTATTGATAAAAAGTCAAGTTTCGTTTTGGCGAAAAAAAAAATCAAATGGCTTTTGTGTGCTGTGCTAAGATTTTAACGCATTTTTATCTAGGCTAATATTTTAGTTTTTGCCTTCAAGGTTTTTTTCATATAATTAGTCTTATATTAGCTTGTAAAGTATTTAAATATTAATCAGAGGCTGTTTTGTTATTAAGGTTGAATAAAAGACAATAAAGTATGTGACATAACTTTAACTTGCCTAAAAGTGTAATAATTAATACATATTATGGATACTGAGGATGATGGTACGGATAATGAGTTATCTTTGTCCCAGTGAAATGATAATGAATGTCTTCCATTAATGAAGCTTTTTTAAAGATTATGGTCTTTATAGTATCTTTAAGGTCCCTTTAGTAGTGTTGTATTAAAAAGGTTTGCGAGATATGGCAAATAATAAGCGAGTTACTCGTAAGATTGACTAATGCTTACTACTTATATCTTGTTTAGTACCGTATAGTTAGTGTTTGTAGAAGACCGCGAAAGGCCATAATTTGTATAATATGATTTTGTATACGATGAGGGTTGTGTAACGTTCGTGAATTAAAACTTAGGAAAAGCTAATTCCTTCATCATCCTAGTGCCCAGGATACTCGACAACTATGTTTCTAAATTGACAGCCTAGTTATTACAATGGAGTGACTGTCGTCTGATTTCCGTAACCCTTACAAGGGAAACCAGACCACTTGGTTCATAGTCGGGACCAACGAATTAATGTGCCTTCCGAAGCACGTAATCATCATTGTTATCGGACAATCAGGCGATTCCGGCCTGCAATGCCCTACCCAACTGGGAAAATGTGTACAAAGTGAAAGTGTTCCCCGCGGGATTCGAACCCACGATCTCCGAGGTTTCAGCACAGCACTCTTATCTCTACACCACCTTTGCAGTAGTGTTTCAACTGTTAAATAATTTATTTTTGACTGTGTCAATATCTATCATTAACACATGGAATCAAATACTATATAATGCATACGTTAAGTGCTTGTGTTACGAGTATAATTAATAACACAAGTAAAAGCATTTACATAGTCTAGTCAGTGTAACCATCACTTGTCGATTCGGCAAAACTACGCTTAGAAATAGGATATTAATTGTATTTTACTAAGCTAGGAGGATAGGGAATATATTTTGCCTTGCTTTCCAATGTAAATTTTTTTTTGTTTGCAAGCAGGGTTTTTTCTTGATAGCATGATTAAAACCACAAAAACGCAATTGTAAATAGCACTAAGTCAATATAGTTCCTAGATATTTTAGTCCAGTAATTTTAGCAATTTTGATCCACGATCTGCGGAATAATTCCTAGTGAGCTGAATTTTTGTATACACCTTTATTATGATATTGTAATGATGATGTGAAAAATCGACATTAATATCGTGCCGGCAAAAAAAGTTATAGGGGTCCAAACGTCACGAAAATCAGTTTTTCGCAAATATCTCGCGATCTATTGCTCAGAGGTCAATAATGGTTTCACAAATGTTGTTCGTCGTAAAATTGTCTACCTACAAAAAAGTTCTCTTGCAATTTTCTGTAGAATTAACCGTTTTTGGAATAGAGACTAGAATGCACTCACATAATATGGTATTGTATACCGTACGCCGCATACCTAGACATAAACCCTATTGTTTGCTTTTTTCCCTTTTTTGTTTGTGTGTTATTTGTTAGTATGATGTTCTACATATAGGAATATAAAGGACTTGTAATACTAGTACAGTAAGGAAAATAGGAATATCAGCTATAAAAAACTAAGTGGCAATTTTTTTTGTCACTTTATAACTCAAGAACGGGTTCACCGATCCAAACAAAATTTTCAGAGTTTGTACAGACTATTAAGTAGATGTTTTATGTGAAGTTTAAACAAAATCGGTTGTTCTTTTTATACGTAGCGAAGCACGTACCGGGCCGCTAGTAATGATATAGATATTATATGTCCAGTGACGTTTGGACCCCTATAACTTTTTTAGCCGGCACGATATCAATGTCGATTTTTCACATCTTCATCACAATATCATAATAAAGCCGTATACAAAAATTCAGCCCACTAGGATTTTTTCCGCAGATCGTGGATCAAAATTGCTAAAATTCACATTGCATATCTATATCATTACTAGCGGCCCGGTACGTGCTTCGATACGTATAAAGTGAAGCGACCGATTTTGTTCAAACTTCACATAAAACATCTACTAAATAGTCTGTACAAACCCTGAAAATCTGGTTTGGATCGATGAGCCCATTCTTGAGTTATAAAGTGACAAAAAAAATTGCCACTTAGTTTTTTATAGTTGATATTCCTATTTTCCTGACTGTACTAGTATTACAAGTCCTTTATATTTCTATATGTAGATCATCATACTAACAAAAAACACACAAACGAAAAAGGGAAAAAAACAAACGATAGGGTTTATGCCTTGGTATGCGCCGTACGGTATACAATACCATATGTGAGTGCGTTCTAGTCTCTATTTCAAAAACGGTTAATTGTTCAGAAAAATGCAAGAGACCTTTTTTGTAGACAATTTTACGACGAACAACTTTTATGAAACCATTATTGACCTCTGAGCAATAGATCGCGAGATATTTGCGAAAAACTGATTTTCGTGACGTTTGGACCCCTATAACTTTTTTAGCCGGCACGATATCAATGTCGATTTTTCACATCATCATTACAATATCATAATAAAGGTGTATACAAAAATTCAGCTCACTAGGAATTATTCCGCAGATAAAATCTAAAATTCCTGGACTATTTTGTTGGGCGATCATACACTTCGCATGAACGTGTGATTTAAATAATCAACTGCCATAATTTAAATATTTTATAGAAAACAAATTTAGTTAATGCATATGATTTTAAAATTATTCCTTATTAATTATGTACTTGTGCCGTAACTTTTATTCTATTAAATACCAATGTAATTTTACCAAAACACATGTATGGTTATCTTCTAGGTCTAACTGTGTGTTGTTAGATATGTTCATACATTGCAAATATGGGTTTTGTGAATATTCTTTTATTTTCATTGTTGTTTCCATTATTTTATAGTGTTGCAATAAAGCTTAACAATAAAAACTTTTAATGGATTTTTATTGAAAATTTCTTCTTATCTTTATTTATAACAAAGTGGAAAGAAGCGATTTTATAAGAAATCAAAAAAAAAAATACATTCAAAACATTACATCAAAATTCAAATAAATTTGTAAATCGTTATCAACAATTTTATAATATAGCGAAGTGGGCTTATTATGATTTCCTTTGACAGATTTAAAATTAAATCATTTGTTTACATAGATACATAACTAACATATACCACCATTTCACAAGTATCACCAATCTAACACTCGTATCTCAACTCACAGGGAGCGATCCGATCTTCATCCCGACGCGTTCCGGCAAGAAGCACCTGATGATGCTGGACGGGTTCACGTACTCGCAGATCAACTACTCGGCGCACTGGCTGTGCTCGAGCAAGGCGCAGGGCTGCACGGCGCGCGTGCGCCTGCGCAAGGGCCGCGTGCAGCGCGTCGCCACGCAGCACACCCACCCGCCGCCCAACTACGTCTGCCGGAACGGAGTGTATATCAAGTTGTAGTAAAGGATTACCTCATGATGCTGGACGGGTTCACGTACTCGCAGATCAACTACTCGGCGCACTGGCTGTGCTCGAGCAAGGCGCAGGGCTGCACGGCGCGCGTGCGCCTGCGCAAGGGCCGCGTGCAGCGCGTCGCGACTCAGCACACCCACCCGCCGCCCAACTACGTCTGCCGGAACGGAGTGTATATCAAGTTGTAGTAAAGGATTACCTCATGATGCTGGACGGGTTCACGTACTCGCAGATCAACTACTCGGCGCACTGGCTGTGCTCGAGCAAGGCGCAGGGCTGCACGGCGCGCGTGCGCCTGCGCAGGGGCCGCGTGCAGCGCGTCGCCACGCAGCACAGCCACCCGCCGCCCAACTACGTCTGCCGTAATGGAGTGTATATCAAGTTGTAATAAAGGATTTCCTCATGATGCTGGACGGGTTCACGGACTCGCAGATCAACTACTCGGCGCACTGGCTGTGCTCGAGCAAGGCGCAGGGCTGCACGGCGCGCGTGCGCCTGCGCAAGGGCCGCGTGCAGCGCGTCGCGACGCAGCACAGCCACCCGCCGCCCAACTACGTCTGCCGGAATGGAGTGTATATTAAGTTGTAATATAGGATTTTCTGGTACATATGTGTTTTTTATTTAATTGTAAGGCAATCGAGCTTTTCTTGGTGTTAAGAGCTTACTTACGCTTGACACTTGTCGTCACAAAGTCTTTGACTCATCGTCCCACCCAAGAGGCGTAATAGAGCATAAAAGAACTATTGTTTTGCCTTAATTCTTTTATTCATAAGAGACAATCATCATTGTTGAAGTACATATAGCCATGTGTCGACAAGCAAACGGCTGTGAATACTCATATCACGACTTTGTATATAACTGCGATTATTCCGACACAATTTGGTGAAGCGGTATTTTTACATAGAAATAATGGCAAGATTTTATTTTACAAGAGCATTTTTTAACGCATGCCAAATATTCCAGACATCCAATTTATACCGACGGAGAAGGGCAAGTACATCTTGGTGCTGAAGGGCTACACGTACTCGCAAGTCGGCGGGCGGTTCTTCTACTGCTCGTCGAAGCACACGGGCTGCCGCGCGCGCGTGCGCATGATGTCGGGGAAGCTGGTTGCGTCGGGCGATGCGCACAACCACGCGCCGCCCTCCCACGCGCGCTGCGGCAACGGCGCCTTCGTGCAGCTGCGCCCGCGCACCCAAGCCCTGTCTCCCTCCCCCACCATGTTCCCCTCCCCATTAACCTCCCCAGCAGCAGCACTCGCCCTTCACGCCCTTAATTTCCCGAGATTGCTCCCAAAAACAGACCTGTGGCAAAGGCCGCCCAACCCTGACGTTAAGAAAGATCTGTAATATGTTAATGGCGTAACCCAATTTCAGGCTCAATCGGAATCTACTTAGTATTTTACTCTTGCACATTAAATTCGGGCCGGGTCTGAAAGGACAGTTTTTATTTTTATGTTCTTCACTGATGATCCTGAGTAGCTATTAAAGTTAGAAGAATAGGCAGCTAGTGTCGTATTTTCATATTATTTCCACTCCTTCCTTATTATTCCCCCGGGTGGATCCTATGAACTAGTTATGAAATAGTACTGGTTACTAGTTTTATCTGACCGAGTTTTCCTGCCAATGGTTTGGCGTTCGATGTTTTACTAGATTAAATATTTTCTAAGCTATGTTTATTAGCCTGAAATGGGTTCAGCTGGTAACATGTATTTAATTGACAGCATTTCACACAAATAAAGACTTTTTCTATGTGTGTCTGGTGGTGATATATCTTTTATCATTGTTTATATTTTATACAGATAGTTTTCGTGCCTTTTATACTTAATGAACAACATACAACGACGTATTTATTTATACAAAAGTTTTATTGAAGGTTGTCAATTAAGTACTAGAAATTATTTTTTTGTTTATAAGATATTGTTGATAGTGAATATATTTAGACTTTCGAATAGCTTACTTGTTGATCTCTTTAAAATCTTCGTATGATTCGGTAACTAAGGTTCTGAAGCTTCGCTTGTGGTGATATTTCGACGCGATACGTAATTTGGTGATATTTGTAATAATAATTATTAGCCTTATTGTATGTTTATATGTAAGGATGTCCTATTTAGTGCTACAATCAAGAGAGTAATAATTGTGTTTGTATATAAAATGTTATTTTTAATATAGACTGCTCCCTTATTGAATTATAATGTGCTTAACTTAATTAATGACTTTTATTAAAACCTAATACTTGTCACGCACTGACGCACAAGTAGGATCGTGGTGGGGTTTAAGGATAAAATTCAAGTTACTGGGATATAAGTTTTACCTATAGTAATATTTATTTATACATTTAATGGTTTCTAAGGCATATTATATTTATACGTTCGTTTAAGTATCCGTTTTTAACCAAGACTTCGCAAGGATTTAATTAAACAATAATGATTAAATTAAAGGTAAAATGAAAACGGGTAATGTATGTACCTAATGCAATAAGGTTTTCTCTACTTACTCACTTTGGTAGATTTTCCATCGATGTAAACTCATAGGAAATCAGTTCTTACTAGTAAAATCTCATACCTGATGAGTTATCAATTTAAGTAGTCAAAGGTGAGGTAAAAGTTGTTTCCTCCGATATTTTCAGAAGTAATGTTCACGAAGACGAGGAAAGGGCAGCCGTGCTTGGTGTTGGGTCAGTACAGCTACCGGTGCGAGTACAGCCGAGGTTCTCGAGACTCCTGGAGGTGCAGGGTCCGTGGTTGCCCGGCCACCGCCACCACGGTGGAGTACAACCTCATCAGCACTAAGAACCACCACAACCACTGATTGTAACACTTCATTCCTGTAAAATACAAACTCGGTGAGCGAACTCATATTTTAGAAGATAGCACGAAGAATAGGGGATAAAGAGTACCAACAGCAACCGGTGTAAGAACAGCCGAGGACCCCGAGACTCCTGGAGGTGCAGGGTCCGTGGTTGCCCGGCCACCGCCACCACGGTGGAGTACAACCTTATCAGCACTAAGAACCACCACAACCACTGATTGTAACACTTCATTCCTGTAAAAATACAAACTCGGTGAGCGAACTCGTATTTTAGAAGATAGCACGATCAAAAGAGGATAAAGAGTACCTACAGCCACTGGTGTAAGTACAGCCGAGGACCTCGAGAGCGAACAGCCACGTGTTATAGAAGATAACATGGAGTATAGAGGATAAAAGAGTACCTACAGCTACCGGTGTAAGTACGGCCGAGGCCCTTGAGACTCCTGGAGGTGCTGCCCCGCCACCGCCACCACGGTGGAGTACAACCGTATCAGCACTAAGAACCACCACAACCACTGATTGCAATTCTTAATAATGCAAAAAAACTAACTTGGAGAGCCAACTTCGTGTTATAGAAGATTACACGGAGCCTACTCCGTGCTCTTTATTTATCCCCTATATCTGTATATAAATAAAGAGTACCAAAAATGTTCCATGAGGCGAACTTACTCACCAGCAGAAGCAGGTCTTCTGTAAGATTGAGGTACTTCCCCAGACGCGCGGGTTATTCGAGTGGAAGTTTTACAAAGCTCTACCTCTCTTAAATAATGAAATCCGAAATCAGAAACTTAGAAATATAGATAGCAGGAAAATAGTAATTGAGTATACTTTCATACTTGTGTATCATAGGGACAGACAGGGAAGTGACTTGACTTGACTTTGTGGTAAACTGCGATCTTAATAATACCAGATTGCCAAATTGTCATGCTATAAGCAAGTTTATGAAATATAATATTATGATAAGTTGACACAAAACTCGTGTTAATTTTATTATCCGCTTGTAGTTCGAGCTTGATTTCTTTCGCTTCTAACAATCTGTTTATAATAAAATTATAGTTAAATTAAATCGTAAAGTCGTCGCTTGCTTCAGGGACAGCTATATTCTTTGAGACATCTAAGGGCGCCGTAGCGGTTGAGTTTCAGGGGCATTACTTCCATAAGAACTACCGAGGCGCGAACAACATGATATCTTGGGTTTGCAGCAAGAGGCCTTGCAAGGCGAGAATAAAGACCCTAGGATCACGGGTCATGGTGGTGTCACAAAATCATATGCATTGATGAAGGGATTTTGTTCGGTTAGTTTCATTCTTTGTCAAATCCTTGTTATCACTTAAATGTAGAAAAATTTACTGTCGTCATCAGATGGTAAAATTTAGTGGAAATTCCTTTTTTTTACGAAACTAGCGGCTTGTGAACCTTTTGGTAAGCAGGCCCTTCCATGACAGTCAGTATGCTAAAAAAATGTAACCATAACTTTGTCGGTCGACCGAATCCTTCACTATGCAATGGAAAGTCATATAAGTTATTATTGTTTATAATGTTTGTGATATAAGTTTTGAAAACTCGTAAAGCAACAAAAAAATTCAAGGACAATCTTCACTGTACTTAATTTTTAGGGTTCCGTAGCCAAATGGCAAAAAACGGAACCCTTATAGTTTCGTCATGTCTGTCTGTCTGTCTGTCCTGGCTCGTTCTCCGCTGTTTCTGAACCGATTGCCACGAAAATTGGTGGAGAGATGTATAGTGATAATTCAAGAATCGGTTTTTAAAATAATCGAAAAATAATTATTTTTACCCCCCCTCCCATACATCGAAAAGTAAATCCGAAAAAAAAAATTCGACTTACCCCATCGTGTGGGGTATCGTTAAAAAGGTATTTTTAAATACAATAAAACTTGCCTTGAAACTATGTGGATCAAACACCCCAGTCTCGAGATATATTAATACAAAGTTAAAATTAGAGCGTCCCCCCCCCTTAACTTTTGAAATACTATTACAAAAATTCTGAAAAAAATGTCCTGTATACCTCCAAGTAAGTACTTTCAACGAAAACTATAGCGAACTCTGTATCATACATAGTTATTTTTATACAACTCGACCAACTTATGACGTGCAGTTGCCCTTACTAAATGGTGTCTTAAGCAGTCGGGCCATCCTTTAGCTACGGAACCCTTTTTTTATTGTACTATTTACATTTTAATTTAATATTTATTGATATAATTCGGATATATAGGATATCCGAATTTCATTAGATTGAATTCTTTGTATTTGATTAATTTTATTAATAAAAAAAAACACGGAAACGCGTTGTTACAAATATACTCTGTAACTAATCTTTTTATCACTCTGTTTAACATACAATTTAACATGCTATTCAAAGTGAATCAATGGTGAAGAGTTATATTCTACTTAGTGATGATGATGATGATGATGAGTTACATTCTACTTAGTAGCTAGGTACCGATACTCAGCTTTGTTGAAGATTCAAAAACGGATTTTGCAACTACGTGTATGGTTAATTTAACCAACCGTTTCTTCTTCCCGCAGCTACAGATGGTAAGATATACTTCGTCGAGAAGAACGGCAAGAGAAGCATCATCCACGGCGGGTACCGGTTCTCGAGGAACTACCAGAACGGCGAGAGGATATCCTGGCAGTGCAACAAGCTCGGATGCAACGCACGCATACTCACCATCGGTGATGAAGTCATATGTTTCAAGAACGCGCATAACCATTTCGGCTCGAAGGACCCGTAGGCATCGATGGGAGAATAAATAGAGGAGTTGGACTATATTATATTAATATATATATCTATAATAGATAAAAATAGTCAACAAGCTTTAATTTGTTGTTAAAATGTTTTGTATAATAATGTATAATAAGGGGCCCGGTCGTAAGACTTCCATTCCGCCAGGCCTCCGGCCGCCCCCGATTTTCACGTGACTAGGTAAATGTGCGATTTAACCAAGAAGTTACGAAAGAGAGTGCAAAAACACAAACGAAATCAAAATAAAAACACTTAAAAGCCCAGTGCTCCGCATTTGACGTCCCGTGGCGTTTGATGACCATCAAACTGTTGACCAACATACTTTGATGTTTTGGGACTGGGCAATGACCAACATTAAAAAAATTGAAATCTAGCCCTTGGATTTGAAAATCAATTTGTAATCTAGCTTGGATGTTGGAGATTATACGATTTTTATATCAACTCAAAATAGCATTAGTTCTTTATACGGGATATCATTAACAAAAGTGAATTTTAGTATAATTAATGTAAAACTTATTGCATTTAAGTGACATACGAGTATAATCGTTTTCAACTGTGTGTGTGATTGTATTTGTTAGGTCCTCCATTTAAATATAGATGTCATGTAAAGTTTTATATACCTACTTGTTAGGGAAGTGATTTATTTATAAGAGACGATCTTCTTAGCTATCCATGGATTCTCCGTGCGGGTGCCGGGTCCATCGCGTGGAACAGAGAGGAATGTCAATAAGGGGCCCCTTTATAGTATACTAACGATCACCTTCACCGATGACATTCCACTCCCTTCCCAACCATATTTGGTACGAGCCGAGTAAAGCGGCTTTAGTTGCTCTTTCCAGTAAGGAGCTAATATTAGATCTTGGTAATCCTAAGTCCTTCAGTAGGTTGTAGAGATATTTTGCTGGTATACCTCTCGCACCCACTTCCACAGCATACAATCGTGCTGTATAACCATTTCTAGTCATTTCGTTGGTTAGGTCATAATACTTATTTGTTTTAAACGCGTGATCTTTGGGAATGTTTGTCTCCCATGGAACAGTAAGTTCTACCAACAGTACGCGCTTAAGTTTTCTAGAATAAACGAAAAGGTCTGGTCTAGACGACGATAACGCAATTTCTTCTGGAATAGTGTAGTGCTTTTCATACGTGTCTGTCATGATCTTCCAATCTAGAGCTAGACTAACGATGGAGTAAGGTTTGACTTTGGACTTCTTGATAGAACCTTCCTTGACGAAGTTGATGTTCTTTGTATTCGTCGTCAAACCTTTTGCTGCTCTTGCTAATGAATACTTTGTACTATTCTCAATAAAGAATTTTATTACTTGAATTGAATTTGAATTGAATGAATTGTACTTAATTTTTGAATTAAGTATAATATAAATATAACGGAAATATAAATAACGCCAATAACTTATTTTGCCTAATTATCAAATTTTGTATAATTAAAAGAAAAAGGCCCAAAACTGGTTTTCCCTAATTACCCAATCTTATTACAAACAGCAGACGTATGCAAACAATTTCTCAATTTTTCTTGATTTTCTGGACCTTACTTCTGCCAATTATCTAAGATCGTCGTACTCTTAAAATTAAGAATTGGAATTAAGAAATAAGCGTGTTTTTCTTTCCAGAACCGAAGTTCAGTTTATCGCAAAGAGGCAACTTGGTGATTCAAATAGGCGAGTGGCGGTTCAACAGGCACGCCTGTTGGGGGTCCAAGATTCGCTGGACGTGTATCAAGAAGAAGTCTGGCTGTAATGCTGCCATTACCACCGTGGACAATATAATTGTTAAGACTTTAGGGAAACATAATCATTAAAAGTGAAGTATTAGGCCGCTCTGATGAGAAATTAACTCTTTGATGAGCAATTTTTTCAGAGGGTTACCCACAGTGATGTGGGGTTTTTCAAGAAAGGAGTAAAAAGGTTTTAAATCTCATCGGACCGTAGATCTTCTTTGGAGATCCCAGGCAAAGAAAGCTTAACGATTCTAAAAAGAATGACAAAAGACCTTGTTATAGTATGTATTAATAATTGTTAGCAATACTTTTCATTTCCATATACTTCATCAAAGGTGTTGTGGATGTTGCCGAAGAATTTGCTTTCCATATTTTTAGATTTTAGTATTAAATCGAGTTATATGTTTAATAGATTTAAGGTATTGATAAGTAAGTTTTAATTGAAATTATGATGTTTATTACATTCATTCTGCAATGTCTATGTAGGTTCTGCAATGTCGCTTCTACATTTTAATAGAAGATCTATGAATGCAAGACATGCCGTGCCTATTTCTTCTATTCTATATTGTTGCTCTTTTTGAATATTTTGTTTGTATCTATAGATGTTTAATTTTGATTTGTCGCTACAAACGAAATGAACTTCCTTGCATTTGGTTTCATATAGGCACATATATATACATATATACATTTGCTAGTAGGTATAAGGTATAATTGAAATCTCGAAATAGGTAATCTAATAATATTGTATAATTATATTATGCTTATAAGCACAATTTTAGATAATAATTAATGCATGTAATTTAATTAAATATGTAGTTTTAATTATTATTGCGTGTGTATTGTAGATGCGAGCATCGATTTCTATTTCGCGAAGAGTAAGTTCGGCAACACGGTCCTGGTGGCTGGCAAGTTTCGCTACAAGCTGGCCTCGGTGAATGAGAAGAAGCGGAGATGGAGGTGCATCAAGACTGGCTGCACTGCGTACGTGGTCACTGAGAATGATAGCATCGTCGTGCTCAATGATGACCATGCGCATTGAGGCAGGGAAGACGGGAATGTTATTATTGTCCTCATTATCCCCTGAGCCTATCGCGGTGAACGAGAAGAAGCGGAGACTGGTTGCACTGCAAACGTGGTCACTGAGAATAATAGCATCGTCGTGCTCAATGATGACCATGCCCATTGAAGGCAGGAGAGACGGGAATATCACTATCCTCTGAGCCTATTTCGGTGAACGAGAAGGAACCGGAGACGGAGGTGCAACAAGACCGGCTGCACTGCGTATTATGTAGTCACTGAGACTTATAGCATCGTCGTGCTCAATGATGATGAAAATATAGGCAACAGCATATCGCAGTCCATTACTGGACATAAGCATCTCCAAGGACTCTCCATCAAGCCCTATCCCGCAAATCTTGCTGGAATGCAATACTTTTGAATAAATATGACTGATACTTTATTTTTTATCAACTTATAGAGCTTGAGAAAATGGGTTCATGAAACCACGTTCACGAAAACATTATTGATTAATGCATAACTAGAACTTTTTTTATGTATATAATCATGAACTCTGTTAATTATTTCGTATTTCAATATGTAATATCTGTTAATTGTGAATGTGTTCTAACTGTTGAGATATTTTGTAATTTAAATAAGCTATTGTTGTAATTATTCTTACAGTTAAAATTGCCATTATGTTTATTAATACATAATTTGTAAGCGGGTATTCGATTTTTTGAAAACCATTATGGGATTTGGGTTTATCAATGAAAACATAATATATTTAATTTATTATGATACATGTTATTTATTTTCGTTACGTTATCCATAATGTGTAACATTTTTAGAAAAAAAAAATCCTAGTCCCAAACTAAGCCTGATGCTTCTTATTCTTATATATGGATTCCAGGGAACGGATTTATATTCTTTTAAAGCGCCCAGTACTCCATTACAAAAGCCCATGCCATCACACAAAGGTGTTACAACTCTAAGCGAGATTTGTACACGCGCCTTTTGGTTTTGTAATCAGGGTCTACCAACTACACCAATAAGCCTAAAAGGAGTTGTAGGAATGCTAATAGGTTGATGCTTTGATTTATTTCAGGTAGCGAGTCTCTGGAGTACTTCTTCGACAAGAGCAAGTTCGGGAACCCGGTGCTGGTGATCGGGGCGCACCGGTACAAGTTCTCGAAGGCCAACGGGAACACGAAGCGCTGGCTGTGCATCAAGACCGGGAACAAGTGCAGCGCTTTTGTGGTCACTGAGAATGAGGCGGTCGTCAGGATGAGCATCGCCCATACGCATTGAAGTCCAACTTGCGTTTTAATTTAAACCGAAGAACTTGCGTATTGATTTAAGGCGAAGCCGCAGGCGGAAAGCTACCTGCGGCTTCGCCCGCGTGGAATTCGGTTATATTGCAAACAATATTTTTTTTCCCTCGGGAATATTATTCTTTCCGGGATTAAAAGTACCCTTTTATTTAATCCGGATTTCTAACTTAACACGTCTGCAAAATTTTAAAACAATCGGTTCAGTAGTTAAGGCGTGA
Source organism: Nomophila noctuella (assembly GCA_958496325.1). Taxonomy (NCBI): domain Eukaryota; kingdom Metazoa; phylum Arthropoda; class Insecta; order Lepidoptera; family Crambidae; genus Nomophila; species Nomophila noctuella. The sequence goes on from OY292491.1 coordinate 12,874,661, forward strand.
AAGCGGAACAAACAAACAAATTATATTATTAAAGCAAGGATAAGGAAGTAAGGATTTTACGTTTGAGATAAATGTTATCAGGTTCTATTTGGTCCGGCCGTTATTCGTTCCGCCATTCCGGGTTGGCCCCGACCGGTATGAAAAAAATTAGTAAGTGACATGTTTTGCCCTTTACGTCAAAAAGTAGTTTCTATAGAAAGCAGGCTTTCATATGATTAATAAAAATAGAATGATGAATCTGGGTTACAAAAACCGTAATCGTACGGACCAACAATCGAAAGCGCGTAATTCTTAAAGTATTGTACATAACTAACTTAAGTTTATGTAATGCTCTGGCAATTATTTATCCGTCAATTAGTTAAATAAATGGAAACAGCATAGCATTATGTATTAAGTATCAATATATGATTCAATATTTATTTTATAATTAATATATATATGTACCCATTCCATAGATTTGTTTATGTCGTGATAAACGTCCGTGAGTTTTCTATTGTAAGAGAATCATGTGTTACAGTCCCAAGTCCCAGTAAATCTTTTGAATAAAATTACACTTGAATTATTAATATAAAACTTATAATAATATTCATATTTAAATGTAACTAGATAACAAAGATTTTTAAGAATTTAATGTTTATTCCAGAAAATTCGATTGTAATTATTTGTAAATATTTAATTAAGTGTTACTTTTAGGTTGATGTACGTACACCAAAAGGAGTGTTTACTGGGACAAAAATTTTATGATGTTAATATAAAAGATAATGATGTTATAATTACGAAATAATTAAAATATTTTACTATCAACATTTTTAAATTTTACTTGCATGTATTTGAAATGCGTAATTTTTATTACGTATTTTAAGCCCTCATTTATGATGAGTTGTGAAAATAACCGATTATCTAAAAGAAATCATATTATATATGTCACCTGTGTTATGATCAATCAAATGCAATAAAAAAAAATCTCTGCTTTCAGCTACACCAGTGCCGAAGGCTCCTAGTTCGAACGCCATCACATTCGAAACGACGCGATTCGGCAACCCCATCATCGCGTGGGGCAACTACAGGTTCCTGAAGAAGCTGAGCCGGCGCACCAAGACCTGGTGGGAGTGCCAGTCCAGGAAAACCTGCGGCTGCAAGTGCATCGCCGTGACCGTCGACGACCGCCTTGTCAAGCTTAATGGCTGGCATAACCATTAAGCTGGCTGGCATTACCATTAAATTTACTGGCATAACCGTTAAATCGGCTGGCATAACTGTTAAACTTCGCACTGGTTGGCAAATGGTTCCCTGCTGGGGAGTGATGTGATCACTTAATATATCAGTAAAGGAAGATGACTTAGTGTAACATTTCGCATTGAGTTTTGAGTTGTTTTACTTGACCGGGCTCTTAAATGTTAAAGTACAAAATTTATCCACAATCATATTCACGATTGTTCGTTTTCATCCATATACACACTTATATATTGGTATATCATTGTTTACTTAAGATTATTGTATCATATTAATGGGAATTTTAGTGTTTAGGTATAGACCATAGTACAACTATTTGAATAAAATGTAGAGATAAGGAAATATTCTTTAAAAAAAATCTTTAAGATGTAAAGTGATGTTGAAATTGTTTTGCAAATTTTACATAAATACTATTGTTTTATATTTCTATTAATGATTTGAAAGTTATAATTTTTTAGTTGCACTTCCTTTTTATTTTAAAATTTTATTATTTTATATTGACAAATAAATTATGTTACGGTTACTGTGCTATAAATAAAAAGAGGAAGTAGTATTTTAAGTTTTACTGTGTTATATAGTATAGGTAAGTTTCATTTAACTACGATATATGTTGTTTTAAAGTGATAGATAGCGAATACCATAATGTAAATTAATTGTTGTAAAGATTAAAGAAAAAAACCAAAAACACGAATTTGATACTGCCTAAATAATTAAAAAGAAATGCATGAGTACTTTTTTAATTATTTGGCTTCATTTCATCCCTCCTTTAATTTCGAGTACATATCAAATAAAAAATAAATAGATGAAAATATGAAGAGGAGTAGAGCTTTGTAGTATTTCCACTCGAATAAGCCGCTCGTCTGGGGAAGTTCTTCTATCTTACAGAAGACCACAGTGAAGTAGCACTTCATAATTGTTTTGCTATATTTCTGCTGGTAAGTAAGGTCGCCAAAGCTCAGTTGGGGAGGTTATGGGGTATTGAAAGGCAGCCAACGCATATGAGGCCCTTGTGCTTAAATAAAATTATGGTATTAAAAAACTGCTTTTCTTTCCAGAACCGAAGTTCAGTTTGTCGCAAAGAGGTAACCTGGTGGTTCAAATAGGCGAGTGGAGGTTCAACAGACACGCCTGCTGGGGGCCAGATGGGTCCAAGATTCGATGGACGTGTATCAAGAAGAAGTCTGGCTGTAATGCTGCTATTACCACCGTGAATAATATAATTGTTAAGACTTTAGGTAAACATAATCACTAAACGTGAAGTATTAGGCCCCTCCGGTTGTGGAATGAACTCTTTGCTGAGGTTTTTTTCCAGAATATTACTCTGGCTTTTTTTAAGAAAGAAACAATAAGGTTTGAAGGCTCATCAGGCCACAGTACCCATCCAGCAGATGCGGCTTGGGCTTTTTGGAGATCCTTGGCAAAGAAAGCTTACCGTTTCTAAAATGATGAACAAAGTACTTTGTTAGAGTATTAATTGTTGGCGATACTTTTTATTTCTATCTACTTAATTAAAGCTGTTGAGGATATTGACGCGAGAATGTGCTTTCCATATTTTTAAGATCTTAGTATTAAATCGAGTTTCATGTTTAATAGAATTAAGGTATTGATAATTACGTTTTCATTGAAATTATGATTTTTTGTATATTTATTTTTAAGCATTTTTACATGTAATGTTTTATTATACCTTTAAACTATAATGTTCAAAATTATAAAAAAAGCGTTCTGCAATGTCGCTGCTCCATTTAATTAGAAGTTCTATGAATTCAAGATATGCCGTACCTTCTTCTTCTATTCATGACAAAATGTTTCTATTTTCTTTCGAGATGTTTAATTTTGGTGTATCACCACAATCGAAATGAACTTCTTTGCATTGGAAATCATATATGTAGTTACATTTGTTTGCTGCATTTTTTTTCTTTTGACAAAGGATATCTCGAATTAATAATGCTTATAAGCACAACTTTGGATAATCAATGCATGTTATAAATAATTATATCAATATTCATAGCTTATACTTTTTAACTTTCAACTAGAGTTGTTATTATAGTATTCTTTAAATAAAACGTTTAACATATTTTGTGACTTTTTTCCTTCTGTTATTTGATGCCTTATAAAATTGGTCATTCAGTAGCTGTCATCTAAACTAGCTTTTAGGGTCGAATACGGTCTGAAATCTTCTAATCCAGTTTTATTTCTCTAGAATCGTTATTTTTTTCAAAATGATGGTTTTGGGCTGGCACAAAGGGGGTAAAGAAAGTCGAAGAGTGACGTCGTCATTTAAATCATTTTTTAGTTTTCAAGCAAGTTTTATTTTAATAAAACTTTTCCTAATCTTATTTACGCCGTGTTTTCGAAGTTTTCCGACAGTCTCTAACATGCAGCCTGTTTTCAGACTTGAACCCAGTATTCGCGCAGTCGCAGCGAGGCAACCCGGTCATCATGATCGGCCAGTACCGCTTCAACCGAGTCAACAAGTACGGCAGCCGCACGAGATGGGTGTGCGTGAAGGCCAAGGCCGGCTGCAGGGCGTCCTTGCACACCATGGACAACGCCATCGTCCGCGTCTGGGGATTCCACGATCCCATAGCGCATACGAGCGCCAATCGCTTTTAAGCGTACTGCACTTGAACGTGCAGCATCACAAAAGACGATACAAAGCTGTCAAATACATTCAATGGAATTTTACTTAATGCCAGAAAGTTATGGTTCAATATCAATTCAATACTTTTGACAGTTTGTGGTAGTGAGTTTAAGGGGTTTACTAGTGGGATATTTTCACTAGTGAGATTATTGGGTAGTTGATGTTCGACAGTTTGTGTTTATAGAACTAGGACCTTACAATAGTACCTAATATCGTGCTGGAAATGTCTTTGCCGTTGCTTCTGTTATGGGTAGATTTTATTGCTAAGCATCAATTTTTTTAACATGTTATGAGAATTTTAATAAGTGAAGGTGGGTTCATTATGATTTTGTATTTATTGCTACTTAATTTTTTAACAAAATTATCGTTCAATTACTGATTTTGCAAAATAGTCAACTACCCAATCAAGATTATTCATGGTTTGTCGTAGGTTGACCGAAATATCGTTGGATGATAGCAATCATCCAAAGGTATTTCGGTCAATTGTTAAAGGGCCTTTGAAGTCTTGCGAGACTTTGAAAACTAAAGTTATTTGTTTGTATAAATTGTTAAAAACGTTAACTATACGAAGTCCGACAGAAATATGTGTAAGAATTTACGGCAACCTGATTTATCATAGAATAGCGTCACAGGAAGCGATTTCGGGTCATTTTATGAAATGTATTCCATGATATTTGTCTGACATATATCAAATCTTGTAGTTCTAGACAGATAGTGATAGGATCTATTGATTTCGAGACTATTGATTACTCTTATATAAGTTGTTAAACTGTAATGTGCATCAATTTTTTCTCCGGTGTAAAGACATTTGTGTCAACAAAACATCTGCAAATCGTCTGCAATTGTTTCAAATTTAAAAATCATGTCGCTTCGACTTGCAATAATTTAACAGTTAAGCATATTTTAAATAGTAGAGTTAATGTTTTTGATCCGGTGTATAGTCGATGGTGCATTAGATCATCATAATTAGTCAAATTTCGACAATTAATTTTGAACTTTAACATTGAGTTTCACGGTTCAAGATTGAATGGAGTAATATGGCAAAGTTGGGAAGTTGTGTGCAGCCTGTTTCCGTGATCGCGTATAAATCTGCACTTAATGATTCTATATTGTTTCTGAAGCTGTCTAACTTCGTTCGTAGCCCTCTCACATTTTGATAAAATATTAGTACCTCCTTGTTATTCTTGGGTATTCTTTTTGGATGGCCTACGAAACCAAATCCACTCATTGAATTCGGCATTAACGGGCCACATTTCTGCATTGTTTAATTTATTATAATCCTGTTCAGGCAAGCTAATTACAAACGATGAATAATCCCTTTCCGTCTTAAGCTTAATTTTCACAACTTTCACGTTAACTTCCGAGCCACATACACTTTTGACATAGTCCACCATAGCTTCTTCGGTAGTTTCTGGGTGCAAGCGCCATACATGTAGGTGTTTTTTCCTTTCCATGGCTATTAGTCCCTTAAACTCAGTATTGCTTCCGACTTTGACATCCTTCACTGGTCTGGTAGATTTTTTATGTTGCACTGTCTTCCATCCTTCTTCTTCCTGTTCAACATAATTCGGTGCTTCCGACGTCTGCATCATCGGCGGCACCGCTTCTGCCGCACTCGCCTGTGACGGCAGTAAAGTGTCACCGGATTTCGTGGCCCCACTATCGTTGATGTTTGGCTTTTTCGCCCGCGATTTGTTACTTTTCCTGGCGGGCTTGTTGTTAGAATCGGTGCTCATATTTTTGTCCATGGTGAAATTAGATTCTATATTATTGGTTGTAACTTCGTTTTTACTGGAATACTGTTGTTTCGAATGTATTTTTTGTTCTACTACCTTCATTATTTCCAATAAACGGTCGAGATCTTTTTTGGTTTGAGAATGCTGAGACTGTAACTGTGTGATAGCTTTGTCTTGTTTATCCAGCCGAGCTATAATATCAGAGCGGAATTGCCTCAATTCATTTAACAATGCTGAATCCACCTCCTCATCATCGGGCGACCGTATCTTCTGACTGCCTCGCTGTGTGTTCACATTGCGCATGGGGGTAGTAGTGATACTAACATTGCCTCTTACAGGTGTTTCCGCATTCCCAAACTTTGGGTTCAAACAGGTACATTCCGGACATATCCATTTCCTCTTGTGTGCTTGTGTAAATGTGTTAAAAATGTCTAATTTAATCTGAAGGCATTTAAGGTCATACCTTTTTTTACAAGCATCCTTAGAGCATTCCATAAAACAGTTGTCAACAATCTTCGAACAACAACCGCTGCATTCGGTGGCCATTCTTATTAGAAAACAATGTAATAATATTAATAATAATATTCAAATCCGCGCTGCTCGCGCTCGTAGGTACGTAGGATATGTGTGCGATAAGGACGAATTATATGTCGCGCGCAGCCCGTCTCTTTTACTCAGCTTGCTCGAGCGCGCCGTGCGATTAATTCAGTTCACGCCACTTTCACCCTTAGTTCACTTAAGTTCTTTCACTTATATGGTCAAAAATTGCACAACTTAAAACTTCGTAATTTTGGGAAAATAACCAACACACGTCTGCTCTCTTTCGCGACTCGACGACGACGAGTAGATGCATTTGCGCGTATTATTTACAAATAGTAAATAAAACGAATGATAACAATACGTTAAAATAAAATGAACACACCTCGCATGTCCTCATTACATAAATTATGTAAGTATGAATAAACAATAATTCAAAATTTGATGACGTATGACTTTTAAAATGTTATAATTGGTTGGTAAAATTGTTGTTTTTGTTTTGATAGTTTAATTGCTGACTAGTTCTATGATTCTTAGAGGAACACAAAGATCTTGTAATTTTAGGGAATTGGTCACAACATTTGGGGAACATTTTATGTATCCTTATTAATCATCGATTTTTTTTTATTAATTGCATTGTTTGATAAAAATACCAACATATCAAGTGGCTTCTGTACTATGAAACCATTTATAATAATTGTAAATAGATTTCCATGAATAGGAATTGATTGAATTATAATGATTGAAATTAAATAGAAGAAATTGTCCTGCTGATTAAAGCAGTAATGAATTTTGTTATTACTTAATGATATTCGGAAATATTTTTTTACCGTCTGTTATTACAAGATCTCTGTGGCAAGTATCGTTGTATTTTATCCTAAACGAGTCTCTTAATTAGAAGTAGATGAAAGGTACACTGATGATGATCAGGTCACTTATACATGACTCTGAATTAGGCTACTTTCCCGATTACTACGAGATCATGACAATCACGGTGCTTTTTTCAATTGACATTGCATATTGCAGAGTCTAAAAATTAATGACATAAGAAATAATTCGGCTTGAAATTGATTTCATGGACGATTTAATAAATAATTAGATTAAGTATAAAGTGAAGATTATGAATAATTGTAAACGCGTATTTTTGTTGGTTTAGGGTGGGTAGAGGATAAGTGTTACAACATAGTTATAAATCGAATGTAGCGACTAATCTTTCATCAATTAAATATAGCACTTTATGCACTTACAAAGTTACTAACTTATAAATATTACTTAGGTTTCGGTGGTGGATAAAATAGTGAAATGCTTTTATTCAGTATTTAATCATGAGTAATGTTTATCTTGACTCGATATTTTACTACTTACATCATAGATAAACTCGTATTTACGATTTTTTTTATTAAAAATTGTTTTTTATTTTGTCACCTACACAAAAATATAGAGAAATTTAAAAAATATTCGTCAAGACATTATTATCCAAACGAAAATGATAATTAGTAGAGAATCGGTACGTAAAACTGTTTTTTCGTTCGAATCAACGTGCATATCTTAAATCTTCTACAAATGTTCAAATGTGGTTGAAAAGGTAACGTATACATTGGCACATTGGTATGTTTTAATTTTTCAAATACAATCGAGGATTCAAGCAGCTCTTAATTTCCAGTGATGCAAGTGTGGACGAAGCGAGGGACCCTCATGCTGGAGGCGCAAGGAGTCAGGTTCACCAAGGACCGGGAGACGAGCCGCAAGGCGCGCTGGCGGTGCACCACCAGGTCGAGGACCAAGTGCACGGCGTACATCATCACCGCTGACGGAGTGGTTGTGAGGACCAACCTCAGGCATAACCATAAGCTTTCCCAGAAGAAGATCCTATAACTCCTACTCCGCCATTAAATGATTGATTGTCATCATTATCATCATACGCCAGCCCTGTTTCAAGTGTATCTGGGGTCGGCGCAATACCTGGACTTCTTCCATACAGGATAATTCGACCTTAATTGTTAACTTTTTTCCGTCTGACAATGGAAATTTACGCTAATTTATTCATATGGATCGTCAATATATGTACGTATTAAAATAATGTTAATGTTATATGTTGTTATAATAGTGTCATATTGTCGCGTTGTATTACACCACTAAGTATAATAACCGGGACTGAACCGCGGAACAGAATCCGTGGACTGAACGCTAAATTATTAATGTTGGTAAACGAAGTATACTAGTTAATGTTTGTGGTTTCGATTGTACATTTATATTCCCGGTTATTGTATTCAGTGAAACCTTGTTATTGACTGTGTCAAAATATTTGTTGTCTTGAAGATAATGATTTAACAACACAATTGCAAGTTAATCAGTAAAAGGTTAAATATCCTTTTATACAATTTGGTGGTGGATAATAAATATTATTTACCTGCTTTATTTTAAATGAACACATACAACGTTCACATGATTCCAAGGGAATCATTATTTTGGAGTTTATAAGTTGTAATAGGTAAGTTAAGTTTGAAACATTAAAGTAAATAAAGGATTATGATATAAAATTATATTTTCTGAAGATTTTTTTTATTTAAATTAAAACATTCAGAAGAAGAATCTACAAAAATAAAAACAAGCGTATTTATTTACGTAGCAGTATTTTTATTATAATAAAGACAACCTTTGCAATAAATTTGTTATGGTGAACCTACCTGATTTTGTTTTCATTGCATATTGTGGCTTTGATCGAATTGCAAAATCGCGGGCCCAGACGAATAAATTAGGATTTTAAAAGGTTCGGCACCCAGAAAATGAAGAAGTATCTGTGACCGAAGCTGAGTTGGAGGACTAGGAGGTATGTAGGTAGCAATACACATTTTATAAATAATTGTTATTCTAAACATACAATTTTCTGTGTATATTTTAATTCACAACATTTTGTTTTCATAGGAAAATATTATGAAGCGGTGCCTTCGACATTGCGTGGTGTACAAAATGATCCCGGTCGCTTTTTGCCCAATGATGTGCTCAAACATTTTCCGGTGACCATACCAAATAAGAAAAGAGGGCGTTGCAGAGCTTGCGCTCTAAAAAAAATACCAAAGTTTACAAGATATATGTGCAGACAGTGTCATACTTATTTGTGCTTAGCGAACTGTATCACAGAGTTCCACACAAAACTTTAATAATTAAAAGATTTATACAAAAAATATTTATTTACTTCCCAACTTGTCTTGAAGATAATGTTTTTCGGTTTATGTTATTGTATTTGTATTAAATTTTTTTTTTTGTACATAAGCTCGTTCACGCAGACACCAAACAAAAGATATACATATTTTAGCTCTGTAGGTATATTTTAGCTCTTCAAAAACTAGTTTAGTGAAATGCTAGTTTCTGCGGTCTGCATTAAATTTTGCACATATTTCACGGTTTGGTCCACTTTCGTAACTGTTCTTTCGTAACCAGCTACGAAAACGGATTTTTTTTCTTACTTTCATAACCAGCTACGAAAACGGAGATAAAATGTCGTTTTCTTGGCCAAGATTCGTAACCAGCTACGAAAGGAAACTTTCATTTCTATTGTCGTAACTGTTTGGAGCACCAATGACGGAGGAAATATTTTTGGACAGCCTTGAGGCTAACTCGGCACGAGCCTGTTTTCAAACAGATCCTAGGTATCTTCATCGTAATTAGATTCTATTGTCGAACGCTTGGAAGCTGTAGAAAATATCGCCAATTATTTTTTGGGACGAATTCACTATAATGTTTTATTTTATTTATGTTTAGTCTTTATAATGACCACACATACCTGTGGAGGAGGTTTATTTTTATCCTTAAAATAGTTTGTGGTTGGAATTGGTGCACAACTCTATAGTTGACCATGAAAATGATTGATCGGCGCAAGGGACGATTTTTTTGGCAGGATTGTTCAGCGTTTAATACTTTAAAGGCATTGGAGCTGAATTGTTCTTTCAAATGAAATGGTAAAATTTTATCTATTTCTACATAAATTTTTAATTGTGTTATGATTGGTATGTATGGTTAGAATTTTTTGTGTAAACTTCTAAATACCTGTGTTTTAATTATGCGCTTGCTATTAAATATGTTTAACATATTGTGCTTTTTCTTTCAGTGAATCAAATCTTCACTAAGAGAGGTACGGAAATGCTCATGGCCGGGGGCTTTAAATTCTCCAGGTCATACAAAGTCGGAGCGAAGACTAGATGGCAGTGTTCCACCAGATCCAGGACTAAGTGTAAAGCCTACTTCCTCACCATCGGTGGCGAGGTCTTGAAGAGCAGCTTGCATCATAATCATGATAACTGAATAGCTTTTAAAATCGCTAAGATACCCATACGTTAAAATTAGTAAAGCTTTAGTGATCAAAATGATCTGATAGTATACACGTAGGTATACTTGGACCCTGTTATATTTTCTTATGATAAGTCTCGATTCAACAATCTGAAAGATGAACGTTGTAGTATGATTAAAATTGAAGTCAATAATCAGCCAAGTTACCTGTTTCTGTAGGAAAGGAACACACTAGGCTAAAATTACGCGACCGACGTTCGGCGGCTATGCATTTTCAAAATAAGGCGACGTAATTGCGGTATAATTTGTCATCTTCCATTTCAAATACATCGCAGGCGGTAGACACGCCGATCTTCGGTCGCGTTTTTTCCGCCCAGTGTGTTTCTATACTAAGTATTAGGGACTTGTCCAGAGTTTGTATTACAGGATCCTAATCTTAATCTACATTCTTTCTTATGAACGCCCCTTAAACAATATTTGCTAAGAGAAAGTTTGGTATAATAGCTGTAACTCTACAGCTTAGAGCACTAACGTAACAATAAGCTAATTATGAATTCGCTACTTTCCTACAATTTTAATGAAATTACGTTTTAAGCAAATTACTTTTTACATATTTGGTTTTTGAATAAATATATTAATTATCTCAATTTGATTGTTTTGATTACACGCGGATTAACTTACTAAAACTATGTTATGACCATTATGGGTTTTGGCATGGTAATGGTAAATGGATGACAATTGTAATTGTGTTGTGCTAAATAATATTTGGCCGATAGTGGTAAAAGGTTTCGCTGATTGCAGGGACACAGACAGTGTTATAGTATAACACAGTTTATTAAAATAGCTTTTATTATTATGATTTCAGTACCGATTTTTGGCGTAACGAGATCTGGCAATCCGGTTATACAGATAGGACTGTTCCGTTTCAACAGAGTGAACCGGACTTCGAAGGGGCCTAAGGTCCGTTGGACGTGCACCAGGAACTCGAAGGGTTGCCGGGCGGCGCTCATCACGCACGATGACGTCATCATTAAGACACACAATGAACATAATCATAAAGGAAATCGCAAAGATTGATTGTTCTTGGCCAGGGATCGTAAAGCAGTCATAGTTGTTGAGTTAAGCAAACGTTGGAAAATTGATCATTTTCATATCCAGGATATTTAGAACTTGTTTTGTTAATCTCATCCCAGTTTTTGTATCTTGTGTACCTCTATACATATAACTCTTGTCCTTGAAAGTCGATGAGATTTATCTCTCAGATGACTTATCAAGGCACTGCCCCTAAGTACCATAGTAGGTATTGAAAACAAATGTTCTAAACACACTTTTTGGAGCAATTACTCGCCAACTGGACACATATTATATCCAACTAGTTTTTTACTTTATTGCTTTTTATGGCGTTATTATCAAGATGTTTCTTTCTTTTTTGGTCCCTGATTTGAACTAAAAGTAATTTTATATTTGTATTACTTAAACCTAAGAGTGCTTTGGGTAAGGGAATAAAAACGTTTTCTTTTGTTACTTAATTTGACCGTTGGATTAGTCGAGTAAGGTTTTTTTTTTAATTTTGAGTACGAGTTACGTACGACAGTACGAGTAAGAAGAATTAAGTTTAGGCTAAAGCTATATGTACTTTAGTAATAGATAATAAAATTGCTTTTACTTTTATATGATTGTTAAAATTCATTCCATTTTTTTATATCTTAAGATTTTTTTAGGCAATGAAAACTATTTTTAAGGTTACCTATAGAAAGATTTTAGAGTTTTTTTTTGTTATTTTTTACTGCTACAGTACTACTTTTTTATAATTTGCATGACACATTCCAGTTGATTCGATGAGTACCTATACAAGAAATATAATCATGAAAGTGAGACCTCATGAACTTTTCCGAATTATTACAGATTCTTATAGGTCAAATGTTAGTATTGAGTACTATAAAGAACTTTATGTTATATCTTTATTTTACGTTACTATAGTTACGTGCTGAATTTGCTACTTCCTTTAAGATTATCTTTTGTTTTTCTTATGATTTTAAGTTTTTGATGTATTTTATAACTTGTGAACTTTATGCGAATAAACGAATTTACATGATATATTTTTTCTTGACACCATCTGCATATGTTTTACTCGAATGTTTTACTACCCGAGTAAATCTATCCTGATCTTTTAAACACTTCAAAATTCCGTTCAACGTAACGTTCTTTTCTATATTTATTATGAGTTTAGGATTGCTTAATTTTGCAAATGTAAGAAATCTTCACCAAATATGTATGTTACAATATTCTTAAAGGGCTAACCAAATCTACTTATACAGACTGGGTACTAATATTGATCTATTGTTTGTTCCACAGCACCACTTCTGTTCAACGTGACGCGATTCGGCAACCCAACAGTGGAGGTGGGTCCTTACCGGTTCATGCGCGTCTCCAAGTCCATAGACGGGCGCAGGAGCAGGTGGAACTGCTCCAGGTATTCCACCGGCTGCAGGGCTTCCATGACCACGGTGGATGACGTCGTCGTGAGGACCACTAATGAGCACAAGCACTGATGGGGTTGCTGGTTGAGTTACTTTATTTTAGTAGAAATAAGATATTTTATTAAAAAACTATAGAATTACGACTAAGGGTTAGAAATGTAATGTTTTATTCTCAAAATATGGAGTGACAAGTGCCTTTTGTAGTGCCTTAAGAATTTTGTTCAAAGTACCAAAGCACGAAACCATAGATTTAAAAGAAAAGCGTTTCTAATAGATTTATTTTCTCTAATAGTTTTATGATGACATGTTATTATTACTCTTGTTACGTTCTTGCCTAATTAATTTGACTAATTATTGTTTTTGCCATATTATTATGTAAGTTTTAAGTTTAATTCAAATATAGATCTGAAATACTACCATTGAATTAACAAACGAATGTATCTTAAAAGGAATATCCAGGTTTTTAATGTAAATTAAAAAAGTCATATTTTTGCTTTTGTTGTTAAGTTTAAGTTAGTTTGTAAAAGACCTAAATATTTATCATACATGTTTTAAATTTTGGTTTGAATTAATTCCATAAATTTTTTGCACTTAAATACGTGGTTGATGTATCGCAAATTAAACTATGTTTAGAAGAACACGTTCCTCAGTAAAATATATTGATTGATCGATCATTCCTAATTTTAGTTAGAATTTGTAGATGAAGTAACATTTTGTAGTAGTTAGTTTATTCGTTAGTTAGATTATCTTAGCATAAAGTCTCCTTTTCTTTGTAGTATCACTTCAGTTCCTTCTGTCGCTTTTTTGTTTTTCACATTCTATGTTCGTATTGTTGTGTTTTGTTCCCCAGCACCAAAGTTTGTAAGTACTCGGTACGGTAACCCCATGATCATGGTCGGCCGCTACAAGTTCTGGAGACGAAGTAAGCGCGCCAACGTCATATCATGGCACTGCAGCCAGAGGGGCTGTGACGCTACTCTGTTCACTGAAAACGATGTCATTGTCAAAACAATCAGTGAACATATACATTGAAATGTTTGAGCGACATCCATAGAAGAAGTAGAAAATGATTGAACAGATGCACGTTTTCTTTTCACTCTCACTCTGTGATTTGGAAACTTTTTTCGACCTATGTAAAGGATTTAAAATTATTTAGAAGTAAAACAGGGTACAAGTAGTTTTAATGAACCAGAGAATCTGATATTATGATTTTTGTTTGATGTTGACGTGTGTATTTTGACACACAGGGACATTTTTCAATTTGTTAAGTAAGTTCTGTTCTAGATTAGCATCTTCACATATTTGGTTACAATTCACAAAGATACTAAAAAGGAGATAGGATCTAAGATTTATTGGGTTAGTCCCGCTATGGTATGGTCCCGGTATGGCACCCTCTTAAAATACCTATCAAAAAGTCCCGCTATGGTACCCATCTTTTAGATCTACGTTAGACAATAGAAGGTACAACTGAAAAGAAAAGTGTATCTATAAATAAATACTTTTAGGAGTGTATCAATAAAACGTCTGTTTGCGATATTAAATCAGTCTTTTATTAATTCAAAATATTTATAAAAAAATATCAAACAGTAAAACGAAATATTAATTGCAATGTAATTTTTAAAATAATCAACAATATTAATTACCAATAATCAACAATAAAAAAAATATAAAAAATCCACATCTCAGAAAAGTATTACTGTAAATATTATAAACTATAAATAAAAACAACATCCAGACATAAATATTAGTTACAAATAATCAACATTGAGAAAAGGCAGTAATTGTAAATTTATATAAACTACAAAAATAATCAACAACCAACTAGACAAATATATTAATTACAAATAATCAACATGGAGAAAAAGGCGCAAATTGTAAACATAAACTACAAAAAATAATCAACATCGAGAAAAAGTATTAAACATTTTAATAGGCTAAAAACAAAATTAAAATAAACTATTTTTTTAAATGTTCTGATCGAAATATTGACTTTGATATGTTAATCAGAAAATCACCAATGGAGATAGCTTTATTTTCGTAACTTTTTGTTAGCTTTTGAATCTGGCGGTCGATTTCTATACTTCTTCTTTTTCTTGAATTTATAGGTGATCTTTTTAGTCGAAAGCTATAACAAAAATCATCAGTTATTTAAGTTAAGCTATATTTTTTTCAGTAACCGTCTGTAATAGAAGGCGACAACCAATAATATCTACCAAAATAAATAAAATCAAATCCATTTTCAAATTCTTCTATGTACTCGTACTATGTAAAAAAATATATATCTGCTTTTAAAAATATTATATCTGCTTAAAAATATTGTCTACAACTTACTTGGCTTGTTTTATATCAAAGTGACATGTGTCGTTGCCAATTGTTTGCAGAAACAATAATAAACTGGGATTTTTTCCAATAATTTTGTTGAATCTGCCATTCCATGATTCCGCCAAGTTAGTTGTTCTATGGCGTTCATTATGGCAACACCAAATGAGGTCTGGATATTCAAGCCACTGAGTGACAAAATAGTCATTGAATTTGGTCATAGCTTCATCGTCGAAACTGAAAAAAATACTTATTAAACGTTCGTACTTGCAAAGCAATGAAATTAACAGGTCCTTACTGATATTGTTGTTCTTTACTTTTTTGCCATATAATTAGAGTTAAGTACTCAAACATCATTTTGGAAAGTAACCAAGATATTATACCTATTTTCCATTATATGCAGCCAGCCGTCTTCAATATCTTGTTTTGGCAAAAACGCCAAGCCTATGCATTGCTTAACATGGTTCGAGGACTCTTCGTGTTCCATGAGATTTAAAGATTTCGCTTTTTTGATAACGTTCTTTTGAAAATGTACGTTACATCCATTTATTTTGATATCAGGAAAAATCTTCGCTGCTGCATTTATTACTCCTATTTCATAATCGAAGGTAAATTTCGATGGACGCCATTCAGGCAAAGTTTGTTTAATCAATTCGAAAACTTTTTCATAAGTTTTCCCTTCTTTGTTTTTTAACAGAATATAAAATAATGGTGCTACATTCGTGGATAACTCAGTGCTTCCCATGTCTCCATGAATGACATAAACTTGTTCGAATGGGTTTGGGCAGCCGTCGAAAGTGCCATCACCAAAGTAATGCGTTACACATTTTATATATTCCTTTACTTCTGTCGAGGAAAATATAATTATTCGATTACAGTCTTCATTACAATAATCAGCCAATACATACTTATTAAATTCTTCTGGTATTATAATTTCTTCCACATTCTTAAATTGTGTTTTTGGTACGTTCAACGACTTATTTCGGTGTCTGTATAATACTGTTTTTAATTTTTTATAGTCAGGAACATTTCCTGTAAGGTGTAACCCTTTGTCTTTTAAGTGACCCATGTGTTTTTAGAAAATTTTCTGTACTGATCCGTAATTTGAATTTACTTCTTTTTTGCACTCACTTATAGCCATTTGAACTTCATTGTCTTCAAAATGTGGCACGCACTGATCACTGTGTTTATAATCTTTAATTATTGTATTATTGGTATTCTCAATAGTTATATATCCACTACATTTAATACTATTTCTCCTATTTACACAATGCCAAGTACTTGAATTTTTATTTTCTCTGCGTTTAATATATTTATGTCCGGCACGTAATAAAGTTTTTCCACCGCGTCGACTGTCAATAATTATTAAATTTACACCACGTGAACTACTTGACCCAGACATTGCAATAGATAAACTAACAAGCTATCCTAATTACTCATATCGCAAAAGTACAGCTGCAAATAGCAAACTAAACCCGGAATAATACTGTCTCTCTCTATTTTCATAAAAACAAAAGGGAAGAGCTAGATACGAATTCGAGGAAGGGCTCGTCTCTATTGTTTTACGAAAAAACCGGTTGGTCAGGTAACTACCTGAAGTGAAACGACAATTACCGAGCGTGATTTGTTTAAAAAATAGTATTAATAAATATTATCTTGCTTAACTATAATAGTTAAGAAAAGATATTTTTTATTAATACTATTTTTTTCTTAACGCATTGTATAACTTTTCTTTACAACAGTACCAAAAACTGAAGGGTACCATAGCGGGACTTTTTGATAGGTATTTTAAGAGGGTGCCATACCGGGACCATACCATAGCGGGACTAACCGGATTTATTATAGTTTAAGTTCTGATAATTTCAGTTTTTGTTATGTTAATTTTTTATTTCTTTTAATATTTTAAGTTGCATGCATTTTAATATTTTTATACCCTAAGATTCTAGCCTAAGATTAGATATTAGATAATAGCCATTCAATGGCTTATGATCTATAGTAAGAATATTTGTCATACTTTGCTGTTACCTTTTTTTATAAACATAAGTTGGTTGTAAACCAACCTTGTTCCTATTAAATAACAAAAGTTTATGATGGATCCTATTATTTTATTCTATTATAATGTTCAAATTCTACGGCTAGTTATCGAAATATTTGCCAATTATTATACATTACAAGAAAAATACGTTTTTTTATATTTTGTATTAATAATTTGAGTGTAAAACAAAAGTCCTACTATATTTACATGTAAAAGTAGGTTTTCAAAGTTATAATTCACGTCCAAATGCTAGAGTAAGAATAGTGTAGTTAATTCCGAAAAATATTTTTAAATAAAGTTCTTTGTCATTTGACATGAGTATTTATTTGGCCCCATTGCATTTAAAAGGTTTGAAATCGGAAACTGCCTCCTATTTTTCTTTTGGTAATTAATGGTATGACTGTATAAGAAGTGAAGTATATTTTAATAACCTTACAGAGTTCTTTTTCATTGCGAAAAATGACGGCAGAAGAATCCTCTGTGTCGACAAGCAACGGTTTAGCAAGCATTCTTCCTCGAGGGGGCCAAAGGAGCGCTGGATTTGCACCAAGAAGAACTCTGGCTGCCGAGCCACTGTCATCACCCTTGAGGACACGATCATCAAAACGTTCAATCCCCATAATCATGACTGCAAGGGGCATATGTACGGTGTCATTAACCTTTGAAGGTTTTTAAAAGTGATATCACAAAAGAGCTTTAGGTGTTTTTGCTACTGACGCCGGTGGAGGAAAGAAGAATATGAAACTAAGTTCGGTGTTATAGCTTTATTCGTCCAAATGAATACATAATGTACGTCCTATGTTTATTTGAAATTCAGCATATTATGCAGAATTTTATCTGCAATTTTTATACCATTGGTATTTGGCTGAAATCTTCCAACTGGGTAAATGCGTGTTCCAAGAACAACCAATTTGTTGTGATAAGATGAAAAGGATTTATTAAATTTTTATATTTATATTGAGACTTTTTTATTTTATCATATTGTTGCTATAACAAAGTTAAATGTCCGCCTCATTTGTAACTATCAAAACTTGGACTCATCATCATCAGCCTATCGCAGTCCACTGCTGGACATAGGCCTCTGGAAACTTTGACTATTTTTCTCAAATGTAGTTTATTAACTTAGTGATTCAAAATTGTTGCCGTTGTATCGAGGTGGTGGGTTCAGTTACTGGGAAACAAGGTATCTAGTCTAAAGCGTAAATCACTCAAAGCTTCAGGTTTGGCTGATACTTTACAAGTTTATTCTTTAATTCGAGTTATATATTCCTTAGTTGTTTCATTCCCAAGGTCCGTACTTCGTGACGACATGGAAGGGGTCACAGGCGCTTTGCATTGGCTCCTTCTCTCTAGACTTAGACTCGCTGGAACTGCGTCAAGGCCAAGTTCGGCTGCACCGCCTCCGTCGTCATGATTGACAACGTCATCATGAAGACCCTTGACGAACACAACCATTAGTTCATCGTCACTATCATCGTAATCTTCGTTCCCAAGGTCCGTACTTCGTGACGACGCGCACGGGGTCGCAGGCGCTTTGCATCGGCGCGTACCGCTACAACCGGCACAGCGCCAGTCGGGGCGCTAAGACGCGCTGGAACTGCGTCAAGGCCAAGTTCGGCTGCACCGCCACCGTCGTCATGATCGACAACGTCATCATGAAGACGCTCAACGAACACAACCATTAGATCATCAATAAATGAAGAACAATAATGAGGTTTTATGTTATTTATCATGTGAATTTACTTTTAATTTACAAAAAATTCGAATTTTATCATAATTAAGGCCTCGACAGTCATGTGGTAATAAATGTCTCAAGGTCATGGGTTCCATTCCCGAGTTGGGTATTTCTTCGATTTCGGAGTACGTAAGTAATTTGCTTTATATATTTTCGCTTTTGCATGTCAATATGAAATCAAACTGTTAATAATTCAAGAAATGAATAATTTTCCAAATTTTATTATATGGTAATTCCGAGCAGTATGTCTCACTTACAATCATTGCTTCCAGACATTCGATTCGCGACCACCCGCTTCGGAAACCCTGTGATAATAGTGGGCCAGTACCGCTACAACAAGTGGAGTGGCAGCAAGGGTCCTCAGATCCGATGGACGTGCGTCAAGAACCAGCAAGGCTGCAGGGCTTCCATCACCACGATTGACAACGTCATCGTCCGCGCGAAGAATGAGCATACACACTCGTGATTGGATAACCTTGGCATGATTTGGTTGCTGTGTCCTTTTTAATGCAAGGGAACTTAAAGCGCCACAGTGTATTAAGGGTAGAGAACCCTGTGTCAGGACACTGCAGACAGTGGGCTCCAAATAATAGTAGGAGAACATATCAAAGCGACACAGTGTATTTTGATTATTATTTTATTATAAGGTGTCCCACTCATCTAGGAGCACAAAGACACCTGCTGTGCCATCAATAGTCACTTGGAAATAATATTGCAAACTGACTAACTATTACAAGTTGCGACATAGGATAGGCATCATATAAGTTATGTTTATTATCGCGGACTATTATTATTAACTTAGTCAATTGCTACTAGGCTTGCATAGGTCGATGAGAAATAATTTTTGATTGGTAATTTAGTTAATATTTAACACAAATGTGTCGCAATATGTTTTAGACTGATTTATTGATTTATTTTTAATGTGCATTTAAAACGATTTGACTTGAATATTACATGTGATATTTTGCATAATTTTCTGTTAGAATGTATTTAATTTTTACGAAATATAAGTTTATGGATGGAATATTCTAAATTATGTGTTGTGCTGTTTATTGTAAAAAATATGTAAATGAAATACCGAATACCTCCTTAAATACGCTTTAGGTTAATAGGACTATAGGTACGTAATGATTTTAGAACGAAGAAGAACATTATTATTTTAGTGGTCGATTTTGGTAGCAAAGTTTCGATTCTGAAAATATTGCTAGTGATAGAGAATAGGCAACAGTTAAGTATGTGCTTTAATTATAATAACATACCGACATATTAAGTATAGGCATATTTTAAATATTCAGACGAAAACGTCAAAATTTGTGTAAGATTATTCCCAACGGGTTTTGATTGTTTGAAATATGTATTATATTCAAGATACGTTATTTTGGAAAGGCTGTTGTATTTCCATGAGATCATATGGTTTTATTAAGAAAAATTGTTTTTTTCTGTCTATAAGCTTTAATGTGGCAAGTGTTTTCTATGCTTTATAAGTAGCCGTGCTTGATTTATTGTATTAAAATTTGTGATGTCCTGAAAGACAGTTTTAATTCAAAGAGACTCCTTTCACTATCCTCATCCCTTCTCTTCTTTTTGTAAAAGGAAGTAAATATTCTTAAGCATTAAATTGATATTTCTAAAACATAGCCTTTATAACACGAAATTTGAAAAAGTGTATTTTCGACTTGTAGGCTCTGGTTTTTCTTAACATAAGCGTAAATCATAACTGGTTCGGCTGAGGATCGGGCTACCCGGAGAGTCTTTGCAGATACAATGTTCAGAAGTGGACTGCCATACTCTAACGATGATGTAACCGGTTATCCTTAATTTCAGAACCGGATCCCGACACGGTGTTGGAGGCGGTGTTCACGTCGTCTCGGTACGGCAAACCGGTCATCCAGATGGGCCCGTACCGGTTCAATAAGTGGTCCGGTTGCCGCGGCCGCCGCGCGCGCTGGGTTTGCGTCAAGACCTGCTATGGTTGCCGCGCCAAGATCGTAACCATGGATGATGAGATTATTCAGCTGTCAACTGTGCATAATCATGGATAGAGGATCTTCTCCATCTTATTTCGTTTACATTATAATGTGCTGCGCATGTTTTAATTGGCGTAGGTTATAATTTAATTTGGGATTTTTTTAACTGTCTTTAATGTTTTAAAGTATTACATCTGCTTTTGGATAACTTAAATATAATACGCTACAATCCTAGAATCTATAAAAAAAACTGAACGGGCATAATTATTTTTCCGGTATATTCTGGATTTGCTTTTTAGATATACATAATTTGTAGCCTAGTTCACACGACAAAATGTTTTGACTACTCCTTTGCGAAGTTTGACATTGTACATTTTAATTGTATGCCATTGACAACATGCAATTCTTTTGTTTTGCAATTTAAGAATATAAAAATGTCTTATCTCAGTTAGTGCGAGTAATATTAATCCATGTCTTAGGTTCTTATAACATTATGATATATGGTATCTAGTATTAAATACCTGAAATCTTGAATTGCCACTACTAGAATATCAAAACTTTTGAATACCTACCTCATAATGCCGATGATTTTTGCGCAAAGATGTGGTGATTAGTGTTTTTTAAGTTAGTTATTTTATATTAGGTTGATTTAGATTTTAAAAACTTACGTTGTGTTTTCAATATTATTTCTTGTATATTATGTAATTTGAATCAAGTCGTTCTTACTTTTATTTTGGTAGTTTGAGTAAACGCAGCTTGTATTAAAAGGTTAAATACCCACTACTTAACAAAAATGGAATATAGAGAGTCAATTGGGTAAATCTCTTTTGCTTAGATTATGCTTTATTTTTGTAATCATGTTAGGATCGGTTGTAGTATAAGTTCATTCTGTTAGTCATCTTTGTTTTGAGCAACGGTTAAAAATACACACGATTTTTCTTAAATTTTCTTAGTATTATAATATTTTTAATTAGTGTAAACCTTTTTTTGTGTGTGGAAACTTGCTTTTAATAAATTTCTTTAAAAGTTGTGATTATTCTTATTTAATTAACTTTGAAAGTAATTAATAAAACTGGTCTCGGTGCTATTATTCTTAAAGGCATTTTTCAATATGTTTAATCTCATCTGCAACTGCACCGTTTGTATGAAGGCTCAAAATTATTTAGAATTTTGCAAAAGCCTATATCCAACAACGAACTGCGAAAAGCTGATGAATATGACCATGATGGTACTGGTGCTTCACCTGATGGAAAACGAAAAGGAGCTGAAATCGATTTCGTGTATTATAACAAGAATGCTACAGATACATATTTCACGAATAACGTAATAGGCTTGAGTGAATGTAACTGGTATTTTGTAGATGTGTTCCCTCTCACTAATAGAGTGTCCTGATCCTGATTTTATACTTGTCTAATAAACTGACGGAGATGCTTAATATCAGGACATATTCAATACCATGAACATGTATACACAATTTTAATAAGGCATAGAGTCCGCCTTTTATACCTCATTTTATTGTGCATTCTATGTACATTTAATAAAGAAAATAGTAATAAATAAATAACACTAAATCTGTACAAACTTAATTTGCTTTTCCAGAGCCAATATTTACAAGGTCAGCTCGCGGAAACCCTGTCATCCAGATAGGCCAGTACAGGTTCAGCAAGTGGAGCGGCAGCAGGGGGTCCAAGGTTCGATGGATCTGCAACAAGGACCACGGCGGCTGCCGGGCCAAGATCATCACCATTGACGAGATGATCGTCAAGTATTATGATGAGCATAATCATTGACGGATTTTGACTGATGCAGTGTGATAAAGAGAAATTAGGAGTGTTGAAGCTTGTCCAAATATGGCAGTCAGTGTCGGTTTATTTAAACAGTGCGTTGCTTTTTTAGTTTAAAATGTTTGTATTATTTTTTTGTTATTTATCAATCTTTAGGGAAAAATGGTTAAGTTAAAAGCTGAAAACCAAAATTCATCTTGTCTAGCAGAGTCAGTGCTTTTATTGGCTATTTGTCAAGCTTCTACTACTTAAAATACTATACGTGAAATAAAACCGATCTGAGGACATGATGAAACTTGTCTGTAGGGTTTATTTATATTCTTTTATTATTTTTATTCACATTGCATTAGCTAGAGGAATCTTTCGCTACTGGCGATATTTGTTGCTAAGTTATAAGTTCTACTGAGTAAATAAATTTATAAAATGTATTATGTATACGACAAGTAATACATAGTTTTATTTTTTAGCTTACAGGAGTAAAGTTTAAATTCATTTTTTGCATGTGTAAAACCACTTACCTCACTAATGCAAAGCAAGTGAACTTGCTTTTCAATTTTGGATGTTATCTGGAAGATATAATGAAAGGTCAATATGGTTTTTCGTTAAATGTTCAAAAAATTTTAAAATTTAAAACTGGACAAATACCACATTTAAGTTCAGTTTAAAAAAATACAGTTACTACAATGAATGTATTATATAATAATTTATTCACTTGCGGAAACAAAGATTTCCATAATATTTCCTTGCATAGTTTATTGTAACTGACTGCCTTTTAATTTGAATTGAATACTAAATATTGATGTATTTCTTCATTAAAGTGCCAATATTCACCACGTCTCGGTACGGCAACCCGGTGATCGTGCTCGGCCATCACCGCTACAACAAGAAGGTGAGCAAGGGGCCGCGCGTGAGATGGGTGTGCGTGAAGGTCGGGCTCACCGGCTGCCGCTCCAAGCTGTTCACAGTCGATGACGTCATCGTGCTGCATAAGGAGGAGCACAACCACGACTAGAAATGCTTTATCACAAGGAAATCGGCAAGATGCAACTATCGAGTAGCGGTAAGAGCAACTATTGAGTTTCTTGCCGCTTCTTCTCGGTAGTTGACTGCATTCCGAAGTCAGTGGTAGATTCAATGTGTTGTTTTTTTATTATTATTGACGATTCGTAAGTGCTTCAGGCCTATTTGAATAAAGTATATTTTGACTTTGATATTGATTTTTTGATTCTGATGGGTGAGCGTGAAGCTGTTCACTGTTGATGACGTCATTGTGCTGCATAAGAGGGAGCATAACCACGACAAGCTGTGCTTTATCACAAGAAGGTTAGCAAAGGGCTTACCTTCGAACCTATTCGTTAGAGGCCCAGGCAGTTACTTACACGACGAAAAAATAAGTGTGATGTTCTATACAGTGGCTTTGTTTTCTTTTTGATGTTTTGTAATAGAGAGGTACATTACGGTTAATGGTTTTTTATTAAATATTTTTTGAACAATAACGTTTTTCACAGATTTTTTGGTTTTATTGATTGTTCCATTCCATATGAATACCAGGCATCAGTTTGATATTTAACAAATTTTACCTTACGTGTATTACAGACGTAGTCGTGTATATATTTTTTTTTTATTAGTATGTTGTTTATTCGTTACGATACAAAGTTATCAATATGATATATATTTAAAACAACGGAAGACCTACAATTTTTGTGATACCAAGTTTTGTGTCTTCATTTGTTTTTTACAACGTCAATTCTGTTTTGACGTAATATTCAAAATCATTTAACTTACAATGTTAAATGATAAAAAAAACATTAAATAAAACTTTAGGTAAATAAAATGAGTAAAGTGACTTTATTTTTGTAGACAAGCCACCGTCTAAAAAACGAGCAAAATTAACGAGGGAAGAAAAACTCGCAAAAAAATGCGCTGCTGACAAAGCTCGAATGCAAAAGATTAGAAACGACCCTGTTTTACTAGCTCAATACAAGGAAAAAGAAAGACTGAAGTATTTGAAAAAGAAAGAGAAAGGACAGATAAAAAGTATCGAAGATATGACTGCAAAAGAACAAAGGAACATTAGAAGAAAATGGAAGAAATATTCCACGAATTATAGACAAAAAAGGAAAGTAAAACGAACTGGCAATAACTCACTTTCGCCGCCCTTATCTGATGGTGAAATGCAAAAAGAAATTTACATATTAAGTTAAAATGTATAATCGCCAGACAAATAAAAGCTGATAAAAGCAGGTATTGTTAGTGAAAGTCTAGAAACAAACAGCTGTTAGCTGAGAAGGAAACTAAGCACCCAGCAAAATAAAACAAAAATAAAAAAGTAAAGAAGGGCTTATCCTGAAAATGTAAAATGTGATGATTAAATATATATATCGTTGTAGAGAACTGTCGACATAAGTGTGACGATTGTAAATATGTAGATTCATTTTGTGTTGTAAAAGTATTTCATTCATCACATGTTTCTATGGGTTATGCCGATATCATAAGTTTAAGTTTTGAATATTCAGGTTTCTAAGACTCGCGTTAGTATACTAGTTGTTGTGTTGATTATTATGTTATAATATAAAGTGATGTTATTGTAATTAGTTTAAGATGACATCAATTTATAACAAGAGATGATTCTGATGAATTACATAATCATTCATTGTGATATTTACTTTTCACTGGGCTCTAAGTATTAATGTTTAAAAATATGTTTAAATGTCGTATGGTCATATGTCTATGATTTAAAAAGGTCAAAATTTTTAAACTTAAATGATGAGATACGATTTCTTGTGATTGGAAAAAATAAAAATGTTTGTCTCAATAATGTTTGTTTTATTTAATAATTAGCTTTTCAGTTCGTGTTTAATTTAATCAGTCTTAAATTGTATTCCCTACTTAGGAATCATCCTTAATATCGAGAAGAAGGTTTAACATCAAGATTTGAAACTGATAAATGCTTTGTATAGTTTGAGTTGATCTGAAAGTAACTAATTTCTGGTTGAAAATTCCCTTGCCCTTTCTGATAAGTCACACCAATCCATCTTAAGCATGTTTTGAGTAGATCAGTTCCACGTACAAATTTTGGTACAACATATTGAAAGGTTTTCCAAAAATGAGTGTTTCTAAAGCAGATAACCTTTGAGAATATTTAATCGAGTGGGCCTCAATACAAAATTAGGAACCGTAATAGCCACTCTCTAATGGCCTTAAAAAGTAATGAGACTGTCCTCTATCTTTTTCTTCTCTTTGAAAACATTGCTCTTATCGTTGAGGCTACTTTCAGCAAAAATCAATGTAAATGTTCAAAAAGATCTTTGACTTTTATTTCCAGCTACCTTCTCGTTATCGCGGTTCGGCAAGCCGGTGATCGTGCTCGGCCGGCACCGGTACAACCAGAAGGCGAGCAAGGGCCCCCGCTGCCGCTGGCTCTGCGTCAAGGAGCGGCTGACCGGCTGCAGGGCCAAGCTCTTCACCGTCGATGATACTATCGTCACTGCGGATATGGACCATAACCATGACTGACGTGTCCTCTTCGGAGCAGATAAGGCTTCAAATATTCAATTTTGCACACCTGAGAACAAGAATAAGAATGTCCTTCTTGCTGATAAGGATATGGTGGTCAATCTTATCGATCAAACAACTGCGCAAGATATCATAGCACAAGCTTAGTAATAACGCAAGCTCCTACATATTCCTTTGACATATGTGTACTGGGCAGACGTAGAGCATACCATCAGGTGAAGGTTCTGCTAACGTGTGAAATAAAATAAAATAAATTCACTCCGAAACTTAGGACTCTTATCCTGAAGAGCCTGGAGGTTAAGGAACTAACCACATAATAAAAATCATAAAATATGTGGTTTGCGATGCAATATAATAGCTCAAGTGGACAAAGCACGTGTCATCTGGAATAACAGCAATAAAGCATTTCAGAAATTGCATTTTTTTTTATTCAGAACAATAAGACTATGTCATTTGCTTTTACAATAACGATATATTATTTTTGGGTTATTCCAATGAAACTTACATGAACTAATTTAATCCTTTATTCCTAAACTAACAAATCCTCTATCCTTCCGATAATTACAGAACCGGTATACACAAAATCCCGATACGGAAAACCGATAATTATGGTTTTATGACGCGGTGGCGGACATGATGCCCGACACCGATGACACAGGAAGCACGCGCTTCCTGCGTAAGCGCCGAGCTGCGGAGGCGACCGGGTCCCAATCGGACTCCAGTCAGGCCTCCACCTCCAAAGATGACAAGAAGAAGAAGAGGGAGGCCAAAAAGGAAAAACGGGCCCAAGCGAAGGCCGATGCCGATGCGAAAGAGCACCGCGTCGGTTTGGAGGCCGCACGTAGGAAGATGGCGGCCCAGAAAAGGGTCGACGACGAGGCGGAGTTGCTGGAGAAATTCCAGCAACGAGAGCAGCGCGTGTGCGAAGAGCGGAAGAAGGTCGGCTACGGAGTGTCGTCCTTCTTGGACTACTCAAAACTGTCCGTGGCCGACCTTCAGAGCCACGCTAAGTACGACGCGGAGGAGATCGCGCAGATCGCCTCCAAGTCGTCCAACTTGAAGGGCCCTTTCGTCAAGGGCCTTAAAGCGCACGCGTGCTCGTTCGCGGCCATCGCGGCGGAGCTGGCCAAAAGGTCCAGCGACGACGAGACCGCGGCCCTCCAGGCGACGGTGGAGCACCTCTCCAGCGAGCTGGTGGCACTGCGGGCCGAGCTGGCCGCCATGAAGGCGAGCCGGCCAATTGTCGCTTCGGCTTCTGTGCCAATTTCTTCCAGCGACCCCTCTGCGAACTTAGTGTCGCAGATAGGGTCGCTCATCGATGAGAAACTGAGGGAGCATACGCTCAAGGAGCGGAACTTCCTCAGGGACCGCCTGGCCGGCCTAAACGACCGCCTCCTCCCGGAGGTAAGGTTACGGCCTCCGCTTGCGGCGGACAAGAAGAGGGCAGCCGCTCTTGCCGCCGCCCCCCCCGCACCAGCTCGGTCGCCGTCGCCGTCTTCGGCGATTATGCCTCCGCCCCCCCCTCCACCTCCAGCGAAGGGGAAAGCCAAGCCCTCCCAGGCCAAACCTTCCCAGGCCTCTGAGCCCGTGGCCGTCCCGTCCACGTCGTCGACCGTAGAGGCAGATCTGTTGCTGCCCTCAACCACCCCGGCCAATCAGGGGTGGAAAGAGGTCGTGACAAAAAAGTCGCGACAGGCTGCCAAAAAGGCGGCCAAAAAGGCAGCCCCCGCCGAACCGTCCCCTCTTGGGACCACCAAAGGCGGCAAGAAGGGGAGAAGGAAGGCTTCTGCGCCGACCGACTCCTCCAAATCTGTGCCCTCCAAGGCCCCCCCTGCATCAGCGGCAAAGACCGCCGCCCCGCAGCGGAAGAAGAAATTGGTCGCGCCCAAACAAACCGCCGTCACCATCACCCTGACGGCGGAGGCGGTAGCCAAGGGCGATACCTACGGCTCCGTCCTCCGAAAGGCGCGTGAGGCCATCGGCAGCGACGCCGCGCAAGGCACTCGTTGCCGGATTACGGCGACAGGAGGCCGCCTGTTCAGTTTCCCCGGCACTCAGAGCGCCCCGCAGGCGGCCTCTTTTGCGGCCAAGCTGCGGGAGGCAGTAGCGGGAGTGGCCGTGGTGGCCGTGCCAGTAAAGACGGCCGCCCTCCTCGTGACGGAACTTGACGAGTCCGTCACTGGAGAAGAGGTTGCCGCCAAGATTGCTGCGGTGGGTGGCTGCCGGGCTGACGAGGTCAAGCCCGGCAAAATTAGCCACAGCCGAGGGGGCCTGGGCTCCCTCCTCGTCCGCGCGCCGGTTGTGGCCGCCAAAGCCGTCCTTAGTTCGGGACGGCTGCTGGTCGGCTGGTCGTCGGCCGCCGTCAAACTATACGACGACGGCCCACTCCGCTGCTTCCGGTGCTACGGCACCGGACACACGCAAGCTAGGTGTCCCTCAGCTGTGAGCAGAGCCGAGCTCTGCACACGGTGCAGCAAAGAGGGACACAAAGCGGCGGAGTGCAGTGCCGCGCCCCACTGCGCCGTTTGTGCCGCTAGCGGCCGGCCAGCGGGACATACTATGAGGGGGAGGAAATGTAACCCTCCCCCCAAGAAAGGGAAGACGCCGGCCGCAACTCGATCGGCTGCGAGCGTCGCCGGGCCGTCTACAGCCGCGGCTGTAGCGCCCATGGAGGTCGTGGAGGAGGTGGTGGTGTCAAACTAAAATATGCCAGTACACCACCACTCCTCCATCTTACAGGTCAACCTGAACCACTGCCGCTCGGCCCAAGACTTATTCTTACAAGTCATGGCTGAGTGGCGGTGTGATTTGGGCCTCCTCTCGGAGCCGTATTTTGTCGCCCGTGAGTGGCTAGGGGACCTCGACGGACTCGTCGCCGTCGTCCCGCGTCGTGGTTTGGGCGTCCCCCTCTCGCTGCTAGAGAGGGGGTCGGGGTATGTGGCAGCAGCCTGGGGAAACCGGGCTGTTGTGGCCACATATTTTTCCCCCACTCGCCCGCTCTGGGAGTTCGAGAACTTCCTCGACTCCCTGAGCGCCGTGCTTGGGCGCCTGGCGCCGCGTCAGGTCCTCCTCGCGGGGGACCTTAACGCAAAGTCGGTGGTTTGGGGAAACCCGGCCACCACTGCGAGGGGAGAGGCCCTCCACGAGTGGGTTGTCGCACAAGGACTGACCACCCTAAATAGGGGGTCAGAACACACCTGTGTGCGGCAACTGGGCGGTTCGGTGGTGGACGTGACGTTCGCCACCCAACCTTTGGCCGCGCGGGTCGAAGAGTGGAGGGTGGATACCACCGAGTCCCTCTCGGACCACAGGTACATCCGGTACCTGGTCCGGGAGACTCCCACCCTCCCAGGAGGACCTCCTGCCGGTCGGTCGCCGTTCCCTCGCTGGGCGTTGACGAAGCTGGACAAGGGGCTGGCCAAGGAGGCGGCATTCGTCCAGGATTGGCTCAGCCCCGCCTTCCCAGACGACGTCGACGCCGCGGCGGATCAGCTGCGTCGCTCGCTGACCGAGGTATGCGATCTCTCGATGCCTCGGTCCAGCCGTCCTGGGCCCAAGACCGCCGTGTATTGGTGGTCGCAGGAGCTCGCGAACCTACGGGCCACTTGTTTCACGGCCCGTAGGGCCTACGGTCGCTACCACCGTAGGCGGCGACGCGACATAGAGGAGGACGCTCGCCTCTACGAGATATATCGTGAGGCGAGGGGCGCCTTCCGAGCGGCCATCCTCGCGGCGAAAGATGCGGCTCGGCAGGAGATGCTGGAGGGCCTCAACGCAGACCCGTGGGGGAGGCCCTATAAGGCGGCGCGTCAACAACTGCGCCCCATCGGCCCTCCCCTCACGGAGACTCTCGAGCCGAGCCTCCTGGACGATGTGGTGCCGGCACTTTTTCCCGCCCGCCCACAAAACTTCGTGCCTCCGTGCATGCCCCCGCCCCGCGGGCGCTGCGAGCCGCCTCCGGTGACCCCTCCGCCCATCACCGTGGAGGAGTTCGGCGCCCTGGAGCTTCGCCTAAGGGCAAAGAAGACGGCTCCCGGCCCGGACGGCGTGCCTGCCCGTGTTCTGGCGCTGGCGCTGCCAGAAATGAAGGACCGCGTGCGGGGCCTCTTCGATCGCATTCTTGCGACCGGGAGGTTCCCGCGCGCCTGGAAGGAGGGTCAGTTGATCCTCCTCCAGAAGCTTGGCCGGCCGGTGGACAGTCCCTCCGCCTACCGGCCAATTGTTTTGTTGGACGAGGTGGGCAAGCTTTGCGAGAAGCTCATCGCAGCCCGCCTCGTCACCCATTTGGAGGAGGTCGGTCCGAACCTGTCGGACCGACAGTTCGGCTTTCGGTCAGGGCGGTCCACGATAGACGCCCTGACCAAACTCCGGGAGTTTTGTTGGGAGGCGCACGACCGGGGGTTGGGGGTTGTCGCTGTCAGTTTCGACATCTCCAACGCCT
Source organism: Nomophila noctuella (assembly GCA_958496325.1). Lineage (NCBI taxonomy): Eukaryota > Metazoa > Arthropoda > Insecta > Lepidoptera > Crambidae > Nomophila > Nomophila noctuella. Next base: position 12,905,372 of record OY292491.1, read on the forward strand.
TCAACTCCCTCCCCCACGCCACCATTATGGAGGCACTCAACTTCTTCCGAGTGCCTCCATATTTAAAGGGCGTGATTGAAGACTACCTCTCCGAGCGGGAGGTAGTCTACGCCGACAAATCCGGCGCCATTAAGCGCCATGAGGTAGGTACCGGGGTTCCGCAGGGCTCAGTGCTGGGCCCACTGCTGTGGAACCTCGGTTACGACTGGCTCCTGCGGGGTCAGCTTCTCCCGGACACGAGCGTGTTGTGCTACGCCGACGACACGCTCCTCTGTGCCCGGGGGAAGACTTACCGGGAGGCAGCGCGCCTTGCGTCCGCCGGCGGCGGCCTAGTAGCCAACCGCATCTCCCTACTGGGGTTGCAGGTTGCGCTACACAAGACGGAGGCGATATTTTTCCCGCCTCCCCGTCAGCGGTGCCCCCCCGACGCTTCCATCTCAGTCGGTGGGGTACAGGTCGCCGTCAAGCCCGAGATGAAGTATCTCGGGCTTATTTTGGACCCGAAGTGGGACTTTGGTCCCCATTTCAAGGGTTTGTCACTTCGGGTCCTGAAGGCCGCGGACAGCCTCTCCTGGCTGATGCCCAATATAGGGGGCCCGAAGGCCAGGTGCCGGCGTCTGTACGCCGGTATCCTCAAGTCCATGGCCATGTACGGCGCCCCCATCTGGGCAGAGGCAGCAGCCAGGAGGAGCAATAAGGCCCTCCTGCGTCGGCCGCAAAAAGCGGTGGCGACAAGAGTCGCGCGGGCCTACCGCACCGTAGGCTTTGACGCGGCATGTGCGTTGGCCGAGCTCCCCCCGTGGGACTATGAGGCGGAGGTGTTGGCCGCCGTCTACCATTGGACGGTGGCCCGGCGGACTGCGGGCGAGCCCTTCACGCCCGCAGAACGGAATAAGGTCCGCGATGACAAGCGGAGAGCGATGGTCCAGCGATGGCAGGCGGACCTCATGGAGGCGCGGTACGGGCGGCGTACCTTGGACGCGCTCGCCCCGATATTGAATCGGTGGCTGGAGCGCCCAGGAGGGTCGGTGTCCTTCCGGATGGTGCAGGTAATGACGGGGCATGGCTCCTTCGGCTCATTCCTGCACCGCATCCAACGGGAGGACACTCCGAGGTGCCATCACTGCACAGCTGCGGAGGACACTGCACACCACACATTAGTGGTGTGCCCGTCCTGGGCCCCGCAGCGCGCTCTCCTCACAGCGCGGGTCGGTCGGGACCTCTCTCTGCCGAGCGTAGTCTTAGCTATGCTCGACAGGGAGGACGCCTGGCAGGCCTTTGCGCATTTTTGTGAGGAGGTGATGGCAGCCAAGGAAGCGGCGGAGCGCGAGCGCAGGATTGACCATCCTGCAGGCGCGCACCGGGCAAGGGGAGGGCGGGCCGGACGCGGTAACACGCGATCAGCCCGCTCTCCCCGTGGAGGTAGTCTGCCGGCTACAGGGGCGGGGGTCCCTACGCCGGCATCGACCACGGCTCCTTCACAGCCTGTTGGGGACGGCTCGACTCGCTCGGCTGTCCCCAGCCCCCCTCCTCCTCATCTGAGGAGGGGCGTGGCCGCACTGTCCCCGTAAAGGGGCTCGTGTAGGATAGAGCTGCGGCGGAAAACCTCCGGGCTCCCGCAGCTCTGTCCGTCATCCAACACGAGTGGGCGAGTCGCTGGTGTTTTAGTGGGTATGTCCCGAGGGAAGAGCCCCACACTACCTGAGTGCCCAGGGCAGGGCCAACCGACCCCCGTCGGTCAGGTGTGCATAAGGGGGTCTCAACAACATCGAGACCCACGTCCTCCCGGCAGCCCCTAGGCTGGGAGGGCGGCATTTCACCAGCGTGAAAAAAAAAAAAAAAAAAAAAAAAAGAGAGGCTGAAATTATTATGACATAGCGACCCGCCTCAGCTACGCACGGGTGCAACTAAAATTAACAGTGTTTCTTTATTTCAACTATCGCAAATGCACGAAAATAGGTTGCGGAGATTTAAAGATCTAAGTATTCAAAGGGACAGACAGAAGAAAGTCACTTTGTTTTAAACTGTGTAGTGATGTGCGTTTGAATGCTTACAAACGCTCCAGATATTTGCTATTTGATGTAGTTAAGTTATTTTGCGTGTGCAACACTAACAGCCGTAATTGACATAATATGGAATTGGAATAAATAGATATGTTCAGATATTTTACTTGCGTGTTATTAAATCCTAACTGCGATGACTAAAATTACTAAAATGATATGTTGTGATGTGTTTTGTAAATAAGTGTTTATTATTCAACTGTTCAATTTCAGAGCCAGTGTTTACAATTTCTCGGTATGGGAAACCAGTAATACAAATCGGTAAATACCGGTTCAATAAGAAGACGAACTGCAAAGGTCCAAAGGCGAGATGGATCTGCTCAAGAGATCATAGCAAATGTCGAGCTAAGATTATTACTGTTGACGATACCATAATTTTTCTAGATAATGAACATAATCACTAAATAAATCATTTATATTTTTGATTTTTTTCTTTTTCTTTTCATCCTTTACCGAATTTTATCTTTAGGTAGTTTAAAAACAGCGATTGTTCTATTTTCTAATCAAAATATGTTTTTTTTAAATATATAACTCGTAGGTACTTTATTCGTTTTCATTATTCAGGTATTTAAAGCTAAATAACGATCCATTAGCATGCAATCTTAAAAGTGTGGGTACAATTTCATTGTCGATAGTGTTAACAATAAAAATATCTTATTTAAAATTTGTGCCAGAGCCTTTTTAAATTATATGTTTTGTGAGGATAGCGTTTTGTTATGTTTAAACTGTTATTGGTTAACGGGACAAAACTCGATTTTTAATATCAGTGTAGTGATGAAACGCGAGAGTCTAAAATCTGATATTTTTATGTTTATATTACCATCTTGTTGACAGACGCTAGTTACTCTGTGTCACGGTACGGCAAGCCGGTGATCGAGATTGGGGGGCATCGGTACAACCGCAAGGATTCTAACAAAGGACCCAAGGCAAGATGGGTGTGCGTGAAAGCGCGGTCGACGGACTGCGCAGCGAAGATCATCACCATTGATGACGTCATTGTTGTTCATAACCCGTGCCACAATCATGATTAGATGACAAAATGTAACCAAGATGGCGCTGAAGCCATTGCCCGTCAGACGGTATTCTACATTCCAGTTTTTGAAATAAAAGCATTAACAGATAAATTAAGTTAAAGACTGATTAGTATTTTTTTTACTATTTTGTTATACCTACATAACAGGAAGTGCGCGAGGCCTCAAGGATCGCTTCCAGTTCCAGAGATTGCGCAAATTATTTTATTTGTACACTTTCTGGCCCTAGACTTCCAGACGAAACTTTTTTTTTAAATTGACAAATTTGTTCCAGTAGATGTTCGGTTCACAGTGTCCCGGCACGGTCGACCGGTACTTCTGCACGGCGGCTACCGGTATAATCTGCAGATGGGCGGCGCGCCCGGCCCTAAAGAGCGGTGGAAGTGCGTGAAGGAGCGCTCGCGGGATTGCTCGTGCACACATTCCTTTGCTTATTTTGTTGTAGTTGCACTATGTACTACACTAGGCTTCCAGACGTAACTATGTACATATTCAAATTGATATGTTTGTTCCAGTAGATATTCGGTTCACAGTGTCCCGGCACGGTCGACCGGTACTTCTGCACGGCGGCTACCGGTATAATCTGCAGATGGGCGGCGCGCCCGGCCCTAAGGAGCGGTGGAAGTGCGTGAAGGAACGCTCGCGGGATTGCTCGTGCACACATTACTTTACTTATTTTGTTTTAGTTGCAGTATTCGATTGCGAGTCAACTAAGTTCCTAGGGCTGCATATTGACAATAATTTAAAATGGAAGAGTCACATTGCTCACATTAGGAAAAAACTTAGCCAGTTCTCATACGCATTGTGCAAACTAAGAGACATATCAAACAAATCGGCATTGCTAACAGCCTTCAATGGCTACGTCATGTCCACATTGCGATACGGTATTTTATTTTGGGGTAACTCAACCGACAAAGATCTAGTATTCAAATCTCAAAAACGGTGCATCAGAGCAATGTATAACATGAAACAGATAGAGTCCTGCAAGCCTATATTTTTAAGTCTAAAATTATTGACTCTTCCATGTCTTTATATTTACGAGGTTGCGGTTTTTGTCAAGGCGAATATACATTTATTTAAGTTTCGAACAAGAGAGCGCCAAAAAAACAAACTGTGTATGGAAGCTAGTAAAACAGCACTACTGAATAAAAGTGTTTTTTGTAATGCTACTAGTATATTTAACAAACTGCCATTATGTATACGTGATACAGAGAACTACATGGAATTTAAAAAGAGATTGTACGAATTTCTTGTTCAAAAATGTTATTATTCCATTCAAGAGTTCCTATCTGACATTGTTTAATTTAATTCCAAATATTTACTTAAGTATGACATAAATAAATGATATTGTAACATATTGATTGGTAATACTGATACATTGTAATATTTAATAATAATAATAGTTATTGATTGTAATGTTATTTATAAATTGACTGATTGTAGTGTATATTTTTTTTTTTTTTTGTAATTGATAGATTGTACTATAATTAATTAACTAATATCGTAATTACCTTTAATAAGATTGTATGCCTATTAGGCGAAACACAGAGAAACTATGTATAATAATGTATTCCATCTGTAATAACCTGTGATTCACAATAAAGATTATTATGATTATGATTATGATTATTTACTACACTAGGCTTCCAGAGGTAACTAGGTACATATTAAACTTGATAAGTTTGTACTTTGTTCCAGTAGAGGTTCGGTTCACAGTGTCGCGACACGGTCGACCGGTACTTCTGCAAGGCGGCTACCGGTATAATCTGCAGATGGGCGGCGCGCCCGGCCCTAAGGAGCGGTGGAAGTGCGTGAAGGAGCGCTCGCGGGATTGTCCGTGCAGGCTCGTCACGGTGGAAAGAGTCATTGTGACACAGGATAGCTATCATAATCATTAATTAATATATTTATCACTAGCGACGCGTGCATTTCGGTGTCCGCACACATAGTGTTATATTATAGCTTGAAGCTTTCCTGGACAAATGGACTAGTCAATACAAAAAAACTTTTCAATTCGATGTGGTAGTTTCTGAGATAAGCGCGTTTTAACAAACAAGCTCTTGAGTTTTATTTTATTAATGTGGATTAATTAAGGTTCAATCATGTGGTAATGTTTTATTTTATTTCATTGTTATAATGGATTTAATTGGTTTTTACGATGTGTAAAGTCTATGTTCATATGTATGTTTATAAATTTTGTTAATATGAGAATAGTTTGACACTGGGCAGGCTTTAAAACGATTTAACTTTTAAAGCCTAATATGTAGTTATTCTTAAAATATTTTGTTGCTTCTATCAAGCACCTTGATTTACTTTCACTTTGTTGAATTAACATATTGCTGTTATTGTTTTGTTCACGTTTACTTGATTGTTATTTACTTTTTGCTAGTGCTATTCTACTTCAAAATAAATGCCATAAAAATACGTTGAGCTTCCATATTCCCTATATTATAAAGTTATGTTTTAAAGATTTATGTATATTTTAGTTCATTCAGTTTTTTAAAATAAGTTTTTTTAATAAACAAATATTTTTTTAGGAAATGACACAAAGGCAGAAATACTTATGTCCCAGCGAGGAAACTGGATTCTCCTTCGTGGAGGATACAAATATAATAAAGACCGAGAAAATAAAAAGGGTTCCGTTATTTGGAGGTGTTCGAAGAGGACTGTTTGCAAGGCAAGACTTGTTCTTGATCGGAATAACAGCGTCATACGGGATGACCAGCACGAATGCGAGCCTGATTTTGTATCAATAAATGAACTGGACTAGTCAGTCCAATTACGGGAACCCAGAAGTTCGGCAATTCATTTCTTTGCCGAAATATAAAGCGATGGAATGCTTTGCCAGCATGCGTGTTTCCTCCTTCCTATAACAAGGTTTCTTTCAAGAGAAGCATGAAGAAGTATCTTGCGGGCCGGTATGGCGATGCCAACGGATAGGATACCATTTTGGTATCACATCCGTTAGCATGGCAGTTAGGGCTCCTCTTTTGCTTACCCTCAGGCAGAGAGGAGCCAATGTACCGAGCTTATATAATAGTTATAAATATATGCGGAAGATCTGTTTCGGCTCGCAATGAATCGGGAGGACTTTGAAAAGCTGTGATGACCAATCTTCAGAACTGGAGAGGCACCTGAAGGTAGAAGAAGAAGTGAATAATAAGTCAATTTGATGTTGATTACTATTACTAGCTTTGCTATTTATACTTATCAGTGTTAAGTATGTTAAAATTCTATTCTGACATTTACCGAAAAGAGTAGTTTTAGGACAATACACATACTACTATTGTGGATATTATAATTAGTAAGGGAAAAGACATACGTAATTTAAATTGTTGACTTATAAAATATACAGATTCCAGGAAATATGTATGTTTTGTTTTATTATAACACTTGAGTGTCACATTTATAGTAGGTGAGTGTCCTATTAAATTAGTTGTTCCGATTTTGTAGCTGACTCGTGTCATGATCGATCTAATTGACGACAAAAACTTCCCTTGTAGGGGAAATGTATATTCGCTCCTCTTTGCCTGATATTAAGCAAAAGAGGAGCCAGATTGCCGTGGCAACGGATGATGTACTTACCATTAGGTATGTGGTATTTGACAGGCTCGTTGGTCTTGTGGTCAGGGGCTATAAAACTAAGGGTCGGGTTCAAATCTCGCTAGTGGTAAATCTTTGTTTGATCCATCCGCATCCGCATAAGTTCTCGAGTCATGGATGTTTATAAAAGTATGTAAGTATGTCTATCCGTCCCTTGCATCCAGCACATAGCACAATCAAGCTTCGAGCTGAGTTTGGAGCTAGTCAATTGGTGTGTTAGTCCAAAGAGTTTTTTTATGTGTTTGGTGATTGGTCATATTACTCTCGGTGTTTCTTCCAGAGGCGATGTTCCTGACGTCGCGCACCGGGCGGCCGGTGATTCAGATCGGGCCGTACCGGTTCAACAAGTGGACCGGGAGCCGCGGGCCGCGCGCGCGCTGGATCTGCGTCAAGGTGCACTCCGGCTGCAGCGCCACTCTGGTCACGCTCGACAATGTTATAGTTAAACAGAAGCCGCATAACCACTGAGGGAGGAGGAATCGTCAGATGTGGAAGGAGGTGCGTCCACATCTGGCCAATGCGCTACGATTGCGCAGCTAGCGAGCGGTTTGCGAACTGCGTATGTTAGGCTCATTCTATATGCAAGCATCTTATGAGAGGCGCCCCAAACGGTTGCAGTAAATTTGCGGAGCATTAAGCAGATGATAACTTAAGAAGACCACAACATACGCTGCAAGTCACACAATACCCCTCCGGCCGTGTTCCAGCGGCTTCATGTGCCTTCCGAAGCACGGAGGAGCACGAGATGAAATTTTTCGATCACTCACGCAATGACCGATCTCTGTGAAGGTTCTTAACTAAACAAACTCAGGCACGTAATAAAAGTGCATCATTATCATAAGGCTCTTTCAATGCTAGAAGAAGCTTAGACGCAGATATTTATTACGTCCTTTTTCAAATCACTCTCGCATTTATTAGTGTTAGGAATTAGACAAGATTAGTTCTAAAATAATTTCAAAAATATGAATAAAACGTGGGATGTAAGACGAAGCCTTTTTACTTAGTTATATTTCCAAACAATTACATGCGTCAGATTATGACAATCTGGAGTGCTATCCTTAAATTCCCCTCGGGAATATGTTTCAGTTACATACATACATACAATATCAGTGTGTGAATGAATGTTTTCAAAATTCAATAAAGGTATTTTTATTTATTTCTCTGTAAAATACATATTAGTTACGCCATAGCTTGGCACGCTTGGCGTGGTGGGACGTACTTGGTCATTTATGTTCATACAATTTGTGGTTTCTAGATCCAGTATTCAGCACGTCGAGGTTCGGAAGACCAGTGATCACAATCGGTGGGTTCCGCTTCAACAAGTACCACCGGAGCTCGGGCAGAACTGCCTTCTGGACGTGCTCCAAGGCGAGGAGTACTGGCTGCAAGGCCTCCCTGAAGACCTTTGACGATATGATCATCAGGGCTACTAATGAGCATACGCATTGATTGATTATTGTACTCGTAGTTAGTGATATTATGAATTTGGAGGCTAATGAAGTAATTAATAATTATTTCAACATTTATAGGGGTACATCATGCCCCTAACTAATAAGGCCTGCACAGTTAACGTAACTGTACTGTTAAGTAACTGGTGGAAATCACTTAAAAAATAACATCGGAAATTGATGAAAATTTTCCATTCCAAAACGTTGTGTAATACTAACTATTTTTTTAAATGATAAAATTAAATTAAATCATTATTTTACTAACGGCTTTGTTTATTTTGAATGCTCCCCTCTTTGGTTTCAAAGAAAACATGTTTTTTTATAAATATTCATATGAGTACAGTTTATAAGACATGAGCTATACTGAATTGTAATATACATATATTAAAAAGATGAAGAGGGGTAGAGCTAAGTGCTTGGCAATGATGCTGCTGCTGGGTAAGGTCTCCAATGCTCAGTTGGAGTAGGTAATGGGTTGGTTATGGAGTTGTTGATGTTCATGTGCAGTGGTGATCACTTACCACCAGGGGACCAACCTCAAGATTGTTTGCCTTTCGATTACATAAAAAAATATTTTGTTTTTTTGTTTGAACAGCCTTTATGTTAAAAAAATTTAAGCTACCTCTCTCTTTCAGACGAACCAATTCTAGTATCGACCACGAGGCGGGGGAACTCTGTGATCCAACTGGGGAGGTACAGGTTCTACAAGTATTGCAGGAGTAAGGGCATCAGGGCGCGCTGGATCTGCACCAACACCAGCAGGGGATGCAAGGCCAGCCTGGTCACTGTGAACGACGAGATCATCAAATGCAACACCGAACATAACCACTAGATCCATTACTTGTTGAAATTCACTGAGTAACAAGAAAGAGCTTTAAGGAGATCGATGCGCCTTCCAAGAGCTTTTTCAAGAAAAGTTCTCTAGCCTCTGCATCCCCTCTCACTTTCACGCGGAGAAGTCTGTTACGTTGAGCAACCTTACGGAAGATTGGGCTTTACCTCAGTGGGAGGCAAGGTCAACATACGAACGAGTGACGGAGGGGATAACAGGGCGTAACAATAACGGAGGTACAGGTTCCACAAGCACTGCAGGAGTAAGGGCATCAGGGCGCGCTGGATCTGCATCAACACCAGCAGGGGATGCAAGGCCAGCCTGGTCACTGTGAACGACGAGATCATCAAATGCAACACCGAACATAACCACTAGATCCATTACTTGTTGAATTTCACTGAATAAGAAGAAAGAGCTTTAAGGAGATCTATGCGCCTTCCAAGAGCTTCTTCAAGAAAAGTTCTTTAGCCTCTGCATCCCAACTCCCCTCTCACTTTCACGCGGTGAAGTCTGTGACGTTGAGCAACCTTACGGAAGATTGGGCCTTACCTCAGTGGGAGGCAAGGTCAACATACGAACGAGTGACGGAGGGGATAACAGGGCGTAACAATAACGGAGGTACAGGTTCCACAGCACTGCAGGAGTAAGGGCATCAGGGCGCGCTGGATCTGCACCAACACCAGCAGGGGATGCAAGGCCAGCCTGGTCACTGTGAACGACGAGATCATCAAATGCAACACCGAACATAACCACTAGATCCATTACTTGTTGAATTTCAATGAGTCGGTTAATATGAAGTACAAACTTATTGGTCTGTTGAATAATATTGTTCGATCTTAAACTGGGTTTTGACAGCATCAATCTGTATTTTTCTGCAGTTCAGGGAAAATTTTCCTATTAATTTTTACAGTTCCTGTTTTTTGCCATGAAGTTTATGATAATTGTTATCTACTTACACTGCAATGAACATAAGCCATAAGCTCGTATGTTTTATTTTAATTTTTTTTTGTCTGTACCAATTCACAGATCTAGCAAATATAATCAAACTAAACAAGTAAGTAGGAGTACTTATTTTACATTTACGTCAAATAAAACCTTTGATAAACTGCAAACCTCTCATGTGTCGGAAAACAAGAGAAATAACACAGTAATAATTGTTCCATTACAGGTATAGAGGTATCATTTTCCCAGACTCGAGTCGGGAGCACGATGTTGGAATTAGAAGGGTTTCGGTTCGGGAAGCATCAGGTCCGAGGGAGCAGAGTGAGATGGGCTTGCTCGAACAAGCATCGAACCGGCTGCAAGGCCAGCGTCATCACGTACGGACAAACTGTCACGCAGTACAAAAACATACATAATGACCAGTGTATAGCTTATCGCTAAGCTTATGAAATGGACGGAGTTCACAAGGGGTAAGTGAAAAGACTTCACTACATAATATGAAACAAAATCGCTTTGTTTTGTCTGTCCGTACATTGTATACCTACTTAAATCTCCGAAATAACAAAACCTTTCTTCATGTGGTTTTCTATATTAGATAGTATGTAGTAGTGAGGACGATGTTTTATGTGTACAATACATATCTATACTAATATAATAAAGCTGAAGAGTTTGTTTGTTTGCTTGAATGCTAATCTCAGGAAGTACTGGATCAAATTAAAAAAATATTTTTGTGATGAGTAAGTCCATTCGTCGAGAAGGCTTTAAGCTACACTATAACACTTTGTGTGCAGAAAGTGCTTATTACATACATATTATAATGCATTGCACCCGTGCAAAGACGGGGCGGATCGCTAGTTAAAAATATGCAACGAAAACAATGTTTTGTGTCATTTTATTGATTTTATATCTTTTTGGTAGATGATAATCCCAGATTTACGACTTCGCGGTACGGAAAACCTGTTTTGCAACTCGGCAAGTATCGATTCAACAAGTACTACAGATGTAAAGGGCCGAAGGCAAGATGGGTGTGCACCAAGGCTACACTTGGCTGCAAGGCTAGCGTCAAAACTGTCGACGATTTCGTTATTTACGTTAATCATAACCATAATCATTATTAAGGGAAGACAATAAGGGATTGCCGCAGATAACACTGGTCAACAAAATTTCAACTTTGTCGTGCCACATGGACTTTTTTGATATTTTTTACTTTAATTTGTGATTGTAAGAAAAAATAAACAGTTAAAAAAAATTTGCCAGACACGGATTTTATTCTAATGAGTAATTTAAAATATTAAGAAAGAACACAGATCTCGTAAATCAGAAGCATTTTTTTTTATAAATGACTCAATATTCTAGGATTTTCTTGAATATTCAGCTTCTAGTTGGTCCCTTTTAATTGTCCAGCAGTAATCTGCTAACATATTTGGGCTCCATTTGCCCTGGTACCGCTTTTCCATATTAGAAATGTCCTGATGGAACCTCTAACCGTGCTCGTCGCTAACAACCCCTTAGTTCTGGCAATTTTTTACAATGAGAGACTGATCTTATAGCCGAAGATAAGTTAGGGTAAATAACTGTGGTTTTTTCTTGTAATTTATACCTTTTATGTCTGTGAGACAAAAATAGCAATCTGAAACGAGATCTCGCTGTTCAGTCCATATCATGGGTACAGCACACGGCATAGGTTGTGCGCCTTTCTTCCAGTCAGTTAATTTTTTTCACACTCATTACGCAACAGACATTTGTGGGACCCAGGATTTGTCTTGATGGACCAGAAAAACCAAAATATCTATATCTATACTTACTAATATATAAAGCTGAAGTGTTTGTTTGTTTGAGCGATCTAATCTCAGGAACTACTGGACCAATTTGAAAAACTCTTTTTGTGTTGGATAGTCCATTTGACGAGGAAGGCTATTGGAAATCGAAATCCACGAGGATGGAGTCGCGGGCGGCCGCTAGTTGGTGATAACACTCCAACACAGGATTCGTAATATTTCGCCGTTGTTTTTTGAATGTTAGTTCATGGCAGACATAACAAAAAGAGTGAGGATCATTATTACACTTCCTCAACATATTCACAGGGACATATAAATCACAAAAAAGTGTTCAAATTCAACAACAAATATTTTTAAAAGGATTTACTTGTAAGCTTTTCTGTAATTTACTGCCGTAGTACTAGTTATAAGTTTTACCGTCTCACAACAAATGTGAGGCTAATAGACTTATGACAGCTATGGTTTAATAATAAGGGTAGACTGATAAATCAAAATTAGCTATCAAAGTTCGTGTGGCAAAATCAGTGTTGACCAGTGTAATTTGTTCTTTTAAAACATGTAATTTTTAAATAAAATATTAACATGTGACGACTGTTTATGTTAATCAAAGTGATTTTTATTTATCGATATCGATTTATCGATCGATCATATTACCCAATATGATCGATAATTTTAACTATAAATGTTGGTTCCCATATGTCTATATACATTCTAGAATGACAAAACTAGAAATCAGTATTTCACTGATCCTAGTTTTGCCTTTTTCTGTTGTCTTTGAACAACGTTCAATGTATTTTTTCCTACTGCGCCTACACACATGCACCCAGAATAATATTATACGTATATAATGTATTTGTTGTAGATGGAGGTGAAAATCGATCAGCAAAGGATGAAGACAATGAAGATGAGGAAGATGTGACAGCTACAACGTGGGAAGGAGAAAAATATTGGGAAAATTATCAAGTTAATCAGCAAAACAAACTAGAAGCAAGTATTGAGGAGAGCAGTATACAACCGGTGTTCACGACATCGCGGTTCGGGAAGCCAGTCCTTCTCCTAGGAAGAAGGCGGTTTAACCTCTACCATAAGTGCAGGAATCTGATCAGGCTGCGATGGGTGTGCACCAGAACTAGCATCGGCTGCGCGGCGTATGTTGTAACATTTAATAAAGAGGTCGTCATCGTCAAAAATAATCATAATCACCCTTGAACTAGTATTTAAGTTTGCAAAAAATAATGTGTGTGTGATAATTATAAGTCTTGTGTTTGTTCTGAACGCCAATTTGTACCTTGATATATGTATTTTATTTATAAAAATAAACGGTTGACTGTTGCGAATTACCGGGTTTCATTGCATGAAATGGTGTGACTGTTTAATTTTTTATTTTATGCAAAAGATCATTTTCGCCTATAGAGCTCTACAGACCTTACTCACCGGCAGAAACAAAGCCCAAAAGTTATTCGTATGAAAAGCTACTTTACTGTTGTTTTCTGTAATGTGGATTTTACTCATTATAGCCAAAGTTGCACTATTCTCTATGTTAAATTTTTATTAATTTAATCAAGCGTACTTAACTAAATCTAATTATTGCATTTTATGCATCCATGATTATTATTAAATTTTTATTCCAGGTATAGTGCCTATGTTTCTCACTTCACGATATGGAAATCCAGTATTGCAGTTGGGACAAAATAGGTACAATAAGCACAGCCAATACAAAGGTCCTAAACTGAGATGGGTGTGCACGAAGGTCTCAATCGGATGCAAGGCCACAGTTACCACGTTATTCAATAGGATTGTGCATGTGAACGATACTCATAGTCATATTCGGAAATAGTTATTCCAGTTTACTCGTTGGCGTGAAGAGAAGAGAGAGAAACAAGTTTCTAGTTTACCAGTATCAGGAAGTTAATTCGGAAAATAATCAAAGTAGCACTGGACATGGCTGTAAAGGCACAATTCTTCAGAAAATACATTATTTACTGTACGGAAAAATTTACAGTGTAACAGGAAATAATTTTGAACTCGTTCAAATTAAACCGTTGACACATTGATAATCAAAAACCCAAGATACACAATCAACGTCTCAAAAACGTCCCCAAAAAATAAGTGCAGAATGCACTTATTTCAAACAGTCTTGAGTCACCCGCGTCATTGCAATTTTGAACACTCCCTTGTGAAAACAATCTTAACTAATGTGCATAAGGTTTTAATTTGCAAATAATAATGTTCATAGTTTGACTTTGAGTTCTTGGTGACAGTATTGACTGTTACTTTTGTTCGAGACTGTGCATCTTGGGTTTTTGTATATCAATGCGTTGACAAAAGTGCTTTTGTGTAATAAGTTTGGTACTGCCAATAATGGTTTATTAATGGCTGGCAATGGTGAAGCACACAAGTGCTACTTAATTGTGATACATGTTTATCTGAGGGTGTTTAGTATTATCCAATAAGAATATAAAAAACATTTATTTGTTTATGACACATACGCAAGTGCACCTATGAGTATTAGTGATTTTATACGTTTTAGTTATTATGAATATTGTGATTTATTTTATTTACATCGTAGATATTAGTACCGAATTATGGTTTTATATCAATTAACTGAACAATTAAAAGTGGCTACTACTTTAGCTGTTTCATTTAAGATAAGGATAATCACAAATTTTATTAAATAGCTAGCTATTCTGGTGAATTTCGTATCACTGACTGCCAGTGTCATAGCTTTTGAAGGTAAGAATAGTTTGTATGTGAATATACAATTGTCGTTTTTAGTATTTTACTTGTAATTTTATTATATATTATTATTATAAGTATTTGTTTAACATTGCTTAAACCTTACCTGGATATATTTTTTTAAGATTTAAAATAAGTAGAATCGGTTTAGCCGTTTGAGAGTTTTAGCCATTTTATTAGATTATAAGATCCATCCAATTAATAATTTTCAGAAAACACAGCTATGATTACAACATCTCGTTTCGGAAATCCTGTATTACAATATGGCAAATACAGATATTGCATAAAAACACGTGACGATCATAAGGCAAGATGGGTGTGCAGCTGGGTGTCTAGGGGTTGTAGAGCTAAAGTTACTACAATCGAGAATGTAATCAAGAAGATCGACGGGGTTCATAATCATCTTTAGTATTGTAGAAAATCATATGAATAATTAAAGTTATTTTTGAAAATAATTATGAAAGCCGTTTTTTATGAATTGTTTAATTTAGTGTTACATTGTACACACAACCCATGTTAATTCTTATATTAAGTTTATCCTATTAAGAGAAAACGCATTAATCGCTTTCTTATTACCTACTAAACAAAGAGTATTTAAAATGATGATTTCAATTATTTTATGAAATCTGAACTAGTAAAATAAATTAGACATTCAAATATAATTATGATCAACGAAATATAATAATTTGTACATAACTTTTTCAGATTCAGACGTGGTATTCACAAAGTCCAGGTTTGGCAATCCTGTGTTGCAATGTGGAAAGTTTAGGTTTAACAAACTGACGAAGTACAAGGGGCCGAGGGCAAGATGGGTGTGCACCAAGATATCTTCGGGATGCAAGGCTGTCTTCACGACCTTCGATGACACCATCATTAGCTCCAAGGATACACATAATCATCCTTAGAATGCTTAAGTCAAGTAAATAATAAAATAAGTTTAGTCAAGAATTGTGGCATTTGATTTTTATTGTCTCTTGATTTATTTGTTTTTTCCTTATGACAATACAAAATTTCGTAACGCCATTATTGTGTAGTATTGATTGTGTTACTTTATCAAAACTAGCAGGAAAACGATCGACTACGGTCAGAACCTTCATGCGTTTCACAGAATACATCTACTCGCTAGGTTTCAACAGTATAGTGGCTGTGACAGACTGGCGGACAGACAGACAGACATGGCGAATCTATAAGGGTTCCGTTTTTTTGCCATTTAGCTACGGAACCCTAAAAATCGAAGGTGAGTACCTATATTAATTATATTAAGAAATTGCAGTTATCGTAAAAAAAGTTTAGTATTGTGATTAAGGAGTATTTAAATTGAGAATTTAATAACATGGTACAAGTTCTGTTTCAGATTCAGAAGTGGTATTCACAAAGTCCAGGTTTGGCAATCCTGTGTTGCAATGTGGAAAGTTTAGGTTTAACAAACTGACGAAGTACAAGGGGCCGAGGGCAAGATGGGTGTGCACCAAGATATCTTCGGGATGCAAGGCTGTCTTCACGACCTTCGATGACACCATCATTAGCTCCAAGGATACACATAATCATCCTTAGAATGCTTAAGTCAAGTAAATAATAAAATAAGTTTAGTCAAGAATTGTGGCATTTGATTTTTATTGTCTCTTGATTTATTTGTTTTTTCCTTATGACAATACAAAATTTCGTAACGCCATTATTGTGTAGTATTGATAGTGTTACTTTATCAAAACTAGCAGGAAAACGATCGACTACGGTCAGAACCTTCATGCGTTTCACAGAATACATCTACTCGCTAGGTTTCAACAGTATAGTGGCTGTGACAGACTGGCGGACAGACAGACAGACATGGCGAATCTATAAGGGTTCCGTT
This sequence comes from Nomophila noctuella, assembly GCA_958496325.1. Taxonomy (NCBI): domain Eukaryota; kingdom Metazoa; phylum Arthropoda; class Insecta; order Lepidoptera; family Crambidae; genus Nomophila; species Nomophila noctuella. Next base: position 12,921,651 of record OY292491.1, read on the forward strand.
TTTTTGCCATTTAGCTACGGAACCCTAAAAATCGAAGGTGAGTACCTATATTAATTATATTAAGAAATTGCAGTTATCGTAAAAAAAGTTTAGTATTGTGATTAAGGAGTATTTAAATTAAGAATTTAATAACATGGTAAAAGTTCTGTTTCAGATTCAGAAGTGGTATTCACAAAGTCCAGGTTTGGCAATCCTGTGTTGCAATGTGGAAAGTTTAGGTTTAACAAACTGACGAAGTACAAGGGGCCGAGGGCAAGATGGGTGTGCACCAAGATATCTTCGGGATGCAAGGCTGTCTTCACGACCTTCGATGACACCATCATTAGCTCCAAGGATACACATAATCATCCTTAGAATGCTTAAGTCAAGTAAATAATAAAATAAGTTTAGTCAAGAATTGTGGCATTTGATTTTTATTGTCTCTTGATTTATTTGTTTTTTCCTTATGACAATACAAAATTGCGTAACGCCATTATTGTGTAGTATTGATTGTGTTACTTTATCAAAACTAGCAGGAAAACGATCGACTACGGTCAGAACCTTAATGCGTTTCACAGAATACATCTACTCGCCAGGTTTCAACAGTATAGTACTTATTGTTACGGAAAAAAGTGGCTGTGACAGACTGGCGGACAGACAGACAGACATGGCAGATTCGCCATGTCCTTTCTTTTCATTTAGCTAGCATAAGTGTTCCGTTTTTTGCCATTTAGCTACGGAACCCTTAAAATCGAAGGTGAGTACCTATATTCATTATATTAAGAAATTGCAGTTATCGTAAAAAAAGTTTCGTATTGTGATTAAGGAGTATTTAAATTACGAATTCAATAACATGTTAACACAAGTTCTGTTACAGATTCAGAAGTGGTATTCACAAAGTCCAGGTTTGGCAATCCTGTGTTGCAATGTGGAAAGTTTAGATTCAACAAACAGACGAGGTACAAGGGGCCGAGGGCAAGATGGGTGTGCACCAAGATATCTACGGGATGCAAGGCTGTCTTCACCACCTTCGATGACACCATCATTAGCTCTTATAATACACATAATCATCCTTAGAATGCTAAAGATAAGTAAATAATAAAATTAGTTTAGTCAAGAATTGTTGCATTTGATTTTTGTTGACTCTTGATTTGTTTATTTATTCCTTATTGCATTACAAAAATAGCGTATTGCCATTACTGATTGTGTTACTTCTTTAAAACTAGAAGGATAATTATCGACTACGATGAGAGAGCTTAAACATCAAGTCGCAGTAGAAGTAGAACTATATCGGCTGGTTCTTTTGTGTACTACTTTTTCTAATAGCGCCTAAGCCTGCCTAATGGTAACTTGTAATATGAAAATCAAGCTTGTCGGCAACAGTATAAAAACAATTCCTGTCCAAATTAAAGATAGATAATCATAGAATTTAACATTTTGACAGATATTTAAGTATACTGTGCTATGTGCATGCTTTATTTATTTTTCATCATTTCATTACAGTCTCCTGCTGAATAAAGGCCAAGCATGTATCGCGAGCCTGGGTTATGAGATATTTAACTAATTATTTTTTAATGTCGTCTTATTATTCTACATTGTTTTAGACATCGAATTCGTGATTTCGAGAAAGGGAAACCAGATGATTCGAGTTGGTGAGAACCACTTCAGCCTAAACAGAAGATCGAGTTTTGGTTTGAAGCAGCGGTGGCTGTGTACCAAGTGGGCGTATGGCTGTAGGGCCGCCCTCATCACCTTGGAGAATGTAATAATCAAGTTTAAAGATGAACATCAGCATATGTGAGCTACTGAATTTATTATATTGCCGTATACTCTAGGGTGTATAACCCCGAGGCACACGTAGTTTATCTTGGCTGAAAAATTTACGACGACTTTTCTGAGCGGCCGTATCCAAGGTTGAGTTAGACAAGATGATCGTCCACCTTCGTAAGAACACGGGCACCGTAAGAAGAAGAAGTAGCAATATTTCTGCTGAATACTTGAATAAACATACTCGTACATTAGTCGTTTTGTGATTTTAACGCCTTGTATCTTTATCTGACTTCTATCCTCAAAACGAATGCTGGTAAATAATGAAAATATTTTTTGGAATGTTACATTTAGAGGTGATTTATTATATAAGGTAAGTCAGTTCTGTTACTTACTTTGCCGACACATGAGTGATATAGAAGTAGAATCTAAAATACAAAATTTAGTTTCGGGTCATACCGGTTATTTGGCATTGAAACATCCACCGGACATTCCAGTGCTTCATACTTCTGTCCATAACAGGGAACACGACTGACTTCAAAATAAATTATGAAACTCTTACATTAAAGAAGTAATTAATAAATAATCGCTTATCATTATGCCACAGTAACTTTTGCGCTTTTAACAAATTATTACAGTTAATCGGAACTAAAAAAGTATTCATTTGACAATACTAAGTTGTGACGTCAAACCTTAGTATTTCATACAATTTTCCCTACAAGCTTACGTTTTTGACGTTTAATAAAAGTGAGTGATTTGACCTGTCAGTCGTGTACCCCATTATCATGACGGTTTGAATTTAAATTGACTTTGCTGTTGATGTATTATCATCTAGTGGATAATAAATATCCACCAGACCACCAGACACCAGTCGCAAGTAATCCATACCTTCCTTCTATCATAAGAACTCAATGAAAATTTCAGTGTCGTTTCGTACTTTTCCTCAGATGCCAAATATGTCACATCAAGACGCGGAAACCGTATGATCAGCATCGGCAAGTATAACTTTAGCCAGCACAAGTACTCCGTGAAGGGTCCGAAGGCTCGGTGGGTCTGCTGCAGCACTGCTACTGGCTGCAAGGCTTCCATCACCACCTTCAACGACACTATCACCAAATTTAGCCACGAACACAACCATTGAGGCTGTTATGTCTTTTATTATTGCGACTACTTCTTGACACACAAATGAATATCAGACACGATCAACTACTGGACTTCCATCACAACCTTTTAAGGCATCATCATCGAATACAGCAAAGATCACAACCATTGAGCCTGATACGCTTTTAGTTACGACTTTTTTCAGACAATCAGACAAAATATATTTATGGGCTTCCATAACCAACTTGAATGCCATTATAATCAAATATCAAGAATAGTTCTACCTTCTCCATTTCTTTCTCCGCGAATGTAGCTAGTAAATAACACAAGGCATCAGTAACCTCAAGAATCGAATTTGACTTGTACCTACATACATTATATAAGTTGTTTACAATTTAGTCTAGGTATCAGAATTAGAAAGATGAGTGATTCACGACTCGCATTTTAAAGTAGCAGATTGCCAAAGATAGAAATTACTAAAGTTGTAACATATGATCAAAACTATTTGATCTATATTCATTTGCGTACGATGACGAAAAGCGTTTGTTAAAGCTTTTAATTTTTATTGAAAGAATGTTTTTATTTTAGACGCACGGAAAGTGTTGTTGAAATAATAAATTATTGTTTTTCTGTTTACAACAAAAAGTTTCATTTCTGAATTGCTTCCTATTCTTTTTTATTTCTGCTAGGCCAGTAGGTAGGTGAGTATTTTGAAAAAGTGTCGGAGTTTTATGAAATTTAATATTTCAATAATGACGACGTAAGAGGTCAGCAGAGACTCTTAATAAAAGAGTGATTATAAATACAAAAGGCAATGTTTTATTTTATTGGTGTTTCATTGGATATCTACCCATGTGGTCCAGAAACAGTTTTAGTTTATAATATAGTGCGCGTTTCTCCAGACGTTCCAAGATTCATCACGTCGAGCCGAGGTAACCGAATGATCTGCATTGGCAAGTACAACTTTAGTCTGCACAAACCCTCTAGTCAATCAAGTATGAAGAAGCGATGGGTGTGCACGTACCAACATACAAGGTGCAAGGCTTCTATCAAGACCGTTGATGACGAAATTATTTACTGCAACAACGAACATAACCATTAGACTCCAACTTAGGGATTAACGAGTTAGTGGTAATCCCTAAATATCTTTGCAAGGCAATATTTATTCATTTACTTTTATAATTATATACTTAAAAAATTAAAGAATATTTAATAATAAAAAAATTATAGTCATACATTAAATTGTATTAAATAACAACAATTTTATTAAAGCAATAAACCAAAATAACCATACATTTCTGTTTAATTTTAACGCCACAAAAAAACCTTATCTTTACACGAGTCTACAATGGATTTCCTTTTCCAGGGGCATGCACGGCGAAGTTTGTATGGTCGCGGCACGGGAACCCTATGATCGAGTGCGACGGATTTCGCTACTGCCTGAAGAACGAGCAGGGCGCCAATACCACCAGGAAACGCTGGCGGTGCAACAAGTGGTACAGGGGCTGCAGGTCCACCATCCTCACTGTTAACAATGAAATCATTACTTACTACAATGTGCATCATAAACATTGAGAGGAGTAGAGTCAACTGCGCTGCAATGGCGTTTGGTGATTTGTCGTTCTATTGTTGAAGGACTTGGGTCATTTTTTACTTTTTGAAGCATAGGTCGATGTAAGGACAGTCACGTCTTTTTATGAATCTGGGCGAAAGCAGATAAATAGTGCAAGTTAAAATTTTATAAATGGAAAGTCTGTAACCATAAATTATCTTTCAAATGTTCAAATTAAATACAATATTAATTAATTTCGCGAATGGTTCATATCTTAATTGGTGGTGAGTTGAGCTCTTACAATATTACATTTGTTGGTTGTATTAACATTAGTTATAGTTAAGTTACTTAATAAATCATCACGAAATCCTGGAAACGATATATTACTAATTTCAAATTTAGTCATAGTTATTAATGGAATTAAACATTTTGATTACCTGCATAACTTTGACAAAAATGTCTGTAGGTTCACGGTAAATTTATTTTTTGTACTTCAATATAAACTGCTTATGATGTAATACTAATATTTTGTTGTCATGAGTGTTGAAATAAATTTATTACAAAATATTTGACTTGTTCGTTTTCTTATCTTCATTATTTTACGAGTTTGTTTTTCTGCATTGTACTGATGGATGCATGCGCATGATTTTCTTGCACGAAATGAATAACAGCACATCATTTAGCATTGAATATTGTATTAACTATGTGTGCAGTCACGATTAAACATGTAGACAGTACAAACATAACCAAAATGAAATATGTATTATTAAGGTCACAGAAGGCTTCGAGTGTTATGGGACTTAACCAAAGCTTAAAATTAGCACAATCTACAACTATCTTTATTTCTTTCAGAGATGAAGGTGCCAATTAAAAACGAGGCTGGTGTGCGCTTCAGGACGTCCATGAGAGGTAGAGCAATAGCCGTCTACCATGGAAACCGGTTCAACCTTAAGCATCCTAACAAGGAAGGCATTCGGAAGAAGTGGAGATGCACGAAGTGGAGTAGCGGCTGCCGTGCCTCCCTCAGCACGGAGCAAGACCAGGTCGTGACTGACAACTTGATGCACAACCATCTGGATATGGAGCCGCATCATCTGGACAGCGAGTCGCCGGAGCAGGTCATGGAACGGGCGAAGAAGGATTTGTCTGGTAAATATGTTTTGCGATATTTTTACTACGTTAGTGCTTTTATCATCTTCATCGTTAGAAAATCCTAGTCTACTGTGAGACGTAGGTCTCCTAAAAGATTTACGTGCTCTGTAGTCACAACATGCCAGGTTGATGATAGCAATACTCAAAAAAAAAACTAAAACTTGCAAATGCTATTCTTCGTCTCGTAATAAGTTGACTGCAATTTAGCTGTATCTATTATATTGGGTACTTGACCTACTTCTGAAAAAGACAAAATACAGGTTTTTGAACACAGTTCGGGTTTGAAAGCAGCAATGCTCATTTGGCAAACCAAGCAAAAAATGATGATTGTGTCTGATTCTGCTAACTGATACTGGTGTCTAAAGTATCCATTATGTCTACCAACATTTATTTATTTAGAGCTTAAAGCCCAAGTATTAACATCATCATCATCGTCATCATCATTGCAGCCCTTGCAAAATCTGTCTACCGATCTAGGCCTCGTACCTACTTCTTCATACTTGAATGTCCAAGTATACTGCATTTTTCCCTTGATCCAGGTATGATGATCCAGTTCATTGAGTCGCGGCGAGGGAACACCATGCTCGTCTGCGGCGGGTTCCGGTTCAGCCTGAAGAACCCTGAGGGGTCCGGAAAGAAGATCTGGCGCTGCGTCAAATGGTCAGCCGGGTGCCGGGCTTGCTTGTACACTATGAAGGGGGAAGTTGTCATGGCTAGGATAATGCATAATCATTTATAAACGTCAGTGTTACGTCTAAGAACCAACATACTTCTGGCATATAGCATTTAAAGAAAGATTAGAGTTCTCAGAAAGAAAATAATTTTTAGCATCTTTTGGTTCTCAGGTGGACAATGTGTGGGGAGGAATAATCTCGGATTCTTTTATATGTATAATATAGAATTATAATAAATTATGTGTGCTTGTGTGCTTGTAATCAATTAAACGCTCGTATTAATCTGCAAGGGCTGTTTTTGTGTGGAAGTGGGATGTCACCTCATGACGATAGAGGAAATATTCACTAAACAGACTTGTAATTTTTTAATTAAATTAATGATCTAAATCTTCCAATACATACAAATTATGTTTTTGCAGTTTCTGTCTAGTGGATATTTACCTACTCGTTGATGGTTATAGTACGAGAGCCCACGACCAAAATTTTTGTCTCATAGCAATACGGCCAAAACCGCATCAAATCGATAGATACGATTATCCTGAACTCGAAAATACCAATATCAGACATTTTCCGCGTAGCGTTTGATCTGACCGAATTTCAAAATTGTCAAAAATTTTACCGAACTGCATCATAGCAATATGTCTGATTTGCAGTCTGTAGTTGAATGATGGTTCTGAGATACCGGAAACATATTTTTCAGACGTTAGTGGTGTAGCGCAAACCCGTAAAATCACTTAAAAAAATTAAAAATGAGACAAAAAAAATGTCTCATAGCAATACGTCTGAAAAATTTTTTTATTAGTAAATTTTGGTTATTTGATGCGAACAAAACAATTTTCAGACGGAAATGTGAATGCATTAAATTTTGAGACCGTTTTGAAAATGTTAACAAATTTTACCGATCGGTATCATAGCAATATGTCTGAAAATTGTTGGACATGATAAAATAAGATGTCCACATGTGCAAAAAATTTATATCAGACAAATTAAGTGTAGCACCTTCTCTATCAGACAACTTTTCGATACACTTAAAGTGTCTGAAAACAGGTTTTTGGTAATCATGGCAGCAATACGAAAAGTTGAAAAAAAAATTATCCGTATTGCTATGATACAGGTCGGCTAAATTTGTTGACATTTTCAAAAATTCGCTCAGGCTATATGCTACGCGCAAAATGTCTGAAAACAAACTTTTTCGTAATACAATTATAAAATCTATGTACATTTTCACAATCAGACGTATTGCTATAATACCGACTGTCTTTTTTTTTGACACAGCAGAAATGGCCTCCCACGCAGTTGCTACACTTTCGACCGTTACTACACACCTAGTCGGGTTCAGAATCATACAATCTAACGATTTTATAGGGTTTTTGCCGTATTGCTATGAGACATGGTTTTGGTCGTGGGCTCTCGTACTATTAGTTAAACTTTTAGAGTAATGGTCATTGTCACCACTCACTTGTTCTAAATAATTTGGGTTTAATGAAGCATGTATTTGTCACTAACAAACAGTGACATTATTTTATGCTCGACGTAAGTATTCTCAACAATTTTAGCATAAATAAAATTGTGATTAATATAGCAGATGATATGTTTTGTGTGTGCAGATTTCAGAGAAGAAAATTGGTCGGTATGTATGTGTTCAGGGTGAAGTATATAAAAATCTTTCATTTATATTCATTAACAAAATAAGGCGTTGAGAATCACTCTTAGACCTTTTAGTTGACTTAACTGGAGTATTGAATTAAGTGTTTGGGATGGTTTAGATACGGTTTTAAATGAGTATATCTGAGTTCTTGTGGTGTACCCTGGTGGAAGCTAATGTCTATTAAGCTTATTTTGAGCAATAAGCAAAACATGGAAGTATTTGTTCTGATTTTGTTATTATAGATAAAACGTTTGAAAGAAATGCTACGCTTTATTTATGGAGCGGTTTGTATCCAGAAGCAGGCAAGAATTGGTTTGTTCATATATTGAATGTTCTCCATGAAACACTGAACATTTAATGTAACTAAACTTGCCTCAACTCAAAATATTTACTAAAATATTAACAATGTATTATGAAGAAAACAATTGTGTGCATGTGCTGAGGTTCCTTTTTTAAATAAATTAATATAAGAGGGGATCCAATGTTTTGGTATTTAGTTATTTATTAATGAAACTTTTCTTTGCAGGCATTGACGTTCCCAAGTTCGTCACGTCTAAGAAGGGAAAACTAAACATCGCCATGGGCAAGTATCGGTTCTACCTGAACCACAAGGCGACCGAGGGCAAGGACAACTGGTTCTGCGTCAGGTGGGGGGTCGGCTGCCGCGCTGTCATGGTCACGCAGAAGAATGTTGTGGTTCAGATGAAGAACAGCCATAATCATTGAACCCAGAATCAGTGTACATAGCATAGCAAACTTTAAGCATGTACTCTGATTCTGGGTTGCTGTTTTGGATACCTGTTTAGATATTAATATTAAGTATAAAGTAAAATTTTTATATAAGCACAGTATATTGGCTCCAATGTGCCTGATGGTATGCAAATGAGGAGCCCTGCTGACCATGGCACCGGATAGGCTACCATTGTGGTATCTATCCGTTGGCATCGCCAAACTTATTCCAAGTTATAATTCTTTCATCATTATCAGCCACAGACCAGTTTACCCTATTGTGGTCACCAAACACCAACCCACGTGTCAAACGTGGGAATATAATAACTCTGGTATACTTGTACTAAATATGAAGTAACACTTCGTAACTGTTGTGCTATGTTTCTGCTGGTGAGCCAGGTCGCCAGAGCTCAGTTGGGAAGGGTATGGGGTCTTAGAAGGCAGGCAACGTATCTGCGACCTTTGTACGGTTGTTGATGTCTAGCCCAGCTTTGATCACTTACCATCAGGAGACCCGCTTGTTCTTTTGCCTCCCTATAACAAAAAAAAATTTTTGAATTGTACCGTTGTGGAAAAATTCGAGTGTTTTTTACAGAAAAAAAAATAAGGAGCCAAAAATAAATGTATTTTTTGAAGATTTGTTAATTGTAATGTAAAATAATTTTATAGAATCTCAAATTCAATATTTAGGTAGCTATGTACTTGGTAATCACTATTTTAACCGTGTAAGTTAGAGTTATTTCATAAAAAAGGTAGTGAAGAACTTGTGACGTTAGTTAATACTTAAGTTTTACTGTAAATAATAATTAGAATTTTATATGATTTTAAGTGGTTGTGTACAAAAAGTGTGAAAATATGTAATTGCCTGAGTGAATATTATGTTTTGCTAGAATATTTGATTGCGTAAAATTTTACGAAGTCGAACCTTTGCCATATTTATCCTCTGTAGTAGTTAGTAAAAATAGTTTGGACACGTTTATTTTATACCAGTATTAATTTTTTTATTAAGTACAATGTTTGTCATTAAAATTCCTTACTATTTCACTTATTCGTTTCACCACCACCTTTTTGGTTTGGCTATTTAATAGTCTATCAGATTTTGTGTATGGTTTCCATTCCAAATATTCATTGCCTGCCAGGTGAATTGTTACTGACTTTTCTGAAGGCTTTTTTTTAAACGTCACTCATATTATAAAATAAGGTCGCTTTCTTCTGTCTATCCCTATGCAAACCTACATCTTCAAAACTACGAAATCTATTTTCACGCGGTATTTTTATCAGATAGAGTTATTCAAGAGAAAGGTTCAGGTATGTTTTTAGGTAATACATTATATAATATAACAAAGAAACAATGATAATTTAAGTTGCACCCGTGCGAAACGGAGGCGGGTCGTTGTCTCTCTTAAAAACTCTTAAAAAAAGTAAACTTGTTAAAATATTATAAAACTTTGCAGGTGTCATTTTCACCCAGTCGAAGTTTGGAAAGCCGGTGATCGTGCTAGGCGGCTTCCGCTTCAACCAGCACAGCAACAGCAAGGGGGAGCGAGGGTTCTTCGTCTGCGTCAAGTGGGGGCTCGGCTGCAGGGCCTCCATCACCACCATCAACAATGAGATCATCAAGATACGGAATGTGCATTGCCACCCGTAGCGTGGGCGAGATGAGCGATACTTCTGCACGAAATGAAGGGGACCCCAGGTGCTCGTGCTCGCTAAAATGGCATCTTGGCTAGACCACCAGTGGTCGCTGATTTGAAGGGTCAACATCTGGCAAATGCGCTGCGAATGTGCAGCCTCCGAAAGGTTAACATGCTGTGCAAGTGCATGTTAGGTTCGTTCTTTATAGAAGCCCTAACGGTTGCAGTAACTGCACGCTAGCAGCTCGCGAACTGTACGCGAGCTGCGTATTCGCAGCGCATTCATCAGACGTGGAAGTTCCCTAAAATTTTTAATAAGGAATGCATCCTGGCATATTGTAGCTCAGTATAAAAGTCCGAATTAAGCTTAGTGTAAGAACGTGGGGTTTTGAAGGCTTCAACCAGCACTTTGTTCATTCGGGGTGGATTGTGGAGGATTCGTGATTCTACCCAAATATGGACCATGAACGAATTTTGTGGATATTTTCCAGACGGAGATATAAACGCTCCACCAAGGCAGCATTATAGGATATGCTTCCTAGCCTAAGTGACCTTCATTGGAAAAGGCCACTGTGGTCTGTTAGTATACGATATTAAAAGTATTGAATTAACTCGATTTTAAGAAGATAAGGGTATTCAGCTATGCTTCTACCGTTAGGTGTATATTAAACATATTATATTTTGTTATTGATACAATTCCTACTTTACAGTAAACAATAACCATGATTGGATAATTGCAAATTAAAATTGTAACTACACAATAAGTACATTAGTAAGTAGTAACTTACTTTTACTAGGTATCATATGAAATTAACATAAAATTAATAAATACCAACATTCTCCGTCCAAATGTATGCTTTTCAACAATTTTGAAGGGTGTATTTTCAACGTATTTTGAATAGTAATATATAGCACTGATATACAAAAAACACAATGTTTTATATGAGCTGCTGAACTAAAATTACAAAATCATTTTAAAAAACTTTTCACCTTTCCATATATCACAGAACAACGATAGAATTACCTACTGCTTAAACAAAATACATTTTGGAAACATTGTTTCCGCTATTTAAATTCACTGTTTCATTCTATTGTTTTAAATTTTACTGTTTTTAAAAGAACTTGAGAGTTATAAGATTATAAATAAGAGTTTAAAATAAATTATAAAGTGTTGAATTCGTAAAACTAAATGTTTATCAATCTTGAAATGATGCCTTTTTGCCTGCCTTGCTATGTACAAACTTGTTCGCTTTAAATATTGCTTGTTACTAAAATTAAAAACAATTAAAATGTTTAAAAGATTTTGACGTTCCTTATATAGTTAAAGTCTTAATAATATTGTATAATTATATTATAAATATGTTAACTATGTTTTGGATGGCATAAGGTATCTTCAAATGTAATTAGATACCATAAACCATTTTTAGATGTTACTTTGTTTACTGATAAAATTTATGCTGTCAAACAGCACACTCCATTAACAACTTTTCTATTATAAAAATAAATTCTTACCAGTTATTTTTTTGTATATTTATGACCTGATATACCTACTAAAATATTGTGTTCAACAAACGATGGTAAGAAAACCCCTGCATTAACCGAAACACAATTGCCGGTCCCTAATGACTGAAGGATCTTTTTTAGGGGCTCCCAAGTTAATTGTATTTGATAATAACTGATTACTTATGGCACAATTACTACTAATTACAGATGTAATTTTCACCAAGACGCGTTTCGGTACGCCTTCAGTAATATTTGGCAACCACAGATACAATCAGTATAGCACCAAGGGATACAAGAAAGTGTGGCGCTGTTACAAGTGGTACGAAGGCTGCCGGGGAACCCTCGTCTCAATTGACGGAACCTTTCACACAGTACAGGCACTCCATAACCATTGAGAAAGTGTTAAGAGCAATACATGTTGAACCCTATTGTTCGTTCACAGCATTTTTTCCTCTGATCTTGAACTTCTTTCGGTCCGCATTCCTGTAAACCTTGTAAGTCTTCAGAGCAACAAATGAATGTTTACTGCTTACTCCAATGATACATTGTATAACTGTTAGCTTAAGCAACTAACCAATTGCGTATTAGTGGTGGAAAGTTATACACAGTTCAAACTTTCCACCACTAACAAACCACGCACAAATTTTGCCCCAACACAGGGAGAATTTTTTGTAAAATATAAGAAACATATTTTTTACAGTTAGTTGATATATTTGATTTATAAGTTTAATTAAATGTTTATTTACATAAAAACTGTTTTTATCCAACGTGCGATCTAAGGAGACGATCCATTTTGGGCCTGATTGTGCATGGATAAGTTATATACCAAAAAAAACTGTATATTTTTGTGAATTAACCTCTATAAATAACAACGGAATAGGCTTTGGCCAACTTAAGTTAATTGCAAAATTATATATTTTTCATTATCAAACACACTTTATAAACGACATTGCACTATATTTTTTTAATTTTTAACTGTCTTCAAAAACGCACCTAATAACGTAACAGATTAAATAATCGATTACAGAAAATCGATAAGCGGAGATTAAATTAAATTCATCATGTTTCAGTGTCTTTTACTATGTAGTGTAAAACTACAATCATATATTATTTGTAATATTCGTTATAACTTAATAATGTTCTACTTTTTACGTCTTCATAATAAAGAAAATAATAAAATCAAACAATTGATCGATTAAACGATCAGTATCGATTGAGATGGAGCCATTATGGTTTTACCAAAGATTTTCAATATCTTTGGGTTTTACGTCATACGTCAATGTTAGTTCTGTCACTTGATGTCATTCGCTTTTCGTCTTCCAAGAGAATGTTATTTTGGTTTTTCTGGATTTTGCTTTTACGACTTGTGCTCGAATACCTGACTCCGACTTCGATTCCTTTCTAGCTGACCGTTTGCTTGAATACTCGACTCTGTACCTTCTACTCATATTATCCTTTGGCGCTAATACCGGCACGCACCATATAGATATGTACGTCAAGAATTATGAATATTCATGCATGATTTTAACATATTTGGCCGTAGCATTCAGCTATAAAAATTGGGCAAATAATCTTTTGAAGTATTCTAATTGGTGACCAATTTCTAGCCGTGCACATCCAGGCCCCAGATTGTATGAGATACGGATTTGTCCTTTACTTTTGAAATGTTTTACAAGCAATCGAAGTTCAGCTTTTAAAACTTCAAAACTTCAAAACTAACGATATGTAATTAAATGATACCTATAGACACGCTTACTAAGAAAAGGGAATATTTGGTAGATGTACTATATTTGATGTTTCTATCATGTTCTACTTACGTTCTTAATTTGAAGAAGTAAATTCTTAACTCGAACATTCAGGTCCAATATTCACGACATGCAAATCGGGGAAGCCGGCGATAGTTCTGGGCCAGCATCGGTACAACCAGTACAGCCGCAACGGCAGGAAGGGCGTGTGGAGGTGCTACAAGTGGAGCCAGGGCTGCAGGGGCGTGCTCATGACCTTCAATGATAAGATCATCGGATACCGTGTCATTCATAACCATTCTTGATTGAAGCGCGGAAGAATTTTTAAGTGTCTTCTTGAGTCAGAGTTGGCACCGCTTTGCAAATTTTATTTTGTTTCTTGTCAGTATATTTTGGATTATGGCATCGTATACATATTTGTGATTATTGTAAAACTATGTACTTGACCAATTGACATATCACATATGTATGTACATACATATCATACCAATCCATCTCCTAAGATCAGAAAGGAACTCGTGAATGTTGTTATGTATCTTATTAAAATGAAGATGTCTCTTGATGAGCCTGAAATAGTTATGTAAATGGTTTAAGAGTTTTAGTATTTTTATTTTGATCAAATTTAATTTTAATTAACGAATGAAAAAAGAAACTATGTTAAGATATTTTTAAATTTGTTTTTTATTCACTTCCACTTCCATTGAGAATCGCTGTTTGCTAATTTTATAGGTCTGCTAGCTGTTACTACGAGTAGTTACAAAACCATCGACTAAACACAGACTTTATAAAGGTCATGCTTTTCAAAAATAGTTTTTTTGTAGATATAATTCTAACGGAGACTCGTAAAGGCAAGCCGATGTTGCAATGCGGCGAGCATCGGTACTATCAGCACAGCAGCTTCAAGGAAGGCAACCCCAAGTGCCTGTGGGTGTGCTACAAGTGGAGTCAGGGCTGCAGGGGCTCCCTGACCACGGTTGAAGATACAGTCATACATAGGCGAGAGTACCACAACCATTGATAATGGATTGTTTTAAAAACGAGAGTCGTGGTTCGAAGTCCGGATTGCTAGGCTTGAGGCGTTTATTTGCGTTCCCTAGCATCTATGTATAGTACATTGAAGTGGTAGTCCAATGCTATGGACGACACATGAGAACTTCTATCATAAAGTTATGAGACAAGGCTTACGGCTTTGTTTGCTGTAGTTTTTGTGAGTTTTGTGTTTTAGCGTACATTTTAAGACTAAATAGTAGGTATGTATGTTTTTTAATATTAAAATAAATCAAATCATACCAGATATGACACATCAAAAAATGGTTGTTTGGTTTATCAAATAAAAGGAAATATATTCAGAAGAAAGACTAAAATAAACTAAAGAAGAGGAAATTTAAAGAAACAACTACTGCATTGTATATTGAAAAATAAAATCCGAAACCTGACTGAATTTTTACTTTCACAGAAACAATAATAATGATGACAGAGTCGAGACAAGGGAAGCCGATGCTCCAAATGGGTGACTACCGGTACTACCAGCACAGCAGTTACAAGATGGGCAACGCGAAGTGCCTCTGGGTGTGCATCAAATGGTGTTCAGGGTGTAGGGGGTCCATTACCACGTACAATGGAGAGGTCATCAAGATGAACGGTACACATACACATTGAGAATGATTGGGGTTATACTTGGCCCGGTCTTAAATGCATTGAAGATTGATGATGATGATGATGAAGTCCCAACGATTTCGGTTATGGTGACTACAGCGACTCCTTATCATAGAAGATTAAGTGTAGTCTGAATAGTGAATGGTTTACTTCGTTGATTCTGTCATTCAGTTCATGTATTAAAATTTTTATCTACGTGAATATATAATTTTATTTATCACCAGTTTTCCACCAGTTTATCCGACTACCTCGTGTAAGTCCAAATTAGATGAATATTTCAGTGTATTTATGTGTATTGTGTAGTTTAAATTAGAAGTTGACAAATGTTTTAAAATGTACGTACATATTTATTACGTTTTAGCTTCAAGTGCGGAAGACAAGATGATAATCATTAACCATAAAGGCGGCAAAGCTGTTATATACAAAAATCATCACTACCACAAATTAAGAGACTACAAAAATGGTCAATCTATACTTAGATGTTCCTTATATAGGAAAACTAAATGCAAAGGGACTTTAACAGTTATGGTGAGTGTATTTACTTTACTTTTAGCTTAAGACAATAATATGAACAACGTATACAACCGAGAAAACGACATCTTGTCTCGGGAATCTCATCTCATTCTGAATGTGATGAAGCAAAAAAAAAATTTTTCTTGTTTGTAAATTGACACTTGTAAATAGATTTATAATACTAAGCAGCTATTTTGACAATGTTCTCCTTTTTTCTTTAAGGATCAAATAATTATAAAGTCTACGGAACATTCCTGCCGAAAATATGACCATCGTATTCAAAGATTGATCGAAAAATACAGGCTTTAAAAGAAAAAAAGTTCTGATTGCAATGAAATGACATTGAAATGATCTGAAACGCTTAAAAAGTAAAATGTGCAAAGTAAAACAAGAAAAAAAGAAGTTTTGATCTCGGCAGCTTATTGCCATTCAGTGGTGAGGTAAATGGAATACAAGGAAAATTTAATATAGGTGAAAATATAAACATAATTTCCTAAAAAACATGAATTACGTTTATTTAGTTGAGCAGATCTTGAGTTGAGATGTGTGTGTGATCCTCTGCTTAACTGCTGTAGTTGAGCAATGGGCTAGTTAGCAGTGGGTCCAACCAAATGCAATTAAAATTTCTTGTATTTTTTTAATATTTATTATGATTGTAACTTTAAAAAAATATGTTAAAAACACTAGTGATTATATCCTAGTTCATTGAGGAACAATTCACATATTCTGTCTGTTAATAAACACATAGTCGGTGAATACTTGCTTATGGGTTTTTATACGCTACATGAATTCATCATCATCAGCCCATTTACAACACCATTTCTGTGGCGCCACCCTTCCCTTTGGATGAAAAGGGAGATCGGGCTTTAAACCACCACGCGAGTCCAGTGGTGGGTATTAATGACAATTTTCCTTCAAGATTTACTGTACAAAGCCTCGATTTGAAGTATAATATTCGGGTTGGAAGTTTTATTCATTTATAATAGCGCGGTATATGGGCTCCACTCTGCTTGATGGTAAGTAAAAGAGGAGCCCTAATTGCCATGACAACTAATGCGGTTCAACCAATCTCTACCTTTCTTAGTTTGTTTCGGGTTATTTATTGAAAGTACCGTTGTGTGTGACTGTGGTACTTTTTCAGAGGCTATATTCACAACTTCGAAGTACGGCGGACCGATCATCCAAATAGGCATATACCGCTACAAACGCCGTACCGACAGTAGAAGCTTGAAGGTCCAGTGGCTCTGCACCAGGTGGAGCCGTGGCTGCAGAGCTTCCTTGTACACCGTCGGGGAAGAGATCATCTTTAGGAGGAAGGAACACATCCACTAATGTAGGAGGTAAACCAGTAAGAAGCTAGCAGCATAGGATAAGGAAATGGCAAACCACTCAAATAAAATCGCCAAGAGAGTTTTTGTGTGTTTCATTTCATACAATGATCACGACCCTTTATGAGGAATACGACTCAAGGAGGAGGAGGAAACCAGCAAGAGAAACCCAAATGAGCTCTGTAGACTTACTCAACAGAAGAAACATAGCACCATTGTTATGAATTGCTACTTCACTGTAGTCTAGTAGGTACTTCACTAGACAAGCGACTTATTCGAGTGGAAGCACGGCCGTCTTTCACCTATTAGGGGCCCCGGCACATTTTAAACCTCTTGTTTGGTTAACGTGGGGCTCCCAGAACCTGGTCTGGGGGCCCGAATCGATCGCGGGGCCCAGGGCGCGTGCGCATTGTGCCCAGCGTGAAAGATGGGTTTGAGTCGAAGTACCACTAGGCTCAACCCAACTAAGCTTGTGTAAAGTCTTTCCTTGTGTTCCTTGTGTTTGTCTTTGTGTAAATGCTATGGTGTAACTGTATGGTATTTTTTCAGCAATTTTCACAACTTCGAAGTACGGCAGGCCGCTCATCCAGATAGGCAGGTATCGGTACAACCGCCGCGCCAACAGTAAGGGGGTCAAGGTGCAGTGGCTCTGCACCAGCTGGAGTCGTGGCTGCAGAGCATCGGTGTACACTGTCGGTGACGAGATCATCTTCAACAGGAATGACCATATCCACTAATGTATTGTCAACGTTTGAAAGTTTATTAAGATTGGGTTTAATAAAGAAATACATGAAAAAGTAATATTCAATATTTTTTAGCTTTATTTACACGGAAATTCTCCTGCACGTAAAATATTTATTCCCTGCCAGCAAATTGATTGGCTTTACTTCATTTCCTAGTAACATTTTCAGGGTTCCGTAGCCAAATGGCAAATAAATATAATAAATTTTTAAGAGAGGTAGAGCTTTGTGGAAATTCCACTCGAATGAGCCGCTCGTCTGGGGAAGTACCTCCACCTTACAGAAGACCGCAGTGAAGTAGCACTTCGTAACTGTTGTGCTATGTTTCTGCTGGTGAGTAAGGTTGCCAGAGCTCAGTTGGGGAGGGTATGGGGTTAAGGCCGGAAACACATCAACGATACCTCTGGTGTCGCGGATGTCCATGGGCGGCGGTGATTGCTTACCATCAGGCGACCCGCTAGCTCGTTTGCCGCCTCTGACATAAAAAAAAAAAATAAAAAAAAATATTTCACTACATCACATACATTGATCTGACTCCGTTTTAAGTAGCTTAAGCACTTGTGTTACAGACATCAAATAACGGAACCATTATAGATTCATCTTGTCTGACTGTCTGTCTGACCGTTCGTATGTCGGACCTATGTATATTGGATTTGAACGAAACCCTGGGTGAGCGAGTCCGACTCCGTTTTAACCGGTATTTTTAAATTATGATTTTTAATAATATTGTGTTATTTTTGTTTTTAGCTGTGATAATGACAACGTCGAAACAAGGAAACCCGGTTATTGTAATTGGCCCATATCGCTTTCATCGAAGGAATAGCTACAAAGGACCTAAGGTACGAAACGTTGAGTTTTTGTCATTGTGTAAACTCATGCAAAATGCAAATTACAAGAACTCTGACATAGATTTGAACTATTATTAAAGTAATATTTTGATATCACGTGTGAAATACACCAGGGGTGTATGGGTGAGATTCCACCAAAGCGTCGGCCGATGCTCCAATGTGCCGTAAGTGGCCAATAGGATTTCAATGCTGATATAACAACATAATTGCCGCTGCGCTCCAAAGATCTCCGTTTTGGTGGAGTTTCATCCTAACCCACGAGCCCTTATTAACACTTCTGAGATGCATGACTTATAGCTATGCTGTCATATTAATGCACAGGTGCAGTGGCGATGCAACAAGTGGAGATACTTAGGCTGTCGTGCATCTGTATTTACAGTCGAGGACGAGATCATAAAGTGCAGCGGAGACCACAACCACGAATGATTCACCTAGTGTTTAGTGTAAACGACATAAATATACAAATAACAACACTTTTGGGTGCCATACAATGTAATGGCGGAATTGAAAGAAAATAAAATGTTTTAATTAGGAACACAATCAAAAAACATGATTTTTCGAAACAGAACAGAGACTGTTTTAACAACGTGTCCGTCTCTGCCGCGCACTTGTTAACAGTGGTTATCTTCTATATTATGCAGATACAATACACAATAGACTTTCTCTTGAATCTGGTTAATGTTTTATTTACCATTATAACAAAGGTTATTATAGGTATGGATGAATATTATTAATAAAGATTAAATTATAATAATTATAAGATCTGTGCAAAAACATGAAAAACACATTTTGATTTAGAAAGGTAGGTAGTTAGCGTCTAGTGAACGCGCTGGTTAGAATTTCCAGCCATCATGGAGGCCTTGAACATCCATGAAGGCTGGAAGGGAACGGCACCGGTACAGGGTTAATGGTCGAAGGGAACGGCACCGTTAATGGTCTGATACTTGACTCTTTGTTTCCAGGTCCAGTACTGACGCGGTCCCGGAACGGTCGGCCAGTCATCCAGCTGGGCCGACACCGGTTCTACCGGCACACTCGCTCCACTGGCTTGAAGGTCCAGTGGCCGTGTATCAAATGGCGGTCCTTTGGATGCCGAGTCTCGCTCTACACTGTTGGGGAAGAAATAATAATCCCAGATAAGATTCATAATCATTTTTGATCGGATTTGTGTAATGTCCTTTTTGTTAAAACTGTTATAAGTAGTTTTTAATGGCATTGAACTGTAAATATTCAAATAAATCAAAGATCTGGACGAAAGAACGTATTTAAAGATATTGAAGATGGCGGTGGTTACATACACTGTACAACTTTTGAATGAAATGTGAGGGTAGAATTTTTTTGACAACAAAACGGATTTTTGTTATTCAATATTGTATACATCATTAAATAGCGAATTTCATCCGTTTTTACTTGTGTTGTTTAAATAATTTCAAAGATTAGTAAATGCAAAGCATTTCGGCTACTTTATAACTGTGTTTAGTAAAGAAGAAACTGACATTTATTCCAGAAGAGCCATGGTTCACGGTATCGATTCGCAACAAGCCGGTTCTGAACCTCTCTGGCCATCGGTTTCACGTGAGAAGCAGGTGCAAGGGTCCCAAGATGCAGTGGAGGTGCCAGAAGTGGACCAATGGATGCAGGACCACTGTGCATACCATCGAGGGTCACGTCATCAGAGTCATTGGATCGCATAACCATAATTGAACACTTCAACGATTGATACCAATGAGTATTCGCGTTTGAAAAATCAGCTAGATGGCAATCACACAGCAGAACACCGTGTTGGTTTTGTGTTATCTCTCTGTGTATAGTGCCATCCTTTTTTTTTGTCGCAGGGGAAATGCGTTGTGACGCATCACAAAGGGTACTTTGTCGGGGACAGACGGGTTATGTGGGGCTCTCTCTAAGTGATACCCACTAAGGCTCGTATTAATAAATCGCTCTCAACTCTGAGATCGATCTTGAGAGCGAATTTGAGATGCTGTTTTATATAAGAATGACATGTCAAGTTCGCTTTCAAGATCGATGTCAGAGTTAAGAGCAATTTATGAATACGAGTCTATAACCCCTGCGACGGTTCCTCATCGATCGATCGATGATAATAATAATGATGGTCGGTTTGATTTAAACCAGAGACAAAGTGTAGTAACATAATTATAATAGAAATATGTAGTAACTTTATTAGAATTTATTAATTATTTTATTTATAGAATTTATTTAATAGAGTTTAATTAGTTATTTTTTTTATACAAGATTGTTTTGTAGGAATTGTTTTTGAACTTGTGGTGCTGTTTAGATTTAAGATAAAACGATCTTATAAATGGGTTTGTTACTTCCTTCTATATACAATGTTTTATTTTATATTTATGTTTTTAATCTCTTATGATAAAACTATTAATACCTAAAAGTTCGATATAATGGGCACAGTAGTAAATTTTATTCGTATATATTTTAATGTAACTGCGGAGTTTAACTTTAAATTGTGTTTTATTTTCAGGTAATGTTTTAATCATTTGACTGGATAAGTGGTAAGTACAATGCTTTATGAGATACAACGAGAAATATTTTTTTTGGAATTTGTTTTAATGTAACCTTTTCAGGGTCTTTATCAGATTTTACTTTTCAACACATTAACATTTTAAAATAATATTATCAAAAAAAAACATGTTATTTTCACTTTATTTAAGATAACAAAAAATCAAGTCTAGATATGTATGTATGTATGTAGGTATGTAGATATATGATAGCAAAATAAATCCCAATTTATCAACATATACATACTTATATGCAGCAGTATTTTTATGTTTTAAAAATAAAACATTATGTTATTTTGTTGTTTCTATTTGTGTCAGTAATAAAGCTAATTTAATTAACTCTGGTATCCCGAATTAACAGATAAATAAATACAAAAGCGATCGTGATCATTCGTTGTACTGATCCACTCGTCACTTCCAGAGGTAGTGTTCACAACGTCCCGGTACGGCAAGCCGGTAATCGAATGGGCGACCCACCGGTACAACCACTACACGTCGAGGGCCCACGGCGTGAGGACCTGGCGGTGCGTCAAGTGGGCCAGCAGCAACTGCCGGGCTTCCCTCACCACTGCTGATAATCAGATAGTTAAATCTAGAAGCGATCATAACCATTGAAACTAGTTATGACTAAGGCTCGTATTAATAAATCGCTCTCAACTCTGAGATCGATCTAGCATATAGAGAATAGCATGCTATTCTTTTATAAAAAAGCTTTTCAAGTTCGCTCTCAAGAGTCAGAGACCCTGGCTACAAAACCAAGGGTCGCGGGTTCGAATCCCGCTATTTTATATTTGTGTGATGAACATCGGCATTTATACTCGAGTCATGGTTGTTTATACAAGTATTTAAGTATGTCTTTCCGTTCCCTTGCATCCATGGTGCAAGCTTCGATATTTGTTTAGGGCTAGGCAATTGGTGTGTGCAAACAATTTATTTATTATTTACTAGCGGCCGCCAGCGACTCCGTCCGCGTGGGTTACGGTTTCCGCACACAGTGTTACTATAATTAGCTTAAAGCCTACCTCGACAAATGGTAAGTGAACTATCCAACACAAAGTATTTTGTCAAATTCGAACCAGTAGTTCCTAAGTTTAACGCGTTGTCGCGCAAACCAATTTGGATCATGAGTTACACGTGTTATTGTGAGTCAACCATAAAAGATAGACATGTGCTGTTGGGGGATATTTTTTAGGCAATTTTATGCAAAATATTTCTTTCATACATGATTTCTATGTGACTTTAACCATTAAGGCTGCACACGCGACTGAAGCTTAAGAAATGGAGAAAATTCTCCCGTTTTTCCCACATTTCCCTTCACTACGCTGTTCCTGTTGATTGTAGCGTGATGAAAAGTATCCTATAATATGCCCAGGAGTATGAAGAATAATTGTACCAAGTTTCGTCAAAATCCGTCCAGTAGTTTTTGTTTCTATAAGGAACATACAGACAGACAGACAGACAGACAGACAGACAAAAATTTTGCTGATTGCATTTTTGGCATCAGTATCGATCACTCATCACCCCCTGATAGTTATTTTGAAAATATATTTAATGTACAGAATTGACCTCTCTACAGATTTATTATAAGTATAGATTACTGAATCAGTCAAAGGAAATGGTGTATTTATGGTCAGGGGTAACTTTCACTTTATAATTTTGCATTTAATAAGTTGTCATAATATTATGGAGAAAGGAATATTCCCTGTCGCCCCCACCCTGTTGTTCCCACTGGGTAGAGTAGGGTAAAACGCTGTAATGAATATTGATATGTGCACTTATATTTTACTATTACCTGATAGACTCTAGTCTATTGTCTGTTCACTGTATTTGCCTCGTGTATAAGTTTTTTAATTATATTTACACCGGTTCCTCATTTTGGCCAAAAATATAAACAATGTTATAATGACTTTTCTTGCTTATTTCGGATTTGAACAATATATTTGTTTTTTTTTTATATTTGAAGGCATTGGAAATGTTAGTGCAAGTTTTTGTTTATGATGACCACAGTTTTTTATATTATAATAAATTATGTGTACATATAATCAAGTTGGCGTATGAATTTGTGATTTAATGTGCTTAAGATTTTGATTGTGAGATGCATAATATAAATTGAAATGAAATGACAATGGTAGTTTTATTTTGAAGTGCCATTTCGATTGAAAAGTTTAATAGTTTGATTTTTAATTTGGTTAATTTGGAATTGTAGTCTTTTAACTTAATAAAACCTCAATGCTCAAATAAAACAAAAAAATACAATAATTACTTCTAGCAAAATTAATCTGCAATTCCAAAATAGCAATATAAATAATAATAAATATTCGAAAGTCGATACCTAAGAATAATTAAGGTTTTATGCATATTAGTTCATGTTTATAAACATGTAAACATATTTAAGATGATATAATATTTGACATTTTCACTTATTACTGTTTTCTCTCCGTTGCACAGTGGTAAAATACAATAAATTATGAATACCTATTTCATTTCTGCCTGTAAAAGCATTTATTATATCATGCTCTGAATTATTGATGTTCTGTTTTCTATGTTTTCTTTTTAAATGATTGCATGGTATATTGCCTCCACTCTGCCTTAAGACTCATTTTCAGTCCTAATTTTCCAAACGACCTCTCCGTTTCCAGTGCCGAAATACTCCAAGTCCAAGTTCGGGAGGCCCGTGATCCACCTGGGTCGGTTCAGGTTCAATATGAAGCAGAGCAAGCCTCCTAAGGCCTGGTGGGTGTGCAGCCGAGCCCGCAGCAGCGAATGCAAAGCCTCCTTCACCACCATCAATGATACCATCGTTAAGATCAAAAATGCGCATAATCATGATAGCTGATATGGAAGGTCATTAAAAAATAAGCAGCAGTGTTGCCAAATCAATACCTAATGAGAACCTTCAAGAAGCGAGCATATTCCACCCTTAAAGGCAGCCAACGACCTAAAGAGGGCCTCGGATGCTTATGGGCGGCGGTGGCGGTGATCACTTACTATCAAATGACCCAATAGCTCGGTTACACCCTAAACCTAATATGTATATTAAAAAAACGGAAAGAGATTTCAAAGGTGCGTCCACATCTGACGAATTTGCTGCGAACTCTCATGATGGGTTTGCGAGCTGCGCGCGTGCATGTTAGATTAGATTGGTTTTCTATACAAGCATCGTATGAGAGGCCAAACGATTGCAGTAATTGCCGATCGCATCAGTTGTGAACAGATGTAAACGCACCATAATAAAATTACCAAAGCCAACTATCCAATGGACGGAATTTTGCCAGTGTTATTAAATTTTGAGTGTGAAATAGGAATAGGGTGGCCTTTTCAAGATACTAGTCTGTTTTTAAATTTCTAATAAATCTAAACTATTGTAATAGTTTGTAATGTTTCAAATAAATCTTTTAATTTATTCCTTAACTGTGTTTTTTTATATTTTACGCAACTGTTAGTCAATGAGGTATAAAGAAATCCTAAAATTATAAATTAATATACCACAGGACTATGAATTCATCCAATCCCTATGTATTATTTCATTCAAAGCCTGCCAGCAGACTTAGGTAACAATCTGCTATGAATTTTAAAAACAAGGACATATTCATCTGACCGCAAGCAGGCAACAACATATACAAAAGTTAACAATTTGCTAATTTCTTTCAAAATGTACTTACCTTTTTCACCTATTCCTTAGAACCCGTGTTCACCATGTCAAGAAATGGGAAGACAGTGTTGGACATAGGCCAGTATCGGTACTACAAGAACAACAGGAGTTCTGGCCCCAAGGCCGTCTGGTTCTGCAGCAAGAGGAGACTGGGGTGCAGGTCCTCGGTCACGCTGTATGGTACCACTATTATTGACTGCAAGAATGGTCATTGTCATCTTTAGTTTGGCTTGTGGTTTCGAGTTTATTTTGAGGAATAATAATTATTTTGAGTTAATATTGTAAATTTTATATTTGTTATGTTATACTACTCACTACTACTAACTGTCTCATAGATGGAACTCTGCCAGTGATTTAAATTTTGAGGATGAAGTGGGCCTTCCCAAGGTGCTAATTTATGTTTTTAATTTCCAAGATTGAAAAGTCTAAGAGAAAATAATAAATCTATTAACTCATTTCAACTGGACCTATTTTCTATTTAGGGAAACTATTATCTGTAACCCTATTTGGACAAGGATATTTCAAAAATCTAAAAAAAAAATTTTTCTGGATCCGAAAAAAATAAATAAATAATTTGTATACTTTGGATTTCATTTAATCCTTTACAAGATTTGACATCTTTAGATTTGTCAGCTGCAGCTTCTTCAATGGCACAGGTGGACGTTCGAAAAATGAAGACTATGTACATAATCTTATATCAAAAACATCTGATTTTAATTAAAATCACAGAGTATTGGACGGTCGGGCAAGAAATCCAAGAAAGCGATCGCACGTTAACGTTAAAAAACTGGTTGGTATATTGTACTTTTGTTTACTTGGTATTTCTTTTTGATTGATCTTATTCACATACATACTTTACGAATAGAATTTAATTATCTTTAAGACAGGAATAAGTCTTATATCTTTTTATATTAGATTTAAATAAATAAAAAGGATTAATTATATTTTTTTGTCACCTAACCTAAATTAATTTGTTAGCAGGCTACTACTTATCAATGACAAAAGGGGGACGGCCGATGATCCAGCTGGGAGGCTATCGGTTCTACAGGAATAACCGCAGCACTGGGCTGAAGGCCACCTGGTTCTGCTCCAAGAGCCGCTGCAAGACCAGGCCTGCCTGCCGTGCCTCCGCCATGACCATTGGAGATCAGCTCGTCTATGTCAAAAACTATCATAATCATTGAATTTTAATTCAAATTCTAAATATTCTTCATTAACATCTTTATAGAAACGTCAGAAAATTACAAAATAATACTACCACCGATTCGGAAAGCAGTTACCGGCGAGAAGACTCGCTTATGATTGAGCTGTTTGGGTCACGATTACATTTATAAGCGATTGTAGCATTTTTTATCTTTTGAAAAGAGAAGATAGGGGAACATTGAACCTTGAACCGTTTTTGTTATTAATTGATCATGAACATTTTATTGGCGATATGCGAGTTCGATGTGCGAAGGGATACGATAGACTGTTTCGATTACCTATAATAGTGTATAGGTATTTAAAACGGAGACGAGTTTTTATTTATTTTTAGCAAATAATAATATCTGTACAATTTATTATGATTAAATACATTTCGTATTACTTATAACAGTTTAGTTACCAATATCTTACTTACTATATACAAAAACATATAATATCCATGTGTAAATAAATATTTCCTAGGCAAATATTGTTTTCGTAAAGCTGTCAGTTCTTTTCAAAATAGACCGAATATTCAAAGACAATTTTTGTAGCTTGTTTTAGTTACAACGAAAATCTTTTGCACGGTTTATTTATTTTTATCTTTTTATATTTTTTAAATATTCCGCAAGCTAATAACCTCAACGTATTTCAGTTGCCAAGTTCACGACCACGCGTTTCGGGAAGCCCGCCATCCAGGTTGGCAAGTACCGCTTCAACAGGAACAACAGGAGCACCGGGCCGAAGATCCTGTGGGTCTGCTGCAGGGTCAGCGCCGGCTGTCGCGCCAGCATCACCACTTACGATGACGTCATCATCAAGGAGAAGACGACGCATAACCATTGACCCTATTCTACCCGCTACCACACTTTAATCGTTTTAACTAACGGTATGGTTAAGAAGTATGATTCCATGAAATCGAGGATTAGTTAATCACACTAATATTTCTCCTTATCCATGGATTCTCCGTGCGGGTGCCGGGTCCATCGCGTGGAACAGAGAGGAATGTCAGTCGGCGCCTGGGACTTGCGACCCAGCGTGTAGGTTTTTGCCAAATTTGGACCAGCAACTCTTGGTTTCGTTTTTCGGGTCACTATTCTCTAGACCAGCGGGCTTAAATAGTAATGTACTCATCTGCTTTCCATGAGTGTATCCATAAAATTAGCTCTTACCCTTGCTTCTATATGTTACTTAATGTCTTTTATCCCTTATGATTAATTTAATCTGGTTCATTTAATTTTTATGTATCTCGTTAACTTACTTTTATATTATTTTTTGTAGCCGGAAATTGAACTTTGCCAAATGAAGTATTTGCTTGAAATATTTGATTGGGATTAAATAATATTGCTGGATTAAAAAAAAAATGTTCTTAAAAAGTAATGTGTTCCACGCGAAGTAAATGAATTTTCTTTTGGTCAGATATAAAATGTTGATAAGCTAAGATATGTAGATATCGTGAAAATATTTGTTATGAGTGGTTTGCTCGATGTAATATTAAAATAAATGTAATGATAAAGTTATTTGCAGTATTATATATACTGCAAGTGGCTACTTGGACTCTGAGTGTGCTACATACGAGTACCGACATAACTATTGCGCTATGTTCCTGTTGGTGAGTGAGGTCTTCAGAGCTCAGTTGGGGAGGGTATCAGCGAATCTTGTGGGATTGTTGATGTCCATGGGCGGCGGTGATCACTCACCATCAGTGACCCCCTTGTTCGTGTGTCTCCCTTTTATAGAAAAAAAATATTTACACTACTTATTGTTTCAGTTCAAGTTATATTCACGAAGTCTTATTAAAATAAATGTAATGATAAAGTTATTTGGGTTCTATTTTACCACTTAAATATACTGCAAGTGGCTACTTGGACTCTGAGTGTGCTACATACGAGTACCGACATAACTATTGCGCTATGTTCCTGTTGGTGAGTGAGGTCTTCAGAGCTCAGTTGGGGAGGGTATCAGCGAATCTTGTGGGATTGTTGATGTCCATGGGCGGCGGTGATCACTCACCATCAGTGACCCCCTTGTTCGTGTGTCTCCCTTTTATAGAAAAAATATATTTACACTACTTATTGTTTCAGTTCAAGTTATATTCACGAAGTCTCGTTTCGGCAATCCTGCGATCATCATAGGTACCGACCGGTTTAATTTGAACAACAAGTACAGTGGAGTCCGAGGGAAGCGCATATACTGCTGTTCAAAGAAAGGCTGCCGAGCCACCGTCGTCACGGTTGAAGATGAGATTGTCAAGTTTCCCGGTCTTCATGAGCATAGGAAATAGGAAGGGTATTACGGAGTGTTCACTGGGTTATAGGAGAACGGCATTACGGAGTATGAATTGAATAATGAAAGCGGGAGATTGAGTTTACATATACATTTTTGATTTATTAAATGTGTTATGATGATATTTTTACTTTGATGCTAGGAAATAAATCTATTTCTTAAACCATATTTTTATCGTTGTGCTATATTTCTCTTAGTGTGTAAGGTCTCCAGCGTACAGTAGGGTATTGTATCGACTCATCCGTAGAACAAAGTCAGATCTGCAGGAATGCTAGTTTTCAGTAGAGGGCAAAGAAGTTTTAGATCTTTGTTTTCGGGCTGCGATCAAAAACGGTAAGACGTATCATTTTAAATTTTAGATATGTTTATATAGCGCAATAGCGTAATTAAATGCTCTTTAGTGTATATTTCTATTGCTTTTATTTCACGAAATAGTGAGTTCCATATCAACATCGGACATTTTCTAGCGGAAGACCGGGAGTCCTTGGTGAACATAACACGTTGTTTTACGGAGACGTCCGAATTAAGTGCCGTTCTATATGAACTTGGGGCGTTTTTTGATTGAATAATTTATCATTTTAAAGTCCTATGTGAATACTTATCTGGTTTGAAATGTGTTTTTTGTAATGTTAGCCATAACATAACATAACACAATCTTTTATTCGGGCTTACACAAGGTTTATTCGTTAAAAAAACCGAATTAGGAACTTTATGAAGCCCGGTGACCTGCTTGGTGTAGTGCTCAAGAGGTTGGGTTGGGTTCGATCCCAAGATTTGTTGGCATGAACATGTATCCATTTAAGTGTATGTATTATATAATAAAATATATTTAAGCATGTCTTTCAGTTCCTTAGCTTGCCATGGTACAAGCTTCGAGCTTAGTTTGCTGCTAGGCAATTGGCGTTTTCAAACCCATTAGGCAAGGATCTTCACAGAAATCAACTCCGTGCATTTATTTATTGCCAACTGAATGGTGATTTTTCATTTGGTATGAAAAATCACCATTCAGTTTGAAGATTTAAAAGTTCCACATCACAAATATTTCCCGGTTAATATGGAACTGTCAGTACCAACTCTTCCAAATATCCTTGCCTAATAATACCTATTCAGTCTGTGATAGTTAATTCTGGCGATATATTATGGAGAAAGTTTCTTTGTGATTTGTTCGTCGTCATTTATTATTATTATTATTAGCCCATATCGTCCCACTGCAGGGCAAAGGCCTCCCCCTCCGTTTTCCACTTTCCGCGGTCTAAGGCAAATTCAGGCCAGTCCTTTTTATGGTGGTCGAGTTCGTCGCGCCATCTCTTCCTAGGCCTGCCACGTCGTCTTGGTAAGTTAGGAAGCCACACCGTCACGTCGTCATTTAGCACCGCTAATTAACTAGAAAACCATTTAAGTAGAAAACCCGTGGCCCCTAAAACCAATAGAAAAATGCAGAGACGCCCTAAGTAATGAACAGACCGTAAGCGCAAATGGTTCAAGAAACATAACGAAATAATCGAAAAAACGATGGGACCATCTTACAATGTCGTTAGTCGTTACAAATCTTCTTCTTCTTCCTAGCGTTTATCCCGTTAGTCGTTACAAATGATCCAATTAAATATCTCACCAACAGTACTTGGTACAGTAAATTTTTGGCAACTGGGAGATCGAGTTAAGCTATGGGATATCATCATCAAGTTTTCAGATAAAATCAAAAAGAAAATATGCCTCAAGTATCTCCTAATAAATTTCAAAGTATTATGGTCACAGGCACCAACCAATCTCACTGCGAGAACATTGAAGTATGTGAAACAATATTTATTACACTTAAGTTTATATACTTTTGCCGTAACAGCTTGTATCTTAAAGAATGTGTGAAATACAAAGGAGGTCAGCGTACAAATAATAAGATACATTTATAAAGCACTTCCATCGTACTTCTTCCACGCAGTCTTTAAGATACGAGCTAAAACGGCAAGATATTGAAACATTGTTTGATATACTTATATTTTCTCTCAAAAAGATTCCTTAAAGCCTGTTTATTTATAAAATTTTATCAAATAACTTCATGATGCAGTTTCTTTCCACAAAAACAGAAACAGTCTAGGCGCTGTTGGTGAGATATTGTATCGAATCATTTGTAACAATAAATGGCATTTTCTACACGGTCCCATCGCTATTTTGACTTTTTCATAACATTTGTCTTGCCTAGGTTTTTAAATCACTTGCGTTTAAGGTCTGTCCATTCTTTATTAGTCTCTGCCTTTTTCTAGTGGTTTTAGGAGCCACGGAGCTACTGCTTCAATACGAAGACAGAGGTGAATTTAGTGGTGCCTAATGACGAAGAACAAGACAAAGAGAAACAGTCTCTATGATAAGGGCAGAATAAACTATCACAGACAGAATGGATGCCCATTGCTATGCCTAATCCTAGTAGGAGAGGATCTAGGAGTTAGTACTGACAGTTCCATATAAACCAGGGTAGATCTGTGGTACAAAATATGTTCATCCTAAAACTGAATGAATGGTGAATTTTCATAATTTGATGGCACTTCTAAGGAAAACGTAAGTTGATTGCTGTAATGATCCACACCTAGTGTGCCAGGTATGGCGTTGGATATTAAGCTGTAGCAGGAAATTTTCTCGGTCTCGACATGGCCATCCAGATTTTTTTCCATTCTATCAGCTCATTATTTAACACTAGCGGCCGCCCGCGACTCCGTCCGCGTGGTTTTCGATTTCCAATATCCTATGTGTTATTCTGATGTATAAGCTATATTGTGGTAGTTTCATTCAAATCCATTCAGTAGTTTTTACGTGAAAGAGTAACAAACATCCATACATCCATACATACAAACTTTTGCCTTTATAATAGTAGTAGGATTACAACGGGACTAAACGCGATATTATTTTCGCTTGTGACCACGCCACGGTTGTAGCATCACAGCCGAAACGTCAAGCAGAAAGTACTCAGTAATATATAAAAATAATATCGCGTTTAGTCCTGTTAAATAATTAAAACGCAACGCGAAAGTATAAAGTTATATATTCTCAGCTGATTTTTCTTCATCAGTAGGTAGGCAAAGGTGACTATGGTGGAGTCAAGTTTTAACAAAATTCTCAATAAAAATAATAGAAAATGTATTATTACTAATAAGGCAAGACTATATACCTGCCTAGCAATTCATTACACAATGTTTAATTCAAATATTTGAATAATTGAGGATTTTTTTAATTGAACAACGTCTTATCTTATTCCGTTCTTCCAGTAATAACGTCCCATTTTACCATCGGACTAACAAATCGTCTCATAGATTCCGAAGAAAAGTGTTCTACATTCACATGCAACACTCAGAAGTACCATTAATTTCGTATAAAATGGTCCTAAGTTCTGTTAAGACTTCTACTTTTTACTATTAATTTTTACAGTTATAGTGGTTATCCTGCGAATATGCATTACAACGCATGTATTTTCGTACGAAAATTACGTTACTTAACTTTTCCATCAAAAAACGCCCTATATAAAAATCGATCACCCACAAATAGGAACGGAGCCAAAAAGTATGAATAAAGAGACAAATTGATTCTATATTCTAATTTCATTTTTTCGAAGAAAACCTAAGCCCGTGAAATGTAAATTTCCTTCCTCCACTGAACAACGGCCGGTCTCAACAACAGACGTGGCATCCGCACCGCCCCCACTGTCCCTTGGTCACATGAAGCGTTTTTTTACGGAAAGTTTATCACATGGAACGTTATTCGACTCTGTAACTCTGGAACTAAATAAGATAGAAAAAAAATAAAAATGTACGTAGATAGAGTTCGTTATCCTTATACTGTTAAGGTATTTAACTCATTTTTGCTCTATGATCACATCGGACTTTGTTCTACGGATGAGTCGGTATATTGTTTGAAAGGCAGGCAACGCATCTGCTGCTCTTGTGTATTTGTTGATGTCTTTGAGCAGCTGTGATCACTTACCACGGCTGAACCTGTCAATCGTTTTCCTCGCTCAATCGTTGGCTTCCTTCGTACATAAGAAAAGAATAATTTCTACCTCTTCTCCATAACTTCTACTTCTAAAATTTTCTCCAGCGCCATTCTTCACAACGTCACGGTTCGGGAAGCCAGTGATCCTGCTCGGCCGGCACCGGTTCAACAGGCACTACCGGAGCAGCGGGCCGAAGGTAACTTGGGTCTGCGTGAAGAAGACCACCGCCAACTGCCCGGCCAGGCTCATGACCATCGACGACGTGCTAGTATCCAACTCGGATAACCATACTCATTAACATGAGGAAGAAATAGATAATATCAAGAAGAGCTCGATAGCCAAGTCAATGAGGGTTTTTACGCAAGTGAAAAATCCGCACGATGGCTATTGGTAGGCGAGTTGGTTGGTTGGAGGCCTACCCTAGACCCTACGTATTGCCATCGAGCGGATTTTTCAATCGCAAAGACCCTCATTTTGTGAAGTCGTCGGTTCAACTCAAAGCCGGCAGGCTTCCGGACTTTATAATAAGTGCGGAAATCAATAACCAGCTATGTGGTTAAAATGGAAACATGCAAGCTACGAGTTATTCGTAGTGGAGAAGACATGGCACACCATTATAATTGACAAGAGAGTCATTTTGTGTACAAATAAAGATCACTAACCTCAGAAGTGAGGAATATGACTCAAGGAAGGCAGGGAATTTACGTTTGTGTTCGTTATTAATCCAAAAATTACGTCGTATTATTTATTATTGTATAAGTGAATTCAATCTCTGAAATATTCCCTTTTTGTAAGATATAATAAGGATCTTATATTAATGCATCAATATAATGATATGGAATCAACTTACTAACATCAAACGTAATTTTATATATTAAACGTTACAATTGTTACTAAAGCAAAATGGTTTCATTTCAATAAGTATCAACATATTTTAAAGTGTTTTCTATAAACGTGTTCTGTTTCTTACAGAGCCGGTATTCACGACCTCTCGGTATGGCCGCCCTGTGATCCAGATGGGAGTGCACAGGTACAACAGATACCATCGGAGTAAAGGCCCCAAGGCAACTTGGACTTGTGTGAAGGCTTCCACTTATGGCTGCAGGGCCACTCTGACTACAGTCAATAACGTCATAGTTAGGATGAATAATGATCATGTTCATGATGACTGAGATTTATAAAGCACTAGAAAAATAGATTTTTATCATGAGATATGCCCTGATACCAGAAAACTGTGGCATTGTTTGAGAATACGTACATACGTTTCTACATGCTCTCACTGCGATAAGAGGCGACTGTCGCTTAAAAATTTATTGACAATTCCAGAGCGGTTGGAAGTATGGCGACAGCATATCTAGTGATTTAAATCTATCACTGAGAATCTGACAATAAAGGTTGTGAATAATAAAGCCATAGAAGAGAAAACATATTCTGTGATTCATTTAATTCCATTAGGCATTCAGCATAATTTTGATTTATGCTTGATTATTTGTTGGGTACTGAATTTTACCATGTTCTTGTCTCTAAACGAGTATAAGTAACTGTAAAAAATGTTTCGCCCACCATATATATTATTGCCTTATAGTGTACATTTGATAAATATGACGTTTTTTCCATGACTACTATTTCACATGTTGAATACTCTTTATATTAAAATTACGTTTTTAAGAAAAAAATATTGACAATTTCCAATTTGGGAAAATCTATTATTGTAAATATAGAATTTTAAACAAGTTTATTATGTTGTTATTCCACATACTATTTGTGATGGGACAGTTTTTCTCAAGTAACTGTAACGGTGTGCAAAAATCTAAATGCAATAAGGAACACTGGTAAAATTTCTGACTTTTTTCCTCCAGGTCCAATTGTTCTTCAGACTAAGAAAGGGAAGCCTTTGCTGCAAATAGACCAATTTCGGTATAACTGCAAAAGAATTATGGGTCAAAAGACTTACTGGATGTGCAACAAAGCGCCACAAGGATGCAAGGTCTCCATTGTAACTTATGAAGACACCATCATCAAGATGAACAATTATCATAATCATTCGTGAATTAGTTTCTTCATTCACAATATATGGATCTGAATGCTGGGCAATGAAACATATTGATGAAAAAAGGGGCAAAGAAGATGACGTGGAGTAACCCGGTTTGATAACAGTAAGAATGAGTATATAAGGAAGCCTGAAAGATGCGCCGGTAGTGGATAAGATCAGGAGTGCAAGATAACTGTGGAAGGATAGACGAGCAGAGGAAGACAGAAAAAGATGTAAGGATTTCGTGAAGTATTGTACATACCTACGTGAAATAACAAGACATGTTGCCCCTGCCCCGTCTAGTATGAGATAAAGGCAGGAGAATGATG
Organism: Nomophila noctuella; assembly: GCA_958496325.1. NCBI lineage: Eukaryota > Metazoa > Arthropoda > Insecta > Lepidoptera > Crambidae > Nomophila > Nomophila noctuella. The sequence goes on from OY292491.1 coordinate 12,956,211, forward strand.
ATTATGATGATGATAATTATGATGATGATGATTATGATGATGCTGATTATGATGATGATGATTATAATGATGATGATTATAATTATGATGATTGTAATATTCTTTAATTATATCAGCTTATTAAAATGTAATTGCTGTATGTGGTATTATGGATGTGGATCAAATCTAATTAATTGCGTAATTATTCACTAAAAGCTAAACATAAATAGGATTTTTCATTAAAGCTCCTGATCTGGTTTTTCTGAAATTGAATTTAGGACTTTTGAAACTAAGAAATAAATGTCTTAATTCATTCGCTTAAAATTAACTAAACCGTGCGTTTTTAGCAAAATAAGTTAAATTTTGTTTGTTTGTGGGAATGCGTTCTTAAAAACCATGATGTAACAAGTGTAATATAATAAATATAATAATAAAACTCATGATCGTGGGCATAGCCACAATGGGGTCGGACGTTTGTCCTACCCAAGCTTTGACATAGGTAGGTACATACTTAACTGTAATAAAAATTAAATTATCTGGATCTAACTAAATGTTATAATAATATTATTCGCTCTGACACGTATAATTATAATAGAACTGTTTTCTTTATCACTACAGCCATGTAGCATAGAAGACTCCAATGTTTTAATTTTTCTATGCTACTATAAAAACAGCATATAATACGAGTAGCAACATAAACAGTAGGGGACGTTTTAATACGGCTAGGACTATATAGTAGCATCTATGGCGCAAACATTCCATAAAAAAACTATTAATATTATTTTAGGCCATGCATGAGCCCATGGATGATTTTACTATTTTCACCAGGTGCAGTATTCTTGCAGACGCTTCGCGGGAAACCTCTGCTCCAGTTCGAAGGGTCCAGATTCAATCTAAAAAACACTACTAAAAGCAAACACTATTGGATCTGCAACCAAGCGAGATTGGGCTGCAAGAGAAGCGTTGTAACTATTGAAAATATTATTGTAAAGGTGAATCATGATCATAATCATGCCATTGCTAACAAAATGGTGTGAAACTCTACTTGTATGTTATGTGTCGGAATAACCTATTGCAATGGTATTTTTTAAATTGAAGTTGTGTTTCTGCTTGTTTTTATTAAAGTTTTATCTTTGATAGTGAAATAAATTTTACGAGAAAATAAACAATTTTACATATGTATGTGGATGTCGCGTTTTTAGAGATGTATCTAGAGTAGAGTGAAGGTCAACTATAACATTATCTTATGTATCGAAAAGATATTTGAGATTCGAACTCATAAGTACCTGATTTATGTAACAAGTTTGAGAAATACATTGAATACACAGCCAGCATCGAACACCAAAGGTATCATACACATTAGCAGTTTTATACTAAGTACCTCAACTCAATGTTATAATGTTAGTTAAATAATGAAATGACAATTGTCATCAGATGCTGTATTCCTGAAAACTAAGATTGGGAAGCCATTACTACAAATCGGAGGATACAGATACAATTTAATGAATTCAAACGGACCCAGAAGTCACTGGTCCTGCAACAGATCGTATATGGGATGCAAATCATCTATTATGACCATTGATAACATTATAATGAGAGTGAAAAATTCACATATTTGCACACCTAAATACTTCAGTGGCCATGATGTTATATCAAAACATGGTACTATGATGTGTCCCGATAAGTAACTGAACAGAATGAGCGCGCACCGCCAGTTCGCTTGTGACCACGGCTGTAGCATCACAGCCGAAACGTCAAGCAGTAAGTACTCAGGTACTTATAAAAATAATATCGCGTTTAGACCCGTTGTAATGTTAAATAGAATGAGCATTTGCTCTCATTGTAACTAATCTAAATTGTAATATAGGTAATCATAAGAAAAGTACACTATTACAAAACAAATTATTACTATGGTTGTTTATATTACTTTCTACACTGAATCTCTCGCTCTTAAGAGCGGTGCTCTAGTTAGTCTAGAAATGAAACACAACAACTTTCTTAAATGGAGTGGTTCGCCATTGCCTTTTCCATTTCACACACTTATTTGTAGTGTGCAGGTTTTCTCACGATGTTAACCTTCACAGTTACGCAATAGATTTGATGGGGTTTGAACCGCCGACCTTAGATATGTAAGTACCAATAGGCTGCCGAACTGTTCACCAAATAGTCGTCAAAATATTTACAGAGATTTGAATGAATGATACTTATCCAAATCAAATATTATTCGTTTTCCGACTAGGTTTTAATTACTGTTTTTGTAAAAGTACTTCGGAACTATGACCATTTAAATAAGGTATTGTTATTAAAAAGTTGATTGCTAGTAAAAGCTAACATAAAGATGAAATGAAAACATAAAGATGTGGATATATGGAAATTGAAATAAATAAAGTTATGTAAGATCATACTTTTATTTACAGAACCAGTAATTGAAATGTTGATATCCGAACGCGGAAGGCCTCTATTGCAAATGGATCGCTACAGGTTCAACTTGATAAGGTCTTCGGAGGTCAAGAAATACTGGGCTTGCAACCACGCGCCTCGGGGATGCAAGGCGAAGTTACTCACTATTGAAGATCAGATTGTAAACTTCAAAAACGATCATAACCACTAGTGGTTATGTTTACATGTTTGAAAATAATCTTATAATAACATTATATAGAGATATCAGCTAAAGAGTTTATTTTTTTGTTTCAATATAGGTACTTATGTTAAGGACTAATGGTTCGATTTTAAAAAAATGTGTTCGGTCAAGGAAGGCATTACGCTGTTTAACACCACGCTGCGAACAATCTGGTAATCAGCGGAGAAAAAAAGGAGGGAATGGTTAATATTTTAGAAAACTCCTATGTGATTCGATAACATTTTTGTTTGTACTTTTTTGTCAGGGCCTGCATTTGAAATACTTACGACCGATCGTGGAAGGCCGATACTCCGTATTGATAGCTACAAGTTTAATTACATCAATTCTTCAGGCTCCCGGAGTTACTGGGCTTGCAATCAAGTTCCTAAAGGATGCAAAGCAAGGATGAGCACTATCGGGAGCGAAATTTTGAGTATGAAGTATGAACATAACCACTAGTGTGCCTGCTAACTGGAATACCAACATTCTGAATAAATTATGTTTATTTAGTTTATTTTGTTTCACTCTTGTTTGTTTTAATGTTTGTTGTAAAAAGTTGACTTTTTGTCGGGCACGTTGGTCTAGTGGTTCTCTGACCACTAATGGCTACAAAATCGAGGATCGCAGGTTCAATGCTTGTGCGATAAACTTCGGCATTTGTGCTCGAACCATGGATGTATTTAAGTATGTCTATAGATCCGTTCCTTAGCTTCCATAGTACAAGCTTCGAGCTGAGTTGGGGGCTAGGTGCGTGTTGGTCGTAGGCAATTGGTGTGTTAATCCAAAGAATTTATTTATTTTATGAGTGACCAACAAATTGCAAACTTTCCAAAAGTTAGGTTATATTTATTGTACTGGTAAAAATATGAATAAGTATTGCAGTATGATTATTAATAGCAAGCGCATGTTCCAGTGATGTTCTGCATGTCGCAGAAGGGCAACCCGGTGGTGATAGTGAACGGGCAGCGGTTCAAAAGGACCTCGTACTACGGGTGGAAGTCCTGGTGGCACTGCATCAAGAGGAGCTCTAAGGGATGCACTGCGAGCGTCAGGCTGTCTCAGGATAAGGTGGAGAGACTTAATCTGGTCCATAACCATTAGGTGTTATGGTTAAAGCTATGTTTCTGGGAAAGGAATTGGTAGATAGTAACTGCTGCACGGTGGAAGCTGTGGATACGGCGCAGGACCGGAATGGTTAACGCAATTTGGGGTGCAGCGTTCAGCAGAGGACGGCAATAGGCTGATTGAATTGAACTTTTAAGAAAGGGTAAAGGATAGTGGAACTTCCATTTGAATGTGCCGCTCTTGTCTGGAGAAGTGCCTACATAGGCGTAGGTGGCTTGCAGATATTCAGTAGAGTACAGGTGCAAGAATAAGGATATTCTTTACATCTCGTAGTAAAAAGGGGCAACAATAGAAATACCATACAAATTAGGTACATAATTATTGTACCAGAGTTATAATAGAGAACTAACAACTCTCATCTTAATACATGCTCACGCTCAGGGCAATGCCTGGGAGTACCACTTCTCGTTGTGTAACATTATAAAAATAAAACTATTGGCCCCTATGAACTGGATTTCATAACATAGCAGGGCTGCATACGTGTTATATTGAAATAACTATTTTGGTGGTTATGCTTATATTGATAATGTACACAGTGAATTTTATTTAAATGAATATTGTGATTATTTTATATATTATTTTGTATTTTTGATATATTAATGAAGTGATGTGTATCTGTTTCATGAGAAATTAGTGCCTTGTTTCGTGATTAACTGTGAGTTATAAAATGTGTGAATATTTTATGGGATCGATAGTTATTTAATTTTTTTATTAAAGTAAAATATTTAACAATTTTCGTTTTCATACAGACCACTAAAGTAAAATATAGAAATTGCTTTTAGTGTACCGTCCACTTCTTCACACCAAGTCAATCACTTATGTTTAAGACACTGAATTTGATTGTTATTTTAATAACTATGCCATATTTTATAGAAACATTTTCTGTCATATAATTTTGGTTTTACAACTCGTTTCAAACTGACAACGAATAATATTTAGACTTTTTTTTATTAGTACGAAGCATGTTCCTTAACAACTTTTTTAAGAAGAGGTGACCATTGATTAATCCATTTATACGACGTAGAGACGAACTTCTTAGCTATCCATGGATTCTCCGTGCGGGTGCCGCGTCCATCGCGTGGAACAGAGAGGCATGTCAGTCAGCGCCTGGGACTTTCGACCCAGCGTGTAGGTTTAAGGGGTCCCTTGATAGTATACTAAAGATCACCTCCACGATCTTGGTACTGTACAGAGATCCGTGTTTTTTTTTACAAATCTGCTTGATGATGGATAAACATGTATGAGCGAACTTTTGTGCATCGCTATTGTCAATTGTTTCTCAGATTCATTGGCGGTGAACTACAGCGGCGGCAAGTACTACTGGCACCTCGGCTACAAGTACTCGAGGAACTACGTCTCCGGCTCCAAGGTGTGGTGGGTGTGCAGCAAGAGGAAGTCCATGAGGTGCAGTGCGTCTGTCGTCACCTTTAAAGGGGAGCTCATTAAGGTCAATGGATCTCATACCCACAGGAACTATTAGAAATATGTCAAATAAGGATTATGTCAAGGGTGCGTCCACAACGCGTGCAGTTGGGTCCGGCCGTTATGCCCCCATTCCGGGTTGCCCCCGTCCGGTATGCCCCCACATTAAACAATTTGTTATTTCGTTTTTCCCCCTGCCACGTTGCCACCATTTTTTTTACAAGACTCTTGAGCAGAAACTGTTTAACTGCAACAGTTTGTTGCGCCTCTCATATGATAATAATAACAAACTACTCTTAGGAAATCACAAAACCAGCAGTTCAACTCAAATGAGAAAGCATTTTATCGCGCTCTTAGTCATGAAGACTCTAATACATCTCTTACCTCAAACACACCCAAAGCGGAAGATCTCCATAAATTCTGGTCCGACATTTGGTCCGAGCCAGTAGTACACAGAACTAGTGACTGGATAGAAGATCATACAGAAAAATTAACAGACTTACCTGAAATGGCATACACAGAAGTGAGTTTAGAGTTTCTACAGACGGTCATAGCAAAAACACACAATTGGAAAGCTCCAGGATCCGACAAAATTCACAATTTCTGGTACAAAAAATTCATTGTCACTCACCCTTTCCTCTTAACCCATATAAATAAATTCATTCAAAACCCAGACACAATGCCTGTTTTCATATCTACTGGAATCACATACATGCTACCCAAAACTAAAACAGAACTACAAAATCCAGGCAATTACCGTCCTATCACCTGTTTACAGAATATATACAAAATTATAACATCATGCATTTCGCAGCTTATTTACAATCACACAAACAACAACAACATTTTAGCAGAGCAACAAAAAGGTTGCAGAAAATATAGCCAAGGTTGTAAAGAACAACTTACAATAGACGCAATAATATCCAAACAGGCGCTTAAACATAAAAGAAATATTTATACTATGTACATTGATTATAAAAAAGCATTTGATTCTGTTCCACACTCTTGGCTTATATTTATCTTACAACACTACAAAATTCACCCGACAATTATCCACTTTCTCAAACATACTATGCAAAATTGGTCTACCAAGCTTAATCTGAACAGAACCATTGAAACAGACATAATAAAAATCCGTAGAGGTATATTTCAAGGAGATTCATTAAGCCCACTCTGGTTTTGCCTGGCTTTGAACCCCCTATCAACTCTTTTAAATAACAGTGAATTTGGCTATAAGATAAAAAATAACAAAGATATTTTCAGACTCACCCACTTAATGTACATGGATGATATTAAACTTTTTGGTAGTAATTTCGCAGAAATAGAAAAACTAGCTCACCTCGTCGAATCATTTTCAGCTGATATACGAATGTCTTTTGGTATAGACAAGTGCAAGATCCAGTCAGTACAGAGAGGCAAACTAACACACAATGTATATCACCTGAACACAGGAGAAGACATTGAACCCGTAGATGACATGTGTGGATATAAATATCTAGGATTCTATCAGACTCGCCAGATACACGAAAAACAGACAAAAGCAGCTCTTACTGAAAAGTTTAAAACTAGACTACACAAAATTTTTAATTCGCATTTAAACGCAAAAAACACCATCAAAGCTATAAATACATTCGCTATACCTGTCCTCACCTATTCATTTGGTATTATCCACTGGTCACAAACTGATCTTAAAAAACACCAAAGAATAATCAACACCCACATGACCAAATATAGGAAACATCACCCGAGATCGTGCACACAACGTCTAACATTACCGCGGCACGAAGGGGGGCGGGGTATCATTGACATACAGAATCTACACAACAAGCAAATCACTACATTGCGTTCATTCTTTCATAACCGAGCAGAATTCTCAGCACTACATAAAGCCATTTCTCTATCTGATATAAAATACACACCTCTTAATCTCAAAGACCACATGACACAAACTAATGAATCTATCACCCTACCGCAACAAAAGCTAAACATATGGCAGCAAAAGTCTCTTCATGGAAGGCACCGGCTGGATCTACTTAACCCAAATGTAGACAAAAATGCATCTAACGCCTGGCTTAAAAAAGGAGAACTCTTCCCTGAAACTGAGGGCTTTATGCTTGCTATACAAGACCAAACAATAGATACGAAGAACTACAGAAAACACATCATCCGAGATCCAAACCTTCATTCAGATTTATGTCGACATTGCCACAGTGCTTCAGAAACCATACAGCATATTACTGGAGCCTGCCGATCTATCACCCAAACTGACTACAAACATAGACATGACCAAGTAGCTGCCATAATCCACCAGTACCTTGCTTACAAATACAAACTTATACCCGAGAAAACCGCCTATTATAAATACAAACCACAAACTATACTTGAAAACTCCAGCTATAAAATGTACTGGGATAGAACTATTTTGACTGACAAAACTATTCACCACAACAGACCCGACATTACACTTCATGACAAAAACAACAAAATCGTATTTTTCATTGATATAGCAGTTCCCAATACTCACAATCTGACATCCACCCATACCGAAAAACTCAGCAAGTACACAGACCTCGCCATTGAACTGAAGAGTCAATGGCGCGTCGATACAGTCAAAACAGTTCCTATCATTATTTCCTCCACTGGGGTAGTCCCTAATACACTACACGATAGTTTAAAAACTTTAGACATCCACAAACTTACCTTCCTTATAATGCAAAAAGCTGTAATCCTGAACACGTGCCGAATTGTACGCAAATTCTTAACTTTAAATTAAATTAACAACATTGTCCGTTTTGGCCACAAGCCTGCGGTAATGTAAAAACCCTAGAAATAGGAGATGAAACTTTTCATAAGAAATAATAATAATAATAAACTTTATTTAATAAACATTCTGCACACGAAAAATCATAAAATCTATATAATAATCTTAGTTGCTAAATTAACAAAATGTGCCTGAACTAGGATGTCCTGTATTTCAGGCGTTAAAAAGGACTTAAGTAAACTTATTTTAATCTAAACACTTACAAAAATATATTAAGCAAACATTCATAATTATATTATTTAATGACACAATAGAAAACAAACAAACAAGGAACTAAATTAAACCTAAAGAATTACTGCGGAACATATAATAATTCCTCTGTATCTTTGTAGGATAGATTACGGAGAAAAAACTTAAGATTTTTTTTAGCACTATTGTAAGAAAGCGGATAAATGTTACATTTGGCGTTTAATCTGTTATATAGCAGCGGACCTAAGTATATAAAGAAATGTGAAGTGAAGGCATGTTTTGCTTTGACGGAAAGAGGGCAAACCTTATCTGCCCTTCTTTTAAGGATAAAGTCAGGGCTGTAGGGAAGTGCACTATGTTGTTTTAGCACTATTGCTAATATAAATAATTGTCTGACTGTTAGGACATTGCAATCTTTGTAAAGAAGATCAGTAGGGTAGAGGAATGGAAGATTGGCAGAGACCTTTAGAACAGCACGCTGCGCTCTTTCCACACATAGAAGCGATGATTTGGCTGCGCCACCCCAAGACGTAATACAATAAGTTAAAATTGATTGGCATAACGCTAAATAAATCAATCTAATAGTATCTTTATCAGCAAAATTGCGTAAATTCTTAAAAACAAATATTAACTTGCGTATTCGACTGTTCAAGGTTTCTAAGTGAGGTCTAAAGGAGAGAGTGTCATCTATTAGTATACCTAGATATTTGATTTTGTTAGTAGAAACAATTTCGGGACAATTACAAGGGACTGATATAGGAAAGCAATGATGAGCATGCAGTTTTTGGTTATTTACAACACCTTTGCGCATCGAGAAAATCACATATTTAGTTTTTGCTGCGTTTAGTGTAAGCAAATTTTGCTGTAACCAGTTATTTACAATATTGAGGCCTCGCTGCGCCAATGCGTAAGTCGCTATGTCTGACTTTGCGGAAAATAGTAGGACAGTGTCGTCGGCGTAAGAAATAATTCTGCCACCTTCTAGGTTAAGGTTACATAGGTTATTTATGTATATCAAAAACAAGGTAGGTCCTAGGATACTTCCTTGTGGGATTCCAAAATTATTATTATTATTAATTTCAGAGCTGAAGACACTGTCTATTTTTACACATTGGGAACGATCTGATAGGTAATTAGCAAAGATTTTAAGTTGCATTCCCCTAATACCAACAGATTCTAGCCTGCTTAATAATATGGGTATGGACACCGTATCGAAGGCTTTGGCAAGATCGAGGAAGACACCTAATGGTCGATAACCCTTATCCAGTTCTTGTACTATATAGTCAGTTAACTCATGAACAGCATCCGCCGTTGAGAGTTTTTGTCGAAAACCAAACTGACATTTTGATAAAATAAATTGTTTTTCTAAATACTGGACAAGTCTTTTGTTTATGATTTTTTCCAGTATTTTAGACATACCAGTAAGGATTGAAATAGGTCTGTAATTATTTATTTCCTCTTTGCTGCCGGATTTATGAACAGGGATAATGATGGCTTTTTTCAAACATTTGGGAAAGATCCCTTTTGCCAAGCATTGACGATAAATATAAGTTAGAGGTGGGATAAGGATGTGCTTAAATTGTTTGAGTATTTTGTTAGATATGTTATCCCAGCCAACCGTTGAGTCATCCTTAAGGCCTGAGATGATCCTATCAATCTCTACTTCATCTGTGTCCAACAATACAAATGATTTCTGAGCGGAGCAGTCCGACGAAGGGCATGTAGGTAAACACGACGTTTGATTATGTAGTTTTTCCGCCAGATTTTTACCAACATTAACAAAGAAATCATTTGCGCTGTTTGCAGACACAATATCTGAAGAATTAATTTTTAACAAATCTGAACACGATACCGACTGCTTCGACATATGGGTTACCTCTTTAATGAATTTCCAAACCTCTTTATTATTTTTACCTGCCTTTTCTAATTTCTGTCGATCATAAGTGCTTTTAACCTTTTTCAATAAGTCATTACAAAAATTCCGATATCTCTTATATGTCAGCTGAACTGTAAGATTCTCAGGGTGAGATCTGGCTTTCATATGAAGTTTGTCCCTATGTCTCATGCAACGTATAAGTCCCGGAGTAATCCATGGTTTGATATTGTATTTGCGATTACTCATCTGCATAGTCACTGTGTTTTGTAATATAGCTTGTTGTACGTTTTTAATTAAATAAGACATGCAATAATCTGGGTCATCGGAGCTATACACAGGTATAAAGTCGATATTGCATAAATCGTGTTCAAGTTTGTTTACGTTTAGCCTAGTTATTTTGTGCGAACGTGCTACTTTAGGTAAATTATAATTAAGTGTTAGTAGGACAGCCTTGTGATCGGTTAGTGAAGAGTTAGCAACAATTGCAGTCGATGGGAAATTAGACTTCAGCAAAAACTGATCCAAACAAGACCCGCTTTGATGAGTAGGAAAGGAATGTGCAGGGAGTAAGCCATGAAATGAACATAAATTGAGATATTCCTGGGCGTCGGCAGCGTAGTTATCCGGAAGTATATTAATGTTTATGTCACCAGTTATAATCAAATTTTTATATTTTGATAGCTGCTGCAAAGAGTCATTTAAAGAGGTAAGGAATTTATTAGTGTTTTTAAAAGACGGTGGGCGGTACAAAGCTAAAATCGCAGTATCTTTATTAATCCTGATTAGCAAGCGATTACATTCTAATAAATTAGGCTCCTCAACGGTAACAGAAATGTTATCCCGCACATAAACAACTATTCCGTCATTCTGGTTGTAATGTTGTTTACTACTAAACAAATTATAACCAGATATTTGCGGTAATGCACAGTTTTTATTAAGCCAGCACTCTGTCAATACAATTATGTCTAAATCGATGTTTAATCTTTGTTGAAAAGTGCTGAAATTATCAAAATTTTTAAAAATACTGCGTATATTTTGTGTAAGTATTGTAAATGGGTTGCTATAGTAGGATAAATAGTGTTTGCAATCTTCCACGTCACATACCTTTGCATCAGATACAGAGTAATTATCTAAGTCTGAAATAAGCTTATCCATTAATAAAAGGTACTAAAAATATACAATAAAGCTGGCGCACCTAGGCGCCGTCATAATCTACGGAGTTAATTAACCTTTTCTCGGCCATTTTTTTGGCAGGACAGTCTACGTCACCGGTTTTGTGGTCACATGGCTTCTTAAAGTGCATGCAAGAGGCACATTTTGGAGGTTCGTCCTTTTTAGGACATTCCTTGATGGCGTGGCCTGCTACACCACAATGGCCGCAAATGGGGTTCTCCTGCTTACATGTCTTAGCGGCATGACCGTATTGTTGACAATTATAACATCTAGTCACAAGAGTGAAGTCTCTCACAGGGCATGAAGACCAATTAATGAAAAGTCTGTCTTTTGTTATTAGGGCTTTACGGATATCCGCGGGCACTTCAATAATGTAATTGCAGCTCTCTGCTTCTCTTCTACCCGATTTGTGGCTCAACTTTATAGAGCTCAAGAACTTTTCAAGGTTCATATTCTGCAAGTTGTCCGCAAGGTTCTGTTGGAATATGCAAGTAAAGACTTCCATTTCCGTCATAGCAGTGGGCACACCGATCACTGTAATTCTGGGCTTACGTTTGCGAGGCTCATCTACAGTAAGACCAGAAGACGTCAGCTGTTCCGACTGTTTAAGCTTCTCGATGTCCCCTTTTGAGTCAGTGCTTATGATCACCCCTCCATTTTTAGTTTTACGAAGACCTCTAACTTGGAGCTTCATTTCACCCGGGCGGATGATTTTTTGGACTAGAGTTTTGGTCTCCTCGCTTGTTACATTCTGCGTGGTCGGGTATATTGCAAGTGAGCTTAAGTTCAAGGGCTGGATATACTTATTTTCACTTTTCTTTACCATATCGGCAAAAGACGGAGTGGCTGCGGCAGGTTTGCTTGACAGTTGAATGCTTTTTTGCAATGTCTGAAGTTGTAGTGAGAGGTCTTGTTTCTCGGTCAGGGCTTGCAGAGAATTGTAGTTCTGGAGGGCTGTACATTTTAAGGACTGGTATTGCACTAGGAACTGAGATGTTCCAAAGGAAATACGTCGGCATAGGGCATGGACTCTGGTTTTTTGCTCAGAGTTGAGTTTTCCCTCTGTAGCTATATTGCAGACTTCGTTTAAGCACGCCTCAATTTTCTTCATCCACTCATGGATATCCGGAGTAGACACGACTTCAGGAGGAACGGCACTAGGGGACTCAGGCGTTGGAGGTTGGTCAGGAGCAGTCGTCGGGCTCCGGCGAGTAATATTACTCCGGTTGAAAGGGCTTTCCGCCATTTTACTTATTATAAAACAACTATTCACACACGGTACTGTTAAGAGTCATCACAATAACAAATAAATGACCCACAATAAATAGTTCCGCAATGTATATTGCTAGGTCACACTTTTGCAGCGTTTGATTAATTAGAACAATAACCACGGCACGTCTGATCGCATCGGCGCATGAGCAATCAAATGATGCTTGTATAGAGAACGAACCTTACATGCACGCGCAGCTCGAGAACCGTCAGATGTGGGCGCACCCTTACATTGCTTTAATGGTACTCAGGATAGAATGTTGTTTCACTCGTACCACCAATGGTACCAATGGTACCTTCTAGTCAATGATACTACTAACATTTTGCGAAAGAAAGGGTGGAAGATTTAGTTAATAATAACCAAGAAGTATTTATTTATATTTAAGAATAAAAATATGTGACAAGTGCCAGCTTTGAAGTTATAACATGTCAACTCGCGAAGTCAAAAAACATATAAGGTAACAATGGACAATGTAATATAAATCGCTGTTTACAAGTATTAATTAAATTATTTAGTGCCATTTAATTAGGTTTAAGCGTTTTTTGATGTTTATTAGCAAGATATAACAAATAATATAAAGTATTGCGAAAATGGATAATTTAAGTTAATCTGTTGATCTCGATATTCGATTATTTAAAACTAGAGTTCGCAGGATAGATCATCAAATATTGTGTGCTTGAATATGTCAGTTTGTAATGTAATGTGTGCTCACGATAAAGTATATTTAAGTGATTAATAATTGCATGGCCTCAAACAAATGAATCGAACTAATAACTTGAATATAACAAGCTCAAGTTGTTTTCATGTTGTTGTTTAACCAAATAAAGTGTTACAAATGAATATACATATGTATTCATATTGCCTACTGCATCACATGTTTAGTAAATGTTATGCTATGTTTCTGCTGGTGAGTAAGGTCGCCAGAGCTCAGTAAGAGAGGGTATGGGGTCTTAAAGGCCGGCAACGCTTCGGCGATACCTCTGGTGTCGCGGATGGCCATGGGTGGAGGTGATTGCTTACCATCATCAGGTCAGGTGACCCGTCAGCTCGTTCGCCGCCTCTGCCATAAAGTAAATAAGGAAAGTTTTGATAAATAATTTATTGAAACTTTTCTTATATATTTCTTTAAACTTATCTTATTATATAAGTTAAACTAGAGAATTCTGAAAGAAAAATGAGTGTCCACAAAAACATATCAGGAAGAAAAACAGTCTGCCTAATAGTGGGGTTGATTGATTAGGTAAACTAACAAAACTAATAAAGATTTGAAACGTAATACTTTGATGTGAAAATAATTTAACCAATATTAGAGCTGCAGTCAAAGTCTACAATATGTTTTCCTTCCAGCGTTCCCGGAACCAACGTTCGTGTCGACAAGGTTTGGGAACCCCTCCATGGTTCTGGAGGCCTATCGGTTCAACAAGAGAAGTGATAGCAGGGCTCCGTTCACCAAGTGGGTGTGCACGAAGAAAGACAAGCAGTGCCGAGCTACCGCTGTCACTATGGGGGAAAAGATTATACGGCTGAACAATAGTCATAATCATTGAAAACTCGTTGGTTTTCTCATAGCGGGACAATCTATTCACGCGCCTTTTCAACAAGCAAGGTAGAGCTCTTTGAAAGCTAGAGTACCGGTCTGGTTTTAATTATGGTGGAAAAAAATACACAGGAGGTTAAAATTAGTACGAGTAGAAGCTAGGTAACACTGCTGTCTCGGGTGAACCTAAGATCCTAATCTATACTAATATATAAAGCTGAAGAGTTTGTTTGTTTGAACGCGCTAATCTCAGGAACTACTGGTACGATTTGAAAAATTCCTTTTGTGTTAGATAGTCCATTTAACGAGGAAGGCTTTAGGCTATTAAAAATCGAAATCAACGCGGACGGAGTCGCGAGCGGCCGCTAGTTACCACTAAACTCTTACCTTCTATACTCTCCGCACTCGAGTATGGAGATACCGGTGCTTTCGACGATTCCTGGTCAAATCTTCGACATGCCCTATTCGAGTTAACCTTAGATTATGATCGTGGTATGGCTGAGCTTAAGCGATGAACTGGGACAAAAATTAACTGTAATGTATACTCTAAAGCCAAAAAAATATAGTTAAAATATAACAACTGTACCTTATGTCAATGATATTTATCCATGAAATACTTTAAATATTGTAAAGAAAAGATTAGTACTTATGTGACTAACACATCGAAACAACACAACAGCAGCGAAGATAATAAACAACAGCGAAGATAATATTTTAATTTTGTCCTACATTTTTTTATTTGTCTCGTAAAATATCGGAGTGTAATGACATTGGCTTGAAGGAACACTAAAAATACTGTCTGACCAGAAATAATAATGATTTGGCTTATTTAAATATATTAAATTCTGTTTCAAAATTTTGATAAGTTTCCTTTTGAGAGTTAATACCTAATTTATTATATTAATTTTCAGTAAGTTCCTACTACTTACTAAGTAGAAATGATTAAAGAAGGTAATATTCGTATGTTAATCTTGAATCAAACATAGACCTTCTTCGATTGTAATGAGTTGTGTGTATGAAATAAATTAGTAACAAAATACTATTAACAAAACCATTTCTTTCAGAACTTAAGCCGGTTTTTGGGAAGTCGATCTTCGGGAAGCCGGTGATCGAGCTGGGGGGTCACAGGTACAACAAGAGGACGGACAGGCACGGGTCGCGGATAACCTGGCGGTGCGTGAAGAGGCGTCGGTGGATGTGCAACGCGCAGCTGGTGACCATCAACGATGACGTCATCGAGATCAGGAACTGTCATAATCATCAGTGAAGTGGGTCAATAGGGAAACTATGTGACTTTTAATTTGCAAAATTACTCGTGTTTTAATGGGTCAGGAACCCAAAGTGAGAAGTGACTGGAGTGCAGACATACAAGGTTGAACTGATTTTGTATGAAAAATTGTTTTATTTTTATAATTTCAATGTCAGGTCGACCCTTGAGAAATGGAGTTTGATAACTCGCTAAGCCTTGGAATGTACTAGATCCTTAAAAAATGGTTCTTTGTCATAATTATGTCGCGATTTGGTGCAATGCACAAAATATTAGGACATTTGTAAATATTCGAGTGACTAGGGTATTTTTGTGAAATGTGTAGATAAACGTTGTTAACTATTTTAATGAGTGCTTGAGCGATATATTTAAGGAGGTTTTTGAGGAGAACTACTCTATCTTTTAATAAATATTTATGTAATTTAATACTCAGTTCTTTGCTCGGGATACTAAACCAATAAATGGACGTTTTAATTACATAGTTGGTTAATAAAACACCACCAAATAAAATGGCTTGAAATGTTTCTACAAAAATGTAAGTACGAAATTAATCTTTATTTAATGGACGTGACCGAGATAATCGCAAGGATGATGATGATGATATGTTTCTTATATTTAATAGAAAACAGAACTTCCAATACCTTTGTGAAATTAGGTGTTTTTGGTTTTAACAAAGGAAATAAGTAAGTTAAAAATAAACTTATTTTGCCTGCGGGTACAGACAGATTGTGATTATAAGGTTGTAATTGCATTTGGAAACGGCTAAGCAATATTTTTGTAAATATTTTCGAGGTTTCAAGCGACTGGGACCAAGAACAAAGACCACGGTCCCAGTTGCCTGTTAATATTTTTGAATCTGTCGACTGGGACCATAAACTAATTTGCTTTTATGTACATTTTACAGAAAAATCAAGTTTTATAACAAGATTATGTTTAAAGTATTGCATTAAATAAAATGTCGATTTATTTGGGATACTTTTATCTGCTAACTGTAAGAAATGTGGTATTTAGACAAAGGAATTATTATAGTTAAAATACGGGTAGTTACATATGTACTGGCCCCAGCCGTCTGAGCCCTCTTGTTTTGACCTATTTCGTAATTGACTGAATACAGTTAATTTTTATGTTAGGTGTTGTAGATACATTACTGTACAGATACTAAAGTACTACAGTTAATCCTTTTTCAATTATTAATTGCATTTATGACGTTACACTTGTAAGCTTTTTAGTACCTTCACAGTGCACATGGTACATATAATACCCCGAAACGGCTGGTAGGCCGTTTCTCGACCACAGCAGCCGATCTTATGATCAGCCAGGTACGCAGGATATATTATAGAGGGAGGTCAAGTAAGTGAAAAAGCACAGGTGCACTTCCTATTCCCTCACTCTCATTGTTCTGTAAGGCTGCAATCTGACACGACCGTAGAGAGATCAGGCGCAGGACCAACGGCTTAACGTGCCTTCCGAAGCACGGAGGAGCTCGAGATGATTTTTTTTAGTCACCCATCCGATGATTGGCCTTTGTTTGATTGGTCTCATGAAAGTTGCTTAACTTTGCAATCGCAGGCTGAGCGCGCCAACCACGGTGTCATCGAGCTCTTCGATGACATGGTATATTGCAAAAGTTTATCATGTAGTTATTTCAATATGAATTGTAGAAATTTTAAATAAATGTAGCTAGTCTATTGATGTATATTTGTGTCATATGTATTTTAATGTTATAAGTTGTTGAGTATATTTTAAATGTAGGAACATACAATGAAAATATTTCAAAACAATGTATTTGGTGACATAACTAGTCTTAAAAAGATCACATTTAGAAACATAATATGTAACTTCAAACCAATTTTCAGTGTATAATAATATGATTTTTATTAACCTGTTTAAATCTGTTGTAATATATTCCACATAAAAAATCCAGTTGGTCCTATAAATCAATTTGCTTTTAAATTTGAAAATATTTTTCTAGAATAACGTAGATTCAGAATGTAATTGCTGTTTTGATGTTTAATTTTAAAGTTTTTCAGATAATTTGCTATTTACTATTATCTGAAAAATTTCAATTGCTGCCTATACCTATATTTTTATATTCCTATGATTCACTTGTAATAAAATTCATTGAAATATCCGCTGATCTAACAAGTAATGAGTAAAAGCCGATCGAAATAAATGAAGTGTTAATTGAAATATGTTTTTGGTTTGACCCTAATTAAAATTATAATGCATTTTCAAAAAATAAGCGACCGTACAATTTTAATTAGTTACCTCTGCTTATTCTCTTCCATGTTTTAATCGTCGGTCTTTTTTCAAAAACCTTTGTTTTTGTTGTTGAAGAACAACAAAATAATAAAATAATTGACTTGTCGCAACAAATTATAGAAGTGGCAGCCGTAGGACTTAAAAAAAACCGAAATGATTTAAAATAAATTTAATTATAAGAATTACATTAATTTCTTAAGCTAATTGACCCGATCGATGTGTGTATCTAAGTGGCGGAGCGATGAGCTCCGCGGGGCGTCGAAGGCCGGCGAGGGGGGCGGCAGCGGTGCACGCGCAGTTTTTGATGTGCAGCGTCGGCGTTTCCTTCACGTTGCAATATACTGCTGAACTACTTAGGATTGCAGTATCAGCAGTATTCATAGTGTGACACTACGTAATTCCTCCGCCCTTAGATCAGCAACTATTTCATAATGTTTAGTGAAAAAGTTGCTGGTACAGGATGTTGTTCTTGATGGGCATGATTTATCTCAGAATAGATATCTTCCTTGATGACTTCAGATGAAGCAGGCGATTTCTTCTCAACTCGAGATGAGGAATAGCGGCGCCAGAGTAGAAACGAAGCTAGCAATATCGCTGATATCATCAGTACGTAGAGGGGCAGCGTCGTATGGTATAAGCTGCCGTTGATTGCGTCATCAGTTGGATATGCCACAGGTGCCTGAGCTAGTATCTTATCTTCACATCGGTGTAATTCATGTAAATTGATGGTGTTCAGATGAAGTGATGCTGCGGAGAGCGTAGACGTGCTCTCATTTGTTATAGGCGTTATTTTGATGGGCTGGCCTTGTATGCGATTTTCCTCATTGTAGATGATAAATTCTTGAGTTCGCAGGTGGCAGTGATGTGGTATGGATACGAGGTAGCTTCCTCTCAGGATGGTGTGATCTTCACTATCTCCGCAATAGAGCTGCACTTTGGTTGGTTTCGGTATGACAAGGGCGTAGAATTTGTCATCCAGCTTTTCCATGGCTTCTCTGGATAAGGTGACGGATATTTTCTTGCACGAAGGATCGACTGATTGTTCAGCTAGCAGCTTCCGGATGCAGTCTGGTTGTGTCTGCATCTGTCGATTCAATTTCTCTTCGCAGAGATAGAGGGCATTATTTAACTTCGGGCATTCAGCCTCTATGTACACATAAGTCTTGTCGTTGGTTGCAATGTACGGGAAAGGAGGTACTATTATCTGATTAATTTTATTAGGCAAAAGGGTCAACTTATAAAGATTATATCTATCAATAGCTACTATCGGTAATTTTAGCACTAATACTACGCGAGTTTCAGAATAAAACAAGCTAGGCTGTATTATATCATAATATTCACGTAGTTCTATATCTAACACCTGGTCCTTATCGTATAATATCCTAAGTTTTTCTATAATACTTCTAATACTATCTATGTCTACCATGGAGTGATGGGTGGTAGAGGCACGTGTAAAAGCTATAATATTTTCTATTCTCCTTAACTCAATTAATAAATCATCAATATTTTCTCCGGTAGTAATAAGTAACTGATTTAACTTTGTTAATCTTATGTAAATGTCTTCACCATAATTACTGTTTTTTAAGATAAGAAGGAGTGTTTCATTAATTTTAGATTGATTATCTACGATTTGAGATAAAATTTGGGAATGATGGGCCATCCAGTCTTTGTTAAGACTGATATGACTATTGAGCTCGTTTATTACTTTCTCTTGACCGTTTCTGAGAACTGAGATAGCATGATCATATTTAATGGCATCTGTGTAGTCTAAGTTGCCGCTGATGCTTTTGATGACTGATCCTAAGCCATCTATAAGGCCTCGCTTTGTGCGTGTTGGCTGAAGATTTCTTAATTCAGATGTAGCTCTTAATAATTTAATTTTAAGGTACTGTAATTGAGATTCGAACAGGAATTTTGTATCATTGCCAGATAGTTGAGATTCAATTATTTTAATTTGACTGTGTACTAATTCTATATTCTTCCCAGTATCATGCAAGTCGATGGATTGAAGAAATGAATGATAATGAGTGATGAGTGCCATAGGCCCTATCTTAAATGGTAAGAGCCCCGGTCCATTGTCCAGACTCTCAACTCTTATTTCTTGAGAAAGAGTCATCGGCAGAAGTGTGAGGATTAACCTGTAACAATTTATGGGGTTTAGGAGCGCGTTTCAGTCTAGATTTTGCGACTGGTCCACGTTTTTTTGATGTATAAATGTGGATTGGAAGGTCGGCTAGAACTTTATCTTGAGTGTAACGCGCTGCAAGTTTTTGGCGAGAAGCTAGTGGGTTCTTAATAAATATCTGCTGGCCTGGTTGATACTCAGCTTCCGGCTCCCGGTTACTATTGTGCCTTTCAATAAGTGCTGTACGTTCAGCCAGAGCCGTTTCATTTATAATGTCATATACCGCTTGCATCTGTTTGCGATGATTTTGAATATATTGTTGTAGTAAAAGTTCGTTAAGATCAATGTCACACGGATCGCGGGGATCAGAGTGACCTAATATTAAATCTAAGGGCCTACATTTGGTGAAGCTATGGATCGAACTATTGTAGGCTAATATAGCGTATGGCATTAAATTAACTACAGGTTCGTGTCGATTTTGTAAACGTAATGTGCGTAAGTGCTCTAGCAGTGTTGAATGAAAGCGTTCTATGTTCCCGTTATCGTTAGGGGAATGAGCAAGCGTTTTATGATGGGTGATCTTATGCAACTTAGTAAATTCGGAAAACATCTGATTGACAAATTCTGTTCCTTGATCAGTGACTATGGTAAGTGGAAGGCCATGATGTGTTGAGTATATGAGTAAAGCCTGAATGATGCTGAGTGCTGTGCCATCCCTCAGATGATAGGCCTGAGCATATTTAGAGAAAACGTCAATGAATGTTAGATACTTTTCGTTCTCCGCGGTAAATAAGTCCATATGTATTATTTCGAACGGTTTAGTCGGTGGTGGTACTAAATTAAATTCTTGTCTTATAGGATGGCGATCGTATTTAGACTGACCACATACTGTGCAATCATTGATGAACTTCGTAATATGCTCCCTCATCCTTGGCCAGTAATACCTACGTGACAAAGCCAGGTAGCACTCGTTAATACCTCTATGGTTAGTTTTACCATCGTGGTAATGACGAATGATATCTTGTTGTCGCAAGTATTCCTTAACGTTGTCCAATTCAGTTTTAGCAAGTACCAAGTTCATCGCTGAGCTTTTAAATTTGTCTTGCAAAATGGGTATGATAGTGTACATATCCAGTGGAGGAGTAATTAGTATTGCGGTCTTAACTTTCGGGTTCACAAATTCTTTGATCGCGTTAATTAAATCTTCCTCTAAGTTACCTCGGGATAATTGTATAGAAGTTCTGGTATGGGATTCGAAAGGTCTCGTCACTGTGGGTCTTTTCTTTATGTCACCTACTATTGTTAAATGGATTTGCCGATGAAACTTATTAAGCGGCTCATCCGTGATTGGAATCTCTAATATTGGATTTTCCTGGTTTGTATGAGCAGTAACTGTTGAGGATTTCGTTACAGAAGGTGGTCGTTCTGATGGGTTCACTGCCATGGAGCTGGTTTCCTCATTACAGATCTCAACTCTAGATAAGGCGTCTGCGTTGGTGTTATGCTTGCCTTTTTTGTACTTTACGGAAAAATCAAATTCACTAAGTTTTAATCGCCATCGTGTCAGACGGGCGTTGGGCTCCTTGAGACTCATAACCCACTGGAGTGGTTTATGGTCTGTAAGAATTTTAAATTTACGGCCAAATAGGTAGGGACGAAAATATTTCGTTGCCCAGACAATAGCGAGCAATTCCTTTTCAATAGTGCTGTAATTTTGCTCACTATCGTTCAAAGTACGTGAAGCGTACGCAATTGGTTTATCAGACCCAATCGGACCCTGAGATAAAATTGCTCCAATAGCTACATTTGAAGCGTCAGTCGTCAAAATGAATTCCCTAGTGAAGTCGGGGTATTGTAAAACGGGATCATTAGTCAATAAAGTCTTGCATTTTTCAAAACAGTTCACATAGTCGGAGTCAAGTGTAACCTTATGTCCCTTCTTTAAGCATACAGTCATCGGTTTAGTGATCCGGGCGAAGTCGGGAATAAATTTCCTATAGTAGCCTATTAATCCTAAAAATTGCTTTATCTCCTTTGGGGTTTTTGGAATAGGGTAATTTTCAATGGCCTTTATTTTATCGGGGTTCGGTTTAATTCCTTCTCGACTAATTATGTGTCCTAAATATGCGGTTTCCAACTTAAGGAACTCAGACTTATCCATCTGGACTTTGAAGTTTGAGTCCCTCAGTCTTGCGAATACTTTTTCCAGATTATTTACGTGTTCCTGGAGCGAGGTGCTGAATACCACGATATCATCAAGATATACCAGGCAAATACTATTCTGTAGACCGCGAAGCACGTTATCCATTACCCTTTGAAAGGTAGATGGTGAATTTTTGAGTCCCATCGGCATTCTTAAGAACTCATAGTGCCCGAACTCAACGTTAAACGCGGTTTTAGGTATATCATCTGGATTCATCTCACACTGATAAAATCCAGATGCTAGATCTAGTGTAGAAAAGTATTGGCATTTGCCTAGTTTATCAAGAACGTCCGTTATATTTGGTATAGGGTATTTGTCGTCGATAGTTTTCTCATTCAGTTTCCTAAAATCGACTACTATTCGCCATTTCTGCTTTCCCGATGCATCTGCCTTCTTAGGTACTACCCAGATAGGCGAGCTCCAGGCGGAGTCAGATGGGCGAATGATGCCCTGCTCTAGCATTTTAGTAATTTGATCATTGACTTCTTTACGATGGATGAACGGATATCTATAACTTTTGGTATAAACAGGGATTTCATCAGTTGTGCGAATTGTATGTTTTATTTTATTTGTGAACGTTAACGGTTCGCCGTCAAGATAAAAGATGTCAGCGTATTTAGAGCAAAGTGACGTGATATTAGCTCTCTCTTCCTCGTTCATATGATCAGTTCGCAACCGAGATAGAACTTCATGTATACGCTGAGAATTATTTTTAGTACTTGAGCACTCGATATTAAATATACTTGCTTGGGCGGCCTGGTCTAAAGAAAATATTATATCATGATTACTTGGATTCTCTATTTCAACAAGTCCGCGGTTATTAATTACGGTCGTTAAGCATTCGTGTATTATGCAATTACATAAGACCTGTTCTTGAATATGTACCCCACCATCAGATGAATTTATCGGAATTCTAACTAATTTAGTTGTATTCGCAGGGATAATATCCTCGAATAAGTTCGCGTTTCGTGAGTTAAAAAGATAAATAGGATTAGAAGATGATACTGTTCTCAACGTCATATTTTTTAAATCGATGTTTGATTCCCATTTCGTTAATAAATCAAGACCAATGAGACCATCAAAATGATCATGAAATTTATAAATGAATAATTTTATTCCATCCATCTGATTAAATTCCGGGAAGCACGGTATTATTATCGAATGACTATTCCTACTCGTAGCGTGCACGTTTGTAACTTCGAACGGTTCATAAATAGGTTCCAAATGAGAAAAATATCTTTGAACTGCCTCTGGGCTTATAAAACTTTGGTTCGCTCCTGTATCTATAAGAAGATTAAGCGGCGGATCATTTATACGTATATAGGGTAACTGTCGTTGAGTTTGTAAGTTTAACTCTATCCTAACTTTTTTGAAGTGGTGGCCCGTTGAAAATCCTCCTTAGGCGTATCTATCTTAGGTAATTGTGGTTGATTTAGTTGTCCGCTAGATAAGTGCTCAGTGTCGTAGCACTGGCTATTGTTATCCGCGTCGTCGTAGCATAATTGTTCGTCATAGCATACGTCATCGGTGTCGTAGCACGGTCCGTAGTCAGTGTACGCGTCGTAGCCGCACGGAGCGGTCCCATAGTAACAGTCATAGTTATTAAAATAATTATTACTATCGTAAGACCAACAATCATTGACATTAACATCCCGGGCTTTAAAATAATTACTAGGAGGTGGATTCCCTTGTCGACGCCAATCATGACCTGATAACGGCATTGGTTTCGAAACAAAATTACTTACACCGCTCATAGGTTTTGGGGTAAAATTATTTGAAGCGTTATTTCTCACAAGCAAACGAAACATGTTGCTACGAGGGCTGCCTTTTAAGTTCTGTCGTTTAAATATTTCCCGCCAATTTTGAATTTCGAACTGTTAAATATTTAAAATTGTTTGATTTTAAAACCCGAAAACAATTGAAAGTGTAAGGATTAATGCTTTTCTTTAGTCACAACATCGTTCTAAACCTGGCAGGTCGCGTACAAGATTGATTCTTACTTAGGAAAATACCTATGCAGTAATTTTATACAACTTTCGAAGTGACCTAACACGACTTTAGTGTTTTGAAATGCTATGATCTGTATACCACGAGGAAGCTCCATGTCTGCGGACTGTTGAACACTGGTATTTAGAATTCCAGCGTAGGAACTCTATTCTCAGTGACTAATCTCGTGAAGGACGTCCAAAATTAACCTTCACTAAAGTTAACGTCGTTTCTGTGACGCAACTAATTCTCAAACATCGTCATGTAATATATCGAAAGAAAGAGGCTTTATTAGGCATCTCAGGGACAACCATTCAAAAAAAAATCATTAAGAGTTTGGAGTGAGGATGCTAGTTTCCCGTTGGATGTCCCATTTGCTTTCCCACGATCAAAAGGTGGGTCGCGTCAAATGGTGTAAGAAAATTCTTCCAAGATTCAATTGGGGAGAGTCAAATCTCGTCTACGACATCATCAGTGATGAAGAATCTTAGCTTTATGCTTACAATCCTGATTTCAAACAGTATTCAAGATTTTCTATCTTCCAAGACAAGGGAAAGCTGACTGAAGTGGTTCGCTCTCGAAGCATTTCATAGGAGATGGTGGCCACGATCGTCGAAAAAAACCGGCCTTGTTGCGACGATTGCACTTGGTGTTCGTAGAACAGCAAATGAAGAATAATATACAACAGTTTGTTTATTAGAAGTCATCTCCGAACATAGGAAATCTCACCCTGAGCGACGCATCATCTAACACTATGACAATGCGAGCTCACACAGCGTTCGACATACGATTCAGCAATTGAAGAATAAAAACTTAAAATAAATTGATATAACTAGGTACAAACCTGACCTAAGCCCTAAAGAATCCTTTACACTACCTAAAAATTAAAAAAAATCTTTGTGGTCAAAGATTCTAGTCCGGGGAAGAAGCAGTTGATGCTTCAATTTAGCCATATTGAACACCCTCACTTTGGAGTGAAATTATAACTTAAAAAACTAATTATAGCAAATGGAAAAGTACATTAATCTACGAGATAAATACTCTTAAAAATAATAACAAGGGCCATAATGTTGCAGTTTTGTTGTTTTCTTCAAACGACAAAACTTAAAAGGCAAGCCTCGTATTAGCATTATAATTCGGCGGCGGCGCGCGGAACATTTGCTGCGTACGAGTTGGCATGCGATTGATATTATTAAATTGCGCGTTATTAGGTCTGAATTGCATCGGATGCGATTGCATAATAGGGCGCTGCCAGTGCGCCTGTTGCTGTGCGAATGGCGGTGACATAGACGACCTAGGTAACATGATAGGGTTAGTATAAGCTGGGGGAAATTTGTTAGAAACATGCGGGGTTTGATTCCTGTGCGGACCCTCATTCCTTTGCGCGAGATACATTATATTAATTTCTTCCTGGACGTATTCCAGGGCCTTTTCTATGGTGTCCGGGCGCATACAACGAATGCGGGACCCGAGGGGTTCTTTTAATCCTCTTACAAAGGCTTGTTTAGTTAATTTACGATATAAATCGCGTTTAGCCTCAATAGTTGATGGTATGTTCTCGTGCAAAGTAATGTAAGTCATAAGGGTGCTAAAGAGAGACTGGCACCTATCAAAAAATTCCTGAGGGGTGCTACTACCCTGTGTCTGTAATGAGAGATCGTTATACAGGGCTGTTTCATCCCTCTGGTCTGAAAAGTTATTAATTAAGACATTCCTAATGCCTATCCAGTTAGATGGTATCCCATTCGAATTTATAGTTCTAGCGGCATTGCCGGTGATTTTGTTCAATATGCCATTTAAAAGAGAGAGATTATTTAGTTCGGCTCCTGGTCCATCAACTCTTGCATAGGTTTGCACTAACTCATCACAGAGCCTAATAAAACGAGTCAATACGTTTGGGTTCCCGTCAAACTCGGGGACCAATCTCAATGCTTTAAAAATTATATCGGGATCATAGCGTGACTGTGCCATCTCCACCTGAGCCTGATTAGGATGGTCTACCATATTATCTATTTCTACACTACTACTAGAATTATTTAAAGAATCTACTGAATCTACAATTACTCTACGTGAATCTAATAACCGTCGGCGAGACTGTTGCGATACAGACTCGCTGGAATTTTTCCCTGGACGGAAAATCTTGAAATCCTATTGATAACCTTAAGTAACTAATACAGTGCAACCTAAGACAATTCTTAAGTGTACTCACAGTAACATTTCAGCCTTCTCTGCGTATCGATTGCTGGATACTCTCCCGGCTGCTCCTTCAGGTTCGGATACTCGATGCGCGACTGGAAAGCCACTCGGGCGGCTCGTGAGACGAACGGAGATCTTCGTTTTAGATGCGCGAAACCGACCGCGAGTATCCTACCGACTGCGCCAATTATAGAAGTGGCAGCCGTAGGACTTAAAAAAAACCGAAATGATTTAAAATAAATTTAATTATAAGAATTACATTAATTTCTTAAGCTAATTGACCCGATCGATGTGTGTATCTAAGTGGCGGAGCGATGAGCTCCGCGGGGCGTCGAAGGCCGGCGAGGGGGGCGGCAGCGGTGCACGCGCAGTTTTTGATGTGCAGCGTCGGCGTTTCCTTCACGTTGCAATATACTGCTGAACTACTTAGGATTGCAGTATCAGCAGTATTCATAGTGTGACACTACGTAATTAACATCATATTTTATTACAAGTAATCCACAATGTGTGTGAAACTAAAAATAATAATATTTTGCAGGACCAAGAATTATTTTAACCGCTCACGGCGTTAAGGAGCTGATCTTAGACGGTTACACGTACATCAGGAAGAAGAAATGGAACTGCGGGACCAGAGCCCTGTGGGTGTGCTGCAAGGAGGATGATGGCTGCCAAGCCACGGTGTTTATGATGACGATGCTTGACGACACGGCACTGCAGCCGAGAGGGATCCACTCACATCCGAAATGATAGTGCTGATTTATTTATATTCAGTATTTAGAAGTCCAATGCTGGAATTTCTAAAATTATAAACAAAGAAAAAATCATCTGAGCATCTCTTGCAATCGGGGCAAGACTATTTTTGCTGCTGCCACTGCTGGACTTTTTTTTAATTCATTGGACCAACGCACCAATTGCCTAGCCCCAAATTAAACTCGAAGCTTGAACTATGGATGCTAGGGAACGGATATACATACTTTAGTTTGTTCACGTTAGTTGTAATAAACGGTTGAATTTATTACGATCAATTCAATAGCTTACTCAATTATATAGGGTGTATTTTTCGAGAAAAGAAATGTTTGAAGTATATTAGGACTAGGTAAACAATTTATTTTAGATACATTTCAAAAATGCGTGTTATACCCAATTATAATATAGGTAATTAACACAATTTGTCTAAAATATATTTTTGATGTTATACAAATATTGTTATTTGATTAAACGAATATAAAATTAAAATGTTTCCTTTACTTGCATATTCTTTATCTTTAGACAGTGCTTCAAAATTTATTCAAAACGTCATGTGTAATCAAGAATAGTTTTTTTTTTCTGGTATATCATTCTTGTTATTATTCCTGTTTAATGCATCAATGCTTCATAATCAAATGAGTGAAGCATAAACGTATCCAACAAAAACCCTTTAACTCTTGATTTCAATACTTGCAAACATTTTAATAATTGCAAAACATCCCAATTTTTATCATAAAATCGGATCATCTGACGCAATTGTCATTATTCCAGCATTCTTCGGCTACACTTCGTCAGGCAAGCGATGCCTGGACATCGGGAACTGCCGGTACACCGTCCACCAGAACGAGGGTCTAAAGGTGAGGTGGCGGTGCGTGAAGAAGACCACCGGCTGCCAGGCCTTCGTCATGACCATCGACAATGTCATCATCAGGATAAGGGAGGCGCACAACCATTGAATATCATCATCATCATCATCATCACTGCAGGACTAAGGCCTCCCTCAGATGTGGGTGCTTTGGCTATAGCCTGGTCAGGAGGGTTGGTAATCGCAGGCCAAAACCCCTGTGTTTTATTGTATGGTAACGCTGCGGCTGCTAATTTAAGTTTTCAAAAAAAAAATGTGTACATGCCGTGCGAAGCCGGGAAGAGCCGCTTGTTTTATACATATACTAGCGGCCCGCCCCGGCTTCGCCCGTGGTACTTGTCCACTATTTATACATAAAAACCTTCCTCATGAGTTACTCTATCTATTAAAAAAAACCGCATCAAAATCCGTTGCGTAGTTTTAAAGATTTAAGCGTTCATAGGGACAACATGACAGAAAAAGCGTCTTTGTTTTATACGATGTAGTGAAGATACGTTTCTAATATCCTATTTGACAGACAAGTCACCATGTACAAATAATTTGTTAGGTAGCGGTGATAATCGACCCTAAACGTCAGTAATTGAAGCATTTAATTATAACAAATAAATAACACGTATGTTTTCAAAGTGTGAATATATATGTAAATATTTAGGTAATCTACGTCTCAGTTTTAAGTAATTGTACATAATTGTATGTGTTTGTTTTGAACAGACGAATGTCCAACTTTATGTTATGTGGCAGCTACATAGTGCCTACATTCTTAAAACAATAATCAACAGGCATTTTTTACAACAGTATTAGTACATTTTAAACAGAAAGAAATTTACGAAGCAAAGAACATTCAGAAGATAACATTTTATTGTTGCCGATTCTCTTGGAAACATTTTTTCAGTGATTTTGTATAATTGCCTCATGTGACAGGTCAGATATAAATTATTTTAAGATATCCTAGTCATTATCGCTGTGGTTGATGAAAATCTAATAATGGATGAATTTTCGTTACATAGAGCAATTGTGATAAAAAATGAGTAATTTATGTACTAGGTGTATTCTGTATTTGAATATTGTAATATTTGTGCGCGTCCCAATTTTAAATAAGAATTGTTAAACCTTGTATATTTAAGAATGACATAATTTGAAATAAATGCATTGAAGTGTAAGATACTAACTGCAAGGTAGATTTCTGTAAATTTATTTCAATGTGTCGGTTTAAGTTCCAACGTATTTGTTTATTCAATAGTTATGTAGTTAATAAATTGTGGTGTCTTGAATAACTTATGTATATCGAATGAAATATTAATTTGTACAAACTAGACAAGTTGTAGTTAGAATTATAATATATTATTTGGGTAGATATATTAAATAGACAAAAAGTGACGAATGCACATTACCTCTTTTATATAATAGTGTATTATAATGACGATGATGTTAAATACATATGTAATTTTATTTTCTTTTTTAACCAGAAAATTATTACGTAGCTACTTTTTATAATTTCCTTTTTTTATGAGGCTTTACTATATTTTTAGTAAACTCTGTTACTTATTTTATAATTTTAATAAACCTAAAATCTAACATTGTTGAAGATCTCGCTGAATCAATTTCAAGTAAGTGATACCGAACGATTGCTCGCCATTATACGAACATGTTTACAATGGGCCTAAGTTTTATCCCCGTGGCCACCGAATCATGAGAGTGAGGGAATAGGGAGTGCACCTGTGTTTGCGCACGCTTCTGCTCTATAATATCCTTCGTACTTGGCTAATCGTAAGATTGGCCGCCGTGGCCCAATTCGGCTAGGGGGGTATTTTATTAATTTTTATCTCATGATGGCAGATGTGGCGTTCTTTGCACCTGGGCGGCGTGGTCAGCGAGTGATGGTGGTGGAGGGCCACACCTTCCTGAAGGAGAGGGCCACGGGAGCCAAGGAGGAGTGGAGGTGCCGCAAGAGGAAGGTGACCAGGTGCCGCGCCCATGTCGTCATCGTAGAAGACACCATAGTCAAAGGCGTGTTGGAACATAACCATGATTGAGGATGTTCCTTCAAGAGAAACGTGAACAATCTTGCGGGCCGGTATGGCGATGCCAACGGATGGGATACCACTTTGGTACCGTACACGTTGTCATGGTATTTAGGCTCGTCTTTTGCTCACCATCAGGCAGAGTGAAGCCAATATACTGAGCTACCACAAAAAAAAAATAGTGTTTAGTTTTTGATGTCAAATGTTGGAGGGAAATTAAAAATATGAAATGATACGCAAAGTCAGTGGATTAAATGATACGAAATTAAGTTAATTCATTTGTCATGAAAAGTATTTTTTATGTTATCACATGTAACATTTATGCTTCCGCTTGGGAAATAATAGAAGATTTATGATTATTTTCGTTGACATTTGTGGATATTATGAGGGTATATTTAATTTAGTCAAATGGTTCTTTTACATTTAATTGTAATAAATAATACATTAAATATTTTGTGTCTCGTATTCACTTTATTTGTCTTTTAAAACAGTATAGCAACTTGAAAAGTCTTTTTACTAATGTGGAGATTTATTATTGGCTACAAAACGATGGGTAGCGGATTCGAATCCCGCTAAGGGAATTTTTTTGTCTGATGAATATAGGCATCTGTACTCGAGGCATGGATGTTTTTTAAAAAGGTAGTACAGGTATGTACATACGTACATGCTTCCAGCTTAGTTCAGGGCAATTGGTGTGTTTGTCGAAGGAGTTTGTTCAAAAATTTTATGTATTTATATTTTCTTTTTTAGATCAGCCATACTTCTCGCAGACCAAACGTGGGAACCGTTTAATGATAATCGGGAGACATGCCTTCGTGATGGAGCGGGCTAAGGGGCCCAAGGTCGAGTGGAGGTGCCGCCGGCGCACCACGGCCGAGAAGTGCAAGGCCAACGTCATCACCATTGATGACGTCATCGTTAGAATCAACTCTAATCACTCGCATTAAGTTTAATGATGATCCGGAGACATGCCTTCGTGATGGAGCGGGCTAAGGGGCCCAAGGTCGAGTGGAGGTGCCGCCGGCGCACCACGGCCGAGAAGTGCAAGGCCAACGTCATCACCATCGATGACGTCATCGTTCGAATCAACTCTAATCACTCGCATTAAGTTTAATGATGATCCGGAGACATGCCTTCGTGATGGAGCGGGCTAAGGGGCCCAAGGTCGAGTGGAGGTGCCGCCGGCGCACCACGGCCGAGAAGTGCAAGGCCAACGTCATCACCATCGATGACGTCATCGTTCGAATCAACTCTAATCACTCGCATTAAGTTTAATGATGATCCGGAGATATGCTTCGTGATGGAGCGGGCTAAGGGGCCCAAGGTCGAGTGGAGGTGCCGCCGGCGCACCACGGCCGAGAAGTGCAAGGCCAACGTCATCACCATTGATGACGTCATCGTTCGAATCAACTCTAATCACTCGCATTAAGTTCACTTTAGAAAGAAAAACTACTATTTTATGGTTTCGTCCATGTTCGTTACAGATCTTTCGTAACTAGCTACGTAAAACAGATTTTTTTTCTTACCTTCATAACCAGCTACGAAAACGGAAATAAAATGTCGTTTTCGTAGCCAAGTTTCGTAATCAGCTCCGTAAAGAGACTTATTTTACCCTTTTCAAACCTGGTTGTTTATTAAGAATATTTTGTTCACTTTCATACGTTTTTGTAACTGGTTACGAAAGATTAGTTACCGACGTGAACCAAACCATTTTTATGAAGGCTTCGAAGATGCATTTATGAATCTTCAACATTATAAAACAACACTTGGGGAGTAGATACATAATGATTCTAACGCTGACTTCGAAAATCAGTAACCTCGATAGTTGTTGTTTTTATTAATAAACACGTTTTTTACAACGTTTTCCAAAACTATGAATTTTTATATTCGTATGAAATCAAACAGTATTTTTTAAATATTTGATTATTCATTATGCCTAATTAATGATTATCATCATTTTGCGCATGTTATGCCGTTTTCTGTATGTTAGTATGCTAATGAATATATGACAGACACGAGAGATTATATCTTTTTACTTAGTTATATATAAAACAAAGTAAGTGATCATGTATTTTTGATTAAATTCAGGCCGAGGGTTTAGATATTTCTTTTTTGCATGATTTAATGGCAAATAAAAAATATTTCTTCATTATTTCGACACGCTATTTTTTTAGTAACCATGAAGTGGGTCTTATATTAAAAAGGGGAAGAGCTTAATGTAATTTCGAATGAGCAGCTTGTCTGGGGAATTACCTCTACCTTAGAGAAGACCACAGAGAAGAAGTACTTCGTAATTGTTTTTCTATGTTTCTGCTGGTGCGTTGAGCTGCCAGAGAGGTCTCAGTTGAGGAGGGTATGGGGTCTTTAAGGCAGGCAACGCATCAGCGATCCTTGTGGGGTTGTTGATGTCCATGGGCAGCGGTGATTATTTACATTATTTACCATCAGGTGACCCTCTCTTGTTCGTTTGCCCCCCGCTTACAAACAAGTTCGGGTTGTTCCAGTTTCATGCTATTACGGTTAATTCCTTTTCTTCACTCATCCTAACTGGTTCTTAGGCTGGATGACTAGTCCTTGTTCAGCATAAAAATAAGTTGAGTATATTTTCCTATACTACAGCTTCAGTTAAATTCCAGGGTCCAACGTGGTGTTCACGAAGACAAGCCGTGGTCGTCCCCTCCTGGTGATTGGAAAGTATAAGTTCCACATGGACAATTACCGCAGCATGGACGGCTGTAAGCGAATCTGGAGATGTTCCCAGAGGAAAGTGGGGTGCAAAGTCACCGTCGTCACGTACAACAAGACCCTCGTCAGTGTTAATAGCGCGCATATTCACTAGAGCACTGTAAAGAAAATAAAGTATCGTGTGCTTCAAGCTGGAATCCTCATATTTGAAATCATAATGAGAACGATGACACGACTATTTATGACTATTTTTTGGCATTGTCGAAATTGGTTGATATACTTTTTACTATGATTTCAAATATGAGGATTACAGCGCGAAGCACACAAAGTATCAGCCTATTAATGTCCATCTGCAGGGTAAAGGCCTCCATTTGAAATCATGTTTTTATTACAAAGATGGGCGTTGGGTCAATGCTAAATGCGGGTTAGTGATCACAAGCTTGGGTTGTGCTCAGACAAATTGACACACATTTTGTCAGAACCGAGAATCGAATCCAGGACCTCGAGACCATGACCTGGTTCTTAAACCACTATACCATCGAGGCGTTTTAGGCGAGGCAGAGTATAAAATAAATAATATAATATTATATACAAATCCTATACATTTTAGGTATTTTATACATTGCTAAGGCATTGTATAGAATGCTGAATAATTAAGATTTCCGGTAGCACATACACTATTGTATTATAATTTATTATTTAAGATGTGGAAACTGCAAATCAAATAAACGATTTCTCTTAGTCAATATTTCTAGATGAACATCGTAACTCTGGCTGTTTGATTCGTCTCCCTAAGCAAGCAAGGCGTCAAACTAAGTATTTTAATTTTTCCATACTTATAAAACTTACGTTGTAAATTAATATAAAGATTTTTTATCACTAGTAAGTTGTCTCTGACTTTGTGCATTTCTAATTCTCGTTGCCATTTCAGGGGTTTTCAAGTTTGAGTTGTCTACCCGCGGGAACCCGGTGCTCATAGTGGACGGTCACAGGTTCAATCGGGACCGGGAGCGGCTAGGCAAGGTCTTCTGGAGATGCGTGAAGAGGAACTACGGGTGCAGAGCGTCCGCAGTCACCATTGGAGAGGAGCTGGTCAGGAGAAGTTACTCTCACGCTCATGTTTAGAAATGCAGGCAGGATTATTCCTTCTTAATACCAACAAAAAAATAATGCAGGAAGGATTACTCCTTCTTAATACCAACAAAAAAAAAACTTCCTTATACAGACAAAAAAAAATGGTTATTTACCAAATGGTTTATTTTAATTTTGTTTACTCCTTGATTGTCTAACGGTTAAAGTACAGCATCGTGGACTCGAGGTCCTAGCCTCAAATTTTAAACGGTTTTTCCGAAAAGAAAAACTGGGTTTATGATCACCAACCCGCATTTGGTGAGGTTAATACCCATCTTTGTAACGAAACATGATGTTAATACTGTCCCATTGGAATTTGTTTATTAGGTATCATAATTTTTTTATGAACTGTTACTCAAAGACGAATCAAACCGTATGTGAGAAGCGTTTGTTGCGAAATAATAAAACCGTCCTTTTATAATATTAACCGTTAAAATATTCACTATCCCGCAGTATCAACGATTCAAGTATTTAGTAGAATTGTCATTTTGCTCGAATTAAATAATCTTATATCCGACTAGGTTTCGTATCTGACTATGGGGTGCAGGTGCATACTACCCTGATTCTCAATGGGCATTTTGCGACAGGAAGTAGGTACTTAGTGTATAGAGGCCAGTCGCACTCGGACTCCCTCATATCTCCGTTCATCCATTAAGGGCGGAGCATGCGCTAAGGCATTGACCATGTATAAATAAATAAAAAAAGGTTACGTATCTGACTGAATAGCAAAAAATATGTGAAGTCGCTAAAACGTAATAAAATGCTGCCGACATTACACTCATAATAATTCAGAAATATTATTAAATTCATTTTTGCTACAAGAACCCATGTTCAATTGTACATAGTATCTTGCTTCTTCTATAGTTAAATAAAGAAAAAGCATGGCCATCAGCAATAATCATACTGAAAAATGTGAATATTTTTATACTTCACCTGTGTATGCCTCACTCAGCCTTAAATCTCTTATCTAAGCTTTATATATGCTGCATTGGATTTAATGCAGTTATTTCTTCATTTTCTCAGCTTCATCATTGTATATTTTCCATATCGGTAATTAGCAATAATAATAGGCTACCGCTCAATGCAGTTAATTGTTCTTAAGTACATAGTACTTACCTACATATTTGTCATTCTTGTAGGAATAGTATTATTATAAGGATCGTTGCAAAGGAATCACTTGATGAAAATGGAGAATCTCTTTGTAACTTCCTCCAAATGGGATCGAATTTATAAATGTTTATAGAGAAGTCGCTCGAAATGGCAAAGTCAATAAATACAGAGAATAATATTATTGTATCAATTTAGTTAAGTTATATCTTGTTATTAAAGGAAAATTAATTTTAGCATTATATTAATTCAAAATATGTTTTATCTTTAACATTCATATAGTTTTTTGTTTAATTTTATATTTAAATTAACATTACTATCTACAGAAAAGTAATTATAATTTCTTAAAGTAAATTTTTGCTTGTTTCTTATTCCGCTTAAATTCTCACTTAATATTCCTTAAAATTATTAAAAAAAATGTAGAAAAATAATGCTGTCTTAAAACTTTTTTTTCTCAGATGAAATATACATCTCATCTAAAGGCAAGACTCAGGTGCTAGTGGTCCGAGGTGACAGGTTCCACAAAGACAGAGAAACCCAGGGGAAGGTTTACTGGAGATGTGGGAAGAAGACCTCCGGATGTAAAGCAACTGCGGTCACCATTGAAGGACAGGTGGTCAAACTGAATGAGTTACATAACCATGAGAAACCCATATACCGCAGATATGTAACGCAATAGAAAAAAAACCGGCTAAGTTTTTTTTCAACACTCTATCATTTATGACTATTAAAAATACTTCTTACTACAACTCGTTCAAACCAATTTTCAATGAGATTTTGCATGGTAATGTATAATATATTTTTTTTATCATTCTCTTATTTAATAAGTTACAGGGGGGGGGGGGCACTTTACTAGTTTGGAAGTAACTCTTGCACAATCTATTCACTTGCGAAAAAAATATTATTAAAAAAATCAATTTCATTTTTGTGGACCTATCAACAGACACCCAACACGTTTAATGAAAAAAAAATAGTTTTAATTTGAAATATGTTTATTTTTATTTTTTACCCTTATACAGATTTGAAAGAATGTTTATGATCGATAAAATACGTATAATTATAATTTTTAAAAGAAGAATTATTTCTTTCTTTTTCGTTCTGTCTTTAACTTTTACCCAGTATTTGTTAAAATTATTACCAAATGGATTAAGAAGGCTGTGTGTATCATGCTTTCTTTGCAGATGAAATATACATCACATGGCAAGGCAAGACTCAGATGCTTATAGTCCGAGATGACAGATACCACAAAAAAAGGAAAGGTGAAAATGGCAAGATTTACTGGAGATGCGGGAAGAAGAACTTTGGGTGTAGAGCAACTGCGGTCACCATCCACGGAAAAGTGGTGAAGCTAAATGAGTCGCATAACCATGGGAAGCCCATATATCGCAAATATGTAAAGCAATAGAAAAAAAATACAGATTTTTTTATCGTCATATACTTGAATTTTATAATATGTTTAACCTTTACACAGTTTTAATTTGCTCATTATTATTTTTGGAAGTAAATTGTTGTACGTTTTTTTATTCCGTCTTAAACACACATTTGTTAACACGGTGCGGGCAATGAAAAGTATGTGCCTCTCGCTTGTGCGTTACGATTATCTCTATGTTTAAAAGAGTTATATAGAGACAAATATATATTTCAGATTGTGGCCAAAATTGTTGGCGCTCCCCATCAAAAAATCACGGCGGGCCTACAGACAATTACCATGCCCTTGAGATAAGAGGGAAACGTAGAAATTGTGCAGGGTGCTACGAAAAACTGAGGAGGACCTTCAACAGTACCCAAACAAAAAAGAAAGTGAAAAAAATTAAATCATTCTGCAGAAGATGCAACCAACACCTTTGTGGGGCATGTTTTAACGATAAGCATTAATTAGCTCTTAAATACCTAAATACATTTTTCATTTCCTTCATGATATTTTATTTTCGATATTACCTTATTTCTGTCTGTCCCGTCATTATTGAAAATACTTTTTAGTGCGGTGCAGGTCATTATTGGCCTGCCAGTTTCGATTGTTTATTTCTCATTTCCTATTTAACAGATCCCGAGCATTCAAATCAAATCAAATCAAATCAAATAGTTTATTGCATGTCACAGGTAACATAGGTGTTGAGTACATGATAAGTGCCTATGTGACGCCCTGCTAGGGCATAGCAAACATAAGAAGGTCGGATTCAAGGTCATTGTCACAGAAAAAAAAATATGTAGTCATCATGTTTTTCCAAAGTTATCGAACTTTAATCCACTCTAGTTCTGGTGTGGTGGTATCTTTAATTTTAAGGCTGAATCATGACGCCTTTAAATTTTCTTAACAGATAAAATATACATCGCTTCACAAGGCACGACTCAGGTGCTAGTAGTCCGAGGTGACAGATACCACAAATCGCGGGAAAATAAAAATGGGCAGATTTACTGGAGCTGCGGGAAGAAGAACCATGGGTGTAAAGCAACGGCGATCACTTTTGACGGGCAGGTGGTCAAAATGAATGAGCGGCATAACCATGGGAAACCAATATATCGCAGATTTGTAAAGTAATAGAAAATAAAATACATAATAATCCTGCGATATATTAAAGTACATTTTATATATCGCAGATATATAAAGTAATCATGGTCAAAGCGGACCTCGCATAGAAACGTGATAAACGCTAGGAAGAACAGATATATGTATAAAGTAATAGATCATAAAATACATAATTATCGTTTATATTTGTTATATACCTACTTTTTAACATAAATTCAGTTTTTGTTTGATTTTAAAGTCATATTAAGTTTAAGATCGATAAAAAATAATTATATTTTTTGAAAATAAATTGTTGTTTGCTTTTTTGTTGTCCTAAACTTGCAATCAGTATGTATTTGTTTAAAATGTTACTGTAAAAAGTCATTCTTTTAAAAAGTTTAAATAAATGGCTTGGACTAACACACCAATTGCCTAGCCCCAAACTAAGCTCGAAGCTTGCACTATGGATGCTAGGGAACGGATAGATAAACATACTTAAATACTTAAATAGACATCCATGACTCGCGCACAAATATCGATGTTCATCACACACACATTTGCCCCAAGCGAGATTCGAACCCGCGACCCTTGGTTTAAGAGCCAGGGTCTCTAACCACTGGATCAACGGGCCTGTCAAATCTTCTTTAAAAAGTTTTTGTATAAACAGAAGACTTAGAGCCCCCGCAAACTACAAACTTTCTGACGGCGGATAGTTTGGTCGGCTTGTTAATCACACACAGTATCGGCCGATAAAAAAGTTTAATTCATACTGATTTAGAAGCCGACCAAACTATCGGCCGATAGAAAGTTTGTAGTTTGCGGGGGCTTTTAATCATCAATTGGTAACTGACAACATGATTCATTACGTTGACTAATCTTCTTTACAGATGAAATATACATAGTTTCCAAAGGCAAGACTCAGGTGCTAGTAGTTCGAGGCGAGAGATTCTACAAAAAGTGGGAAAGTGGAAATGGCAAGATTTCCTGGACTTGCGGGAAGAAGAACGGCGGGTGTAAAGCAACCGCGGTCACCATTGAAGGCAAGGTGGTGAAGCTGAATAAGCTGCATAACCATAAGAAAAGTCAAATACGTGAAGCTGGGTTAACTCTTTATAGTTGATTATTATTTGTTAATTCTTCAATCAACCCGCTGAATAATATGCTTCCAAAATAAAGTTTAGTATTTCTTGAATGTTTCTTTAATTTTAAGGATCTCGGCACTACATTTTTCGTCTATTGTAAGAGGAGAGATTTGTATTTTTGTGGGTAACGAATGTCAAAAGATACAGGACCGTTTAAAAAAAAAATTTTTTTTCATTATAAAAATGCATTGAGTAACAAGCCTATATTAATTAATCTACACTCATGTTAGCGGAAAGATTTGGATTTTTGTATGTATCGAATAAACTCAAAAACTACTGGATTTGAATAATTATTCAAACAAACAAAAAAAACAAAATTATTCAATTACGTTACGCATGTTACATTAATGAATAATTATTCAAATCCAGTAGTTTTTGAGTTTATCCAGTAGTTTTTGAGTTTAGTGAAGCTAGCCAACAGTGAAAGAATTATAATTCTTTCACTGTTGGCTAGCTTCACTATCTCCGGTGAACATATACTTTTGATCCTGGATGTGTGTGGGGAAGGGGGGGATAATTGAAAACAAAAAAAAAAACGCGCGTGTGGAAACCATATGCGGAAGGCTAGATAAAAATATTTTTATGTATCTGTTTATGTCTACCCGTGCGAAGCCCGGTCTGGTCGCTAGTCTATAATAAAATGTAATTTGGCCTCAACACTATTTTAATGTTACAGTCCAATGGATACCGAGTCGCTACAAAAAGAAAATGATGCTAATGGTCAACGGGTACACTTTCTCGGAGTACTGTCCGAACTACTGGTACTGCACTAAGAAGAGAGAAGGATGCCCCGCGAGGGTCCGTACCCTGGGGGACCAGACGTTGAAGGATATCATAGGGAATCATGACCACGAGCCCCCGAAGTACCATGTCACCTCTGATGGACAGTACATCAAACTTGAAGGCTGAATAAGAAATGTTGACTACTCGCGGGATCAATGTTGAGTTCGTCTACACAAATTGTGCTTGCGTAACCTATATTTTTCATGTAGCTGTTTTTTTTTATTTCATGTATTCTTTCATGTATATTTGAAACATTTAGTTTTCGTATCTAAGCTAGGAGCAGACAGAAGGTGGTTTTGGTTTGTACTAGTTGTGTGTTGTAAAATGTTTTGAATAAATAATAATAATTCTTACATTTGCCAGGTCTTTGACTAGATCTGCATTTAATAGGACCTGGTAGATGTTCACTTTTCAATTAAGATCAAGGGAACAAAAAGCCTCTGCCCTATTGGCTTTGCCAATAAAACCAATATATGTAATAACCAAAAGTTACCAAAAAGCCTCTGCGCCATTGGCTGGATTTAAATGACGGGGTCGACTCGAAATTTTTCTATGCAATTCACATATGATAATTATTGTGCCATTATGTTTATTAATTATATCGTATCGGATCATAGATGTTTTATTACATATCCTACTAACTTAAAAACGTAGACTTAAGAGAATAAAACCATTTATCCGTAATGTCCACAAATGTGACTGATAGGTGCCTCTCAAGTTTTAAAGTATTTGTTAAATCGCAAATTATGGTGCAGAATGAGTTTTCGTCACTTGGTATTTTTAAACTTATTGTTAATTTACTACTTTTGGGTAATTATTATGTTCACGAAATTCTGCATCTTCTTGAACAAAACTAACAACCTTTTGATTGTTTCAGACATCGTTACTGCGATACTTCGCGCTCGCTTCGCCCGGGAGTCTACCAACATCTACATCGGTGGGCACAAGTACTTCAGGCATTCCCGTTCCCTCATCGGCGACAGAATCAGGTGGACCTGTTCCAAGAAACACAAGCATAAATGCAAAGCATCAGCCGTGACTATTGATGGAGTTGTTGTGTCTACCACGGGACTGCACTCCCACACGTAAACACTCTCTCATCCTAGTGTTTATCATAGTCGCAACCATCGTAGACCCCAAGCCACGCTGCGACTATGACCTTGATTTGGCCAGCGTGGTTATTATATTGGTCCTCCTTAGACCATACAATGGAAACCAGCCATTTTAAGATCATAGTCGCACTCACACACATTAGCATATTCTATATGAAGACCACGGAACTTAGTCCTCTCCTGAGAGGTGGAGGGAGGCCACCAAGTTGGCCGAGGGATGGAGCTGTCGCCAGCTCTATGAATCAATGTATTCTTTCGTTTTTATTTCTTCCATTTTTCCTTGATTTCACCGGAGAAGACTGAGTTACTTCGTCACACTGTAGAGTTTCTTTTTCGTATGCAAAGATATTTTTAAACGAACTCGTTGTTTTGACAACAGCCGTAATGTTATAAAGAGAAGTTATGTATTAGAGTTCTAAGTTCACTTGGTGACTTGAACATATGCGTGAATTAATTTAAATGAAAATATTAGTTGATTTAGACTTGGAATTGCATGTTGAAATAATTTTACTAGATAGAGAGTCATAAAACACGACGATATGCTTGTACCAAATATTGGACCAATTAAAAATGTGATTGTACTAAATCACTGGCTGGGTAAATGAAAGTAGTAAAATGCTACGACGATAAAGACGATTTTAATCTTAACAAAATGAGGCAGAAATGTTGGTAGTTTATGCATGTATCCTGATAGCGAATTGATAATTGAGTTGTTAAACGGACCCTGACCAAAAATGTGCATTTCATGGCCTTATTAGTTACGCAATTTTTGATGGTTTGAAGATATTAATAAATTAAGAGAGGATTATGGTTTTCAAAATTCCGGTGCTTGGGTAAGAAATTTAAATACCTTTTAGGGTCTTATAGAGTTAAATATTATATCTTTTATGAAAACAAAATAGACTGTTTGATCAGATCTAATTGTTGTAAATTACATTACCTACTTCTCGCTAAATTGTGTCTAGTTGGACTCGAGTTTTGGTCTTTTCATGTTTTGAATACATTTTTATATAAGTCATATCTTGCTTATTTTATAGTTGGTAGTAATGGTTGAAATGAAAATCTTTACTGACTTGTTTTACTAGGTGTGGCTTTTTCCTAATTTTTGTAAAATTAGGTTTTTACGTTTGTTGAAAATACAATTGAGGAAATAATTTTGTACATGTCATTCATTGTAATTTGATAATTTCATTATTTGAATAATTTAATTGTCTGCAGTTAACTTTATTTCATTTTTTACAGTTGCTTTGTGTGCAATTGTTCAATTAAGCTTTTTAATGATTTGTTATCTACGTGTGTTGGTCTTCTTATTTTTTTTTTATTCGTCTGTTTACATTGGTATTTGGTATTTACAAATTACATTTGATTGCTTTTATAAGAGGTCTACCAAGACTCTCGTCTACTCTGTACACGAGTTAGGTATACCTACTCGTATTCTATGTCGGGGTATACGTTGTAATAATAATCTTTTTAATTTATATAATTGATAATCCGCTTTAAAAAGCGAAGTTAATGGATTTTGATGTTTCACTATAGACAGATATAAGAATTTTAAATTGGTGATATTGTATAGAAATAACTGGATTCGAATATTAGTGACCTTGTGTTAACAAAATTTTTTTTTTGCTCTGTTTGTAAAATATCTGATTGATTAAAGACAAATTAATCCAAACGTAACGCACACAGACAAAATTAAGGCATAGGACAAAATATAACGTTCATATGATGAATGTTTGAGTGGGATAAATAGGTAAGTGTTTGATTTGTTTACATGTTGTGTTTGCAACAATATTTCACATTTATTATTGTATAGACAGCAATCATGAATTTGTGACTTTTATCTGTTTTTGTAAACATACATACCTAATATTCCTGTGGGTGTTAAGTGATAATTACACATTGGTAATTTAAGTGGTATCAATTGAATCTTGCATTATTTATAAAATAATTATTTTCCTTGTCTACTTAATTTGTTTACTATCAAAGCATATACATTGCCAATCCAAAAGTATTAATTATAGTTAGTTTTAATTCCTGTTTGTTAAGTTTTCCTACGATATTTAAAAATTATATAGGTGTGCATTAAAATTTAATATATTTTTATACTATTTAATGTTAATAATAATGTTTTAATAATGATATTTAGACATTCCAATCAATAATACAAATACGTTGTAAGTTTTGTTAATTGTTTATTGAAAGAAAGAATATGTTGTGGTAAGATTTATAATGTTACCTACCAAAGGAAATCTTTTCTGTATAATATATTATGATATTTATATAAATGTAAGTTAAATGGGATTTGGAAACAATTTTGGAACGAAATGTGATCAAAATTTAAAAATAGTTATTATATAGTTGATAAAAAATAGTTAGAATTAAGTATATTCATAATTATGATAATAAAATTATTCTTGACTAAATAATATATTATAATTATGCCTTTCACGATAATTCGAATTTTACACGAATATGATTAGAGGAGCCAAAACCATTTTCAATTTATTTATTAAAGACAATCTATTGTAATTGTTATTTTTCATTTTCATGCTGAATGTCTTGCTACAGTGTCGTTACACTGTAGTTACCTACCTACTTTTAATTATCTGAATGATTTAGCCTGCCTCGAATCTCAGAAAATTATATAAGATACCTTTATGTATCATTGTTCAAAGATGCTGACTGCCACCTGATATAAATTCAGAAATTTCACTAACGTAAAAATGTTCTTTTTCGTTTTTCGACAAACATTATCAGTGTTTTCTCAAGATGTTAATTTGTTTTTAATCCATCATCATGCTAGCGCTTCTCCCAGTTCCATTCTCAGCCATTGCCGCGGAGGCAGGGTGCTTTTCGACTATGATCCAGAATTGTACGTTTATAATAATGAATCTTTTTTTCTTTCAGCTGGGCAAATGATTAAACTGCAGTCTGGAATAGAAGTCCTCTTGTTGAACGGGCATACGTACAACCGAAGACGCCCGTCTTATCTCAACAGATGGCGTTGGTACTGCACTAAGTACCACAGGGGATGTAAAGCGGTACTGGTCACCAGTAAAGACCTGGTCGCTTTAGAGTACAGCGGAGATCACAATCACCCACCCCCTAAGTACTTTAAAGGTGCTTCTGGAGTTTATTTCAGAATATGATTTCCATTTTTTCTCATGGTCTATAAGAAAAGTTTAATAAAGTCAAAGCAAAGTCAAAGATACCCTACTAGTTCTTCGAGGTAAATGGCCTGCTGAGAAGAAGTGCCGGAAGAAACTCAACAGATTGTCTTGAAAGTAAATTTTGTATATATGGGTTCAAAAATGAATCAGAATTTATGCGTATATTTTAAATTCAAAATTGTAATCATTACTTTGGTTGTCAGATTACAAAATCCTATGTAAGATTAAGTCGTAGTTTAAAATGCATTTAAGTGATTAATTTAAAAAATATAGACTGATTTGTTTGTTGCCAAAGAAAGGTTTCTAAAATGTAGTCTTATTTATTTTCAAGTTAAGTTATACGAGCATGTGCCAATAGTACAACTGTAGTGTAACAAAGGAAAAATCCAAGTGAAACATTGAGTTAGTCATTGAATCCCCAAAGGAAATAACCATTAATTTTATTGCTAACAAAACTTACTTACTATTGAAGCGCAGCGACCCAAAATGAGTCTTGGCCTCCGATATTTTTTTTTTCCATTGTTAACAAAAAGTTTACATTAATTTGAGCGAGTGAAATATATATATTGCATACAAATTTTCCTATTTATTTTTAAATAATTACATCCTTACCAGTAGACTTTTGCGCTTTTAGTGTGACTTTAAGAAGTTTTTTCATAAGTTTTCCTTTTCTCGTTTGTACTAGACCAAAGATAAAGTTCCTGTGACCACCGTCTGTCTTTTTATTTTAAAAATACAAATACGACTCATTTTCTTATATTTTCCTCGCAGGGGAACTCATTAATACACTATAGCTGCAGCCACCCCTTCAGCCGTGTGTGGGGCTCGAGACTCGCTCCCACTATCCAGCATTATTGAGTTGTTCTGTGAATCATCCCACAATACCTTCGTCACACCATTCTAGAGAGAGAGACCAGTGCTCTTTAAAACTGATATAATGATAATATGTAACGGGACGAATCGCGCACCTGATGGTAAGCATCACGTCACGTCAAGGGGCGTAGACAGAAAGAAAGCTGGAAACTTATAAGCGCTTACAAGCGCTTGTCAGCGCTGGTCCGTTACTGAGAAAGGATGCAGGTTGAAGGAGACCAGGGAAAATGTTTATTAATTTTAAATGGCAGCGTCCAGCGCCGTTAGCGCGTGTTGAAGCTTGTCGGAACTTGTTGGCTCCGTTCAGTGCTTATCGGCGCGTGTTCATATATTTTACCAAGCGCTGTCAAGCGCCGGTAAGCGCTTATAAGTTTCCAGCATTCTTTCTATATACGGCCTAACTATAGACAGTTCAGTGCTAAGCCGTAA
Organism: Nomophila noctuella; assembly: GCA_958496325.1. Lineage (NCBI taxonomy): Eukaryota > Metazoa > Arthropoda > Insecta > Lepidoptera > Crambidae > Nomophila > Nomophila noctuella. Next base: position 13,000,833 of record OY292491.1, read on the forward strand.
CTTAAATGTTATTGTTTGCCACCGCCCTGCACCTGTCATATCGAGAAAGCAGGGGATATCTTGCTTCTACAATTCTACATGTTTAATATAATTAAAAATAATTGCATGATAAACTAATTAAAATTAAGTATCATGTGTAGTGTGATTAATAGGTTATGTTTTTATCTATTAATTTGTATTCTTGCAGGTGAAATGGTCCTGATGGCCAGAGGCGGGTACTCCCTCAAGCTGGGAGAGTATTTGTACAACAGAAAGCAACCGGGGAAGAACAACCAGTGGAGGTGGTACTGCACGCGGTACCACAAAGGCTGCAAGGCCGTGGTACTGACAACGAAGGCATACGAGGCCACGGAGTACCTCGGGGAACATATCCACTTCCCACCGAAGTTGTACCCTTCTGAATCGGGATTTGTTTTAATTTGAACATGTACTTTTGTAGGGTCTAAGGTTGTATGTAGTTAATTATAACTTGTTCCGTAGCTACATGTAGTCTATGATATTAAACTTCTTTCATTCCAATCTAACATGTAATTTCTCTTATGTATGTGTTATGAAATAATGATAAGGACAGATTCTATTCCTTTATCTTTCGTCTTTAGGAGGGTGAAAGACTGCCTCCGTGTGGAAGTGGTTAGTTCGTTTGAGCCCAGCGCTATAACCACGACACCGCGGAGGTCGAGGGTTCGAATCCCGCGGGAACACAACATAGTGTAGGTTTTTTCAGTTTGATTAGGACATTGCAGGCTTGAATCACCTAAATGTACGATAAGAATGATGATTCCGTGCTTCGGAAGGCACGTTACGTTCCGTTGGTACCGACTTTTATCCATAAACCATTCCCATTTATATTAACTATTAATTACGTTTATTTTCAGATGTGGTGTTCGAACAAAATTTTCGTACGAGAATACTTAAAATAGGCTCAAATAGGTATATCAAAGACTACTGTTACGGTATCAAAACTAGATGGCGCTGTTCTAAGAAGAACCACGGATGTAAGGCGTTTGCGTTTACCATAGACGATGTAGTGGTGAAATTAGGAAGTTCCCATAACCACCATTACGAGACGTAGGAGGAATGAAATTTATATAACTTCTTCAAAGAATAACAAAAAAGAAAGAGAAAAAAAACATCTTATCAGGAAACAAGTGGGTTTAGAACTCACATCCTTCACACGATGAATTCTTTTTGGTTTTTGTTACATTTATTAAACTACTAGCGGCAGCCCGCGACTTCGTTCGCGCGGATTTTGGTTTATCCCATGGGAGCATAATCGGGATATCCTATTACTTAAGTGAGCCCAGCCCTAGGGGACATAGGATTTTAAGTCAAGTAAGTCAAGTCAGCCCATACCCTGCCTGCATACCAAATTTCATCAAAATCCGTCCAGTAGTTTCAGCGTGATTGACGGACAAACATCCAAACAAACAAACTTTCACATTTTGTATAATATTAATAAAAAAGGTAATAGGTATATAAAGCTTTTATTACGATCAGCCGGGTACGCACGAAATACATATTATAGTGCACAAGTGAGTGCGCAAGCACAGGTGCACTCCTTATTCCTTCACTCTCATAATTCGGTGGGACAGCAATCTGACACGACCGTAGAGAGATCAGGCGCAGGACCAACGACTTAACGTGCCTTCCGAAGCACGAAGGAGCTCGAGATTAAATTTTTCGGTCACCCATCCGATGACTGGCTTCTGCGAACGTTGCTTAACTTTACCAACCGCAGGCCGAGTGCGCTAACCACTGCGCCATCGAGCTCCTCAACTACAATTTGAATACTGAACATTTAAGTGCTCAAATGAAATAAAGACTAAGTTAAATAGTATAAAACAGCCGTCCTTTTTTTTCGAATTATAAAGATTTAACGCAGGAACCGTCCTAGTCTACCAATTTCTCAATTTTTCAAGATATGTGCTTTTAACAACAACCCATTTGTCTTATACAGATCAAATTGAATTTATTACGACATCACGAGGAAAAATACTAATATTTGGTGATCAGAGATTTGTCAAGGACTACAGCAGTGGCGTGAAGACAAGATGGAGATGTATCAAAAAGGCCGGTGGGTGTAAAGTGTTCCTGTTTACCATCGACCAGTATGTGGTCAGAAGTGGAGGTCTGCATAATCATTAATCTCTGGTGTCACATGGGGAGAGTAATACCCTGGTCCTCCAATGGAAGAAATAGTGAGTGTACCAAAATTTTAGTGGGAAGGGGAGTAGTAAAATAATAAAATAATAAATTTAATGAAGTTTTTTTTTACATAAATGGTGACAAGTTTAATAAAGGTCTCTATTGTTCTGGCTATAGCGGCCAGTCTTAGTGATGAGCGAACTATACAGTATATTGTACATAGTACAAGTCCAAGTTTGGGGCCAGACTCACTGATTCTGAAAAGACGCAAATCAAGAGAAAGAAATTATATATTTGATGGAAAAGGCAGTTAGCAATTCAAAAAATATGAAGCTTTTAAAAAAAATCAATAACCATAGGAGCAAAGCCGCAGCTGGAAAGGAAAACTGATTTTATAATAATTCAATCAATTGCACATAATGACGTTTACTTCATTTCTGAAATTAACGGGTATTTTTAAATACATATTACAATAATCAAATGTGTGATAAGTTTTAAAAGCGTATATTTTATTTACTGTGTTAATCAAGACTCTTCCTCGTCATCCCATCCAGTGTATCTATTCAACACAGTGACTGTTTCAGTTAAATTCGTTCAGAACAAGTCTGGAAAGATGTTGGCAATGCTTGGAGGGTACACTTACTACTGCGGCATCAGGGGTGCGACCAAGAACATATGGCGGTGCACTCGCTGGGGCAACTGCAAGGCCAGGCTCATCATGACGATCTGCGGCGACCTGGTCGATGCACATCTAGAGCATACGCACAATCCGCCCGTGTGTGTCATCAGAAATGGCATCTGTTACAAAGTCTGAAGGTTTAATATCAGTTGAAGTGTCATATGAAGTGATGTGAATGATTTTTATTGAAATTATTTGAGACATTAGATTGTATCATAAATGAATGTGATTATTTTAATTTTCGTCTTGATCTGTTTACTTCCCTTACTTTTTTAGTTACATTCATGTAAAAATTTTTATCTTTATAACATTAATAAAAAGGTTTTATTTGAAATTAAATTAATTTGGTACAAAAATATATGACCCAAAAGGTACTAACCCTACCTGCGCTTTTGAATTCTCACCAGCACTCAGTTGTACAGCTTACAAGTGACGGTATAGAGCTGAATATTATTATTTTATGCTCTTATATCGTCCTATATACCTCACCTGGTGGTTCATATGACCCATCCATTTTTTACATGGGCCTGTCTAATGGTCCTATTGTTTATGATTATTAAGTTATAACCTTTCGGTTCTTCATTGGTTCTTTCTTCTGCTTTAGTGGAAGAGGCTTTATACCGGGAAAAAAACAATATATTTTGCTTTAAATAAAAAATATCTGACTTATCCATTTCGCAGTTATATGGGCAGTCAATTTGCAAAATAAGGAAGTATTAGTTGTAAATGGGTACAGCTTCTACTGCCAGCGACGGTTCAGCAAGTCTGACCAGTGGAGCTGCACCGCTGGCTGGAGTAACTGCAAAGCCACGATCATTATGGATAAGAGGAGGAGCATCATCAGAGCCAGTCTGGATCACTTCCACCCTCCCAGGCGGTACATTATCAAGGACAACATCTACATCAAGTTATAAGACCCGTTTGGGTTGATATATAAATTTAATGTCTGTGATTATTTATTGTTTCGTCTTAATTCTGTTTTCCCAATTTTTGAAGGTTCATTTAAGAAACATAAAACTTTTCTAAATATTTAAGAGTATTTTATTTACAAACATATCTTTGCCTCAAACGACAGTTTTGTTGAACAATCTCACTGCGGCAGTTTTTCTTGACGGTTACAACATGAGGATCTTCAAGAAACGTGCGCGTATTGAGTGCGTGTCTTCGGACTGGAGGGCCGAGCAGGCAAGGGTCGCTGACTGCTTACCTATAGATTCCTCTCCAGGAACTCGAAGAAGATGTAATTGAGGAATAGACATGTACGCAGTTGCCGTCCTTAGCCAATGAAAAAACATAAATGAATTATGTTAATCATGAAATCACACATCATCGTCGTTAGCAGTGAAGATGACGGCGATTTGATTTTAAGTTGAGGGTAGTTTTTGTAATAATTTAAATATGACAAGTGACGCATAACACCTGAGTCATTCCGTGAAACGTCGGGTTTTCTTGTTAATATGTAGTTTGAAGAATATACCGCGATTATATCCGTTTAAAAGTAGTTTTATTTCATGAGTAACAGTCGCGTAAACCTAAGAAAACATTGTATGTTTATCATTCATCAATTCTCTGATTTTGATCGTGAGCTTATTATGCTCACGATTCACGCTGTATTTATATACACACTTCTACATACTACATTTTAAAGTGCATTTCAAAACATACCGTTTTTTTACTTCCAGATCAAGTTCAAATATTTACGACATCACGTGGAAAAATATTAATGGTTGGTGACCACAGATTTATCAAGCACTACAGCAATGGCTCGAAGACACGATGGAGGTGTATTAAGAAGGGCAGTGGCTGTAAAGTGTTCTTATTTACCATCGACCAGTATGTGGTCAAGAGTGGTGGATTCCATAATCATTGATTATTTCATTTATATAACTAGCGACCCGCCCCGACTTCGCACTTGCATCTAAGTTTATCAGTGTTTCTCTACTATATTATGCATGTTTTATACATAAATGTAGGATGGTGAATGAATGCGACAGATAGCGTGCGAGCGAGAGAATGAATGAAATGACAGAATGACACAATGGCTACTAATAGGAGAGTTGATTGTGTAGATCATATTGTATTAATAACTAGTAAAGAGTGTCTTGCGCTTTTGCGCTTTCCTTTATTATATTCCTGGATCCTACATAAAAATCTACCTTTTAAATCACTCTATCTATTAAAAAAAACCGCATCAAAATCCGTTGCGTAGTTTCAAAGATTTAAGCATACAAAGGGACATAGGGACAGATAAAGCGACTTTGTTTTTGGTACACCAACAACAGTATTTATATTAAAAGTATTTGACAATGTAATTGTTTTACTACGGGACACAAATCTCAAATGAAGCAAATGTACGGGGTTCCGCTTAGTTGACCAAGAAACACCGTACAGGAATGTAGTTAAGAAGTAGTTGTAGTAGTTGGATGAGCACGTCGAAGAGAAAGACCGCCGTAGTTTAAGTAGTATTATGTCGAAGTTAAATACAAGTAAATAGAGTGGCAAATTTTCTTGAGTAGTGTCTGATTTGACTGTTAGTGACGTACTATTGGTTAAAATTAACTTAAGTTATAATGTAAACACAAAATTAGTTAGCGCGCGCCTAAATGTAGGTTGCAGCGCAGGCAAAACTGTATGTAGGGGAGACCGGGGCCGGTAGTGACATTTTTTTTTCAAACTGTCATATCTTTTCGTAGGTTTGATTGATTTACCTGAGTCTAGGCTTGTTTGATAAAGAAACTATCTAGGATCTTTATTCGAAATAAATGTTATGTTGTAGACTAATAGTTAAGACATAAATGTGTGATTTGTGGAAAAAAACCTGTGTAACATTCAACCCCGTGCTCGGGGCAGATTGTTACACTACATGGGGCAAGTTGTTACAATTGAAAACAAACGTATTGTATAATCTTTTACTATAAATAATTTATCAAAAATTGTTACTTTTCTTTATTTAAATAACATTTAAATAACATAACATATAAAAGCAGTCCTGCCTGCCTCATACCAAGGAAAATATAATAATGCATCAAAATGAAACGAAATTACAAAATTAATATTAGGCCTTCTACTTCGCAAAAACAAAATCCAGATAATTTCCTAATTTATAAATAGACTAGCGGGCGCCCGCGACTCCGTCCGCGTGGATTTCGGTTTCATACAAAATTTCATTCCCTATTTTATCCCCTTTGGGGTGGAAGTCATCAAAATCTCTTCTTAGAGGATGCCTACGTCATAGTTCCTATATGCATTCAAATTTTCAACCCGATAGGTTTTAAATTGACAAAGTTTCATTCAAATTTCAGCCCCTATTTTATCCCGTTAGGGGTGGAATTTATCAAAATAATTTCTTAAACGCAGCCTACGTCATAGTAGCTTTTTTAATGCAAAGTATCAGCCCGATCGGTTTAAAATTGACAAAGTTTCATAAAACCGTTCATCCCCTATTTTACCCCCTTGGGGGTTGAATTGATCAAAATCCTTTCTTAGCGGATGCTACGTCATAACATCCACCTGCATGCCAAATTTCAGCCCGATCCGTCCAGCAGTGGTTTGGGCTGTGCGTTGATAGATCATCTATGTCAGTCAGTCAGTCAGTCACCTTTGAGTTTTATATATATGTAAGATAGATAGATTATACGTATAGCTCTGCATTAATCAAAACTATTCTATTAGTATGTTATATACTAATATTATGTATTTTAATGTAATGTAGGATCTTCCTGTTACCGCAAGCTTTTTTGTTATTTTTTCTCTTTTCCTTATTGGCATAAGACTCATTTTCCTGATCTGCCCTCTTTCCGTTAGATTTTCCCCCTTTGGCAGATTTTCCTTTCTTGGATGTATTTACCTTTTTCTTGTTCTGTCTCAGTGCTTAAGCATTTTTATCATGCGTATCTGTTAAAACAACTGTCACAACCTACCCCGAGCAAATGTAACTTTTTGCCCCAACCCCAAATCTAAGCATACAAGGTTATGTAGTGAAAACATTTATAATTTTATCTGTAAAACCGAATATTCATTGCAAAGCGAAACCATTAGGGAAAACATAGCAGAAGAAGGGCACCTCTGACATTATGAAACATAGCTTGTAAACCAATATTACTAAAAGAGCAAAATTTTACTAAACTGCAATTTTAAGGGCAGCATGCGCAGGCTCCTCTCACAAAAACGCTGGCGACCCCGGCTCTCGCACCATGGTAGCCGGTGGTGGGGAGAGTATTTGGCTCTTTTTGACGTTCAAATTGCGCTCTCTGTTTCGCGGCCAATGTCTCTGTAACAACCTACCCGTGTCACATCCAGCCCCGGTCTCCCCTACGAAGGCTTGCCCGTACAGCAAACTAAGATAAATATGTATAAACTCATTTTAAATATTATTAATTAGAATAAGGTTTACTAACCATGTAGTTTATTTATTAAAAAGACCGGTGGTTATAAGTGTATCTTATTATAACCATCGATCAGTATTTGGTCAGAAGTGGAGCTTTTCATATTCATAAATCTATGGCCCTTGATCCCATTTATTATGGTTATTAAACTCTGAACTTTCGGTTCTTCGTTGATTCTTCCTTTCGCTTTTTATGGGTGTGCTTTAGCGGGAAAAAGACCTTTAATTTAAAAAAAGACTGACTCTTCGATTTTGCAGTTATATGGGCTGTCAATATGCAAAATAAGGAAGTATTGGTTGTTAATGGGTACAGTTTTTACTGCCAGCGACGGTTCAGCAAGTCTGACCAGTGGAGCTGCACGGCTGGCTGCAAGGCTACCATCATCATGGACAAGAAGAGACGCATTACCAGAGCTAGCTTGGAACATTCGCACCCTCCCAGGCAGTACATTATCAAGGACAACATGTATATCAAGTTATAAGACCCGTTTAAGATGATTCATGTATGTTGTGCTACATTTCTGCTGGTGAGTAAGGTTGCCAGAGCTCAGTTGGGGAGGGTATGGGGTTAAGGCCGGCACATCAACGATACCTCTGGTGTCGCGGATGTCCATGGGCGGCGGTGATTGCTTACCAACAGGCGACCCGCTAGCTCGTGTACCGCCTCTGACATAAAAAAAATCTTTAGGCAATGAATCAATTAATGCTAAATGCATTTTCTAAAAGCAAATTCCATAAACCTGGACTGTAACGATCAAAAGATCTATCTTGCGCTGTGTAATTTATAAAAAATAAAATGTACTATTCATACATATATACTCGTACAATTCGAGTTATGACTATGTTTATATTTGAAAAAGAAATACAATAAACACGTCAAAATATTCCAGTGACTTACTGATTTCTTTGAGCAATATTCATCGTCATCAAACCAAACTCTACCCTTTATTCATGTTCGGTATAGGTACTAGGTTCACTAGGCGATCTAAAAAGACCAATGCATGTTGATTGCCTAGTTGGATAGGCTGGTTCACACATGAATAAGGAATATGTTTTTACAAAAAAAATACAGGTCTTATTATTAATATTAAAATACAATGTTACAGTGAAATGGGCCCGCGGCATCGGCGGCAAAGAGATCTTGATCATCAACGACTACACTTACTACTGCCAACGGAAGCTTCAGAAGACCAACAATTGGTGTTGCACCAAGAACGGCAAGTGCAAAGCCAGGGTGATCGCAACTAAGGACAATGAGATCCTTCGAGGTTGGATGTATCACAACCATGAGCCAGGGGAATACGCTATAAGAAATGGAATCTATTTTAAGTTAGGTTAAGCCTATTTTAGAAAACGCGGAGAATGATTATGGCTTTAGGCCTATAGCTAACCCGCCAGCTTCCCCGGCTCCCAAGGCAATGGAGGGACACCTTCAGGATTTTAGCAGGTAATTGGGTCTCCTTTCTAGACCTGGAGTCCTGCATAACATTTTCCTGACGAAAAAAAAAGCCTATTTTAGAAGACTGCAATGGTCAACAAACTTCAAAACCCGCTTAGCGTGCTGACTATGAATATGCTTTAGTAAGTAAAAAAGATATGACGTGCAAAAAAATCCATGTAATTCAAATTGCAAAATAAACTACTTTGACTTTTACTATGATCAATAATTTCGATGATGCCCTCTTCCAGCATTGATTGCAATGGCTGATGTTGATGATAATGATGAAAAGAAACAGTTTGGAATTAACATTGAGTCCTTTCCAATAAAACGTACCTATATAATAACGACAAGGCTCTATTGAGATGCTGAGTTTTTTATTATGTTGTGAATCTAATTAATATTCCATTTGACTCTAAGAAAGTTCTATGGCATTCCCAATAGAAGTTTGGTTTCCAAACATTTTTGTCATTGTAAACCAATTAAAATAGTAATAGGCGGATGGAATCTACTTTAAAACTATTGAGTACTTAAACTTATTTTAAAAACACATAAGAGATTTATTTGTTATTAAAATGTACTATATTGTATAGAATATGTTTCCGTATTAATTTAAGTGTAAGTTATAATTATTAAATATGAAATATTGAAACGAAAACAGCGTGTTTTTTGGAAATGACACCTTATTTTGAAATCTGCATGTGTTGTGATTCTAACACTTACATACCGCCAGAGTTTAAACCTTATGAACCTCTTTGTCAAAATTCAATAGCTTCTCGTACTGTTTATTTAAATATGATGCTTTCCATAAAATTACTAGTACTTTTGCCTATTTAACACTCATTTTCACCATGCTTTCAATGAAATTCAACTTCTGACTTTCATTACTGTACCTAACATTCCAGAGTGCGTTGTGACCTGGCTTCTTAACCAACAAGGCAAGGAGGTGGGTCTCATCAACAATTACACCTTCTACTGCCACAAGAGGTACAAGAACACCAGCCATTGGAGCTGCACCAGGTGTGCCTGCAAAGCTCGCTTCACCACCAACGGCTGTAAGGAGGTCGTGAGGGTCTACTTGCAGCATAACCACGTTCCCGCGAGATACTTCATTCGAGAAGGCATCTGCTATAAATATTAAAAGTTCGTCATATAAGGTTTTGTAAGCAACATTCGTTTGAAAGTAATAGCTATTATGACTATGTCATTCCGAAGGTGTCGATTTTGTATTTCATATCTACACTATTTATAGTATCTCCAGCGATAAAACGTACAGAATCAAAAAATTCTACAGCATAAATTAATAATATCACGTTTACACCTTCTACTGCCACAAGAGGTACAAGAACACCAGCCATTGGAGCTGCACAAGGTGTGCCTGCAAAGCTCGCTTCACCACCAACGGCTGTAAGGAGGTCGTGAGGGTCTACTTGCAGCATAACCACGTTCCCGCGAGATACTTCATTCGAGAAGGCATCTGCTATAAATATTAGAAGTTCGTCATATAAGGTTTCGTAAGCAACATTAGTTTGAATGTCATAGCTATTATAACTGTCATTCCGACTTAAAAGATCTCCATTAGTTAAGGCGTCGGTTTTGTATTTTATATCTACACTATATATATTTATAGTATCTCCAGCAATAAAACCTACAGAATCAAAAGATTCTACAGCATAAATTAATAATATCACGTTTAAACCTTCTACTGCCACAAGAGGTACAAGAACACCAGCCATTGGAGCTGCACCAGGTGTGCCTGCAAAGCTCGCTTCACCACCAACGGCTGTAAGGAGGTCGTGAGGGTCTACTTGCAGCATAACCACGTTCCCGCGAGATACTTCATTCGAGAAGGCATCTGCTATAAATATTAAAAGTTCGTCATATAAGGTTTTGTAAGCAACATTCGTTTGAAAGTAATAGCTATTATGACTATGTCATTCCGACTTAAAAGATCTCCATTAGGTAAGGTGTCGATTTTGTATTTCATATCTACACTATTTATAGTATCTCCAGCGATAAAACGTACAGAATCAAAAAATTCTACAGCATAAATTAATAATATCACGTTTACACCTTCTACTGCCACAAGAGGTACAAGAACACCAGCCATTGGAGCTGCACAAGGTGTGCCTGCAAAGCTCGCTTCACCACCAACGGCTGTAAGGAGGTCGTGAGGGTCTACTTGCAGCATAACCACGTTCCCGCGAGATACTTCATTCGAGAAGGCATCTGCTATAAATATTAAAAGTTCGTCATATAAGGTTTTGTAAGCAACATTAGTTTGAAAGTAATAGCTATTATGACTATGTCATTCCGACTTAAAAGATCTCCATTAGTTAAGGTGTCGATTTTGTATTTCATATCTACACTATTTATAGTATTTCCAGCAATAAAACGTACAGAATCAAAAGATTCTACAGCATAAATGAATAAATTATGATAATTATTTGTGAATCTAGTCTTCGAACGAGATTATTTTTATCTTGCATTTAGTGTATAATAGTTTTGTTAAAAGTATAGGTAACTTTTTCTGCTTCTTGATCTACTTACAATTTGGGCAATATTTGCATCTAATACAGTATTGTGTGATATAAAGTATAATATACACAGTCGGGTCATAAGTTCTGTCACAACCTTATAATTTTGAGTTTTGAAGAGAGACCAGATTTTCTGCGACTAATTTTAAAAATAGAACATTTATTCATATCGGAAATAGAAGAACTAAATATTTTTATACATATTTGAATATGGAATGGACGATCAAAGACAATAGAGTCACGGGTTTTCCGTTGCACCGTTGTTGTAACGCATAGAAGGTGATTTTCAATTTCGTACAAAAGTTGAAAAAAGCGTCCTATTTCTTTTATTGTGCTATGAATCAATACACTGAAGTCTCGAGATTTCAAAATCGTAAAAGAAGCGGCAGACCTTGCTATTTTAGAAACACTAGCGGTCATCAGAGCAGTGAAGGCGTCAAACGAAAAAAATCCCGTGCGTAAACAAAAAACGCTAGCTCTCCAGCTGTGGCTACACAGAACCAAACTAAAAAGAGTGCTAAATAAAAACCTGAAACCACGTGCTTATCGTTACAAGACCGGATTTTTTCAAATGATCGTATAAAGAAAATTAAGCTGGAAAGATCCCGGGCTCTGTTACGACAGCACGCTGGAAAAAAAACTGCGAAATTCTTTTTTTGGATGTCTTTTTAGGGTTCCGTAGCCAAAATGGCAAAAAAACGGAACCCTTATAGATTCGTCATGTCTGTCTGTCTGTCTGTCTGTCTGTCTGTCTGTCCGCCAGTCTGTCACAGCCACTTTTTTCCGAAACTATAAGTACTATACTATTGAAACTTGGTGAGTAGATGTATTCTGTGAACCGCAACAAGGTTTGCACACGAAAATAGAAAAAAAAATAAAAAGATGGGGGGTCCCCATAGTTAGAACTGAAACTGAAAATATTTTTTTTCATTGAACATATACGTGTGGGGTATCTATGGATAGGTCTTTAAAAATTATATTGAGGTTTCTAAGCTCATTTTTTTCTTAAGTGAATACTTTGCGTGACAGACTCTTCCAAAGTGGAAAAAAGTGTGTCCCCCCCCTCTAACTTCTAAAGTAAGAGGATGATAAATCTGAAATAAATATATAATGTACATTACCATAAAAACTACCAACGAAAATTGGTTCGAACGAAATCTATTCAATAGTTTTTTAATACGTCAAAAATAGAATTTGTACGGAACCCTCAGTGCGGGAGTCCGACTCGCACTTGGCCAATTTTTTTTTAATGATAGGTTTAAATTATCACAAACAAAATGATAAAGTGTATGCCCGCATTAGTGAAGAAGCAAGCATGTGTATTTTGAGGGACCAGTGCAGTCTTCACTCTTACTCATTCATGATTTGCCCTGGACTCTCGTATTCAGGCATAACTGAGGTGTTTTTCGGTAAAAAAGGGGGAAAATGAAGGCCGTAGTATATCAAAATAATGTCCTAACAAGCGTAGTACAACCTTTATCTTAAATAATAATCAAGAACAGACATACGACATTCCAACAGGACTGTACACCGACTCATTTGGCCCGAAACACGAAATACTGGATCACGGCGCGCGGAATTGACTTCACCCGGCATGAACACCGGCTCTCTTCTATTCCACGTTTAAACCGATGGTACTACAAGTTATACCAATATTTGAAGGGGAAAGTCGGTACTTAACCTCACCAGAATTTGGTGTCTCTCCGAGCGTTTCTGGTCAAATCAGCGAAAGAAAGGTGAATGAATATGGTGCGTGCAGTGATGGCTGACTGTCTTCGTAGATTAAAGGCATCTGTCCAAAATGGAGGAGGATATTTCAAATGATGTTGATAAAATTATATTGCAAATTAAATAACCTTTCATTTCATATAAAATTTTTATGTATGTCTCCAAAGGTGTATCAATAATTTCCTAAAAAGTTTATGACAGAACTTATGACCCGACTGAGTATATGTAGTTTTGTCAGAAAATAGAAATAGTTTCCACAGTTCCTCATATAGAACATTTACTTTTTTAATTATAATGAATTTATTTAAATCATTTCCTCTTAACAGCTGAGATGATAATTTTCAGTCATGTTTTGGGATTATGAATATAAAATAAAAAGTAAAGACTTCCCAATGGTTTTTATTTTGACAAGCAATAGGTATCTAGTGTAGGTACTTGCTAGCTGTATGATGTTCGTGATACAAATTCTTTATCTGTTCATGTCTGAAAGGTTTATAATTAACTCCTGTATCAGCTTGTTGCATCAGCATGGCTTTAAGATTTTGGAATTTGTTAATCTTTGCTTTTATTTGTTTTAATAATTATACAGGTTTTGTTTTTATAGTGACGTGGATCCGTAACCGCAGTGGCCGCCCGTTGGCTCTCCTCTTCAACTACCCATACTACTGCCACAGGACCTTCAAGTATTCTAGTCACTGGTGCTGCACCAGGGCCAACTGCAACGCCAGATTCATTGTCGACCAGTACAAGGTCATCACCAAGGCTTGCTTGGATCATATCCATGAGCCTTCCAGATATATGATTCGGAACGGGATTTACTTCAGAATTAACAGTGTTTGAAAATTAGTCAACATCCTTTTGTTATGATTTTTTTTGTCGTTTTTTTATCTGTGATTTTAAACAAAGTTTAAGTACACTGAAGAGGTTTTAAATAATTTTAATTTTTAGTTGAGATAACAAATAAGTTATGTTTTAATATTTTCTAGTCACAAGTTTCGGCTGAATTGTCGATATTAGGTATGTGTACATCTTAATTATAAATTGTACTGGTTCCAAAGCGAAATATTTTTGTTCTTTTATTAAAGTTTCAATTTGTTTTTCGTTTATCAGTAATCTGTTACGACGATTTTATAGATTGTAGAAATGAGAAGTTGTGATCGGAAATATCATTAATATGTACCTACATTATAAAAGTAACGTAAACCACAAAATGATTAAACGTAATTTCTTAAACTAATGGTAATTTATTTATATAGTTACTAGCGGCCCGCCCCGGCTTCGCCCGTGGTACTTGTCCACAATTTATACATAAAAACCTTCCTCATGAGTTACTCTATCTATTAAAAAAAACCGCATCAAAATCCGTTGCGTAGTTTTAAAGATTTAAGCGTTCATAGGGACAACATGACAGAAAAAGCGACTTTGTTTTATACTATGTAGTGATTAAACGACAAACAATTAATGCTTCTTCAGCACTTTTTTTCACTATTCGTCGTCATTTGGCTAAGTGTAATTATGAACAAAAGTGAGTAAGGAACATTTTATGGGACATCGAACGTGTTTCAATTTTCTTTATTACAATCAATTAAGCGACTTGTTTTCTTTAGGTAATGAGATTATGAAAGTATATAAATAAACATTAGAAATTATTTAGTAATTTATATGTGGAATGAGTACGCGATTCAGAGATTTTCCTTCTTCAAAAATGGTTCTTAAGAAATAATCTATAGATTTGTTTTGTTATTACAGACTTGGCTGGTTTTGAAATAGAATTTGTTGAATCTTCGTGTTCGCCTAAGCCGTGTGCCCCATCTTGTATTACTAGTAAGTGTTCAATTGTATCTTTGCTACCATTTACAATGGCTTTTTCTTTTTATTACAGTTCGTAAGACTCGTCTTATTGGTTGTCTTGAAGCATCATCCAAAACAATATTTTGCTTTTCTTGCTTCTCTGTACTTATTTTTATTTTATTCGGAATAACAAAGTAAGATTGAACATTACATAACTGGCATAATAAAATTGGATTATGCTTTTTTGCGTACTTTTTGTAGAACTAGATGTTTTCAAATTATGATTTATTTTCAGAAAATAGAGATAGATACGAAGAATTTCTGAGCAAAAGCAGCGACGTATCATCAGTATGGCACTATTTCCTTAGGAATAAAAATAAAAGTGATGCGAAATGCAAAAAATGTCAAAGAATAATAAATTGTAAGCAAGGCAGTACCTCCGGCTTGTTAAAACATATGCGTTGCATACATAAGAAGTTATTAAAAACTCGCATAAAAAAGAGAACAAAAATTGCAACGTGTGATAAGAGTAGTGGCTGATGAATAATTGGATATGATAGCCGTTCTTAAAATAATTGATTGTGTTGTCGGAGGATTTAAAGATTCTTTAAGATATCAGCAATATAGTTTACGTATTAAATATTATTATTTTTAATTTAAACAAAAATTTCACATGTGAGATAGCCCAATGAACAGTGATATTCTTAATTGATAATGAAAGTTGTTTATTTTTATTTTTGGTATTGTGCATGCAGTGTGCACTAAATGTGCAAATTACACGTTCATTGAAATGTTTATATTTTATTTTATTGTTATGATTATAAAAAGTGTGTGGTCAGAAGACTGTTAAAAACAATTGAAACAAAATTTCAATTCCCCTATTTGAAGGTCTGTAAACATTTATTATTTGATAAGATTTTTTATTGGTTTCTTAAACATTTGGGTTTTGCGGTGCAATATCTTTCTTAGAACTAACGCAAAATTGCAATGATAAGAACTTTTTGTTTTTGTGAAAATAACCTACCGCTTTCTATATTATTTTCAGACATGGATGAATTTGAAGAAGTTTACTTTAAATGTGAAGATAAAGCATCAGTTTGGTATTATTTTCTTCGGAATAAAAACAAACAAAGTGGTAAATGTAAAATGTGTCATAAAGTGCTCAGTTGTTATTTAGGCTCATCGTCTAATTTATTAAAACACCTTCGAAAGGTACACAAATATATCATAAAGTCAAATTCAAAGGAACACTCATTATGAACAAACAAAAATAAATGTATTTATAAATAATGAAGATAATATAATGAAGAGAATCAACTACTTTTAACTGATTATTAAGTTGTTTTTTTTATTAAATAACAGGTTTCATATTTTGTGAAAAATTGTATTCTGTATTTTATCTTAAACTGTGATCAAAATACAATTATCACTTTTCACAGCTTTTATAATTTTTTTTTATTTCCACCTCAAAGTTCCTTATTACATACAAAACTAAAAAAAAATACCATGGAAAAAAAATCGTTGAGGCGTTGGAATAATTTATATTTTTTTAAATAATTATAGAGTTTTTTTTCTACTTCAGTGTGGTATGGATTACAAAGAACCAGAAGAAGAAAGCTCACAGAAGAAGAAGCTAAATTAAAGAAAAAAGAATACGACAGGAGGCGGAGGGAGAGAATTAAAAGTGACCCGAAAACATTAGAAAGACTTCGTGAAAGAGAAAGAATCAAATATTTACTTAAAAAAGAAAGGTTTCAAATGCAGTATTTACGTGATATGAGTTAGTAGCTAAATGCGAAACGAATTTTGGTGATAATTAAGTGGCAGGCAGGCATAGAAGACTATGCTAATGCAAATCTTAAAATGAATGTAATGCATTGAAAAAATGTGATCTGTCAACACGGGGTCAATGTTGAACAAACCCACTAAAAGACCATTCAAGGAAAATTATGTTACTGGATAAAATTTTTGTATCCTTATATTTTTTTTTCTGTCACTAAATGTGTTTGAAAATGAGTCTTAACTTATGTTGCCGTAATGTACCTACTTTGATAAAATTAAATATTAAAAATAACTAAAATAGTAATAAATACATAAGGAAGAAATTCCTAGTTAGTAATTCTATATAATCTCTGAGATGTATAGGAAATAGTGCATACTGATAAGTTGGCAAAATACTTTGTTTAATTTTATTTAGTTTTTTAAGAATTTACATACATAAATTTTACATTAAAACGTTTTTACTATTTAAGATTTCATATTATTTTGATTGTGACTGTTAAGTATTTGAAGATATGAAGTTACATATCTGGTTAGAACAAAAATACAATTTGTATTATAATTATTTTTACTGGAAAGTCGTTTTCGTAATAAGTTCTTTTTGTATTCAAATGTTACGGCGAAATTTTCGAAAATATTGTTATTTCATATCTAATTTTAATAAAATAAACATTGCCTAAACAAGGTGTATGTTATATTATATGTTTTATTCATAATTATTTATTTTACTGAACTAGGTTATATTTTAATGCAGTGATTATGGCACTTGAAAAAAATGCATTTAACACAAGTGAACATTTTTGTCTGCACATTAAACATCTTAATTATTCTAAGTATAGAAGGATTTCTTTGTTTTTTTTTATAATCTCTTCAAAGGATGGTCTTATGAACATTAAAACATTGTTTTTAATATTTTATGTTTCATCAAAAATGTCTTAACATATTTTTGTTTAATATTTTAAGGATTTGTTATGTGAATGTGCAATTTTGCAAACTAACGAACTAAGAGGCAAATAATTAACTAAATTCCCTTTTATTCACAGGACGTATGTCCAGTATCTTCCTATACAACACTGAAGGCAAAGAGATGTACATAGTGAACGGATACCCATACTACAAACGCCAGAGATACGTCAAGACAGACCACTGGAGTTGTACCAGCAAGACAAAATACGCCTGTAGTGCTCGTCTCATCACTAACAAGAATAATGTCATCATTAGAACCCAGTTGGTGCATAACCACAAGCCTACAAACTATACGATATGTAATGGAGTGTATAGTAAAAGGGCTTTCACGAAATCTTATCGAATGGGCGCGGACACTTGTTGAAGTGTTTGAAGGTTTTTGCAATATTAATAGTGACTAAAGGGGACTTAAACTGATAGCTGCTCGTATACTAATGTTATGAAGAGGAAATGATTGTTTGGTCGTAATGAATAGGCTCAAAGAGTACTGGACCGGTTTTAACATTTGCTTCATTAGCTACATTAGCCTCGAGTAACATAGGCTACATTTAGTTAAAGTAAAGTAAAGTAAATTTTTATTGTGTAAAAAATATGTGTGTACATAAATGTCATATTCAAATCGATAGATATTCCCAGACACCAGACTGTGGCGTCGCTGCGATAAGAAGCGACCGTCGCTTCTTTTTTTAGGCCCAAATTCGGAGCGGGTCCAAGTATGGCGAAGGCAAATCTAACGGTTATTATTATTTGGACTGGTGGGGCACGGCTTGGTCAGATTGAGCTCCTGTTTAGTCATTATCAAAGTTTTACAAAATATTTGTACAGTTTCGGGTACGGAATATTTTATACAGCAAATGTTAATGTAGTTTTGTAGTCATGTTGTAAATATGGATCATAAGTTACAATAAATGTTATATATATTTTTTTTGTTTTTGTTTCTTTTTTAGGCAATCTGCCGATACAAAACATTGAATTTCTTTTTTTGGCTTCATTATTTTTTGCTGCTTTTGTATAAACTATATCTGCCAATGATCTTGGGATATTGTAAAATTCTGAGGCTGTTTGTTCGATCCACGCGTTTATTTTGTGTGCATTAACTTCAATAACTGTTTATAATAATATGTAGTTTTGCCTTAATTCACTTCTAAAATTTTAACTTAATAATTTTAAGGTTAGAATTTTACGAAAGAATAGTTCAACAAATGTATGGTCAAATCGGACCCCGCCTACAAACGGGGTGAACGCTAAGAAGAAGAAGTTCAACAAAGGTAATTAAATTAAGATAATTTAATTGCACATGCTTTGCCAATTACCACATATTAGAACGAATGATGCCTGAACCAGGGAAAGAAAAAAAAGGTTTAACATTCATTAACTATTTTCAGATGTATCTGGTGAAATAGTTCGCAATATTAGCGGCAAAGAGCTTCTCATGGTCAATGGATTCCCCCACTACAGAAGAGATAGGTTAAAGAACACCGACCACTGGTGCTGCACCAAGAATAAGAGCAAGTCCTGCAAAGCTCGCCTGATCACGACGAAGGATTATTGCATCATACGAGCTGTTCTTGATCACAGCCATCCGCCACCTCTTTATACTGTCTCAGAGGGAGTTTATTACAGATTATAAAAAATATATTAATATAATATATAATATTTAATATATATATATATATATATATATTTTAAATATATAAAGCTGAAGAGTTTGTTTGTATGTTTGTTTGTTTGAACGTGCTAATCTCATTAACTACTGGTCCGATTAGAAAAAATATTTTTGTGTTGGATAGTCCATTTGACGAGGAAGGTTTTAGCGCCTCGCGGACGGAGTCGCGGGCGACCGCTAGTAAATATATTCCTACTAGGTACTTGATAATGAAGTCCCGGCCGATATCGGCCACGGCGACTGTTTGCAGCTCTGGCCTTACTTCTTACCATAGGTCCAAATCGATACAAATGCCCAGGCACCATCAGACTGTGGCATTAATTTGGTTGACATTGTGTAAGTTTCAACTCGCTGTCACTTCAATAAAAAGCAACAGTCACTTCTAATTTAGTCCCAATTTCGGAGCGGGTCCAAGTATGGCGAAGGCAAATCCAAACGTTAATATTATTCTGTCTGGTGGGCTTCGTCAGCTTGAGCTCCTGTTTAGTCATTATTAAAGTTATATTTAAAATACTTTAATCGCGATTCAAAAAGACTATCCAACACAAAAATATATTTTCAAATCGGATCAGTTATTCCTAAGATTACCGCGTTCAAACAAACAAACAAACTAACAATCTCTGTATTATTTAAAAAATATATATATAATGTAATATATGATATAGACCTATATACAGCAAATGTTAGATAATGCAGTTTTGTAGTCAACTTGTAAATATGGAGCATAAGCTACAATAAACGTTATATGGTTTTCTTTTTATTTATTTTCAGTCTTTGTGTAATGATGTCTAAACCAGGGAAAGAAAGAAAAGGGTTTAACAATTTTATATTATTTTCAGATATATCTGGTGAAATAATTCGCAGTGTTAGCGGCAAAGAGCTTCTCATAGTCAATGGCTTCCCCCACTACAGAAGAATAAGTTTAAAGAACACCGACCACTGGTGTTGTACGAAGAATAAGAGTCAATCCTGCAAAGCTCGCCTGGTCACGACCAGGGATTATTGCATCATTCGAGCTTTTCTTGACCACAGCCATCCGCCGCCGCTCTATACTGTTGAAAAAGGAGTCTATCACAGAGCATTAAAAAGTTAATAAGTGCCTTGGACAAACACACCAATTGCCTAGCCCCAAACTAAGCTCGAAGCTTGTACTATGGAAGCTAGGGAACGGATAGACATACTAAAAGAAGTTTATAAACATCTATGATAATATAATATATATATATAAACATCTATGACTCGAATACAAATGCCGATGTTCATCACACAAACATTTGCCCCTAGCGGGATTCGAACCCGCGACCCTCGGTTTTGTAGCCAGGGTCTCTGACCACTAGAAAAACGGGTCCGTCCAAAATAGAACTAAAAATTAACCTCACCACCAGAGTTTAAGACCGAGTGAAGTAGAACTTCATCACTATTGTGCTATGTTTCTGCTGGTGAGTAAGGTCGCCAGAGCTCAGTTACGGAGGGTATGGGTTTTTCAAAGGCAGGCAACGCCTCTGCGACTCTTGTGCGGTTGTTGATGTCCATGGGCAGCGTTGATCACTTACCATCAGTTGAAATGCTTGTTCTTTTGTCTCCCTATCACATATAAAAAAACCTATTAGTGGGTTATGGACCGATCGTGGTGACTACTTATTGTTATGTTTTTGGTCGGCGGTTGATGGACTCTGACACAAAAAGTTAGCAGCGGGTATACTCATGGTGAAAACGTCCACCGGTAGATGGCAACAATGATGAGAGTGATAGAAAAGTTGCAGTGGTAACGTGCTGAAGTATCGATTCGTTGTAGAACATTAATTGATGTAAAAGTCAATAAGTGTTCTAAAACTGACTATTTAAAGTGATTTTATTAATAAAGTTGTTCATATTGATGAATTTATAAATAAATATATATATTAAACTAAGATTGCAACATTATTTAATTAGAATATTTGGGGGATCGAATAACACTAGACCATTGAAGCGCTTTAAAGAAATAATTGTATAAGAAATAAAGCAATATTAAATCTTAAATATTTCTTCCAGTAACGTGGGCCCAAAGGTATACTGGCCATGATGTCCTCATAATCAATGGGTACAGCTACTACTGCGGTCGTGAGCTGAATTGCACCAATCACTGGTACTGCTCGATGAGGAGGTCTTCCAACTGCAAGGCCAGGGTCATCACTACTAAGGGGAAGAAGGTCTTACAAGCCAGGATGGACCATTTGCATGAACCACCTAAATATACTATACATCATGGGATGTACGTCAAGCTTTAGAGTTTGATTATATAAGTGAGTGATTATAATGCAACGCGAAATTTTAAAGTTATATATGTATATAAGTGAGATTAAAAAATCAATTGTACTTAGTAAAAATGCCCCGACACCAGAAAACTGGGGCATTATTTTGACTGACGTACGTTGGTTACTGAAGTTACTAACCGATGTGAACCGTTACTTTACAATACAGGACCTGTGTCAGCGAATTAAAAACGGTCTAAAGTATTCAAGGTCATAATTCTGTATTTAAATCTATGTTAAAAATATTATACATACTAGATTGGAGACAGTGTAAATGATACGTACAATGATTAATCTTTTAGTATTAGGTGCAATTTATTAAAATGTATACAAACATTAATGGAATAAAAAATAAACATGGTTTTGCTTTGCCCTAATGCCCTATTTACTTAAGCACAATTTTTTTAAAAGTTTGCATGTAAAAACATCCGCCAAACTCTAACGTGGTATTAGGTATATCTTCTGTTTACTATATGTTACCTTTACATTTTTATAAATAAGTTATATAATATTAATCAATATTATATATATAAAACACTTAATAAATTTTACGTTACTACTTTTTTAATAACAAACAAAGGAAAGTTCCAAACACTCAAAACAATTTGTATATATATTTTTTATACATTTTGATTTTATACATATCATGGTTTAAATTTTCGCGCGAATACACGGCTGGACTGACACTCCGCTTTCGTAAATGCGCAGTATAGTCAAAGACGCGCGCGCAGATAATATCTTTGACTTTTGTTCCGCGCATTCATAAAAATATAAAAAAATAATTAACTGTTCATTTAAACCGTGTTATGCGTTTTAATCTATTTCTAGCTTTCGTTTATCATACGTGTGAAGTGCAGATATAACATCTTTTGTATGAAATTCATACCTTTCTCGACCTACCCGCATATATTGTTACAAAGTATTTTAAGTGAAGTTTCGATTGCTTTCATTTGTGAATTGTTAGTTCTTTGTATAGTTTTTATTTTGTGAAATCTTTGTGCTTTAAGTGTTATTATTTATAGCTTACAGTGTAAGTGTATAGTGTAGTGTTACTGATGTGATAAAAGTGTTCGGAGCGGAAACCAGATTGTCAGCGATTGGTAAGTGTAGTTTGTAAGTTTTTATACACATTTCTAAATTCCAGGCTTAAAAGAAGAATTTAATTTACTTTTATTTTGAAACAATTTTAATGTATTTGTATGTTTTGTGGTAAGAAACAGACGATGTTATATTTTATTTTTAATGTGTCTTGTTTCAAAACGCACGATAACTGTTCGACAACTTTCGTTTAACTGTCTATTTAGTCAGTATAAAAGGTCCCCTAATTCGATCGAGCACGCCTATTGGTCCCTTTCAACTCAGGTAAGTCGACAGATGTGTCGGACCTTTAGGGGTAAAAAAATAGGGGCCCGATCCATCGTGGTATTCTGCCTGCTCTATTATAAATTCTGATCCTTATTACCTTGGTCATTATTTAATACAGGGATTGATTCTGCTATAATTCGGCAACAATCTGAATACGAAATCAAAATAATTATTATGTAAGTACAAAAGGTAAGTAAAGTTTTTGTAGCAATTAATTGACACCGACTTTATAATTATGACATTAATTTAAATGTGAAGAATAAAGATGTTTTCTAAATTGTATTTTTCCTTTGTTACCAATTAGTTTTGATGTACATATATTTATTAAAGATTTGTGGTCTCTTGTACGAGTTAACTCGATAAATTTTAATATCCAGTATATACCAATATATACCAAAATATGCGTAAGTACTGTAGGTACTACTTTCATGGCTGTAAAATTGACTGCAATTTGAGGTGCGATTGGAGAGCCCTAGGAGAGGCCCATAGGCCTCTCCTAGGGCCTCTCCTAGGCTGGACATATCCAGCAGTGGACTGCGATAGGCTGATGATGATGATGATGAGGTGCGATTCACTAAGCGCAAATGTCATAAAAGCCTTGGTCGCAGCGGCTACTGTGTAATCGGTGACAGTACATTTGATATTCTGTAAGAACTATTTCAACGCATTTCGATACTAAATATTGAACGATGTTAAGGCTGACACCCCCGTGGTTTCAACCGTGAGCACATCGAACGAGTGTCGCTTAGTGAATTACCCTTCATAAATAAAATTACAAAGTATGCGTAAGTACTTTTTTCGTGGCTGTAAAATTGTGATCTGTCTGCGTACCCTTCAATAAATGAACATGTATGTTTCAGTCACAATGGTGGTTAACGCTCGCGGCCAACCTATGATTATTGCAGAAGGTTACACGTTCTATTGCCGGAAAAAGCAAGTCCACACTAACTACTGGGCATGTACTGGTCGACGATGCAACGCGAGAATCTACGCTACCAAGCAAGGGGAGATTATTAGGTCCTTTCTGACCCATCACCATAAGGCACCGTTATTTATTATAAAAGATGGAGTTTGTATTAAGATTTAAAAATAACATGACTTCTCATCATCATCAGCCTTATGGACTGCTGGTTTAATATCTTTGATTTTATTTTTTGTAGTTTTATTTATTTGTAGTAGGTAGTTATGGTAGTTCAGTTGTATGATTATTTGTTGAAGATACTATTTGTTTATTTTAGATGCTTATTATTTCAATAAATATGTATCTCCGTCCGTGAAGTACCAGTCGTATTTTTATTTCTCGCTTTTAAATTTTTAAAATGTATGGACCGTCTGTTCCTGCATGTTTTTTCCGTGAACCCTGTATTTTTTATAAAATGGTATATTGTTTCAGTGGTATTCGTAAAGAACTCTCAAGGGAGACCGACAGTTATTTCGAACGGGTACACTTTCTACAGACAACGGCACTATTCTGCAACGGGTAAGGATGACTGGGCGTGCACTCGGAGAGGTTGCAAAGCTAGACTGAATACCAACCACTTAGGGGAGGTTGTGAAAGCCTCCCTCTACCATGACCATATGGCTCCTCACTTTTTGCTCCGAAACGGGATTTGTTTTAAAATATGAATTGACGAAGATAAATAAATGGAATTATGATGAATAACTGTGTTTTAAATTTCATTATTATTCAAACATTTATACTTACATGTTTATTTAAGTACACAATATTGGTGAGCGTCGAAGACAAAGGTGCACATTTATTTCGAAATTTTAATTAATAATTAATAAATTATTACTTTAGCACGTTACTTTTTATTCACATTAGACGCCCAGCTAAAAGTGCTTTCATAAAAATTAAAACCTTTGCTGTAATCGCGTCTGCTACCGTTTTTTTACAAAGCACGGTGGGAAAGGCTGAAGATGAAAATTTATGATCGCCCATCCGAAATATGTTTAACTTGAACAAAAGCACACCGACAGCTTTAATCCCTGCGCCATGTAGCTCTTCAAAACTCAACAGAGGAGTGATTCACTAAGCGCTAATATCATATTCGAAACTTCTGTAAAATCGGTGACAGTAGTAATCACTAATTTAGTACTGGAAGGACTGGCACCGATTACACAGCCGTGAGATTATGACATTTGCGCTTAGTGAATTGCAATTTTGATATGTTTGAGTTGGTGTCAATTCGGACAGTTTGTGTGTTAAGATAATTTTTTTATTGCTTTTTTTTCCTCAGAACCTGCACTAACTTGCATTTTCCTTCCAGTACCGATTGAGTTTGTGAAGAGCACACGTGGCCAGCCTATCATACTGGCCAACGGGTACACATTCTACTGCAGGCGTCCACAGACGATGCTGGTGTACTGGGCATGTACCCGGAGGAGGTGCAAGGCTCGCATATACACCACCAAGCATGGAGAGGTGGTCAGAATGGTGCTGACTCATGGTCATATGCGACCGGTGTACTGTGTGAGGAACGGAGTTTGTGTGAGGGGGCTTACCATGCCGAAATGCGCTAAATCGGCTGTAGTTTCTACATTGAAAGCATAAAATATTGGTCAGTTGATGCTGACAAACAAAGACAAACAGACAAACGGAGAACAAGGTTAATTACTTATTAATGAACAAGTTATTAAACAATTAAGTATGGTTTAGAATTTAAAAAAATTGTAGTTCTAGTCTCTTTCAAAGAAGTTCCCTTATTGCATTAAGAATTGACGACATTTTCCCCTGTGGAACATTAAATAAGTACTTATGTCGTAAACATTAATGTAAGATGTCGTAATGGCTAGCTCATAGCACAGACACACACTAGGTGGAAAAAACGCAACCGAAGACCGGCATGACTACCCTTGAAATATTTTGAATGGAAGTTGACACACTATGCCGATTTTACGTCACGTTATTTTGTATAGGTAAGGTAAGGTAAGACATTGCTGCCGAACTTCAGTCGCGTTATTTCAGCCTAGAGTGTTCCTACACTTAGTTCTTAATTAGCAGTACAGTAGTACCTACCTAACCACATCATATTTCATTATATTCAATGTTAAGTAGTGAAAAATAAGAATCTATTTAATCCTATGGCTTTTCATGTGAGTGTTAGAATGTAAACAATATTCTAGTCTTCAAGTAGTGCTAGTCAAATAATTATTTACTTCATCATTAAGACGTAAGTAGAATATAGAAATAAGATTTAACGTATGTTGATACGATTAGATATGGATGGTTGACACATATCACTATTGATTTAACAACACTTTTCTACAAAAAAATGAAGCTTTTAGTTTCGTTTCTGTGATTATAAGGAGTTTTAATTAATAAAAATTATATAGGTACATAGGTTATTCACTTCAAAAATAATGACGTCATAATGTGCTATTGCCATACAAACTTCATAGTTTGGAATCATTTTGACGGTTAATAAAAGAAAGGCAAATGACTGGTGGTGTCAACATTCCCATTGTAATTATTTGCAACTGCAGACCTCTTTCTTTAACGGCTAAGAGTCAGCAAGAGAATAGTTAATTATACTTTTTAAGAAGTAGTGGTTTCATATATCTATTCTACAGGGAAGTGGGTTGTTTCATTAAATGCGATAAGTACACAGATCTTCTTCGTAGTGACTATTCTAAAACGTAATATTGAGCTTGTAGGAGTAGATGTAGATAATAGCAGTATGGAGATAATTATAAATGCATTTTAAGAATATAATTCAATTAGTAAATGTTGTACTTATGTGATGTTCGATGTTTAAATGTATTACGTAGCGACAAGAGTTATATCCTTCCAAAGATTCAAAACGAGTGAAATATTTACATTCAGTATTTTAAAGTATAAAGTAGGTAAGTGTTACTTTCAAAACGTTACTTCAGTTAATTTTACTTTATGTCATGTTTTTGTTTTCTTTTATTAATTATTATTATTGTAATGTTTAATTTTATTGTTGATATTGTATTTTTTTAATTTTTTATTGACTTTTTTGGTAATCTGGATTTAATTAACGTTATTCATTTTTAATGTTATTAAGAATGTTAAGATTTTAAATCTATAAACGGTGGATTTTTTCTTTGACATTCCAAAGTATTAAAATATATAGAGGATACTGTGTAACCTATAAAAAATATTAACATTCCCAAGCAAGAAAAATAAATGTTTCATTTCATTGTATTTCAGATATATTCCTTCCAAACGATTAAATAATTCATTGACATTTGAGCTTCTTTTATGCTTTTTAGTGCTTCATTTATTACTAACTTGTTTTTGGGTGGTTGGTGGTAGAGTTATTATTTCGTAATTTTCTGACGATCAATAAGTGTTTCTATGCAGCCTATTTTAATGAAGAATATTTGAGTTTCAGTTTGAGTTTGGTATGCTTAATAATTTCCAAAGCATGTTTTTGTTATTGGTACCAAAAACAGGCTTTGGTGATTTTTATTAAAAATCCTAACGGTACTTTATTTCTATCTCTTAAGTCGTATATTAAAAATGAATATACATTTCTTGGATTAACACACCAATTGCCTAGCCACACAAACATTTGCCCCAAGCGGTATTCGTACCCTCAACCCTTGGTTTTGTAGCTAGGACCACTCAGTTGGATGGACCACTGGACTAACGGGCCTTTCGCTATTACATTAAGTTAATTGACGATTTAATAAAAAATATTTATTAAAATTAATTAAATATGTGTCTTTTAGTCCGCTTCGTGAAGAACCGCCACAACCAGAGGAGGATAGTAGCTGGCGGGTACACGTTCTACTGGCACCGGCAGCAGCTGCGCAGCGACTACTGGCGCTGCACGAGCGGCTCCGGGTGCAAGGCCTTCATCTCCACGGACAAGCGCGGGCAGGTCAAGCGCGCCGCCTTCGCGCACAACCACGAGCGGCCGCTGTTCTGTCTGGTCAACGGGGTCGTGGTTAAAGGCACGAGAGCAACTGCCAAACTGATTAAAGAAACTCCTTCCACTGACACACCCACTAAGTAGCCCCAAACTAAGCTATTTTAGCTGCTAGGGAACGCATAAACATACTTAAAAGCGTGACGACGCAACCACGAGAGGCCGCTGTTCTGTCTGGTCAACGGGGTCGTGGTTAAAGGCACGCGCGCAACTGCCAAATTGATTAAAGAAACTGCTTCCACTGACAAACCATCTGAGTAGCCCCAAACTAAGCTATTATGGTTGCTAGGGAACGCATAGACTTACTTAAAAGCGCGCCGCCTTCACGCACAACCACGAGCGGCCGCTGTTCCGACTGGTCAACGGGGTCGTGGTTAAAGGCACGCGGGCGACGGCAAAATTGATTAAAGAAACTCATTCCACTGACACACACACTGAGTAGCCCCATACTAAGCTATTATGGTTGCTAGGGAACGCATAGACATACTTAAAAGCGTGACGACGCAACCACGAGAGGCCGCTGTTCTGTCCGGTCAACGGGGTCGTGGTTAAAGCCACGCGAGCGACGGCCAAATTGATTAAAGAAACTCATTCACTCACTCATAATTAAAGTTTATAAAATGTTTTAATCTTTTTAGTTTATTTTGTTTAGACATAAATTAATATTGTATTATGGGAAAACTATAAAATAAGGATTACAAGTTTTGAAAATCAACAGGTGCATTACTTTCTTTGTATTTTTGTCCAACCTTAGTCTCTTTTTTTTACATCCCATTCATTGATCTTGAAATCGATCATCAAAAAAAAATCATTTTAATCGTAGTTAATTCGCCTTGTACCACCTTTACCACTCCGAATAAAATATTGTTATCTTGAACAAATAATCTGGTGCGATATTTACTGGTATAATTTGGTTTTAGGGTTTGTGCATAACTCTGTGAATAAATACAATATAAAGTATTTGTTTTTTCTATAAAATATGTCTTTTTTCTCATACGTGTTATTTTTTTATGAGTCCAAGTGCTAATCAGAAACGTTTTTTTCAGTTGAGTTCGTACTGAACGGGAGAGGTCAACAAATGATCATCGCGCAAGGCTACACTTTCTACTGCCTCCGTCAGCAAGTGACGACTGACTACTGGTGCTGCACGACCGGCACGCGCTGCAAGGCTCGCATCAACACGTCCAAGGGAGGCGAGGTGGTGCGCGCCTTGCTCACGCACAACCACAAGCCGCCGCAGTTCTACGTCAAGGACGGAGTGTGTTTCAAATAGTGCGAGTACCTACAATGAGTTTGATATACTGTATACTGACTGAGTCAGCAAGTGACGACTGACTACTGGTGCTGCACGACCGGCACGCGCTGCAAGGCTCGCATCAACACGTCCAAGGGAGGCGAGGTGGTGCGCGCCTTGCTCACGCACAACCACAAGCCGCCGCAGTTCTACGTCAAGGACGGAGTGTGTTTCAAATAGAACGAGTACATTTAGCTTATGATATTATATGCAAGACAGAAGTATGCCACTGCTTACTGAATGAGACAGCAAGTGACGACTGACTACTGGTGCTGCACGACCGGCACGCGCTGCAAGGCTCGCATCAACACGTCCAAGGGAGGCGAGGTGGTGCGCGCCTTGCTCACGCACAACCACAAGCCGCCGCAGTTCTACGTCAAGGACGGAGTGTGTTTTAAATAGTGCAATTATAAGAAGTCAGTCATAATATGTGCAAGACTGAAGTATGTCACTGTTAATGACTGAATTGGCAGGTGACCATGTGTTTGTTTTGTTTCACTGGCACATACCATCAAGTGAAAGAAAGCTTATATAGCTATGGTATAAATTAAATGGATAGATTGCAAATTCTTTCACATAAAGAATATCATACGGTTTAAAGTGAAATGGAATTCTAGATAAGGAACATTTTTTTATGAAATTCGGGTATAAACTTACAAGTGATGTACGAGTTAATCATAAAATTTTATATTAATTTCAATAATGTATTAAATATAATTTGTCCATTAGAATTTTGAATTTTTTTATTTGTTTGTTGGGATTTGAAAGGACAAGAACCTGAAAATTAGATGTTTCGAAACAACGGTTTGTAAGTAATACTATTTGATTCCATTCAAAGTCTTTATTACTAATTTTGGAACTGTTTCTATTTCAGTACATTGGCTTCTAAATAAGACGGGAAAACCGTTGGCGCTGATAGACGATTTTCCATTCTATCGTGAGAAGTCTAAGAACGGAATTGATCTGTGGAGGTGTTCCAAATCATCAAAGTGCAAGGCTAGGTTTTACATTGGGAAGGATATGGGCATCACCAGAGCTAACCTGAACCATAACCATCCGCCTGCGCAGTATATAGTGTCTAAAGGAACCTATATTAGAATATAAATCACATTGTATATTGTTCAGGTTATGGGTTAAGAGTGCGATTTAACATTAGCACATTCGCATCTTTATTCTAATCATGACAAGACGGAATTAATCGTAAAGTAAGTAAAGTAAAGTATCAGCCTATTAATGTCCCACTGCAGGGCAAAGGCAAAACGAATTAATCGTGATATTAATTTGTACAAACTGCTTCCGTGGAGTAGTGGTTGTAAGTATAACGTTAATCCGTTTTGTTAGCGGTACAATTAAGTATGTATGTGTGTTATAGAAGTGGTATAAATTGTACGATAAAAATAATAAATAAGTAGATGTTCATGTCAATGAAGACAGGGGCTGTATATGGAATTAATAAAATAAAATGTAAGTACGGATTGTAAAGGATTTATTATTCAATATTCATGCCCGGATTTAGTTCCATAGTTTTTTTTTATATATCAATAGTAAAACAAATCAAAGAAGTGTATATGGTAAAGCAGCAGTTCTATCAGTACGTTAGTGTTTTGGTTCACAATAAAAGAGTTTATGATCCAGAAACTAAACGAAACGTTTTGTTCCAGTGACGTGGGTGCAACACCGCAACGGAAAGCAGGCTGTCATTGTCAACGGATTCACGTACTATTGCAATAAGAAGGGCTATAAGACGGACATATGGCGATGCACCAACGGCTCCAACTGCAGGGCTCGCTTTGTCATGTCCAAGGACGATTGGAGAATCGTCCGAGGCAGACTCTTCCACGACCATAGGCCTCCGAACTTTGTTGTCAGAGACGGGGTTTATATCAAGTTATAAAACTTCGTTTCTGTCATTATTATTGGCTTTTTCGATTAAAACTTTATCATTATTGAAAGCAATGTTGACGGGATTAAATTTTTTTTCAATTGAAACATTTCTAACATATTTTTTGCCGAAAAGTAGTCAATCGATTTCTGCAGTGATTTATCAATTGCTTCTCGTAATATTGCAATACGTGACAATAGTGGCGGGCTTGTCCATAACCACGTCATGTGGAATCAGTCAATTTTACAAAAAATCTTGTAAAATCTGTCCATACTTTTTCTCAAACAATAACGTAACAATTTGTTTCTAGATTTATTACTTTCCGTTGATTCATGTTCTTCCAATTAATACCCTAATGCAATTTTATGAACCTTGGCAACAAAAACTAAGAATGTCTGTTAATCGAATAGCCTTAGAACTGAAGTGTAAATTTTAAAGATTATATTCTTGTTAGGATTTAGAATTTAATACACCTGAATCACTTTTCACTCAAATTATTCATACAGCCTTTAATTCTTTCAGATTGGTGTATTTTCATAATAATGCATAAAACTTTGTTTATGATTTACCAACAGTCGATTAATCGTCAACACATAATATTAATCTTTGCTAATCGAATAATAATGATTGAAGCAAATCTAATCAAGCTGAAAGAGTTAATAGAGACTGTATGATTTTGATCTCATCGTGTTAGTTCCAATCATTAATTTAAATTAATATCGACACATCTTATAATTTTTTTTTTATTTTAATAGCCCAATTGTTTTTTGGTATGTTTGTAAATATGATTGTGTGATTGCACTTATTTTTTTGTGTTTTTAGTACATAATATTGTAACGATGCGCCTATTGTCTTAGTATGACGATTTTTCTTTTCCTAGCATTCCATTCAAAAATATTTGTTTTATATCGGAAGGATCGGTAATTTTATTCACCATATATAATATCGACCCGTGGCTTTAATAAACTATAACTTATTCTAAATTTGATTGTAAATGGAGTAGGCTTTGAATCTGTCATTTTACCACGTCAAATTTTTGGCCATTTTTTTATTTAACTGTTTTTTTAATAATATCAGTAAATTATGTCAATGTACAAATAGGTATTTATCTGTATGATTTCGCTCTATTTATTATAATGACTTATACGTTTTACTCAGGGTTTTATAATAGATCAATTTTAGTAAATGCACTTATTATTTATGTCAATGTACCTTAACATGTTCTAGTCTCTTGAATTTAGATATGTTAAGAATTTAGATGTAAATAAACCATGTTTGTGCGCACATTTTGTTGTTTTACTTTTTTTTTAGCAGGCGCATTAACAAAATAAGTCATTATTACTTTAAAAAATGGCTGTTTTGTTATGCTGTCATTCCACGAGGATCCCGGCTGGGACGCTCCCGATTTTCATTTGTTTGTCCGCGACGCTCTCGGCCGAGACACTCATTATTTTTTTTGAAAATTTCTTGAGTTATTACTGTTGCAATACATATTAAAGGTTTTTTTTAAATAACTATATATTAGGTAAGGTTTGATACAACTTTTTTTCTTTATCCGTTATCTCCCAGCATTTGGTATAAAAATTTGTTTTTATTTTACAGTGCAGTGGACGACAACGCAAGCAGGACGGCAGTATGCAATAATTTCAGGGTACACGTTCAATTTGCATAATAAAAGTGCAAAGACAGAGTACTGGAGATGCACAGTGGGCAAGACATGCAAGG
Source organism: Nomophila noctuella (assembly GCA_958496325.1). Taxonomy (NCBI): domain Eukaryota; kingdom Metazoa; phylum Arthropoda; class Insecta; order Lepidoptera; family Crambidae; genus Nomophila; species Nomophila noctuella. Next base: position 13,033,404 of record OY292491.1, read on the forward strand.
CTAGGTTCTCTCTCCTAAATGGCAAGGGGATAGTCAAATTTGAACCAAACCATACCCATCCGCCACCGATCTATGTAATACGAAATGGAATTTATATCAAGTTGTGAACTGTTACTTATTTTGAATATTCTTGAACTTCGTTATCGTCTTGTCCACACGTCATAGATATCAGAAGATAATGGAAGTTGTTTGAGACTAGATGTAAACTACACACATAGAAACCTTAATAAATACATCCATTTTTTGATAAATCCATACCACTTCACACATTAGGAGGCTTAACCAATGAGGTAGCTGCTAAGTTTGCCTGTGTTGCTCATATTTTAATACGATTACGTTGTAATAGCTTTTCTAGCGAATGTTGAACTTGATTTTACTCGAATTTGTAACACTTTGATGAAGATGTTTGTTAGAATAATAATATAGGTAAAAGACTGTAATAATTTTTAACATGTCTTTGATTTATTATATTTTGATCATTCAGAAAATGTACAAAGAGTAAACTAACTAAACTACTACTTAGAGTATACTCTCGATAGGTAACATACAAAATTGTTCGTCTTTTAGTATTAAATCTAGACAAATATGTGAATGTCTACAAATATATTGTACGAAATATGTAAAACATCATATCTTACACATATATGTTTATGTATGTACAATAAATAAATTATACAATACTTTTATTTATTTATTCATATATGAATATTGCTATAAACATCGAGTTAACTTTTGACCACTAATTTTTTGTCGAAAGCCGTTGGTCCTGCGCCTGATGTCTCTAAGCTCGAGTCAGATTGCTGTCCCACTGAACTATGAAACTTCTAATTTTACCGAACCCAGTCAAGGTTTTGTGATCACCAAGCCGCATTTGGCAAGCATGATGACTTGATCAAATTGGTAATTAAGTGTTGAAGATGTGGAAGTCTAAAGTGTCAAGTCTTTCGAATCTTAACATACCTACTCGTACCAGGTAACGCTGTGGTAGTTATGTAGGTATATTGTTATTTTAACTTTATTGCCTTATGGGATTCATTACCAGTACACCTTTGGGAAAACAGAAAGTGAAATAGTAGACAGTGTATTATATACTATAACTAGCGGCTGCCCGCGATTTCGTCCGCGTTGATTTTATACCTTTGGGGACGTTACGTCATAACATCTACCTGCATGCTAAATTGCAGCCCAAACATTCACGTTTGAGTTATTTATATTTAGATTTTTGATGTTTTCAGTGTTCTGGGTGAAAAAGAGATGTGGCAAGGAGCTAGGTATCGTCAACGGGTACACTTTCTACTGCCACAAGAGGAACTCGAGTACTTTCATCTGGCCCTGTACCTTTGGCAAATGCAAGGCTCGACTGATAACCACGCCGGATGATCAGAGGGTGATATTGCATGCCAGGGTACGCCATGACCATAAACCGCCTTCTTTTGTTATTGATAGTGGAGGTTATTATATAAAATGTTAGACTTTACTGTAGCGAACAGACGTTGTGCTATCGTAAAGCATGCTTGATCGAGATGCAAAAATATGTAATACATTATTTATAATTTTTATGGATGTAAATAAAAACAAATATTTATAATTAAGTTCATGTTCATTTTTTGTTTGGGTCAACTTAATAAAAACGTTATAACTACTCACTACTTAACATTAAATAGTAAAAGCAGTCACAGACAAAATATCTCATTAAAGACGCAGATTGGTTAATACGGTGTTGTGAAAATTTGGGTGACATTTTAAAAAGTGAGCCCGAGCAGACGACGCCCCGCTTAACCAGGCCGCTTGCAATCCCGGTTGTTTTAACACAGCCAAAACGTCAAGCAGTAAGTAGTACTCGTATATTTTATACTTCAGAATGGAATATCACGTTAAGTTCCATTTATCAATATTTGTGTTAAAGGCAACGCGAGAAACTACAACCTTGTCATCACCATTCTAGCGCCTCTCCCGGTTACACCCCTGCATAGGGTTCGCTATGACTATGATTCTGAATTGGCAAGTCTGGTCATTACGAAGAAGCGATTGTCGTCTGAGCTTTGTAACCCTTACAAGCGAAACCAGACCATTGATCAAATGGGACCAACGGCTTAATACACTAACCTTGTATTTCATTTAAGTTCAGTTCTAACATTACCTTTCATTTCAGTGATACTTCTGGCAAAATCCCGGTATACCGGCAAGCATCTCGTCATGTTCAACGACTACACTTACTACTGCAAGAAGCAGTGCAAGAAGACGAAGTACTTCCACTGGTACTGCTCCACCCACAACTGTAGGGGGTGCAATGCAAAACTCAAGTTGGACGAGAACTTTGCCATCATCGGATTGGAGAACAACCATATTCACCCCCCCGCGAAGTACTTGATACACGACGGCCAGTATATAAAGATTTAGTGCACGTTGAATTATGTTTATGAATATTTTATTAAATAAAAGTTTTAACTTTCGCGTTGGAATATAATCATACAACATTAGAACATTATTAGCAGTAAGTAAAGAAGTGCTTACTTTTAAAAAATCGCGTTCAGTCCCGTTCTAATGTTGTCTAATTATTTTATTAATCATAACGATTAAGGTTACAATATTTAAGGATGATGTTAGTTGGACACGTAAGTTTCCTTGTGTTTACTTTTAAGATTCAACAATTTTCTTGGAAGGTTTTTAGGTCATATTAAGCCAGTGATTTTGTGATCAATTAATCCTTTCTTCAATAATTATACATGACCGTGATCTTTTCTGTTTTTATTGATTTGAATCCATAGAATAAGCTTTCCTTTTTTAGTTTTAGGGGAAGATAAATTATCACAAGTATGTTTATGAAATTGTTCATATCTATCAAATTTAAAATCAATATTTGAAATACATAACTTGCTGTGTCTATTTTTATTGGTCCATCTAACGATACTCCTTTTTTATGTAGGTGATAACTTAACAGAATAGATAACAAACTCGTGAATTATTAATCATTGACTCATTTAAGACCACGATTCATGTTTATGAAACGTACTCATAATAGTAAAATGCAAACGTCTATTGTACTATACGTTTCGTGATGTTTGAATTCCCAATATCAATACTTCTTATTAGAAATAGTTTCATATTGTATTTTTTTTTATATTATGTCCTCATCTCATGAAACTCATTCTTAAAAACATTTTACATACTCCACTTGAATGTATTATCAATAGGTACTTGTATTTCTGTATTTGGTTCTTTCTTGGGTATCTCATGTTAGAGTTATGTGCTTAAAAAAGATGTTCTCTTCTATTTAAATATTTTTAAATATATGTATTAAAAAGCTATTACTGAATACCATTATTTTTAGTTTTGTGACGTAGTAAATCGAGGAAGTAATTAAAACGGTAGTTAAGTAGTAAATTATATTATTAAATGTATGGCCTATCATTGGTAATCAGTGACCTTTTGCCCTAAGGCTTACCGTAGGGAGAAACCGGGAAATGGTAGTTACTTAGAGACTACTATATCCCGGTTTCTCAAGACAAACACTTATAAAAATACAATCTACAACATGATCCGTTATTATTACGTGTTAGAAAACTTAAACGAAGAAAAAATGTATATAATGCATACATCCTTATTTGGTAGTTGGAACGGTATATAAAGCAGCGGTTTGTTAATAACTGATTATGTTTGCAGACTATCTAAAGAAAGAATTAGCCAAGACCAAGCTGAAACGAAGAGAATGGAACGCAAGCAACATGGTGAAAGCGATAAAAGCGGTAAGGGAGAAACGAATGGGCTTAAGGAAAGCCGTCAAAAAATACGATGTGCCCAGATCGACTCTGAGAAGATTTGTACATAGTGATCTTACGCCTGAAGTTGTTGTTAGTAATTGTCTGTCGAAAAAAAATGTTAATATAGATAACAAAGAAAGTAATGATATATTACCAGTTGATGTTTCGTCTTTTTGTGAAATTGGCGTGTATATAGACGATGAGGAAAGCAGCGATGATGAACTCGTGTTGAGTTAAATTATTGGTTCTACTGCATCAGTATAATCTGGGGTCAACATAGAGGGACGTGTTGACGAAAGTATTTGTTTTTCTACAGTTAGTAATGGAATAGTTTGTGGCAACATCATAACCATACCTTTTCACCAGTAAAAAGAAACATCTGGATCTTTTTATTAAGGGTGTAATTATATGAAAATCGTCTAAAAATAATAAAATTCTGTGGGATATATTTAGTTGTTATTATTATTTATAACTCTGTTTTTGACGACTGTTAAAAGTTCAAAGCGAAATTAAATTAATTTATACAAAGTGTGTTTTACACATTTAGAGATATAAATGTTAGCACCATATCATAAAATTAAACATAAGTGCAACGGATTATTTCCCCTTTTATTGCATAGTTTGCTGATACCTTCTCCATTAGCCAAATGACAGGGGGAAGCTGGCTTCCTCACCATGTTTTTTTACTTCCTGAACAATCGTTGAGTTGGCTTAAATTACTTTTTTGGAAATTTTATTACATCGAAATTGTTAATCACGAAAATGAATGACGCCAATCTAAGCTAACTTCTTCTGATTTTACCATAATCTGTAACCCAAAATTCAAATTGGCATAAAGTTAAACGAAATCCATTCTACATTTCCAGTCGCTCTAAACTTCATCAAGTCTCGGACAGGGAGAACGTTGTTGCTTCACAATGAACATACCTACTACATGCAGTACGGGATGAACAAGAAGAATCTGACCCATTGGAGATGTTCCACTCACGCCAATAAAGGATGTAAGGGGAGAGTCGCCATCACCGATGATTTGAGGATTGTGAAGGCAAACTTTAACCATAACCATCTACCGTCCAATTATTACGCGTACGGATTCTGATGGTAAAAAAAATTGGAGTGACAACCATGCCATATATAGTACAAACAGGTTATTTGTTTAAACCGGTAAGCGGTTTAGAAGGCCAGATGCAATACCAAAAAATAATAGAGAAGTTAATGATAATGAACAATAAGAACCTGACTTATTGAAGGAATTCCACTCAGGCCAATAAAGGATAGAAGGAAGGAGGCTAAGTTCGCTGTCTCTGATGATGAGGATTTAGAAGGCCAACTTTTACCATAAACCGTCTTCTAATTATTAGTCGTATAGATTCTGATGGTGAAGAAAATCCCAACTAATATTATAAATGCGAAAGTAACTCTGTCTGTCTGTCTGTCTGTCTGTCTGTCTGTTACGCTTTCCCGCCTAAACCTCGCAACCGATTTTTATGAAATTTGGTACAGACAATCTTTAGTCCCTGAGACAGAACATAGGCTACTTTTTATTTCGAAAAAAAGAAATCCACGCGGACGGAGTCGCGGGCGGCCGCTATCTTTACATATCATTTCCATTATTATATGACTAAGACAAATATCTGACAGCTAGTTTAAAAATAAAATTGCCAAATAATATACAGTACAAGTGGGTTGCTTAACCGGTACGCTCCATTTAAGGCTATGACAGATGCAATATTTTGATGCTGAAGAAAATCGAAGTAAAAGCTACTGCCACATAAATGAATAGTACAAGGTGGCATTGAAGAATTTACAATACCAGAAATATTTAAAAAATTGCAGTCTGACGACCGTTGCTGGTTCTCATTGTTATTATTGAATAATGAGGCACAATTCTTTCAATTTTTGTGATATCTTCGTTTTACGTTAACGTTTGGAATGTTGATTAAACGAATTCCTGTACATATAAATTATGGTGTCAAAATAGAGTGCAAATGTTTGTAGTTTGAAATTTATTTATTAATACAATAAAAAAAATGTGAATTTAAGACTTAATTGTGATTGATTTAAGTATTTTTTAATCAGTAGTGTACTCACACTTCAATTGATTTGTTTGGGCAATCTGTGTCATGGTCAATCAATTTGTTTCCTATCATTCATTTTTATAAAACAGTTGGTAGAATGTATCCAATCCTGATGGTAAAAATGATCTTATCGTTCGAAGTTTTATTTGAAATCACTCATCAATATTTCCGTATTTCCGTGACCCATTGTGATATAATCTTCTTCCAGATACTGAGCTGATTCTTCTGCCAAGTGGAGGTCATCTCCTCAGAATTGGAAATTTTACATACTCCACCAACATGAGGTTCTTGACCGGATGCAGCACTTGGTACTGTTCCAAGAGGATCAGCAAGAAATGTCCGGTGCGGGTGAAGATGTTTGAGAGAAACGTCAAGGCTATTGTTGGGGAGCATACGCATTAGTCATCATCATCATTGGCCTGTTCAAGTTACTTACAAGGCCAACCACTCTTAAATATCTAACACTTAGCGAGTTTGCTACGCTCTTCGTTGTCAACTGCTTCTGAGTCGGAATACACATGGCTACTCAACAGGGCCGTTTTTTACCTATAAGAGGCCCCGCGCATGTGGGCCTTTTAACCTCTTTATTTAACCTTAATTTAACCTTTAAATCTAAGGGAATGGAACTCCTTGTTGACCTCCGTTTTCCCGGAAAAATATTATCTTGGCGTTTTTAAGGCCAAAGTAAATAGGCTGTCATAATTGGGTATGCTCCACCTTCGACCGCATCATCGCTTTCCATCAGGTGAGATTGCGGTCAAATACCCACTTATTCCTTAATCTTAAAAAATAGATCATCGCTCAGATTTCACATAGATGGAGGGTAATGCCTTTGAGCACCACACTGTATCTCACAAGATAACGTTTCTTCGGAACGTTTCTAATCGTTTCTTACGACACCCAAGGAGAGAAATGGGTTTTCAAGCATTAAGAACAAATGTCGTAAATATCAGCTATAAGAAAATATTACATCAATAAATTGATTGTCTTAATGTGTTATGCAATAAATACTTTAAATACACTGACAGTAATAGGGCATGATTATTTTTTCTGTACAAAGATTTACATTTGAAATGACTAGTCAAAAAAGATTCAAACTAGTAAAAAGTAAAAACACGGTCTAATAACTCTAATAAATGTTGTAAAAGAAAATTACATGAATCGAGATATGGGTTTTTTAGGGTTCCGTAGCCAAAATGGCAAAAAAACGGAACCCTTATAGATTCGTCATGTCTGTCTGTCTGTCTGTCTGTCTGTCTGTCCGCCAGTCTGTCACAGCCACTTTTTTCCGAAACTATAAGTACTATACTGTTGAAACTTAGTAGGTAGATGTATTCTGTGAACCGCAACAAGGTTTTCACACGAAAAAAGAAAAAAAAGAAAAATAGTGGGGGGTCCCCATAGTCAGAACTGAAACTGAAAATATTTTTTTTTATTGAACATATACGTGTGGGGTATCTATGGATAGGTCTTTAAAAATTATATTAAGGTTTCTAATATCACTTTTTTCTAAAGTGAATACTTTGCGTGACAGACCCTCCCAAAGTGGAAAAAAGTGTGTCCCCCTCCCCTCTAACTTCTAAAATAAGAGGATGATAAAACTGAAATAATTATATTATGTACATTACTATAAAAACTACCAACGAAAATTAGTTCGAACGAAATATATTCAGTAGTTTTTTTATACGCCAAAAATAGCATTTGTACGGAACCCTCAGTGCGGGAGTCCGACTCGCACTTGGCCAATTTTTAATAAATCGTGTTAAAAAGTTAAACACAAATTATGTATTAGTAAACAAAATTATGATTGGTTTTTCCATGTACAACCCTTTTCCACAAAAATGATTTTAATACAATGGTAATTAATTAATTTATTAGTCCTTTATTTGGCTTACATTTGCATGAATTATTTTTAATGTTCTTATAAAATACTAAATTGTAAATTAAACTATTTTTTCAGAAGATATAAGTAATTATTACCTTTATTTTCAGATTATGAAGTCATAGATTTACCCGGTGGCGGCTACTTACTAAGAATCGGTTCTGATACTTTTACGACAAGCTACAGGGATATGACGAAGAAGACAGTTTGGTATTGTTCTAAAAGAATAAGAAAGAAATGTTGTGCTGCTGTCATAATGTATAATTGGAATGTTGTGCTTTGGCCGAAGGAACACTCTCACCCCTAATGTTAGCAGACTTAAGTTGGTAATCTTTAGCTCTAAATTTACGTTTCAATGTTGGTACCAGTAAATAAATTAAATGGTAAATAATTTACTTGAAAATTAATTAAAAAGTAAATAAATTTATCTGTAAAAAAAATAACAGTGAATAAATTTACCAGTAAATAAATGTCCTTTTTAGTTTTTTAATTGAATTGAAGTGGTATTGTAACGTTTTCTGTATAAAAACTTTTCAACATATCTCCAGGCAGTGTAGTTGTGTAAGTACATAGTATGAATATGTTTAAGGGTAACTACTGTTCACATGTTTAGAGTATATAACATAAATTATCGGAATACATATTTCCAGATGTGGAACTGCTGCCAACTAGAAACGGTAATTACATACTTCGGCACGGTCTTTACACTTTTTGGTGTAATTGGTACAAGATGACCACGAATTGTGATAAGCCAGGACGTCGGTGGTACTGCTCGAAGAGAAAGGTGTCCAAATGTCAGGCTGGAGTGAAAACTTGGTATGGGAAAATTGTTGCTATTTATGGAGAACATAACCATTGAATATAGTTCTCAATGTTCACGATTGGAAGTTAAACATGATATTGAGAGGAATCCTTTTCTATGCATACAAATTTTACCAACAAAAGCCGAAGTTGAAAATCGAGTTCGTTGCCCACAAACCTTTTAAATTATGTGTAACATCCCTTAAATCAATGGTTTTACATTGATTGTTTTAGGATAGCCAAATTAGTGTTTAGTTTAATCATTGTGATTATTAAAGTATTCCAAAACTTACTTGCCAAAACTTTAGTACTTAAGTACCTACCTGTGTAAGTTAAAGATGAAATATTTTGTTTTATACCATAGTTATATGAATACTGCTGAGCAGTTCTATATTTAAGTTTGTTTAAGGGGAAAAGTTTATTTATATTTCTTTTCTAAAGGTTCAAGGTATATAGTCAGTATTGTCGATCTCTTACGAAAACATATTTATGTATAGTGCCATCTTTTACATCATAAGTATTTTTAGTCATTTGTGATCTCGTGTTCCAAATATTAATTGCCAAGAGCATTGCTGTGTTTTATTTCAAATAAAGCGTGCTCATGCGTGGGGCTGATTGCTTACCATCATGTAAAACGTCAGCTCATGTGCCCTTATTTTATTTAAAAAGACGTTCTAAGGTTCAGGCGCCTACTATTTATTAAACGTCGAGTTTTGCCTGTGTTTTGATTAAACCGCAATTTGTATCCGTTTTAATATGGTCCATGGACGACACCTGAAGCCATCCATCACTCCAATCCATCCAAGATCGCGATCGTCACGGACTACTTTGTTGTTGGGAAGAAGAGACGTCTTACAACTCTTATTTACATATACGTGCATAGTATAAGTACCGTATAATGTTACTAATATGAGGAGCTTGATTGTGCAGTGGTAAGTGCGATCAGCTTAGCAATGGCAAACCGAGGGCGCAAAGGTTAAATAACTTTCGCAGAAGCCGGTCATAGGATGGGTCTAAACGTTCGAGTCAGATTGCTGTCCCAAGAACTATGAGAGTGAAGGAATAGGAAGCGCACCTGTGCTTGCGCACTCACTTGTGCACAAAATAAACCTGCGTACCTGGCTGATTATAAGATATATGCCACCATGGGCCGAAAAATTACCGGTGGATTTCATAATTATTACCGTTCATAATAAACAAACTTGGTGGTCCTTGCCGGCACAGAAATTTAAATAAATGGTCCTTCATACCTAAAATAATAATAACATCTTAAAAGAAGTTTATTTTCATAAAATTAATATTTTTGTAACTCGGTCTCTTTTAATTGCAGTTGCAGAATTTCTGCCAACCAAAAAAGGGAATTATAGATTGGTTTACAAGGACCATACGTTTTGGTGTGACAGTAGACTCGCTTTCAAGAAAAAGAGAGTCTGCCTTTGGTACTGCTCAAAGAGGAAAAGGAGGAAGTGTCTTATGAGTGTCAAGACCTTGGATAAAGAGGTCTTATCGGTGTCTGGAGAACACAATCATGAACCTTAAAGATTACCTAGAGGAACCTTGTACTATGATCATTGAGGTATTACTACTACGTATAAAGTAGACAACGCGATGAAATATTTTACGCACTGTTGTCCATGGGCAACAGTTGCCGTCAATTGTACTATTTTAGGGTGAGATTCCACCAAAGCGGAGATGTCCGAGCGGAGCGGAGATGGGCTGCAAGTAGCCGATAGGATTTCAATGCTGAGATTGCTTACTAACTATTCTAATATCCTATTTTATTTTATTTATTTATTTTTATTTGGAAAACCAACAGCAAGTAATACAAGTAAAAAATAACTTAAATTATATCGACATAGCCATTCACAGGTATTCGCATATGGGAAAATTGGCTACTAACGACACTTCTCCGCTCTACTCTCACATCTCTGCTTCGGTGGAGTTTTACCCTTATTATCAAAAAAATGCCGCCTGTGTTTTAAAAACATGAACAAATCATTCTAGAATGAAAAATAAAGCTAGTGGCGTGTCATTGCATAGGTAAAAGGAGAAAAAATCACTTCATTATCCGCCCCTTCCCTCCAAGTTGATACATAGATTTTATTCTCGATGTCAACTCTATGCTGTAGTAATTAATACCTCAATGAATATGATGAGCAAATAAATAATTCCGCCTTATTTAAAATTTTATATTATTTTTGTGCCCTTTTTTCAATACACAGCCCATTTCCCCCCAATACGATGTTATTAATGGCAATTCATTCTTATTCATCCTTAATTTGTTTGACACTTGTTGAATTATTTTAATGTTTTAAATCACAATTGTAATTGAGTTCCTTTATTTTCAGATTATGAAATTATATCTTTGGCCGGTGGCGGTTATTTGCTAAGAATCGGGTCTAATACTTTCTCAACTAACTACAGAGATAGTTATAAGAAAGGAAAAGTTTGCCTTTGGTACTGTTCGAAGAGAAAAAGAAGGAAATGTCCTATGAGTGTCAAGACTTTAGATGAAGAAGTCATAGCGGTGTGTGGGGAACACAATCATGAACCTTAAAGATTACCTAGAGACCCTTGTACTAAGATCATTGAGGTATTACTTCTACGTAGACGCCGCGAAGTAATATTCTCGTATCTTATACGCACTGTCGTCCATAGCCAACAGTTGCCGTCAATTTTACTTTTTTAAGGATGAGACTCCACCAAAGCCAAGATGTCCAAGCAGAGCGGGGATGGGCCGTAAGTAGCCAATAGGATTTCAATTCTGAGATTGGTCACGTGTAAAGGCCAAAATCCTATTGGCTGCTTACGATACATCTACGGTCTGCTCGCACATCTCTGCTTCGGTGGGGTTTCACCCTTATTATCAAAAAATGCCGCCTTGTGTTTTGAAAACATGTACTAGCTTTTCATTGCATAGGTAATAATTAGGCAAAATAATAAATTAGATAAAATAAATGTCTGCACCCTCCCTCTAAGTTGATACATAGATTTTGTTCTCGATGTCCACTCTATACTGTAGTAATACCTCAATGAATATGATGAGACAATAAATAATTCCGCCTTATTTAAAATGTAATATTATTTTTGTGGCCTTTTTTCCATACACAGCCCATTTCCCCCCAAAACGATGTTATCAATGGCAATTAATTGTTATTAATCCTTAATTTGTTTGACACTTGTTGAATTATTTTAATATTTTAAATCACAATTGTAATTGAGTTCCTTTATTTTCAGATTATGAAATTACGTGGGTAAATCCAAAAGTTCGTGGCCTGACCATGAATGTCAAAGATATGTGGGTGTAAATTATTTTTTATTGTTTTACATAGTCCCTATCTAGTTAAACGCACTTATTGTAACTGAACTACAACTTATTTATCTATCGAAAAAAAATCGATTCCGAAAGGTCCTTAAAAATGTCAATTTTCAGCGTCTATCACGACTTCTTTGGTCAAAAAATACGATTTTTCCGTATTTTTTTTTCAATTTATGGTGAATACTTATCCGAAAGGGCTTGATCAGACAAAAAATATGGCTGGTGCTATAATTCGTAGCCAAAAATTGCGTATCTCAGCCATTGTTTCGGCACAAGTGTGAACCCGCGCATTAACTTGATTGAATAAAATTTTCTTGCGCTGCATACCCGGCCCTTTTTAATTGATATTCTCTCGAATCTGCCTTAAAATGAAAAATTAATTAATATAATTTATCGATCACGTTTTAATAAATAATCTACAAAAATATTTTACTTTCTAATCCAAAATATCGAAGCCATGACTTTGTAAGCTGAAAAAAGACCTTAGTTTTCTTCAGAGTGGGTAAGCCAGATTTTTCCGTTTTTTCGATCGTTGCTTGGATTCTGGAGCATGCTGGTGAACCCAGCTTTCATTCATAGTAACAAACCGGGATAAGAATAATCGGGATCTAGCTCAAAAAGCTCCAACAAAGACGAGAAATTTTGAATCGAACGCGTGTTTGTTTGACTGAAATCAACCTGGGCACCCAGCTGGCAGAAACCCGATGGAATCCCAGTTTTTGAGTTTCAATGATTTAAATCCGACCATAACTAATGCTTGTGATCTCAGCTATCTTATGCATGGTCAATATTTGGTGATTAAGAATAAGATCACATATTTTGTCGATGTTTTCCTTGGTAGTAGACGTTGAAGGCCTTCCACACCTAGGATCGTCTTCAACGCTCTACTGTCGTCCCTAAAACTTAGCTATCCACATTTTTACTCCAGAATAAGGTAGAACAGATTCTCCCGATGTGTTAACCATTTTTTCATGTATATATACTGGTTTGAGACCTTTTTAATGCATGTACTTGATCACTGCGCGGTGTTAAAATTTGTCCATTATTGAAAATCTGTTCAGACACTCTCAAACAAATAACCATAAAAAAATAGTTGCTTGTGTTAACTAAACAAAACTTTGCTCATTTGCTACTAAATAACCATAGTAAAGATAGAGAAAAGATTTAAAATGATAGCATTGCTCTGTCTATGTTAGGCCACGAACTTTTGGATCCCCCCTAGTATATCTTTGGCCGGTGGTGGTTATTTGCTAAGAATCGGGTCTAATACTTTCTCAACTAACTACAGAGATAGTTATAAGAAAGGGAAAGTTTGCCTTTGGTACTGCTCGAAGAGAAAAAGTAAGAAGTGTCCTATGAGTGTCAAGACTTTAGATGAAGAAGTCATAGCGGTGTGTGGGGTACACAATCATGAACCTTAAAGTGAAAGCTATAGAGACCTTTGAGTAAATTTTATTATTTGTACGATTACAGGAATAAAAATTGGCTAAAAAAAATTCTGTGTATTACTTAATTGTACAAGTTCTAAGTTTTCGATAATTAAATTGTTTTTGAAATCGGAAAATATTCATTAAATGCAATATCGCATAAACAAAAAAAAATATATAAAATTGCTTAATGCTGATTTTACTATACGTATTGACTTATTAAAATACCACCTTTTCGAAGGATATTTTTATTTTTTATTTCTACCCTTAAAAAGTAAAAGGATATGTGAGATAAGGATCCTACAAAGCTGACAAGTGCGAAGCGAACGGGAGGTGTGTCGTAAGCAGCCAATAGGATTTAGGCCTTAACAAGTGACCAACTCAGCATTGAAATCCTATTGGCTACTTACGGCACATCTCCGCTTTGGGGGACTCTTCGCCTCAATCATATTATTATGTATATAAATGTAGGGTTATGCCTGTCAAATTTAGTTTTCATAAAACCGCGATTTCAATTTGTTTAAAAGTGCATAAAATAAATATGTTTAAAACTTTGTCTTTCTCCGTTACAGGTGTAATGTTCTTTCCAACCGGGAAAGGTAATACTATGTTGGTTTATCTGAACCATACGTTCTGGTGCAGACGACGCGCTTCGAAGCAGGGAAAGGTTTGTCTATGGTACTGCTCCAAGAGGAAAAGCAAGAAGTGCCTTATGTCTGTCAAGACCGTGGATGATGAGGTCATAGCGGTGTGCGGGGAACACAACCATGAAGTATTCTAACATCCCAACTTAATATTATAAATGCGAAAGTAAGTCTGTCTGTCTGTTACGCTTTCCCGCTTAAACCTCGCAACCGATTTTGATGAAATTTGGTACAGACAATCTTTAGACCCTGAGACAGAACATAGGCTACTTTTTATTTCGAAAAAAAGAAATCCACGCGGACGGAGTCGCGGGCGGCCGCTAGTCACTACATAGTATAAAACAAAGTCGCTTTTTCTGTCCCTATGTGTGTTGTATGTCCCTATAAACGCTTAAATCTTTAAAACTACGCAACGGATTTTGATGCGTTTTTTTTAATAGATAGAGTAACTCATGAGGAAGGTTTTTATGTATAATATCATCCATTTCATAGTGGACAAGTACCACGGGCGAAGCCGGGGCGGGCCGCTAGTTAAAGATAAAATGAAAATTTAAGCTCATTTTTGTATCCCACATTTACTGTTGAGCTTTTAACAAATTATTACAGCTAATTGAAACTAAAAGATTTGACAATACAAAATTGTGACTTCACAATTCAGTATTTCATACAGTTTTTCCTACAAGGTTACGTTTTTGACATTTTTAAAAGTAGGTGATTAGACCTGTTAGTCAAATATTGTGCTGTTCGGTTTCGTGACTAAGTGGACTACCTCAAAGATACTGGCGGTAGAATCCATTTTGGTCATTTGAAAAATTTGTACTACATATTACAAGATTTTAAATGGTTAAAAATATAAAATGAAATTTTGAACTATGTATTATAATATTTTTAATGAAGGTGAAGGGTTATTTTGATGTTGATATTTTTCATGGAATGGAATAAATATTTAGTTCTTTGTGAAGTTGTGCGAGTGTTCTTTTCTAGGTTGGATTAATCATTTTGTAATGTTATGTAATTAAACATGCACATAAATTAAAAAAAAACATGAAATTTTCAATTTATGTTGTGCTGGTTCTGATGATATTAAAAATTTTGGGTTAATTTTCGTTGTTTGGTTTCTGCGTTACAAACTTGAAGCTTATTGTAGATTCTGATGATATTAAAAATTTTGGGTTAATTTTCGTTATTTGGTTTCTGCGTTACAAACTTGAAGCTTATTGTAGATTTTGCTAGATATAAATCCTTATTATAAAGTGATTATAATTAGGTCTTGAAATAAAGGTTTTGTCATTATAATTATTTTAGAAATAACAACGCATTCCTGTTTTAAAATCCTCATACCTTTATTTTAATGTTCACAAAAACTTTTGTTAGAACATTCAGTGTCTCATGTTACGCTTAATTTACACACCGTTATTGTTGATTAATGCATTGATTAATAAAAAATACCAATCTATTCAGGTTTACGTTTTTTCCAATACCTTTCATTTATACATGATTTGATATGGTGACATCTGATAAATATCCAGAAAGGTTTATTATTTATAATATCCCTTATATTATTTTGACGACCCGCTTGGTGTAATGGTCAAGATGTTGCCTATTACGCAAGGGGTCGCTGGTTCGATCCCCGCACAGGACAAACATTTGTGTGCATGAGCACGTCTGTTTGTCCTTGTCTGGGTGTTATATGTATCTATTTAAGTATATTTGTAATACCACTGTTGATTCTGATGTCTGTAACACAAGTGCTTAAGCTACTTAACACGGGGTCAGATCAATGTATGTGATGTTGTGAAATATTTATTTATTTTAGATTTCCAGTACATCCTAAGTGAGAAAGGGAATGTCATGCTGGTCTACGCAGGCTGTACGTATTGGAGTACTTGCAAGAACAGCTTTGAAAGCCTGAGAAGGTGGTACTGCTCCAAGCGAACTAGGAAACGATGTATGGCGTCTATAAAGACGTTGGAAGGAAAAGTCATCGCAATCTATGGGGAACATAATCATGAATGTTAAATTAATATTTAATGTATCCTTAAGTGCCCTGTATATTCTAATTTTATATTTTGGTAGAGGCAAAAGAGCGAGAGGGTTACGTAATGGGTAGTGATCACCGCTGCCCAAGGACATCAACAACTTTACAATCGAATCAAAATCAAAGTATACTTTATTGTTGTTGTAAGTGCCTAAGGCACTTACCAATCGTCAACCATGACTCGACCACCGACTTGAATGGTCGCAGATGCGTTGCCTGCCTCTAAGACTCAATACCCTCCCCAACTAAGCTCTGGCAACCTTACTCACCGGCAGAATCATAGCATAACAGTGCTACTTCTCTGTGGTCTTCTGTAAAGTGAAGGTTCTTCCTCAGTCGTGCGACTCATTTTAGTGGAACGCACACTCGCTAATGTTCCAGCCTCTTATTTTTTAAATGCCCTGAATTTTTTAATTTTATATCTATGTAGTATTATATCGAATCTTGGCATAACATAAAAATATTTTGGTTCAATGTATATAACGCTTACCTACAGATGTTTAAAAATAGTATTATGGAAATGAAATAAATGAAATTTAATGTATGTTAAAAATTGTGCATTTTTATGTGATTTATAATTTAGCATATATTGCAATTCATGACAATTTGATTACGTTTGTAGTTTTACACGCCCTTTATCCATTGACCCGAATTTTTTACGTCTGTTAATTTTCGGTATATTTTCCAGAACTTCAATTCAAGTTAACGGACAAAGGGAACTACGTGGTGATGCACGAAGGCTGTTCTTACTGGTGCAACAACAACAGTTCTCCGATGCACAGCGTCCGCAGATGGTACTGCTCCAAGAGAACCAGGAGGAAATGCCAAGCTTCCATCAAGACTTTGGAGGGGAGACTCCTGGCTATGTACGGGACTCATAACCATGATATAAATGAGTTTTAACTAGATGATGAACTGGACATTAATTTAGGGTCAATAACCAATGAAAAAATTTATCATGACACGGTCGGTAAAATGTCAATTCATGTCTGAAAGAACTACGGACAAGTTTGACTATGAAGAAAGGCGCTTATAGAAATAAGAATATTCCATTGCAAAATGCATAATATTATAGTAGGTATAGAATGTCACTTATGTCATAAAACTAAAAATATACTTAAAATCAGCTATTTACTGAGACTTTACTGACTACCTACATAAAGTATTTTGCCATCAGTGGATGTACATCCATGTCAGTACTGATACTGAAATAAATACATTGAAATTCGAAGAATTTTTTGCCACATTTATATAGCTTACAGGAATGGCTTATTATATAATATGTATTTTAAAATGCTTTCTTCAACTATATGTTTTTCATATTTTCTACTTAGATTTAAGATAAAGTTTATTATACCTTAGCTCTAAAAAAGTTGTTAAATTAAACATTTTAATTGTCTTATAAGTTTTTTTCATTGTTTCAAAGCGAATACTTTACCAATATATAACTTAACAAATGTGGTTTATTTATTTCTTTTTCTCTTTTTGTATCATAAAATAAGTGATTAGTGCAAATGGAAAAAACGTTAATTCTTATGTTAAAAGCTCGTCCATATTTGGTATCAACATTAGGAAAGTAGATGTAAGCTAATTGGATTTATTGTGTTTCATGCAGACAAATTCAAGACCCAACCTTATCATTTCCCCCCAGGTAAGATTTAATAATAATTTGTTGGGATTAAAATAACTCCCAAACGACATTATTTTTCTAAAGCTCATGTTGGTTAAATTCTAAACTAAAAAAAACTTGTTCCATGTTGTGTGTGTAAATGTGTTTTCTCCCACTTCTTACATTTTGATTGTATATTGTATAAGTAAGAAATTTCACTTTTTCATGAATGAATTGGTTTTCAGCGATATTCCTGGTCACTAATTCGGGGAAAGAGCAGATGGTGTACAAACACAGCAAGTACTACAAGCAGATAGAAGGAGAACAGAAGATCAGATGGCGGTGTACTAAGAGAGGATGCAAGGCGTATTACTACGTGGTGCACGGGATCATAACTAGGATGCAGGAGACGCATTCACATTAGATGCAAGTGGAACTTCACTGACAACTATAAAAGTATTTCGCGGAAGTAATGACTGGTTAAGTCCAGATAAAAGGACAGACGGGAGGAATAATTATAGTACACCAGTGAGTGCACATACTCGTGTAAGAACAGGTGCAGTGAAAAAAGTGAGGGAGTAGATAGTTTAACTTAATTAAACCCTGTTCAGTTGTGCTGTATGATAAAAATATTTACTAAATGTAAATGTATTTAGAAGAAATTGCTTATTTGTGGAAAAGGGTTAAGAGCATGTTAAAAGCTTCGTCAAAATCAATCCTGAGAAATTTATAAGTGTTAGTTATAATAATAAAATTATTTAGCTAAATTAAGGGTTCCAAGAACCATTCGATAAATTGTGTTAGCTAAATAAGATTCAAATCATGCGCCTGGATTTTAAAAATTTAGGACATTTAGCTGTAAAGTCACAATTGACAAATTTATTGTTCTAATATCATATTCTTCGTTAGTTATTTATCTTAAGGTTTTCTTTTTTGTCTTGCCTTTATCTTCGATACTTTCTTACAAGTTCTTGGCCTACAAGTCGTCGTTAGAACTCTTATTGAACTCACTAAAAAGAGGAGCCATATTCTTAATTTAACTAGTCATAATAAATCTTTATAAAATCGCTTGTTCCTAGTCATTCTTTCCGTGCTAAATTTATCTTAAATCATAGTTAACGGTTGAGTAAATTGCTTTGATGTCGTCTTGATGTACAGTTATATTGAATGGGTTCTTTTGGCTAACTCAATTCGCATGTTATTCTTCTACCTTGAAATTTGGTAGATTAGCCAGATTGATTTAATTAAATTGTATGTAATTTTCGTTGTTTATTGAAAATTTGGAGAACTTATTCTATTTGTGAATGAAAACATTAATGGTCAGTGATTACAGTAATACAGAATGATGATGTCTTTTTTATTATCAGTTGGGTTGGAGTGGACGAGGAGGCAATACCTTATGGTTGGTATTTATTTGTCAAGCAGTAAGTAGTATATTATATGTACTACATAATTAAAATCGCGTTTAGTCCCGTTAAAAAATATCATTATTATAGTAATGCAACGCGAAAGTCTAAAATCTCATAGTACTAAATTAGTACTAAATTACTACTCTCAACGATGCCGACATTTGCGCTTAGTAAATCGCACCTCCCTTGTCCATTGTCTTGGAGCCTAGAGTCCGATTAAGCTATCTATGTTTTCAGCGCAAATTGTGACAACAGCTAATGGAAGGGAGCGCATGATCCTCGGTGGTTATAAGTTCTACAAGCATTCCACGTCTTCTGGCAAGACCAGATGGTGTTGCACCACGAGGTTCTGCAAGGCCGGTTGTTACACCATTGAGTCTGTCATTGTCAAGATTCAGTACATTCATAATCATGCCCCTTGCTTTCGTTGATGAATCTTTAAAAGATAATAATTGATCATGATAACATCAGAGGTATCTTTAACATGTTTATAAATGGAAATGTACTTTAATGATGACAGAAGTGTTAACGAATTATTAAGACGTCCATTTGTTCAGGTTTGATTCTCAGCCTGGATAAATTGGTCCTCATGTATGCGTTGATATCAGTTTGGGTGTAATTTAGTGTTCTAGTGTTCAAATTCTAAGGAATTCCAAGCTTTCAGTTTGTGCTTTTTCCAACATGTACTTAAACTTCATTTTAATAAATCAAGCATTTTATGTAATTTATATGTAGATGCTGATACTTGAATATACCTTTTTAAGGAACCGAATTTTATAGGTGAATATTTTGCGCCGAGCACTGTGCAGCTTGTCGTCCTTCCACTTTTATATATTTGTCAAATAATGTTTAAAAAGTTAATGGAATAAGTGTATTGATTTTCTTACTTATATTTTATCCCTTACTCTTTCTCACTTCGTAATTCTGTATCTGTGGTATTCTTTCAGCTGATTTCATCGTCAACTGCCGAGGTTCTAAGGCGCTCTTGCTGAATGGCTTCACTTATTGCAAACACTTCGAATCTCAATCCAAGACCAGTTGGAGGTGCTCAGTGAGGAAGTGTTCCTCAAGAGTCCACACCATAGGAGATGTCATTGTCTACGCTGCTGAGTGTCACACGCATCCTCCTAGATTTTACCATCGTGAGAAACTGTTGAATGATATTTTTTCTTCGTCAAACAATCAATTAACTTAACGTAGTGAGAAACATACAAAATTACATATTATGGTTCTCTGATGTTGGCGTTTTATTTAGATATCCCAGTAATTTCCTTTCTTTTTATTTAAAAAGTCAGTAGGTATTATTTTTATTAACAGAAATAAAAAAGTACCATATTAACGTACGAAATACTTTTATAAATCATCATAATATTGGTTATAATTATTTGAATTACACCAAGTTTGAAGATTATGTTTTTTATAATTAAAATTGATTTTATTTTATACAACATACATATAAGTATTGGACAGCTTTATAGTAATAGATTTTGGGAAAATAAATAAACTTCTAAAAGGTATTTTATATTACAGATCTGAAACCAGAGTTCATTATTAATCAAAGAGGAAGCAGGATGTTATTGTTAGGAGGAAACAAGTATCGAATCAACAAATCAATGGGAAGAAAAGTGAGGTGGAGGTGTGCAACCCATGAGAGGTTTAGTTGTAAGGCAAGGATTCATACAATTGATGATGAGATAGTTTACTTCGTCGATGATCACATTATGGAGGAAGTCATAACTGGTGATATACAGGAATTGCAAGGCAAAATCAATTTTGTGAATAGGTTTAGGCTATGACTTACACCTTGTAGATCACATACACCATTGTGCCTTTAGGAATAGCGGCTTTACCCTTCTATTAATATTAAGGCAGATTGATGGTAGCTAAAATTAAGAGAGATCTTGGTTTAAACTGATTTATGTCTCATATATTGTTGTGTTAATTAAAGAAAATAACTGTGACTGCTATTAAAAGAAGAAATGCATAAAATTCAGTCTTCTCTTTATATTAAACGATCATAAATTTTACAATAATTGCTATATATATGTTACGGGCCATGTGATAAGCCCGGGCCGTATTAATAATTCCCGGTCTGTATTAATAATTCCCTACTCAATTGGGCAATGTGATAAAAATAGCGAAATTAATCACTTTTCCCGGCCATTATGAATAATTCCCAACATGGGTTGGGCAAAGTGGTAAAATAGGTTATTTGAAGTGTTTTTGCTAATGAAATCTTATTAAACTTACAATATTAACATGAAAAGTTAAGGGACACATCAATTGAACATTTAAAAAAAAACACTAAAAAAAGCAATTATTGATATAATTAACTTCCTACTTTTATTTAGATAAAAATATTACATAAGATGAAAAGTCGTTACCATGTGTTATGTTCGTGACTAGGGGAATTTTAAAAGGTCATAAAAAAAAATAACCCTAACCTATATCCATCCATTAGTCTTCAGCTTCTTAGGTGGTCTAAAATAGGTTAGGGTTATTTTTTTTTGTGACCCTTAAACATTTCTTATCATAATGCCCGGTCCAAGTGATAAATACAAGCCATCTCAAACACTGATTTATTACATGGACCAAGAGGCGTCGGGAATTATTAATACGGGCCGGTCAAAGTGATAAATTAATCACTTTGCCCAACGCTCTTGGGAATTATTAATAAAGGCCGGCCCTTATTCATAATTCCCGATTAATCTCGTTGCCCGTAACATATATATATATATAAATTTTATGTTGTCTTTGACTGCAGATTTTAGAATAATATCGTTTGGGCTACTTTGGTCATCAATGGTTATTATTTTTCTGTTTTTCTATTATTTTTTGACACGGATAATATTATAGAGTTGGTTTCTGGCTTATTATCTGATTTTTTTCTAGATCTCTGATTAACGTAACCTTATGCGGTGAATAGTCTATCTGCCTTACCTTTATTATGTTTGAATGAAGATAGTACATAATATATTATTTTCACTAGTAAAGCTCTAAAATCTGTATACAACGTCGCCTTCCTATTTATGAATATTGAATAAACCATTGATCTTCTATTTTGGGTTGTTATGATATGAGTTTTATTATTTGAAATAGTTTTATGCTTGTTAAATTAAAATATCGTTTAATTATACTTATTTTGCATATGGAGTATCTGGCATAAGCATAAATGAATTTTCATATTGTTGCACTATTTACATTTATTAATACTTAAGTTTTTTTAAGTGGACACCTTTAAAATAAATATTTTTACTACGATCACGATGTACTATTAAGATGATACTTTAAAAAATTCTCAACCCATACAAAATCCACAATATTTTAAGAATACTTACATAATAAAATTAATTATTTTATAGTTCGGCATAAAGCATTTTATTCTATTTTTTTTAAACATTACTTAGTAGGTAAGATTTTTCTACTTTTTAACAAGAAAATCGTTCTGTACAAATCATCCAGCACGTGAATTATTTTTTGACTAAAGATGAAAGTTGTAAATGTTACTTTTTTTTTGCTTCTCCTTTATATTATATCAATGATGTTTTGTATAAATTATAGGGCCAGAGGCGATGTTCGTGACAAACGGGAAGGGGAAGAAGATTCTGATAGTGGATGGCATCAAGTTCCGGCTAAACGGACAGGGGGCTAGTGGGAAAGCTTGGTGGAGATGCACATCCCACGATCGATATGGCTGCAGAGCCGTTGTCCACACGTGGGACGACGAGATTGTGTACTACTCCGAAAATCACACAACACAGTGAAGAGAACGAAGATTTAGTTTCACTTTGTCCTAGCGTTTGTCCCGGCAATATCCATCGTACACTGCATACGCAACGACGATAATCTTCGTAGGCTAGCCAAGATGCAACTTGGACGATTATTGGCTGTATATTTCCATCCCGCCAACACAGATAGTTCGTGTGCGAGATGGCAATATAAGTCACGATGAAAGCGTGGCGAATTTTCGACAAAGTGGCATCTTGATTAGCCTACCTGATTTGACCAGACTGGTAATTACGGAACGGAGATTTTCCCTAATTCGTACGTTAGATTATATTTACGGTCTCTTTTCTCATTAAGGGCATCGACACTTTTATCAAATCCAAAGTTGCCAAGTTCTGTTTGAAAATGGTGAATGAAATAGGGCTGAAGTTTGATGACGTTTCTCTCTTTATGTTTAAAATAAACTGTTGCTTCTTTATAATTGTTAAAAAGTATTCTTATTTTATTAAGATAAAAGTGTTCATAAAATGAAATATATTCTATTAAGGAGACGTAAACATTTTTTATTTTTGATTTTCGTAATATACCTAGTTCACTATGCTTGATCGTATTTGCTTAAGAAGGTAGGTAAACACTTTTGTTGTCAATTTTATACCGATTTTTTTATGACTTTTTAATTTAAGTTTGAATAATTTCCTTCATTGAGTCTTATTCCTCATGAATGATGAATCGTGATCATTGTATGAAATGAAACACACAACAACTCTCTTAGCAACTTTGATGGAGTGGTTTGCCATTGCCTTCTCCATTAAGGATTAATTTTACATAATTTCACACATAATTTTGATTCACTTAATTTCTTCTTCTATTCTTTAATTTTCAGGGTACACTTTAATGAAGTCTCAGAAAGGTAATCCACTCCTTTGCTATGGCGGCTACCGGTTCTACCAGAAAGTGTACAATGGAATAAAGCAAACGTGGGTGTGTTCAACCCATTACCCCAGGGGGTGCAGAGCCAGAATAACCATGGTGGAATCAGAAATTATTAGGGCGAATAATACTCATAATCATTTGCCAATAGACTACTACTAATAGTCGTGGCGCAATGGTTAGCGCACTCGGCCTGCGGTTGCTAAAGTTAAGCAACGTTCGTAGATGCCAGTCATCGGATGGTTGATCGAAAAATTTCATCTCGAGATCCTCCGTGCTCCGTTAAGCCGTTGGTCCTGCGCCTGATCTCTCTACGGTCGTGTCAGATTGCTGTCCCACCGAATTATGAGAGTGCACCTGTGCTTGCGCACTCACTTGTGCACTATAATCTGCCGCCATGGCCGAATACAGCCGGACGGGGTGGGGTACTACTATGTGTTATTCAAAGTTTTAGGTAATTCATGTAAATAGTAATTGTTATTGTATTTTTTTTTGAAGATTTAGCTTCTATCGGATTAGGCTTTTACCTGTAAGGGTAGTTAGGTATAAGATTTTATTAATAAATAAATAAATTATTTCAGTTTGTGATTATGTTATACTACGAGTGAGTTATATATACTAATATACTGAGTACAGCGCTTAGAATCTGTTTCACTGAACAGTTTGGAAAAGTTAACAGCTTGTTTTTAAGCGTCGTAATAATCTATACTAATATGTATAATAAGCTGAAGAATTGGTTTGTTTGTTTAAACGCCCTAATCTCAGGAATTACTGGTTCGAATTGAAAAAACTATTTTGTGTTAGATAGTCCAGTCGAGGAAGGCTTTAAGCTATAGTTAACACTATGTGTGCGGAAACCGAAGTCCACGAGGAGTTGCAGTGTCCGCTAGATGTAATGTTTTTTTTTTAGTGTTTTGATTTTATTTATTTAATTTCTGTCATTTCAGGTTACACTTTTATCAAGTCTCAAAAAGGTAAGGACCTGCTTTGCTATGGCGGGTACAGGTTCTACCAGAAAGTGGTCACTGGATTTAAGACGAGATGGGTGTGTTCCACTCATCACCGTAAGGGCTGCAGGGCATCAATAATGATGGTGGATTCGGAAATTATCTGTGCGAAAAATACACATAATCATTCTCAATAGATTTAGTTAAGACCAGGTAACTAGTGGCTAAATATGGAATTGAATTGAATCATGTATCGTTTACAACAGGTTTTGTATGTCCAATACCGAACGTATGCTTATATGTAAATATTCAATTAAAGAGCTGGCACGAATAGTTTTAACCTTCATACTTTCGGATCCTCCTCCTTGAATCGTATTTCTTATTAGTGAGGTTCGTGATCATTGTATGAAATGAAACACACAACAACTCTATGGGTAATTTTATACTACGATATGTGTAATAAATGAAGACACATGATAAATTACGACTGCCGTCTGACTTTGGGCAGTTCTATTATTGCTTCTGTAAATACTCGTAATAGTAGTACTTATATTTTAACTCTATGGTATGGATTAATGTAAATTACAATATTAAAATATTACAACATTATTCATCGTCGTCGATGACAGAAGGAGAGAAAAATTGTGACGTTAAATAACAATAATGGCGGGTAGCGTTGCCATGGCAACCGACGCTGATGGTAAAGCAGCAGCGCGCGCTCCGCTGTCGGTTGCTAGAAACCTCCTTGCGTGAACATGCCCCCAGCCTTGGAAGCACCGGGTTCCAACGAAGTCTCCTCAGGATCCAGCAGTGGGCAGAGTTTCGTGTAGGTCCTTTTGATCACTCCTGTCGCGGTTTTAATGACTGCAACACGAGATAAACCATCTCGACCAGGAAGTGTCTTCTCAACTCTTCCCAGCTGCCATCTCATAGGTGGTGTGTGGTCCTCTTTTACTAATACTAATGTATTAGGTAGTAATGAGTCTCGGTTTGATTGCCACTTCGTTCTCTTCTGCAGCTCAGATACATATTCAGTAGCCCATCGACGCCAGAAGTGTTGTCGCATCTGCTCTATGCGGTCGTACCGTGGAAGGCGATGTGTAGCCGTCGTAGTGAGGTCCCGGTCAGCAGGTGCAGTGAGCGGTCGGCCAATCAAGAAATGAGCAGGACTCAGAGGGAGTAAATCGTTCGGATCAGTGGACATAGGGGAGATGGGACGGGAGTTGAGGATAGCCTCAATTTGTGCTAACACTGTACTCAACTCTTCGTATGTCAGGTGTGCATCTCCTACAATACGATATAAATGATGTTTGCAGGACTTGACCCCTGCCTCCCACAAACCACCAAAATCAAAATGAGGCGAATACGGAGGTATAAAAATGAAATTCTATAGAATTATCTGCAGTGAAATCCAAAATGTCTGACTTAGTTGTGTCTAGAAATTAAGAGAATTCCTTTAGTGCGCCTACAAACGTTTTTCCATTATCAGAAAAGATCTGTGCGGGTTTTCCGCGTCTAGGGATAAAGCGTTTTTTTTAAAGCCAGTAAATATGCCTCAATTGTCAAACTAGTCACTAGCTCTAAATGTATAGCACGTGTTGCGAAACATATAAATAATAATAAAAAGACAGATATAACATTTAGTTAACTTTGCCCCCTTCTTGCGCGGTTCAGGACGAACAATGGCCCGGCATAATTGACACCACAACGTAAGAAATGATATCCTGGTTCTAGCCATTCGTTGGGCAAGTTACCCATTTGTATTTTGAGTGGAGCAGCTCTTATGTGAATGCATTTCACACATTTGTGTACTACTTGTTTTGCTAAACTGCGTCCTTTTAAAGGCCACCATGTATCTCTAATAGTTGCTAAAAGCAGCTGCGGTCCAGCATGCAATAGCCTTTTGTAATAATACTCAAAGATGAGCTTAGTAAAAGTATTTTTGATGCATAACAACAATTGATATTTTTTATTATAGTTAGACTGCGACAATCTCCCTCCCACTCTAATTAACTTGTCTTTATCCATGAATATATTTAAGCTAGATATACATTTTGGACATTTAAATGGGATGTTATTTTCTAAACTATCGTAAATAGTGAGAAAAGATTGCCGTTGCGTCAAGCGTTTTAAAATTCTAACAGAATTATTTAGCTCAATTACTGATAAACTATCTGTGAGACATGTATTTTGTTTGTTACTGTTGTGCGCCAAACGAAGAATATACGCTACTACGCGGCGCAAGCGATTAAAAACTAGAAAACTTTTTAAATATAGGTAAATCTGAATACTCGTATAATTTTCTATAGCTAGGCGCGCTTCTATGGGACTCGCGTTCGAGTGTAAGAAACCTGCTATGTGCTACGGAGAATGTGTGATGAAGTAAATCGAATGCGATCTGTAGTAACATTTCGCAAGCGCTTTCTTCTTTTGAAAGATTTATTTTTATTAATATTAATTTCTTCGGGCTCCCGAAAACGTTCGAGATCCGAATCTAAAGTTTGTGTGAAATTACAATGAGATTCTTTAATGTGTGAAGCTCTTTTGTGAACGATACCTGACATGACCCATCCAAGTTTAGTGTTTTGTAAGTATGGACCATTAGGCAACCTGATTAAACCTTCACAAAGCAAATCCCAGAACCTATCTGCCCCGATCAGTAAGTGAATTTCATCGGAAGAAGAGAACTCTGGATCGGCCAGCTGAATATTATTCGGTATAGTGTCTTTAATATTGCTGGTGCTCAGCGCCGGTAAATGCGACGTAATGCGAGGTAAAACTAAACAATTAAAGCGTGTATTAAATGCGTTTACTTTCGATCTCAATTGTATATTACAAGATTGTGTGGATTGAGTGACAGTGTTGCCTACCCCTCTTATGTGAACAGTGGACTGTATTAATGGAATATTTAACTTTTGCACAATGTTTTCGAAATAAAACAATGTTGACTCCCGTTGTCTAGGAGAGCTCGTGTTGTGTGATATGTGTTATGTGCATCCGCCACTTCTACTAATGCAGTCGATAATAATACTGGATTTTCATAGTAGTGTGTGTTTATATGATTATCTCCCGCGTTTAAAGTGTGCGACTTGTGAGAAGCGGACTCAATTATTTGTGTGTGACTGGCACTTGCACTAGAATCATGCTGAGCTAAATTGTGTGTGATATGGGCAACAGCTGATGATGTACAGGTGTCTAATGAATCGCTGTGGATGAGAGTGTTGTGTTTTTTGTTACAGTGTTTGCACGGACCAAACCAACAATCGGTAACTGTATGACCGAAGCGTAAACAATTGTGACATAGCTTTTGTTTATCAATGACATTTAATTTATCACTTAAAGACAAACTAAGGAAACTTTCACAAGAATAAATGGGATGATTGGAACCGCACATATTACACTTGTAACGACGTGAATTATGTGTTTTCTTATTATCCTTCTGTGTTGTGATATAACTGTGTGATTTTACCGACGACGACTTTTGTGTGTGAATGTTATTATTGTTTACTACCATTTGTTTATACTGCAACGGCTTAACCGCTTCAAGAAAATCAGCTCGATCTTTAAGAAATTGTAATAAATCTGATAAAGCTATCTTTTTATCTAAGGAAGTATTTGTAAAATTGCTTTTATGAAGCTCCCACTCGCGCTCAGTACAAGAATTTAATTTTGTTACAATAATATAAATTATTAATGTGTCCCATGTATCAGTTGGTTCCCCTAAAGTTTTGAGTGCTCGAATATTGCGTAAAATAGTATCAATTAATTTTCGAATCTGAGCCGCGGACTCTTTAGACATAGACTGAGCCGAAAATATCGCTTTTACGTGATTGTGAACTAAAAGTCGGCTATTGTTATACCTATTTTCTAAAAGACTCCACGCTACTAAATAATTATCAGAAGAAAATTCTAATGCTTTAATAACTTGAAGTGCATTGCCAGAAAGGACTGAACGTAAATAATGGAATTTTTGAATATTGTCTAAACTACCGCTATTGTGTATAATAGATAAGTAAGTGTCGCGAAACTCGAGCCACTGATCGTATGAACCGTCGAAGGTGGGTAAAGAAATAGTTGGTAGTTTAATACAGCTTGAGTTACTTTGGATATGAACCGTTTTATTACTAGAATCTTTAAGAATACAATTACATTTAGCTATTATTGCGTAATACTGATTTTCAAACGCTTCTCTTTCCTGTAACTCTTTCTCTACTAGATCCTCAGACACAATCAAATCTAAACTATCCTGGATTTCACTGAATTGGTTAAATAATAATTTGACTCTTTGGTAACGCTCTTGTAACTCGGATTTATGCGCTTCAGTTAACTGCGATACATCTAAAGATTGTACATATTTAACAAATAAAGTGAATCTGCCTTTCACCGAGCCTCGTTTTTTAACTAAATCGCGGATCATACTATCGTCTTTACTCATATTGGTGATTTGCAAGAGGAAAAAGTCAAGTACTTACAATGTCGCTGCTCGCTGGCTGCAGGCTGCAGGATTGATAGGTAGATGCACACGCTGTCGCGGCAATTACCTACTGTTATAAAATAAAATATATTAGCACAAACTGAGGGAAGGAAAAGTGGAAATAGGGATTGATTGACCTGACCGGCTGCTGCTGCTGCTTCAGGTGAAGATCTCGTTTCACTGAACTAAAACCTACATTATCGCACAACACCTGACTTGGAGCTGTAATCGCAAGCAAAACTCAACATATTTGGTCTTCGAGCCGGACATATTTGGTCTTCGAGCCGAACAGTATTATTATTAGAGCAGCAAGCTACGTCGTGCGTCGTCGGAGCGCAGGGGAGGTGTAACGTGCGTTGGTCCGTTGCACTAATGGCGCATCATTCGTACCTGTAGTACTCAAGCGTGCCTTTGTCCAAGTCTAGGCAGGAGCCGATGACGTCGCCCGGCAGCCAGGCCAGGCCGTAGGGCGACGTGGCCACGTTCAACCGCACGCGCCCGCCATTGCACGCGAACGAGTGCTAAACAGTGCGCCATCAAGCTCCTCCTAAAATATTACAACATTATTCATCGTCGTCGATGACAGAAGGAGAGAAAAATTGTGACGTTAAATAACAATAATGGCGGGTAGCGTTGCCATGGCAACCGACGCTGATGGTAAAGCAGCAGCGCGCGCTCCGCTGTCGGTTGCTAGAAACCTCCTTGCGTGAACACTCTACATTCATGTAACAAACAACTTTGTTTTGCTTTAGAATCCTATGAAATCGAATTGGAGGCAACCTTCGGTGAAACTCGTAATAAAAATCCGATGTTGACCTTAAGAGGGTACAAATTCTATTGTGCTAATACGAAGAAACTAAACACCAATACACAGGAGATGAAGTGGATTTGCCTGAAAGGACTTGGTTTCAGATGCAAGGCTCACGTGGTCACTGTTGGCAATGAGATTGTTGCTTGTATTAATGATCATAACCATGATCCATAGACATGGTTTACAAAAAACTCTCGCTCTAAGAACTTCGAGCATTTTTGTACGGAAGCTGGCATACCTACATAGTCCGCCATTTTGAAAAAATCGAGTTTCGGCGGCCAATCATGGAACTCATTTCAATGGACAGAGTCAGTGAAACTTGTAAGTATGCCATCTAGGTTCGATGCTCTCTAAATGTGTCATACATATATATCCCCTATACGATTAAATCGTCGTAGTAATTTTGCACATCTATCCGTTATATTGTAGTTTATCTGCATACTACCTGCGCTATTTCGCTTATTAAAATTGATAAAATCTATGCTGTTTCTCTGTAAGTGATTTTTTGTAAATATTTTTAGGGATAAATAAATACCTTTAAGCATAAAAAAACGCATTTATCCTGGCAACATCCATTGTGGACACCAAGTATTGCTGGCGGGCGGCCGCTAGTCTATACAAATATTATAAAGAGGAAAGGTTTGATTTTTTGTTTGTTTGTTTGTTTGTATGAATTGAATAGGCTCCGAAACTACTTGGCAGATTTGAAAAATTTTTTCACTGTTGGAAAGCTACATTCACCCAGAGTAACATAGGCTATATTTTATCCCGGTACGGGAAGTAGTTCCCCCGGGACGCGGGTGAAACCGCGTGACGGGCCGCTATAGACTATAAGTACCCTCCATAATTTGAAATCATGTTTCATCAAAAAGATGGGTAATTTTTATAAGTACTTGTCTTTAATTCCAGTGCCCGAAGCAATATTCCTAACCAACCGCAGGGGGAAGCAGATCCTCATTGTAGAAGGGTGCAAGTTCAGGCCCAATGGGGGGTTAAGGCCCGGGGGGAAGGCTCGCTGGCGGTGTACCACTCACGCACGTTTTAACTGCAAAGCCGTCGTCCACACGTGGGAAAACCAGATCGTGTATTACTCCAATAACCATTCGATTGGGTATACATAATAACGGGTAGACATACTTAAACACTTTTGTAAACATCCATGACTCGAGAACAAATGCCGATGTGGTGCCGAACAAAGACCACTAGACCAACGGGCCCGTCAATAAACGTTATGTGTAGCTTAACACTTTTTCTATTTCTTTTTATTCTAATGGAAGGCAAAAGAACAAGAGGGTCACCTGATGGTTAATGATCACCGCTGCCCATAGACATCAGCAACCGCACAAGGGTCGCAAATACGTTGCCTGCCTTTAAGACACCATACCCTCCCCAACTGGGCTCGAGCGACCTTACTCACCAGCAGAACATAGCACAGCAGTTACGAAGTGCTATTTCAATGTGGTCTTATGTAAGGTGGAGGTTCTTTCTCAGACAAGCAGCTCATTCCAATGAAAGTTCCACTCTTCCCCTTTAATTCACTTGTGTTATAAACATCAGAATCATTAACTTAAAATTTATTTCTACACAGATACATATTATTTTGAGTTAGGTTATACCAATTTTTAAGTTTAAGCTACTTGCTACGTTTTGTAGATTTTGTATTGGATTTTATGTTCTATTTTAATGATAAAAAAGTTAATTAAAGTATTATAAAATGTTGGTTTTATCATCTGCCTACCTACTCCTAATACCTATTTCTAAACTAGTGAGTATTGCTGAAATGGCTATGCCGATCGAAAGGATACCACTTGGGTAACGCATCCGTTGCCATGGCATGCTCCTCTTTTGCTTGTCATCAGGCAGAGTGGAGCCATTACGAGTTTAGCGCGCTATTGAACAAAAGCTGTTGTACCACGATCTTCTATTTGCATACAGTGGGTATAGAGTTGCAGAATTGAACAGATAACCGATAAAGGTAATAGTACTTGTAATGTATTACGCTTTCTTTCTTTATATAAAAACGAAAATGCTGTAAACCATAAACCATTTAAGAAGGAATTCCGAGTTTTTCATTGATGATATAATTTTTAGAAGAATTTCTTGTATTAAAGTTAAGACAAAGATTTTTAGCGTCAAATAATATCTTGGGTTATTGTAAATTTTCCACAATGTTAATTCGTCGGATCATTGTCACATAATAATACAAATTCGTTCGTATCGTAATTTTCAAAAAGTAAAACTACAATTAACTTTTATTCGCCAGACATTAACCTACGTTTAAATTACATTTTACAGGAATGAACGCCATGTTCCTGACCAATGGGAGAGGGAAGATAATACTGCTAGCAGACGGATGTAAGTTCCGTATGAACGGTGAGGGGAAGGAGAAAGTTAGGTGGAGATGCACTTCTCATACAAAATATGGGTGTAAGGCAGCCATACACACGATCGACAATGTAATAGTGTACTACAGGAACGATCACACGGTTTCTGACGAGTAGTGCGAAACATAGATATCAGAAACGGGAGATAGGACACCGAGCGCACTTTGTTTGAGACCAGATGTGCAATTCACTAAGCGCTTTCATAAAAGCCTTGG
This sequence comes from Nomophila noctuella, assembly GCA_958496325.1. Lineage (NCBI taxonomy): Eukaryota > Metazoa > Arthropoda > Insecta > Lepidoptera > Crambidae > Nomophila > Nomophila noctuella. The sequence continues at coordinate 13,065,859 of OY292491.1, forward strand.
TCGCAGCGGCAATGTAATCGATGGTAGGTTTCTAATATACAGTTTTCCATTAAAATATACAAACATGATCACTCCAGTTGATTGTCGACACTGTAACATCCTTTTTGTGAATTCCATCACAAACATTATGTTCTATTGTCACCGCTGCAACCAAGGCTTTTATGACATTTGCGCTTAGTGAATCGCACCTCAGATGTAAGTCGCAATTATCAGCAGCGTTCCTCTGTGTGTTGTCGTCTGATATACATCGGCTACCTACCCACCTACCCAGCGTGGTATCTATAGGCAGAACCCCACAATCCCCCAATTGGGGACTTACGACAAGCACTGAATTTTCCTTCATCCTCATCAGTAATTCAGTGGATTAAAAATTATTATTTATGTAATTTATTTCTCTACCAAGTTCCACCAAATAATGTTTGCTATGTTATAAATAAACTAATGAGGAGCTAGGCAGTAGTTTTACTTCCATAATGAAATAATTTATTACTTCACTACCTGCCCGGTACGTAATTCGCTACTCGACCGATTTGCAAACTTTACATAGGTGCGTGCAAACTTTACATAGGTAAACCATCTACTTAATAGTCCGAACAAACCCTGAAAATTTGTTTAAGATAGGTGAGCCCGTTCTTGACTTACAAAGTGACAATAAGAAATGCCACTTATTTTAATACATTAAAATAAAACAGACGTAATACGCATTGTCTTAATGCATAATTAGGTATTATATAACATAAAAGAAAACTAAAAATATTCTTGTTTACAGTGATTAGACAAGTGATGTCGAAAAGGGGGAAGCCGTTGATCCAAGTTGGTAAATATACCTACTGCCAGAAGAACCAAAGCGGGGTGAAGACAAGATGGGTGTGCTCGACCCACCACAGCAAGGGATGTCATGCACAACTACATACAGTTGATTCAGAGATTATTAGAATTAATGACTCTCATTGTCATTAAAAATCATACTAATAGGTATTGTAACTGTGAAGGTTTGTGTGTTTGGATTTTGGCCCGTCAATCACGTTGAAACTACTGATCGGATTTTGATGAAATTTTGTATACAGGCTAACTTAAGTCATAGGATACTTTTTATCCTGATTAAGTGCTCGCTCGCGGGTAAAATTAGTAATTTATAACTTGCTGACGCGGTAAACTTCGTTCATATTACTGTCATTGCGTTTGACAATTTTGACATGTAGGACAGTTTGTGAAAAAAATAAATTTTCTTTTTTAGTTGTTTTCTCTAAATTTGTCAATATTTTCTAATTGTTTTTTGTTAAACCTTCCCTGGACTACTACATTTTTTGACGCTAATATTTGTCAAATTGCTTCATCCGTTTTTGAGTTTAAGCGAGACAAACGAACAGTAATTCAATTTTTATTTATAAATATAAATTGCGAGTACTTTTTGTATGTAATGTAACATTATACAATGTTTGATTGATTTGCGTGTTTGATATTGCAATTTTTTTATATTATTAGACCTGCATTTATGGAGCAATAAACTTTTGATTTTGATTATTTCATAATTACTTTTGGTGTTGAACAAAACTTTGAATTTGTTCTAACTTGTAGACTTTTTCCATTATATCTGAACTCCAATAATCAGGTTAAATGGAAAAACTTAAAAGATTTCGTTTATTGTAATAATCGAGTTTGGTGATATACAATAGTAAGAGATATTTTTTGTAATAAGCTACTTACTTGTATATAGATTTAATAAACAAGACTTTGCCCCTTGGTAAAGTACCAAATTTGTTTAAATAAAACTAATGTATAAATTCTATATCGATACATTAAGTAACGAGATTTTTAAGAAAAATAAACCGTGTTGAAATCCCATTCTTTCAATCATTTCATTAAATATCTCACAGCATCACATACATTAATCTGACCCCGTGATACGTACATAGCCTAAGCAATTGCGTTACAGACATCAGAACTAAAGGTGGTTTTACAAATGTACTCAAATGATGATGTATTCCCGGCCGATTTCGGCCACAGCGACTGTCTTCAGCTCCGGTCCTGTCGTTGGTGTGCTCGCATGTGGCTTATATAGCCAATTTTGTTTATAAAAACCCTTGCACATTGAGGGCATGAAAGCACACCGTTCAAATAATTATAGCTGATAGCCGCAGGTGGTCGGGCTTTCAGCTCGTCGCGTTTGGCATCTAAATCTAGCAGCCGCCGGTTTTCAAAGGCTTTGACCTTAGATTTTACGAGCGCTCTCCACTCCGGTCGTCTGGCAGCCTGCCGCTCCCACAGCGAAGGATTGATGTCGCACTGCTTCATGTGACGCTTCAGCACATCTTTGTACCTGAGCAGTTGTCCGCCATGCTTCCGCTTGCCTTGCTCAAGCTCTGAGTAAAAGATGCGCTTTGCGGTTCTTTCCTCCGCCATACGCGACACATGTCCGCACCACCGCAGCTGACGCCGCATAAGGTAGGACTCAATGCCACCAACATTGGCCCTTCGCAGCACTTCAGCGTTCCGTACGCGGTCAGACCATCGGATGTTTAGTATTTTCCGCAAGCACTTGAGGTGGAATCGGTCTAGCATACGGATGTGACGGCGATACACTGTCCACGTTTCGGAAGAATATAATATGTTGGGCAGCACAACTGCCATGTACACAGCAATCTTCGTTGCCAGCTTAAAATCGTGGGAGCTAAAAACCTTGAAGTCCAACTTTCCGAAGGCCGCTGCAGCAGCACCGATTCTACTATTGACTTCTGCATCATGATCGCACTTAGATGAAATAGTGCTCCCCAGGTAACGAAACTTATCCACCTGTTTCAGCTGAGCCCCTCCGAGTGAAATATTCAGTGCCTCGCGACCATGAGTCTCCAAAGACATCACCTCCGTCTTTCTGACACTGATTTTTAACCCAAATTTGTGGCACGACTCGTGAAAATCGGACATTAGCTGTTGCAGGCCCCCTGAGGATTCTGCCACGAAGCACAGATCATCAGCATACATCAACTCAGTGATCACGGCATGCGACACTTTGGTACGAGCTTTTAGTCTGGCAAGATTAAAAATATTACCGTCCGTGCGAAAACGAATGCGGACACCTTCAGATGTCGTTTGTGAGACCTCTTGGACTACGACTGCAAAATATAACGCGAACAGTGTGGGTGCTAGCACGCAACCCTGTTTTACCCCACAGGTGACGGGGAAAAAATCCGACTGTTCGTCGTTAACAGCGACGCAGCACTGCATGTCGTCGTGCAGGAGTCTTAAAATTCTCACAAACTTTTCTGTACACCCGATTTTATGAAGTACAAGCCAGAGGGCTTCACGAGGCACGCTATCGAAGGCCTTCTCAAGGTCAACAAAACAGAGATATAGAGGACGACCTTGCTCTCTGCTCTTCTCCTGCAATTGTCTCACTGAGAATATAGCCTCGCACGTACCTCGTTCTGGTCGGAAGCCGAACTGGGTTTCGGGAAGAAGTTTTTCAGAAATCTTCATAAGGCGGTTCAGCAAGACTCGCGCAAAGACTTTTCCAGGCACCGATAGTAACGAAATACCACGGTATGAATCACAATCGGACCTGTCACCCTTGTTCTTATACAGCGCCCTTATACGTGACACTTTGAAAGTAGATGGGACTTGTTCTTCTTGCCACATACGAACAAAAAGTTCCCGTATAGCCGAATGCAACTCATCACCGCCGTATTTAAGTAGCTCTCCCGGTATAGAGTCAATGCCCACCGCACGCTTATTTCGCTGCTGTTTGATGGCGAGAGCAATCTCCTCATAAGTGAGTGACTCGTCCAGCTCAGCAGCAGCAGGGAGTTGAGGAATGGAGCGAATGTGTTCCAGGTCAGCAGCCCGATCCACATTTAGCAGAGTTCTGAAGTGTTCTGCCCATCGTGTAAGTATTTCCTCTTTGCTTTTCAGTAACCCTGCGCCGGACAACGGTTTTAAAGGTATTTTGGCAACAGAGGTAGAGCCAATCAACTTCCGAACCTCGCCATAGAACTCCCCAAGCTGGTTTGTGTCAGAGAGCCACTGAATCTGTTGAGCTTTCTCTCGCCACCACTTGTCTTTGGCCTCCCGAGATAGTCGCCTCAGCTGCGCGCTACTTTTCCTAATCTCTGCGATGCTCTCATTTTCTTCTCCACGGTGGTTCTGGAGAAGCCGGCGGTGCTTGTCAATCGCTTCCGACAATACTCTGTCATTCTCATCAAACCAGTCCTCGGTCTTACGGACTCTACGACCTAAAGTTATTTTTGCTTTGTCCAGTATGTGAGAAGCCAGAGCATTCCATTCGCTATCGACAAGACAGCCCTGTTTGTTGATGTGTGGCAAATCAGAAACCAAAGATTGAGCATATTCCTTCCTCACCTCTGAATTTTGAAGCCTATCTATGTTCAAACAGGCATTGGGCTTTGATCTACTAGATCTTCGAGGACGATGGAGGCGAATACGCAACTTAGCGACAACAAGCCTATGGTCAGTCCAGCAGTGCGCACCACGCATGACGCGGGTAACGAGGACTTGGGAGACGTCCCGTTGGCGAACGATTGCGTAGTCAATTAGATGCCAGTGTCTGGACCTTGGGTGCATCCATGTATTCTTGTACTTGGCGGGAAGCCTAAACATGGTACTCGTGATTGCAAGGTGGTACTGCGCACATACACTGAGTAAGAGCTGGCCGTTGCTGTTCATACAACCAACTCCATGCCTCCCCAAAACTTTGGGCCATGCGTCGTAGTCTCGTCCTACCCTGGCATTAAAATCACCCAACAGAAGAATCTGCTCTCTAGGTCTTACGCTCTCGATACACTTTGAAAGCTCCTCATAAAACCGATCCTTAATGTCATCAGACTTATCCATGGTGGGAGCATAGACACCGATGACATTAAGAAAGTTGTTATTGTCGAGGTGTAGGCGTAGTGTGGTAATGCGGTCCGAAATATGAACCGGACACTCTTGTAGCTGGTTAACAAGCTTGTTCTTAATCGCAAATCCAACACCTGACCGCCGCGGCTCAGAGGCAGCGAGTCCTTTCCAGAAGAAAGTATACTCGCCACCGCGTTCCACCAGCTCCCCTTCATCAGCTAGGTGTGTTTCGCTGAGAGCAGCCACGTCTATATCATAGCGACGAAGTTCACGCGCAACAATGGCGGTTTTCCGTTCAGGGCAGATATTATCATCGCGATCAAGGAGCGTTCTTACGTTCCACGTGCCAAATGTCATAATGGGGTTTTTATTATTATTATAATTTGCATATTTGTTCCTGTAACGTCGACCGCGAGTTTACTGATGCGGAGGCAGCCGCGGTTGCTACCGTCCTGAAATGCTGGGGTGAGCAATTTTTAGGGCACCTTTTCTAGCCCCCTCCCAGGCTGAGCTGGGAAAGCAGTGCTTCCCTGAATAGGGCTGCTTTGACACTCCAGGTGCTGCCGAACCTCACCTGTCCCCCCAGATCAGAGAAGGAACGACCACGGTATTCTAGGAACACCCCCGGAGCCGCCCGCGTGCAGGCCTCAGACAAAGCCCGATCTGCATCAAACCGGACCTCTCTACCTCGACCCATCGCCACGGGACTTTTCACTCGGAGTCCATATACGGAAGCAGTCAGTTGCGCAGGAGATATTTAGGTGCACAAGCGTACGCGCAAACGCATGTGCACACCCTCGTCTTCACCCATCTTGATCCAGTGGAACGGAGAGACCGATACGACCGGAGACAGGTTCAGATGATGTGTCTGGCCGATGATAACTTTGTCCTCTATCATCGCCCTAAGCCGTCCACCAGGCCTTGCTATCCCGCCGGGTCCACCAAGCTCGTTGCATATCTGCGATGAGTCGCCTTTCCCACCGGGATAGACTTCGTGCAATAAGCGGGAGGTATCCGCTGTAAAACCTGCCTTTACAGCAGGTCCCCTCGACCAGGTTTAGCCCGCGAGTCGACGCGGTTTACCGGGGTGTGGCCGCTGTATGCACTACAGCTACTTGGAGCCACTGGCGAGAGTTTGCAAAACGTCTGCGATCGGCGGAAACCCCACCGCCTTTACAGGCCGACTGGTGAGATTCCAAGCTCATTACACACTAGACGCTGCAATACACCCCAAATAGAAATAGAGTACTCAAATAGAAACATAATAACACCGACACAAAGTTTTAGTGGCAATATTTAAAAGCAACTGTTGATTGAATATTTCTGACATTTTCTTATTCTGTTTCAGCTTTCTTCAGACAAGTGCTGTCGTTGAGAGGGAAACCGCTGATCGAATATGCAGGTCATACATTCTTCAAGAAGAAGATTAATGGACCAAAATGTACTTGGGAATGTTCAACTCATCATAGTAAAGGTTGCCGCGCGTATCTTCACACTATCGGACCTCATATTGTGAAAGTGGTTGCCGCTCATAACCATTGAATGAATTGACATGGTCGTCGGTAAATAATATAGGTTGCCGTACCTTACACTATTGGACCTCATATTGTGAAAGTGGTTGCTGCTCATAACCATTAAACGACAGTTGAAATCGTCGATATTAAATTATTTACAACTATTCGTCAAAAAAATATTGTTTGTACGAATAGGGACCTTGCTATAGCTAACTTTAAATTTATTAAAATCGGTGAGTTGAGCCGCGATTCTATCCGCTTAACAGGAGTTTTGTTTCATGGGTATCAGTCACGTAAACCTAAGAAAACATTACATAGACTTGAGGTCACTTTAGAATAAGATTACTCTTCTTTAGGCAAATGTTTAGTCGGAAGCATTTGTTCCTTAAGTTAAATATAACGACTAATATTCGAAAATTTCGACTAAACTAGTTTTTATTGGAAAAATTTAGACAAAGCGCTAAAACATGTCTAAGGTCGACTAAAGTTTCGTTCATAGTTTCTTCAGACCTTAGATAGTTCTTAGAATCAAAAAATATGGCTGATGTGGGTTTGTATCCGTAGATACTTGATAATATTTGTTGAATAAACAACTCGAATAAAGGAGACCATTTTTTTTGGGCCCACCAACAATCGGTAACGTTTAAGAGAAAGAGAACTACGTTAAAAATGTATATTTTTTTAATGAATTTTGCAATTGAAGTGAATTTCAAACGAAACCGGAGTCAGTAAACCAAAATAAAAAGCCTTATTTTGATTATATCCGTGAACTATCTGTCCAAAGATTAGTAAACAATGGCTGACATACAGATAACTGAAGGAAAAAAGGTTTTTATCAATAGAATTAAAATAAAACACTTGAAATCGAACATAAAGGAGACGCAATTTACTCCTGGAACGGTTTTCATGCCTATTTTTATCTAAGGCGGTGATTCTTAGTGATTTTTAATCATTTAAATAATTAAATAAAATAATTCGAATAAACAAAACAAAAAAATCCGTATAACGGAACGCTAGCACTTGCGTTCCGTTATACGGATTTTTTGTTTTGTTGTCTATTGCCGGATTTTGATTTTATTTAAAAACTGAATACAAATGTCAGAAACCTTCCGTCTGTCAACTGTCATGAATGGTTTTACTATATAATATAAAAAAGCTGTAGTTTGTTTGTTTGTTTGAACACGCTACTATCAGGAACAGCTGGTTCGAATTGAAAAAATATTTTTGCGTTGGATTATCCATTAGTCGAGGCAGGGTTGAACTAAAAAATGTTAAGCTATAGTTTAAGATTGTTGTGCGAAAAACTTATTCCACGTAGACAGAGCCACAGGCGGCCACTAGTCATAATAAATTGCTTTTACTTCAGATACATAGGAAAAACATAATGGAAAATCGCCCTTATGTGCAAGTAATTACGGTTCAGGCGTTGAACGTCAGGAAAGTAAAATGACAGATTAGTTTATGAGGTTAATACATATTTTTACATCTGATTTCTAACAATTCCGGTTATAATATGAAAAAGTAATGTTACCACTATAATCTGGAGATTATAAGGAATAAATTGATACCCATTTCGTAAATAAACGCTAAAGTTTTATGTGGGCCTAACTCTCCATACAAAAACGATTGACTCCTTTCCAAAAGTCAGATAAGTTGTCAGTTAGTTGCACGAAGTAATAAGACTTGGTTTATGTGACGCAGAACTTCTTATACATAGGCTTAGATTTGAGTGTAGGTAAAGAAAAAAATCCTATAATAATTTATTATGGACGCGAGCGTCATTGAATGTAAGGAAACTTATTTATTATTTATATCTGTAATCAGAATCATAATGGGGCTGGATTATATTATTATAGGAGTGTTCACCGAGGAACTTAACTATATTTATAAACAAACATTTATTGCAAATGTAATCTGCTTGTTTATTACGCATTTTGGTGTGGTGAAAGTATTTTGGAATAATTCTTAAAGTAGAAAAAATGTAGAAGGAGTTATAGTCAATAATCTTTCTTCTCTATGCACTGCCAAAACTATTAAGTATAGGAAAATGATTACGCCTATATTAATGCAATTAGGTATACTGTACTAGAAACTGAATAAATATTTTCCCCCATTGTTTTTTTTTCTTTTTTCTAACATGCATGGTACCTATTGGTATTCGTTTTGAAAAGTATTTATTTTCTGCACGTACTTGAGCTGCTATGATAAGATGTACTAAGAAAGATATTCGCTTCGAGGTAATTATTTTCAAAACTTTGATTACTTTATAAAAGTTTGAGTACATAATAAAATAAAATAAAATAAATTAATGTATTGTTGTCCCTTCCAGTGATTCAGATAATGTCAATGAGAGGGAAGCCGTTGATCAAATATGGAAACTATAAATTCTTCAAGAAGTATCAGTACAGGCTCAAGAGTACTTGGTCCTGTTCCACCCACCACAGCAAAGGATGTCGTGCCTTCCTCCATATAGTAGGAAATAGCATTGTTTATGCTGGTAATCATCATACCCATTAAGGTACCACTTAACTCCGAGAAGAAACGCGAACTAAAGTCCATTTCTCCTAAGATGATCCCGATGACAGTTGACCGTTCAATGGGAAATCGAAATTGTTCGAAAGCATTGGAAAATCATATAACCAGCTCGTGGAGCTTATTGCATTGAAATAAAGTTACTTTCGTTTAAGAAAAATACCTGCCACAGAGATCATTTAAACTGAAACGGACTATAGTTGGTCTAATTAATTTTTACGACGGTGTTTTTTTTCTTTTTACCGCATATAAAATTACCTTAAACTTAAAGTATTGATTGCCTGATTACAACCAAACTAAATACTTGAATAGTATAGTTATCATGTTTTCATTATCATCGGTAATGAAAAAAATCTATGAATGATAGAAATGTCTTTTCATGATAGACTGAAGAATCATAATAAATATTTTACACACGATAAGGTTTTTTTTTATAATGAACAATTTTAAATGTTGTGTGGTAATAATCTATTTTTTAACAACGGCCGCCTAACTAGTAATATTGTATTTTTATTAGGGATATAACAAGTAGCGTTTAAGTATAATTTTGTATCATAAAAATATAAGGTAATTTTTTAAGCTTATCAGAGTAAGCGATTAAAATATGCTAGATTGGTAAAAGTGTATGTATTTTTTTTAAAGTACTAAGTAAGCTCAGTATTATATTCCACTAAAAAAAAATCTTTATGGGATACTAGTCAAAGTCAGTAGAATTAATTTACAATATTATTTTTTCATTGGTTTTGTACTTTATGCTCTAAGTAAAGCAATAAAAAATAATATTAATAAATAAACTGTATGTGTTAACTAAACTTCTTTGTGGGAGTATCAAACCATATAAAGCATACCTTAGATTATGTATGTGTGCGATTGTGTATGTGAAATGTACCAAATGTGTCATTATTATACATTTTTTGAAATATATTTGTGAATGTGCTAAGTTTTTATTTGCTGAATTTTGATTTGTAAGTGCCACAGTAAGTATGTATAACATTTATAGATTACTAGTATTTTCTTGAAATGTTCCATCTGTTTAGGTTCTGAAAGGTATTTAATATTGGGTGTGTTAATAAGTTCGTGACTACCTTTATGAGCTGGAGATCACTTATCAGTTAAAAAGTTATATTATTAAAAAGAAGGAGTACATAGGAACATTTGTTCTTTATTTTATCCATAGTTTTTCATTTAAGAAATGTAAAGCTAAAATTAGAAGTATGTTCAAGTTTTTTAAAGAGTTTTAATTGGTTACAAGAACTCACAAATATTTCTGACGCAATAATTTTCATCAAATTCACTTGAACCTAACATCTAATAAAAACAATATTACAATCTGACCGAATATTAAAATAAGTCATCATTCTTAATTTTCTAATCTCCCATATTACAGATGTGAAGCAGCTATTATCCAAAAAGGGCAATCCATTAATCAAACTAGGAGGATATACGTTCTTTAAGAAGAAATGGTCGGCCTGCGGAAAGATTCGATGGGTTTGTTCCACCCACCACAGCAAGGGTTGCAGAGCGTTCCTATACACGTTTAGCAGCCAAGATGAAATAATAAAGTATAACAATATGCATACTCATTAAGCTTGGCAGCCAGTTTGAAAACTTTCAGACAAGGTTTGTTCCAAATTACAGAGGAAGGGTTGCAGAACGTTCCTATAAATACGTTCAGCAGCCAAGATGAAATAATAAAGTATAACAATATGCATACTCATTAAGCTTGGCAGCCACTTTGTAACTTTCAGACAAGGTTTGTTCCAAATTACAGAGGAAGGGTTGCAGAGCGTTCCTATACACGTTTAGCAGCCAAGATGAAATAATAAAGTATAACAATATGCATACGCATTAAGCTTCGAGAATTAAGCATCCAATTTGGCAACTTTCCAACAATATTCGATAGGTTTGTTCCACCCAACAAAGCAAGGGTTGCTGAGCGTTTATAAACACGTTCAGTAGCGAAGATGAAATATAATACAGTGTGTTTAACAAAATGCATAAGTGAAGTGTTTAGCCATTTTGAATTTATTATCAAGACAGAATGCTACTAAACTAAATATTAATTCTGAAGATTTTGTTTACTACACATTTTTTTGTGGTCCAGTTTGTTGTTTTCTATGCGTTATTTAGGCTTGCATAATTGGTGTAAATCCAAAATAAAAATTCTTATCAATGAATAATGATGATTGACAACTATGTTTTGATATTGCTTTAAAATAAATTTTCGTAAAATGATGTTTTATCTATAAAGTAGGAGTGATTTTTTGAACAACCGTACTCAGTTAAGGCGAGGGATTTTAAAGGAAGGCAACGCATCTGCGACCTTTGTGTGATTGTTGATGTCCATTTGTCCATGGCAAGCGGTGAATACATACCATCAGGTGTCACATGATGTTGTGTACAGGTGACACTATTTTAAAGAAACGTTCCAATGTTCATTTGCCTACTTATAACATAAAAAAACCGTGATCTTTATCTTCCCTTCTTTCATTTATTAACAAGTTAAAAACCTCAAAAACATAATAGTAACTTAGGTAAATCGTAATTATGTCGTTATTTATTTGTGTCTATTTTTTTTTGTTACAGAACCGAAAAAGTTGCTCTCGCAAAAGGGAAAGCCGTTGATCCAAATAGGAGAGTACAAATTCAAGAGAAGTAACTTGTTCGCCAGCGGCAAGATTCGGTGGGTTTGTTCCACCCACCACAACAAGGGTTGCAGAGCGTTCCTATACACAGACAACACCGAAGATGTGATTATAAAGATTCAAAATATGCACACACATTAATAAAGTAAAGTCAACATCCAGCGTCTGTCCCGGTTGTATCCTCGGCCATTGCCTCGGAACCCAGGGTATGCTACTTTGACTATTCTGGCTAATACAGAAGTAAAGTATAGTATCAACCTACAAATTGATCTCCCTCTGCCATTTAAAATCAGGTTCACGTAGTTGCAAAGGTATAAATGCACTTTATGATTTACTAGCGGCCGCCCGCGACTCCGTCCGCGTGGATTTCGATTTCCAATATCCTATGTGTTATTCTGATGTATAAGCTATATTGAGGTAAAGTTTCATTCAAATCCATTTAGTAGTTTTTACGTGAAAGAGTAACAAACATCCATACATCCATACATACAAACTTTCGCCTTCAAATATTAGTAGGATTAAATGGCATCTAGTTTGAAATTGTACTAAATTAGATATGTATTTATTTTTAAGCAAAATATTTTTATTAAAAAAACCTACCAATTTTTCTGTATTTTATTTTTATTTTTATAAATTTTACAGTTTCATTACTCATGAGTCATAAAAATATCTGGTCTGGTGATAAAAAAAAAATATTGAACAGTGTTTAAAACAACTTTTGATCAATCAAATTGAATGTGTGTGGTGTGATTAAGAAATGTAGTTTTTCAACAACTGAGCTCTTTTATATTTTTGGCAATAAGCGCCGAACTTTATCACCATAAGTCTATCTATTGTTTATTTAAACGTTGAACTAATAACAAAACGTAAGGTAATTATAAAATGTCAACTCCCCCTTGTTACAGATGTCATGCAGCTAATCTCCAAGAAGGGAAAGCCACTAATCAAATTAGGAGAATACACATTCAACCAAAAGACGTTGCTAGGCAACGGGAAAACACGATGGGTTTGTTCCACACACAACAACAGGGGTTGCAATGCGTTCCTACATACAATGACTAGCAACGGTGAAATTATAAAGGTTCACAATAATCATACGCACTTCGCTTCGATGAATGGAATGCCATTTGATTTATTCCTGAGGAATGTGTAAAATGTACCTGATAAGATTTTATATTTACCATTTTATAATAGTTTACAACAAGAGACAAATAGACGATATTTGAAACTTGGATTCAATTGTGTGTTTAAATCAGATAAATATGAGAAAAGCTGTCTGTCAAATGATATTGTTAGATTATAAATAAGTTACCAAAAGAACTGAAAGCTTTGGATAGTATAAGTATTTTGTGTGTGTAAAACTTCTCCTACGACCAAAATGCATTGTGTTTGAATCTTTAAAAAGTGAAAATGACAAGATTTAATGTAGAGACAAACTCAATGTCTGATGTTTGTATGATTTGGGAATAAACTTTTTAAGTAAGAATTGTTTTATTTTTATTACACTTTGTGTTTAAGCTTTACAAAAGGACGGCAACAATAATAAAATCAAAGCAATAGTCCACACTACCGACCAACTCCAACTTGATTAAAATTTAAATTATTTTTTTCATTTTCCATTTTTGTTTCGTTACAGCAGTCCTGACTGAATCTAAGAAAGGGAATCCTGCCATACAACTTGGCGGATACAAGTACTTCAAAAAGTATTCTGGCATCAAGGAGAAGTGGATGTGTACCACCCACCACTCGAAGGGTTGTCGTGCCTTCCTCCACATATATCAAGGAGAGATTATGAACATAAATGGAGTGCATAATCATCCGTCGACCTTATGAAAGCTAGGATATTTTTAAATGAACAAATTGGAAAATGAACCGAATAATTATTTCTTTCAATATCTGGCATAGTTCGCACATTACAATGGTAGGAATCTCCTTCTAAGCTAGGATTGCTTGTGTTACGGGATTCCGAAACACAAATTGTATTTTTTGTATTAAAAAGTGATCTACAAACTAATATATGCTGCTGCTGCAATGAAACAATATATTGAGTGTTTATATTACCGATATATAGAACGCAACGGTTTTTTTAAAATGAACAGGCTGCTTTTTAAGGTGAGAGAATAAAAGTATAAATTTATATTCATGTTTGTTAATTATAAATTCCGTACATAAATAGGTTCCGTCGGCACACCAGCACTGCTAATCGTTTTTCCTTAATTGTGATTAATTTAAGTTATTAAGATATAATAACGCCTGTAGTGAACTAAAACGAATACCATTTGTGAAGTTTTGAAATCTGTTTTAAATAATATAATTAAAAAAATGGTATTGCTAAAAAATAGTAAAAATGGCCTCTGCATTACAGAGCGCAAATAGTGCTATAACCTTATCTAAGAACAAAATAAATACAATGTTAAATAATCAAATCAACAACAATACTACTTTTAAACATTGATTTTTCTTGCAGATTCAGAGTTCACGATCACAATGTCGCAAAGGGGGAAGCCAATGATAAGCTACCAAAGTTACACTTATTACAAGAAAGACTCGTACGGGAGACGAACCCGGTGGGTATGCTCCACCCACCATGCAAGAGGATGCACCGCTGCACTTTACACCATCGACGATGACATAGTCAGAGTGAAGAATACTCACAGCCATGTGCATAGTTCTGTGTGAAATGACAGGGAAGATAAACATTTGAAACGTTTATGAAGACTGACACAAGATGTCATTTTTTGTGGGAAATTCAGACAAAAGAACACACACAGCCATGGACATAGTTATGTGTGAAATAACATGGAAGATAAACATTTTGAAACGTTTATGAAGACTGATACAAGTTGTCTTTTTTGTGAAGAACACACACAGGAATATGAATAGTTCTGTATGAAACGACATGGAAGATAAAAATTTGAAACGTTTATGAAGACTGTCACAAGATCTCATTTTTTGTGAAGAACACACACAAGAATGTGAATAGTTCTGTGTGAAATAGTAAAATATGTTCATTTGAAACGTTTATGAAAACCGACACAAAGTGACGCTTTCTGTGTGGTGAATAATCAATGTGCAGAAACTGTCTAGTCATGTGTGAAATACCACGGAAACTAAACAAATATATTTGAAACGTTTATGAAGAGCCAAAATAGTCAGAGTGAAGAATACAAGACATGTGCCTCTGTTGGAATAATGGGGGGCACGTTCTATGGAATAGAGTAAAGAGGACCTGGAACTCGTTATTACTCACGTAACGCATAACATTATACGAATTTTGCTTCCCTAGTCACATTTTTTTATTTGTATTTACATATGTTTAGGGGCGACGATGACCACTTAGAATTGAGTATTGTGTTTTTTCAACTCCTAATTGTCCGATTACTCTCGTTTAATCGTTTTCCTTGGGAAGAGAGGCAGACTCGCTAAGCTATGATGATATAATAATGATCTATTAATACAATTTATTTTATTAAAATTCTTTCGAATCAAACTGTAGTTTTTTTTATTAATGTTCATTCTCATAAAACAATCTAATTTTATTTTATCTTTCTCTTAACATTTTAGGGTTAACTTTCACTTGGTCGAAGAAGGGGAATCAGCTGCTTATAGATGGGGGTTACAAGTTCAGGGTTAACGGAACACATGGCGATAAAGTGAGATGGAGATGTGCATCCCACGAAAAGCTGGGATGCAAGTCGGTGATACATACGTTAGGACACTGCATCATTTACCGAGCAAACGAACATACTATAAGCTATAGTTAAGAGCTTTACGTTATAAAGAGTAGGTCCAATTTTGTTGTTGTTATTCAATGTTGTTTCTTAATTTTTGAATATTTGGTCTCGATATGGGTGTTACCACACCAATCGATCGATCGTCGATCGACGCCATCGATGGACACCGGTCGACGTTGATCGATTGGCGAAACAGCTCGATCGACGTCGACTATTCCATTCTACCATCGATCGACGGCATCGATCGACGATTGATCGATTGGTGTGGTAACACCCTAAAATTTAATAGTTTCAAACTATTTAATTTAAACTTGCAACTACAGTTTGAAGATTACTCATAATGATTAATTACATGTTTTTTTAAATAAATATGGTTTGCTTTAGATTACATTTACAATAGTAATCAGTTAGTTACCTTTCAGACCTAGTTGTTTTTAGAAGTTCGCATGTTTAAGTTTATTTCATAAATGAAATATTTTCAAATAATTTTATATTCCTGTTTTTAAAACATTTAATATTCTATGAAAAATATGATAACAGATGTCCCTATTTTAAATACTAAGCGAAGTTTGTAAATATTTTATCGTTCTCGTTAATAAAGACTGCAACTATGTCGGTTAGTAAATAGGATATTTTAAAATAAAATATAGGAATTTTATGTCAAATAAATGTTGAGTTGTTTCGCAGTTGTTTTAAACAGCCAATAGTCTAAACTAGTCACTTGGTATGATTGACTGGGAGAGAAAATCCCTTAATCCGCCGATAATAATTCCGTTTTCGTATCTAAAAGTTAAAATGGAATTATCTAAGATCTAAATTGATAGTGATATTATTTATGTTATTCTTGTTGTTTCTTGTTTTTTTTCCATAGTTCTACAAATATCGCTGCCGTTCATAATATGTTGTACGTGTCTGATATTGAGATTGACCGTATAAGAATAATAATTTTAATGATTGATTTCAGCAAAATTCGTGACGTCACGTAAAGGCAAAACTATGATACAAATAGGAAGATACACATTCTGCTCGCAGGTAGTATCGGGACTTAAAACAAGATGGATGTGCTCTACACATAACCACAAAGGATGTCGTGCCGTGGTGCATACGTACGAAAATGAGATTATTAAGTTAAACAACTCGCATAACCACTGACTAATTAATGATATTTTTTTAAGTTTGTATTTTCATAAATTAAATTGCTTCGAATTTGTAAATCCATATCTAAGTATAGAAACACACTAGGCCGAAAAGACGCGACAAGATCGCGATTATTTTAAATACACAGCAGGCTGTGTATTTTAAATAATTTATGACACTGATGAAACACTATGCCAAAACTACGTCGCGTTATATTGTATAGAAAATGCATTGCTGCCAAATTTTGGACGCGTATTTTCAGCGTATTGTGTTTCTACACTATCTCTCGATGCCTTTTTTTAAATAAAGAAAACAAATCAAAATTTTTGGATTTTTTTACGTTTTGTTTTACAAACCTCTAATAAAATGGTCCAAGTAAAATATTTATTTATATTTATAATATACATAGGAACACATTGTGATACTGACATTAGTAAAAATTCCAGGTTATTTTCCAATAAATACGTAACCCGTTTAAAGTTGCACAAAGATGGTGTCCGTTGATATAGGTATCATGCACGAGTCTAATATTGCAATTGTCCGTATAGGAATTGTAATTTTGTTGTTTTGTTTTCAGCAAAATTCGTGACGTCACGTCGAGGTAAAACTATGATACAAATAGGAAAATACACATTCTGTTCTCAAGTAGTATCGGGGCTTAGAACAAGATGGATGTGTTCTACACATAACCGCAAACAATGTCGTGCCGCGTTGCATACGTATGAAAATGAGATAATTAAGCTAAACAACTCGCATAATCACTGACAAAATAATAAATAATTTATGTTTTTAATTTGATTTTTCATTAATTTCATCAATTAAAGAAGTACTTGAAATTTGTGAACCCTAAGTAAAGAAACACACTGGGCCGAAAAAACGCGACCAAAGATCGGCGAGATTATGCCTGCTGTGTTTTTAAAATAATTGATGAAATATTATGCCAAAATTTCATTGCGTTATATTGTATAGAAAATGCATTGCTGCCAAATTTCGGACGCGTATTTTCAGCCTATTGCGTTTCTACACTATCTCTCGATGGCTTTTTTTTAATAAATAAAGAAGACAAATCCAAATTATTGTATTTTTTACGTTTTTCTTTACACAACACTAAGAAAATGATCTAAGAAAAAAATTGTATTAATATTGGAACAGATTGTGATACTAACATTTGAAAAAAACCAAAGATGGTGGTCGTTGATATAGGTATCATGCACGAGTCTAATATTGCAATTGTCCGTATAGGAATAGTAATTTTGTCGTTTTTTTTTCAGCAAAATTCGTGACGTCACGTCGAGGCAAAACTATGATACAAATAGGAAGATATACATTCTGCTCGCAGGTAGTATCGGGACTTAAAACAAGATGGATGTGCTCTACACATAACCACAAACAATGTCGCGCCGTGGTGCATACGTACGAAAATGAGATTATTAAATTAAACAATACGCATAACCACTGACTAATAAATACATTTATTTTTTTAAGTTTGTATTTTCATAAATTAAAGTGCTTTGAATTTGTAAATCCGTATCTAAGTATAGAAACACACTAGGCCAAAAAGACGCGACCAAAGATCGGCAGGATTATGCGTGCCATGAATTTTGAATAATTGATGACACTATGCTGAAATTACGTGGCGTTATATTGTATAGAAAATGCATCGCCGCGCCGAACTGCCACGACATGAGGACCTTCAAGAAACGAGCGTACTCTCTTTTAAAAGGCCGGAAACACATCAACGATGACTCTGGTGTTACGGATGTCCATGGGCGGCGGTGATTGCTTACCATCAGGCGACCCGCTAGATCGTTTGCCGCCTATGCCATAAAAAAAAAACTTCAGTCGCGTATTTTCAGCCTATTGTGTTTCTACACTATCTCTCGAAGCCTTTTTTTTTATAAAGAAGACAAATACAAATTTTTGTATTTTTTACGTTTTCCTTTACAAAACTCTAATAAAACGGTCCAAGAAAAAAAAATATTGGAACAGATTCTGATACTATCATTTGGAAAATTTTCAGGTTATTCCCTATCAAATACGGGATACACCATCGTCAGATCTAAGAGGGGGAACCCAATGCTTTGCGTTGAGAACTATACGTTTTGCAGAAAAGCCGTAAGGGGAAAGAGAACTCGGTGGGTGTGTTCCTCCCATAACTATAGAGGCTGTAGGGCATCAGTCCAAATGTACGATCAAGAAATTCTTAGGTTGAACAATAATCATAATCACTCTGACGTGTATAGGAAACAGGACTGGAATATTGATGCGAACCTGTAAAATGAATATAGCAGGGTTTAATGAGGATAAAAAGTACAATTTACCGGTCGTTGGACGGAAGGATCTCATCTTATTCATTTATCTGGAGTCCGCTTGGAAAGCATTTTTAGTAAATAAGGCTTAAGAGATTTTTAAAACGTCTAGAATTTACCTATTTCGAGCTTTTTCAATCTGTCTTAGTCATAAAGATAAAAAGGACATGCGTAAAAATACAATTTTGGTAGTTGCATAGATGAAGCTATGTTCAATTCATGTTATATATACTCGTACGTAGTGAAATTTAATATCAAATTGTGTATCTTGTTGTTATTAACTTGAAACATTCCGAAGTCTACAGTAATTTTGCTATGAAAAATATAATATTTATTTGTTTAAATGATTTCTTCGTAATTTATTAGGACAATTTTTTTATTTATTTTTAAGTATTTAATTTATGCAATTTAAGATCAAATGTTTTGTGTTCTTACCTGCTCTATTTTAAATAAATAGTATCGTCTATTGAAATAATATCGAAGAGCTATGAATAATAATATCATACAGTCAAAAATGGTTGATTATTATTATATCTGCATTGACCTATTATTTTTGGCTTCG
Source organism: Nomophila noctuella (assembly GCA_958496325.1). Lineage (NCBI taxonomy): Eukaryota > Metazoa > Arthropoda > Insecta > Lepidoptera > Crambidae > Nomophila > Nomophila noctuella. The sequence continues at coordinate 13,085,146 of OY292491.1, forward strand.
GTGGCTACTCACCATATCAAAATCTCACCAGCTGGTGAGGTACCACTAAGGAACATTACGTGTTTTGCCCAAAAAGTTCGAATCTATTTCCTCCCTCTTGCTACTACCCTTGCCCAATTCATATTTCCCATAAACTACCTATCAATCAAAAACATCACGATTGGGGAAAATTCCATTTCAATCTATTTTACTTTAATATTAATTATAAATTAACAAAAATGTTTCATCAAGTGAACAGGAAACGAGGCGAGCTTTTTATTTCACTTTTACCTTGAAAATACCAAGTGATCAAAAACACACAAGCAAACAGCTATTCCATTCTGTGACCGTTGTCAAAAGAAAAGATTTAACCAATGTTACAATTTCAGTTCAATTCTCAACATCTCGTCGTGGCAAACCTCTCCTCAGCGTGAACGGGTACACTTATTGCATTCAGGCGATGTCGTCGGCAAAGACAAGATGGGTGTGCTCGACTCACAACCACAGGCAGTGCCGGGCGGTCATACATACAGTGGGAACTCAGATTGTCAAAATGAAGAACACTCACATACACACTTAGTTATCATCATGTCATCATCATTAAGAACCGGATTATGTAACATAAAAGCTGCAAAACAAAGAAAAATTAAATGATACATTTTAGGAATCTAAAAAAAAATTGTTCGCTTTAGAAACTCAGGGTGAGTAAAAAAGATATGCATCATTACTTGATCCTAAGTAAAATATGATATTTCCCCTGATAATGGCTATAATATGCAACTGCATATGCGAATATGCAAATGCATATAATCCGGTCTCTAATCATCATTATCATCGTCGTCATCTTCATCGCCATCGTCGTTATCATTATTATGATCATAATTATCTTCGTCGTCAGCATCATCGCAATCATCATCACTATCATCGACATTTTATCATCATCATCTTCCCATTTGATGGGATGCCTACGTCCAGCATTTACGTAGGCCTTCCCTCAGATGGGATGATATGTCCATAGTCCCCACACTGGGCGGCCGGGTACACTTAGTGCTAATATGTATCACACATTTGCGTGCAATCAAATTTATGAATAAAACTGGCTTAATAATTTGTCACATTGAAGCGATATTTGTACATATTTAAATCATTAAATAAAACATTGTTTATATTTAATATGGGTTTTATAATTTTTGACTTATTATTCAAGACGTTACATTGAATAATATTTATTCAGATGTAAAAATAATGAATGTGTATTTGTTTCAGTAAGATTTGTTTTGTCTCAACGTGGGAAGACACTTCTCAGCGTAAATGGCTTTACATTTTGCACTCAAGGCGTGACTGGTAATAAAACTAGATGGGTATGTTCTACCCACAACCATAGAAATTGCAGAGCAGTAGTCCATACGATAGGCAACACAATCACCAAGTTGAAAAATGAACATACACATGACGTTTCGAGAAAATATCACTTTATTTTAAATGAAACACATGACAAAAATATAACGGCGCAACATATTTTTACCTAAAATGAACAATATTTTAGACACTCAAAAGCGCCGTAAAGATTTGAAGACATATTTACTTGTTTAACATTTTTATTTTTATGCGTCGTGTGATCTAGCGATATTTCCGTCATAGCATGCCTTATTTATATCGATCCATAATAATTGTATTAACTTGGATTTAAATAAGTACCTATTTATTTCTCAGCAGCAGCTGCATTTATTTAGAACTAGGTACATATATATTATACAGATCTGATTACATCGCCCAACAGGTATAAGATATACCAATTTGTTTTATTGATTCAATCATGTAATTTCCCATATTGTTTTGAAGCTAACCGTCGTAATGAGTTTGAAAACAAACTTGTACATACCTATTGTGCTTTTAAAATACATACTATGTATATATTATGAAGACCTAGTTATTATTATGTTCTTTGGTATCATATTTACAATTCTAATGTTTATTGCAGTTTCATTTGTGATGTCACAGCGTGGGAAACCGCTTCTGAATATAAACGGGTTCACATTTTGCGCACATCGAGTATCCGGTATGAAGATGAGATGGGTATGTTCAACACACAACCACAAGAACTGCCGTGCCGTTGTGTACACCGTACAGAACAATATTGTTAGAATGAAAAATGAACATACACATGACCCGAAGAAATATAAATAAAAATTAAATATAAATATTAGACGACATCACATAGGTTGATCTAACTCCGTGTTAAGTAGCTTAAGCACTTGTGTTACCGACATCAGATTCGACGGGGGCATTACAAATATACTGTCTGGTCGGGATGTTATATGTATGTATGTATCTACTTCAGAAACATAACACCCAAACCAGAGCAAACAGAATATATTTTCACAAGCACACAAATGTTTTTCATGAGTGGGGATCGATCTACTAGGCAAATTCTTGACCAGTACACCATGTGGGTTGTAAAAAATATGATTTTAGTTGGTGTTATTAATGAACTTAAAAAAACATACGGGTCGAATTGAGAACCTCCTCCTTTTTTTTTTGAAGTCGGTTGGTAAGGCCTTGTTTTATCACGCAGTAACAGTTACTTTACATTTCTGCATAAATATCTTCCAGCTAAGCTATTTATTGAGGGACTTTGTCCAGAGGTAAAGAATAAAGCAATATAGAACGATAAGTTTCGATTTGATAATATATAACTGAAATGTTTAAATTGTTATGTAAGTAGTATTCGCTTAGTCCACCTAATAAAATCTAAATATAACATTGATTATGAAAATTTGTAGGCAAAAAATTCAATATCGGTATAATGTAGGTACTTGTTGGTTTGTATGAATCTCTTGTGACGCGTATTTATGTGCAAGTGTAAATTACAGTATTATTCTTGAATGAGATGAATTTTTTAAACAAGATTAGACTTGTCTTAGGCTGCGATTTCAAACTATGTGTATATACATATGCTATAAGAAGTTTTCTTTTCGGAATTCATCAATAACGCTTGTGATTGGTAAAAACAAATACCAATAAAAGTACTGCTTTTGTAATATTTTTAACACATTACAAATTAATATTTTTAACAGATTAGAAATAATAGTCTAAAAGAACAGTCCTTACTAATAATATAAATGCGAAAGTAACTGTCTGTTACGCTTTCCCGCTTAAACCTCTCAAGTTTGGTGAAATTTGACACAGACAATCTATTTACACTGAGAAAGACATAGGCCACCTTTTATTGGCTAAAAAAGGGATCTGAAATTTACGCCGACGAAGTCGCGGGCTGCTAGTGACTTAATAAAACATAAAACTTGTTACTAATGCCTAAATATTTTCTCTTCTGTTTCAGTGAAGTACATAAAATCCCAGCGTGGTAAAACACTTATCAGCATTGGGGGGTATACCTTCAGCTCGCGGAAGACCAGGGGAGTGAGGACCAGGTGGGTCTGTTCCACCCACAACCACAGGCGGTGCCGGGCCGTGATCGTCACAATGAACAATGAGATTATATTACTAAAGAATGACCACAATCATGTAGCATCGTCTGTTAAGCAATCTGTAATGTCGTTGTTTCGTTGATTTTCTACGTAAAATTTTTCACTAATGAAATTAAATAAAGGCATACGAAGAAAATCTAATCTCAAAAAGATAAGTAATCTCATTAAGAAATAATAAAAATTGTAGGTCACTTTAATAAATATCCAACATTTTGAGTTTAAGTATTAGAATTACATTCTGATACCGACGATGTTGTAAGGTTCTTTTGAAATTCTGATTTAATTTGCCTTGTAAGTTACAAAATATAGTGTATGATAAAAAAAATATTATGACTTATTTTAAAATAAATGGAAGAGGTATGTCGTTACTGGTTTTATTATCTAGCCTAATATTATGCGTACCTACTGTAAGAAGCTATAAATAAATATTATTGTCTAGTGGGATAGTTAATTTATTCACCCAACTTTAATTATATTAGTATAATTGGCTTCATTAATCTTTTTGGATTTCAGGAACACTAATATCGTCACAAAGAGGCGGCAAAATCCTTCTTTCAAGTGGTTATAAATATACAAAACAACGCGTAAATAACAATGGACTCGTGGTCTGGCGATGTTCAAGGAGAAAAAATTGTAAAGGTAAAATAATAACATATGATGATGTCACAATAAGCGAAGATGTTCATACGTGCACTGATTATGTTGATAAAATTAAAGTTAAAAATGAAACTTGCAAAGCAAAGAAGCGAGCAAGAAAATCTGAAGACTCTGAATAACGGAGAAATAATAATTAAATAACATTTTTTAACAAACTAAAGCTACCATTTGCAAAACTAAAATCGGTTGTAAGACATAAGATTTTTAACAGATATTTGTTTTTATTTGTGGATCTAGGTTTACATATTTAGCATTATTTACCTACAACCTCTATCTAACTAGTTGTCTATTATTTGCCTTTGGTGTTCAGTACACATTAAAATGTTGTTTTATTTAGCTTTATTAAATAGTGTTGACGTTAGATAAATTATTAAATTCTTTTTTTATAAGCAATCACTTTTTTAACACGTTTTTAAGGGACACACCCATATAAACTTGAATAAACAAACAAACAAGGATTTTTATTTTTTACCAATGCAATGAGCCATTTATTTTAATTGTGAACTAGATTTACCTTAAATGTATTGTACATTCAATAAATACTATTTTATGTTTTAAAGACGTTATTGTATTTTTTTTTGTTTCACACCTTCATATGGAAGAGGTATGTATGTCGTCGTTACTGTTTTTATTATCTAGCCTAATATTCAGCGTACTGTAAGAAGCTATAAATAAATATTATGTTTAGTGGGATAGTTATTTATACACCCATCTTTAAGAATAATTGGTTTAATTACTCTTTTTGGATTTCAGTAACACTTATATCGTCACAAAGAGGCGGCAAAATCCTTCTTTCAAGTGGTTATAAATATACAAAACATCGCGTAAATAACAATGGTCTCGTGGTATGGCGATGTTCAAGGAGAATTTGTAAAGGTAAAATAATAACATATGATGATGTCGCAATAAGACAACATATTCATACGTGCACGCCTAATATTAAAGTCAAAAACGAAACTTGCAAAGCAAAGAACAAATAAAAAAATATGAAGACTCAGACTAACAGCAACGGATAAATGATAATTAATTTTTTTTTTTGCCAAACTGTAGCTACCATTTGCAAAACTAAAATCGGTTGTAAGACAAGATTTTTAACAAAATATTTGTTTTTATTTATGGAATAACGATTAAATATTTAGCATTATTTACCTACCACCTCTATCTAATTAGTTGTCTATTTTTTGCCTTTGTTTTGTTTAGCTTAATTAAATAGTGTCTAAAAAAATATCAAATTACTTACTCCCAGTATCATTCAAAGCGGGACTTAAATCTGTCTTATTTAGTTTTTTTTTCTTTTTAACTATATTACCTTACACATAAACGCCTCGATGGTCTCGAGGTCCTGGGTTCGATTCCCAGGTCGGGCAAAACTTTGTGTTGATTTTTCTGAACACAGCCCGGGTTTGTGATCACCAATCCGCATTTGGCAAGCGTGGTGATTAAGCCAAAACCCATCTTTGTTACGAAAACATGATTTCAAATGATGAAGGCCTTTGCCCTGCAGTGGGACACTAATAGGCTGATACTTTAAGGTTAGATAAATTGTTAAATTCTTTATATGTAAGCAATTACTTACTATAAATACTTAAATAAATAAACAAACAACGTTTTTTTTTATTTTTAACCAATGCTCAATGCATTGGTTAAAAATAAATTTATTTTAATTGTGAACTAGATTTACCTTGGATGTAAAATATAAATCCTATTATATGTAAGATATTGTTGTAAGTTTTTGTTTCACACCATAATATTATGCTTTACTAGCGGCCGCCCGCGACTCCGTCTGCGTGGATTTCCATTTCCAATAGCCAAAAGCCTTCCTCGTCAAATGGACTATCCAACACAAAAATATTTTTTAAATCGGACCAGTAGTTCCTGAGATTAGCGCGTTCAAACAAACAAACATACAAACAAACTCTTCAGCTTTATATATTAGTATAGATTTTTTGATAATGTTGCTGTTTTCATATTATATCATATAGATGTTATTCATTCATTCGAAACTTTATTGTTTCTAAATCCTTAAATTCATTACTTCAAGTATAGGTATAGAGTAATGTTCTACATTAATATTGTTTCTTGAATCATAAAATTCATTATTTATGTTTTTTTCAGTGTCATATATTAAATCTCAACGAGGCAAGACCCTTCTCTGTGTTGGAGGGTTTACTTTCTGCGCGAAACTCATTAACGGTGCAAAAACAAGATGGGTCTGTTCCACGCACAATAACAAAGGTTGCAACGCCGTAGTATGCACTGTTGATGACGTTGTAGTCAAGCTCAATAATAAACATACACATTCTATATCACTCAGACAGAAGAGATAATATATGCCTTAGACAAACACACCAATTGCGTCGCCCCAAACTAAGCTCGAAGCTTGTACTATGGATGCTGGGGAACGGATAGACATACTTTAATAAACATCCATGTCTCGAGTACAAATGCCAATGTTCATCACACAAACATTTGCGTCTAGCGGGATTCTAACCCGCAACCCTTGGTTTTGTAGCCAGGTTCTCTGACTACTAGACACAATTTTAAATTCGAGATGACACACTATGCCGAAATTATGTCGCGTAGTTTGGAGTTGTCGCAGGAAGATAGATAAGGCCGTAATATAGTTATATCCCTAGGGAAATAATTATATACCGAGATATACTTATATTACTAGATTAAGTTCAGTGTTATAACAACTCGAGAAATAAAAATATTCTTTAAGGGTTTAAAAAAAAAATAACCACGAAGAGCAAGGCGGGAGCTCTGCTCCCGCCTTGCTCTTCTAACCTAATTCCGTCAGAGTAGTACTTCTGCATGCTATTTACAAATAACGTGTAGATTGACATTATTCAGTTTAACAACAAAGTGCGACAATTTTTGACAACACTCCGAAAGCTATTTCACAAAAACTTAATCTAGTAATATAAGTATATCACTGAACTTGGGCTGTTTTATAACTATATTCCTAGTGAGATAGTAATGAATCGCTTTCGTATAACTATGTTACGGTATATAATTATATCCCTAGGGATATAACTATATTACGGCTTTATCTATCTTACTGCGACATAGTTATTCCTTTAAGTATAAAACCTTTTGCGAATGAAATCTCTTACACTTTAATCATTAGAAATACCCCAACAACAGACCTCTGTGGTTTGTCTGATTGACGTGACGTACGTTGGTAAACCCTAGTAGGGTTACAAGATTTGAAGTGACTGCCGCTTCACATTACACGGCCATTGCTAGAGCGGGTCGAATAATGGCGAGGGCATATCTATGTTGAATCACTCAAATGAGGTTGAACATGTTCATTTGCATTCCGCGATCAAGAGCATAATGCAATCGATAACGGTTTTGAACAATGTTCTATACCAATTATAAAATAATCGTGCTAAATAATTTGTAAATAAAGGTATAATTAGTACAAAAATACGATGTAAAAAATCAATTTTATTTATGTTTTATTTATAATCGACATTCATCACCCTTATTGCGTAATTGCCGATTCTACCTCATAACAAAGGCTTGTGTTTATACCAATATTATATTTTATTTTTCAGTTAAATTTGTATTGTCTCAACGTGGCAAGAAACTTTTATCAGTCAATGGGTACACCTTCTGCACATTTTCTGTGAAAGGTTCATTAACAAGATGGGTGTGCTCCACACATAACTCAAAAGGTTGTAGGGCGGTGATAACCACATATGAGAACGAGATCGTGAGAGCAAAAAATGAACATACACATTCTAAACCAACAAACTCTTCTGTACATACGAAAATAATGATTAAAAATGTTTAAGGCAAATATACTTGTGTTCTTTCGTGTGTATTATAGTGATTAAATGAAATTTCAATTTTTAGATGCATGTTTTAATGGTACAAAAAATAGTTTTACCTTCGACTATTCGTGTGTTTTATATTAATTGTTATTATTGTCTCCCAGTGGACTTTATTTTGAATTTGTTTCGGTTTAACTTTTTCAAAAATAGTTTTTTCGTGATATTAAATGGGGATTGTATCCGAGGTGGAATAAAATTATAGTTACTTTAAATTTATGATGAAAATGGCTACAGCAATTCTTGAAAACATTTTTAATAGAAACACAATTCATTTAATATAAAAAAAATAAGTATACATAAACACAAATGCTTATAATTTAGAAGATCTGTTGTAATTTGCAAATGTTCATACCCATATCTAGACATAACTCTGTCTATCCTTATTCCAGTAAAGTTCGTCTCCTCAAGGCGTGGCAAGCAACTCCTGTACGTCAGCGGTTTCACATTCAGTGTCCACAAGGTCTCAGGGTATAAGACCAGATGGGTCTGTTCCACTCACTCGACGAAGCACTGCAGGGCGGTCGCTCATACTGTGGGAAACAACATCACCAAGCTGAAGAATGAGCATAACCATGAACCGAACCCTAGGATGTGGTACAGTTCGCAAATTTGTCAAGCAGGAATTGAACCTCCTATCTAGAGGAGGCTCCTTCAGTGATTCGTCCCAGGACACGTTCGTCCTAAAGGGACGAAACACTGGATTCAAAAATTAATTACTTTTCGTTCTGCGATTCGGCCCATTGAATTTATTCTTATAACATAATGAGATTTAGTACCGTTAGCAAAGGAAGCCTTTTAGGGGAATACTGAGACAGGCTATTGATGATGATATGATGATGAAGTGTGAATTTTATTTGAGAGACCAAAATTAGAATAGGACGTAGTATTGCAAAAACGTTGCAACCCACATAATGTTAGTTTTGAGTATTTCTTTTTTTTTTTAGTTCAATTGGGCAGTCTTCATTGAAAGCTGATAGTTGTAAGTTGAGTTAATGATGATATGAAGCATAATATTAACATCTTTTATTTGTACATGAGCAAAATAAATATTTATTTAATTTATTATAATTTAAAAAAATGTGTTGTGGGTTGGAACATTTTCGCTAAACTAATGCATCCCTATTACGAAAACCCTCTGGGCAGGAAGTGTAATTTGTCTTTTGAGTTGTATTTATTCTATGGAGTGATTTGAAGTGTGTGAAATTTTGTGTAAGTGAAAAAAAATTATTAGTTAAATGATGAAAATGTGGTTAATACTATGTTTTAGTAGTATTAAGTTTAGTTAGTTTGCGTTTTTAATTAATTTATTTATTTATTCCATTATAATATCTATTTGCATAATGTTGCAATAAAATTACATAATTCAATAATAATGTAAAATAAAATTACGTTATTCAATAATAAAGTAATTTTACGGAATTTTCTTCTTTTGTTGTCAAGGCAAGAGGAGGCATTTAAATAAAAATCTTGACCATGTATGCTTCTTTTTAATATTTTTTCCTCCTCTGCTTAAATCTTTTTACCAGTTTCTTTGTAATTTACAAAAAAGACATAACTATTTTATTTTTATTTTACGAATATGATAAACATTAGAAAAACTTTTAATTATTAATAATTTTTACTGACGCCTGCATACCGTAATTATAATGGGCACAACCCAACGTTCAGTACTGGACTGCAAGTCAAATAATGACGCTGAACTTTTTTTTCAACACTTAATACTCATAATTTGAGTACCTGTTTTGTACATCTTTACAAATGAATTAATGAATATTTTCCAGTGAAATCGGCGATGTCACTGCGTTGTAAGCACCTGCTCAGTGTAGATGTATTTATTATGAGTGATAATAAAAAAAAAATACGAAAAAAAAATTACGAAAAATATTCAAATCCACCCACTATGGACAGAAATGTAAACAAGGTGGACTGCAACAGTCTGATAAAGATGTTTAAATGTTCCAGTGAAATGGGTGACGTCACAGCGTGGTAAGACTCTACTCAGTGTAGACGGGTTCACGTTCTGCGTGCAAAGAGCGGCCGGTACCAGGACGAAGTGGACGTGCTCCACTCACAAGCAAAAGGGCTGCCGGGCGACCGCGCATACGGTCGCGGGAGAGATCGTTAAATTGAACAACGAACATTCACACCACAGGCCTAAGGCTAAGAAAACTTGACTTGCTTGGATGTGATTATAAAGGACATTCAATTTGTTTTTTCTATTTTTTTGATATATATAAATACCGAATGGTGACCCGTCCCTGCTTCGCACTGGTGCAACTGAAATTATCAGTGTTTCTGTACTACAATGATATTATGTACTAGATGTATTCTACACATAAGCCTTCCCTTTAATCACTCTTTCTCATAAAACCTTTTTATTTGCGTAGTTTTTAAAGATTTTCTAAGATGTAGATGGGGACAGCCAGAAAAAAACGACTTTGTTTCATGCACTTTGCTATATTCGAAAAAATAACAAATTATTTACTTACAGTCATCATTCAAAGCGGGATTTAAATCTGTTCAAGTACCGAGCCTTGGTTACTAGGCCCTGGGTTCGATTCCCAGGTCTCACAAAATTTGTGTCGGTTTTTTCGTACATAAGCCGGGTTTGTGATCACCAATCCGCATTTGGCAAACCAAAACCTAACTCTGTAACGAAAACATGATTTCGAATAATGGAAGCCTTTCCCCTGCATTGGTAAATTAATAGGCTGATACTTTACTTTTACCTAACACATCTGTTTATTTCAGTGAAGTTCGTCAAATCTCGTCGTGGGAAAACCCTTCTCTACATAGATGGTTTCACGTTTTGCGCTCAAATCGTCTCAGGGATGAGGACAAGATGGGTGTGCTCGACCCACAACTGCAAGCAATGCCGTGCAGTTGTCCATACTGTTGGCGATGAAATTATTAAAGTAAAAAATGTGCATTCACATGCCAAGACTGGACAGAATCTATAGGAATATAATAAAGCGAGTGGTAGAGCTTAGTGGAACTTCCGATCAAATGAGCCCCTCGTCTGGGGAGTACCTGTCCCTTACAAAAGACCACAGTGAAGTAGCACTTCGTTCTTCCTAACTGTTGCTGCTATGTTTCTGCTGGTGTAAAAGGTTGACAGAGCTCAGTTGGGGAGGGTATGGGGTCTTGAAGTCAGGCAATTCATCTGCGACCCTTGTGCGGTTGTTAATGTCCATGGGCAGCGGTGATCACTTACCATCAGGTGGCCCGATTGTTCGTTTGCCTCCTTTCAAGTTATAACATAAAAAAAATAATGATAATAATAATAAATAAAAAAACTGGTCAGTATTAGTATTATGTGTAGCATCCTTCAAATATGTACATATATTGTTTTGACAACAGTAAAATACTCAATGGTATAATTTTCCTAATTTAAATGATGTTATTTTATTGATTATTTTTACTGAGATCAAATTAAATAACGAAATATTATTTTTAATAATGAAGCATAAATTAAAAGTTTATAATTTACCTTCTTTCGTTTCATTTCCCTTATTATCTTAACTTAAAGCATTGTTTTTTGTGTTTTGTGTTTAAAAATTAACAGGTAATACAGAGCACATCAGAAAGCTTTTCCCTTAAATTTCTGACTTTATAACTCGCGTTTAACGTAATCGTAATGGTAGGTTATATTTATGAGTGGATATAGCTACATATAAATAAGCATTGATAACATTTGTTCTATAATGTCGCGTAGATCCTGCTTTATATGGGAAGAAAATGGCAGTCGAATTATGATAATTATCACTATAGGCAATATCAATGCATTTTTTTTAAATTTCTTTTATTATTTTCAGTGGAATACGTGAAATCTCGTAGAGGGAGAACTCTGCTCTCTATAAATGGCATGAAATTCTGTGCTCATAAAGTAGCCGGGATTCGAACCAGATGGATTTGTTCCACTCATCATCATAAGAGGTGCCGTGCCGTGGTACATACAGTAGATGATGTTGTTGTCAAAATAAACAATAATCATATACACTAAAAATAACGTTACACTTTCAACCATGTTGTTTTGTTATTCGGGTGAAAAAAATACGTGAATATATCATTTTCATTGGTAAATCGAAAGACAACGCAGTGGCAACACTCCCAAAAGATAAGAATATGAGTGAGTTAGAGTCTAGGCTACGGTTCCATAAGCAGTTTATGGTGGGAGCGCAAACAAACAGGGTAGGATTGGGATGTCGAGAAAGAGAGGATGACCGGAACATCATTAAGTCTTTTCTGCGAATGGATGAAGATAACGAGTATAGAGTACATGCGCTTAATCTCGAAATGCAAAACGAGTGGGTGTCCCTTGGTGAGTTTTGTATCCCTTTAGCACTGAAGTGGCGGTCGATACTGTACGATTGGTCTCCGGCGTTGCTTAAATTCTATCTGAATGCCTTTCAGTTGACCCTACCTGATCAGAGCAACCTTGTAAGGTGGGGAATGGCAGTAGACAAAACATGTTTACTCTGTGGCGAGGCCGTAGGTACCGCGAGGCATTTGTTGGTGGGATGCAGAGTACTCCTAGACAGAGGTCACTACTCTCGCCGCCATGATGGAGTGTTGCAGATCATACGTGAAGCGGTGAGCCTTTCAATAGCAAGAGCAGCAAAAGGTTTGACGACGAATACAAAGAACATCAACTTCGTCAAGGAAGGATCTACCAAGAAGTCCAAAGTCAAACCTTACTCCATCGTTAGTGTAGCTCCAGATTGGAAGATCATGATGGACACGTATGAAAAGCACTACACTATTCCAGAAGACATTGTGTTATCGTCGTCTAGACCAGACCTTTTCGTTTATTCTAGAAAACTTAAGCGCGTACTGTTGGTGGAACTTACTGTTCCATGGGAGACAAACATTCCCAAAGATCACGCGTTTAAAACAAATAAGTATTATGACCTAACCAACGAGATGACTAAAAATGGTTATATAGCACGGTTGTATGCTGTGGAAGTGGGTGCGAGAGGTATACCAGCGAAATCTCTCTACAACCTACTGAAGGACTTAGGATTACCAAGATCTAATATTAGCTCGTTACTGGAAAGAGCAACTAAAGCCGCTTTACTCGGCTCATACCAAATATGGTTGGGAAGGGAGAGGAATGTCATCGGTGAAGGTGATCGTTAGTATACTATAAAGGGGCCCCTTAAACCTACACGCTGGGTCGCAAGTCCCAGGCGCCGACTGACATTCCTCTCTGTTCCACGCGATGGACCCGGCACCCGCACGGAGAATCCATGGATAGCTAAGAAGTTCGTCTCTCTCTCTCTCAGTACCTACCTGTATGTAAATTATACAACTGCGGTTAAATAAACGACAATACCTACTCAACGGGGCCTTTTTATTTTCCGTTTTAAATTATATCTGAACATAATTTTCTGTCATCTTACCTATTTATTACATTTTGTTTGTTTATATAAATTAACATTAATTTTGTAAGTATTATTTTTAATCGTTCTTTGCAATTCCGTAGTGTGGGCAGCAGTGTTTCGCTGAATAACCTAGCTACTATATTAATGTGGTCACCAACCCGTTTGCGTAGCCTTATCTGTCTGTCTTGGAAAGCACACCAACAAAAGGGTATTTTTTTCGCGTACACTTACCATAGTATTGGGTGATATATATTCTTGAGGGCATTGCAAACGATGTTTTCTTAACAAATATTGTAGGTATGTAGTGCCCTCAGAAATAAATATTTCTATGTTTGGTTGATGGACACCAGAAAAATAAAGGCGCCACACGGCCTGAAAAATCGGCATTGTCCTTTCTGTCTGTAGATAATTTAATTCGTTGTATTAATTTCAGTGACATACGTGAAATCGCAGCGTGGTAAAACAATGCTCTGTTTGGACGGATACAAGTTCTATTCTCAGTTGGTGAAGTTATCAGTGTGAAAAATAAACATAACCATTGAAGCGTATTGTTACTTTTCAATAAGAGTGCGAAAAAATCCACAACGGCCGCTAATTAGTCGCGTGCTATAAAAACTTTGTGATGGTTTGAGATCTAAAGAAAAGGATAAAGGACCGTAACAAAAGATAAAGAAGAGAAAGTGAAGATGATGGTGCTTAGATACTAGGTATAATAATTTAAATGATAAGAAACGCATAAGACCTGGATCATTCCATGATCACGGCTGCTGAAAAGTAGCCATAGCGTCGGATTTATATATTCCTATAAATAAGTAGTTAAATTAAAATCCAAGAAAACACTATGGTTCAATTTTTTTTTCACATCGTTTTGTTTTCAACTGTTAGTCAATTGATCACTAACATGGAATATCTCGATCGGCTTGGTCCTATTCTGTATTGAATTGTTTATTGTATATTTCAGTGTCAGATGTAAAATACGTGCAGTCGCGTCGTGGTAAGACATTGCTAAGCCTCGACGGATTTACATTTTACGCTCAAACTGTGTCTAACCTCAGAACCAGGTGGGTATGTTCTACTCATCATCAGAAAGGATGTAGAGCGGTGGTGCAGACTGTCGACAATGAAATTGTGAGAGTTAAGAATGAACATACACATACTGTGCAAAAAATAATCTGTAAACTTATTTAAAAAAAAAAATTAAAGAGAGCCATTTACATATGAATTTTAGTATGTAGTTATCTTTAATATATTAATATAAATATATTATAAAACTCAAAAATTTATGACTTTATTTTTTAAATCTTTAAGAACCTTCCAAAATATTGGTAAAAAAGTATTGTTCTAAAAGACATAGCAATTGGATCTCCTCTTTTACTTACTATCACGTAAAGCGGAGCTGGCATACTGCGCTTATGTTAAAATAAGTTGTTATCAGCTCCCTCGTGTAAAACCATGACACTGTAAAGTCACATACAGTGTTTTGTCGCTATAGTGCTTATTCGTTTTCTGACAGTCCAATGCATACACTGGTCCTTAAATCAAGGAGATAAGAGTGTTATTCTTTCCCTCATGTTCAGACTGATATCGAATAAGTATAAGAAACGCCTACAGCATGCAGTTAGGTTAAGTAGCTTGGTTTTCCTTCTAGCCACGAACATGTTAATTTAAGATCCAAAAAACCTTCCTTCGAATATAACTATGTGTGGATTTACATATTTTGCATTTTGTAACAACTATTTTTACATTGTTTTTTTACACTGTAACATAACATTCCCATTTTTATGCACTGTAACGCGTATTTCTCTCATTACAGTTTACTACGAGGTGAGATACTTGAAGTCGCGTAGAGGAAAGACTCTTCTCAGCATAGACGGGTTTACTTTCTACGCACAAATAGTGTCTGGTGTGAAAACTAGATGGCTCTGTTCAACCCACCATCAGAAAGGATGCAGTGCGGTGGTGCAAACTGTTAATAATGAAATCGTCAGAGTGAAAAATGTACATAGTCACCCCAAATATATTAGGTACTAGGGGTCCCGACTTCGTCCCCTTAGATTTTGGTTTCCGCACACACATATTTATCGCCAGGATCCGGCGTGGAAAACCCTAGGAGAGACCTATGTCCAGCAGTGGACTGCGATAGGCTTTTGATGATGATGATATTATAGCTTTATAGCCTTCCACGACAAATGGACATCCCAACTCAAAAATATATTTTTAAATTCGAACCGGTAGTTTCTGAGATGCCACACGCTCCGAAGGCATACCGATCATATCCCCAAGCAAGCCTTGGACTGGAATCCTCAGGGAAAACGAAAGCGTGGCCGTCCTCGTCAATCTTGGCGTCGCACGATAATGGCAGAGGCGGCGAGCATCGGTTTGACTTGGAGCGAGATAAGCGTTTTTAAACAAATAACAAAAACACTCTTTAGCTGTATTATATTAGTATGAATTAGTAATCCCGTAGATTAAAGTTAAGTTATGACAATGTACTCGCTTTCTCAGTAATTAATATTTACTATAGATACTAATTCTAGTTATTGTTATAATTAAAGTAATTTTCGCTTTTCTATTATTCTATTATTCTAATATCTATTATTTTAAATCATAAATCAGTATTAATTTAAACTCGTATCATTAATTGATCTCGTATATGAAATTATGCTTTTATTTGTAATTGTGTATGTGATTGCTTACAAAATGAATAATGAACATGCTTTCAAACGTATCATCAGAATGCCTAGATTTAATATGCATACATTATACGGACATTATATTTAAAATGGTTTTAATATTGTTCATACTATTATGAACATTCTATTTACGTATATATTTATGATATTTCAAGCATGGTGATTAAGCCAAGACCCATCTTTGTAACGAAAACATGATTTCAAATGATGGAGGCCTTTGCCCTGCAGTGGGACATTCATAGGCTGATACTATGATATTTCATAGTGAATATTTGAACAAAAGCTCAGAATACAGAAAAAAATATTTTGTTCTGTTTTCTGAGAAAGAATCATGCTTTTTTCCTTAGTTCCAATTTAATTGTATTTCTATTAAATTCTTATTAAATTATACGTACCTAACTATATTCCATTTCAGTGAAGTACGTGATGTCAAGGCGTGGTCGGACACAGCTTTGCGTGGATGGATTTACTTTTTACGCTCAAATTGTGTCTGGTCTGAAGACGAGATGGGTATGTTCCACCCATTTCCCGAAGAGATGCCGTGCGGTCGTGTAGGTACACCATAGATGGCGTAATAGTCAAAATGAGGAATGAACATACACATCCGTTGGTTGGATAAGAAATGTTGCTATAACTGTGTTTGATTTTGTGCTTGTTTTTTATTTTGTGTTTTATGTCTTTGGAAATTTGCAATGTTTTTAAATAGGAAGATTTTGTGTAGTTATTCGTAACTACTCTTAATTCGTAGTATGTTTATTGTATTACGCAAGTTTTACATGTTAAAGCAAAATTATGATTAATTGATTAATTAATGTAATCATGGAAATTCGATTGAATGGAATATATAGAATAATATCCCCGGTAACGTGTTATATTATTATTTTTTATTATATGAAGAAGCTAGCGAGTTCTATAATCTATTTATTTATGACGACATCTAGTAATATTGCACTTTTGAACGGACTTCATAAAGGGTAGATATTTATCCTGTAAATAAATAGACACATATTTATTTTCATCTTGTTAATTTCTCCCTTTATTGTTTAAAGTATGCGTTGCAGGAATGGTATTATTCTTGTTATGCCACAACGGTAGGGCAATTGAAGTTCTTCTTTATAAAACATTACAATATAAAGTTTTCTTCCACCATCTGTACCCTAATGAAGACTTTGAGTAATAGGTACTTTAGTTTCAATTCAATTGCAGGTCCAGTATTCTTTACGTCTCAAAGAGGAAGATTGCAGCTTCGATACGGGCCGTACACATTTTGTCAAAAGGCTACTTATAATAATAAAACGCGTTGGGTCTGTTCAACACATTGCTTTAGAGGATGCCTCGCTGTCCTGCATACGATTGATAACCAGATAGTCAAGGAAAGGAATCGGCATAATCATTAGTAGATTATGGTGTTGGTATTTAGTTATCACGTTTGTAACTTAAATAAATCTGAAAAAAAGCCCTTGGAATAACATACCGCTTGCCTAGCCCCAAACTAAGGTCGAAGCTTCTACTACAGATGTGATACGAATGTAGGGAACGAATAGAGATACTTAAATATAAATACTTATAAACAACCATGAGTCGAGTACAAATGCCGATGTTCTTCTTCTTCACACTTTTGCCCCTATTGGGATTCAAACCCGCGGCCCTTGGTTTTGTTGACAGGGTCTGACCACTAGACCAATGGGCTCGTCTGTTTAGAACGTCCTTTTTATGCATTTTTTTAATGTTCTTCTTATTCTTCTACCATACTTCTTCTATCATATATATTTATACAAAAAACTTTTTTTAAATATTTATAAAAAAATTAGGAAAACTACGAGTTACTTCGAAATGTATAACATTACAAGTGTACCTAATTATGACTTAATTCTAGTCGTTAGGGTCAAATTTTAGTGAATAAGTGTCCACACTAAATTAATTGTGAATAATCAAGAGAGACTTCATTTTGTTCATTCTTATCAGTGTCAGGATTTAGTATTAAAAAATTAAAATCTTACTCAGAATTAGTATAGATAAAAATGTGCTGATGTAAATAAATTATTTTCATTGCATGCATCTTTCATTCAATAATAATTTCGCCTTTTGTGTATAAATTATTATTGATATCAAATTCTTCGTCTGGTAAAATGTGACCAATTTAGTACTAGTATTTAAGTGAATTTATATTTTCAGATTTACATTTCTTCACCAATCTTAAGGGGACACGCCTACTTCGGTTCGGAAATTACACATACGTTTTAAAAACAACGAACACTTACAAAACAAGATGGGTTTGTCAGACGCACTGTTATAAAAAATGCACTGCATTTTTGGTGACTATTGATGATCGTTTAGTTAAGTCTAAGGATGTACATAATCATCCGCCAGCTCAGCATTATGATTAACTAGCAGCCTGTCACGAGGTTTCATCCGCCTCCCGAGGGAACTACTTCCCGTACAATGATAAATTGGATTTTATTGGCTATTATATCCAGTCAACGTGGGAAAAGGCTGCTCATCTACCAAGATTATACCTTCTGTGCCCACAGAATCTAAGGGCTTAAAACCAGATGGGTATGTTCTACCCACAACAGTAAAGGATGTAGCTCTTTCATTTACACTTTGAGTGTCAGTAGCAATGTTGTTTTGAGATTGAATAATTGTCACACACATTAAAGTGCTTTGATAGTCCCATTGTTGTATTATTTTATCAGTACCTACTGACTTTATTATATGCCGAATGGCGAATTGGTACTTTTCTGAACAAAGAAGTGTAAGGGAGTGGAGTAGTAGTAATTACTGGTCACTATTATTCTGACACAGGAAAGTCATTATAAAGTCTTAAAACGGTAAGATTATTAATTCCTTATCTAATATTTATGTTATTAGTTAATCTTGAACGTAATTTTATTTTTATAATACTTTTAATATTCTAGCACGATTAAGTTGGACTAGTAGTTTTTTTTAATTTCCTCATAGAAATTTAGTCTGGGTAATAATTTCTTTTAGATTATTCACACGTACTTCTTTTGTTTCCAGTTGAATTCATAACATCGAAGAAAGGAAAGACCCTTCTTGTATTCGAAGGGTATACATACAGACGAGCATATCTGCAGCACGGAAAAAAGACAAGATGGGTGTGCTCTAAGAGGAAGAACTGCCCCGGCAGGATCTACACTCAGGATGATAATGACTTTATCATCATTAAAGGAATGCATGATCATTGACCAGTGAATAGTTTCTGCAACTTACTCAAAAGCTGGACATTTTACTTTATTTTGTTGTGGCCAACTCGCGCAAACATATTATCTGACGTATTAATGTCAATGTCAGTATCTATAGGAAGAGGAAAAAGTAAAGAATATAAAAAAATAATACAGAAAATAAAAATAATGTTAAATATTTTTATTGGGCATTTATTTAGCCTGAAAATTAAATTTTGAACTTACTAAATCGAATTGTAAAATTGAAAAGTAAACAAATTTATATTTTTGTAAAATGCAGAAATCCGTTTTAAACTGGTTTAAAATGTTTTTGCACAATTTAATGTTTATTCAGTGCATTTAAGTTTACTTATAGTTAGTATTGTAATATTTGTTGTAATTCGAGTCTTCTTTAAAGATAAATAAATGTTTTAAAATAATAAATAACTGTTTATAAAAGCATGTGGTACTTTTATTCCTGCCTCCTAGTTTTAATATTTGTTATTAAAAATCGGTGGATCTTCTATGGCAGACCAAGACACGCTTTGGGTCGCTGAGCCACAGGAGTAAGTGAGTTATCAAAAAATCGATTATGCAACTAAAAGCCGTTTAATTTCCAGTGGTCTTCACGACTTCACGGTACGGCAAGCCCATGATCGAGTACAGAGGCTTCAGGTACCGCCAGCATCACCCCACCACGACTGGCATCAGATGGGCCTGTTCCCGTAACAAGAACTGCAATGCCTGCCTCCACACAAGGAATTACCAGCTCGTCAAAGTGGCAGGAGAACATTTCGGATCCTGTAGGCAGACGTAGGTAGGATCCGGTAGGTAGAGCAATGGTGGACTAGTGGTAAGGACCACGCCTCACATACGAGGGTACGTGGTTCCACACCTCTGGATTTTTCGAAAAATCTATGTGTGGATTTGTGCCATTAGCTCGGCGTAAGGGAAAACATCGTAAGCAAACCTGTACATTCAGATTGTTTCTGACTTTAGTTCAGTGAGATCTGAATGTGTAACCATGATCCAATCTGTCTGGTTCCCCTCTAAGGGTTACGAAGGTCTGTTTCACTATAATAACCAGACTCACCAAATCCTGGATCGTGGTCAAAGCGGACCCCGCACAGAAACGGGATAGACGCTAGGAGGATGATGAGGCCGAAATAGGTTTGAACCATCCTCATCAGACTACTCCAGTCCACTGTCATATATGTATGTATATGGTGTAACAAAAATACTGCAAATATTTTAAGGGCGCATTGTTTAGTGGCAATGTAATACATTCGGATAAAAAAGTCAAAGGCGTATTATCATTGATTTCTTACTTACAATTTTTTTTACATCGCCCTTTGAATATTTGCAGTATATTTTGTTACACCCTCTTTAGGCATCCGTGAGATGAATGTTAAAGCCAAAGCCACAACGCTGGGTCACAGTATGTTGGACGATAAAAACTATGTATGTTTGAAGAAGATATAATATTATATTGTGTGAAATTATTTTTGCCGATCGTCATAAGTTTGTAATCATTTAGTTGATCTTAATGCCGAAAACAGGGATGCGTTTGAAATTACTATGTAATGTTTTATTCATATTTAAATTAATTATATATACAAATAAAAAAGTAGTTTTTAAGGGGAAGTCTCATAAACAACTCAATTTGTTTCCCGTTTTCATAGTTATAATAAATTTTATTGTACATACTGAACATATGTAGATGGATGTAATTTTTTTGTTTTTCCCAGAATGGGTGGATGAATTATATAATATAAGTAAAAGTAAATGTGGACACGGGACTAATTTATTACAGAAATGAGACTAAAGCATTATGTCTTTTGACAAATAAAAGATGAATAATTATTTCTAGATGAATTACTGTATTTACTTACGTTTTATTAACATTTGTCTTTAAAATATCTTCTTAGATAGGTTATTAAAATATTTTGAAACTACAACTTTGTGTTTACTTTCCATCTCCTCATAGTTTTTAATTAAGGACTAAAACCAAGTACTCAACTGTTTTAATTTCCAGAGTAATTCCTAGAAGACTGAAAATTATAACCTACACGATTTTATGCCCTGTAATACTGGTATCAAAAGTCATTCAACTGTCGGTAAATTTTTTGTTAATAACGTAAATAAATAGGAATCGCATATATATGTATGTATTTATTATTTCTTTGAAATTATAAACATCTTAAAATTAGCTCTTAATTAATAAGGTTCCGATCCTAATAAAGTCTAATGTTCTGACAAGACAACTTTTTTCCTGGCGAGATGTGGTTAAGACATTGATATACAAAAACCCAAGATGCACAGTCTCGACCAAAGGAAACAGTCAATACTGTCACCAAAAACTAAAAATCAAACAATGAACATAATTGTTCGCAAATAAAACCTTATGCAGATTAGTTATGATTATTTTCACAAGGGAATGTTCAAAATTGCGATGACACGGGTGACTGTTTGAAATAAGAGCATTCTGCACTTATTTTATGGGGATGTTTTTAAGACGTTGATTGTGTATCTTGGGTTTTTGTATATCAATGGGTTAAGCCGACATATACTTTTTACTTTGCAGGTCTGTTCATGATATCGAGGTATGGTAAACCAATGATAAGATTCATGGGTTACAACTACAGGAAGCATAGAAGTACAATGAGAAGCACCCGATGGGCTTGTTCCAGCCACAAATTTTGCAAAGCCTGTGTATTTACTTACAATAATAGCATAGTCAAAGTCACTGGTAATCATTTTCATTGATAACATTATTATTATTTTATATTATTCTTGTTGACTTATAGAAGTTACAGTCAAAAATATTTATTAGCAAACAGATTTTATACGATAACCTTTCACGTTACGAACTCGGAGGTCGTGGGTTCGAAGCCCGCGAGGAACACTTTCACTTTGTGTTGGTTTTCCCAGTTTGGTTAGGACATTGCAGGCTTGAATCACCTGATTGTCCGATAAGAATGATGATTCCGTGCTTCGGAAGGCACGTAAAGCCGTAGGTCCCGACTATGATCCAAATTGTCTGGTTTCCCTTGTGGTAACGGAGGTCAGACGACAGTCCAGGGAGAGAGAGAGGCGGCTAGGATGATGATGATCTTTTTCTACCAGTAAGCCAATTATGGCTGGTTCCATTTCAACATACATACTTGTTATAGTCATAAGTGGTCTGCATTGATGTTCTAACGTAGATTGCTCTCTTGAGTGGAGTATTCTAAAAGGTAATTTGTGCCTTAAATAGTCGTGTTTAAAATAAACTTTAAAGTTTATTCATGTTTAAGAATTTAGTACTGTCGCCCTGTTCAGTGGCAAATTTGGTGCTATAATAAAGTAAATGTATTTCAGATTCGTTGAATAAGAATAGCATTTCATTATGATATTTATTATAGATATAGATATTGATATTATACTTTAAGATTGTATGTGACTTTCTTAGTGCCAAATCTGTCAACCATTCAAACAATTGTGTTATTTCAGTGACCTTTATAAAATCGAAGAAAGGAAAAACGAATATACAAGTAGGAGAGCAGACATTTTACCTGAAGCCTGGTAACTACAAGACGGAGAGGAAAAGATGGAGTTGTACTCAGAACAAATATTGCAGAGCGTTCCTTCACGTTGTTGACAATACAGTTGTTGCTATTTTTAACGAACATAATCATGAAAAGAAATGAGAATTTTGTCAATCGCTAAGTGAAAACACATTTTAATACTAGTGTTAAGAATAATAAAAATATGATTTAGTTTCTATTTATAATGATTGTTAATGTTGATATAAAATTATGCTTTTTATAATAATTTCGGTTTTTTTTTGTCGGACACACCGAATGAATGGACACTCTACGCTGTGACATTCATTCGTGGGTAGGATTTCAGCGAGAAATCGAACTTTGGTTTAATAAATATTAATTTTTAAAATCATCTGGTGTTTAAATTCGTTAAAATTTTAGAAGTGAGATGATTCGAGACTACTTTGCTGCCCAGATAAGTAATTCAGTTGGTGAATAAAGAGGTAAAATTTGCATATCAAGGGTGAGTACAATTGTTTTTTTCTATTAACTATTCAGTTGCTGACCGTGTTTACCGTGACCTACATTACAAAAATGGCGGAAATAAACCAGTGTTAAAAACATTAATACGTACCTATTGTGCAAATGGGAGTCATACGACAATAATAATTGTGTTATTTCAGTGACCTTAATAAAAACGAAGAAAGGAAAAACTAATATAAAAATAGGAGAACATACATTTTACCTGAAGCCTGGTAACTACAAGACGGAGAGAAAAAGATGGAGTTGTACTCAGAACAAATATTGCAAAGCGTGCCTTCACGTTGTTGACAATAAAATTGTTGCTATTTTTGACGAACATAATCATGAAAAGAAATGAGAATTTAAACAATCACTGAGTGATAACACACATTTTAAGACTAGCGAGTAAAACAATGGTGTTTCGTTATTGTTATTATTATATATTAATTGTTCATATCTACAGCAGACTTGGCGTTGTCTTCTTCAACGCCAACTGGCAAAGACAAACATAAAATGTAAACAACAAGTGTGGGTTCTTTACATACACATGCTATAATTAAAATCCAAACTTGTTGATTGTTAAAAACTTGTTCCAGATTAGATAGGATTCCAGATGATGACTTGTATAAGGATGTAAATAAATGCAATGTAAAACTATTTAATTTGTTTTATTCTCATTTCACCTGATGGTAAGCAAGTAGTCAAGGGTGAGTCTATTTAAAGATTTATTGTTTTTTAATTTTTTTTTTCATTTCATTTACAGATTTGGGTGCTAAGTTTATAACGTCACTGAAGGGCAACAGAAACATCATTCTCAATGGTTACAAGTTCTATTAAAAGATTGACTCTCGAAGGCCGAAGAGAGAAAACGTAATGAAATGGGTGTGCACCCACGTAGGCTGCAAAGCAAAAATAACGACGATAGATGATACAATTGTGGCAGTATTTGATGAACACAACCATTTACCTTGACTTTCTCCTAAAATTAAACAAATGTTTGCTATAAAATTGCAATTTTTACTCGAGATAATGCGCTGTCTGTATGTACGTTCTTAGATTTCCGCTACTTCCACTCTCAATGATGTATGTATGAACAATGGGGGACCAGGGAATAAAATGTACCTACTCATAATTAATAAGAGCTTAGGTGAGAAGAGTATCAATAGTAGAGTAGCTTATCATTAGGATCTACTTGTCAAAAATTCTAAAAAAGTAAAATAAAACGAATCCAAGATATCTTCGTTCACTATTACAAGCAGTCAAAATTAGTTTCATGTTCCTTATTTTCCAGTATTCAAAGCAACATATGCGGTATCACGGCATGGGAATAAGATCATCATTCATCGAGGTTACAAGTACTACAGAAAGAACGACTTCAGAAGGCCATACCAGTGTAAGGTCAAGTGGGTCTGCTCGAACTTGAAGACTTCATGTAAAGCCAAGTTGGTCACCGTGGATGATATGATTGTGTCATGCTTGGAAGACCATAACCATGATCATTGATCATACTGTTGACTCGTAACTGGAATATTTATAAATCCCTGCTAATATTATAAATGCGAAAGTTACTCAGTCTGTCCGTTCCGCTTTAACCTCTGTACCGATTTTGATGATATTTGGCACAGACAAACTTTAAACCCTGAAAAAGAAAACTGGCTACATTTTATTGTGAAAAAAGGGAATTAGAATCCACGCGGGTGAAGTCGCGGGCGGCCGCTAGTAGTACATATTTGTTAAAGTATCAGTCAGTCAAGCTAAAGTCGCAAAGGATCGGGCTGAGTGGAGCTCTAGTGGAGGCTACTGTCCAGCCGTGAACTGCCAAAAGCTGGTGATCTTGATGATGATGTAAAAGAATATGAGAAAGAGTAAGAGTAATTGCTGAACATTCCAAATTGTCAAATTGCATGGTAATTTATGATCTCAAATGTTGAATTTCTGTCGTTTAGTTAATAGTTACTATTAAATATGTATTTAGCTTTAAGCTAATGGCATTGTTTTAAAAAATCCGAACATTTCATTATATTTTTATTAAATAAAAATGTTTGCTGTTGTTGGTTCGTAATAAATACAAATACAAACAAAATGTGCTAGTCTTTTTTAGGTATGAGTGTGAATTTTTGTTTTTAGTTTAAATTTTACAATAAATATTAAATTTATATTCATCTTGATGATACAGGTATAAGAAAATGACTTCCTTTCTTCAAAAAACTGTTAATTTAACCTATCGTTTAGTAATCAAAATTAATGTAAAAGTTACTCGTACTTAAGGTAAAATAGTGACCTCAACATTTTTTTTTATTCATTTTTATTAAAACTGATTGTGAGTGCAGAAATATGAGTGATCCCATACTTATTATGGCTTAATTATTTTTGCAAATATCAATTTTTTCCTTTTTTTCAACAGTCATTTTCGTGAAGTCACAAAGAGGCAAGACACTTCTCAAAATGGGTGGATTCACGTACTACCAAAAGAAATCGTATTCCAAATGCAACTACAAGAAGAGATGGGTGTGCTCCACTAATTTCTATAGAGGTTGCAAAGCTGTAATATATACCATCGATGACGTCATAATTAGCGCAAAGGAAGATCACAATCATGGGCTTACTTTTAGAGGCAAAAGATCGAACGACTTCTACTAATTGTGTTTTTTTTATAGGAAGGCAAACGCACAAGAGGGTCACCTGATTGGAAGTGATCACCGCTGCCCATGGACATCAACAACCGCACAAGGGTGGCAGATGCGTTTCCTGCCTTAAAGACCCCATACATACCCTCCCCAACTGAGCTAATAAGATTTTGTTATTTTATTGAAAATTATGTTTGCCGGTGTTGGATTCCAAAAATTATAAACAAAATGTATGTTTGTTACTGTATATTATTTATTAAATAGGTATTTCTAAAATTTCAGACGTTCTACCTTACAAGTATGGGCATATTTAGGTTAACTTCACATTAAATTAACTCATAAATCATTTTATATATACAGGTGATCCAACTAGTGACGTCAACAATTTTTTTTAGATTCCTCGCACCTAGGGCTTTCCGAAAATACCCCATGTATGTTCCGCGATTTTTAGGGTTCCGTAGCCAAAATGGCAAAAAAACGGAACCCTTATAGATTCGTCATGTCTGTCTGTCTGTCTGTCTGTCTGTCTGTCTGTCTGTCTGTCTGTCCGCCAGTCTGTCACAGCCACTTTTTTCCGAAACCATAAGTACTATACTGTTGAAACTTGGTGAGGGGATGTATTCTGTGAACCGCAACAAGGTTTTGACACGAAAATAGAAAACAAATAAAAAAGGTGGGGGGTCCCCATAGTCAGAACTGAAACTCGAAACATTTTTTTTCATTGAACATATATGTGTGGGGTATCTATGGATAGGTCTTTAAAAGTTATATTGAGGTTTCTAATATCACTTTTTTCTAAAGTGAATACTTTGCGTGACAGACCCTTTCAAAGTGGAAAAAAGTGTGTCCCCCCCCCTCTAACTTCTAAAATAAGAGGATGATAAAACTGAAATAAATATATAATGTACATTACCATAAAAACTACCAACGAAAATTGGTTCGAACGAAATCTATTCAGTAGTTTTTTTAATACGTCAAAAAAAGAATTTGTACGGAACCCTCAGTGCGGGAGTCCGACTCGCACTTGGCCAATTTTTCGAGTTACGAATTATTTTGTGAATTTTAAATGACTCTCGGAGAGGTTTGAAAAATTCATACCTTTTTTCGTGGTAGGTATTTTGCAGTTTTTTTTTTTGTTATATGACTGTCCTAAATGTGAATTTTATTTAAAAATTAACACAGCTTCAAAAAAAGGCTGAAAAATTTTAACTAAAATTTTTGTACTAAGTATATAATTCGAAAACCAAGAAAAATCGCGGAACATACATGGGGTATTTTTGGAAAGCCCCAGGTGCGAGGAACCTAAAAAACTTGTTGACGTCACTAGTTGGACCACTCTGTATGTCATTTTTACATATATTCAGCATTAGGTACCTATTATAGATGGTTTTTTATCAAGAAAGGTTATTTTACTGAAAAAGATGTTTGTTTGAAGTTTTAATTGTAACCATAAAATGAATACCAATGCTATTTTTTATTAGAATAATGTAAATGGAAAGACAATAGAGATGCAAGGCGTATATCATCTTACGAAATATCTATTTTTTACTTTTTCAACAGTAATTTACGTGAAGTCACAAAGAGGCAAGACACTTCTCAAAATGGGTGGATTCACGTACTACCAAAAGAAAACGTATTCCAAATCAGATAGTAAGAAGAGATGGGTGTGCTCCACAAATAAAGGGTGCAAAGCTGTTATATGCACTATCGAAGACGTTGTAATCAGCGCAAGGGAGGATCATAATCATGGCCGTATTAGAAGCGGAAGGTCGAAGGAGAAGTATGAGTAATTGTAAATACGATGGAAAAAATCAAAATCAAAATATACTTTGTTCATGTAGGCCTCTGCAAGGCACTTATTAATCGTCAAACTTAATTAGCAGATAGCACAATAGAATGACTCGACCTCCGACTTCGGAATGCAATCATCTACCGAGAAGAAGCGGCAAGAAACTCGATAGTTGCTCTTTTTAATCGCCAAATACTTACAATATTTTGTCCATACAATCCATAAAAGAGAATCGAACCTAGTTGGCATACCAACACAGTACGCCATTTTGAAAATAAACGAGTTTTGGCGGCCAGTGATGAAACGCATGTCAATCGACACACAAAAATTGATTACAAACAAAAATTGTTAAGCGAATTTTGTAAGTATGCCAGCTTCCATACAAAAATGTTTTAATGAAAGTTATTCTTACTGGAACAGATTTTTGGTTGAAGGTATGAAATTGTGACCAGAATTTATTATTACCTTTGTTAAAAACAATGTAGAAGGACATTACATACTACATACTATTGTATCAAAACTAAGCATTTTTTTACGATGTTTCAAATATGACAACTGACAACTGAAGCAAAAGTTATTGTTACTCAAGGTCAAAGAATGCCTTTAAGTCATCTTGAGCGGATTTTATATTTTTTTATTGAATAAGTTTATACAAGGAGTCAAGAGAGAGATGAGACGTTTATTACCTACCTCAAGAGAAATATCTATATTTTTCATTTGTTCCATAGGAATCTTCGTAAGGTCACAAAGAGGCGGAACTCTTCTCAAAATGGGTGGATTCACGTACTATCAAAAGAAATTGTATTCCAAATTGAACATAAAGAAGAGATGGGTGTGCTCCACTAATTTCCACAGAGGATGCAAAGCTGTAATATACACCATCGATGACGTCATAGTTTCTGCGAAGGAGGATCACAATCATGAGCTTGCTATTGTCGGCCGAAGGTCGTTTTAGTTTTAGATATTATTATTGTAAATAAAATGGAATAGTAAAAGGATTGAGGCTTTTGGATTTAGTGAAGATTTAGGTTTTTTGTGATTTACGGATTTTCCATAAGTTAGAAACATTCTGTGTTGTTTATTAATGTTTTTATGAACAATTTTTAAATCTACAATGTATGTAAAAGTGCTTTCTTATTGAGAAATCAGTATGACATGTCAAGAAATGAATATCAACAAGAAGTAACATAATTTAACATTATGTGCTTCTACAAATTTTGATAAGCAATTTTATGGGACATCTCTAGTTTCGGCTTCTATAAACTCAGTAATACTTGATTCATCGTTGATTTTGCCATTTGATGAATTAAGGTAATAAAAGAAAACAGACTTCACCTTTTTTTTTATAAATTCAGAGTTTTTTTCCTCACCCTGAAGTCTAAATAAACTAAGTTATGTTTCGTTAAAAATTAAGATGAAATATTTAACACAATTTTTTTCTAGTTTTCTTCGTGCAATCTCGTCGTGGGAACAAACTCATGTGCATCGCCGGCTACACTTATTACCACAAGAAGAATGATAGAACATCGTCAGTTAAACAGCGATGGGTGTGCTCCACCCACTTCAGGAAGGGATGCAAGGCAGTCATCTACACCATCAATGATGACATCGTCATTGCGAGGATGGAACACATTCACCTACCTACTGATGTATTCCGCCGTGTACTAGAATAACAAACAAACAAGTATTGTCTTTTTGAGTAGGTTTCAGAGATGAACCTATGAATCTAATTAAACAGTTCTAGCGGATTGAACTGAACTGTCTTTAAAAAATATTTTTTTAATCAAATATAAAAAAATATTCATCACTTGGTTTTTAATGGAACCTGAGACCTTAATAAACATTCGCTGATTTTAATCAGTACCAAAACATTTTTTTAATAAATACTCTAGCGGCCGTCCGCGACCCCGTTCCCATGGATTTTGGTTTCGGCCCACAGACTTTATTTTAGCTTAAAGCCTTCATCGACACATGGACTATTCTTCACATTTTTTTTTTCAATTCGATCCGGTTTTTCCTGATATTAACGCGTTCAAACAAACTCTTCAACTTCATTATATTAGTACAGATTTATTTTAAATTTTCAGCTGCAGTCTTCGTGCGATCTCGCCGTGGCAATAACCTTATCAGCATTGGAGGGTACACTTACTATCACAAGAAGGCAGAAAAAGACGCCAAGATGAATGTCAAGAAGAGATGGGTGTGCTCGACGCACTTCTGCAGGGGGTGCAAGGCGGTCATCTATACCGTTGATGACGTCATCGTTACGGCGAAGAAGGAACATAATCATGAACCTACGAGGGCTTACTATTATTAATTCCAAAATATGTTAATCCACTCTCAACTGGTGTGAAGATTTGTTTTTCGAATTTATTTATCGGTGATATATTTATTTTTGAACACTTAGTTTTTGTTTTATATTTCAATCTAGTTCTTGTTTAAAAAAAAAGATTTAGCGCCCAACTGAGCTCTGGCGACCTTACTGAACAGCAGAATCATAGTATATTGCATTATGTAGTAAAACCTTTAAAAAGTATCGTTTTAATCTTTTTGGACTATTTTTGCAAAAATAATGAAAAATTCCATATTTGCTGGATATGATTGAAATACTTTCAAATTTTAGCCTTTCTATAAAGTATTGACAATTCAAGATGGGCGTAACTGTAAAACTCCACCAAAGCAGAGATGCGTGCAGCGGAGCAAAGATGTCTCGTAAGCAGCCAATAGGATTTTGGCCTTTATACGTGACCATATCTGCATTGAAAAATTGGCTACTTTCGGAACAACTCCGCTCCGCTGCACACCCCACGAGTACAATTTTAGGCCAACAAAAATCTTCAATTGTATTCATGTGAATTTGTTTAAGTTTCAGGTCTGAGGGCTAACTTCATCCTATCAAACAGAGGGAACAGAATGGTGGAGCTGGACGGCTACCACTTCACTCTGATGAGGGACAAAAGAAGGGGGGAAGTACGGAAGCAGAGGTGGACCTGTTCCAAGAGAATGAGGTATCAGTGCAAAGCCAAACTGTTCACCGTTGGAGAACACATAGTATTTGCTTTTAACTGTCATAACCACGAATAAGGGTGTTTTTATATGTCAAGAACATTATTCCACTGTGGATTTCAATCTTTAGATATGCCCCTCGCCTTTCGTCGACCCGCTCTGACACAGGCTCTTCAATGTAAAACAACGGTCGCTTCACTTTGCATGGTAACCTTAGTAACCAACCGTAGTCTCGTTAATCAAAATAATGACACATTTTTTGGTGTCGGGCCATATCTAACGGTTCTAATCTATAATTTCCTCGCCCTAGCTATTAAACTTGTTAATCAACATTTCCAATTTTTTCAAGTGAGACTAGAATGGTATGGACCAATGATCTATTGCATTTAAACGTTATGATTGATAAATATTTATTGAATTGTTATTTGTTTCAAGATTGACATATCCCAATATACATAAATAAATGTTAAGTTAAAATTAATTTAAGAATTAAGGTCAAAACTGTTGTACTTTTAGCTTATCATAAATATAGACATATTTACATAAAATATGACATTGTTTGTCTGCCTTTAATAGTGTCTTAAGTATCAAATGAAAATTTCTTAATTAATAAATTGTATAGTAATTATTGCAAAGAAAATCAAAATGTTTTTTAGTTTGTTCAACAAAGCTCAATTATTGTATTTGATATCATAATAAATCGTTTGTTATCAATTTGTAATAGCTCAAAATATATTTTTTTTAATTAAAATTGTATTGTTATTCACGTTTTATTTGCGCATTATTTTTTTATTGTACATACTCTTGTTTGTAAGCAGCAGTTTCTTATTATCGATAAATTCAACTATTAATAATAACTTTTGTTGCAGGCGGAACTGTGCCCTATTTAAATCCAATTTTCGGAACTTCGCAAAAGGGCAATCCATTGATAGTACTAGACGGGTACTGGTTCCGACTAAAAAGAGATTCGAGGAAACGAAGCAGCGGCCATGATAGATGGGTGTGCATGACATTCGGGTGCAAGGCGAAGTTGACTACTATCGAGAATTCTATAGTTTCTTGCGAATGCGACCACAACCATCCAAGAAGGAGGATTCGGAGATTCGGTCGAACGTATAATGCGGAATAATATTGAAATCAGCATGGTCATCTTTCTGAAGCCTTACTAGAACTGACTGTGTGAAATCGCTACCAAAGTCGTAAAAATATAAATAAATAAATAAATTCATTGGACTAACACACCAATTGCCTAGCCCCAAACTAAGCTCGAAGCTTGTACTATGGAAGCCAGGGAACGGATAGACATACTTAAATACTTTTATAAACATCCATGACTCGAGTACAAATGCCGATGTTCATCACACAAACATTTGCCCCTAGCGGGATTCGAACCCGCAACCCTTGGTTTTGTAGCTAGGGTCTCTAACCACTAGACCAACGGGCCGTCAAATTGGCCTATATGTATATATGAAAATATTAAGTTCGTTAAGTAGCCGCTAGAGGCGCTGTACCTTTCCGCCTTAATACTTTTTACGTTAGCGATTTCACGCATGTCTGTCAACTCATTGCAAGGGTACTGTTCCCCCATCAGAGGGGGTTAAGATGAGTCTGAATCTTCCACATACTGTAAATCTGTAATGTTTCGGTTTAAAGAAGTAACCTGTTCAAACAAATTATGCCTTTTATTAACTACTCCTATTGTGTCAGTCGCTTTCAACCATATTTTTATCGTAGAAGGTAGCCATATTTTTAGTTGTTGTTATATAGGGAGCCATATAATACATAAGTTTATGAGACTATGGGAGTTTTAACAAGCTGAGTTCACGGGAGTGAATTGCTACTATAAACGAGCCAAAAATAGTTAAAATGTTCACAACATATTTGTAAAGTTTTGGGATAAGATTGAGGGGCTAATTAATAATGACTGAAAGTCAGTGTTTATAAGTGTATTTTGCTTAAAGACCTATGTACATATTTCAGTAATAGCTTAATAATTTAAACTTCACTTGAGGTAAGTGAATCTAATCTATGAAATCAAAACAAGGTATAAGAAAAAGATCATCGCAAAATTATTAAAATGATTCCTTTTTATTTTGTTCCAGTTAAACATCAATCTTTGTTCCCAGAACTACGACCAATATTTGGAACGTCATCCCACGGTAACCCAATCATAACTATAGACGGGCACAAGTTTCGACTTAAACGGGATAAGAGAGAAAAGAAAACTAGCACTTCAAAGATTCGTTGGGTTTGTTCTACGATGAAACTTGGCTGCAAAGCGAAATTGACCACTATCGGCAACATGATAGTTGCATACGAATACGACCACAATCACTCGAGGAGATAATGTCGATTTTCGAGGTTCACAGACCAGGTCATATTATAAATTCTTTTCTTAAAAATGTTTAAGGTTTGTTATTAAAACTTTTCTATCGACGTCATGTTACACATTGTACGTAAAATATGTTTGTGCTATGTATTTTTTATGACAACAAACCGCCATTGAAATGTAACGATAGCATTTATCGATTTGGCAAACCTATATAAATGTTGATGTTCTTGTTGATTTTCGACCAATAAACGACCAAAATGATGTCGTGCTTACGCTTGATTTAAAGATTTAATAATATGCCGATATTATTATAGAAGACAACTAAGTAGGCATGATGATTAAATGTTGGGAAGTTTTTGGATTTTTACAAAGCCCTAAGGGCAAAAAACTATATTAAATAAAGTAATTTTGTAAATCCGCTTTTTTAATCACTACTCTACCTAATTTTATTATGTATGACATGAAATACAACTTGCTGTAATTAATTGCAATGCTATCAAAAGTAAACCAGTTACTTAAGAATGGAAAATTATATTAGATACTTAAATTATTTCAGGTACCCAGTGCGAGATTAAACTTGAACCATTTGATTGGGAACAGGCAGATTTCAAGCCAGTAATTGAAAAAATGGAAACTTTAGCTTCCACAGCTTCTGTCAACACATCGATACCAATAGATTGGCAACGCTGCAATAATGAAAAAGAAATGGATATAAAAATTGAATATAACGATATTGCTCCTATGTTGACCGAGGCCGGACAATGTGAAGTTACCAAAGACCGTAATCCAATCGTGGAGGCTTTAGAATATACCCCAGAAACAATAGAAGAACAGTGCAACTCTCAAATTTCACAAATTGGAACGTCTCTTGTAACGCCAGAGTGTTCTATAGTAATCAGAGATATTAATGCTGACAGCAGAGTGTACGGGCCAACTTCAATGTTTGAATTCCACTGGAAGGCGTTACCTAACCCACCCATTCCTATAGACAAACGCAGGGAAACATTTTCAGCCCCTACTGGCCCTATGGTGGGATCTTTTGCTACTCCTTATGATGCATTCGTTACCATTTGGGATAGAGAGATCATGGAGAAAATCGCCGAAGAAACTAACCGTTATGCAACACAGAGTTCCACGGCAGAATACGCAACAGCCCCATATGTTAATAGATTTCAATCGAATTTCGCACCCACAAATGCCGATGAATTGTACGTATTTTTTGGATTAATCATTGCAACCGGAATATTCAGTAAATCACGTATAGAAGAGTACTGGTCCGTTAAAAATAACGTTTCCGATACGCCCAACTTTGGTCAGTACATGACTCTTAACAGATTTCACATGCTTTGTCAAATGCTACGTTTCTCAAATGACGAGCTTAATGCAGGTAACCCGTCATTGGCAAACGCTAAACTACGTCAGATCGCCCCTTTAGTCAACTATTTAAATGAAAAGTTCCAGGAAAGCTATCAATTGGGGCAATGTGTCGTTTTTGACGAATCGCTGACTCAATGGAAAAGTAAACCAGGAGTTAAACAAAAATGCACGTCTGGTATTAAAACCTTTGAAGTTTGCGATGGAAGTACTGGCTATTTGTGGCGGTTCCAAGTGTGTGCAGATGCAATGGAAAATAAGTCGGAAGATGTAAAATGCGAGTATATTACGTCATCAGTGTTACATCTTCTTCGAGGCCTGGAGCATAAAGGTCATACCGTCTTCATGGATTATTATTATAACTCACCAGTTCTCGCACGCATCCTCAAAAGCCTGGGTTTCGACTGCGTCGGCACACTTTGCCAAAACCGGCAATATATACCGAAAGAAATGGCTGCTGCAAATAAGAAGAATATGAAGCACTCTGGTGAGCTTATTGGAGCGACAAGTGGCGATGTGGACGTCATATGTTGGAGAGATAAGAACGTGGTCTCATTTATTACGACTTATCATGGCATTGCAGTTTCATCTCGAGGTGGCACAATGAAACCGACAGCGGCACACGAGTACAGCAGTATGGAGGAAGTTATGAAGAGAAAAGAACAAATGCTGTCACTCTATCCTATAGAGAAGAAATGGACTGCAGCTGTGTGGTACAAGAAGTTTTTCCGAAAACTCTTAAATACGAGTATACTGAATGCATTTATACTGCATAGGGAAAGTCCTTCGCCGGATCAACAGTACCCACGGATAAATAAGCATATGCAATTCAGAGAGATATTGGTCAACACTCTTTTGAGCAGGCATAGTCGAAACAGGATGCTAGAACTGCCTACAACTAGTTCAGTTCTGTCTTTAGAAGCTCCCCAGCATATGCCAGTGGTCTATAATAATGATAAAAGTAAGCAGGGCAAGCAACAACGCGCCTGCGTTGTATGTCGCACGAAGACACCGATATATTGTCCCGGCTGCGTTGTTCCACTTTGTCTCGGGCAATGCTTCAAAGAATACCACATCAATAAGTAAAAAGAGAGAAAGAAGAGATAAATGTTGACATGTTTTCTAGAATTAAGATTCGATCTATCCATCTGTCAGACCTTATTTTTAAAATAACGACTTTGCTAATAATAACGACAATATTCACATGCTTCACAGAAGTTAAATCTAAAATACTCATCTTCAATAAACGAAACATATGTAAGAAATCCACACTGCGTAAAACCTTAAAATATTTGGTAGCCGTATAATGTAGGCATACATGTACCGAAGTTTAAAGGAAAATAATAAATGATCTCATGAATCTAAGAAACGTATAAATTAAAGATAAAGATCTCGTTTAACATTATTAAAAAATATATTTAACTTATTTGTAATTCATAAGGTATTACACGTTTTATTTAATATTCTGCTGTAAATATACAAATTCAGAACAAAATAGTTATGAACTTTCCTTTAAACCGCAGCGTTATTTCTACGCCCTGGCCATACTCCGTCCCGGTTCGACACAGGCCCTGTAATGTGAAGCGAAGGTTGCTTCACGTCGCGAGGTAACACGAGTAACCAACGTATGTCACGTGAATCACAATAATGCCACAGTTTTCTAAGGCCGGGGCGTATGTAACTATTTAAATCTCAGATGAATGAATATCAATAGATGAAGGGAATAATTTGACTGTTATTCCTATCCTTTTTCTCTACATTATGAAACGCGTGTGATGGAGCAAGACAGCAGGCACTCTTGATGCCTAACTGTCAAGTGGGATGAGGAAACTTTCTCTCCCAAATTCTCTTAGAACTTAAGTGCAAAGTTTAGTGATTTTTTGACGTTTCGGGTGCTATACTCAAACGTGACGTAGGGAGCATTTATGGTATTCTTTAATCTGAGATTTAAATCAACACATGATAGTTAAAATTGTCTATTGTTTCAGATGCACCATTGTACTACCCTGTGGGGTCTTCAAGAGGTAAAACTGTGATATGTGTGGAAGGATTCCGCTTCTCCTTGGTCAGAGATAAAAATTGCAAAAGTGCTAAAATCCGATGGAGATGTTCAACGCATAGGAGCGTTGGATGCACTGCCTTAATGCACACGATAGAAGATCACATAGTATATTTAAGAAATACTCATATACATCCACCGACCGGTGATTTACCTCAGTAAGGTAACAGATAGTCTAAGATCCCGCTGTACAAGAACCTTCATCGAGATGCTCATTGGATGAAACATATTTTACACATAATTAAACATGTCAACAATTATATTGCATATGGGTTGCCTGTTAAACTTCAGTCCAGGATATGATTAATTAATACTTAAATTATTAAAAATAAAATTATAATACATACTCAGTTCTTCCAGTTTAGTAATTATACTCTGTCCACTATATGAAGCGTCTTTTGACAGGTCGCCGATTGACAACATTGGTAATGTCCTAAAGTATCTCAAATGTGTTAACAATCCGATTGTACTATTATCATTATTCGAATTAGGAACATAAAAAATAACCGATTTCGATAAACATGCGTTTTGATTTAACATTCTCTTAGATTTATTGTAAACAAATATAAATCCATATATTTGAGTTTATAAATTAAATATAAAACAAGTAAGTCATATAAGTAAAAGAAATTTAAATCCAAATGTTGTTACCTTTCTATGTAAAATATATATTATACCTTATGAACATGTTATGAAGAAGTTTAGATTTATTCATAGCATTTATTTCTATCGATTATTTGTAATCGGGGGCACAATCGTTCTAATCGTTTTTCGTAGCACATCACTGAGTTGGCAGTAACCGTCCATCAAGAACAATATTCTTTTTTCGAAAATTAAACGAAAACAATTCGAACTTTCATGGGCGTGAGCTGTCAAAAGACGCTTCATAAAGTGGACAGAGTATAATTACTCCAAAATGATACACAGCATATCTAAGTCTATCGTTATCCTTGTCATTCGCACTATTAAATAGCACGCGCACTCTCTTTCTCATTGCGACAATATTTCACTTTACAAAATGCGGCAAGCCTGAATTATCAGGACTGATTTTTCTCGGGCAATCCTATACCACCGTGTTCATAATGAAATAATCTTTATGTTCATTTAAC
Source organism: Nomophila noctuella (assembly GCA_958496325.1). Lineage (NCBI taxonomy): Eukaryota > Metazoa > Arthropoda > Insecta > Lepidoptera > Crambidae > Nomophila > Nomophila noctuella. The sequence goes on from OY292491.1 coordinate 13,122,716, forward strand.
TTTGATTTAGTATTTATTTGATTGTTTTATTATATTTATATCCTGGGATGATATTTACTAGGCAACCTATTTTCATTATAATATAATCAATTCACAAGTCAAATTGTGTATAAAATATGTTTCATCCAATAAGCATCTCGATGAAGGTCCTTGTATGGCGGGATCTAAGACTAAGATATTATTTTCATTGAGCTCATTAAATAACGTCATTTATTTAAAGAGCATCTGAACAATCTGTTTTAACTGTGTTATCAGATCCATAATATGAAAGACTTTATTTTTTATTATATTATATTTTAATTATACATTGTATATTTTTTTGAAGTAAAAACATTTGTTTATTAAACAAAATGTGTTTAGTATTTTATTTGCCGTTGTTAGTTGTAGTTTGTTATACGATATAAGACCATTATTTCTCAACCGATGTATTTTGTGCATGATATATTTTTTTTTAATTAGACTTAGTTGTATGTAAAATAAAAATTGTGCCTGTGTGACCAAAAGTTCTCAATGTCAATGTGTGTCCAAATTTATTCTTAAAATAAAAGATTAATGGAGTTTTTACTTCTTGCAGGCAACCATGAAGCCCCTAAAATCCCGTTCAAAATGTTGAAGAGGGCTAATAGGGGTAATAATGACCTTCTCCTAGTTAACGACTACATCTATATAAAGAATTCCAAGACAAGCAGGGTTTGGGTCTGTTCGAGTCATAAATCGAAGCAAAACTGCCCTGCGAAGGTCAAATTCCATAATGACGAAGTTATTCCCTACAAAATGGAACACAACCATGACCCTCAAAAATATTTCATTGGCAAAGGCGGTTATTATTTTAAGATTTAGTTTTACTTTTTTCGCTTTGATTTTTTGCCTTGATTTTTGTTAAATAAATCGCATCCGCGACTTCTTTATATTCTTTTGATTAATATGTTAATTTACAAATAAAAATATTGATAAGAATCATCTTTTTTTTCAAACAAATTATCACATTGATAAAAGAAAGCAAAGCAAACAGCAACGCAACTGCATTGTATGTTGCATCAGAACACTGTTATGTTGTCCCACTTTGTCTAAGTGAACGCTTTAAAGAATACCACATCAAGAAAAAATAAACTTCAAAAAATAAGAGAACCGTTTCATCTTTTTGGGGAAATCAAGATTAATAAACCGTTAATTTATTTTATATCGGCCCTCTTTTATAGGCACTTTACTACAAAGCGCCTGTGGGACCAAAAGTTCTCAACCAATATGTTTTTATCTTATTGGTGATCTTTTTGCACTTTATCTAAGGCTCGTATTAATAAATCGCACTCAACTCTGATCTCGATCTTAAGCGCGAATTTGAGATGCTGTTTTGTATGAGAATGACATACTCAAGATCGAGCTCAGAGTTGAGTGTGATTTATTAATACGAGCCTAAGATTAATGGAGGTAATTCTTATTGCAGACAACCATGATGTCCCAAAACTCCCGTTCAAAATGTTGAAGAGGGGTACTAGGCGTAGGAATGACCTCCTCCTAGTAAACGACTACATCTATATCAAAGAATGCAAGACTAGCTATGTCTGGGTCTGCTCAGGTAACAAAACGAAGCAAAAGTGCCCTGCGAAGATCAAGTTCCGTTATAACGAAGTTATTCCCTACAAAATGGAACACAACCATGACCCACAAAAATATTTCATTGGCAAAGGCGGTTATTATTTTAAGGTTTAGTTTTACTTTTTTCGCAACTTTATTTTTGTCAAATAAATCGCATTCGCGACTTTTTAATATTATCTTGATTAATTTCTTCTTCCTAGCGTTTATCCCGTTTCTATACGGGGTCCGCTTTGACCATGATCCAGGATTTGGCAAGTCTGGTTATTACAGTGAAGCGACTGCCATCAGACCTTCGTAACCCATAGAGGGGAACCAGACAGATTGGATCATGGTTACACATTCAGATCTAACTGAACTAAATTCAGAAATCACTGAATGTGCAGGTTTCCTCACGGTGTTTTCCCTCACCGCCGAGCTAATGGCACCAATCCACACATTATCTTGATTAATTTATTAATTCAAAAAAATATTGATACGAATCATCTTTTATTTTCAAACTAGCGGCCGCCAGCGACTTCGTCCGCGTAGGTTTCGGTTTTCCGCACACAGTGTTACTATAGATAGCTTAAAGCCTTCCTTGACAAACGTTAGTGGACTATCCAACACAAAAGATTTTGTCCTTTCGAACCTGGTAGGCTAGCCACTTTGACGAATTCGCCATCCGGACTTATATCTCCATCCCGCACATAAATATGTAGTTCGTGTGCGGGGTGGCAATACATTATTATAAGTCGCAACGAAAGGGTACGGCGAATTCGGCAAAGTGGCATCTTGGCTAGCCTACCAGTAGTCCCTGAGATTAACGCGTTCAAACCTATCTGGATCAGGAGTTTCACGGGTTATTGTGAGTAAACCATAAAAGATAGACATATGCTGTCAATGGATATTTTTTAGGCAATTTTATGTAGAATATTTCCGTCTTACATGATTTCTATGTAACTTTTACCATTAAGGCCGCACACGCGACATAAGCTTTAAAAATGGAGCAATTTCTCCCGTTTTCCCAACATTTTCCTTCACTACTCTGCTCTTATTGATTGTAACGTGATGAAAAGTATCCTATAATATGCCCTGGAGTATAAAGAATAATTGTACCAAGTTTCGTCAAAATCTGTCGAGTAGTTTTTGTTTCTATAAGGAACATACAGACAGACAGACAGACAGACAGACAGACAGACAGACAGACAGACAGACAAAAATTTTGCTGATTGCATTTTTGGCATCAGTATCGATCACTTATCACCCCGTGATAGTTATTTTGAAAATATATTTAATGTACAGAATTGACCTCTCTACAGATTTATTATAAGTATAGAAGACAAATTATCGTAACAACGTTCACATTGATAAAAGTAAGCAAAGCAAACAGCAACTCAACTGCATTGCATGCCGCACCAGAACATTGTTGTGTTGCACCGGCTGTGATGTCCCACGTTGTCTGAGTGTACGTTTTAAAGAATACCACATCAAGAAATTAAATACCACAAAGAAGAAGAGAAACCAACCGTTACTTTTTTTTAAGATAAAGGTTTTTTAACTGTTTGCCTATTTTTTAGTTGTATATACTTTTATAAGCTGTAGTAGGCTGTAGCACTTTAAATTTTAATATCTCAATTAATATATATATATATATATATATATATATATATATATATCATATATATTTCATAAAGGTCCACTTTTATAGGCACTTTACTTTACTACGAAGCACCTGCGGGACGAAAAGTTCTCAACCAATGTGTTTTCATTATTGGTTATATTTTTGAAATTAATCTAAAATTAATCGAGGTAATTCTTATTGCAGACAACCGTGGTGTCCCAAAAATCCCGTTCAAAATGTTAAAGAGGGCTAATAGGGGTAGGAATGACCTCCTCCTAGTAAACGACTACATCTATATCAAACATTGCAGGGCTGGCTATGTCTGGGTCTGCTCAGGTAACAAATCGAAGCAAAAGTGCCCTGCGAAGATCAAATTCCATAATGACGAAGTTATTCCCTACAAAATGGAACACAACCATGACCCACAAAAATATTTCATTGGAGAAGGCGGTTATTATTTTAAGATTTAGTTTTACTTTTTTCGCAACTTGATTTTTGTAGAATAAATCGCAACCGCAATTAATATTATTTCGATTAATTTATTAATTTACAAATAAAAATATTCATAAGAATCATCTTTTTTTTCGAACAAATTAACGTAACAACGTTCACATTGATAAAAGTAAGCAAAGCAACCAGCAACGCAGCTGCATTGTATGTCGCACCAGAACAATGTTATGTTGTCCCACTTTGTCTGAGTGAACGCTTTAAAGAATACCACATCAAGAAAAAATATACTTCAAAAAATAAGAGAAATAAAGATTAATAAACCGTTGGCTTTATTCTTTGAGTTTTATGTTTCACTAGTTGTAGTTAATTGTAGTTAGTTAAGTTATTAGTTTTAGTTTGATTTATTTTATATTCGCCCACTTTTATAGGCACTCTACTTTACTACGAAGCGCCTGCGGGACGAAAAGTTCTCAACCAATGTGTTTTCTTTATTGGTTAAATTTTTGAAACTAATCTAAGATTAATGGAAGTAATTCTTATTGCAGACAACCATGATGTCCCAAAAATCCCGTTCAAAATGTTGAAGAGGGGTACTAGGGGTAGGAATGACCTCCTCCTAGTAAACGACTACGTCTATACCAAACAAAGCAGGAGTTATGTTTGGGTCTGCTCGAGTCATAATACAGCAAAGCTAAACTGCCCTGCGAAGCTCAAATTCCATAATAATGAAGTTATTCCCTACAAAATGGAACACAACCATGACCCACAAAAATATTTCATTGGTGAAGGCGGTTATTATTTTAAGATTTAGTTTTAATCTTTTCGATGCGATTTATTCAACAAAACTTGAATAAATCGCATCCGCGACTTTTTAATAATATTAATGCATAAATAAAAATTGACACAAATAGTCTTTTATTTCAAATAAATTAACGTAACAATGCTAACATTGATAAATGTAAGCGGCTATTTCATGAAATGTTCATTTTAACGATGTGGCCAAGCAAGACACATGTAGGTACACATCAACAGAGTCTTGGGATATCGACATCTCATCAAAATACTTTAATTATATTTGGAATTTGTTAATATCTACCGTAAATGGAAATGTTTTACTAGTCTTTTATAGTAATTTTAAAAAACCGTGAGTTTAATAGTGTTGTGTGTAGTGTTAAAAAAAGTGTTTTTCATCCGCCGTAGTTAATTAGTGTGTTAGGGAATCCCTTACGAATCGAATACCAACTGATTTGTCGCCTTTCTTTTGTTTTCGATAAAAGTATATTTTAATGAGAAAGCTTTCAATTTGTAAATATAATGTTGATATAAAATATTATACAGAATTCAAATAATAAAGATTTTTTAAGGAGAATTACGATATCTCTAGTTATCTGTCTGAGTTATTTAAATAATACCATAAAAAATATGAATAATGAGAAAATACAGGAGAATATAATCTGATTTCTGAAATAAAGATTTAAAAACTGCCGTCTTCTTTTTTGTTCTATATAAGTATTATTAGCTGTAGTTTGTTGTAGTTCGTTTCGTTATTAGTTTTAGGTTAATTTATTTTATATAGGGCCACTTTTATTGGCACTTTACTTCGAAGCACCTGTGTGACCAAAAGTTCTCAACCATTGCTCTTAAAATTGACTACCCACATGATATCCACATGGTGGACAGAATACACCTACTTTAAAAGCAGTGAAATATGCCTCACTAAATTGATTCAGTGGGGCATATTTCACTGCAAATTGTAAAGCAGTGGAATCTGCTCCACCAATGTGTTTTTTTATTGGTGATATGTTTTCTAAATAACGCTTAGAAGTATGTAGATCAAAGATTAATTTAGGTTATACTTATAAGATGAAACTTTAAAGGAGATGCCTGACACTATTAATAATCTACTTGTAACAAATAAAGAACATTTTGATTAATGATATTTTTACTTATTGCAGATGTCCCTGGTAAAGCAGATATCCCCGGTAAAGCAGATATCCCGTTTAAAATGGTGAAGAGGTGTAAAAGGGGCAATCTCCTCTTGGTGAACAACTACACCTTTTACAACAAGCTAAGGACCAAGGTTTGGGTTTGCTCGAGCTCGACCAGTAAGTTGACGAAGTGCCCCGCAAAGATCAAGTTCCATGATAACCAAGTTATTCCCTGGAAAATGGAACACAACCACGACGCACCAAAATATTACATTGGTAAAGACGACCATTATTTTAAGGTTTAGTTCTACTTTTTTCGCAACTTTATTTTTGTTAAAAAATTCGCATTCGCGACTTCTTAATATTATTTCGATTCATTAATTAATTCATAAATAAAAATATTGATAAGAATAATCTTTTATTTCCAAACTTATTAACGTAACAACGTTCACATTGATAAAAGTAAGCGAATCAAACAGCAACGCAACTGCATTGTATGTCGCACCAGAACGCTGTTATGTTGTCCCACTTTGTCTGAGTGAACGCTTTAAAGAATACCAACCAAGAAATAAAATACCAAAAAACAGGGAAGAAAATAACCGTTTCATCTTTTTTGTAAAATTAAGAGTAATAAACTATTGGCTTTATTTTTTGAGTGATAAGTTTCACTAGTTGTAGTTAATTGTAGTTCATTTAGTAATTAGTTTAAGGTTGCTTTATTTTATATTGGCCACTTTAATAGGCACTTTACTACAAAGCGCCTGTGGGACGAAAAGTTCTTAACCAATGAGCTTTTTATCTTATTGGTGGTCTTTGCTATTCATCGAAAATTAATGGAGTTTAATTTTATTGCAGACAACCATGATGCCACTAAAATCCCGTTCAAAATGTTAAAGAGGGCTAATAGGCGGAATAACGATCTCCTACTAGTAAACGACTACATCTATATCAAGAGTTGCAAGACAAGCAGGGTTTGGGTCTGTTCAAGTCATACATCAAAGCAAAACTGCCCTGCGAAGATCAAATTCCATAACGATGAAGTTATTCCCTACCAAATGAAACACAACCATGACCCCCAAAAATATTTCATTGGCAAAGGCGGTTATTATTTTAAGGTTTAGTTTTATATTTTTTCGCAATTGATTGTTGTTAAATAATTCCCATTTGCGACTTCTTAATATTATTTCGATTCATTTATTACTTCATAAATAAAAATATTGATAAGAATCATTTTTTATTTCCAAACTAATTAAAGTAACAACGTTCACATTGATAAAAGTAAGCGAAGCAAACTGCAACGCAACTGCATTGTATGTCGCACCAGAACGCTGTTATGTTGTCCCACTTTATCTGAGTGAATGCTTTAAAGAATACCAATCAAGAAATAAAATACCACAAAAAAGGAAAGAAAAGAACCGTTTTATCTTTTTTGTGAAATAAAGATTAATGAACCGTTGGCTTTATTTTGGAGTTATAGGTTTCACTTGTTGTATTTAATTGTAGTTCTTTTAGTTATTAGTTGAAGGTTGATTTATTTTATATTGGCCCACTTTTATAGGCACTTTACTACGAAGCGTCTGTCGGACCGCAAGTTCTCAACCAATGTGTTTTTTATCCTATTGGTGATCTTGTTGCAATTCATTTAAGATTAATAGAGGTTATTCTTATTGCAGGCAATGATGATATCGCAAATATCCCGTTTCAAATGTTGAAGAGGGGTACTATGAGTAGGAATGACCTCATCCTAGTAAACGACTACATATATACCAAAAAATGCAGGACTAGCTCTGTTTGGGTCTGTTCGAGTCACAACACGAAGCAAAAGTGCCCTGCGAAGATCAAGTTCCGTAATAACGAAGTTATTCCCTACAAAATGGAACACAGCCATGACCCACAAAAATATTTCATTGGTGAAGGCGGTTATTATTTCAAGATTTAGTTTTAGTTTTTTAGCAACTTGATTTTTGTTAAATAAATTGGATCCGTGACTTTTGAATAATATAACTGCATTGAAAAAAAATATTGACACAAATCCTCTTTTATTTTCAAATAAATTGACATAACAATGCTTATATTGATAAATGTAAGTAAACAGCAACGCAACTGCATTGTATTTATGTCGTGGCCATATCGTTGAAATGAATATTTCATGAAATGGCCAAGCCTTAACTTACTAATTATCTTCGACCAGATCTTGAAATCGTCTGCATTTGCGAAGAATAATTATTGCATCCACCAATAATGTGAAAGGGGGAAGTTTTAAAGGGTTTACAAGAAAAATATCCTTAACCTACACCAATAAAACAAGTTTTCCGTCCCAAAGAAATGCAGACGATTTCACTATCTGATCAAACTGATTTGGCCATTTCATGAAATGTTCATTTAAAACATGTGGCTAGGACACAGATACATAACAAATGAGACGAACTTCTTAGCTATCCATGGATTCTCCGTGCGGGTGCCGGGTCCATCGCGTGGAACAGAGAGGAATGTCAGTCGGCGCCTGGGACTTGCGACCCAGCGTGTAGGTTTAAGGGGCCCCTTTATAGTATACTAACGATCACCTCCACCGATGACATTCCTCTCCCTTCCCAACCATATTTGGTACGAGCCGAGTAAAGCGGCTTTAGTTGCTCTTTCCAGTAAGGAGCTAATATTAGATCTTGGTAATCCTAAGTCCTTCAGTAGGTTGTAGAGAGATTTCGCTGGTATACCTCTCGCACCCACTTCCACAGCATACAACCGTGCTATATAACCATTTTTAGTAATTTCGTTGGTTAGGTCATAATACTTATTTGTTTTAAACGCGTGATCTTTGGAAATGTTTGTCTCCCATGGAACAGTAAGTTCTACCAACAGTACGCGCTTAAGTTTTCTAGAATAAATGAAAAGGTCTGGTCTAGACGACGATAACGCAATGTCCTCTGGAATACTGTAGTGCTTTTCATACGAGTCCATCATGATCTTCCAATCTGGAGCTACACTAACGATGGAGTAAGGTTTGACTTTGGACTTCTTGGTAGATCCTTCCTTGACGAAATTGATGTTCCTTGTATTCGTCGTCAAACCTTTTGCTGCTCTTGCTATTGAAAGGCTCACCGCTTCACGTGTGATCTGCAACACTCCGTCATGGCGGCGAGAGTAGTGACCTCTGTCTAGGAGTACTCTGCATCCCACCAACAAATGCCTCGCGGTACCTACGGCCTCACCACAGAGCAAACAGGTTTTGTCTGCCGCCATTCCCCACCTTACAAGGTTGCTCTGATCGGGTAGGGTCAACTGAAAGGCATTCAGATAGAATTTAAGCAGCGCTGGAGACCAATCGTACAGTATCGACCGCCACTTCAATGCTAAAGGGATACAAAACTCACCAAGGGACACCCACTCGTTTTGCATTTCGAGATTAAGCGCATGTACTCTATACTCGTTATCTTCATCCATTCGCAGAAAAGACTTAATGATGTTCCGGTCATCCTCTCTTCCTCGACATCCCAATCCTACCCTGTTTGTTTGCGCTCCCACCATGAACTGCTTATGGAACCGTAGCCTAGACTCTAACTCACTCATATTCTTATCTTTTGGGAGTGTTGCCACTGCGTTGTCTTTCGATTTACCCAGAATGTGCATCTTGGTAACTCTAAGATGTTTGTAAAGCTCCGATGGCTTGTTTAGGTTCATCCCAAAACTATTTTTGCCCCTAAATAGTGTAGAGGGGTCTGCCGAGTGGGCTAATCCAGTCCAAGACTTCAACGATTTCACAACAACGGCGTCCAGTCGCGATAAAAGGGTTTTGCCGAAGTCGTATACGAGGAAAGGCCAAGACAAGCGCGAGGACAGGTAGTTGTTGTAGATCCATAGCTTCTTAATGTTCCCTATAGGTTGGTTCTCAACCCTACTAATGGAATCAATGAAATCCTCAACAATAACCTCCAAAGATGGTGTGCGGCCTCTATAGTCTATCTTTCTGCCTAGAAATTTGAACGGGAGCGCTTCAGAAATTGTGGCAACATTCTGACCGCCAATCGTGAGTCCAGGGTCATAAGATGTAAATTTCGTATCTCGTCTACCCAGACATAAGCAATAGCATTTACTTGGTTTCACCTTCATGCCGTCAGTCCAAGCACAGAACTCATCCACCACTCATCTAAAATACTATTAGAAATCCGTTTATTCTGTTAATGGAGAAATACCAGATTATTTAATAGTCTTTCATAGTAAATTTAAAAAAAACGTGAGTTTTATTGAGTATAAAAAAAATTGTTATCCGCCGTAGTAAATTAGTGCGCTATAAAATACCTTACAAATCGAATAACAACTAACTTATTGCCATCATTTTGTTTTACTATAAAAATAAATTATGCGAATAGATTAAAAGAGCTTATAATCTTTATATAAAGTTTATATAAAATATTATACAGAATTCAAATAAAAAAGTATTTTATGACGATATCCTCAGATTTTGGTGATGTGTGTATGTCGCACCGGGACATAGTGATATTATCCTGGTTGCGTTGGACTACTTTGTATGAGTACTTTAATGAATACCAATAAAATATAAAAAAGAAGAGAAGAAAAGAATCATGATACCTGATTTCTGTAATAAAGATGTTAAAACTGCCTTCTTCTTTTTTGTTATATATTTTATTAGCTGTAGTTAGTTGTAGTTCGTTAATTTATTAGGTTAAGGTTAATTTATTTTATATAGTTCCACTTTTATAGGCACTTTACTACTAAGCACCTGTGACCAAAAGTTCTCAACTATTGACTTACACACTTAAGTGCTTACCCTTTTGGGGCAGAATATACCTACTTTAAAAACAGTGGAATTTGCCCCACTAAATTGATTCAGTAATACACTGCAAATTTTGTAGCAGTTAAATCTGCCGCACCAAAGTGTTTTCTTTTTTGGTGATATATTTTCTCAATTAGCTAAGCTAGCAGATCAAAGATTTATTGAGTTTATACTTACAAGAAGGAACTTTAAAGAAGATGCCTAAAACTAGTAATTATCCACTTGTAAATAAGAACATTTTGATTAATGTTTTTTTTACTTATTGCAGATGTCCCTGGTAAAGCAGATATCCCCGGTAAAGCAGATATCCCGTTCAAAATAGTGAAGAGGTGTAAAAGGGGCAATCTCCTCTTGGTGAACAACTACACCTTTTACAACAAGCTAAGGAGCAAGGTTTGGGTTTGCTCGAGCTCGACCAGTAAGTTGACGAAGTGCCCCGCAAAGATCAAGTTCCAATTTAACCAAGTTATTCCCTGGAAAATGGAACACAACCACGACGCACCAAAGTATTACATTGGTAAAGACGACCATTATTTTAAGGTTTAGTTCTACTATTTTCGCAACTTTATTTTTGTTAAAAAATTCGCATTCGCGACTTCTTAATATTATTTCGATTCATTAATTAATTCATAAATAAAAATATTGATAAGAATCATCGTTTATTTCCAAACTTATTATCGTAACAACGTTCACATTGATACAAGGAAGCGAAGCAAACAGCAACGCAACTGCACTGTATGTCGCACCAGAACACTGTTATGTTGTCCCACTTTGTCTGAGTGAACGCTTAAAAGAATACCAACCAAGAAATAAAATACCACAAAACAGGGAAGAAAATAACCGTTTCATCTTTTTTGTAAAATTAAGTTTCACTAGTTGTAGTTATTGTAGTTCATTTAGTAATTAGTTTAAGGTTGATTTATTTTATATTGGCCACTTTAATAGGCACTTTACTACAAAGCGCCCGTGGGACGAAAAGTTCTTAACCAATGTGCTTTTTATCTTATTGGTAGTCTTTGCTATTCATCGAAAATTAATGGAGTTTAATTTTATTGCAGACAACCATGATGCCCCTAAAATCCCGTTCAAAATGTTAAAGAGGGGTAATAAGCGTAATAATGATCTCCTCCTAGTTAACGACTACATCTATAGCAAGAGTTGCAAGACAAGCAGGGTTTGGGTCTGTTCAAGTCATACATCAAGGCAAAACTGCCCTGCAAAGATCAAATTCCATAACAACGAAGTTATTCCCTACCAAATGGAACACAACCATGACCCACAAAAATATTTCATTGGCAAAGGCGGTTATTATTTTAAGGTTTAGTTTTACCTTTTTCGCAACTTGATTTTTGTTAAATAATTCGCAAACGCGACTTCTCAATATTATTTCAATTCATTAATTAATTAACAAATAAAAATATTGATGAGAATCATCTTTTATTTTCAAAAAAATTAACGTAACAACGTTCACATTGATAAAAGTAAGCGAAGCATACTGCAACGCAAATGCACTGTATGTCGCACCAGAACATTGTTATGTTGTCCCACTTTGTCTGAGTGAACACTTTAAAGAATACCAACCAAGAAATAAAATACCACAAAAAAGGAAAGAAAAGAGCCGCTTTATTTTTTAGGGGAAATAAATATTAATAAACCGTTGCTTTTATTTTTTGAGTTATTAATTTCTCTCTTTTCTTCTCTTCTCAGTCGTTTCACTCTTGACAGAGCGGTCGTGGTCATGATGAGTCGACATTCTTGGTGGTGCCTGTTGTGACCGTACTTACGATTTGTCGCCATGTTGTTCTGTCAGCTGACATTCTCATGCATCGATGTAGGGGATCTCCAACTGCCGATTTTACCTGATCGGCCCATCGCATAGGCGATCTGCCACGCGGTCTGGTTCCTTCAACTTTTCCCTGGACTACCAATCGCTCTATGGAATCATTTCCTCGCCTCGAGACATGACCAAAAAGCCTTAAAATATTGGCCCGCACCAAATCGGAGAGACGCTGCGTAATGCCAACATCTTGAAGTATGGAAGTGTTTGTGCGAAATTCCGTCCATGACACTCCCAGCATTCTCCTCCAGCACTGCATCTCCAGAGCATCTATTTTCCGTTTCTCCAACTCACGTAATGTCCACGTCTCGGATGCATATAGAAAAATAGGAAAAACTATTGTTCTTACAAGCCTGGTCTTAGTGGCTTTAGTTAGATTACGATTTCTCCATAATTTCTTCAGCTTATCCTTTGCAGTCCTGGTGATTGCCATGCGCCTCTTGATCTCATCCACACGGCCTCCACTGTTCGAGATTAAAACACCAAGGTATACGTATGATTGGACCACGTCTTAGTTCGCAATCTGAGTCACTTCGGGCGTATTGATATTGGCGCGGTCTACAATCATCATCAATTTCACAAGTTGTAATTAATTGTAGTTCGTTTAGTAATTAGTTTAAGGTTGATCTGGGGGCACGGCAGTGCCCCAGCCAAGTCTCGAGCAAAAGCGGGCACGGCCGTAACCATCTTTTCTCGAAGCGTTTCGCGGCTATTTCACCCCCCTTGTAGTGTCGATGTGGTCAAAGCTAGGGGTGTAAGTTTTCGATGACCGCGAGTTAGTATCAGAAGAAGCTCAGTCTCAAAATATCATGACATTAGAACTAATAGTTTACGAGTTATGAGCGATCAAAGTTACACCATTTTGTCACTCACTGACTCACTGACCGATCATCAAAACTCTAAGGTACTTCTAGCAAACATAGAACATTGAAATTTGGCACCAATATAGGTAATTAGCTACAAACGAAGGAAAAATTATGAAAACTTCAATAAATTACATATGATAGGAAACAAATTTATATTTGCGGTTTTACAAGAACATTGTGTATGAATTTCGACTGCATTGTTAACTTTGTATTTTTCGTCATCAAAACTCTAAGGTACTTCTAACAAACATAGAACATTGAAATTTGGCACCAAGATAGGTAATTAGCTACAAGCGAAGGAAAAATTATGAAAATATCAATAAATTATATATGATAGGAAACAAATTTATATTTGCGGTTTTACAAGAACATTGTGTATGAATTTCGACTGCATTGGTAACTTTTTCTTTCTTTATGTACAAAAAATTATATCGTCGCCTGACCGTTACACTGATGGTTTATGAATGGTTTGGTAGATAAAAATAAGGAGTTTCCATATATATGAAAATTATGCATCAGTTTCATGGGATAGCCAAGATATGGGTAATTATGTACTTAAAAGCTAGGTTAGAATTATGATTAGCAAATACCCATTCCGTTGTCATGGAAATAATGGAAGGAGAAAGCATTGTCAAAATTACAGCAAGACAAAAAGAGACAGCTATTTTCTCAAAGTAATGCGTTGAAAACCTATCAGTCATAACGGAGTGTGATATCCTAAGCCGCGGTGACGAGATTTTTTCACCTTTGAATAAAGAGACCTACAAAAAATAAATGAGATCCCACCAAAAACATTAAATGTAAAAAGAAGCCAAGTCTCTCTACGCAATTCTTCAATCGTCAAAAGTTTTGAGATCGCATAGAAGCCAAGTCGTGTTCAACTTAATTTTTAATAATAAAGCAATATTGTGTGACTTTATCAATAGTTTTGTTTACATTACAATAACAGTGACTTGGCCATGAGCACAATTAAATAGAAATATAATATGGCATATTGAGAGGAATTGAATGTATATCTATTCTTTACGTATAAAAAATATTGTCGTCTCCTGGGCTTTGATGCTTGTAAAACAAAATTTATCAAAAATTATTGCGTATTGCGCCGACCCCATATTATATACTGTAAACAGGGCAGGCAGATGGTGATGATGATGATTCGAAAACATTAAATTAAAAAAAACAAGATTATATAACAATAAATGAGATCGATACAATAATAACATTATTTCAACGGTATTTGAATATGATGACAAGGAGCAAACGACTCTGAACTTGTGCTCATGGCCAAGTCACTGTTATTGTAATGTAAACAAAACTATTGATAAAGTCACACAATATTGCTTTATTATTAAAAATTAATATGAACACGACTTGGCTTCTATGCGATCTCAAAACTTTTGACGATTGAAGAATTGCGTAGAGAGACTTGGCTTCTTTTTACATTTAATGTTTTTGGTGGGATTTATTTTATATTGGCCCACTTTTATAGGCACTTTACAACGAAGCGCCTGTGAGACCAAAAGTTCCCAACCAATGTGTCTTTTAACTTTTTGGTGATGTTTTTGCATTTCTAAAAAAAAAAAAATATTAATTTATTTCTTTAATGAACTTTACAAAATGTGGCCGAGACTACCCAGTAAGTTGTCTAAGACACTTGTGTTGGGTATGACTCGCTACTTCCCTTACGGCTATCTTAGATTATAGATTTAATTCCTAGTTAAGCAAAGAATGTGTGTGTGTTCTGTGTGTTCTTGTGTGTGTGCGTGTGTATGATCAAAAGATTTCATCTAAGATTATTGAAGGTTATTCTTATTGCAGACAGCCAAATTATTTTTTGAGTTCTATTTATTTGTATTAGCTATCGTAAGATTTAGTTCGTTTAGTTACTAGTTTAAGGTGAATTTATTTTATATAGGCCAACTTTTATAGGCTTTTTACCACGAAGCGCTGGTGGCACCATAAGTTATCAACCAGTGTTTCTTCTTAATTGGTGACATTTGTTCTAAATTTATTCTTAAAATGAATCAAAGATTAATGGAGTTAATACTCATTGCAGACAACCATGATGCCCCTAAAATCCCGTTCAAAATGTTGAAGAGGGGTAGTACTAGTACTGCTAGTAGGGGTAATAATGACCTCCTCCTAGTAAACGACTACATCTATATCAAAGAATGCAAGAACTGCTATGTTTGGGTCTGTTCGAGTCACAAAACGAAGCAAAAGTGCCCTGCGAAGATCAAATTCCGTTATAACGAAGTTATTCCCTACCAAATGGAACACAACCATGACCCACAAAAATATTTCATTGGCAAAGGCGATTATTATTTTAAGATTAAATAAATAAATAAATTATAAATAAATAAATATCCCTGGCCATTATTCACACAGCGCCATCTAGCCCCAATCTAAGCATTGCTTGTGCTATGGGTGCCAGAACTGCCAGACAACGGATAAACATTTACTTATATACTTTTTTTTGTAAATACATATATATTATACATAGAAACAACCAGACCGATACAAATAGACATGTTCATGCACACAAATGTTTGTACTGTGCGGGGATGGACCCGCGACCTTTGGTGTAATAGCCGACTTCTCAACCATTACACCAAACGGCTCGTCCAATTTAGTTTTTTTAGTTATAGATTTAGTTTTTTTTCCGCATCTGCAACTTCTTAATATTATTATGATTAATTAATTCATTCACAAATAAAATATTGCCACAAGGCGTGTTTTATTTTAAAATAAATTAACAAAACAACGTTCACATATATATAAAAGTAAGCAAAGTTAACAACAACTTACCTGCATCTGATATCTACATCTTATCAAATTACTAAACTACAATTAGGAATTCGTTAATACTGTAAATCGAAAAATGTTAGATTATTTAAAACTATCTCATAGTAAAATAAAAAAACCGTGAGTTGTATTATGTTAAAAAAAGTTTTTTTTTATCTGCCTTAGTAAATTTATGTGCTAGAAAATACCTTACGAATACCAACTGATTTTTCGCCATTCTTTTGTTTTTCGACAAAAGTATATTTTAATGAGAAAGCTTTCAATCTGTAAATATAATGTTTATATAAAATATTATACAGAATTCAAATGATAAAGTTTTTTCTAATAAGAATTACGATCTCTCCAAATTCTGTTGTGATATTGTCCTGGCTGTGTTGGATTACTCTGTCTGAGTTCTTTAAAGAATACCATAAAAAATAATAATGAGCAAAATAGAGGAGAAAAGAATCGTGATATCTGATTTCTGAAATAAAGATTTAAAAACTGCCGTCTTTTTTGTGCTATATTTTAGTAGCTGTACCTAGATTGTTGTAGTTCGTTGAGTTATTAGTTCTAGGTTAATTTATTTCATATAGGGCAACTTTTATTGGCACTTTACAACGAAGCGCCTGTGTGACCAAAAGTTCTCAACCATTGACTTACACTCTTAAGTGCTAGTGCCCTTGAGGGGCAGAATACACTTACTTTAAAAACAGTGGAATATGCCCCACTACATTGATCCAGAGGGGGGCGTATTACACTGCTAATTTTGAAGGAGTGATATTTTTTCTAAATTATCTAAACTAGCAGATCAAAGATTAATTGAGTTTATACTTATGTAAGGTTGGGTGTTATAGGTGAGTAATGAAACAACCGAATGCTGGATAAAGACTGACTATATTGTCAAAGCATCCTAAATATATACTTACTACATCTCATCACTATCCCACATAAAAAAAATAAAATAAAAGTTTACCTTTATTTTATTTTGTTTTATACCTAGGTACTTTATACGCTAGTTTAAGATAATAGTTATGATAAGGTTATACAATTGGTAAGTTAGGACAAGCTTTATATGATGTCCAATATCCGTTTAGTTTTAATAAAATATATTGAATGTTACATTGTTTTTTTTTATATTCATAAACATACAATAAACATAGTTTACTACCTTTTACACGTGGTAAGAAAACAATATTATCATATTATTAAAAACAATACAGTGTTTTTATGTTTTAATAATTAGTTAGACATAAATGAAATATACAGTTTCGTTCTGTTCTTATGTACTAAAAGCGGTTTATTATCTTTCAATATTTCAACATTGGGTGATTTATCTTTAATAACTTTGTAAGGTCCTGAAAAGATGCTCTGAAACTTATTACCCGATTCGTTTTTTAATAATATTAAATCATTAGGTTTGTAGGACACCGGGTTCATATTTCGATCATATTTTGTTTTTCTGTTTATTTTACTTGCAATTAAATTATTTCTTGCTTCGTTTTGAGATAATTGAATTCGATATTTCAACTCTAAGGGATAACTATCATAGTTATATAATGGATCTACTTGTCCTGAGTCTAAGTTCGACGGTAAAATACATTTTTTACCAAAAACTAACTCGTAAGGGGTAAACCTGGTTTCTGTATGCACAGAAGTATTGTATGAGAAGCACCAGTAAGGAAGCCAGGTACTCCAAGCTTCGTGGTGGTTATCGGTTTGTATTCGTAGGTAATTACCTAGGTGTTTATGTGAATTCTCCAATGCGCCAATGCTCTGATGATGGTACGCCGTTGAGTTTAACTGGTTAATGTGTAAAAGTTTACATACCTCTTTTACTGTGGATGACAGAAACTCGGTTCCCCTATCCGTCGCAATTTCCTTGGGTATCCCGTACCTTAAAATAAAATTATTAACAAAATTTCTAGCTACCTCTTCTGACGTTTTAGTATACATTGGGTAAGCCTCTACATATTTACTTAATTCACATTGTATGGTTAAAATATACATACAATTATTAACGTCTCTATCTAACGGGCCTACTACATCTAAAAAGATTTTTTCGAAGGCCGTGTTCGCCGTAGTGGTAATTCTCATTGGCTCTTTTGTGTAATGAGAAGAATATTTTTGTCTTTGACATTTATCACATTTTTTAACGAACTCCGTAACATCTACTTCAAGGCCTGACCAAAAATAATATTTTTTGATATTATTTATCATCCGCCTTATGCCCGCGTGGCCACTTGTGGGCAGAAGGTGGAAATCGTTAAGAATTACTTTTTGGTCATCCTTATTTTCTATTCTTTTTACATCTCTTAATATGCACAACCTTGGTCCGGACCACATTTTGTCATTTTGAATTTCATTTACTAATTTTTTAACAAAAATGTTATTATTATTATTTTTTATAAAATATATCTCTTTTATATCAATTTGAGCACAAAAACTACTCAGTTCTCTCGCAAATTCGTCTGGCGATAGTTGCGATCGAGAAGCTGTATTTATGAAAATAGTATTACATGACGGTACATAGCACAAACATTTACTTTCGTGTCTAATTTCATTCAAGTTTCGGTATTTAATTAATTCATTAGCGCTAATGAAACGAAGTTCCGTGAAGTACTTCGGTTTACTATTTATTTCCACAACTTTTGGGTGATCAAGCCAATCGTTTTGGGAAATAATAGCATCCCGAGTTTGCCTAGCTCTTTGTCCTCGCGTCATTACATTGATAACGCATTGGTTCATTTCTTTTAATTCATTAGATGTTATTATCATGCGTGATAAAGTATCTGCCGCAGAGTTTTCTTTTCCCTTAATGTATTCTATTACAAAGTCGTATTCCTCAATAATTAACCTAAACTTTAACAACCTGCTTGACGGATCCTTCATTCCGAATAAAAATACAAGTGGTTTGTGGTCTGTTTGAATTTTAAATTTTCGACCAAATAAATATGGACGAAAATGTTTCACGGCCCAGACAATCGCAAGCAACTCTTTCTCAATAGTTGGATACCTCTTTTCAGCTTTGTTTAGACTTCGACTAGCATATGCCACGGGTCGTCCATCACCATTACACAACACAGCACCTATGCCATAACCTGAGGCATCGGTTTGTAAAATAAATTCGTTTTGATTTGAAAAATCGGGATATTGCAATACGGGATGTGAAATAACATTTTCTTTCAATATTTTAAATGATTTTTGACACTCCTCGTCCCATTTAAATGATACGTTTTTCCTACATAAATTATTAAGTGGATAAGCTTTTGTTGCAAAATTTGGAATAAATTTCCGGTAGTAATTTACAAACGCGACAAATCGCTTTACCTCGTCGGTTTTTGTCGGGACGGGATAGTTTTTCACGACTTCGATTTTATTTGGGTCGGGAATCACACCATCCGAGGACACTACATGCCCTAAATAAAGAAGTTCTTTCTGTAAAAAGTTACATTTTTGCGGATTTAATTTTAATTTAACTTTACGTAATCTCTCAAAAATGTCTTGAAGGTTTTTTATGTGATTCTCCAGATCCCTACTGAAGCAGACCAGATCATCTTGGTAGACTAGGCATTTCTCATATGTTAAGCCTGTCATAGCCATAGTCATCATGCGGGAGAACGAGCTCGGGCTAGTCTTGAGCCCCATTGGCATTCTAGTCATTTGGTATTGACCGGAGCAGAAAGCTGTATACTTGCGACTGTCTGGATCTAAATTGACATTGTAATAACCTTGATGCAGATCTAAATGTGAAAAATACACACAGCCAGATAACGAATCTAAAATTTCCGTTATATTGGGTAATGGAAACTTGTCATCATGTATTACATTGTTAAGCTTTCGATAATCGATGACCAAACGCCATTTTTTGTTTCCATTACTGTCTGGTTTTTTAGGTACTAATAGTATAGGGCTTGACCACTCACTTTGGCATGGTTCTATTACCCCTTCAGACAATAAATTATCAATCTGATTTTTTATTTCGGTTTTTAAAGCGTGCGGTAATCTATATGGTTTTGAATAAATTGGTTGCGTGTTTGGTTTTAATTCGATTTTGTGATTGTAAATATTAGTAGTTGATAATTTGTCTCCCTCTAAATAAAAAATGTCTGAGTATTTAGCACATAAACGCTCTATATTAATTTTTTCTTCTTTATTCAAGTGATTTAAATTTAATTTTGAAAATAATTGTTTGACTCTTGATGCATTTTTCACATTTTTATCGAAAACACAAATATTATAAGCCTTGGAACTCTGTATATCGAGATTAATGTCCGATAAAGTTACGTCTTTTGTAGTTGTGTTCAAAATCCGTAAAGGTATTTTACCGTTCTGCGGAGTCACTAATGTACTCGCAACAAAAATTCCTTCACGAATTTCTTTCGTAAAAACGACACAATCTTCCATTAAATTAGTATTGATATAATGAATCGATTCAGACCGAGCTGGTAAAGTCATTAGAAAATCTTTCGTACTAGATAATTTGATAATTATCTGTGTGGAATTGTTTCGCAACGATAAAGTCTCATTTTCAAAGTCGATAATTGATCTGTGTTGACTTAAAAAGTCTTGTCCGATAATTCCATGCGCTTTACATGGTAAGGAATGAAAAACATAGAACTTATGACTAATATACTGATCATCAATCGATAACTGTAAATATACGTATCCAATTGCTTGGACTTTGCCTCCTATTCCATTTATAATAATGTTGTCTCTATGCACTGGAATGTGGTATTTGAGAACATGTTTATACTTTAAGGCCGAAATCGAGGCGCCTGTGTCTATAAGGAAACTAAATGCATTGTTCTCCTTAAAATAGAGTTCTACGAAGAAACTACTATCGCATGCTAATATTTTATAGTTATTAGACTCGAAAAAACTCATTTTCAGACTCTTGATGTTGAGTTGAAGTGCTAGTGGAAGGCTGTGAAGCCTGTACTTCACTGGTCAAGGTCCGAATTTGCCCGCGACTTTGTCTGTTATGCCTATACTTATTATTATAAAAAGTATTATTATTAGAATAATTACCTCTAAGCTGACTTCTACCCCTATATGACATTCTCGGTGGGGCCCAGGGCTGCTGAAAGGGCTGCTGGAAGGGCTGCTGGGCCCGCTGCCCGGCGCCCCGGAACGCCTGGTACCCGCGACCGGGCCCCCGGCCGCGGCCACGACCTTGTTGGCGTGCATAGCCTCCTCTGTTAACGTGTGCCTGTTGATTTCTGAAATTATTACTGTACCTCATTGACATAATTTCGTGGGATGTACTTGTCGATGCTACATCTTCATCGATGGCGGCTTGTACGGCGTCTTTCAGCGACTCAAATTTCTGGGCTGAAACAATGGTGCTTATCCTACGATTCCGTAATCCGTCACTAAATTGTCTTATGGCTTGTTTTTCGTTAATCTCTTTTAAGATAGTGTATTTCTCGGTATTACCCTCGGATTGCGAAATCGTAAGGTCAACAAACATTTCAGAAAGCTTTTTCCCGAATTCATCGATCGTCATATCATTTTGTCTTAAATTAAGCAACTGTTTTTGTAAGGAATTTGCAGATTTTTGTGGTAATAACATGCGTTTCATGTCACCCAAAAGGTCAGACACGGAATTGTACTGACTACGTAGTTTTAACTTCGCACCCTGTGTAAGTCTACTTTTCAGCACAAAATTAACTAACTTCTTTTCAGACTCCTCATCAATAATAGAACTATAATAGTCTATCCCATCTATTAATTGTTTTAAAACGGACATGTCTTCGGTCATAACCGGCAATAAGCTCAGAGCAACTTTTAAATCAAACTTTTCCATTTTTTCAGTATTATATAATGTCGTAGTATGCTGACACAACTTAGTAATCTCTGTATAAAGCTCATTAAATTTATCACTATAAGATTTTATTAAAGAACTCTTCTCTTCGCTCAATCTAGGAACTTTACTTATATTCTCTAAATAATCGTTATATAGTTTTACAATTACATTTGCCTCACTAAGTTTTTTATTCAAAATGTTACCTTGTCTTCGCGATGGACCGATTTTTATTAAATATGTTCTTATAGCTAATAAATCATTGCAAAATTCTTCCAATAAATCGGCCATAAAAAGTATATAAACGTAAAATAAAATGCACGGTTAAAACATTTCAGTACATATAAAGAATTAAATAGGAAGCCTCATACTAACTATTACTTTTTTTTTTTTTTCTTATTAATTACGTATAACGCTTACTGTCCATTAATCCATTTATTTCTGGTAGATATCGAGCGTGCAAGTACACTTTTCGACCACTGGCAAACATAAAAACACTGATTGTTCGTTATGCACTTATCACTCACACTTTATTTTCTCCAACGGGAGGGATTTCCGGACGCACATATCGACGTCGCAAAAACGAGCCCCTGCTACTGCTCTGGTGGAATTCCTGGCGAATCCAACGCAAGTGACACTTTCGATAAATGCGGAAAACGAGGTAGAGGACGATGAGTGCCACACACAGCACCATGAACATCATCAGGATATTGTTTGTAGAAAGGTGCTCTTGTAGCTGACGGGTGTGGGCATCATTGGAACCGCCGGCCGCGTTCTGGGCGATAATTACTTCCTCCTTTGACTGACTTTTCCCCATTTTTTCGCAAACTGGTAATTGCACTGTACACGTGTAGTGGCACAAAAATATCGAACGTCTTTGTTTAACATGATGAAAGATTTATTGGAACGCGCGCTATGTTTACTTATACGAGTCCATATTGGGCACGGTGGTATCAATTGCACTCGCGATAGGCGATGCCTTTAGGCAGGGTCGCCATGTAAGGTTGGGTGTTATAGGTGAGTAATGAAACAACCGAATGCTGGATAAAGACTGACTATATTGTCAAAGCATCCTAAATATATACTTACTACATCTCACTTACAAGAAGAAACTTTAAAGGAGATGCACAACACTAGTAATAATCTACTTGTAAACAAATAAGAACATTTTGATTAATCTTTTTTTTATTTATTGCAGATGTCCCTGGTAAAGCAGATATCCCGTTCAAAATGTTGAAGAGATGTAAAAAGAGCAATCTCCTCTTGGTGAACAACTACACATTTTACAACAAGCTAAGGACTAAGGTTTGGCTTTGCTCGAGCTCGACCAGTAAGTTGACGAAGTGCCCCGCAAAGATCAAGTTCCATGATAACCAAGTAATTCCCTGGAAAATGGAACACAACCACGAAGCACCAAAATATTACATTGGTAAAGACGATTATTATTTTAAGGTTTAGTTCTAAGTACTTTTTTCTCAACATGCATGTTATAATTTACTCGCACCCGCGAATTCGTAATACGTTTTATAATGTTTAATTGATTAATTCACTAATAAAAATATGGACACAATTTGTCTTTTATTGTCAAATTCATTAGCGTAACAACGTTCTTAACATATTTATATATCACCATACAAATTGCAGATTAAGTTACATTTTCTCATTTTTTCGGTCTTCTGTCACTTAATTATTTAACATTACAGCGGGACTAAACGCGATATAATAATAACTATTATTTTTTTAGTTTAGTTTAGTCGCGTTGTAATCTATATCTATACTTATAATAAATCTGTAGAGATGTCAATTCTGTACATTAAATATATTTTCAAAATAACTATCAGGGCGTGATTAGTGATCGATACTGATGCCAAAAATGCAATCAGTAAAATTTTTGTCTGTCTGTCTGTCTGTCTGTCTGTATGTTCCTTATAGAAACAAAAACTACTGGACGGATTTTGACGAAACTTGGTACAATTATTCTTCATACTCCTGGGCATATTATAGGATACTTTTCATCACGCTACAATCAACAGGAGCAGCGTTGTGATGGGAAATGTGGGGAAAACGGGAGAATTTACTCCATTTCTTAAGCTTCAGTCGCGTGTGCATCCTTAATGGTTTAAGTCACATAGAAATCATGTATGACGGAAATATTCTACATAAAATTGCCTAAAAAATATCTATTAACAGCATTTGTCTATCTTTTATGGTTGACTCACAATAACACGTGTAACTCATGATCCAAATTGGTTTGAACGCGCTAAGCTCAGGAACTACTGGTTCGAATTGACAACATATTTTGTGTTGGATAGTCCACTTACAATTTCTCGAGGTAGGGTTTAAGCTATCTATAGTAACACTGTGTGCGGAAACCGTAACACACGCGGACGGAGTCGCTGGCGGCCGCTATGTTAAATAAAATTATAATGCAACGCGAAAGTTTAAAGTTATACTTTACTCTACTTTATAAACAGCTTACGTTCACAATTCAGCGAGAAGATCTGACGGGAATGAGTAACAATAAAAACAACTTATGTAATTTAAATGTAATGTTACACCCAGGGGGTATTTGGCAATGGCGGCCGACCTCACGATCAGCCAGGTACGCAGGATATACTATAGGGCACAAGTGAGTGCGCATGCACACGCACAGGTGCACTCCCTATCCCTCACTCACATAATTCGGTGGGAAAGCAATCACGACCGTGGGGAGTTAAGGCGCAGGACCAACGGCTCAACGTGCCTTCCGAAGCACGGAGGAGCTCGAGATGATTTTTTTCGGTCACCCGTCTAATGACTGGCATCTGTGAACGTTGCTTAACATTAGCAACCGCAGGCCGAGTGCGCATACCACTGCGTCATAACAATAGAAACAATAGATTTCATTATAACAACTCCTATCGAAGTTATTTTAACTGACGATGATTTTACCATCCAGGTTTCAGTTACCACTTCACCACGTCACCTCGAGGCAACCCAGTCATCGTGATCAACGGTGTCAGGTATATGAAGAACAAGACCTTGAACAACGGCTGCCTGAGGTGGGCCTGCACCAAATCCATGAGCTTGAAGTGTAGGGCTTCAGCCAGCACTTACAACTCTGAACTACTGAGATGCTGGGATGATCATAATCATCCTGTGTAAGGGATGATGCTTCATCACCATCATAAATACATTGATTCATACCTTGAAGGAAAGTGCCTACTACTCTACTACTACTACTACTACTGCCTTTCAAAAGGTTGGCAACGCACTTGTAACTCCTCTGGTGCTGCCGTAGACATCTCATCGAGCGAACTGCCTTCCATGAGGGTGAGACTCCAACAAAGCTATGAGATTTGTGCTGTGAAGCAGAAATGTGTCGTAAGCAACCAATAGGATTTTGGCCTTAACACGTGATCAATCACCGCTTGAAACCTTATTGGCTACTTACGAAACAGCACACAGCACACATGTTAGCTTTGGGGGAGTCTGACGCTAAGGCACTCCTGCTCGAAGGCCAAAAAATTTCATGAAAAAAATATGTTTCAACGGAGATCGGACCATAAGTTTTATTTATCTTATTACAAAGTGTTGAAGTTAAATTTAACTTGAAAACAATAAATTTTATTTATCAGAGAAATGTTAAATTACTGGAAATTGTTTTATGAAATAAACAAAATATTAATTCTGTTATTTGGCACATTTTTTAAATTGAAAATATTATTTGAATATTTGTATTATTGGTAAGGTTATTTAAGTAAAAAAAACTGCTGAAAGTAAACTTGGTGTTTACACTTTAACAAATTGAATTACTGTCTTATAAATTAACAAAGGAGAATGCCCATATTTCTATGGATCTCGGTTGCGCTGGCTATGAACGAGTACGACTGTAAAAAAATCACAAAAAATTGAAACTTTTAAACTCACCAAAATTTTTGTTTTTATTTTATGGGGTTTCCTGCAAATCTCAATTTAAAGTAATGGTTTGGATGTTAGGAAATATTTGACATTTCCTATATCATGTTCGTAAGAGGAGAGAATATAAATCAATACATTAATTCATTCGAAATAAGTTATGGTATATTATATAATAAATAAATGAATAAGTTACCATCGTAGGTATGTACCTACTTCAATCCCAATAGTACAAGCACGTGCGTTACGGTAGGTGATTAGAAACAACAACTACCTAGTACCTTTTTTTAACTTTAATTGCTCCATGAATGATAGCGAAACGGGCATGGGCATTGTCCTCTAACGTACAATCGGTGTCAAATCGCTGCCTTGTTTACGAAACATTTTCTAGACCATTCGCTCATTATTAGATGATAATATGGACCTTATGTTACAGGTATTGAGTACTACTTTACCACGTCAAACAAGGGGAAACCGATCATCGTAGTGGGGGGTTACCGGTACTACGCAAAGAGGGGGACGCGAGGTGCTGCCACCACTAGATGGACTTGTACAAAACACGCCAGAAATAAATGTAATGCCAGAGTAGTCACGTATAAGGATGAAGTGGTACAAGTGATGAAAGAACACACACATCCAATTGATGATTAAAAGCTGTCGAAAAAAAAAAGTTTTCTGCTTTACTTTTGTTTTACTCGCAGGACAGACTAAGCCTAGTGTGGGGACCTGTGAAAATTGTTAACTATGAATGTTTTTGGAAATAAAAAACTTTGTCCAACGCATTAAAACCCAGCGATTCCGAAAACAAATTGGTTATATGTTTTGTGATGAGTCCGGTAAGGAAATGGGACAACTGTTAAGTCATTACTTGGGGCAACAAATATTTAATCACTGTTATCCTAAGACACCATTTACCACTATTATAAATAAAATAAATAAATATGATTTCACAGACAATAAATACCACATTAATACTAATGGTTGCAAATCGTGAAAATGTAAACAAAAAAATATGACCAAATGTTTTGACAGCTTAAATAATGTGAATGTAAAAAATATTATAATGTTTACACTTCCTTATAGTAAAAGCTTGCCACAGCATGAAAATAATTATACTGACGATGTAAAAATGTAAATCTTGTAAGCAAATGGAATAAGTGTGATGAGTTTTAGGAAACGATTATGAAAGTAAACGAATTGTAATGTTAGTAAATTATTTAAAGATTTTCCGTTTTTTATTTTTAATAAAATGACTTAGCAATTTTTTATTATCCCTTTCATCTGAGTAAAGTTCGAAATTTTACTTTTGTTATTGATTTAATGTGAACTGCTTCAACTTAGATTTCCTTGGAACTTATGGAGTTTTAAAGATGTAAACATACATAAAGAAAGACAGATAAAGAGACAGACAGAAGAAAGCGAATTTTTTCGGAATATAAAAATATAGATCTTAACTATCTTACTAGATATTAATAACATTCATCTCTCTACGCAGGTATTGTTGCAGAAGTTTCGAGAAAGGGCCGAACGATCCTTGTAGTGAGTGGTTACCGGTTCTACAAAGCGAAAACGAGCAAAAGTTCTAGCAAGGCAAGATGGCGCTGCGTCAACAAGAGGAGCGGATGCAACGCTTTCCTGAGGACCGAAGAAGATGCAATTGTCGAAATGCAGAATGTGCATAGGCATTCTTTGCCTAAGAAACCTAAATATAAAGATTTATGTTTGTAACAAAATATTAAGATGTTTGTTTATAACTAAATTTTAAGATACGTATGTTTTAAAATAAATAAATTCCATGGACTAACACAGCAATTGTCTAACTCTCACTTGAGCTCGAAGTTTGATATTTTTTCGCAGCGCTGTGCCAATCGCACTAGGTACTTCTTATTTTACCGTTTGACCACGGTGTCAAAAGGAAAAATAGGAAGTCTTTCACTTTGAGTTCCCGCAACTTGAGTACCTAGACCACTTATATCATATAGGATCCTGCAAAAAATATGAATGAGTTCGTATCCCACGAAGAACACTTTGTGTTGGTTTTCCCAGTTTGGTTCTGGATATTGCAGGCTTTGGTCACCTGATTTTCCGCTAAGAATTATGATCCCGTGCTCTGCACCTTAAGCCATTGTTTCCCAATATTATCCAAATGGTCTAGTTTCCCTTGTAAGCTTTACGGAAATCAGACGACAGTCGCTCTATTGTAATAACCAGGGTGGTCAATTCAGGATCATAGTCGCAGCGTACCTTGGTCTCCGAGGCAATGGCTGAGGATGCAACCGGGAGAAGCGCTAGGATGATGATGAGCTAGGTCGGTTGCTCTAGTTGTGGGTTCTGAAAATAGAGGGCTCAATGTGGAATCCTCGCAAGTCATCCTATTGACCTCTACTCGATTACAGAACCTAAACAAAAACTTCAAGGACCATATCTTCCAGGTCTTCCCTCATGTCGTCTCGAAGTCACCTGCAAAGGGAGTCATGTGATGGTGGTGGACGGCTTCAGGTTCCACAAAGCCAAGACTTCTTGCAACGGCAAGATCCGATGGAGGTGCAACGGGAAGAAATTCGGGTGCTGCGCCTTCCTCTACACAGTTGACAGCCACTTGATATACTTGAATGATAATCATAACACTAGATGTTATGCTACCAAGATTCCTTTTAGATGAGCTTACGTTGGAAATATTTTCAGCGTTATCTAATAATTCTTGTTTATAAATTGTTACCTTTATCATATATCATCATCTTTTTACCCATCAGTCAGTCAGTCATCAGTGACGAATTTTTTTTTTGTCTGCCTTTTATTTTGATTATCTAATCTTGCAAGTACTTCTACTACTATATATTCCTATTTATTTTTACGCTATTTGTATTTTGTACATTCCGATTTAGCAACATTTCATTATTATTTAACTATTCAAATCAATTTATTTGACTAGAGAATATGTCGACGTGTATTATTTACTAAATTACTCGTATTTTGTTATTGTTTTGTAATGTGTAAATTATTGTGTATTAACTTAAATGTGATTTTATGTTTATTTTGCTTACGTTAATGTGATTTTGTTTAAATATTAGAGAACATTTTCTTACAACTTGTTTCCTTACATACAGAAATACATTTTTCTCTTACAACCATGTATTTTTAACTTCTTATTAAAGATGATAAACTAAAACCTTACCACCCAATTCTGGTCTAGGTATACCAAAAGAGACTATAATAATTTAATAAAATCTGACACACTATACATTGTTCTGATTTATTCCCGATGTTCCCATACGTCGCCCCGCCTACGGGTACAACGGTAATGAAATGTCTAAAAATACTTCCCGTTGTACCGGCAAAACTCCGAAATGTGTATTATCATCAGTATTATTACAATTCTTGTAATGTGATAGATATTCAACGATTCATTCTTCTATTCCAGATATTCCTTTGTATGGCGAAGATACATCAAGGAATGGAAAACGTGTGATAGTTGTCGATGGATTCAGATTTCGCAAGTCGAAAATATACCGGAGTGGCAAACAGAGATGGCGCTGTTCGCAGAAGGCTTGTAGCGCTTCGGTGCATACCTTCAACAATGAGATTGTCGGCATTAAGAATATTCATAATCATCCCAATCCTTTGAAAAAGGCCCGTTAAGTGGGTTTAGTCTGCTTTGAAAGAATAAGATTAAAAAATAACACTAGTTCTATATTAAGGTAGATTAAGTTATAAAATCAGACACACAATTCGTTGTTCTGGTTTATTCCCGATGTCCCCATACGCCGTGCCCCCGCTTAATGGGGACAACGGTATTTAAATGTTTAAAAATAGTTATTGTTGTCTACGTACTTTAATTCGTCATGTGTTTTAGTGTAAGTATTATTAAAATTATTGTAAAATGTAATTTTAATTAAACCGTAATTTAGCCATTAAAAAGTAGTTTTATTTCATGTGTAATAGTCGCTTGAACCTAAAAGAACGTTTATGTAATGTCAAAGACCTGTCCTGTCCTTATCCCACACTAGGTAGGGTCGGCGCAACATGTCTTCTCCTTCCACTGACTCCTATCAGCCGTTAAATCTCCATTTTTTTAATTAAAACTTCTTATTAGGTTTTAGACATTAGCGTTTAAATATCAAATACAAACAATGATAAGACGGGACTAAACCCGATTTTTTAAGATCAATAAGAATCAATGTCAAAGACCTGTAACGATTTTAAAAATTGTAATGTCATACATAGATAAGCAACGATTGTTTATTCCATTCCAGATATTCCTGCGTTTGGCGAAGATACATCAAGGAAAGGCAAAAAAGTGATAATCGTCGATGGATACAGATTTCTCAAGGCGAAGATATATCGGAGTGGAAAACAGAGATGGCGCTGTTCCAAGAAAACGTGTAACGCTTCGCTTCATACCTTCAATAATGAGATAGTCGGTATTAAGAATATTCATAATCATCCGAACCCTTTGAAACGGGTCAGTTAAAGTGTCTATGAAGTTCAGTGATTCGTCCCACAACTCGTTCGTCCCAAATGGGATGAAAAAATGAATTCGAAAATATATTATAAATTTTTTGTTGTACATTTCGTCCCACAGATTTTATTCTTTTAATAACTTAATAAAATTCAATGGGACAAATCGAGGAACTAAAAAATAAAATATTTTAGTTGGCTTTGTTGAAAATTCTACTCAGCTTTTTTATTAATTGAATTAGATCTTCGAACTAGGTTTTAGACTTTAAAGTTTAATTATAAAATACTAATAATGATAAAACGGGACTTAACCTGATTTTGTAAGATAGACTCAATGTCAAGGAGCAATTAGTTACTTTGCTACATATCGCATTTAGTCCTGTTTAGTTATGTTCTAATTGCGTGAACAGATTCCGGTAGTTTTATTTTGGTAATGGATCTTCTTAGCTATCGTTATTTGCGTCGAAAAAAAATCGAGGTTTCTATAATAATGTTTAAAAATTAATCAAGACTATCATTGGTCTAGTTGAAAAGTTTTATATTTTTAACTTAAGTTTAAAGATAAGTGTAACTTTGTTCGAATATAATTTTTTGTAAACATTTTTATAAATAAAGTACTTACTATTACGAGAAGAAGGCGTTTTGTTTTGTTCTTCTAATGATGTAATAGTGATTTTCTAATTATGTATTTTCCTTGACCCGAAATAAAATGTCTGCAATAAAAGCCAATGTCCGTTAGTCACTAATTTTATCGACCCAAAAATAATTTCGGCCAGTTCCCAAAAACTCTTGCTCGTATAAATACAGTTATTAATTAAATTATTTAAATAATGCCAGAAAAACGGCCGGCGGGGTGGCCGTTTTTCGGACAATGCGGCCGATCTTACAATTAGCCAGAGTACACAGGATATGTTATAGTGCGCAAACACACGTTCCCTATTCCCTTACTCTCATAGTTATAAATACTTAATCATTACAAATACTTGCAGATATCAGAATAGAAACATCTCACTGGGGAAATCGGATCATAGTGATCAACGGATTCAGGTTTAAGAAGGCAAAAGTTTACAGAAGTGGCAAACAGAGATGGAGATGTGCCAACAAAGGATCCTGTACTGCGTCACTGCACACTATGGATAACGAAATTGTAGCTGTCAAAAATAATCACAACCATCTCCTTCCACTTTAAATAATTTTAATATATTCCAAAACATTTTTTATGCTTAGTGATTTATAAAAAAATAAACAAAAATATGCAATGTACTGGCCACAAAATAAGAAATGCAGTTTGACAGCTGTCAAAATATATTTTTAATGGTTTTACAGTTCGATTGGCATTCATTGGAATATTAATTAATGATTTAATTGTGTTTTCTAGTCATTTTTTTACGGAAATTTATGCTTTTGTGCTTCAACTCTTTTGGTGTGAAGGGGTTTATGTGATAGTATTATAATTTTGTATTCTGTTATAAGTTTACACAAGAAAAAAAAATCAACAAACAAGTATGAATAGAATAAAGCACTGCTCTTTTCGCAAGTAAAATATTGAAAATTACTCGTCATATGCAATTTGTTGTGCTGTGTTTATGTCTTTTATTGTGATTTTGTAAGTAAGGTTTCAGAGTTTAATCAAGCAATGAATAGTGGTTTAAATGCAGGCATTGGATCTGCGACCCTTTTTTCGGTCAATAATGTCTTAGTGTAAATAATATATTATAGCTTTAGCAAAATAATAAATATGATTACCTTTGTTTGACATGCTTTCGAAGACTTATTGTTATACATTAATAAATATTTGTTGCGACTGATAATAACGATAATGATCTCCCATCACTGTCTTGTATTAATAATTTATTAAATCATACAATTTATTAGTCGTTTTTATTTCTTGAAAATAAATGAGACTTTTGCCTTCCCTGACTTTTTTATGGAGCTTCATCCTAAAATTTGATTTTTTTTTAGATCCTACTACTCAATGGTGTTAACTATAAGATTTAAACTAATTTTACTTCAAACAAAGAATATTGATAAACTATAGTTACTAAGATAGTTTAGAAGGAATATTTTATAAGAATCAAGTCTAAAAATTCAGGGCACTTCTAACACCACCCATCTTTCAGGTATACGCTACGAGTTGACGGAATCTCTTCGAGGCGCCAAGATCATTGTGGTGGAAGGCTACCGTTTCGCTGTCAAGAACAAGAGTAAGGCGAGGGTTCCCACTAACAAGATTCAATGGCGTTGCTCCACCCATGGAAAGCATGGATGCAAAGCACAGCTCTTCACCGCCAGAGATGAGATCATATACTTGGATAACGTGCACTCCCATCCACCTTTGGTTGATGCAAGGGCCATCAATAAGTTCTTCTTGCCCATTCACGATGTGAAATTCTTCTATGGTCCTTTTTAAGCATTGGAAATAAGATTTTGGCCTAAGGGTGTATTCACCAGTTTGCCCGTACATGGGTGTGAAATTAAGAATTAGTGATAAGATACTAAGTAAGGAGTTTTTGCTTGATGTATACGCAGTAGAAGAAATGTGTTACTTCTTTAGATTATAAGAACTTCCTTTGAATCTGTACGGAAAACGAATAAAAAGATCACAGTTTAGAAGCTAATTAGGTACGTGCAAGATGCACTTGCAAGAATGGACATGATTTTAAATGAAAGACCAGATGTGGTTAATTAAGGATTAAAGTCGTTGCGTAACTTGGGCTCCGAGCCAATAGCCGAGGTTGCAACCGTTAGGTGGATGATCATAATCTTGAATGAAACTGTGCTCTGTTTAATTATAATTCAATGATCTTATTTCCGATATCAATAATAAGAGTAGTTTGTTTGTTAGTGTAATATGCAGATAGTTACTTATGTGTTAGATGTAAAAGAAAACCATATCAAACTTTTCTTCGTTAGCAATAATATGACATTCCCATCTGTCCCACTTATCCTATACGTAGTTCCTTATTCTAGTCATTGCATTAATGTGACTTCAGACTTGAAGTACTTAATATTAGCATTTTTTTATAGTTTTTCTTCGGAAAGACCTGCGGATACTTTGGGTATAATGAGTGCATAATATGCTTGCGCTCTCATTTTGCTTTGTATACGATTGTTATGACATTCTACAAGTCTGGATGCAACTTAAAGTTGGCCGCCATAGCCGGTTCGTTCTAGCTCGAAGTATATTATTTGGTTAATGCAGAGTAAACTCGTATTTTTATTTAAAATTGAATAATAAAAGGTATCGAATTGATTGATTGGATACTCAAAAGAAATTCTAAAAGTTGAGCTTCGAAAGCTAAAGGCGTGAAATTAAAAACCGGCCAAGAGCGTGTCGGACACGCCCATGAAAGGGTTCCGTAGCTAAAAGATGGCCCGACCGCTTAAGACACCATTTAGTAAGGGCAACTGCACGTCATAAGTTGGTCGAGTTGTATAAAAATAACTATTGATGATACAGAGTTCGCTATAGTTTTCGTTGAAAGTACTTACTTGGAGGTATACAGGACATTTTTTTCAGAATTATTGTATTAATATTTTAAAAGTTAAGGGGGGGGGGACGCTCTTATTTTAACTTTGTATTAATATATCTCGAGACTGGGGTGTGTGATCCACATGGTTTCAAGGCAAGTTTTATTGTATTTAAAAATACCTTTATAACGATACCCCACACGATGGGGAAAGTCGAATTTTTTTTTTCGAATTTACTTTTCGATGTATGGGAGGGGGGGTAAAAAATAATTATATTTCGATTATTTTAAAAACCATTTCTTGAATTATCACTATGCATCTCTCCACCAATTTTCGTGACAATCGGTTCAGAAACGGCGGAGAACGAGCCAGGACAGACAGACAGACAGACAGACAGACAGACAGACAGACATGACGAAACTATAAGGGTTCCGTTTTTGCCATTTGGCTACGGAACCCTAAAAATGGGCATGCAAAATGTTATTTTAAGTTACCTTGAAAAAAGAGTGTGCCGTTCAGTTTTAGAATAGTAATATTTACTTATCAATACATTATTTTATCAATGGATGGAGAAATGTAGACCTAGTCAAATTATTATTGATTATTGTTAAGTTGTTATATTTTATTTGTTATTATAATTATTACGTTATATAAATTTATTTTTTGACAAAATTAGCAAGGGGCAACTATACGTGAGAGTTGATTAAAGCATTTTCGCCTGTATCATAAAATGATTGGATTGAAATTGCTAGCTTTACAATGTTTCGGTTTATACATAATATCATGACGATATAAAATTCTAAATTAAATTTTAAAAGTCATAAGGCGTTGGATTGTACATATGAGTATTATATACACGTATATACCTATGTGATGTGATGTCTAGGTATGAGCCTTTTGCCTCAATGGTCTAATGGTTATTGTGATGATTCGATAGTAAAGTTGTGGTGCTAAATTCGAGAGCAAGTCAAACTTTTAATGAAAGGACTTGCCGAACTTTTGATATGAAAAATTTACGATATATGTTTATTATTTATGAAGTTCAAAAAAAAGATTGTTGGGAAGTTTTATACCAAGAAGTATCATTAAATTATTTTTGTTTAATACTATCTCACTGAAGTTTCCCTTGTGAGGGTTGCGAAGGTCAGGCGACTGTCAATCATGTTATCTGGTTGCTATAATTCCGTTACAACAGCCAGAGTGGTCAATTAAGGATTTATAATCGAAGCTACCCCTGGGCTCCAAGGCAATGGCCGAGGATGCAACCGGGAGGGGCGCTAGGATGATGATGATCTACCTCATTCAAGAAGTCTTAAATTAGAAGAACACAAGTAAAGGGGACATTTCTGGCTATTCCCTTTGTTTTTGGACCCTGTCTTCGTAATAATGAACAAAACAATTGTTATAAATTATGCCCGGTAAAGGGTTACTTATATTATTATGACGCGCATTTTCATGTTAGAATATAGTAGGTATCCTGTGACTGTCTTAGAAAGTAGATATATATGTACGTATTATTAGTATTACGAAATAGCATTTTGTACTTCTTAGTTCTTCATGTTGACATATAATCATTGTAGTAGGATGAGGAAAAGTAAATTCAGTGTCTATTTATCCGACATAACAGTAGTCATATTTTATCATAGTGTTAAAAATTATAGATAATAGGAACTATTGTCTGCTCTGTTATTGATTTAACAATTTTTATGCCTGACGTAAATTGAATATGGAAAAAAAACAAAAATGTAACTTGTATGATTATGTTTATTTTGCCTTCTTTTAAACAATACAATTTTAATATGTCAGTATGACTTCATTCTCTCTATTCATGCGCTAGCATCCAAAGTACAAGATTCAAGCTTAGTTTGAAACAAGGCAAAATCTTTGTCTTAGTCAGAATATAAAATGAGTATTTACTTATTAGGATTTTAATTATTTCGTGCTATTAAATTTTGTGTTCTTTTTGCATTTATTTCTTTCCGCATTATGGTAATCAATATAAGATGTTTGGTTGTGTTTGAATAATTAAACTTATCACATAAAGTAGGCACTATTCATAAATACATTGATGTTTTATAACAATGAATTAATATAGTATTAAAAATAAGAAACATTTACTTAAAATTATCAATATATAATAGTGATGTGATTTATAAACTACCACTAGATGGTAAAAAATGCCACGAATAGGCAAAATTTCAAAATCCCACCAACAATTGCTTTGATGAAGCACATCACTATAATAATACTTAAATAGTTGCTATAATTTAAACGGATCATAATCTCAATAGTAATATTTGTGTGTTTCCTTAATTGTAACAATAGCCATGATACAACTTTTTGTCTCGATGTTTGATATTAAATGTGATAATAAATAAAAAAAAGTAATGGTCTTTTCAAAGAAATTTCGTCATTTCAAGGTGAGGCTGCCCAGTTTCTTTTTCCAATATTTACAAGTGCGTTCGGGTCGAGAGCTAGAGCAACAATGATTTTTTTTTCTTATATACTGTCTTTTTATGTAAAAGGGAGGCAAGCGAACAAGACAGTCACCTGATGGTAAGTGATCACCGCTGCCCATAGACATCATCAAATGTACAAGGGTCGAAGATGCGTTGCCTGCGTTTAAAAACCCCATACCCTCCCCAACTGAGCTCTGGCGACGTTACTCACTAACAGAAATATAGCACAACAATTACGAAGTGCTAATTCACTGTGGTCTTCTGTAAGGTGGCGGTACTTTCCCAGACGAGCGGCTCATTTCAGGGAAAGTTCCACAAAGCTCTACCTCTCTATAAATGTTGTCTGTTTTTATACTGTCTTGTCCATATCTGTAATAACAGGTTTAATTACTGATATGTACAAGACAGTATGTGATGGGTCTCAACTTGGGACTTGTAACGCGCTCTCACTGTAATTCAATACCAACCCTATATTAGGGTTTTTATTTTCCAGCCATCTTTTCTCTTGCTAATGCAATTTTCAACGCAAATAAGATAATCATTATCGGTTAATTAAAATTACAATGTGTTATTTCTTTCCAGTCCAGTTCATCACTTCTAGAAGAGGCACACGACTGCTGAAGCTAGCAGGATACACCTACGGCTTGAAGTATGCCAAAGGATACAAATGTGTGTGGAGATGTTCCACCCATAACTCTAGGGGCTGTGTCTCCTTCATCCACACCATTGGTGATGAAGTGGTGAAAGTACGGAATTCTCACAATCATTGAAATATGTATCGTTCATGATACTGGATCTAATATTATAAAGAGGATTTATATTTAAATTTTTTGCCTAAAATAAAAGATAAAGTAAATATCAACCTATTTATGTTCAACTGCAAGGCAAAGGCCTCCATCAGTTGAAATCTTGACTCATCAAATGATGGAGGCTTTTGGCTTGCACATGATTATTTTGGTGATACAAAGATGGGTTTGGCTTAATAACCCCGCCTGCCAAACGCGGATTGGCGATAAAAGCCTGGGCTGTGTTCGGAAAAACGGACACAAATTGTACCCGAATCGGGAATCGAACCCAGGACCTTAAACCACTACACCCACGAGGGGTTAAAAATCTTCATTTTCATTAGCTATGGAGAGGCTAGAAAGAGTAAATTGTAAATAAATATCTATGTACATAATTATCAGGAGGTATGTTAGTAAGTACCTACGTGTTAATCTAAACGTTTGATAATTTAAATGTTTATAAATATACTTGTGTATAAAAGAGAATTAAACAATTAAACTTATTTCATTATTTTTTCCTATCTAACACTCTCACGTTTCAGAGCGGTGTCATTGTATGAAATTAAGTAGCTACGAAAGCAATGTGTTGTTTAAAAAAAAACGGAAAATTCATCGTCAATACATTTCCTGGTTCGGCAAGGAACTAACGCTTTAAAGTTTAAATTATCGCCACAGATTCCACCACATCGTGCAAAATAGTAAAAACCCCATTTCTCCTTTCCAGACGCGCCAATATTCATCAAGTCACGGCGAGGCAAGCCGCTCATCGTGGTATCAGGATACAAGTATTCTCGCAAGGACTCGAGGTTGCTGGGCAGCATCTGCAAGAGAAGATGGCACTGCTCCACCCATAATGGGAAGGGGTGCAGGGCGACCATATACACCATTGGGGATGAGATTACTAGAGTGCATGGGGAACATAACCATGATAGAGTGCTTCCTGTGTCGATTAACATCGCGGACCCAAATGCACCTTAGTAGATAGACACCGCAGTATTCGTTATAGCACCAGGGTCTTCTTTGGATTTCCCGTTTGGCACCGCGGCCTCAATAGATGAATACGTTCTGTACACTTCGTCGTTTGACATCACAAATTCAGACTGCTTTGATCGACCCACAACGCGAGGAGTGCAGGGCGATATAACACACTATTGGAGATGAGATCACTATAGTCCACGGGGAACATAGCCAGGGTGCTTCCTATGTCGTTTAGCAACGTAGTAGCTGCACCAGAACGTTCTTGAACATTGCCCGTTTGACACCGCGGTGTCAATCGACGAATACGTTTTGTGGACTTTGTCGTTCGACACAACACATGGTTCGAAAGTATTTTTTTTTTGTATGTCCTGTCCAAAACACTGGTTAGCTTATGTAAAATATGTAGAAATAATCATAGTGAAATATTAATTAAATAACAGTGGCAGAATAGAAATAGACATATTTGATAGGGGTTTGTTATTGATTCTGTAACAACACTTATCGGAGTCGAATAGAAGTAGTTTTTTATTAAGTTTAATTTTATTAATGAATCCCAAGCTGAGAACAAATTGTAACAAAACATATCCGTGTTTTATTTTACTCCTATAATGGAAAATCTGGAATTCACAAGATTATTTCTTTGTGTTGCCGAGCAAAACCTTTTTAGAATTATTTATGTTTTTATACGTCTTTGACATATTTGTATTGATTTTCACTTTGGTATATTTACTTTACTCTATGATTTTCACTTTTCCATTGTCAGCCGTTTGTCACGGATGTGGTTTGATAATTATAACGTATTTTGCAATTTTCCATCGCTTTTCATTTAGTTAGTTAGGATTCAGCCTCATCCCACTGCTCTCCACTTCACTTTGCTTTTCAGTTTTTTTAGGTAAATCACGTTTTTATTTTACATGTGTTTATCTATACTAATATATAAAGCTGAAGAGTTTGTTTGTATGTTTGTTTGTTTGAACGCACTAATTTCAGGAACTACTGGACCGATTTGAAAAAATATTTTTTGTTGGATAGTCCATTTGACGAGGAAGGCTTTAGGCTATTGGAAATCGAAATCCACGCGGACGGAGTCGCGGGCGGCCGCTAGTTTAATATATTGATCATGAATATAAAAACACTTAAAATGTAATATTTCAGATACACCAGAATTCGTGTACAGTAAGAGAGGTTTTCGTCTCATTAAGTCTAATGGATACCTCTATTGTAAACATATGACGAAGAATATTCAGGGTATCACGAAGACGAGATGGTACTGCAACTCCCATCACTCCTTTGGTTGCAAGGCGGTTATTCACACCATCGATGACGTCATAATTTCCTTCAAACCTAACCACAATCATTAGATTAATGGTCTCATATTTCTGGAGGTAAAGTAGACAATTTGACCTCGTGTGTGACAAACAAGAATAAATATTTTTGTGCAATATTTTTTGTTATTTTGTATTTCCCACTAGGTAAAACCATTTTTATAAGAGAGTGACGGATTAGTGAGTGAACCTGTGCTTGCGCACGCGCACACTACAATAAATTACATCCTGCATAACTGGCTGAACATCATGGCTGATGACCATCTGCAGTGACCAAAAAACGGCCGGAGGGTAACCATTATTTTGCCACGAGTACGTTTTAAATTAACTCTTTCTATATGAAAGATTTTAAAAAGAGTTAAATTAATTATTATTTTATATACTACTACTACTTAATATTCTCTTTTATGCATAAGGTAGCAAGGCATGTGTGATGGTTACTCTGTAGGACAAATATTCTTTCACTTTATTCTTTGATTGGTTGATAAATTAGCAAAAATGTATATCTAGTGTACTAGCTGTCCTTTTTTATTATTAAGTAGATAAATAAGCTATCTTTATTATTACTGACTATAAGACTAAATCAAACACATTTCACTCCTTAGAGCCAATATTCTTCACTGGCGTGCGCGGGAAACGTCAACTCCAACTTGACGGGTACAGATACTCGACTCGGACTTTGGACGAAGGAAAGCTCATCTTACGCTGGTACTGCTCCTCGCATCATTCAAGAGGATGCAAGGCGACCTTGAGGACCGCTGAGAAAACCATCGTCAGTGGGAATGTGGCTCACAACCATGCCCCGTTAGGGAGTAAGACGGAAGCGATGTTTACTGTTAAGAAATCAAGAAAGAAAGAAAGACACAATGTTTAGCAGCCGTTAATAACCACCAATCCGAATTAGGTCCGCGTGGTGGTTTAATGCCCGATCTTCCTATCCACCCATATGGAAGCCCAGTGCCCCAACAGTTAAATGGGAATGTTGATAGGCTGATGATGATGCGATAACATCTCCTCCTACTGCTAGTCGTTTCGGCTATTACAACAACCGTGGAACATATACACAACAAGGACTTTGGACGGGGGCAAGCTCATCTTACGCTGGTACTGCTCTTCGCATCACTCAAGAGGCTGAGAGAAGCATCAATGGGTATGTGGCACACAACCATGCCCCGTCAGGGAATAAGATGTAAGCGATGTTTACTGTTTAAGGAAGAAAGAAAGAATGTTTAGCAGTCGTTAAAAGCTTGCCCGAAATTGCTCAATATTTGTCATGAAAAATTTGTTGTCATTATGTTAAATAGATAGTAAAACCAGAATGTTTTGTTTTATTTTACCTTCATAAAACTTTTGCACGAATTCTAATCAGGTAAGTCACTAATTACATTACTTTCCATTTTGTTCTTTTCTTCGTTTGGCCTACTAAGTTCACATGTCAAAGTATACCAGAATTTGGAAAAACAATTGCTGTCTTCTAAACAAGTTTTTACATGTAGCTTTTTGCCTGCAATGTTTTAAAGGAAGTCAAATTCTTATATCCTATAATTGTTTCAGACAAAAACCACACGTTTGTTAGAAAGGGTGAGAAAAAGAGAAGATATGTAGGGTGCTATTTAAAATTAAGAAAAACAATGAAAAGCAGAGAGGCAGCAAGTAAAGTGAAAAAGATAATATCGTATTGTAAAGAATGCGCAAAACACATGTGCATGGGATGCTTCTTTAAGAATCATCACTGATAATATTCTGGTTTTATTAAAACAAAGCAAATTTAACAGTGGTGTGTTCATTTATCTAAACAATTGCATAATTAATTGATGACCCGCTGGGTATAAAAGTAGACCGAGATATCGCGGCTACGATCCCCGTACAGGACAAACATTTGTGTGCATGAACATGTCTATTTGTCCTGATCTGGGTGTTATTACGAACATATGATACTATATTTGTCAATAAAAACTATATTTTAATACTAGCGGGCGCCCGCGACTTCGTCCGCGTGGATTTCGGTTTCTGTATCACCTATTTTTCCCGTTAGGGGGTGGATTTTTCAAATAATCTTTAAAAAGGGATGCCTACGTCATATTATCTTTATGAATGCAAAGTCTCAGACTCTCAGCCCGATAGGTTTAAAATTGACAAAGTTTCATACTACCGTTCATCCCCTATTTAACCCCCTTGGGGGTTAGAATTTATCAATCTCATTAATTAGGCGATGCCTACGTCATAGTAGCTTTATGTATGCAAAATATCAGCCCGATAGGATTAAAATTGACAAAGTGTCATACTACCGTTCATCCCCTATTTTACCCTCTTGGGGTTGGAATTTATCAATGTCATTAATTAGGCGATGCCTACGTCATAGTAGCTTTATGAACGCAAAGTCTCAAGCCGATCGGTTAAAAAATGACAAAGTTTCATACTAACGTTCATCTCCTATTTTACCCCCTTGGGGGTTAGAATTTATCAATATGTTTGCATAGAAGATGCCTACGCTATAGTAGCTTTATGTATGCAAAATATCAGCCCGATAGGTTTAAAATTGACAAAGTTCCATACTACCGTTCATCCCCTATTTTACCCCCTTGGGGGTTGAATTAATTAAAATCCTTTCTTAGCGGATGCCTACGTCATAACATCTACCTGCATACAAAATTTCAGCCCGATCCGTCCAGTGGTTTGGGCTGTGCGGTGATAGATCACTATGTAATCAGTCAGTCAGTCAGTCAATCAGTCAGTCACCTTTGAGTTTTATAGATATAATAGAAATAGACTAGCTCGGGGCGCCCGCTACGCGGTCGCGCCAAGAGCTAGGTCGCTCCGCGACGGGGCGTCTCCCGGGCTTCGCCCTCCGCGGCGCTCGGCCTTCGGCCTCGCCGTGGCTCGGCCTGTTTTATAGATTTATAGATATCTGTCCGTTCCCTAGCTAGCGTCCATGGTAATAACTAAGTTTCGGGCTTAGTTTGGGTGTGTCAGCCTAAGTAATTAAATAATTTAATTTAATTATCTATAAAGCTAGATTTAGTCAATACACTACTACAGATGGGCAGTGTTATGCTGGCCTAGAACAGTGCTACCCGATTTCTTCACGTGGGTTTCCTATAAAGCAACTAAGGCACATACCGGGAGATGGGCAACTATTTACTTCTTTGTTTTATGGTTCAATACTTAATGGTATGGCCTAGTTTCAGCTGAGGGTTTCAATAGGCTGATGATGATGATGATGATAATGGTGATGATGATGATGATGATGGCTTACAGATCGTGTTATCCAAGTTTGTAATCCTCACTTGATATGTCAACATATGTGTAGAGATATAAATTGTGAAACTTAAATATTTTGTTGAGTGATAACTACATCTTATTGTATTACTTATTTTATAAAAATATCACAATTCTTGACTTTGTAATATTGACAGGTATGCTGAAATGCAAGAAAGAGAGTGACATACTAGAATTTAGGGGTTTTGGAAACGAGTTAACATTTACAACTGGATTAAAATTGGAAGGGAACATACATGAAAACAAAAGAAATCACGGACGATGCTATGAATGTGGTTCGAGGAAGAATAGAAAAACAAGATTTTACTGCGAGAAATGTAATAAATATCTTTGCTTGGAACATCTAAGGGCAATGTGCAAAGATTGTTGTATTAAATGTTTAAATTGTAACTAATTTTGAATTTGTTTTTGTTTCACTTTGGCATCAAATATACTTATTTTTCAGACTACCTTGAGATAGCCCTAAAACTAACTTCAGTAATCACTACTCACTCTCTTAAACAAGACACACAGATCTGACAAAATAATAACGACTACTACTATTTAAAACAAAATTTAACAATAAAGAGCTAACAAAAAATTGTGATGATTAAAATAATTACGCTTTGTATAAAATAATGTAGGTATCCCAAATTAATCGCAAATGTATAAAAAGAAGAAAATCTGTGTTTTCAGATTTCAGCATAGAACCGGGAAAACAAGAAAATACTATACATCTTCCAAGTTGGTTGCCTAAATCTTCCAATGGGCGACGGCCGAGGAAGAAATGCCGGCATTGCTACAGCCAATACAATAAGCGACGGGACACAACTTACGGATGTTCTGCCTGTCCCGGTTTCCCGGGTCTCTGCTTAGAATGCTTTCAAGAATACCATGAGTTCAATCTCCATTTAAGTTTCAATCATTTCATTTCGTAAAAAAACGTCACATTGTTAATTCAGGACCATAGTCTAAGCGTATCCTGGGCTCCGAGGCAATGGCCGAGGATGCAACCGGGAGAAGCGCTAGGATGATGATTATGAATCGGTTTTGAGAATCTTTTGACAGTGAAGTGAATTATGTAGTTATAAATGTTAGATAAACAGTTAAGTTTTTACAAAAATATTTAAATAAACGGTTGTCATTAAATTGTTCTTTAATTAAAAAACTGCGAAAAATTTGCGAAAGATTTTTTTTTGTTATCAGAGCAAAATTAGATGAGGAACTTCTCCATTGCTCAACTGGTTGAGCAACTGGATATTGTATTCCCTATAGCTCAACTAGTTATTGCTCTATTCAGCAGATCCGTATGGTGTTCAGTTATTAAATTAAAAACTTATTGCCTCATTAATTTATGTCTATTTCAGGAGTGTATATAGTTTCTAGGCGAGGCAAGCGGCTACTTCAATTGAACGGGTACACGTATTGCTCAACTCCTTCCAAAGGTTTGAAGACCAGATGGAGATGCTCTACTCATAACCCTCAAGGTTGCAGAGCAGTAGTACACACTTTATTTGATGGAAGCCTCTTGAGCTCTTATGAGGTCCACAATCATTCGCCTATTGTTAAAGATAATAATTATTAATTGTAAAGATGCCAAAAATTTATTGTTGTAAGACAATTATAATACTCGTTTGTACATTAATTTATGAGTCTTTTTTACTCTATCAGTAAAATCTGTTTTATTCTCTTTTGTATTTAAAGAAAATTTCTTATTTTATTTTTGGCCTATCTATTTATGCCTAATCATTTGCAATTTGTTTTGGGACAGACTAAATAACCAAGGTACAAAATTAATGTTTTATACAGATTAAAAAATACCTAAGTCTAAGCTTTTCTTGCTATTGACAAATTCTAATTACCCTTGCTACATATTCAATACAATACAATATTTTCGTGCCACTTGAAATGTTTTAAATGGTTGAATGTTTTTATTATGCTTCACAGTATGTATTACAATAATATTAAACAAAATAGGTAGATAAAAGGAAAATATCACTCTTTCTTTTTTAGAATGGACCAAATTGTTCCTGGCTTTCCTTGGGTAGGTATACATGCTGGCACCATTATACACGTACTTCACAATTATTTCGGCACTGTTAGTATTCCTCAAAGCAACTCCAAGCGAATAAACTATTTTCACAGTCCATCAAAATTAATTAGTTTAAGGTATAGTTAGGTTTCTTACATCTTATTAGTAATAAGAAGTTATACTCATATTTCAGTGCAATATGTTCTATCAAAGAAAGGCAAGATCCTGCTCCGATATAAGAAGTACAACTACTATGCCGTGACGCCAAAAGGGAAGAACATAGTTACTCTCCGCTGGAGGTGTTCCACTCATCTCTTCAGGGGCTGCAAGGCTTTTATCAAGACGGTTCACGATAATCCTGTTCAGGTTGAAGATAAACACAACCACCCTCCTAGTAAACATTAACGGATATGAGGAAAAAGGTTCCCACCATACATAAAATACAGTTTTCTGTAGTCGGGACATCCTCATGATACGATCCTCATATATTGAACCTTATGGCCTTGACTTAGAGCTATACTTTCTCGAGAGCTCATAAAGTGTAACTTCAAAAAGTTAGCATACATATTGATAACGTACAATAAAAAACTACCTGAAGAATTAA
Source organism: Nomophila noctuella (assembly GCA_958496325.1). Taxonomy (NCBI): domain Eukaryota; kingdom Metazoa; phylum Arthropoda; class Insecta; order Lepidoptera; family Crambidae; genus Nomophila; species Nomophila noctuella. Next base: position 13,167,642 of record OY292491.1, read on the forward strand.
TTGCATAAGAATTTAATAACTTTAAAAGATTAAATATGTAATTTTTAAGGTATGTTTATAGCATATATTACCAGCTTTTTAGATATAGATAGATTCTGTAAAGATATCGGATCAAATTATACCAATGGCTGTTAAAAAGCGCCATGTGATTATTCTAAGAATTACTAAATAATTACATAATATACCTATTGTAGTACGTTATTGTATTAATAAGAGATTCTAAGTTGATTGTGATAGTATTGGTTTTAAATTGTGGCAAAAAGGTGTGACAATATTTGTCATCTGAACCGTCTAATTTAAATTGATAATGAAAAGTTATGGTATAGTCGTTCTATAGTATTAAAAATTAATGCCTTATGTACCTTATTATTGATTTATTTCCTACATGTTTTAGCGAAGTATTTAAACATTTGGAAAAAACAGTATTGCACATACATTGGGTCAGCTGTTCTTCAGTGTTGCTTCTTTGTTGTTGTTTAGTATTGCAACTTTCATGAACAAACGTGGCCCTGGTTAATGATCTGATCTTCCTATTTATATAATATTTCGGGCCATTAAATTATTATCCTTTACTCAAAATTAAATTTAAAAAAAACACATATTTTATATCAGACAGCACAGACGAGCGGTTCACCTGATGGTAAGTGATTACCACCGCTCATAAACACCTGTAACACAAAATACTTTTTTGCTGCACTGCCTTAAGGATTCATGCACTCTTCTTTTGAAGACTCCTGAAGTTCCTCAAAGATGAAGTTAAAAGTTTCAAATATTTTTCTTTGCAGCTTTCTACATAACTTCTCAGAGGGGAAAGCGATTACTAGTTCTAGAAGACTACACATTCTACATGGCTTACAAGAAGAACTATATTGCAAAATGGCGGTGTTCTACCCACAACAGTCGAGGTTGCGGGGCCGTCTTGAAGACGTATGATGACGTCATCATTTGCGCGAAGAACGAACATAATCATCCGCCGAGACCACTTGACGGGTTTAATGGGTAGAAGATGTTAGTTCCCAGAGCAGAGTTGGTATCTCTTCCTTCATATAGATGTAAAGCAATTAGGGAGGAAGAGGTACCACCGCCTTCGGTTTTCTTCACACCCTGAGTTGGAAGAGACTGGTGACCTTGTGGCGCGTAAATGCGAGTTTTAGGAAATTAAGCTTTGTATTTACCATTTCGTGACCATGATCTCCTTGCTAAAGATCAGAATTGGGATTCTACTGCAATTTTTGGGCGGAACGATAACACATTTTGATGTGGGTTACTTTTGTTGAGAAAATATTGATGTTTTATATGTACGAGTATGATGCAATAGCATCTGTATAAACATGGATAAAATTTCTACTTTTGATCTCTTAGTTACCCAGGTTAAAACATAGATTTCTATTTTGTTACAAAGATAATTCTGATACAATCTTGAAATACTCTTTTGTTTCAACAATAAAAGGGACCGAACAATTATTTGGAATTGTTATTCTTTTCAACTATGTAGGTGCCGTTCTCTCCACTTATTAACATTACACTTACTCCAATGATATTTATTAACGGGACTAAACGCGATTTAATTTATGTAGTACATATATACTACTTACTGCTTGACGTTTCGGCTGCGTTACAACAACCGTGGTCGCAAGCGGACTGGTGATGCGGGGCGTCGTCTGCTCGGGCGCGGTGAAGAATGTTCTTCCTCTACCCCCAAATTGTCATTGTAGTATATATGTACTACCTACATACATTAAATCGCGTTTAGTCCCGTTAATAAATATCATTATAGTAATGCAACGCGAAAGTCTAAAATCTCATGTCCTCTACTCCGTCCGCGTGGAATTCGATTTACGCACACATAGTGTTATATTGCTTCTTAGATTTGTAACAACTATGCCGACTCTGTTCACTTTTAAATGCTTTTGTAATATCTTTACACTGGTAGCTGTATTTGCCAATATCCCACTTCCTTTATTTCGAAATTTATAATACTTATTTGCCAATAAATAGAATGAGATGATTGCAAACAATGGAAGAAGATCTACCTTTTTGCTTAATTTTAAACCATACTAAAGTTTGTACATTTCTTACCTCTTTTTCAGTTGAATTTGTGATATCACAGCGAGGAAGCCGACTCCTGCTTCTGAACGGGTTCACCTACAGCAATAGCAGAGGAGCCACCGATATATCTAAAAAAGTGCGTTGGATCTGCTCGACCCACCAAAGGAGGGGGTGCCATGCCCACATCCACACCTACAACAATGAAATCATAGTCGCTAATACAACGCACACACATAGTAGAACTGTACTGCCGACGTTCAAAAATATGTCTGTGTATGCTCCTATTCACAATAAATAATCATCATCACCATTGTTATTATCATCGCCATCGCTTACTTTATCATCGCGTTTCATCGAAAATGCTCAAAGCGGCAACTTGTCTAGAGACCCGGCAATTTGTCTTTCTAGTTTGCCTATGTCACCCAAAAACATAGAATATATTATTTTATAAAATAAATGGTATACTGGGAAAAGATCAGTAACAAGTTTTGGAAAACTATTAAAAGATAGTTTTTATGTACACAATTCTAATAAAGTTTTATTTACAAAGGAGAACGGCAAACTGAGTACCACTCGTAAAACTAAGCGTTCCCAGAACTAACTATATAGGATTTAAAGGTAATCATGAGACGAACATTTTTCAATTTGAAGTAGATTTTTAGAAGCTGGGAATAGCCGGAAATCCTTGATTGTATTATCTTATAAAATCCCTGAAACAAAACGCCGGTCATCGAACATGGAAAAACAGAACGCATTTGACGTTATCTGAACAGCGACTCTTTAGTTTATGTTTGATAATGTGTCAAAATTGATCGGAAAGACATCGGTCAATTAATATTCATTTTCATAATCTTTATTGCATTCTTGTTCACAATATTTGCCGTGTTATGATTTGTTAAATGATTTGCCTTCAGTTGAGCACGCAGATACATACAATAATAAATATGTTGTGTACAATAATAAAAATGTAATATAATAATATTACAATAGATGTGTGTAGGTTGAGCACCTTTGCTCCTGCGCTGTCAGCTATTCTGCGAAAAGGGACTCTTCGAGTGTGATTTGTGTGATTATTTGTGAGGACTTTCTAATATATACCAGAATGTTTTAGTATTTAGTGTGGGAACTTGCTAATGCGGTGATTATTGAAATATGCGCGCCTATCACGCATACATCGTCATGTCCAATAAGACTCGAATGAAAATCTTCTCAATATTGTTCAGCGCTGGATTTATCTTATCTTACAAAGAAGAGAAGCATAATATTATTTTAGAGAAATAAATAATAAATATTACATAATGATGTTGGTCTTTATTTTCCTCCTTGTTTTATTTGTTTTGAAAAAGCAGTGACTGTACGTTGATCTATCATAAAAATGCTTAACCACCAGTAAGGTGTTCCTCCACCCTACAGGTTTATATTAGTTTGCGCAATGTTATACAAAATAATAAGCAATAACAATGGAGGGTCATCAATGATATTTAAAAAAATATCATTGGGGCTCATATTTAGTACATTTCAATTTGACAGGTTTAAAAACTGTTTATAACGCCATCTGGAGAACGAATTTGACGTTGGCATTATTTGGGACAGAACTATTGACATTTTAGACCAATAGATGTCGGTGCTCGTATATTTAATATACTCCATGGCAATAAGGTCAATTTTTGCTTACATTTCAAAGTGACAGTCAGATGGTCAAAGCCTTAGCAGCCTTAGTAACATTTGGGGAAATGGCAATTCTGTGGATAATGTAAAAGTTGCATTGGAGGTTATGTTTGAAATCATCTTTTTATCCCCAGCTTTAAAAAATATGTTACCATTACATTTTTTGATAAGCATCATTAGAGGATTGATTTTTTAGTATTCACTTCTTGGAACGCTAAGTCTTTATGTGGTACTGGAAATACATGGGATTCTGCCGTTGTCCTTTATTGTTTTCTTGGTTTAGCTTGAACTCTCTACGATCGTGTTAGATTGCTGTCGCACTGAACTATGAAAGGTAAAAACAGAGAGTGCAAAATCTAGTATGACAGAATAGTACAATGCATGTGGACGCCTTTGATCCGCGGTGGAGCGATATGGGTTAATATAATTAAAATAAATAATCAGTTAAGTTCTGGTTTCCCTTGTAAGAGTTGCGAAGGTCAGATAACTTTCGCTCCAATTTCGTAGCGTCCCTAAGCTCCGAGGCAATGGCTGCGGATGTAACCGGGACGGGTGCTAGGATAATGATGATGATGGATGAGGAATCAGCTAACAGTAGTTATGAGCCGAAGAAATTAATGATCTTAATTCCTTACAGGCCTGTCATACTGCACTTCAAAGAAAGGGAAGCGCCTGTTACTCCATGGAGGGTATACATACTACTCGCAAGCCAGGTTGGGTTTCAAAATCCGGTGGGCATGTTCCACCCACAACAAACGAGGGTGCAAAGCGGCAATACACACTCTGGAAGGCAGTGTGGTGGCTGTGAAGAATGAGCATAACCACAGGGCGGAGAAAGATGTCTGAGGTGGCAAGTGGTCAGCCCCTGACGCCCCTCAACGCTCACGAATAAATAAAAAACCTGGGACGGGTGATTTTGTAAATGAAACACAAAGATATCAATATAAATATAAGCTCATATATTAATTTACCAGCTGAGCTGGCTCATGTAATCAGAAAATCACAACGCCACCGGAGGATAACTCGGCATAGTGCCATCTAACGGTGGAATAAAGAAATAAAAACCCTTTGTTTAATACAAGATGGCTACCTGCTGTCATGTGTTTGACTTTGTAAACAATGGCTTGCAAAGCTAGTTTGTCGCAATTTGAACAAAGACAATCACGATACCTCAATAAATAAATGATTTATAAATTACGGTTATAATTGGTGATTCATAAGTTTTATTTTGACGCTTGCCCTGCTCCCAGTTTTCTGGGATTGGCCCAACATGTGGATTTATTGAAGTCTATATGGTTAATTAAAATGTAATTTGTAACAAATTAATTGTTTTCAATCATTAAACAAATTAAATAAGCAAAAATAATAATAAATATGTGTGATCCCGAACTGCGTAAGCTTAAGGCTTGTTATTATGAATGTTAGGGAACGAAAAGACAGCTTACATATAAATATTACCGAAAAAAAAATTAAAATAATGTTTTGGATTCTTAAAACTAATATTTTTAAATGGGCAAAGCGGGTAAGTAATTAAGAAGCTCAATAGACTCTAGAAAATTAAGCGTTTGTCTACTCTCGGTGATGGGATTCTGTGGGATAATCTCTCGACTGTCGCTTCAAATTTAAGGGCCAATTTTAGAGCGGGTCGACGTACGGCGCACTTTTTGTGATGATGTCTTTTTAACGTACTAATGTTATTTCTTCCCAGGGCTGGAGCAAGCGGAGTTCATGATGTCCCAAAAAGGGAAGAGAATGCTGGTCTACCAAGGGCACAAGTTCAGGTTCGGTTCGAAGCGCGACGGCGACCAGGAGCGCACCCGGTGGCGGTGCGCTGCCGGCGCCTACTGCAGGTGCCACGCCTTCGTCTACACCATCGACGACTGCATCGCATACGCTTACAATAGGCATAATCATTAGCTCCACTTTTTAATTTAGTTTTTAATCCAATACACTTTATTTAGTTTTTATTTTTTTAAATATCAAGCTTTTTATAAAAATAAGTTTACTAACGCCCAACCGTATAAATAAGAGTTGAAACGTAATTTTTTTTGCATAAGTAAGCTAGCAAATTACCGATTTGCTTTCAGATTTAGGTTCTCATTTCAAACTTTCTTACTACTAAGACCAAACTGTTTGGTCAAAGTTCTTTTCATAATTTTTTTTTGCATAAGTAAGGTAGCAACTTACCGTATATTATAAGGTTTAAAACGTCAATTTTTATGCAAAATAAACTGTCAGAGTAATGATTTTGCGTTTCATTCCAAAGCATTTATTAAATACTAGCGGCCCGTCACGCGGTTTCACCCGCGTCCCGGGGGAACTACATCCCGTACCGGGATAAAATATAGCCTATGCTACTCTGGAATGTAGCTTTCCAACAGTGAAAGAATTTTTCAAATCTGCCAAGTAGTTTCGGAGCCTATTCAATTCATACAAACAAACAAACAAACAAACAAAAAATCAAACCTTTCCTCTTTATGATATTTGTATAGATTTGAAAGCTCGCACCGCCGTATAGAAGAGTTGAAACTCTAATGGGTGACTTGACTTCTCCGTAGTACAACCACAGTTGTACTTCGGGGCGGGAGTGCAAATTTTTGGTCAACGTACTTTTCAATAAAGTATTATTTTTTTATTAAAGTATTTTTGAATATTTGTAAATAGCACCTTACCAATTACCATATATAAAAGGAAACCTGAAAGTTGCACTAACTGTGAAGAAGGTCAAAAGGGGACGGCTGGCACGGTATAGGCATGTCATGTAGAAGAGAAGAAGTTTGACTTTGCGCTGCCCCCGGAATCACCCCCGGAATACCCATAGACGGTTCTTACGATGCTCATGGGACGAATGTATAATGTGTATGTAAGATGATAAAATCATTTTTAAAGCCTACATGACTATAGATCTTTTTGTTTAACAATGCAACTTATTCTCTACCCGCTTGGTACAACACCAAGCAATATTTGTACCACTGTTGACTCTCTTGTCTGTAACACAAGTGCCTGAGCTACTTTACACGGAGTCAGATCAATGTATCTGATGTTGTGAGATATTTATGTATATGTTTATTTATTATCCTATTTGTTTCTTAGGGCTGGAGCAAGCACAATTCGGGATGACGCAGAAAGGGAAGCGCATGCTGATCTACGGAGGGTACAGGTTCAGGTTCTGTTCGAAGCGCGATGGCATTAAGGAGAGATGGAGGTGCGCCGCTGGTAGAAACGTCAGGTGCCACGCTTTCGTCTACACCATCGATGATTATATTATAAAAGTTTTTAATGAACATGATCATTAAATTGACGACCTGCTTGGTCAAGAAGTTGACTATTAGACCAAAAGGTCGCGGGTTGGATCTCCGCAGTGGACAAACATTTGAGTGCAAGGGCATGTCTGCTTGTCCTGGTCTGGGTGTAATATGTAACTATTGAAGTATATTTGTATAAATAAAAAAGAATATTTAAGTATTACTACTCGTTCTCTAGCATAGTAAAAGCTCAGTTTGGGGCTAGGCAATTGGTTTGTTAGTCTAAGGAATTTATTTTTATGAAATATTTAAATACATAATTTTAATAATTTATACTTGTTTTTTTATTCGTTAACAATAATAAATTAGTAATTTATACAGACACATTTAAATTTTATTGTATGTGCTACATCAAAAAAAATACAGGAAGCGGTCGAAATGTCTCATGCCATTCTCTACCTGTCAATCACAAAAACAAATAAACTAATTGAATTATTTTTCAATCACTTACATATGTACGTTATAAATGTTAATTATCTCCTGGCTGACCAACTCATGCCTTACGTAGTAACAAATCACATATTATCATTACAGCCAAATACGTCCTATCTCAGCGTGGTCGTCGTTTGATCAAGATCAAAGGTTATACCTACTACCACCGGACGGGACATGGGATCAGCCGATGGACCTGTTCCACCCACGAGTCCAAGAGGTGCCTAGCCAAACTGGTCACCTTCGGGCACACGATCATGGCGGTGAAGGGACAGCACAACCATCCGCCGTACGGAGGAGACAATATTGTCTTCTTACCACCCATGACTTATGTAACTATTAATCAAAACACGATAAAGTTTTAGGTGCTTTTTTTCAACGTTTAGACGGTGAATTCGTCAACTTATCCCGCAAGGGTCTCAACCTGCGAGATGAGTCGAACAATGTTTTTATTAATTGGCCGACTCACCATGGGATAAAGTTGGCATAACTATTCGACTTCGTCGACTGATCCGCAATTTTTTTTTCACAGTCAAGTTGGAATGTTTTCTTACCTTTGTGTCTTATTTTTCCTGTACTTATCTTACGTAATAAAAGACTTGTAAAAGTATTTTGTATTACTCATACAATTTTTTTTCCAAATAAATATTTTCATACGCATAACATTATTTTAATTAATTTGGCAATTTTAAAGAGGTTCGCCATTGCATTCTCCATTTCACACAATGACTCGTAGTGTGCCGGTTTCCTCACGATGTTCTTATTTCCTTCACATCATGTTCGGCGCATCTCGTATAAGGTTCACTCTGTGTCAATATTTAAAATGTAAATAAAACTTTAACAGACCTCAAAAGAACGTCTTGTGTTTTGAATAATACCTACTGCTGTTGTGTTAGCTGCTGAAGAAATTGTTACAAGGTAATTATAATGTTTTGGTCTTGTTTAACTGAAAACTTTAAAATAATTGTCCATTATTTGATTTTGAACCTTATATAAGTTTTTAAATCGCCTTTTGTGCAAGCTATTTAATTGAAAAGTTCATTAAACAAATTAATTTGCATTGTAAATTCTTTTGCAATCTGAGTTCCTAATTAATAATCCAATTATTGAACCCACATTTAAATTGTTATATTTAAGTTACCTTGTTCCTATTGAAGTACCATAAAAATATAGTATGTATTTTAAACTAATAACTAACATTGCACTTCAAAATTCCAGGTCGCATAATGCCAATCCCGATGTATACGAAAGCCCAATACGTTATATCTAAGAAGGGAAAGTGCTTATTAGTATACAACGGATACACGTTTTATAGGAACGAGAGTTACGGACCCAAAACAAGATGGCGGTGCACCAATCAGAATCGCCGTTGCACTGCTACGATACACACGATCGACGATCAGATTATACGTTGTAAGAACTTCCATAACCATTAATAAATAGTAATCTGTTGTATTTCCTTTTTAATCACCAGTTTTAAAGCAGGTTGGGAAGGGTATGGATATTTAAAGGCAGGGTCACTTGTGCAGTTGAAGTCAATGGGCAGCAGTGATCGCTTAAGAGTACCATCAGGTGACCCTCTTGTTCGTTTGCCTCCCTTTAATATTAATCGTATTCCTCAAAGAATCGTAATCAGAGTGAGAAATGTAACAGATGTAACATGTTCGACGACCCGCTTGGTGTAATGGACAAGATGTTGCCTATTACTCAAAAGGTCGCGGGTTCGATCCCCGCACAGGACCAACATTTGTGTGCATGAACATGTCTGTTTGTCCTGGTCTGGGTGTTATATATATCTGTTTAAGTATATTTGTAATGCCACTGTTGATTCTGATTTCTGTAACACAAGTGCTTAAGCTACTTATCACGGGGTCAGATCAATGTATGTGATGATGTGAAATATTTATATTTATTTATTTTTTATTTAACAAACAATAACTCTCTTGGCAATTATAATTAAACGGGTTGCCATTGCCTTCTCCATTTTGCACGCCGTAACTGAACTCAATGAAATTTCTGCAATTTATTTATTTATAACTATCATTCTTGCACAATACTGAGCATTTACGCCCCACCCATCATACTAAATATAAGCACCAAATATATTTACAAAAACCTTATCAAATAATTTTATTAGCACTTATATGTATAACTACATTTAATACTAGCCAAGTATAATACGAGTGTGATACGCAACTAACAATGTCTGAATGTTTCAGGTTACTATTCTTACCCGATAGCTCATTACGTTGTGTCGAAGCGAGGGACATCGGTTCTAAAGCACAGAGGTCACACGTTCTATTTCCGGCGACACACCAGTTCCCTGTCGAAACAAACTTGGAGATGCGCTTACAATCAGAAGAGAGGTTGCACGTCAACCATTTATGTTGTTGACAACCAGATAATTTATTATCGAGATGTACATAACCACTAGGTAGTTATTTCAATTATTAATAATGGAATTGTCAATGTTAATGTATTGTATATTATAGTCAAAATCTTTTTGTAATGTATTAAGATGGTTTAAAAGCGTGTGATGTTGAATAAAGTCTGTATGATATATGAAAAATCGAGTCATAGATGTTTATAAAAGAAGGTTTATTTAAGCAAGTACATTAGTTACCTAGCCAGGGCCATGTTACACCTATGCCCAGGGCCTGTAAACCTCTGGTTTGGTAATCGTGGGACCCCCAGGCCTGGTCTGGGGCCCCAGTCGATCGCAGGGCCCTGGATACGTGCCCATTGTGCCCAGTGGAAAAGAGGGGTCTTTCTCTAGCATCCAAAGTGCAAGCTAAAAGCTTATTGCGAAGCTAGGCAATGCATGTGTTAGTTAGGGAATGAAGAACCGGTGCTTTAATTGAGTCCCGGGAATTTCGGGACTACCCTTTAAAGGAACCGGGACTCCCGGGACTTTCCCGGGACGGACAAAAACGTGATTTCAAATTACCGCCCCATTGCCGTCACTGCAGTTTTGTGCAAAGTCATGGAGGCAATCGACACACTATGAGTATGGCAGTCAGCCTGGACATTGCCAAGGCATTTCATAGGGTCTGGCACAAAGCTCTTCTCTCCAAGCTTCCGGCATATGGGTTGCTCGTCCGGCTGTGTAATTGGATTGCGGCTTTCTGCATGAGCGTAGAATCCGTTTTGTGACTGACGGATGTGCTTCGCGGTTCATGCCAGTGAATGCCGGTATCCCACAGGGCTCCGTCCTAGCGCCCAACTTCTTTCTTCTGCATATCAATGATATGTTACCGCTCGGAAACATTAATTGTTATGCGGACGACAGTACAGCGCATGGGCGGTATCCCAGCAGGCGAATCGAATGAAAAACGAGAGAATCTTGTTGTTGAACTTAGCCGGGATTTGGATCTCATTAGTAAATGGGGTTCCAACTAGCTTGTTCTTCTTTATAAGACGCAGATTCAATCCTGCTTGGAATACTGCTCGCATCTCTGGGATGGATCTGCCAAGCGCTACATGGACGCGCTTGACAGATTGCAGCGACGGGCTGTACGCATAATTGGGGACGAAGAGGTCAAAAGGCACCTTGAAAATCTTCAGTTGCAAAGGGACATAAGTTCCCTGAGTGCCTTTTACCGCATAGCCCATGGTGAGTATTCTGAAGAATTGTTTTTCTGTATTCACCCTTCCCCATTCCGCCAAAGAACCACGCGTGCGGGGCAGCGTTGTCACCCATTTACCGTGACCACTATTCCATTGCCAACCCAGAAGTTTGGCAATTCATTTCTTTGCCGAACTATTAAACGATGGAATGCATTACTTATATAAACGTTGTGTGCTGTGCTGTGGTATACATATATATATATATATATATATATATATATATATATATATATATATATATATATATATATATATATATATATATATGCGTTACTTATTATTACGGCCGGTATGGCAATGCCAGCGGATAGAATACCACTTTGGTACCGCATCCGCTGTCATGGCAAATAGGGCTCGTCTTTTGCTTACCATCAGGCAGAGCGGAGCCAATATACTGAGCCACTATAAAAAAATATAATATATTTGCTTTGCTCGTTATACTACATTATGTTTTATCGCTTAGACGCGATCTAATCTTATTTTTCTTATTGCAATATAATCCTGCTGACGAGAATACTCTTTCTGGTTCAACCCTCGTTGCGGGGATTGTCAGAAGGTAGTTATATGCCAGAGACAGAGCTTTAGTTTGCGCTTCTCTGGTATCCTGAACTGATTGTGGGACTTGTTTCTCTTCAACAGCTCTGTCTAATACATTTTTACTCAGTCCCAAAAGTAACGAAAGTCCCGGGACTAGGTTTATGAGTCCCGGGTATTTTAGTTATAGCAAAATCCCGGGAATTCCCGGGACTTTCGGGACCGGGATTTCCCGGGACCATTCCCTAGTGTTAGTACATGGAATGAATGTATTTATTTACTTAATATTTATATAATAATAATATAAACACACGAAAAGGTTATTCACGTGAATGATATCGTTGCTGTACTTAATTCACACAAGATGTATTAAAGTCTTTTTATTTTTTTAATTATTCAATAGCCGTTAATCCAAAATAACCGATTCAATACAATTTATTAATGGTTATATACTTATGACATGCCATTAAAAATGAGTAAAGTAAAGTAAAGTCCTATTAATGTCCCAATGCAGGGAAAAAGCCCACATCATTTAAAATTATGTTTTCGTTACAAAGATGGGTTTTGGCTTAATCACCACGCTTGCAAAATGCGGGTTGGTGATCACAAACCCGGGCTTTGTTAAGAAAATCGGCACAAATTTTGGGCGACCCAGGAATCGCACCCAGGACCTCGCGATCACGGCCCGGTACTTAAAACACTAGATTGTCGAGGCGTTTTAAAAGATTATGTTTTACCGGTTGTATTTAATAAATTATTAAAATTTGACACGACGAACTGATATTAAGTTAATTCAACAATTAATTTGTAAATCAATTGCTTAATAAATAAACTTTGATATTGACTTTATATTATTAATACCGTAGTTAAGTTTCAGTAACCTAGGAAAATTAAAGGCTAAATTACCATTTTTATCTGCGGAAAATATTAGTTATTATAAGATGTTGTTTGTTTACACACATAACTTTCTCTTTAATCTAGTTTTCTTAATATATTGTATGTGGTGATTATAGAAATACTGTCTTTTGAAAAAGGAAATGTAACAAATTATAAAAGGATTTCTAATTAACATTATATTTTTCATTTTAGAATGGTCCATAATATATAAAAAGGGGAAGCCACTTCTTAAATTTGGAGGTTATACGTATTTCCGGAAGGCTGTTACTGGCCCGAAAACCCGATGGCTATGTTCCAATCACAACAAATATGGATGTAAAGCGAAAGTCGTCATGGTGGACAATATCATACTATCTGTTCAAGATCAACACACTCATCCCCCTTTTGGGGGGTCTGAAATAGTCACGATACCAACACAGCAAAATATCGAAGTAGGAGAATAAAAATTATCAAGATAATGTTTTTTTATCAGTGGACAGTAAAAAGGATTGAAGTTGAATTGAATTGATGTAGCAAAACTGATCAAACAATTAATGTTTGATTTAGGTAATCAAACACACAATTAAGTAATTAAGTATCATGCTTACATAACTGTTCGATATACCAAATAGTTAAAGAGTTGTAAAAGTTTATTGTCGAATGTCTATTCTACATGTTGTAATTATCACACTAAAGTACTATTTTAAACTAATAACGGTATTCTTCTAGCGTTGAGAGTTAAATAAAATTCACATTAAATGTCTGTAGGTACTTAATATTCACCAAATCGCAAATTAATGTTGTTAAATGTTTTATGGTAATTGTTGTCTGCCCCATAAAAATAATAATGAAATCTTGGTGAATAATATTAAAATTGTTATTTGTGTCATGGATGTTCCGTCATGAAATAAAACTACTTTTAAACGGATGAAAATTGCGTTTTAATACAAACAATTTTTTTTTTTGCAGGGCTTTTTTTTGTAAATTTGTTATTTTTGATTGTTGTATCATTTGATGTAGGTACAAGTTTTGTTTACACTCAATAAACGATTTCTTTCTTTGATCATTTTTACAAAAAAAGGAGTTTTGTTTCATGAGTAACTGTCTCGTTAACATAGAAAATATTTAGTAAGTACATGCCGTGCCAAACAAATTATTTTCATTTCTATCTTATATGTAGGTATAACAGTGGGTTAAAAATAAACACTCATAGTTCTTCTGATACTTACTTTTCTTTCCAGATTTCGAACCGCTTAAGTCATTCATCATATCTAATAAAGGCAACCGGCTTCTAAGGTTCAAAGGGTATAACTTCTACAGCGTACAACGTGGTTTTAAATACTATTGGCGATGTACCACGCATCGCAAAACCGGTTGTATAGCAAAACTTTATACTATTGATGATGAGATTGTCAGCATCAAGGGTGACCATAACCATATAAGAAATCGTTTGAACCCATGGTTTAAGCAGGAGTAAGTTAAAAGTAGTTACAAAAGAAAACAGTAAAGTAGCACTGCGTAACTGTTTTGATATGTTTCTGCTGGTGACTAAGGTATGCAGTGCTCAGTTGGGGAGGGTATGGGGTTTTAAAGGCACAAAACGTGTCAGCGACCCTTGTGAGGTTATTTTCTGATCATAATCACATATTATTGTTTTTGTTTTACCAATGTTTATGTATATAAATAATGGAGATAATATATTATATTGAAAATATTATTAAAAAAATACTGAACACAATGTGATTGTTTTAATAATTAGAATTGACTCCACAAACGTGTTACGTGTTACGTCGTCTTGATTATGAATCATCATCCTCCTGCCCTTATCCTACACTAGGTGGGGTCGGCGCCACATGTCTTCTTCCACTCACTCCTATCAGCCGTCAACTCTACATTTTACCCCTTTCACGTCCATATCATACTTCACGCAATCCATCCATCTCTTTTTCGGTCTTCCTCTGCTCGTCTTTCCATCCACAGTCATATTTAGCACTCTCTTAGTGACATGCCATTCTTCTCTTCTCATAACATGTCCATACCATGCAAGCCTTGCACTCCTAAGGTTGTCTATTATTGGCGCTACTTTCAGGCTTCCCCTCTAATATATTCATTCCTATTTTATCAAGCCGGGTTACTCCACACATCCATCTTAGCATTCGCATCTCACTCGCATGCACCTTTTTTTCATCCATCTTTTTCATTGCCCAGCATTCTGCTCCATACATTGAACATCCCGTCTTGATTATGAATATCAACACGAATTGATATAATGAAAAAAAATATATATTTCAGTAATACTTAGATTTAGCTAAGTCGGTTATAAATTGGTTTGTGAACTGGGCTGGAACAAAATTATTGTTGTTTTGTCAAGTCAAAACGTTTCCAGTGAATCGTCGTTTGATCTGCTTACCCAATTTTTTCTTCGTTTTCAGTTCGTAACAAAAACTTAAAGCCGAAAAAGAATTTCGGCGTAACAACGCAAGCCAAAGACGACAACAACCTAATCAGGGATGGGTATACATATACAATATTTCGTAAAACTGATAATGGATGTATAGTTTGGAGGTGTGCTGAGAAGAAATGCGCTAGCTTTCTACAGACGCATCAAGACGATATAGTGACGAAGACAGATCATACTTGTGTGAAGAAACCTGCTAGTATGACGAAACGCAGCAAATGAATACTTTGATTTCGTCGTTCGCTGTCATTGATATATTACTACTATAGAGGTGACATCACGAACAAAAATTTTCTTACCCGCATTGTGGTCCATGGACCACAAAGTTTCCGTCTATTTTTTTATCTTTTGACCTCTTTTTAAATTAAAAAAAGCCGTATTGTGTTTTAAAAACATGAACAATCAGTATAAGATGAAAAATAAAGATGGTGGCGTTTTATCTATACTAATAAATAAAGATAAAGAGTTTGTTTGTATGTTTGTTTGTTTGTTTGTTTGAACGCGCTCATCTCAGAAACTACTTGTCCGATTTGAAAAAATATTTTTGTGTTGGATAGTCTATTTGACGAGGAAGGCTTTAGGCTATTGGAAATCGAAATCCACGCGGACGGAGTCGCGGGCGGCCGCTAGTCATATAGATAAAATAAAAAGACAAAAATATCAGAGAATTAACCGCCCCCGCCCCTCCAATTCGACGCATAACCGCCTAACTTTTGTTCGCGACGTCCACTCTATACGTAGTAGTAATAGCTCAATGTACGCCGTAACAGGTTTAGATCCATTAATGTAGTGTCAGACTCTGATAGGGCAATAATTCATAATAGAAGTATGAATCAGAAAGATTCGTAAATAGGCAGAGATGTTTGATGCTTTAATCGTGAGATGGGCATATCTTATAAGGTGGCCTAGCTAAGATGCCACTATAGCAAACGCAAATTATCGTTTCTTCGCGACTTATATCTCATCCCGCTCACACAGATACTTCGTGTGCGGGATGGAGACCAGGTAGGCCAGCCAAGATGCCACTCTGACGAATTCGCCATACGCTTTCGTAGCGACTTATAGCTCCATCCCGCTCACATAAATAGTTCATGTGCGGGATGGCAATATAAGTCGCGACGAAAGCGTATGGCGAATTCGTCAAACTGGCAATTTGGCTACGGGTACATTGGTTACTTAAATTACATGCAATGTGAAGCGATTGCGCTGCTTCGTTCGTCGATCGTTGCTTAGGGGGAGTGTTTTCATAGTTTCTATTTTATTTACTTGCTAGCGGCCGCCCGCGACTCCGTCCGCGTGGATTTCGATTTCCAATATCCTATGTGTTATTCTGATGTATAAGCTATATTGTGGTAAAGTTTCATTCAAATCCATTCAGTAGTTTTTACGTGAAAGAGTAACAAACATCCATACATCCATACATCCATACATCCACACATACAAACTTTCGCCTATAGAATAGTAGTAGTAGTAGGACTAGCGGCCGCCCGCGACTCCGTCCGCGTGGATTTCGATTTCCAATATCCTATGTGTTATTCTGATGTATAAGCTATATTGTGGTAAAGTTTCATTCAAATCCATTCAGTAGTTTTTACGAGAAAGAGTAACAAACATCCATACATCCATACATACAAATTTTCGCCTTTATAATAGTAGTAGGATGTTTAGACAATTCACATACTAATTACAAAAAGGTAAGTAACCAATTTCTGCTATTTACTTACATTATGACAGTTCCCTGATATGTACCAGGTAAATAAAGGTAATATACCATTTTTTCAAATCTTTGCTAAATGTTTATTTATGTCTTGATGACTTATAATAATATACAGATTTAGAAAACTATCTACATTTTGTATTATTTTAAAACTGACGCCTAACCATGTATCAATCAATACATAGTATAAAACAAAGTCGCTTTCGCTGTATGTCCGTATGTATGCTTAGATCTTTAAAACTACGCAACGGATTTTGACGCGGTTTTTTTTAATAGATAGAGTGATTCTTAAGGAAGGTTTGTATGTATAATACATGTGAGTAAGTACCACGGGCGAAGACGGGGCGGACAGCTAGTATCAATTAAAATTAAATTCTGTTTTAACGTTTTCGCAGCCGACTATGCTTTAATACATCAGATATTATGACCGAAAGAGTAGGTGGCAAGAAAAAAAATGAAATTTCAATTTCAAGCAAGATAGTTGACGAATAACTCGATTTGCAACCTGCATCCATAAGCAGAATGCCATGTATTTTGTTATTTAAGATATTCGTAACTTTAACACGAATTAAAATGACCCAAACAAATGACATCACTTTTGTTTCAGCTTACTACATGATATCGAAGAAGAAGAAACGCATTATAAAATACAAGGGCTATTCATACTACGTGAAAGGGAGCGCTGGGTCGAAGCTTCGTTGGGTGTGTTCCACTCACGAGAAGCATGGATGCAAGGCGAAGCTGATCACCATTGGAGACAACCAAGGAATAGTCAGGTCCCAGCATAGTCACCCTCCACATGGATGGCATCAGATTGTTCTTCTGCCTATAGGGAATATCGAAATTGACAGTCGTGTGTTCCCCATACACATACCCAATTTGAAAAGAAGTTGAAAAAAAAGAGCTGTTTAAAAAAAAACTGAATTTGATGTATATATAATATGTATGTTGTATGTATCTTTCGTCGATTTAGCATATTTTTTTACTTATTCTCCGTATGAGTTGACATGTATCTTATTGTCTAATATCTTTGTAAATAAAAGTGAAACTTTATTGTGTATTATTTACTTATCAGTAAAAGTCTATATCCCGTAATTATATTCGTATTACGGGAGGGACAGACAAATTTGCTAAAAAAATAACTATAGGTATTATAATGTATCTTAATTAACCATTCGGTATGTACACTGTTAGCTACGTATTCGTAAGGTTAGTTGTTGTGTAATCGTTGTAAATAATAACCTTATACTAAGCAACAACTAACAACCAACCAGACAAAAGCACAACTGTTGTATCAACGAACAAGTAAGAAAAGTAAGGTTTTGTTAGTGGTAGAGCCATGCTGCTTCACAGCACGAATGGGCCGTCTCGTCCGGGGAAGTACCACCCTCTCACATAACATCAGCGTGAAATAATAGTATCTACTATTGTGTTTCATCTGGTTTGTGAGTGTGCCGGAGGCCCACACCCTTTAAAAGGCCGGCAACACATCAACGACACCTCTGGTGTCGCGGATGTACATAGGCGGCGGTGATTGCTTACCATCAGGCGACCCGCTAGGCTAGCTCGTTTGCCGCCTATGCCATAAAAAAATTGGCCAAGCGTTTGTCGGACTCTCGCTCTGAGGGTTCCGTACAAATTCTATTTTTGACGTATTAAAAAAACT
Source organism: Nomophila noctuella (assembly GCA_958496325.1). NCBI lineage: Eukaryota > Metazoa > Arthropoda > Insecta > Lepidoptera > Crambidae > Nomophila > Nomophila noctuella. Next base: position 13,185,974 of record OY292491.1, read on the forward strand.
TCTTACTAGATTTCGTTCGAAACAATTTTCGTTGGTAGTTTTTAGGGTAATGTACATTATATATTCGTTTTAGTTTTATCGTCCTTTTATTTTAGAAGTTAGAAGGGGGGGGACACACATTTTTCCACTTTGGAAGGGTCTCTCACGCAAAGTATTGACTTTAGAAAAAAATGATATAAGCAACTTCAATATCATTTTGAAAGACCTATCCATAGATACCCCACACGTATATGTTCAATGAAAAAAAATTTTCACGTTTCATTTCCAACTATGGGGACCCCCAAATTTTTTATTATTTTTTTTATTTTCGTGTAAAAACCTTGTTGCGGTTCACAGAATACATGTACTTACTAAGTTTGAACAGTATACTACTTATAGTTTCGGAAAAAAGTGGCTGTGACAGACTGGCGGACAGACGGACAGACAGACAGACATGACGAATCTATAAGGGTTCCGTTTTTTGCAATTTTGCTACGGAACCCTAAAAAGGACTACGCATAGCGGTACCGTGTCACTAAGACGTGAAGCCACGTGAAGCAACCTTCTTTCTGCACACACATGCAGCTAAAGTACGGCGGCACGTCAGTGTCACCGGCAAATGACATTTGTGACGTTTTAATAAGAATAAAAAACAATGTAATGGGTATTAACTCCTGTGAAAGGTAATTTCTAGTCACATTTTTTTATCCTAGCTATAACTAGTAACAATAAATGATATTCATTTGATTTGATATCAATTCAATAACCTGTCAAGTCAGCAAACCAGACGCAATTAATATTCTTATGTAGTTTGCCCGATTTCGCGACTACGGGACTTAAAAGTTTAAGCTTCATAACACTATACTATTCTAACCAACACTATTTCTTTCGCAGCTCAATTCGTCGTATCCAAGAAGGGTAACAGAATGATCCAGTACAAGAACTACAGATACTACTTCCAAACAAGACTAGGCAAGAAAGGTCGATGGCTATGTTCTACTCACAGTCGACTGTGTTGCCGAGCGAAGCTACATACGTATGATGACGTCATCATTGCAGTGATAGGTGAACACACCCACCCTCCACCTGATGGTCAGCCTACCATTAACGAAGTGAGGATTGGCATCGGTCATGTTTAGTAAAGATAGTTACTATTGATTCCATTTAAATCGGTAGAAAGGCCCCGAAACCGAAACTGTGGCACTATTTTGATTGACATGACGTACGTCATGCCGAACTATTAAGCAATGGAATGCGTTGCCAGCATGCGTTTTTCCTCCTTCCTATAACATGGATTCCTTCAAGAGAAGCGTGAAGAAATATCTTGCGGGCCGGTATGGCGATGCCAACTGATGGGATACCTTTTTGGTACCGCATCCGTTGTCATAGCAGTTAGGGCTCCTCTTTTGCTTACCATCAGGCAGGGAGGAGCCAATGTACCGACAGAGCTACTATAAAAAAAAAAAAAAAAAAAGTTTCAATCTGTTGTCACTGCGATAAGAAAGGACTGTCGCTTCAAATTTCAGTGTCAAAATCAGAGTGGGTTGTATGGAAAAGGCACATATGATTACGTTTTTAGGGTTCCGTAGCCAAAATGGCAAAAAAACGGAACCCTTATAGATTCGTCATGTCTGTCTGTCTGTCTGTCTGTCTGTCTGTCTGTCTGTCTGTCCGCCAGTCTGTCACAGCCACTTTATTCCGAAACTATAAGTACTATACTGTTGAAACTTAGTGAGTGGATGTATTTTGTGAACCGCAACAAGGTTTTCATACGAAAATAGAAAAAAAATAAAAAAAAGTGGGGGGTCCCCATAGTCAGAACTGAAACTCGAAATATTTTTTTTCATTGAACATATACGTGTGGGGTATCTATGGATAGGTTTTTAAAAATTATATGAAGGTTTCTAATATCACTTTTTTCTAAAGTGAATACTTTGCGTGACAGACCCTTCCAAAGTGGAAAAAAGCGTGTCCCCCCCCGTCTAACTTCTAAAATAAGAGGATGATAAAACTGAAATATTTATATAATGTACATTACTATAAAAACTACCAACGAAAATTAGTTTGAACGAAATCTATTCAGTAGTTTTTTTAATACGTCAAAAATAGAATTTGTACGGAACCCTCAGTGCGGGAGTCCGACTCGCACTTGGCCAATTTTTAATCTATGTACAGTAAACTCATATTATTGGTAGGTAAATGTAATATTTAGTACTAATACCCTAGTATTATCCTTGGAGAAACCTATGTCCTTTAGTGGACGACAATACTACAGAACAATAATCATTTAACGAAATCATGCAATAGTTAATCATGATACTGGATTTAACATCACGATAAGGCGTTATTCCGATCAGAATCCCTGGGGATCGGTTTTATATATTTTCATTCATTCCGGTCTGACCCACCATGAAGAGGATCAGAAACAAAATCGCATAATGATATTATTTTATATGGGATTATTTTTTCCCGTTTAAATGTGCTAGGGGATCAGACCGGAATAACTCAAGATAAGTTATTTAAAAAAATATTCAATTGACATACATACAATACGAGTACAAAAAAAATCTTATGATGACATACAAACACATTCACACTTAAATATTATGCAGATTAGTCTGAATCCGAGATAGTGAATATAACATAATATATATTTGAATAATTAGATGTACCTTTAAGATATACTTAAATTAATTGAAGGGATAAAAATGCTTAATTACATAGAGGTTAGTTCATATTTGCAATTAAAACTCTCTTAAGAAGTACTGTTGGAAAACAAACGAAAGTAGTTTCTAGTTGGATTTAGGCTTAATCTCTAAAAAAATTACACTCAAGTGCTTCATAGTGCATATAACTTATATTAACTGCAATCAATTTTGAACCATTGATTTTGTAGTCAAAATGTATTGTGTGCTTCTTGCATTACACTTTCTTTCAATTTTATTAGTGGTGTAGCTGATCTCGTACCAATAGTAACTGTAATATAATGTTACAATTAAAAAATAAAATAAAATAAATATTTAATTTTTTTTTATGTCCCATACAGAATTTAAATGCATATAAATATCAGTGTCTGGCTGGTAAGTATGGTGATGATTTCTAAAATTTAAAATATATACCTTATTATTACGTTATAAAAAGAAGTAAGTATTTTAATCGATATAAATAAATAATAATTTCCGTTCGATGGTCTTGCTCGAGAAAGGCTATATAATGAATAAGTCCTCAAATATTCGTTGGAGTTCTTGGAAGGTATCAAAAAGAAAATATGCAAAAATTGCAAGGAAAATACAAAAACCACCGTTTTATTTTCTCATACAAACTGTTGTGTCAAACGTCAAATTGTCAAATGCTATAACACTGACAGACAGTGATACGAAATTCACCAGGTTAGTTGGTTTTAAATCAGGATAAATGAATAAAAAATGAATACATTCCTTGACTAGCAAAACCAATTGCCTAGCTCCAAACTAAGCTCGAAGCTGGTACTATGAATGCTAGGGAGAAGACTCAAGCACAGATTTCGATGTTCATCACACAAATGCATTTGTTCGTTGTGGGATTCGAACCTGCGACCCTTGGTTTTGAAGCCTGAGCTGACCACCATTGTACATTAGTACAATTTATTGACAATTTTGTAATCGAAAAATGCCGTGTTGCTTAAATACATGCAATCATTATAGGACGAGAAGTAAGCATAGTGGCGTGTTATCTCATAGATAAAAAGACGAAAAGATAACTAAATTATCCGCCCCCTTTCCTCCAAGTTGACGCATAACTTATGTTCGCGATGTCCTCTCTATACGTAGTAGTAATACCTCAATGGTCGACGCATAATTCTTGTTCGCGATGTCCTCTCTATATAGTAGTAATACCTCAATGATGATGTGAATTTGTTACATTAAGTTTTCTTTCTTTTCTAGCCGTCTACGTGAAGTCTAAAAGGGGTAACCCGCTCATAAGGATGGACAGGTTCACCTACTACCCTGCGAAGGTGAAGAAGTCAGGAATACGTTGGCGCTGCTCCTCCCATATTGGCTGCAGAGCATTCTTGAAGACTGTGGATGACATCATCACGGTTGAGAACTCTTGCCACAACCACAGTCCACCGAAGACTAAAGTTATCTATTTTTAGTTTTAAAGTGTAGAATTAATTTTTGGTGCTTTTTGTGTTGTGTAATAGACGATTTAAATGTATGGGTTTCATCACTATTGAAAGAATTCTTGACAAGCGATCTAACACTATGATCGGCCATGATACAATAATGGATTCAATGAAATGACCCAAATTCTATTTAAAAAAAATTAATATTGTTTTTTCGCATTACTTTGAAAAAAAAAATATCAGGCCATCTTAAGGAACTAAGTTTAATTCCAGGAATTCTGTTCTTATGTCATCGATGAATTTATAAATAAAAAACTGTAAAATAAATTTTGTCTTGTGATTTTATTTATTTTAACGCTACGTTGATCATTTCCTCTTTTTTTAGTCTGTAAAAAGTTTTGGCATGCTTTATTTTTCTTAGATGTTATTGAACGATCAGCCACGCGTCAAGGTAAACACATGATGTCCAATAGTATCGATAGACGATACAGAATCCGAAGTGTTGCATTTGACGTGCTGTAGTCTGTACCAATCTACATCCTTACACCATCAGAATCAGGTATTAACATTTCTTTCTTTTGCAGTCGAATACGTCTACTCTAAACGTGGTAACCCCATGCTGCTCATAGCTGGCTACACTTTCTACCGGCAGACGGTTTATAACAACTCCAAGATCCGGTGGTTATGCGCCACCCACCACTGCAAGGGTTGCACTGCAACTGTGCATACGTATGATAAGATGCTTCTATCTGTACGGAACAACCATAACCATCTGCCGAGGATGAATTGGTGTACTGGGAAACCGCAGGCGGTGAAAACTGTGCACATGTAAATATGTATTTGAAGCATTGATAATATACAAAAACCCAAGATACACAATCATAAGTGCTGAATGCACTTATTTCAAACAGTCTTGCGTCACCCGCGTCATCGCAATTTTGAACACTCCCTTGTGAAAACAATCTTAACTAATCTGCATAAGGTTTAATTTGCAAATAATAATGTTCATAGTTTGACTTTTAGTTTTTAGTGACAGTTTTGACTGTTACTTTTGTTCGAGACTGTGCATCTATGGTTTTTGTATATCAATGATTTGAAGAGTAAAAATACCCTCCGGCCGATTTTCGGCCAAACGATCAGCCAGGTACGCAGGATGTATTATAGTGCACAAGTGAGTGCGCAAGCGCAGGTGCACTTTCTGATTAGAAAGTGCAGTATCCCTCCCTCTCAATGTTCGGTGGGACAGCAATCTGACACGACCGTAGAGAGATCAGGCGCAGGGCCAGCTTACCGTGCCTTCCGAAGCGCGGAAGAGCTCTAGATGAAATTTTTCGGTCACTAATCCGATGCCTCTGCGAACATTGCTTAAATCTCCATTGAGATCTGTAGAGTATCCAATATATGAACAAGTAGTGTCTGCATTTTTTTCTGATAATCTCTGTTAAATATTATATACCCAGTTATTCCGGTGCCATCCCCTTGGGGATCACAGTATAAGTATGTATATGAAGCTTCTTATTAGCACGTTGCAATCCACTGCCTTCCAAAGCAGGTCATTTAATAATTCTTAATAATTAACATTACGCATTCCTTTAAAAAATAAGATTCAGATGATTGATGTATAGTAATTGCAATATTTTGTGCCATTTGCCTCAGTGTATTCCAATATTCGTATTTATTATACATATTATTTAGTTAAAATAAGATGTAGTCAAAAATGTACATGCTTAGATGTAACTAGAATAAGAGAAATGAAGGTAAACTACTGTACCTATTTCTCTCTTGAAATAATTCCTTGTAATTTGATCAAGCTCATTATAACTAAGTGTTCAATTAACTTGCATTTAAAATGAATAAATCTTCTACATATATATAGCCCTACTATACAGGCAACGATGTATCTGTTTTTTCATGCTACATTTTTCATGACATTTAAACTAGGCAGATATTATGATTGTACTTGATTTCATTTTTATATCGTATTATTTCTAGTTAAAGAGGCTATATTAGACTTGGTATTCATATTTTTAAACGATTTATTTTTGGAGAATTGTAATTAATTGGGTTTCGATCAACATTTTAATTAATTTTTTTTATTGACATTGATTTGTGATGTTTTTATATAACTCATATTTTTTTAAGTAAAAAAATGTATGAATAATTGTTTAAAAAATTGTATATGTACGTACATGAATGTTTGTAAAATTTTGCGTGAGAAAGAGTGTAACGATCTTACAAAAATTGATAAGTCATTCAATTTAAAATTTCATTATAAAAACTTTTCATAATTAATTTCCTCATACATCAGTATTCATCATGCTATAAAAAATTTAACATTATTCAGATTTCCTAAACATGTAGAAGGGATATATATGAAAAATATTATTTAAGTTGAAGCAATAGTTTTGAGTTTAGGTATACAATCCCAAAATGTCAATATGTACATCTTAAATCAAAAATAATATCAAAGTTTTTATAAATAAGTATTTGAATATTTAAATTTTCCAGTCACATTATAGTCAATTGTGATAATTAGAAATGTTTCCTATATAAGTGTCATATTAATTATATAAATCTTTATAAATTCTAGTCATGGTTTTAAGTAAGAAACAATAAGTAATAATTATCATTTCGGTGGCATTTATCTTAAGTTATAGATGAAATAAAATAATTAAAATGGAAATAATATTTTCTTAACCGACTTGACAAAAAAGAAGAGTTTCTCAATCCGGTTTTTTTATCGTTTTGCCGTAACCTCGAACCTCGGGTGATTCTATTTTTAAAATATTTTTAATAATATTTTGCCCTTCCTAGGTAATGGACAAGCATATCATTATTTTTGGAGTCAATTTGAAGTTTTTTTTTTTTGCTTCAAATTTTGTTTTTTTGGGGCGAGTTTTTCGTCGAGTTTGGTTTAATTATGATGTAAGTTGTACAAAAATATTATTATCTTGATTTCAAGAAATTACTATGAGTAGAAAACCCAGTTAAAACCAGCCTTCAGTATAAAGCAAGATAACATAAAACATTATTTAATTTTTCAAATTTGACAGTTTAGCTACCTATCTATTAAAAATACTTTTTTTTACTGTAGTATGTGCCTAAATAATTAATAATGTCATAACTTACAGACTTCCAGTTCATCAAATCAAAGAGAGGAAATCAACTTCTACTCATTTCCGGTTACACATATTACGAAGATTCGAAAAAATCACTGACTAAAAGGAAATTCCGATGTTCAACTCATCATAGAAAGTTTTGCAAAGCCAGAGTTCATTTGGAGCACAATAAAATTGTATCAGCTAATTTCGAGCATAATCATCCATCTATTTATATAGGGGATTAGGGTGTATCTAATCTCCTTATAATGTATTTAGATAAATATAAGGCCAAGCCTTATTTAAAATAAGATAGGTGCGGATGATTCAATGCTACGTTACAAAACAGTGCAATAAAATAATTTAAAACAAAACTTTAAATGTTTTACTTAATTGTACGGAAACTGCATTTCAAAGACTATGCTCAATACTTGCCAAATAAAAATTGTTTGTACAATTTAAAATATTGAAAAAATTGGAGATTATACAAGGGTCAGTATTGAGTTTCCTGCCGGTTCTTCTCGATACTCCTCTCCTTTCCGAAGGCGTTGTAATAAATAATTCTGAATTTAAAAATTATCGAAGATTTAAATCTTTGAAACCTACAATATATTATGTTTTTTATATTATAGGGAGGCAAACGAACAAGCGTGTCACCTGAGGGTAAGTGATCACCGCTGCCCATGAATTGACATTAACAACCGCACAAGGGTCTCAGATACGTTGCCCGCCTTAAAGACCCCATACCCTCCACATTTGAGCTCTGGCGACCTTACTCACCAGCAGAAACCTAGCACAACAGTAACGAAGTCCTTCTTCTCCTGTTAACTGAAGCATGATGGAATAAATTGTAATTACAATTAAATTCTTCTTTCACAATTACAGAATACCAATTCATCACTTCTCAAAAGGGGAAGCAGCTGCTCCTGATCAATGGGTACACTTACTACGAGGACACCAGGAGATCAGGCTACAAGAGGCACTTCAGGTGTTCCACCGGCTTCAAGAACCTGTGCAAGGCGAGAGTGCACCTGGTCGAGAACAAGATTGTGGTCGCGAATTACAACCACAACCATCCACCGCCTAACTCACATTCGTACACGTTTGCTATTGAAGGAGGAGTGATGGTGGAACAATAATAGGCAGTAAATAAATATTATACGTAATCAATGATTAGAGTAATAGAAAAAATAATAAATTCAATAATAGTAAATACATATAAAATACTGCATTTTATTATTTAAATTAAAATTAACTTCAAAGTCAAACTCAATCTCAAAATATTCTTTATTGAAATTGACTTCATAGATGCATTTATTTATCGCCCAAAACTACAAAATAATGACTCGACCACCGCCCAAATATTTAGTGAGGAGTCTTTTTTAAATTATTTTGTATTTTGTTTTGTTCAAAATCACAAAATATTACGTCCTTAATTTCATTTACATATTATATTTGCTTTTAATTTAGGAAAACGTTTTTTAATAAAAAAACATTTCATTCACCTTATATAGTCTAACTAAAAGTTATATTTTTTCTAAAGCTTAACACCTCTTTCGCAGACTTTCAATTCGTACTATCGAACAAAGGGAAGCAGCTCCTCCTCATCTCAGGCTACACCTACTACGAGGACAACTGGAGGAACCACCACATCAGGAACACATACAAGCGCAGGTTCCGATGCTCCACCCACCAAGGGAGGAAGCTCTGCAAAGCATCTGTCCACCTCGTCGAAGACAAGATAGTCAGCGCCAACTTGCACCACAACCATCCACCTTCTTACTCCTACCTTGATTTGCAATTGTAGGTAAAATATATGTGAAGGTAAAGGCTTTATCGCAGTCCAGAGCTGGACATAGGCATAGACATATTCTCCTAGGGCTTTCCACTCAGCCTGATCCTCGCAGACTCGAATCCAGTTCTACTTCATCAGAAAAACATGCAAGCGACGGTTCCGATGCTCCACCCACCAAGGGAGGAAGCTCTGCAAAGCATCGGTTCACCTCGTCGAAGACAAGATAGTCAGCGCCAACTTTCACCACAACCATCCACCTACTTATTCGTACCTTGATTTGCAATTGTAGGTTTGAAAGGTAGAGCTTAGTTGAACTTCCACTCGAATGAGCCGCTCGTCTGGGGAAGTACCTCGACCTTACAGAAGACCACAGTGTAGTAGCACGTCGTTACTGTTGTGGTATGTTTTTGCTGGTGTGTAAGGTTGCCAGAGCTCAATTGGGGACGGTCCAGGGTCAGCCCGATCCTCGGCGACTCGCATCCTGCTCCCACCAGCCATCCTAAGGGCGTACTGCACTTCGCTTTTTGGGACACTTGCTGAAATTGTCCAGCATTGGACTGCGATAGGCTAAATGAATTAAATATATTTTGTGTTCATTGTAATGTTCCAAAATCTTAACATTGCATTGATCCTGACCAAATACACCTAGTTGTTATTTATATGATATTTATTGTAATTTGTAAAATATTGTAAAATATGTCTGTAAAATAAAATATGTTGATATTATGTTAAATAATTGAATAATTAAACAAGGTTACAAACAATATTTAGAAAACGGACTTATTTTTTCCACCTCAGCCCGAACTATAAGATTGTCTTCCTTAGTTCATGGTTAATTCCTATTTCTTATGGCTGATAATTTAATTATTTCAAGAACAGACGTGAAACCGAAAAGGCTTAATTTGTTGTACCACATTATGACTATGATCACAACACCCCATCTGCGGAAAGTCTACTACGTCGAGCAACAAAGTCACATTTTTTATATTCTATAGTTTTTGAAGCAATTAAAATAAATAAATAAATAAATATTTCACAACATCACATACATTGATCTGACCCTGTGATAAGTAGCTTAAGCACTTGTGTTACAGAAATCAGAATCAACAGTGGTATTACAAATATACTTAAATAGATACATATAACACCCAGACCAGGACAAACAGACATGTTCATGCACACAAATGTTTGTCCTGTGCGGGGATCGAACCCGCGACCTCTTGCGTAATAGGCAACATCTTGACCATTACACCAAGCGCGTCGTCAATTATTCACATTTTAATAAGTTTTTTTTGGTAAACACAAACATATGGCCATGGTTTACAAACTGTCTTTCTCATTGCAGATTCGGTCCAATTCATAACCTCCAAACGAGGGACGGCACTGCTTGCCTTCCAAGGCTACACCTACCATCTGAAGCTGCTGAACGACGTGAAAAAGGTATGGAGGTGTTCCCAGCACTGCTCCCTCCAGTGCCGGGCTACCCTCACGACAGTGCTGGATAAAGTCTGCAAGATGAACCATGGACATAACCATCCGCCGAACTTCGTTCAACGCTAAAAGCGAAGAACCGACTGCACCGATACCATTAAATTCATAAGTGTTATGATATGTACATATGATGAAGAGTGGAAGAGCTTAGTGGATCTTCCTCTCGAATTAGGCGCTCGTCTGGGGAAGTACCCCCACCTGACTGAAGGACACACAAGTAGCACGACATAACTTCATAACTATGTTACTGCTAACAGATAAGGTCTCCAGAGCTAAGTTGGGAATATTTAGGGTTTGAAAGACAGGCAACGCATCTGCAAGATTTATGGGATTTTTGAGGAGAGGGGAAATCAATGCGATTCGTGTTGCTAAGTGTAATAATTATAATTTAATGTAAAATAATAACTGACTCGTACATGTAATCTAATTTATTTCTAACACACTATGACTTTTGTACCAGTATCACTGTGTTGAATAATAATAATATGCCTAACCAATGTACCCATACTAACTGTATATGTTATAAACTAAGTACACCATTCAAAATGTTGTTAGTAAATTAAGTAAACAATTAACCCATAATATTAAGAAGGTAACAAAATAACTACTTTTTAAATGTTTTACTGTGTTATGTTTGTTTTGTATTTTTAATAAATTGTCTACTTTAAATTTGGTATCTATTCCTTCATCAAATGTATCGATGTGAATAAGATGGTGTTTTAACCCTTCATTGTCTATTATATATATATATAGTTGTCATAGATTTACCAATGCACTTAGTAGCAGTACCCCATCACAGGAATATTAAAAACTTCTTATCTAACGTGAATGAATAGAAAGGTCCTTTTTGAACCTCATATAGTTTAAAAATCCAACTGTTTTTAATTATAGTAAATTGTAGATTGCATGGCTAGTGAAAATCTATGACACGATTGCTATCAGAGAAACCCTTCGTTTGGCCTACCTATCACTACACTTCAATTAGAACCTTATCTTAACGCACCAAAGTTGTATTTCCAGGAGCATTATTCGCCACGACCTGCAGAGGGGCCACTATCATCATCATGTCGGGGTACGAGTTCGCCAGGCATCGAACCCAGGGCGCCAAGACCCGCTGGTACTGCCGCACCCACTACAACAAAGGCTGTTCCGCCGTCATCTTCACCTTTGACAACGAAATCATCAAAGTAAACAATGATCACACTCATCTGCCCTCTAGGAGTTCCAGATTGCAGTCTTTCTTGCATTGCTTTACTAGGCCTTATGCAAGACCTAGCCTATTTTAGACTTCGGGTTGCATTTAACACTTACACTTATGAGTATTTTCGGGGCTAATCGCGTTATACCCCGTGGACCGCTTTTGACAATAGCTGCTGCGACACATGGAAACGTCCAGCAGTAAGTCAAAGTTTTACTACCGCACCACTTTGGCTTTGGCCAAAGTGATTTATTTTGCAATTTGATTACCATAGAAGTTCTTTTATACATATATTTTTATCATATGTTTTTTTAACTACTAGCACTCTACTAGTCATAGACATGTACTTACAACTTAAATAAATGTCGCTTTTAGACCCGAAAATAAAGATAAGTATTTAAGGATTTTTGTTTTTCTCCCAGAAGAATGCATTTACGCGCCTTGGCATATTACATACGTCATACAGGCTAGCAAAGCCTGCAGTATGTAAGACTTTAACATATTTTTAATTTTAAACAAGGAAATAGTCATCTGGCATCAGGCAGGATTCGAACCCACACCTCTTGCAAATTATGTCTTACAGATAAAGGTAAATTAAGCATGTAAAATGCTTAAAAATAAATATACAAAAACTTAAAAGCATTGTCCCACTTACCACTAAACCCTACGGTTCCCTACTACGGTTTCCAGGAGTTTATGAAACTACGTTGAATTTTACTATCATAAAATTGGGAAATGCTATTTCATGTTTTCTTTATGAATTTCCTCTTCATTGTCATAGCAATGTAAGCCAATTTTTTTTGTTTAAATGTTTTTTTGTTCAAGCTTTTATGAAATGACTTAATTCTCCTTTTATTTTCTTATAAAATACTCTTATTATTTATGACACAAATTATTATTTTCTTGGTCTTCCCTAGTAGGTAGCAAAGTTGTTTAAGTAACTTGCTCATAATTATTAATGACTATGTGATAAATACTCCTAGTAGGTTTTAAAATAGAATTATATCTTTCATTTGTAAGTCAATTAAATCTTTTAGTCATACATATTATTATTATGTTTGCATGGTAGTAGTTACGCTTACTATCAAGAAAATCATCTACATATTCGTCTTCTTATGGAATTAAATAAAGAAAAAGAAGACGTGTTGAACTAAGATTGTGAAAAATATATACATTCTCGTTGCTGCCTCCATGGTATAGTGGTTAGAGCGCTGTGCTCAAAAACTACGAACTCGGAGGTCGTGGGTTCGAATCCCGCGGGGAACACTTTCACTTTGTGTTGATTTTCCCAGTTTGGTTAGGACATTGCAGGCTTGAATCACCTGATTGTCCGATAAGAATGATGATTCCGTGCTTCGGAAGGCACGTTAAGCCGTTGGTCCCGACTATGATCCAACTGGTCTGGTTTCCCTTGTGGTTACGGAGGTCAGACGACAGTCGCTCCATTGTAATAACCAGGCATGTCAATTCAGGACCATAGTCGCAGCGTACCCTGGGCTCCAAGGCAATGCCCGAGGATGCAACCGGGAGAGGCGCTAGGATGATGATGATATACATTCTCGTTGAATACTTACTTAAATGTATAGACAAGCGGATTTTAAAGGCGAAAAATGTAATGTATATTTGTAAGACTGTATATAACTTATAATTGTTATTTGTAAGCCTGCTTATTATGATTGTGCTTAAATTGAAGATAACTGTGTTATAGCAAACACATTGTTGCATTGATTTTTGTAAGATCGTTAAAGTAAGAAAATTAAACTTATTTATTTATCTTTGTCTTTTTTATACCAGTCAGAGTTTTCCTACATAAAAGATTTTATTAAAGTCTGTAGATGCTAGTACTATTTCTTTAACTCTTTGCATGTTTTGATTTATGGAAACACACTTAATTGTCCTACAAAGGGATAGTAACTGGGTAATATTTTAGTTTAGTGAGGAAGCCTAACGTTTAACAAAATTTGGAGATTTACATTTAATAAAAATAACTTGGTTGTATGATAGGATATTAAGTGATTCTAAACTCAAAGTTAATTATCTAAAGTTGCATTAAAATCCTATAACTAATAATATCTTAATCTTCCAGGTCTCCGCTCGTTTTCATTCAACCGACATATGCTAGGAAGTCTTCCCTTCATCAACCCGTCTTCCCGCCTCATCTTCATCGATGGCTACCAGTTCTCCAGGCATCGGATGACAGGATTCAACAGAATGCGATGGCATTGCTCCAAGCAGAAGAAGAAGTGTCGAGCCGCTCTCTTCACTTATAACAACCAGATCATCAGCTACAAGGATTGTCATAACCACCCGCCTTGTACCAACCAGTCTAATATAATATACCCTAATTAATGAAGAACATTTTATTACTTGTGTAGCAAGTATATCCCATGAAATAACTCGGGTCGGTCAATTCAGGACCATAATCGTAGCGTACCTTAGGCTCTTAAGGCAATAGCCGAGAATGGTACCGGGAGAGGTGCTAGAAAGATGATGAAGTGTATCCTATATTATAATGTTTATTTATTTATTTATAAAACTTTATTGACCACACAAAAAGAAGGTACAAAAGGCGGACTTAACGCTAAAAGCGTTCTCTGCCAGTCAACCTTCCCTCAAATCAATACATGAATAGCTTTATGTGGACTATTTCCATTGAAATCTACTGCGATTTATTTATATTTAGTAATTTATGCTAAATGAGTTAACCCTTTTCTTAGGTCTTACACTGTATATGCTCGCTTTTTGATTGGTGAGTATAGGTATTGTAGCTAAAATTCCGTATTTTGGGTTTTCTCACTGAAATAGGAATGAAACACTAAGCACAGAAACTCACTAGGTCGAAAAAGCGAGACCAAAGCTTGTCGGCAATGCATTTTCTATGCGACCTAACTCCGGCATGGTGTGTCATCCTCCATTTAAAATACATTGCAGGCCTAGTCACGCTGAACTTCGGTTGCGTTTCTTCGGCTAGGGTTTTTTGGTTTACACTAGTTGCGTTGCAACAAAACTAATTTAAAAAAAGAGTACTGACACCTCCTCCATGTTCCAGGCTGCATAATACCACAATACTTTGACCAAAGACCAGAACAGTACGGCGTCACGTCTCCAAGAAAGGTCATACTACTGAACGGGTACAAATTCATCAGGCACCGAGTCACAGGGAAGAAGATCCGATGGCAGTGCAGCAGGCAGTATTACAAGTGCAGGGCAGCGTTGCATACGTATGAAGACCAGATCATAAGATACAAGGAGATACATAACCACCCACCGACTGAAGGAGCCTTCGCTAGGAGGGGTGAAAAGTGGGCCCCTTACAATTGATCATATACTCTAAAGTCTGAGGTGATTTTAAATAGTAGTACGTGTGCTACAGAAAAAAGGAAAGTTACACATACTACAAAGGTCTCCTCCTTTGTACTAGATAATGATGTGTCAACTTACCAAGGATACCGAATGTCATATAGCATTTATGTAAAATTGTGGGTGTAATCTCTGGACCAAAAAGTCCATTTGTATACGTAAATTAAAAATATCCAATAACAAAAACTAAATTATTCTTTATCGATTAGGATTGTGCCATATAAAAAAATATGTTTGTATACTAAAAAACAAACATTAGATATGGTTATTTCAGGGTTCTAGAATGTTCACAAATATATTAAGAATTTAGATAAATGTACCTAGTATAAATTTACCCTTATTAATTTACCTTTGAACATAGTAATCGTAACAAATAATAATTAAAGATGATGCGGGCAAGATCTCTCGTTTATTGAAAAAACTGTATTCGAAATGTTTTACCAACTGGAATAACCTATAAAAACAATTTCAGCACAAGTTTAAAATCTGAAAATACAGTTGATAGAAACTTAATAGGTATGGATTAAAATATGTGGCATTTTAAAAAAAACGTGACTTAATTTCGATTTCATAGATTAGTATTTGTTGTAAAATAATAAATTAATAGTGCTCAAGTGAACAACAGAAATACAAAGTTATCATGAAAATCATCCAAAGAGTAAAGTCGTGTTTTAAAGTTAAAGAATTGTTCTTTCTTATTACATTCATGCTATAGCGAATTTTGGTGAATTTTTGTTGTTGCACATAAATAACTAAGTCTCAGTTTTAGTCAATTTGATTTATTTTAATTCATGTCTAATGTGTATTTAACATTTGCACTGCCATAAAAAGTGATGAATATACGTACCTACTGTAATTTAAAAATATGTATTTTTCCCTGACAATATTTTGTTCAATTAGTATGATTATGGTCATTAATATGGTTTGACGTAGGTACAAATGTTATGATATTCGTTTGAAATATAGAAAAACAATCATGCCAATTTATGCAACAGTCATCATGGCGAATATCTTCTAATATATTTTTGGTTTTAAAAATCATTATCTATTGTTACAAATAAAACAAAAGTAAAGGGATCCTCTTTTATTCCTAAGTGATTACTGAAAATATTTATTTTAAATCTACGTATAAGCATTTTTTGCCCTACCAGATGGCCGACCGGTAATGTAAAATGGCAGGTAAGATCTTGAGGCCTTACCATCAAGTCATAAAGCGATCTTTAAACGAGTGAGTAAGAGGGATGCCGCTTTACATGATGTAAGGCGGCATCTCTCATACTCACTAGTTTTTAGATCGCTATAGAACTTGATGGTTAGGCCTCTGGTCGAGAATAGCAAAGATCGTGCTGGCGTTTCTTGGAGGCGGCCTATACCCTGCTGTGGAATCACTTATTAGGCTGATAATAATGATGATGATACTTGTATTGTTTCAGAACTCTTATTACCGGACGTATCAATCTATTCTGATGGACAATTTCTTCATATGGGTGGGCATTCTTTCTCATTCCATCGTACCACGGGATTCAAGACAAGATGGCGGTGCAGGAAAGAGAAGACCAAGAAATGCCCAGCAGCAGTCTTCACTGTTGAGGATAAAATTATTAAATATAAGAACAATCACAATCACCCACCTGTATACGACGAAAAAGATCCAAATGTGGTGGATAAAACGTGATTTCTATTGTTGTTCTTCTAGTTTAAATAAAGAGAGATGTTATACTTTCCTTGATTTTTAAGTCCCTAAATGATCATGAAAGGTTTTAAGCCATCTTGCAGAGACAGCCAATTTTATTCCAGTTGATCCATTATGCTAGGTCCGTTATCACAAATACTCGCTCCTATCTATTCATTGGAAAGTTTCGTGTCCCAGCACTAGAGACGTTAATGGGCTGATAATGAAATAACGTGAAGATCAGCCGCTGGCTGCTCCTTCTACACTGTAGATATCGGTACTGTACTGTACCATACTGACTACCCCATCACTCTCCGTTGATAATTTAAAAACCGATTAAGGGACACTCCTGCTGGGATGTTTGCAAAAAGTTCTTTTTGACATCTTAGTCAAGAAAAACTCAACCAAACCTATTTGTTGCAGATGCCTTATACCTTCCATTCTTCGACCCTGTGGCAAAAGTGATAAGCCTTAACGGACACACGTTTTCCCGCCATAGAGTTGCCGCTGGTAAAATTCGCTGGAGATGCAGCAAGAACAAGAAGAACAGATGCCCCGCCTGCCTTTACACCATCGGCGATAAAATAGTTGTTCACAAATTCGAACACACACATCCGCCTTGTCCAAATATTTAGCAATAGAATACCAAATGATTGTAAAGAAAACCAAATAATATGACAAGAATATGAGATCATGAATGAATAAATTAATGGATTGTTTTAAGAGTTTTCTTATTTGTATAAGTGCTTTATTAATTAGAAGGACTTCTGGTCCACCTGGTGGTGGTTGCTGAGTTTAACAATTTCTCAAAGGCCGATTATTGTATGGTTGACCAAAAATTTATCATCTCAAGGTCCTCCGTTCTTTAGAATATAGGTACAGTCGTTTATACCTGGGCCTTCATGACGGTTAAAGGCCCGATCTCCATTTATTGAGAAGGACCGTGTCCCTACTATTGTGTAAAGATTTGGTCAATACGAAGGTTTTTTAATCTGCAGCTACAGCAACAATGTGTATTTTCGTCCACAGTTCCAATTTTTTGTTGGACATCTCGTGGGAAGATAGCAATGATATTCGCTGGCTACAAGTTCTCTGTCCAACGGAGTGCTGGTGGTAAAACCAGGTGGTACTGCGCGACGCATCATAGTAAAAAGTGCTTGGCTTACATCTACACTCTGGAAAACCGTCACGGAGAAGTTCTGAGAGTACATAATGTGCATAATCACCCAGTTGTCACGATCAGGCAGTGTGAAGATATCCTGACCTTAAATTAAACAACTAAAACAGAAAATAATCGTGGTTTCATTACATAAAAAATAAATAAGTTCATTGGACTAACACACCAATTGCCCAGGCCCAAACTAAGCTCGAAGCTTATACTGTGGATGCTAGGGAACGGAAAGACATACTGAACTACATTTGTTAACACCATGACTGGAGTACAAAATAATGCCGATGTTCAACACAAACATTTGCCCCTAGTGGGAACCCATGACCCTCGGTTTTGTAGCCAGGGAATCTGACCACTTGACCAACGTTCCCGGCCATTTAATAAAACTTAATTTTAACTACACAGTTTTTCACCAGTCTCCATCCCGGAATGATACTAACCAATCCAAACTAACATTTCAGAAGTAAAATTCGACTTAATTGATTCTTCGAGAGGAGGAGTTCTATTGATGATCAACCAATACACTTTCTCCAAATCGACGAGGACCAGCAAGATATGGACGTGCTCCAAACGTGTTAAGAACCTTTGCGAAGCCAAGGTTAAGTTCGACAAGAACTTGGTCATTCCTTACTGCCTCGAACATAACCATGAACCACCAAGTTACCATGTTACCAAGGATGGGAAATATGTCAAGGTGTAACGTAAAATTAATAAAAGTGAGGTTCTGGGTGGCAAGGCTTGCTGATGCCCGTAGCCATCCACCAATGTAAAGGAAGGTTCCACGAGGTTTAGTGAGTAAACCCTTGGGAGACAGGTCAAGAAGCAGAGCTATCTTAAAGCACCCGGAGTCTTACACACGACCTGTTCACTCCCGGACTAAGCAGGGTGCTTAATGTTACGGCCTCATTAAAAAACAAATTCTAAATCGAAAGAGATAAATTCTGTTTTTAAACACTGTATAGTTAATGAAGAATAAAGTATAGTTGTAATAAAATCCGTTTCATTTATTAAATGCATACTAAATGTTGATACGAGTATAACTTAAAAACTACACAATTTGGAGTCTAAAAAATTGATCCTTTTTTAAGAAGTTCTGAGAGTTCATAGTGTGCATAATCACCCAGTCGCCACGATCGAGCAGTGTGAAGAGATCCTGAGATTAAATTAAACAACGAAAAAGAAAAAAAACGTGTTTTCATTAAATAAAAATAAATAAGTTCTTTGGACTGACACCAATTGCCTAGCCCCAAGCCAATCATATTTATTGTTTGTCAAACGCATGAAAAGTGTGCGTTTTGCGGCATGATTTGTTTGCGTTTCGTTTTGTGCGTTTCAAATTTGTGCGTTTCGAGGAATTCCTCCAAACTAAGCTGCTAGGGAACGGAAAGACATACTGAAATACTTTATAAACACCCACTCGAGTACAAATACCGATGTTCATCACACAAACATTTTCCCCTAGCGGGTTTCGAACCCGTGGCTCTCGGTTTTGTAGCCAATTAATAAAAATATGTTTTAACTACACAGCTTTTCAACAGTTCACATCCCGTAATGATACTAACCAATTCAATTTAACATTTCAGGCGTAAAATTCGACTTCATTGATTCTCCGAGAGGAGGAGTTCTTTTGATGATCAACCAATATACTTTCTTTAAATCGACGAGGACCAGCAAGACATGGACGTGCTCCAAACGTGCTACGACCCTTTGCGAGGCCAAGGTTAAGTTCGACAAAAACATTGTCACCCCATACTGCCTCAAACATAACCATGAACCACCAAGTTACCATGTTACCAAGGATGGGAAATATATCAAGGTGTAACGTAAATTTAACATAAGTGAGGTACTGCAGGTTGGCAAGGCTTGCAAATGCCCGAGGCCATCCACCATTGCAACGGAAGGTACAACGGGGTTTAGTGGGTAAACCCTTGGGAGACAGGCCATGAAGTCGAATTTATTTATTTATTTATTTGCTTGCCACATGGTGTAAAAAGGTCTTATAATATAGTCCAGTACATTATACGCCCATGACTCGATTACATATGCCGATGTTCATCACACAAACATTTTCGCCTAGCGATAGCGATGTTTTAACTAATAGTCCAGTAATTTTAGCAATTTTGATCCACGATCTGCGGAATAATTCCTAGTGAGCTGAATTTTTGTATACACTTTTGTGTGTTTTTTGTTAGTATGATGATCTACATATAGAAATATAAAGGACTTATAATACTAGTACAGTCAGGAAAACAGGAGTATCAACTATAAAAAACTAAGTGGCAATTTTTTTTGTCACTTTATAACTCAAGAACGGGCTCACCAATCCAAACCAAATTTTCAGGGTTTGTCTGTACAATATCTCTGTATAGTCTGTACTATTTAGTAGATGTTTTATGTGAAGTTTGAACAAAATCGGTCATTCACTTTATACGTAGCGAAGCACGTACCGGGCCGCTAGTAATGATATAGGTATGCTATGTCCAGTGACGTTTGGACCTCTATAACTTTTTTAGCCGGCACGATATCAATGTCGATTTTGCACATCTTCATCACAATATCATAATAAAGGCGTGTACAAAAATTCAACCCACTAGGATTTTTTTTGCAGATAGTGGATCAAAATTGCTAAAATTCACATTGCATATCTATATCATTACTAGCGGCCCGGTACGTGCTTGGCTACGTATAAAGTGAAGCGACCGATTTTGTACAAACTTCACATAAAACATATACTAAATAGTCAGTACAAACTCTGAAAATTTGGTTTGGATCGATGAGCCCGTTCTTGAGTTATAAAGTTACAAAAAAAATTGCCACTTAGTTTTTTATAGTTGATATTCCTGTTTTCCTGACTGTACTAGTATTATAAGTCCTTTATATTTCTATATGTAGATCATCATACTAACAAAAAACACACAAACAAAAAAGGGAAAAAAACAAGCAATAGGGTTTATGCCTTGGTATGCGGCGTACGGTATACAATACCATATGTGAGTGCGTTCTAGTCTCTATTTCAAAAACGGTTAATTGTAAACGGTTAATGTGTATTTTTTGTAGACAATTTTACGACAATCAACTTTTACGAAACCATTATTGACCTCTGAGCAATAGCTCGCGAGATATTTGCGAAAAACTGAATTTCGTGACGTTTAGACCCCTATAACTTTTTTAGCCGGCACGATCTCAATGTCGATTTTTCACATCATCATTACAATATCATAATAAAGGTGTATACAAAAATTCAGCTCACTAGGAATTATTCCGCAGATAAAATCAAAAATTCCTGGACTATAATCAGCTTTTCAACAGTTCACATCTCGGAATGATACTAACCAATTCAAATTAACATTTCAGGCGTAAAATTCGACTTCATTGATTCTCATTTCTCAAAACGAGAATCAATGAAGTAACCTTTCCAGTAACGAAGCTGTTTTGAATCATTCTCAAAACAGCTTCGTTACTAGAAAGGGTGCGGGCTAGCTCCAACAGCATCCTGAAAACTATAGCTGGCAGATTTGACTCTCCCATTAATTAGGCATTTTGTAAATGTTTTAAGGCGACCAGTGCCGTTTGATGAGTGAGGGATGTCTCCCTAGCATGTTATTTTTATTTTATTTTCATTTGATTTGACATTGTTTTGTAAAATCTATGTTTATTATTATTATACTTAATTTTTTTTCTTAACCTACATATAAGCCTTACTAACACAAATGGATCATTGATGTCTTATTGAATAAATAAATTATTATTATTCTTATTAATAATACGGCCTCATTTAAATAAAATGTCTTATTCGAAAGAAATAAGTTCTGTTTTTGAACATAAAGAATAGTTGTAACAAAATCTGTTTCATTAAATGCAAACTAATACGAGTGTACGAGTATAACTTAATAACTAAACTATTTGAACTCTTAAAGATCAAATAGTTTAGTTTTTAAGTTATGAATGTTTTGTCACCATTGCGTACCGTTGTTTTTACTGTAAGAGTAAGAGTTATCATTTTGAATCATTTAAATAAGTAGTACTTATACAAAGTTGAATTAATTACTATTATTTAACTCAAATGTAATCAGAAGTAATTTGTTTTGTCTCTTCTAGATTCACCATTAAAAATACGAGTAATCGATTCCCTAAGAGGTGGTGTTCTGCTCAATATTAACAACTATACTTTCTCAAGATGGACTCAGACTGTTTGGACTTGTTCCCAGAAAATTAGATCTAAGTGCAAAGCCAGGATCAAGTATATCGAGGACATGGTGATTCCAATCAACCTTGAGCACAACCATGAGCCCCCCCTTGTTAAGATGCAAAGTATTAAGTATTAAATAAATAAATTTATATTTCACAACATCACATACCTGCATTGTTCTGACTCCGTGTTAAGTAGCTTAAGCACTTGTGTTACATACATCAGAATCAAGAGTGGTATTACAAATATACTTAAATATATGCATATTACACCCAGACAAGGACAAAAAGAAAAATATTAAAACAAATAAAAAAATATGGCATTTTTATTTCTTCAGCATTTTTCCATTCCCTATCATCCATAGTATATCGCCAAGATTAGTTTGAAGCTAGGCACTTTGTGTGTTACTAGACTACTAAAAAATTACTCAAATGAACATATTTTGTCATGGCAGTTAGGGCTCCTCTTTTGCTTACCATCAGACACAGAGGAGCAGTGTTATCGTGCTAATGTACCGTGCAAATATATTTACATATATGTAATTATTTGTATATGTTACGGGCCATGTGATAAGCCCGGGCCGTATTAATAATTCCCTACTAAATTGGACAATGTGATAAAAATAGCGTGATTAATCACTTTTCCCGGCCGTTATGATTAATTCCCAACCCAATTGGGCAAAGTGATAAAAAAGGTTAATTGAAGTGTTTTTGCTAATTAAATCGAGTTAAAGTTATAGTGGAGAAACACTGATATTTTTTGTTGCGTATAATATTTATTTATGCTATAATTTTAGTATGTAATTTTACAGGGTATAATTAGTTATTTTCTTCCAGGTCCCGTATTTGTACCGTCCGGCCGAGGTGGGACTGTTATTCTTCTAAACGGCTTTAGATTCACAAAACACTGTGTAAGTGGGACCAAAGTACGCTGGAGATGTCATATGTACCCCTTCGGTTGTAAAGCAGCTATATACACCACTGTAGACAAAGAAATACTCAAATGTGAAAATGTACATACGCACTCCAGTCGAGAAGTGGTATCTTATATGTAGTTACTCAAAAATTTAAAGGACATGTCCATAAATGTATGGACCAAAAACCCAGAATCGACAGGAATGAAATGTATACCAGTCGATTGACATTGAATTATAATATAATGTTACTAAGAGGGCAAGCCTGAAATCGTTATAGTATAGGAGCTAGGAGCAAAATAAAATGAGTAAAAAAATTCGTTCAAAACAATTATAAAATAAGTTTACGTCATGTTGTGGCTTAATATGACGTTGTTTTAGTGTTGTATAACTTGTGATAATTATCATCAACACATTTCACAAGCAACAGCAACATAATAACTACATCATATTAAATCACAACATAACAAACAATGTGTTTTTTGAATATTTTTTGGTTCATAGATACTACAATCGTTACAGTACTGTGTGTATTATTGGTAATTCTGTGGCTAAAGATTGCAAATATAAAAATAAAATTGGTATAGTATAGGAGCTAAGAGCCATGTTGTGGGTGAGAATATCGTTTTCAGTCATTTATTTTCATAATGTAAGTCTAATTGTGATAAGTTCTAATGATATTTCCTATAACAACAACGACATTCCAATCCTTGTGGATTACATGAATGTACAAGCAAAAGAAATACTGTAACTTATATACTTATTTATATTCGCTCATAGATACTACAATTAACGTATTGTGTGTTATTGATAATAATGTTGCTTTGGTAAAAAAAAACAACAATTATTATCATAAAAACTTTAGTGCCCAAAGCTCAAAGAAAATATGTATAGTTTGGAACTATACACAAACTAAAAACATGTCGCGGTTTTGTTGTAATTGTAACAGAAATCGCTTTTATTTATTGATTATTTTCTATGTCCATGTGTTGATGATAATTATCACAAGTTATACAACTTTAAAACAATGTCATATTAAGCCTCAACATGACGTAAACTTATTTTATTACAGTTTTGAACGAATTTTTTACCTATTTTATTTTGCTCCGAGCTCCTATACTATAACGATTTCAGGCTTGCCCCCTTGGCAACATTACATTATATTTAAATGTCAATCCACTGGTATACATTTCATTCCTGTCGAATCTGGGTAATTTTTTGGACATCACCTTAAATGTCGCCGAATTTCGAACCCGCTTTAAATTGGCACTAAGGCTCGTATTAATAAATCGCACTCAACTCTGATCTAGATCTTAAGCGCGAATTTGAGATGCTGTTTTGTATGAGAATGACATACTCAAGATCGAGCTCAGAGTTGAGTGTGATTTATTAATACGAGCCTAAATATGAAGCAACGGTCGCTCCTTATTACATTGACTGCATGTTGAAACTTATGTTAAACAAATTAACCACATAGGTATACCTTAAATAGTTTTAAATTTTACTTTATTTTTTACATAACTTTTCAGTAAAGTCTCATAATAACTCTTACATATAAGTTGTTTGATATGCCTTCGCCAAAATAGTGGGTGGAGCTTTGAAAATGGCACACAAAATTTAAAACGAAGTAGCTTTTTATTACAATCACATCATGTTAAATGTGTTAGACGTACTTCAAGTCAAACAAAATTAGTGTACAAGTTTGTGTTTGTGAATTTATGGTTTTTTTAATTTAAATATTTCTTTAACAAACTTATTCAGTATTCGTAGGATTGAGCAAGAATTATAAAACTATCAAAATAAAAAATACAATATAGGTACTGCAATATTGCACATGATCAGTAAAAATGTGTAATCTACTTATTATGTAGACATCTGATTATTGATAACATCAAATACTATTACTTTCATGTGAATATAAGTTATTTTCTAAAGGCGAATGGATATAGTCATAAGATTTTGTGTAGTCTTAACATTTAATATTATTATAATGAAA
The DNA here is from genome assembly GCA_958496325.1 of Nomophila noctuella. NCBI lineage: Eukaryota > Metazoa > Arthropoda > Insecta > Lepidoptera > Crambidae > Nomophila > Nomophila noctuella. Next base: position 13,210,941 of record OY292491.1, read on the forward strand.
ATATTGGAAGAATAATCGTTTTTTTTTCAATAAATTTCTTTATTAATTTTCCTATAACGTAATACAAATACCCTCGAGCCTTTTATTGTCCTACTGCAGGGCGAATGTTCCTATAAGTAGTACCTACGCAATATTATCATCATCCTAGCACCTCTCCCGGTTGCATCCTCGGCCATTGCCTTGGAGCCCAGGGCACGCTGCGAATATGATCCTGAATTGACATGCCTGGTTATTACAATGGAGCGACTGTCGTCTGACCTCCGTAACCACGAGGGAAACCAGACCAGTTGGATCATAGTCGGGACCAACGGCTTAACGTGCCTTCCGAAGCACGGAATCATCATTCTTATCGGACAATTAGGTGATTCAAGCCTGCAATGTCCTAACCAAACTGGGAAAACCAACACAAAGTGAAAGTGTTCCCCGCGGGATTCGAACCCACGACCTCCGAGTTCATAGTTTTTGAGCACAGCGCTCTAACCACTACACCACGGAGGCAGTTAAATTTTTTTACGCAATATTTATGTGCAGTAAAATGCCATCTATCCGAATAACTTGGGACCGGGCATTGATATACAAAAACCATAGATGCACCAGTCTTGAACAAAATTAACAGTCAATACTGACACCAAAAAGTCAAACTATGAACACTAATGTTTGCAAATTAAACTTATGCAGATTAGTTAGGATTGTTTTCACAAGGGAGTGTTCAAAATGGCGATGACGCAAGACTGTTTGAAATAAGTGCATTCTGCGCTTATTTTTTGGGCACGTTTTTGAGACGTTGATTGTGTATTACGGGTTTTTGTATATCAATGGGACCGGGGTAAATTCTGATACAAAATCGAAAATTCATTTAATCTTCTTTTGGGGAGGGTATCATCAATCAGCAACAGCCTATCGCAGTCCACTGCTGGACATAGGCCTCTCCTAGGGCTCTCCACTCAGCCCGATCCTCGGCGACTCGGAGAGGGAATGGGGTCTTAAAGCGGGCAACGCATAATATGTGCCTTGTGCGGTTGTTGATATTAACTTAACTTTTATGGCTCAACGACCCAAAGTGTGTCCTGGCCTCCGAAACGAGAGACTTCCATCGGTTGTTGATATTAATATAGTTTTTTATCTGGATATAATTTTATTTTATAAATACTAAAATAATTACTTATTTATCTTCCAGGTGCCGTATTTGTTCCGTCCGGCCGAGGTGGGACAGTACTTCTACTAAACGGCTTTAGATTCATAAAACACCGTGTCGGTGGGCACAAAGTACGCTGGAGGTGCCATATGTACCCTTCCGGTTGCAAAGCAACTATATTCACCACTGTAGACCAAGAAATACTTAAATGTGAAAATGTACATACGCACTCCAATAAAGAATTGAGAACTGGGATCTCATAGGTAGTAACTCAAAGATTAAAAATTTAAAAGATATCGCCGAACTTCCACCCTCTATATATTGGCACTAAAATATGAAACGACTGTCACTTCTTGTCCCAGTGACTCCACGTTGAATATCTAAATGTACATTTGAGAAATTTTATTTTTACTTTATTGTTTTACATAAATGTTCAGTATTTTTGGGAATGAGTAAGAAAAAAAAATAGACTTCAAGTATTATAAAACTGTAAAAATTTGAAAATACAACATACTGTAATACTGTACATGATCATTAAAAATGAAGTAGATACGAGTTCTCCTTATTATAACATAAATTATCATTATTTTCGTGTGTTCATTGGGATACTTTAAAGACGAATTGATAGTCATAAGATTTGTGTGTGTGCGTAGTCTCAACATTAAATATTATAATTATAATGAAAATATTGGATTAATATTTTTATCATTTATTCCTTGATTTATTTTCCTATGAAGTAAGCAAAGTAATATATATTGTCGCGCTGCAGAGCAAAGGCAATCAAATTGTTCTATAAGTCTGCAATATTTATGTCCAGTAGAACGCCATCTATCCAAATTAATTGGGATAATCCTCTGTTGGAAAGGGTATGGGTTCCTTAAGGCAGGCAACGCATCTGCGACCCTTGTGCGGTTGTTGATGGCAATGGGCAGCGGTGATTGCTTACCATCAGGCGACTCGCTAACAAGTTTTCCGCCTCTAAAAATCCTTTTATCTATTCTCTTCTAATGTATAAAGCTGAAGAGTTTGTTTGTATGTTTGTTTGTTTGTTTGAACGCGCTAATCTCAGGAACTACTGGTCCGATTTGGAAAAATCTTTTTGTGTTGGATAGTCCATTTGACGAGGAAGGCTTTAGGCTATTGGAAATCGAAATCCACGCTGACGGAGTTTCGGGCGGCCGCTAGTAATAAAATATACTTTTCCATCAAGGAGTGTAGTGACAAGCTCGGATCATAGAAAGTGTTTGCATTCTACAGCCTTTGTAAAACCCCCTTGACACCTTTAAGAACTTGGACTGTAATTTATGTTTTTATTCCAGGTCCAGTCTTTAGCAAGTCGTCGCGTGGTGTTCCATTCATGATGATTGAGGGTTACAAGTTCACCAGGCACATACAGAAGTCTTTCAAGACCCGCTGGCGATGTCCTCATAGCAAAACTAACTGTAATGCGAGCGTCTGGACTATTGACGATAAGATAGTTAAAGTTAATACTGTGCATAATCATTAGACGTTTATCATCATCATTATAATCATCATCATCATCGTTCATAACCTGTCCAGTAAGTAAGATAGTGTAAGGCCGTATACAGAAAGAAAGCTGGAATCTTAGAAGCGCTTACCAGCGCTTGCCAGCACGTATAAGACAAGCTAGCAAGACTATTATTGACAAGCCAATAATATTTAATACGCCTGCTAAAAATATCAATTGAGGCTCAAAGTGGACTAAACCTGGTGATCAAGTTGCGGGTGGTCAATAATGGGGTGCTCGAAGGAATACCTTGTAAAATTGGATTGGTAGTCCAATTGTTTTGCCTATGTTAATGTGATCTGTAAGTTGCCAAAGCTCAATTGGTCGATAAAACACATCCTTAGCTTAGTAATCTTAATGTTAATACATGACTTTGATTGATAATGAGTATTCATTTTCAATTAATTTGATCCCACGCATAATGTATACATATATGGAGTAAGTCAAATTCTAATGCAGTTAATTAAAATTTATTATAATTATATAAGAGACATTATTTTATTTTGCAATTCAATCCTATAAGCCTTGCATGACTGCCAGCACATAAAAAGATTTAAACAATTAAGGTTCTTAAAAACGTTTGTATGTATGGTGTTAAAATTAAGTTAGAAAATGAAATAAGTAATTGTCGTAGTTTTAGATGTCATAATGTTATGACAACTTAGCAACTTAATGTACTCGTTTTGATTGTGAATAAGGTTTTTGATTTCCGTAGCATATGACTTTAACATAATAAAACATGCCAAAAATGTATTATTAGTCATTTAGGACTTTCCCTTCTAACCACAAACCTTTAAATAGAAATCATTCGTTTTAATTTTGAATATTGTAACTGGGTAGTACGTGGTAAAGCTGCTGTACAGTCAGCATCGGATAAGTAGTAATACTCATGGAGATTACCTTCTCAAATAAATAGACACAACCAAATTGGCAATAATATGGGTACAAACAAACTTTCCATATTGTTGACGACAGTATATTCGTTCAAAGATTGGACGCATTCAAAATGTAAGATTTATCTGTGCCACATTTCTTCAAAATCGGTTGAGGTGTTTAAGCGGGAAAGACAGACAGACAGAGGTTTTTTCGCATTTATAAATATAAGTAGGGATGGTATCCAAGAACACTTATAATCCTTCGATAATACCATTGGCGCGATGACTGTACATCTTTCTGACGCTGACTGTACATACGAGTAATTTTATAATGTAGCATTTAATTGCTTTTCACTATGATTTCACTCCCATTAACAACTGTTTAATATTTATTTATTTATCGATTAACCAAAATTTGTTTACATTAATACACAGATCCATACCTAGTTCACGAAAGTATTAAATTAAGTATAACAAATAATTAAAGGTAAATACATCACGTTTAATTAACATACTAACATACTACATATTTCTTGTTGTATCTTCTCAGGTTTCGGGGCGTTATTCACCACAACAGAACGCGGTACCGCAGTGCTATACCTAAATGGGTTTAAATATACAAAGCATTTAACCAAAGGCCGAAGGATCAGATGGAGATGCCCACTCTACCACCGCGGATGCAAAGCAAATGTGTACACGACGGATACCAATGAGGGTCTGGTATTCCGAAATTACCATAACCATTTACCAGAAGCGTACAGTCAAGAACTAATTGTGAAACGGCATTAAGATACTATTAAGGGGTTTGTTTGTAGATTAAATATTTAGGCATTAATGGTTGAAATAGTTAATCATAGGTACTAATATCATAAATGTGAAAGTTTTTTAGTTTAGATGTTTGTCCATCAATCACGCTGAAAGTACATAACAGATTTTGACGAAATTTGTTATAGAGGCAGGGTATTTTTTTTTTATGTCAGAGGCTGCAAACGAGCTAGCGGGTCGCCTGATGGTAAGGAGTCACCGCCGCCCATGGATAATTGGATATCCGCGACACCAGAGGTATCGTTGATGTGTTGCCGGCCTTAACCCCATACCCTCCCCAACTGAGCGCTGGTATGGGCGGTTTTAGGTGAAAATCATTTTATGTTCATAATGTGGATAACGTCGTTTAGGTTAGTTGTAATTATTTTAAACTATTATTAAGCACCTGATGTATAACCGTTTGTTGTTCCATGCAAATAAATAAATGAAAATAAATAAAAAAGCGTACTTTCTATCCCGATTAAATGCTCCCATGTTTTAAAATCTTGGTAACGCGGACAGAGCCCTGGGTAAAAACTATGTAGGGTCCTTACCTACTTATAATATCACTTCTTAATATCTATTTATATATTCCATATAATATGTAATATTTACATAAATATATAATTATTATTTACAAATATTTACTTATAACTAATCTACACTACACACTACACCAATATAATATTTACAATATCTATTCTTATCGACACCTTGCGATGCGTACCAGTGTGTCGATAACGACTATCGACTAGTCCCCGCACGACGGCGTGCGGCCGCTGGCCGAAAGTAGGTCACAGCTACCTGGCCGCGGGTCATGCGTAGGGTGCGTGTGCGCCGTCCCCGGACCACCAGTCGAGACACCTCTCTGACGCCGAGCGCACGCTGCTTTGCTTGCCTATTACCCTAGCCGCAACTACCTAGTGCTTAAGACTTTCTGTGCTGTACTATTCTTCACCTATCTTCAATCTGTGACTATCTCTGTGCTTTGCTCTCATTCGTGCCTTCTATCTTCTATAACTAATGATGTATGTGTGTGTGTGTGTGTGGGATTAAACACTTAAGACTGTGAGTACTATCTTTTCTTCACCACCATCGTGATACCTACCACCCACTTCATCTACCACACTGGTGACCCCGCACATGGACATCAGCGCAGCCTTCGCTCCGGAACACCATTACTCCACCATCAGGTCATCAGCATTCCAGTGATCCACGCAGCACACGCCAGCCGCAGCCAGCCTCATGGGACCACTCGCAGCCGCTCAAGCAGCTTCCTGGTTCCCGGCCCAGCTGACACACCGGATTCCTCGCCCTCTATCCGAACAGCGGCGGATTTACAGGGTTTCTTCATCCGGCTTCGGAGTTTCTGCCTTCATCCCGACTCACCGAGGACTGACATCTAAGCAATAGATCGCGAGATATTTGCGAAAAACTGATTTTCGTGACGTTTGGACCCCTATAACTTTTTTAGCCGGCACGATATCAATGTCGATTTTTCACATCATCATAACAATATCATAATAAAGGTGTATACAAAAATTCAGCTCACTAGGAATTATTCCGCAGATCGTGGATCAAAATTGCTAAAATTACTGGACTAATACGATTATGTTCATTGTGTGTGGAAATCGAAATCCACGCGGTCGGAGTCGCGGGCGGCGAAGTAACTTCAAATATGGCTATTTCCAAGAAAAAATGGTTCACCTCTTATTTAAGATTAAAATGTTAACGACTTTTTTTAACAAGACGTATTTACCTTTACAGAAGCAATCTTCACAACAACTTTACGAGGAGTTCAAGTGATCACTATGAACGGGTTCAAATACCACAGACAGCTGAAAGTTGGAGTTAGAACCAGATATAGATGCCACCTCAGCCATCGCGGATGCAAAGCGATGATAATAACGATCAAGGAACAGATAATCAAACATAACAGTTCTCACAATCATGGTCCTGCGATGTTTCGGAACGATTGAAAATACGATTGAAAGTAAAGTTAAAGATGATGGTATAATTGAAAAGTAGGAAAGGATAAAAATAAAGATTTTGGTTGACGAGACGTAGGTTGTAAAAGTAAATGTTAAGACACTGAATTAATAATAAACAAATGTTTCATTCTATTGTATACTTACTTTAAATCTGAAAGTCTAAAAATTAAATTTAAAATTGGACTTAGTGTAGAAACGCACTAAGCGTATTTTTTCCGTGACCGAAGTTCAGTTTCGATACAATACTCGTAAAATTATTACGCGACGTAATTTCGGCACAGAATGTCATTTTCCATTTAAAACCCATTGTTGACGTAATCCCGCCGAACTTTTTTTAACAAGACGTATTTACCTTTACAGAAGCAATCTTCACAACAACTTTACGAGGAGTTCAAGTGATCACTATGAACGGGTTCAAATACCACAGACAGCTGAAAGTTGGAGTTAGAACCAGATATAGATGCCATCTCAGCCATCGCGGATGCAAAGCGATGATAATAACGATCAAGGAACAGATAATCAAACATAACAGTTCTCACAATCATGGTCCTGCGAATGATTGAAAATACGATTGAAAGTAAAGTTAAAGATGATGGTATAATTGAAAAGTAGGAAAGAATAAAAATGAAGATTTTGGTTGACGAGACGTAGGTTGTAAAAGTAAATGTTAAGATACTGAATTAATAATATACAAATGTTTCATTCTATTGTATTTTAACTTTAAATCTGAAAGTCCATAAAATTTTCAAAATTGGACTTAGTGTAGAAACGCACTAAGCGTATTTTTTCCGTGACCGAAGTTCATTTTCGATACAATACTCGTAAAATTATTACGCGACGTAATTTCGGCACAGAGTGTCATTTTCCATTTAAAACCCATTGTTGACGTAATCCCGCCGAACTTTGGTGACGTTTATTCGGCATAATGTTTTCTATACTTATAGTGCATAACTCATTTTGAGCCAAGCCGAGTAAGGTAATTGTAATAAGTTTTATTTACCCTAACAGGTCCTGTCTTCACAGTAACTTCACGCGGAGTTAAAGTAATCACTTTGAATGGCTTTAAATATCACATGCAGAAGGCATACAAGAATGCAGGTGCAACATCTAGGTTTAGGTGTAACTATAGCAATCGTGGATGTAAGGCTGTTATTCTGACAATCGAGCAGGATATTGTTAAACATACTAATTTGCATAATCATGGACCTTCGGAGTTCTAAACCGACTGAAACATAGATTTCTTAGTCCGGCCGTTACATTTCTATTCCGCGAGGTTCCACATTGGACGCCCACAATTGGGTATTTGACTGCATACGAAATAATTCTTATGACATTCAAAGATTAAAGACGAATTCAAAAATTAGGCACAATTTTTTATCTCACAGTTACTATTGAGCTTTTAACAAATTATTACAGCTAATTGAAGTTAAAAGAGTATTGATTTGACACTACAACATCGTGACGTCACGATTCAATATTTCATATTTTTTTTCCTGCAAGGTTACGTTTTTGACATTTAAAAAAAGTAGGTGTTTTGACCTGTCAGTCAAATACCGTATTTTCGAAATTGTATGTCCGCAACGCTCTCGGCCAGGACGGCCACGGTAGTAAAGAAACTCAAATATTAAGGAGGTTCTAATGTGAATGGAAGTGTTTTTAATGTACCATGACTTGTAATATATCGTAGCCTTTTTTTTAAACCATGTTTTTGGTAAAATTGCAGCAATTTTTTACAATGTGTCGACGCAAGAAGCCTTAATATTAATTTAATTAGTGTTAAATAGTGTAATTTATAGTAAGATTAATTATTCAATTCAATTACCTTCAATTCGAAATTGTTTAATTATTTAAAGTAATGAGTTTATTTTATGAATTTCCGTTTTGTAAAACTAAATTGAACATGCTGTTTACCAGTCGCAACATCCGGCGCCACTATTTAGTGCATTACCGGATGTTTCGAATGGAGACTTGTTAAAAATGTAATAATAAAAATGGGATCTTTTCTTGTGAGTGATATATCCTATTTTTACGTTAGTTGTGTTAGTTTGAGTAAATAAATGATTGAAATGGATTATTATGGTGTTTCAGTATCGTGTTCGAAAGAAAGAATCAGTTAAATATATGTCACTTATTCTTTCTTGATTCTTTCTTTCTTGATCACTGGTTGACTTATCACTGTATTATGTTTGCATGGATTACTTTTAAAACATGAAATTCGTTGTGGTATGTGACCATATACCTCGCTGCCAGCCACCACAATCTTATTTTCACTTATTTAAAATTGCACTGGTAGGGATAGTTGGATTTTTTTCCAAGTATCCCTCACCTGGTGGGAATAGGGCAGTAGGGATAAATAGAATAATAATAATAAATATCTCTGGACATTATTCACAGAATAAGAGCTTATTTCGATATCTTTTTTTTACAGGGGTAAATGACATTGAATTCGAGAAAACGATTGAGGTCTGGTTGTGTGTAGAAGAAGATGACATTGACGGCGAGGTTGATGGTTTACAACGTGTCTCCGAACGCAATGCATCCGCTGAGCCTGCTTCGGAGATTGACTTGACTCCGATGGCACAACTGGTTTTGACAACTGAGGACATACGGAATGACGATGTGATTAGGGACATTGCACCAAACTGCTCACTTTACTTTAATTGGATGAATGACCGACGCACATTTAAAGGACAGAGAGAAAGATTTAATGAGGTAACGGGACCTACTTTTACAGTGACTGAGGATACAAGTACTGTAGACATCTTTTACAAGATGTTTGACTCTGACTTTATAGACTTACTTTGTACAGAAACTAACCGGTATGCAACCCAAAAAATAAATTTACTAAACCAGCAAATGCTATTGCTACCGAATTCTCGGTTGCATAGATGGCATCCGACTGATAGGGATGAAATGATAAGTTTTCTGGCGCTGACGATCCTCCAAGGTTTATACCCATTGGTAGAAGAAGAATCATATTTTTCTTTTAACGGTTTCGGCACCATGCCGTATTTCCGAAAAATTATGTCCTACAATAGGTATTTGCTCTTGAGGTCTATGCTTCATTTTGTAGACAATTCGACTATAACAGAACCGAATAGACTCTCGAAAATAAAACCAGTTACTGACTATTTCAACGACAAATTCTCGAGTCTATACAAACTTTCACAAGAGATAGTCGTAGACGAATCACTTCTGAAGTGGCATGGGCGACTAGGCTTCGCACAGAAGATTCTCACAAAAGCAGCTCCAGTTGGTGTCAAAACCTACGAGCTGTGTGAGTCGTCTACTGGCTATCTGTGGAAGTTCTTTGTATATTCCGGGAAAGACAAAGGGACTCAAATCAGCGACACAATGACCCAACAACCAGCGACTGACTCAATGACTGAAGCAAACGACAACTGCCCTAGTACCGCTACTGCCAAAATTGTTTATGACCTTATTAAGCCACTCCTTCACCGCGGCCACACTCTGATAATGGACAATTTTTATAATTGTCCATTATTAGCTCGGTGTCTTAAACAACAGAAGACCGACTGCTACGGCACTTTACGACTAAATCGAGAGTTTGTTCCGCACTCTCTTAAGACCATGACTAAGACGGACTTGCGCCAAGGTGAGGTAGTGGCAAGCTACTGTTCCGACTTGTCAGTGATGGTATGGCGAGATGCAAATTTAGTCGGCATGATTTCGACATACCATCATTTACAAGCCGTTACCAGCGATGACCGACTGAAGTACAAGCCCAACATTGTTCTCGAGTACAACAAATCTATGAGAGGTGTAGACAGGAGAGATCAATTCCTGTCAGCTCAGCCCATAGAACGTGTAAAATGTCAAGAATGGTATAAAAAAATATTCCGTCGCCTTTTTAATGCCAGTTTATTCAACTGCTGCATAATATACCGTACTGCGCATCCAACGACGACACATAGACAGTTTAGGGCAATATTGGCTGAGTCGTTACTGAAGCTACATAAAAACATCGACTTAACGTCAGAACCCAGACTACTGACTAAAATCGGACAGACATCAACAACACCACGAACGACAACTTCAAGACCAAAACTTGAGCACCGACACTTCCCAATTCGGACCGGTTTTAAGCAATCGCGCTGCTGGTTGTGTGCCCAGAACAAAATTATCGCAAGAACCGTATGGAAGTGCATGGAGTGTGACGTGAATCTATGCATCAAAAACTGCTTCATGGAATACCATATTTAGGTTTACACACACCCCATATGTAGGCACAGAGAGATGTAGATTTTGTTTAAATAATAATAATAATAATGTTTTTATTTGGTACACATAATAAATATATATGGTATACATAAAAAGTTACATACATATTTTATGCAAAATGTTTCTTTATATGAAAAACAGTATGCCTGCTCTCCACACTAGGGTTCCGTGTCGTGGAGATCAGGCTTCCCATTAAAATCATTTATGTTAAATCAATAGCGTGTGTTAGATTTAGTAAGAAGATAGAGACCAAACTGTATATTAATTGTTAACTCAACTTTCAATTATAAATACTAGAATAAGTTTTTATCAAGAAGGCTAAGCTATCTATGCTACTCGATTAATCGAGAAGGTAAGCATTACCACAAATTCTGTTATGTACTTTATGTAAATCGGCTATAGGAAGTAGTAAATAATAAGCAAGTTTATATAGGCGTTGTATATAAGCATATATTTCAAAAGAAACATAAAATGCACAAATATAGTTTAAGCAAAAGGAATCATCGCTTATTAGCGATGGATCTTTAACAAAAGTATCAGAAGAGAGGGTAGTCATATAAGAACATGTTTAGGTAACTAAAGTAAGCTTTTTATAAGTAAGCAATACTATACAAGCCTTATTAAATACTGTTAAATCATTAAAGCCATATTCTCTTAAATGTATTTAATGAAACCCAAACTCAAATTTAAAATATCCTTTAATATTCACTTAGGATCCATTTAAATTACGATGATGAGTCTACCACCGATTCGGAAGGCCGTTACTGCCGAGAAGAATCGGCAAGAAACTCGACAGTAGCTTCTTTTTAATAGGATTATATTATTTACAATAGTAACGGCATTACTCATAAAAGTAATAAACCTTATTAACACCATTAAATTATAATTCCCAATAAGTACATAAACTAACCTGCCTTTCACACTAATATCTCACTAGTAATTGCACAGAAATAACACTAAAGCAACAAGGCAATAGAATAAATGTAACATAGCAAATTACTTAACTCACGTGAAGTAGCAGTATGACTGTTACACCAACAATTGTTAAAATCAATGAGGCTGTGTGTCAGGTGATTCCCTGTTTTATACGATGTGATCACGCCACATTCGGCCAATCACAGAGCACCAAAGAATTCTCAATTCATTTTAGATCACATAGCAACTAGAACTTATTTTAACATAACAATAATACTTTAACATAATATAAGATCATCTTAGAAGTATTGGTTAACAGTATAAATTAATTATTATCGAATTATAGCTTAAAACAACGTCCACCAATCACAGCTCAGTCTTCAAGCCACTACAACGCAAGTTATGTTCGGAAATATTGTATTGATTGAATACTTTGTTTAAATTATGTTTTGATTGTTATTATAAGTTACTGAAATAATTAAATTGATTATTACATTTATTTTAGAACCAAAGTAATTGCAAGTTATAATTAAATTATAGACCTTGATAACATCGTTCAGAAAGAAAGCTGTCATTGGTAAAACTATTTGCAAACAATGTTTGAATCCATTTATAATATAAAATAAGCTTTAATATGGTTTCAAGCTTACATAACAGTTAAATAATTCAGTATAATTGTACATAACCTAACACGTGCATGTGTATTTTAGTTTAATAAATAATTAAAAATAATAATAATATTAAAGGTAGTTTCATTTAAAACCCCAAATTCGTAACCATGTTTAATCCAATAATAAACAGTTGCTGAGAAATCAGATTGTAGCAAGCAATTATCCGGGCGGCCATCTTGCTTGTTTGTACCTACTCTTGACGCGACTAGCAATAACCAATGTGAGGGAGAAGGTAATCTTTATGAATTTATTGTACCTAACAACTGTATTACACAGAATATCATTTGAAAGGTAATTCAGCCTAGATTTATACTATATTTTTAATTGGCGCTGTCAAATTTAATTATGCCAAAAAATATTAGTTGAAGAATAAAATAAAAATTGGACCAAAATTTGTCTTAATTTATATGCGTGTGTGTGTTAGCCAGAATCGTTTGTGCAAAATATTTTTATGTATTTATTTTTTATTGTCGGAATTTCAGGGCAAAAAGTTTACGTCGCAACGGCGTCGAAAGCCAAAAGGCAGTTCATCATTTTATCGGGGCACAAGTATCTGCTGCACCAAAAGCTTGGATGCAGGGTCCGATGGAGATGCGTCAACTATTGGAAGGGATGCAAGGCATCCGTCAACACTGTGGAAAATATCATCGGGAAGTGTAACTTCAACCATAATCATTGAGCTCGGTGGAGCAATGGTTAAACACTCGGTCTATGATTTAGTCAGTTTACCCCGATCCTTGAATACACCGCGGTGTCGACCGCACAAGGGCTCTTTGTGAATATGCCAATGGATACCGCTGATGTTAGTCATTAAACCAAGCTCATCAGACTCCGCCAATAAAATGCGACGAAGTGGAAAAAAAAATTCAACGATGACATTGCGTTGTCGGTCAACTGGCGACCTCCCCGACTGTTAAGATTAAGCACCTTACGCCTCCAATAAATGGATTGGTGACCAAGAATGTTTCATCTCGAGGTTTTGAACTAAAGATATTATTGTTATCTCATTCTTTTGTGTGATTTATCATACCTTCCTCACCTAATTCAGGCACTCTTGACAGTGTGTTCAGTTCATTTGATTAATAAACGTTATTTTAAGAAGTAGTGTTGGTGTTGTTTTATTATTTCTCGCTTCGTAAAAGTTTTTAATCTTCTTTGTTTATTTTTCCGAAACATTATAAAGTACGTTTTTGCCTTAGAATATTATAGTAGAAGTACCTACTCAAGCTCATAGTTCTGGTATTCTAAAGTCTAACAAATTCCAGGTGCAGTATTTAGAAAGACATCGAGAGGAGCCATAGTCCTCTTCCTCCATGGCTTCAAGTTCCTCCGCCACATGAAGAGTGGTATGAAGACCAGATGGTACTGCGCAACACATCATCATAAAGGATGCAGAGCGGTCGTCCACACCATCGACGATGGAACAGTGATCAAAAGCAACAATTATCATACTCATGATATCATTTATTATTCACAATATTGACTATGGTGACATATTATATTTGTATCTTAGGTGCTATATTTCTGTAAGAATGATCTAAATAATAAAGCTGAAGAGTTTGTCTGTTTGTTTGAACGAGCTATTCGCAGAAACTATTGGACTGCTTTAAAATATTTTTTTGGATAGTTCATTTGACGAGGAATGATCTAAATAATAAAGCTGAAGACTTTGTTTGTTTGTTTGAACGAGCTAATCGGAGAAACTATTGGTCTGATTTAAAACAATTTTTTGGATAGTCCATTTGACTGAATTTAGACTATAGTACATATACTAGTATGTATATGTACATATGTATGTGTGCGTAAACCGGAAACTACGCGAACGGATTCGGATAGTCATTAGATATGCCCCTGCTACGTTCCCGATCCAACAAAAGCCCTGTAATGTGAAGCGACGGTCGCTTCATATTTTGTAGTAGTCTAGTCTAGGTAGTTTAGAGGTACCGACGTACGTCACGTCAATCTAAATATGCCAAAGTTTTCTGGTACCAGGACATGTTTAAACGTTACGATTCTTTGGAATGTATTAAATAAATCTTCGAACCATATGCAAGCTAGTATGAATTTCGTACATATCTAGATTGGACGAAATGATTTAAATAAATCCAACACAACAATTGCTTAGCCCTAAATTAAGCTTGGAGCTTATACTATGGAAATACTAGGGAACGGATAGACATATTTGAGGACAATTGTCGATGTTTATAACACAAGCTTCTAGCGGGATTCAAACCCACGACCCTATTTTTTGTGACCAGGGTCTCCAACCACTAGTGGTCACAAAAAATTGGTCTAGCAATGGGCCCGTTTTTTATTGATTCATTAAATTCCTCAATTTCGGTTGACTACTCTGAATAATAATTAATCTTGGTACCCAGTACATTATTAAACAGCACATAATTATTTTCAGTTCACCTTCTACAAAAAAAATGTGTTGTCCTGTGCCTGAATATAAGTTAATAATAATTTTCTTTAATTTAATTATGTTTACCTGAAGCTAGAGCCTCAATGAATCAGTATTTTAAATGTAAACCAACTATACTTTATACTTAGTAATAATTTTGCATGCATTTTTATCAAAAACATTAAATGGCCTGAATTTGAGATTGTTTTTCTATTATCACAAAATTAAAGTAGTCAATGATATTTGTTGTTTTGATGAGACTGAAAAAGAAAACTTAAAATAGGTTCTCACTAACTGAATTACAGGTAACAAGGTTTTTTATTAACTATTTCATCATAATTTTACTCGTTGAACTATTCAAAGATAGTTGTTGGAGTGAAATAAGACTCTTTTGTTTACAACCTTCGTGCCATATTACCCTCATCGACGCATTGCGATTGTCAATTATTTTAGTGAATGTCATATTCTCTACATGTAGAAAAAAATATTTTATGAGCCAATACAATGGTAGTGTAAAAAAAATATTCAAAGTATGTTTAACAAACTATATTTTATTTTTGCTATCGATAGCTTGGTTGGCCCAGCTAAACTTGGCACGGGTAAACTTAAATTATCAGGGTTTTTATACTACATAATGCATGCTTTATACACACTAACCACGAAAAAGAAATATTGAAATTAACTCATGAAAATCGGTAATTCTAAAGATTCAGCATACATAAGTACAGGCAGAAAATACTATGTAATCATGATGATATTGATCATTCTAATCAAAGTACTTCTATGTCTTATTCAGTATTTAACTTTTTTTCCACTTCACAGCAATCTTCACCACCAGCTCTCGAGGGGCCCGTATCATCATGGCAGCTGGCTTCAAGTTCCTCAGGCACATTGGCGTCGGGCTGAAGACCAGGTGGCGATGCTGCTGCCACCACAACGGCTGCAAAGCTGTCATCTTCACATTGGAAGACAATATCGTCAGGATAAACAACAATCATAACCATCCGTCTTATGTTGGAACTGTTTAGATGTTTAGTCCAATGTTTATTGGAAACGGTATCTGTAGCTTTAATAGCTGAGTAAATGGCTAATTCTCACTAGTTTAACTTTTTGAAATAAAGGTTCTAATCTCAGTTTACCTGGCATTTATTCTATTTTGATTTACTTGCCGCAGTAAAGGTTTTAAACATACAGTATGTATTAGCAACACTTTTGTATTTTGTTTTCCTTTCTTTCCTGATGCTGTAAATATACTCTTATATACATTCCAAGGGGATGGGGGGCACCAGTTTTCCTTTCTTTGTCGGTCACCCATACTTACCCATCATGGTGAATGAGCATTATTGCCCATCTAAGGAAAGCCAACGTCTAGTAGTAGAATGTAGGTAATATTCGCTTATAACGACGAGGATGATGACGACAACAAATACTAACAACCAATCTTCTTTCCAGCGTTCAACTTCGAGTACATCAGTTCTCCTAAAAACAAGAAGCCTCTCCTACTCCTGAACCAGTATACTTTCGCTCAGACAACGTGCGACGGCCGATACTGGAACTGCAGTAAGAAGTTCTCCTCCAAATGTCCTGCTAAACTACGCTTCAATAAAGAAGGAAAGCTGGTCAGTTACGAACTGACTCATACTCATGAACCGCCCAATTATATTATGACGCAGGACGGCCGTTATGTGAAAATATAGGAGGGATCTCTTGTCATTAAAGAAAAAAATAAGTTTATTTTTTCCCATAATATGTATATGTATATTTTTCATAAGAAGCACTTTTGTTACATGAACTGAAGTAAGAACTTCTCCAAATGCTCCGAAGGAAGGCAAGCTGGTCAGCTATGAACTGACTAATACTCATTAACCGCCCAATTATATCATGGCCCAAGATGGGCGATAAGTGAAAATATAGGAGGAACCTATTGTCATTACTCATTACATCGAGATTTTTATTATTCTTACATTTAATTTTCTTATTTAAAGCAGTAGTTTTGTTACTTAATCTTCAGTAAGAAGTTCTTCACGTTTGATTTTGGATTCGTCACTCAACGTTACTTTAAAGAATTGTTAGTTTTTAAATTTACAATGTCTTGTTTCTCACTTGTTTGTATTTTGGGGTTTAAGTGTTTAAGTTTTTTTTCGGACATATCATTGTCCAGAGACTTCATACTAAGCAGTAGATCTATTTGTTTCCATTGTAATTTGTATAACTATTTCTAAGCCTAGTTAGATCCTTCTCATAGGTTATCTGACATAAAGATTTCTTGACAGAAGAAAAAGGCCTACCTCTTTCTTCTAGCAATACAAGTATAATAACTGCACCTCAAATGTTATTTTGAGCTAAGATACCGTACCGTAAAGCAGTTTAAAGGGCTTGATTAAACATATTTATTATACATTACATACATAGTATCAAATAAGAAAAGGTAATTTTTTTAGTATTACATTATTTCATATCAATACTCTAATTACCCATAAATGTAGTTAATACTGAAGGTGAACTAAAACTTTATGCCACAATTGAATAAAATATTATTCAACGTTGAATACTCATGAATAAAGTAGATAAATTAATACAAAAGCAATTGCTTTTCGATAGATATATTTGTGAAATGTTTAGTCATAGACTATGGATTGTTCCAAACTAGTTAATATAATAAAATATTATGAGGTTTTTGCAATCGTGTGCAGCGTGTTACTATAGCAATATTTATTACGTGCAATTAAAAGCTTTTGTCCTAGCATGTGACATTTGTAGGCTAATGTGTAGTTTGCTTTATATTCTCAATTAAATACCTAGTTAATATGATAAGATGGCTTCTTCAACTAGTTTCAAAACTGCTGGATTGTACAAATGAATATTATTACTTCAGTGATATGCCTAGAAAAATAACATGCTTTGAAAATATGATTGTGTTAAGTGGAGGCTTACAAATTTAAAAGTGTTATTAGTGTTATTTATAGGTATTAACGTAAATAAGTTAGGGTTGGCGTATTGAAGGCTTTACCGTTTGTTGTGTCTTGTGCGAATACATTTTATTAACTATTTTGACCTAGTGTATTATTTAGTATCTTGCCTCTTAACCAATTTAAGTAGAACTAAGGTACAAAACACTAGAAATTGACAAAAAATGCCTACAATAAAACTTTATTGCGTGCATAACTACATCGCATATTATAATAATGAAAACGAAGAGTCCGCATTGAAAATATAACTCGGTGATATTCTTTTATTTTAATTTTATTAAATACATAATTCCACAGCTAGTACGTATTGGTAAAGTACAAAAACGATATTTGGGATTCCGCCGCTTGTAACTAGGTACCTACTTAAGACCAAGTACATCCTCTCTCTCTTATTGGGAACCACGTCCCCTAGCTTACTCCATTATCGGCTGGACTAGTAATAAGCGAGCAGGATAGCAATAAAGTTCAAAGCATTTCAGTCTACTGCTGGACATTAGGCCTTTCCTAGGCCTCTTCACTCAGCCTGATACACGGCAAACTTCAGCGACTCGCATCCAAGTTCCAATAACGGCATTCGAAAATTCTCTAAGCGCCTACTTATCTTGTTAGATTTGAAGATTACCAACCCATTCTTCTTTCAACGGTTTTCGTGACGTCATACCGTGGGGCTCGCCTTCTCTGCGTGGACGGCTACACACTCTACCGGCAGCGCATGCAGGGCTCCAAGACACGCTGGTTTTGCACCAAAAGAGGCTGCCGCGCTTGCGTCTACACCGTCGAAGACGTCATCGTCAAGCGCCAGAACGACCATAATTATCCTCCGCCGGATAATACGTTTTACTGAGTCATCATCGGCATCAAAATCATCATTATCACCGTCAGTAAAGTCATGATCATCATTTCCATCATCATCATCTACAATATTAGCTTCATCATCATCTGCATCAGAATGATCACAACCATCCTCCACCCCCAGATACATTCGAAATTATTTTAAGGGCCAACATATCTTGATGTATATGAAGGTTTTACCAACCCATCCTTCTTTCAGCGGTTTTCGTGACGTCATACCGTGGGGCTCGCCTTCTGTGCGTGGACGGCTACACACTCCGCCGGCAGCGCATGCAGGGCTCCAAGACGCGCTGGTGGTGCACCGGCGCCAAGCGAGGCTGCCGCGCTTGCGTCTACACTGTCGAAGATGTCATCGTCAAGCGACAGGACGACCACAACCATCCTCCGCCGGATAATACGTTTTACTGAGTCATCATCCGCATCAAAATCATCATTATCACCGTCAGTAAAGTCATGATCATCTACAATATTAGCTTCATCATTATCATTATCTGCATCAGAATGATCACAACCATCCTCCACCGCCAGATACATTTGAAATTATTTTAAGGGCCAACATATCTTGATGTATATGAAGGTTTTACCAACCCTTCCATCTTTCAGCTGTTTTCGTGACGTCATACCGTGGGGCTCGCCTTCTCTGCGTGGACGGCTACACACTCCGCCGGCAGCGCATGCAGGGCTCCAAGACGCGCTGGTGGTGCACCGGCGCCAAGCGAGGCTGCCGCGCTTGCGTCTACACTGTCGAAGATGTCATCGTCAAGCGCCAGAACGAGCACAATCATCCTCCGCCGGATAATACGTTATACTGAATGAACATCATCGTCATTGTCATCGCTAACATTATTGTCATCAATTTCATCATCATCATTGAAAGTAGTCCCTAGGACTCTTTTATTTCTGCTATGTTTTTTTTTGTATTTTTAGATTTCTTATTTTTTTACTACAAGTTTTTACTTAATGTAATAAAGAAAAATTTTGCATAAACACGTTTACTTATTTCTTTTTATCTGCTTCAATCAATTTGCCCTCGGAGGGTCTAATGTCCAGCAGTGGGTTCAGATAGGCTGATAATGATGATGATGAATCAATTTACAGGTATTTTTACTAAAACTTAAATGGTAATAGTGATTGACATGACTAAAATAGATAAATTAATATAAAAAGATTGCTTCACGAAAGAGCGTGCTTACAAAAACCCAATCAACTCTCAAACAACTGAGCTCTGGAGACCTTGCTCAAGCAAAATATAGCACAACAGTTATGAGGTGCTGCTGCGTTGTGGTCTACACTTACTTGGAATACTTGCCCAGTCATGCGACTCATCAACGTAGAAGTTCCAGTGCCTTCCTCCTCCTCCTCGAGTCTTATTTCATACTACTGAGGAGCGTCACAGTGTGAAATAAACACGCAACAACTTTTTTGACAATTTTAATGGAGTTGTTTGGCATTGCCTTCTCCTAGTCCTCTCCTAGGTTTCACCGTACAGCTGGTATGCAATTCCGCACATAGATTTGATAATCTAGAGGTGCTAGGCTTCTCCTCTGACAATTATTTATATTCCATTTATTTTACTTTACTTTACTTTCAGCGATGTTCGTTACGTCACACCGCGGAGCTCGCCTACTCTACGTGGACGGCTTCACGTTCCGCCGGCAGCGCATGCAGGGCTCCAAGGCTCGCTGGTGGTGCACCAACACGCAGCGAGGCTGCCGCGTCTGCATCTACACCGTCGATGACGTCATCGTCAAGCACCAGAATGACCACAACCATCCCCCTCCGCCGGATAATACGTTTTACTGAGTCATCATCGTCAGCGAAATGGGCACTAGATTTTAAATACACCATTAAAAGATGCAGAAGTTATTTTTTTCTGCTGTATTTATTTAAGCCAGTTTTGTTTGTTACTGATTTTCGTTCGTTTCTATATTATTAAATATTCCCAAAACCCCAATAACGGTGCAAATAACCTGTCGTGCTACTACTCTCCTGTACTTTTGTCGTACAAAACATGTTAGTTACACAATGTAATAAAGAAAATTTTGCTTGAACACCTTGACTTATTCCTTTCATCTGCTCACAAAATTGGTTGATTCATACATTAATTCGTTTAGGTATTAAAGACTCCTAGGTTTTCTCGTCTATTTACTTCAACATTTACTCCTAGTGTCATAACACTTTTTGCCGAAAATACGAAAATGTACATGGAAATTCGGCGTGACTACGGCATGCAAAGCGTTTTCTGTATAACGCAACGTAATTTCGGCATGGTTTGACGGTCATTTGAAATACATATTCACGCCGAACTGCGCTCGCATATTATTTTCGGCCTAGTGAGTGATTTCTGCTCTTGTACTAACAAATCGTTCTACTTCCAGATCCATTCTTTGGAAAAACGATGCGTGGTGCCAGAATCCTTTTCCTGGGTGGCTACAGATTCCGTAGGCAGCTTATGCAAGGATGCAAAGCGCGTTGGCTATGCGCGACTCACTACCACAAATCGTGTAGGGCAGCTGTTCACACCGTTGAGAATGACATCGTCAAAATACGTAATAATCACAACCATCCACCTCCTGACTAAGTGTAGATACACACTATGCCGGGAAAACACGACCGATGTTCCGCAAGACGATGAGTCACGCACGACTGAAATTTATTCCTGTACAGTCATGAGCACCAACATGTATACAAACACATTCAAATATGAACTTTACTGCTTTGACATAAATAGTCGAGGTGTATACATGTTAATGCTCGTGAATGTTCCTACGCAATAACGTGATGTAATTTCGGCATGTTGTGTCATCAATCATTTTCAATACATTGCCTGCCATGTATTTAAAATGATAATGTTATGAATTATGAATGACGTAGAAACGCCGAACTTCGGTCGCGCATTTTCGGCAAAGTGTGGTTTTACACTTATAACGAGAAGTAACATGTATTTAATCACAGATTTAAATAGTTTGGTATACCCCGATAACAGAAAACTTTGGTATTATTTTGATTGACGTGACGTATGTTGGTTACCATGTTACTATGCGATGTGAAGCGATCGTCACTTCACATTACAGGACATGTGTCACAGCGGGATTTTGTAAGGCGAGGGTATATCTTCAATTTAAGTCACTGGTTTTCTTTGAATTTTAAAACCGCTACACCCACCGCCGTGTGATTCTAAAGATAAAAGGAATTTTCTTATGATAAGATTTAATTTACCACTTATTTATGTGATATGTATGGCACCAAGGTTTTTACTTTGTATATTATAATTTAATTTCTTATTTACTTTTCTTTAAGTCGTGTTCTGCAATTATTGAAAGGTTATTCATCGACTCTGCACACAATACTGGAAACACGTATGCACATACATAAATGATGGAATATTCATATTTTTATATGTTTTATATTCCTATGTGATGAGTTGATGAAAGACCTAGCAATACAGATTTCGAATACCGCCCTTAACAAACATGCATGTTCCGTCACTTATTTTCTGTGAACTGTAAATGTATTTTATATAAACTGTTATAAGTAAATCAATTGGGTTAATTTTCGTTCTTGTAATATATTCATTAGTTTGATCTTATGATGAAACCAATGTCTAGGAGCTTTATTAAATTAAAAAAGCCATTAATATAATATGATTTAAATAATAAAAAAAATGAAAATAATGATTGTTGACCAAATATGTCTGATTTTATAAAATGGGAACAAAAGAACGAAAATCAATCCCATATAAATACTTCACAGGTCACTTACACATTGTTGTATTGTTTTAGGTACTTTTTCGGGATTGATTTGAAGACATGAAGAAGGTAAGTTTATTATCACAATGCGTCTTGAAAGATCACTGATTTCGCTTTGTATAGGATAATTTTAGCATGACTTACATTTTACTAACAAAAAAGCACAAAAATAAAACAATGCTTTGCTATACATTTATTGATCAGACGCTTTACGAGATTTATGAATGCGATCTGAAAGAAGTTCAAGGGCAGAGGAAAAAAACAGTAAACGCGGTTTATTTCAATTCATCTACGACTGTTCACCTTGACAGCCTGTCCAATAATAAAAAGATCTTTCTACATATTCATCATCCAAGTTTAAAAATAGGTACACTGGGTCGAAAAAACGCGACCGAAATTCGGCGAGAATACGCGCGGCGCAATGTATTTTAAATGGAGGATGACACACTGTGCTGAAATTAAGTAGCGTAATATTTTAATGGAAATGACCTTCGGCCGAACTTCAGTGGCGTTTTTTCCCCTTAGTGCGTTTCTACACTTTTAGCTTGGACCAACGCTACCATTTCATTACAGGTCAAGATAAGCAAAGCTTCAATCGGACAGGACCGTTTCGCCGGGGCTGTTGGCACTTTTTACCGATCCGTCAAGTTAACAAGGTTCCATCCACCGGAAATGGTTTGAAATCACTTGTAGGCCGGACAACATACGGTAAAAAAACAAGAATAAAATGGTTAATGGTTACATATTGAATTAAATAATAAATTATGTTAACAACGTGTTAAGGTATTTCTTTAGGAAAGTAGTAAAATCCATAAAATTAAATCGTTAGATTGGCACTAAAATAAGAACGAGACAGCACGTTGACCATAGATTTAATTTTAAACGGGTGGTTGTCAACGTGCTGGCTCGTTTTAAGAAGCGACTGTCACTCTTATTTTAGTGCCTATTTCCAAGAATGGCATGGGCAAATCTAAATATTTAAAACTATGATAAAATCTGCATGTGCGCGAGTGTTTGTGTATATTTTTCATCAGACAAACTTTTGATTCAAGTTGGATATAAATTGACTGGTTCTTAACTAATTGTTTTAGAAGCAATGGTCACGGTATTAGAAAAGGGGAATCAGATGCTAACATACTCAGGCTATGAGTTTATGAGGCATTTAGACTTCGGCCCGAAGACTAGATGGAGGTGCAGGAAGAGGACTTGCAATGCCGTTGTGTATACTATAGATAACTATGTGGTCGTATCGAAGAACGAACATAACCATTATAGACCGAATGTATTCACATAGGTATTTCAGTTTATAATATATAATAAGTAACAACTTGGACATGAAATTAATTACAATATTACTTTTTTTAGATTTTTTAAATGTGAATAAGCATTTTATTTTACCATTTATGTAAATAATACTTAATTTATACACAATATATTAATTAATAAAAATTTTATTCATAGGAAACCTGAAACAATATTTCGTACATTTCCTAAAGATGTACCTATTTAATTAATAGGAAATTTTATAAACGAATGTCGTTTGTGATCTAAAAAGAATTATGTTTGTATGTACGTACAGGCATTACGGTGTATTTTATACGAGATTTCTTTTTAAAAATAAATTGAGTGACGAATCTATTCATTTAATCATCAAATATTTTCAACAGACTACCGACCTACAATGTTACGTAAAGTCTATATCCAAAAATTCGTATACACTTCAATACAATGGTATTAAGACTATCAATTCTCGTCGTAGGTTTTGCCTTCTGCACTTCATCTCGCGGGGCGAAGATGATATTCTACAAAGGCTACAAGTTCCTCAAACATTCTGTCTCTAAAGACGGCGCGAAGACACGCTGGTGGTGCGGTACCCACAACCACAGGGGCTGTCGAGCCGTCATCTTCACCATTGGACACCAGATCATCAAGTGCAGGACTGACCACACCCATGAACCTCCAATCGTGCCTCCTTGGGAGAAGCATCTGTTCCCTTTAAGCAGATATCAGAAGCAAGCTACTCACCCATGAGGAAGATAGATATTATAGATGCTCGGGGACTATAGTTAAATGAATGAGTTTTTTTTAATTGAGCAATACAATCACCTTCAAAACGGTCAAGGCGCTGTCTGGCTTAAAAGTCTTAAACTCTCTTTATCTGAGTTCTGAAGACATACGAAATCGTCAAATGGACTCTTGCTGATGAATTTTAAGGTACTTTATGTACTTAATAGCGGCCGCCCGCGACTCCGTCCGCGTGGATTTCGGTTTCCGCACCTATAGTGTTATACTATATCTTGAATCTCGACAAATGGTCGAACCAGTACTTTCTGAGATTAGCACGTTCAAATAAAATCTTCAGCTTTTTATATAAGTGTAGATTTATTTTTAATTTAAAGTTAAAGATCAACATTAATAAGTAAAATTTACTGACAATGTATGAATATTTATTTATTAATACTAGATGTGTAACAATTCACATATTAATCTAGTTTAGCTATCGATGTTTACTATGTATATATGATACTAGCGGCCCGTCACGCGGTTTCACCCGCGTCCCGGGGGAACTACTTCCCGTACCGGGATAAAATATAGCCTATGTTACTCTGGGTGAATGTAGCTTTCCAACAGTGAAAGAATTTTTCAAATCTGCCAAGTAGTTTCGGAGCCTATTCAATTCATACAAACAAACAAACAAACAAAAAATCAAACCTTTCCTCTTTATAATATTTGTATAGATGAAAGGCTTAACAAGCACATATTTTTTCTGTGTGGTTTTTTATAATAATTATATTATAAATTAATCCACCTTAATAATAGTCTCAAAATACAAAAGTACAGGTACATTGATTGTAATTTGTAACAAGAAACATGTAAGCATGTAACATTACATTAATTACTTGCTTCAAAGTAAAATTGGAAAATAAAACATTTTCAGGACAAAAAACATATTATTAATAATATCGCAATACACTCTACAATTAACGCCATCTATCTAGCGTTGCTTGAAACTACTTAAATAAGTGATTTAATAATAATAGTATTGTTTAAAATAAGTACTCCGATTGTACTAACCTTTATAGATTATAGAATGAATAAAGTTGATGAAATGTGCTGTAGTTAACTATTATTATTTTACATACCTATGGAACTACTGAAGAGGTATGCTTAGGAATTTATTCGGGCTAAGACCCGCTTGGTGAAATGGCCAAGAAGTTGACTATTAGACCAAGAGTTCGCTCCTAGCCAGGAAAATCATTAGCGTGCATGAACATTGCTGTTTGTCCTGGTCACAGTGTTTTATGTATCTTTTTAAGTATATTTGTGATACCACTCTTAATTCTGATATCTGTAACACAAGTCCTTAAGCTACTTACAACGGAGACAGATCAATGTATGTGATGTTGTTTTTGAATTACTTCGATTGTTTTTTCGACTGACTGCTTGTGTAGTTTATAACTGCGTAGTGATATCGTTTAACCTTGATTTCCAGGTCCTGTATACACCACAACCCGCCGTGGGGCTAAAGAAATCACCCTGAATGGTTACAAATACCACAAGCAGGTAGTCCAAGGTTGCAAGACAAGATGGTGGTGTGGCTCTCACAGGAGGTTTGGGTGCAGGGCTGTCATCTACACCATAGACGATAGGATCGTCACGCACAAGTATGAACACAATCATGGTCTGCCTCTAAAGAGTAGTAAAACTTCAATTCGTTATGCGGTAATGGAACGTTCGGATTGTGAAGATTAGGTCCTAAATAGTGTGGTGTTTCTACTACGTATAGAGTAGACATCGAGAACAGAATGCATGCGTCAAATTGAAGAAGAGGGCGTGGATAATTTAGCGATTTTTTGTCTTTTTATCTATGGAATGACACGCCACTAGATTAATTTTTGGTCCTGTGATGATTTGTACATGTTTTTAAAACGAATTACGGCGAATTAGACGGCAACTGTTGTCCATGAACAACAGTACGTTTAAGAAATCGAGGTGTCTATTCTATGCGTACCTAGAAATAATACCTGAATGGTCCTAAACTAAAACAAAAGAAAAGTAATAAGACATAAAAGTTTTTTGAATTTGTAAATTTATAATCTCATTGACGAGTATTGAGTTCGAGTAAATGGACTATTGTTTCTATTCTGACTATTGTTTATAATTAGGTCGAAGTATTTTAATTTTAGGATTTTATTATACCTTCTATAGGAAATTTATAATTGATTGTAGCCTACTAATATTTCACATAATTGATAAAAGTTATCTAAAACAAGAACAAATATTTTTTGTAATTCAATTATTGTAGAAATAGTTTATGTGCTTTTCTACTAATTCTCTTTTGTAAATGAAGAGCTCTGTTATATTATATAAGTTTATTGTTTTATTCCAATTAAGGAAACAATAAAATGTGTGCAGAAATAAACTTCATATTTAATACTGTTTCTTGTTTTCTCCGTAGTATATTTTACTGGGTGGGTTTTAATTATTAAGGGTACGGAACTGAAGAAGTTGTACGATTTAACATTCCATCAAATAATTCGGATTTCATCTATTAACGAAGAATAGTGTAATCAGAACAGGCGCTAGGATGATGATGACAATTCAGTAGCTTCTTATTTAACTTTCAGAACTAACTTCCCCATTTCTCCACAGATCGCCCGACCTTCTTCACCACGACCATAGGCGCTCGGATCATGCAGCTCCGAGGGTACCACTACACCAGGCGCTCCGTCTGCTCATCCAAGGTCCGCTGGCTGTGCACCGAGAGCCGCGACAGGAACTGCCATGCCATCGTCGTCACTATAGGCCACACCATCATCGACCGCCATAACAAACACAACCATCCGCCTAAATAACATTAGGCCTGAGAGGGCTCGGCCTGCGATTGTTGAGGTTAAGCAACTCTCGCTATGCCGGTCACCGGATGGGTGACCAATATTACATCTCGAGCTCCCCCGTGCTTTGGAAGGCACGCTTAGCTGTAAGTCCCGGTTTAAAACCCGCACTGAGAAAATGTTGTATATTGTTTAAGGCCCAATCTCCCTATCTATCCATAGGGAAGGCAAATGCCCCAGCAGAGAGGACGTTAAGGGGCTGATGATGAGGAATAACTACTTTTATACCTACATCTTGAACTGTACGATCCTTAGTGGCGGTTGAGGCCCAATCTCCCTATCCATCCATAGGGAAGAACCTTAGCCAGTAATAGGGACGAGAATGGGCCGATATACGGACTGAGAGTTTGATCTCAAAAATGTGTGTGAGTTAGAAAGATGTTTAAAGTACTGTTGTTAATGCTTGTGTTCTGTATAAATATGCATTTTATAATGAGGCAGCTGAAAATTCGTCCAATCCCGATGGCTCGGATTTCACTGATATTGAAGAATGTATATTAATTACCTTTTTGAAATGTTTGGGAAATTGTTGCTTTTGCAAAAAATACAATACATATTTGGGGAACAGTTAAAAGCATCTGACAATTTTTTCTTTGATACTAGCTGCCACGGTAAACTTTGGTTCACTGTCAGTGTCATAAAGTTTGTCAGGTAGGACTGTTGGTGCGAGAAAATAAAGTTTTCTTCTTTATAGTTTTCTCGAAACAACTTTTCCATATTTTTTTCATTGTTTAACATTCTCTGGATTTTCACCATATAGAGTCAAATTGCTGTTTCCGTTTTTGAGTTAAACCGAGACTAACGAACAGCAATTAATTTTTATTTATTTATATTTAAAGATTAAAGATAGATTGACAATGGCATTAGTCAGTGTTTTAAATTTTAAAGTACATATAAAATCAAGATTTTAAATGTACTTTATTTTCATATTTGGATGAAATTAGAATCACCTTGCGTTGACTTACGAGTTTAATTGATTGATTGAGAATTTTCCGATTTTGTAAATAAGATGTATTATTGGAATTTATGACTTTAGATTATAGAAGGAATACATATTATAAGCATTTTGCAGTCTGAATATTGTAACTTACGGTTGTCGTAAAAATCTTTCAATGACTCGGTATTATACTTTTTATTTTTATTTAAAAGCTATGTAAGTATAATGTCCGAAATATTTATGATGTTAGTAGGTATTTAAAAATTTGTGTAAAGACTTGAGGTTCCATAATATGATTCCTATAATGTTTGTGATTATTAAGTAAAACAAAAAAAATGTGATATTAACTGTAGACTTTAATGTTGAAATCTCTCCATATGTAGGTATTCGAAATCTTTCCTGTTTTGTAAATATGTGTATGTAATTATATATTCTTATTTAAAAGAGCCTAAGTATAGGTTCATAAACATTTTAATTTTACAACAGTATATAATAGAGTATTTAATGTCCATATATTTCACTGTATTGTAACCGACTATAGCTACCATATCTTATATGAATTATATGTTATAACTCTCTTTATGTCTGTCTAATCTATAAGTGTGCCTTTTATGTCTGTTTATTATTATTTATTGCAAGGACTCAGTATATAGTTTTCAAAAATTCTAGTGGTATTAATTTTCGTTGCGTTTCAAGTTTTCTCTCATATCTTTTAACGGCCTTTTAAGCAATTTCATTCGGTTCCAAAAATTATGAAAGGCGATAAGTATTATGTACTATATACATAGTAGGTATCTCTTGTCCGTTATTTGAGTAAAACGGGTACCTTTTATACAGTTTTTAACAGCTGCGAATCTCTCTTTATGTTGATAATAAAAGTGATAATTGAAAATCGTCCAATACTAACTGTATGAGCCCTTGATTGGTTCATACATTTACTTGCTCTTGGGTGATCTTGATAAACACTCGAAAACGTAATGTACTTGATTTATTGATAAAATGTTACAATGTGTGCACACTGTTGAAGGAGGCTTAGAACTGATTTGAAATAAACAAACATGACTAATAACGACTCGGATAGCGTAAACAACTTATGCCAGCTAAGTGATAAACTGTACTTTGTACATATTCCCAGGCGGAGATGCTAGAGAATCCTTGATAAGAAAAAATAAAGAAAATTATAAATTGATCTATCTTAAATATTTTACATTTCATGCTTAATCTAATCTTATAAATTTTATCTTATATATTACTAAATGTACACTTCATGACGCGGTGTTATGAAACCGTTCAGCGAAAGCCCTTCTTGGTGGGGGAGACGTGTTTCTGTCAACGCGCTGAGGCTCTTCGACGCTCGGTGTACGACGGCAATCGGGAGCAGGACGGGAACGTGGTTCGATGATGGGAGATGGTTCTCTTGCTGCGCTCTGAGCGGCTGGCGTTCTCGTTCCGCTCACTCTTCGTCGGCATGATAATCGACGTGCTATCCATATGATTCCTGCTATCGCAACGCCAGCTATTACGATGTATATCATGACGTAGTGGTGGATGTCATGAAATGAAACGGTTTCGGAAGCAACCTTCAAATCTTCTTCTTCTGTTTTGACTGCCTTGATCTTGCTTCCGATTTCAATTGCTTCTGCTTGTATGGATGAACTTGGTTCTGTTTCCGTGATGAAGTCAGGTATTGATATGTTAATTATGTTGTTAATAGGTGCTAGTGTCGGAGAGTACAAGTCTGGTGATACCCTTATTTCGCTTGTATGATATCTATGAGGATAGATGGTGAACTTATCTGTCTTGATAATGCAGCCATGACCTATCGTAATAAGGCCGTTGCCGCCCAGCTGATGCGCTGTAATTTGATCGTCGCACATGACTCGTACTTGACATTGTTTGCAACAAAAATAAATATAGGTGTTTATGAAAAATGACTCCTGCCATATGTCTTGACATGTTTTTGTTTCAATCATGCATTCCGATCTTTTTAGTCGACATAGATTTTTGTCAGCTTTCATCAGGTATTCTGGGCCTTGGTTGCGACAGAAATATGCCTCATCTTGATGAATACATTTTTGTATGTCGTTCTCAGTTACAGGTATGAATAAATCTTTCTTCATGTTAACAGCAACGTATTCTGCCACTGGAACTAAGCTGATCATCTTCTCATCTTGATATTTAGGTAACGGAATAATTCGGAGGATCTCAAATGTGTCTCTGCTAATGAGTGGTATCTTTATTTCGAAGATAAAATATTCATCAAGGACTCTCGTTCGCACAGTCAAGAACTGATACATCTTGCGGAGGTCTGACTGGACGTTGTTAACTGGCAGTGATACGTCTTGAGGCGCTTGACTTGATACAGTACTTAGCTCTTTTATAAGTTGATCAGGTGTAAGTATATGGATGTTGAAATATCCTTGATGTATTTCAGTAACAGTCTGGAGAAGCGTATCTTGTAGAACTCGCAAATTGTTTAACATGTTGCTCGCTATTATGGCCTCTAAAGCAAAGTCGTTTAGGATGAGATTCACTTGAGCGGCATTTTTCAGATTATCCATGGCTTTTTCCAAAGCTATTATGTGTTGATGTGCGGTCTTGTGTTGCTGATTCATCAGGTCTTCAGTTCTCTTTAAAAGATTATTTTCGGCTTCTACTATGGTAGTCTGATTTTTCCATAAATTTAATAAATGTTGTTGGTTCCCACGCAGTAACTTAATATCTTGTTCGTATTGTTTTGCAAAGCGTTCGTCTAACACGCCGAACAGGTCGCCTGCTAGGTCTCCAATTACATTGATAAAGCCGCGTCGCGTGCGCCGCGCGTGTTTAGCACGAGCCCGAATTTGCTGATTCAGTAGCAGGTGGTTGTAGTACTCGAGTTCGGTGAACTGATGACGTAATTGGAGGGTTATTGCATTACATTGAACTTGTTCTCTTGTTATCATTGTACACGATGTTTCTAATGTTTTTAAATATTTTTCTAAAGCTTGTGTTCCTTGCCAGTAAGGTTCCATGTCGAAGTATGTGATGATTTTCCATTCGTCTTTTATTAACTGCATGTTGGATAACTTGTCGAAGTATAATCCTTGATTATCTTTAAATGTGGTTATGTTTGTCATGCCATGTGAACTTGATACAAAGGTCATGAACATCAAAAATGCAGTAAATAAGGTTGTGAATGATAATTTCTTGTTTTTCTGGTGTCCTGTACGAGCGCTATTTGTCTGTATCAGCGGTTTTTGCTTGAATTGGAGCTTGATTAATTACGTCATTTTCGCTGATTTCTTGATGTTCAGTTAGAATTGATATTTTTGTGACTGGGCGCTTGATGTAGCCGCTTTTTGTCTTCAGAGTAACGACCCTCACGTGACCGTCTTGTCCGGGGTGGGTGTCAACTACTCTCCCCATTATCCACTTGCCTGGGGGTAGGTTTTCGTCATGAATTATGACGACGTCATCAATGTTGACATTCTGGTGAGGTTTTCTCCATTTGCTCCTAATATTTAATTGTGTCAAATACTCGGCTCTCCAGCGTTTCCATACATCTTGAAGTATCTTTTGAGTCAGTTGCCAACGTGTCCTTGTGTCTCTTTCAGTCTCTACTATGGTCAATAAGGGACCACCAGTAAGAAAGTGAGATGGAGTGAGAAAATCTAGATCATCAGGATCTTCTGATAAGGCGCACAGAGGTCTTGAGTTTAGGCATCCCTCTATTTGTGCTAATAGAGTTGAAAACTCTTCAAAGGTGAGAGCTTGTTGTCCAATCACTCTTTTAAGGTGAAACTTGAAACTTTTCACCGCAGCTTCGAAAATCCCACCAGCTGATGGCCACGCTGGGGCGTTAAAGTGCCAGGTTATTTCCATGTCGGTTATTTCTGTCATAAACTCGTCAGTGAAAACTTGCTGTATGTCTTGATATTCTTGTTGGAGTACCCTGCTCGCACCCACGAAGTTTCGACCATTATCGCTGTACATGTGACTGGGCTTTCCTCTTCGCGCTGCCATTCTGCGGAGTGCTGCTAAGAATGAGGATGTAGTTAGATCGGACACTAATTCGAGGTGCACAGCCTTGGTCACCATGCACACGAATACTGCTATGTAAGCTTTCAGCGTTTTTATTCCACGACCCTTGTTGGCCTTGACGAACACATTTCCCGTAAAATCCACCCCTGTATGCAGAAATGCTCTGGATTGATTGACTCGAGCTCCTGGTAGCTGT
Source organism: Nomophila noctuella (assembly GCA_958496325.1). Classification (NCBI taxonomy): domain Eukaryota; kingdom Metazoa; phylum Arthropoda; class Insecta; order Lepidoptera; family Crambidae; genus Nomophila; species Nomophila noctuella. The sequence goes on from OY292491.1 coordinate 13,243,127, forward strand.
CCCATAATTTGCTCTTGTTTTATAGGTTTTTGTTTCTTGCAAGTCACACACTTCCTTATGTGTTTCTTAGTCGCTCGATTTCCACTTATCAACCAATATTTTTGTCGAATAAAAGCCAAAGTAACTCGAGTTCCGCCGTGGTAGGTTAATTTGTGTGCGTCATCAATTATGAGGGTAGTCAACCGACTGTTATAGGGTAAGATAATAGGATGCATCATTTCTGGGCTTATGTGTGCATTTTGCAATCTTCCCCCAACCCTTAAAAGTCCGTCTTGGTCTAGATATGGATTTAAAGACAGAATCTTGCTCTTTGGTGAAATCTGTTTGTTAATCTCTAAGTTGGAGATTTCATCTTGATATTCTTCAGCTTGCGTTTCCTTGATAATATAAATCTTTGCTTCTTTTAATTCTGACAAAGTTAGGTACGACTCTCTTTTCCTGTTTCCTTTTGCTATGAAGCGACGTACCCAGCTTAAAACTCGTATCGCTCGTGAAAGTGAGCTATACTTTTCCAATATATTCTTGATAACGCTTTCTTGTTTTGTGTTCTGAGCTAAGTTGACTTGCTTGGTTGGTAAGTTGGTTTCTCTTGATTCTTCATTTGTAAAATAAGCTTCTTGTTTCGTGTTTTCGTCTTTGTATGAAGATAACCACGCCGGTCCTTGCCACCATAGGCTATGTTGTTGTAATTGCGAAGGCGTTATGCCCCGGCTGGCGCAGTCGGCGGGATTGTCAGCTGATTTGACGTATCGCCAATGTTTAGCTGGTATAGCCGTTGTGATTTTCTTTACTCTGTTGGAAACGAATGTCTTCCAACGGTCTGGACTTCCTTGTATCCAGCCGAGCACCGCTGTTGAGTCAGTCCATCCATAGGTACTGACTTTATACTTTGTAAAACATTGTTCGACCTTTTGCATTAACTTGGATAGGATATAAGCTCCAAGTAACTCTTTCCTGGGCAGAGAGATGTCTTTGTCTCTCGGTATTATTTTCGATTTCGCAACTGCTAAAACGACCTTTGTTTCTGTGTCACTTGGTAACTTGCAATAAATAACGCAAGCGTACGCTTTTTGCGATGCGTCGCAAAATCCATGCAGTTCAATAACCGTGTCAGGTTTTATACCTAACCATCTTGGTATTGTTATTTTATTGATATTTACTAAGTCTTGTTTTAATTGAATCCATTCCATATTGATGTTTTCTGGTATTTTGGAGTCCCAGGGAATATCTTTTTCCCATACTTGTTGGAACAAAAGTTTCAATTTCGTTGAGATGGGGGTAAGCCATCCTAATGGATCGAAAAGTTTCGATAAATCAGATAACATTTTTCTCTTGGTATTGTTGGTGTTATCTGTAGGGTTGTCAATCATCGATTCGAAAATAAATGTATCTTGTTCTGGATTCCAACGAAGCCCCAGTGTTTTCGTTGAAGTCGAATGTCTGAAATCGTACTCTTCTTGTTTACGGGTGTCTTGATTATCTTGCAATAAATCTTGATGGTTAGAAGCCCATTTTCTTAAATTAAAACCCCCTGTTTTTAATAAATTTATTAAATCTTGTTTTAGTTTTATGGCATGGTCCAGTGTATGGGCCCCTTGTAATAAATCGTCCATGTAGAAACTTGTTTCCAGGATCTCTGCCGCTTCCGGGAACGTTTTTCTTTCGTCCTCGGCTAGCTGTCTCAGGGTCATCATGGCTAGGAATGGTGCGGCTTTGGTGCCGTACGTGACTGATTTTAGCTCGTATTCCTCTATGGCCTGGTTACAAGAGTCGCGCCATAATATTTTCTGGAATTTCAGATCGTCAGGATGTACCCAGATTTGGCGAAACATTTTCTCTATGTCTGCCGTAAACGCAATGCAATATTGGCGCCATTGCAAAATCAATGCGAAAAGATCCTGCTGTAGGTTCGGTCCTTTATGCATGTAGTCATTAAGGCTCTTCCCGTTACTTGTGTTTTGGGATGCATTAAATACGACACGTAACGAAGTAGTGGTCGATTCGCGAATAACACAATGATGCGGTAAAAAATATTCAGGTGTCTTGTTACTGACGGCCTTCTGCATGTGACCTAATTCATGGTATTCTTGTATAAATGACTTGTATTCCTCTGCTATTTTTGGATTCGCTTTGAATTTCCTTTCTAACTGCAAAAACTGAGCCATGGCCTTATGTCTTGATTGACCTATTTCATTGATATCCTTTTTGATCGGAAGTCGGACTTGATATTTTCCATCATTTTTTCTTATTGTGGTTGTTTTATAGAAGTTAATACATTCCTGATCATCGTCTGATTGAGATGGGTCACTTGATATTTCCTCGATCTCCCAGAATCGCTGAATATCTTCTATGTGGTTAAGGACAACGTTGCATTGTAATGTTGTTGCCTTGCCATATAAAATCCAACCAAGTTGTGTTTTTTGTGCAACTGGCCGTGTATTATCAGCTTTCTTTATCCCTTCCATTAAAATACTTGAATAAATATCAGCCCCTAGTAATATATCGATAGGGCGACTGATGTAAAACTCAGGATCGGCGAGTGATAACTTGCTTAGGTATTCCCAGTTTGGTTTCTTGAATGTAAAGTTCGGCAGGTTTTTAGTTAATTTGTTCATGATAAGTGCTTCCGTGGTAAACGAAAAGTCTTCTGTCAAGGATGAACAATGGATGGTGATTTTTCCTTTGCAGTTGGTGTCCTTGGTACCAACTCCGGTGATTATTCCCGAACAATTCTTTCGAGGCAATCGTAGTTGTTGCGCAGCATTTTCAGTAATTATGGATATCTGTGATCCCGGGTCGACGAGGGCTCTCATTTTCCGGGATACTCCATCTACTCCTGTGACCTGGATTAATGCAGTCGCTAAAAGTACCTCGGCTGATTCCCCTTGTTGGGCTGTATAGGTGTTTGTCGGTTGACCGCTTGATCCTTGATTCCCGGTCCTTGATAATGGGTTATTGAACTTGATAAATGCATCATGTAAAAGTGTGTTATGATTTCCTTCACACTCACGACAACGTTTGCTTGATATGCAGTTTCTTCCATAGTGACTGCAAAGGCAATTTACGCAATAGTTTAACTTCGTGATTGCTTGTCTTTTTTGCATCGGGGTCATCTGTAAAAATTGCTTACAGAAATAAATTCCGTGATCAGTACTGTCGCATATTGCGCAATTTAGTTTATAATGATTTGATTTTGATTGTTGAAAAATAGCCTTGTTGCTTGAGTTTTGAAGATATTTTCTTGTTTGATGAGCATGTTCTTGCTTTCTTATAGTAGATGATGTTTGAAAGTTGGGTCTTTGTTGTGTTTCTTGCTTGCGCCGTGATGATTCCATAGTTGTAAACTTGCTTTCCAAAAATTCCATGAAATCGATCATCTTTGGTAGCTCTCTTGGATCTTTCAGTGAACTCATGTATTCACTATACGTTTCTGCATCCAGTTTTTGAGACAGGATGTGTATAAGAATCGGGTCCCAGCTGTCAATGTTGATACCTAAGTTCTTGATAGCGTTTATGCATTCCGTGGTGACGTCATGAATACGCTTTACTTGATTTGAAGTAACTTGCTGTATCCCTGGCATACTCATTAAATTATTCATATGGGAAGTGAATATTAATTTTTTATTGTTGTAGCGGTGGTTAAGAATGTCCCAACTTGCGAGATAATTTTCTGAACCAATTGGTAGATGCTGTATCAATCGCTCAGCTTCTCCTCTCAACTTGCTTTTGAGATGTTGCATCTTTTGAGCGTTCGACAGGGAAGGATTATTGTGTATTGTTTCACAGAATAGATCCTTGAATGACGCCCACTGCTGGTAGTTCCCGGTAAAGACTGGGATATCTAACTGAGGGGTCGATTTTTCGCGGTGTGAAACAGACCATAACTTGTTGTTAATGGCTCGTTTGATATTGTTGTATTTTTGTTCATGTTGCGTGAACTCATTCTCGTAACTAACATTTGACCCATTCAGGACACTATCAATTTCCCAGTGAAGAGTGTCTATAGCCTGCCATCGAGAATGTAGGGACCGTAGCGTATCTTCAAATTCCCACTTCTCCGTGATCGTTTCAATATTAATTTGGGATACAGTTCTTGAAAAAGCCTTGAAGTTGGTAATTTGTTTTTTCATGTTGTCGTCTAACTGGCTGCAGGTTCCTCTCGAAGTGGATGTCTTCTCGTTCTCCACGTCCGCAGCCCACGAAAATGTCGGTTTTTCACTTTCGGTTGTTTCTTCCTTGTCCTTATTTTGCGGGTTAGGCAAGAGAAACGGTTGAAGTACCTCTTGTAAATGGTGTTTTGTCTCTTGATAGCATTTTTTAATGATGTTGTAATCATCTTGAGTAAAATACTCATGATCGTCCTGTAGCACCTGGCATAACTTGCGATGATTTTCCTGATATTCGCTCCAGTTGAAATCTAATCTCTCGATCCGTCTCTTGATATGTTCATAAGTCTTGCGTTCTGAACCATCTTTCAAAAAGTTACGCAAGCAATTTTTGATTGCGTCAGAAAGTTTTTCCTGGCTTGCGAGGACTTCCATGGTGAAGAAGAAACTTGATATCTTGTTATACCTTGATAAATTTGAGTGTTGTTCTTGAAGTTGAGTTCTGCCTTTTTTCCTTCAAATTTCTTGATAGGTACGTACCGCCTTGATAACTTGATAATGCTTGCTTGATGAAACTTGTTCCTTACTTGTCGCTTGTTCTCTCTTAGTGTTTTCGCAGACCCTGTATGATCTTACGCGCCTTCTCAACTCAACCGGTGAGACCCGCTTGTGGGAGGCCGGAGAGCCGATTCGCAATCACACGAGATCACACGAGAAACACTAATTGTTTGCTCGAAGGACCATTAATGTATGAGCCCTTGATTGGTTCATACATTTACTTGCTCTTGGGTGATCTTGATAAACACTCGAAAACGTAATGTACTTGATTTATTGATAAAATGTTACAATGTGTGCACACTGTTGAAGGAGGCTTAGAACTGATTTGAAATAAACAAACATGACTAATAACGACTCGGATAGCGTAAACAACTTATGCCAGCTAAGTGATAAACTGTACTTTGTACACTAACGACGAATGTTGAAATTATAACATCAATTATTGATATATGAATATAATAATTGCTAGATCTTCCTATATCTGGAAGTAAGTATACTAATGTACATATAATAACTCGCGGTCAGTTTCGGTTACATACTGTATGTCAAAGTGTAAAAACACACCAGTTTAAAAATACGCGATAAATTTTCCTTAAAAAATACGCAGCGTAATTTCGGCATGGTGTGGTGTTTCATCTTCCATTCAAAGTACATTGCAGGCGTAGTCACGTCGAACTTCGGTCGCCTAGTGTGTTTCTATACAAAGAGTTAGAGAATATTCGTCGATTTTGCAGGAATCATATTTATCAAAGTAATGCATATAATGGATACTTTAGCTTTTGTTTTGTTATTATTACATTTTGTAATTTTGTGATATAAGAATGTTTTAAGTCTGCCATCCCCTTAAATAAATATTGATGGATCATTTATTGTGTCAAATCATTCAATTATTCGCAGTCCACTGCTGGACATATGCTTTATTTTTTATTGTCGGGAAATGCTTTGACGCATACCCTCTGCCGTGGGGCGGCATGAGTTATGTGGGACTGCTGGAAGAGCCAGACTACCCACTAAAACTGGAAATATACCTCCCCTAGGGCTCTCCAATTATCCCAGCAGTGGACTGCGATGAATTAAATCTTACTTCTGAATGTAATTGGTGCCGTTATTTTGCATGGTGTGTGGGGTTTGTCACGATGTTTTCCTTCACCGAAGAGCTAATATTTAAGTGCTGCTTTTTTGGAATAATAAACGCATGTCTTCATTTAAATAAGATTACCAAAAAAGATTCCATTATACAAAAGAGACAGAAAACGATCACAATTACCGAAAAGCAAGTGTCGTGTTATATTATATATTATTAATACGACTGTTGTATTACTATACGGTATCGAGAGAGGAAGTAGTGGAAGTTTTTAGTGGGTTGTCTATCGTCAAAGGAAGTAGACCACAGATCCCCGCCTAATTCACCTTAGGGCGGGAAATGCGTAACGCATTTTCTTCCACTATAAAATAAATAACAAAAACAAGGCACTGATAAAAACATTTTAACACAAAAACAAAACACTGACTATATTTTTTTATTCTTTTTTTTAAGTTACAAAACATTTACCAATTTTCTAATTACGTACGAGTAATACAACAATTTCCTATTTTCAGATTTAGAATACGAAGAGCCATTATTCGTCGTATCGAATAGGGGGTATCCCAACGTTATTTACGCCGGGCACAAGTTCACTCTCCTATACTCTGGGAAGTACCGAAAACGATGGCAGTGCACACAGCACAGCAAGCAGAAGTGTGCTGTGACCATCATCACCTCGGAGAACCGGATCATCAGCGTCAGGAATGAGCATACGCATTCACGAACGTATTCGTGTGTCACGAAGAAGGAATAATGTGTTATTACTAGTATTTATTGACAGGCCCGTTGGTCGAGTGGCAAGAGACCCTGGCTACAAAACCAAGGGTCGCGGGTACGAATCCCGCTAGGGGCAAATGTTTGTGTGATGAACATCGGCATTTGTACTCGAGTCATGGATGTTTATAAAAGTATTTAAGTATGTCTATCCGTTTCCTAGCTTCCATAGTATAAGCTTCGAGCTTAGTTTAGGGCTAGGCAATTGGTGTGTTTGTCCAAGTATTTTGAACCCCCGCTTGGTTTAATGGAGGTCGAGAGTTGATCCCCGCACATAACAAATATTTCTGTGCATGAACATGTCTATTTGTCCTAGCCTGGTTGCTAAATGAATCTCTTTATGTATAAAATTAGTTAATTCTATCCATTCCCTAGCATCCATGGTGCCAGCTTCGACCATAATGTGGGGCTGTATATTTGGTGTAATAATTCAATGAATTTTTTTTCTTTATATTGTTTTTTTTTTTTTGGCAATCATTACAATGTTTTAATACTAGCGCCACATAACATTTCCTTAGGAAATACTACCTATATTATTATAGTTTTATTTAGCGTCTGTTGCGAAGTTTGAAATATTTTATGGATGTAAAATATGTGTGGATTTGTGCCATTCGTTCGGCGGTGAGGGAAAACACCGTGAGGAAACCTGCACATTCAGTGATTTCTGACTTAAGTTCAGTTAGATCTGAATGTGTAACAATGATCCAATCTGTCTGGTTCCCCTCTATGGGTTACGAAGGTCTGATGGCAGTCACTTCACTGTATGTAAATGTGTACATACTATACTTAGGAATAAATAGACTTTCAATGAATCTTACTTTTTTACTTCTATTTCTATCGTGTTGTGGCTATCACTTATCTACCATGACAAAGATTGTAGGTGTCCGAATGAACATCCCAACAAATACAATAAATACCTACCTACCGTCTGAAAAAAACACTAAACAAATTAAGAAACTATCTTAATCATATTTCAGTAACAAGGTTTGTCTAGTATTATTACAATAAATATGTAGGCATAAGATAACTGGGTTCATCTTATTACAGTTGTCTAAAGCTGCATTTCTGTTTCAGTTAAGCCGATCGTGAAGAAGTGTAGTAACTGCAAAATCAAAGATCAAAGTCTTCATAAGTACAAGAAGAAAGTCGAGATGTTATTCAAAGAGAGGGAAAACAGGAGAACATGGCTGAAAACCAAGCACGAGGAGGAGTTTCAGCAGCTGAAGACAGTGCTGAAAACACTGGTCCCTGGTAATTCATATTGGCTGATAGAAATCATATATAGCCATCATATCAATTCAGCTTACAGTCGGTATTACCGTCTGACGCGTATTCAGGTAATGCTAACCTCTGTTCAAATGCTATACTCTACAGCGCATGAGATTAATCCGGCTTTAGGAGTTCCGCCGCCTCCCCCTCCGCCTCCTGCTCTTCAGATGCAAACTCCCCCTCCATTACCTCCTAAGCAGGCTCCAACGCCCTCCCCTCAACCAATAAAGAAGGAATCTACTCTTGAGGCAACCTCGGAGTCAGTTCAACCATCGGCGATAAAGAAGATGAAGACTCCTAAGTCATCTACAGCTCAGCTAGCAAAAGCAAAGTTGACTCCGGGATCATCTTCTGATCAATCGACAGCGATAAGGAAGTTGACTTCCAAGTCATCTTCAGCTCAGCCAACGGCAACAGCAAGTTTGACTCCAGAGTCACCTTCAACTCAGCCGATCACGGCAGCAGAGTTGTCTACCGAGTCACCTTCACCGTTAACTAAACCAACAGCACAGTTGACTCCGGAGTCACCTTCAGCACAGACGGCTACAGTGGCCTTGAAAAAAATGCATTACTCGAAACGCCCCTCGCACCAGTCTAGTAAACGCCCAATCTCCTCCAAAACTCAAGGGTCAACCAAATCAGATAGTGAGGCATTAAAAATACCGCTGCCCAATTCACCGCAGCCATCGGATACTGCGGACAGCCCACCAGCACCACATATTATACATTTTGAAAGCCCTGCCTCGCCAACCGCGAAGGGATCTGAGAAAAAGGCCACTTCGAGTCAAACTGCTCCGCCTGTTTTAAAACCGTCGCGTTTCCGAACATTAGAAGAGCTTGATTTAACTGTCACGAATTCTGATCCCAGAATAAAAAGAGCTGTACCTTCGATCCAACCTTTATCTACCCAATGTATTTTTCCGACGGATACCCAAACGGCTGCAAATGTACGGCCAGCTAGTTCTAGTCCAGCTCCGCAAACATCTATTCCCAAACGATTTCAACTACTACAAATCTCATCACCAGAAGAAACAAATCAACCAATAAACGTACCCGTGACTACTCAGGCCTCCACGGGATTATTCGCATCACCGCCAGCGGTCAATAGACCAGTTCAAAAGAACACCTTTATGTCTGCAGTTTCCCTCATGGCATCGCTAAAACCTTCACCTGTATTCCAAGAGCTATCCCCTCAGGCACCAACACAACCTCAACCTACGTCTTCTCATGCAGAGTTGCCTTCTTCCCAGCTAGGACACACTCCTGGGTCTCCATTCATTCCATATGCGACGACATCAAAACGATCAACTTCTACTTCTGGAAAATCTGCTAAATCCCACTCTACCTCGATTTTCAAACCCCGAGCAAAACTTGAGTGTCCCCCTGTCCGTCCTTTCATCCCGACTGCAAGATTTAAAATGTACCGATCGCGCGTGCCTACTTCCCAACGCCCAGCACGACCGCGTGGCGTTCCCACTCCAACGATAGTTCGCCCGATGGCGCAAACATTCGCAGTTCCACCGGATACGACGATCACACCTCTTGCACAAGATTACCCCAGAGTCGCCCGCAGGATTGAAAGGCGTCGGACGTCAGTGCCTGTCATGCCTAACGTGGGATTCAGACCAACTGCTATGTACCGATCGCGTCTATCTTTTACTCCTGGCTCTTTAGATCCGTCTCCACGACCTCTGGCTTTCGCGCACTCATCTCCGCTGCGTCTGGAAACACCAGAGCAGTACATACAACCAGCTCTGCTCACGTTTGCATCACCGCGGCCGCCGCCGCCTAGGCGTTCTCCATGTATTGTTTCTAACGTCCCTCAAGCTTCGCTGCCGGCTATACAAGTGTCTTCTGAAACTACTTCGTTCTCGATCATTATAACGCCTTCTGCGTCTGAGCCGGTGTACGTTACTGCGGCTTCCTCAGTACTAACATCGCCTTCGGCAGTCGTGTCCCCATCTGCACCCATACTTCCTTGCTTACCGACATCTACTGTCGAGTTGGACACTGAAAATGCGAATGTCGAATATATCGACCCAGGAACAATTCAAGGCGAATTCACAGAGTAACTGTATCATTTTTAAACTTTGCATTGGCTATTAGTACAACAAATAGTCAATTGATAAAGTGTTTGAATAAAATTAAAATTTTTAGATAATAAAATTTAATGTGGTAGGGACAAGTCTCTTCGAATTTTTTCGGTCCTGTTTACCAAAGAGGTACCTATACGATATATTAGGGTAGAACACGAGTGTAACGTTACCAAAAAGACTTAAAGTACTAGTCATATCTATTTAAAGTCATATCTATTTTAATTTTGTGCTACTATATTCGATATTATTTAGTTACGTGCCAAAATTATACCCTTGTGATATTAGATTAGATTGTTTTGACTTCGTATGAAATACGGACGTCATCTTATATTTTATTTAGTATTTAAATCTCATCCCTTGATCGAATTTCTCCTATTGTCCGACTTTGAAACGCTTATCATATAATTTTGATAAACTTATACCTACATATAATTATGCCTATATTTATTGTTAGTTTGTAAGATAATGCTGTGCGAATGTGCATTTATTAACATATTTGTTAATTGTTAGACGGAGCCATCAGGGATTTGGTAAGTTAATATTCGGAAAGCAGGGTGCATTACTTAGTGGTAAAATCTTAGGAATACGTATTCTACTCATAATATTTTAAAAAGTGTTGTACTGAATGTTGGTTGTGGTGTTAGGTTTAGATATATATGTACGTATTCGGTGTCTTCTGTCCTATTTTTAAGGTAAGATACTCGAATTAAGGGTATTTACACATAACAATGTAAGCTGAGGTATTCCACACGAACTTTTCTCTTGCCAAGGCAAATTATTATCCATCCTTTGAAGACGCTTCGACTATGTTCAGCACAAAATTAGTTTGTTATACACTATCTTGTCTTGATTATAGACGCTTTATGCTTGGCGGTTTCGGAAATCAGGGTTCAGAATTAGGAGGAATATATTTGATAGTGTTAATAAAGCATTATAATATGCTAGTACGGTGCGCTTTAGCTTCTAATTTTTTTTATTAAATAAAGCTAATTTTAGTTTTCAACTTCTAGCTTTTGAGTATACGTCATAAAATGAAGTAACTCGTTTTGTTTTCAAATATACATTTAATTAATTTTATCTCTTACTTTTTCAAAATCATGTTCGCATTTAGCCTTTTAGTGTTGGCTTTCATTAATCATTACTAAATTGGTGCTTCGTCAATATAATATTATTATAGGTATGCGGTGCTATTTATTTGAACTACCAAAGTTCGTGTGGTAGCATCATTATCATACTAGATTAGTAGAGCTTAGTGGAACTTCCACTCGAATGAGCCGCTTGCCTGGGGGAGGACCTTACGGGAGACAACAGTGAAATAGCACTTCGTAACTGTTGTGCTATGTTTCTGCAGGTGAGTAAGGACGCCAGAGCTCAGTTGGGGAGGGTATGGGGTATTAAAGGCCGGCAACGCATCGGCGATACCACTGGCATCGCGGATGTCCAATGTCAATGGGCGGCGGTGATTGCTTACCATCAAGCGATAGGCTATATCGTTTGTCTCTGCCATAAAAAAATATAATTTAAGATTAAGAATGCTGCAATTATATAAATTAGGAAAAAGCATATCATTTAGCTAGTACACCATGTAACTCAAGAATAGGTATTTATATACATTCTGGCAAAAAATTGTAATAAAAATTCGACTTCATGGGAGTTCAGAGCGTCATAAATAATCACAAAATCGTTAATCCTAAGCTGCTTGCTTTGGTTTTCAAATATTTAAGTAAACTTACACTCCAACCTACATAGAAAACTTGTCTGTTGGTAGTGGTAAGAACTCTAAGAACACCTTTATGTCTGCAGTTAAATAATAAAAAAAAGTAAAAAAAAATACTACGAAATAAATACTCAATGTTACAAAAGTAGAAATATATAAAAAAAAAAACAAAAAAAAAAACAAATTCACTTTATAGTTCTTAAGGTGATCTAAAACCTTAAGGTTCGTAAAACTTTTATGAACATATGTATGTGTTCTTATTGATAATACTTAATAATGTAACTGCTTTTAATGAACTGTGTGTGCTGCTTACAATATACGTCGCTTTTGACTAACAACTCGCTATTTTTCATTCGCTATTTCATTTATTAGGGTCTTTATGACCAAAAGTGGTTTTGGTTACTAACAATGCTAACATCTGGGATACATTTTATTTTATTTATTAAATGCACCTATATAAAAATTGTATTAATGGACATTAGGAAAACAATTACTTAATTTAAAAGCTTTTTAGGAACCATCATTCCACTTTCAGATTTCAGAATACCTTTGCATTGGTGAAAAATTGAGCCCCTGGCCCCAAAAGTAGTAGATTGTTCACTGACCAGAATTAAATATCGTAGTAATGAACGAGCCCCAGAACCCCCGTAGGAATGCTGTTGTAATAAAACACGGTTCCTGGTATGAGTTAGTCTATATTTGAAGCATAATTATACTGTTTTATGACATTGCAGAAAATGAAGTCTGACAATGCGACGTCTGTACATAGAGCATTGTAATCAGGCCAAAAGGAGGCTTGAACATATTAAACCCATGATATACCTTTAAAAGTATAAGTAATTATTAGAAGAGTAATGTCAACTAGCTAGCGATGTAAAATGTAAAAATTGTATAAGTACAATAACAAACAACACATTTTCTTGCAGGTGGCACCAACTTTGACTAAAGGAAAAACTGCACCTGTCCCGCATTCTATTTTTTTAAAGCCGATAAGTTATTTTTTTTAGTTAAATATGTCTGCAACAATCCTTTTCGAGAAAACGGGAGCTATCTTTTAGAAGTATTTCTTCAAACTTCCTAACAATAACAACATCCATTTTCCCAGCTCTCGCCTCATACCAAGTATCAAATCGTGGCACGACCAACTTGATCTACAAGGGGCACAAGTTCACGCTTCACTACGCGGGCAAGAACGGCGGCAAGAAGAGATGGCAGTGCGTCAAACATTTCTTGCACAACTGCATCGTCTACAATGCAGTCTTAAAAATTAAATGTTTTAGTTTCTGCAGTTTTTATATGTCTATATTCATAAGATTTTGTACGGTACGATGTCGGCGGTCAATTGTTTTTGTTTTCAAACAGTGTCTTATGCCATTTTTATCTTCTAAACTTTAATGAACATACCCTAGCTGGCAAAAAAATGGCACCTTTTTTTTGTTATTTTATGAAATCGATCATAATTTTTTTTACGTAGACAATTTATTTATCTTTTCAAAACGCGTGCAGAAGCATTCACTATAAATCTTTTTTTCATAATTTAACATAATTTTCCCAGCTCTCGCCTCATACCAAGTATCAAATCGTGGCACGACCAACTTGATCTACAAAGGGCACAAGTTCACGCTTCACTACGCGGGCAAGAACGGCGGCAAGAAGAGATGGCAGTGCGTCAAACATTTCTTGCACAACTGCAGGGCGACGGTGTACACTGCAGCCGATGTTGTGGTCAACGTGAAGAACGAACATACTCATCCGCCGCCGAACAGATTGTTTGGGCATGATGCACAGTTTGTGAATTTTTAAACGTTTTTACCCTAGATATACACATTACCAGATATACAAAGATCAGTCGTTAGTTAAACATTCGTAATTTTTTGACCCGCACTTAAATTGACACTAAAATCTATACTTCTATACTAATATAATACAGAGTTTTTTTGTTTGTATGTTTGGTTTTTTGCTTGTTTGTTTGTTTGATTGAAAAATTATCCCTATCCGTCCGCGTGGATCGTTTTCTGCACACATAGTGTTATACAATAGCCTAAAGAATTCCTCGTCAAATCGATTATGCGACACATAAAGATGTTTTCAAATCTAACCAGTAGTTCCTGAGATAAGCGCGTTCAAACAAACCCTTCAGCTTTATTATGTTAAGTATAGATTTATACCGGCATATTTTTTATTCACTAACCAACCTTTAACACTTTAAAGTATGTAGTTATTTTTCTTTTAGTACCAACCCAGAAAACAATATGACGAGTTACGGCAATACAAAGCTGTATCGCCATAACTATTGTATGAATGGCAATGTTAATGGAATAATGTTGTATAGGGCAATATTTTATAATATGAATTTGTTCTGTTATTTGTTTTTTTTCTACTCGATTGTATACTATAATTGGTTTCATTCGTTCTTTGGTTTAAAGTTTAAAGTCTACAAACCTTGAATTGGGTCTACTACTACTACTGTAGCACGTAGTAGACTGGTATAGTTTGTAATATTTACAAAACATATTTTATTAAATGAAATTAAATAAAAGTATTTTTTGACTCCATATTTCTGGTTATTGAAATCAATGTTAAAACACACTTATTACACTAATTTACACTTATAACATCATCAACATCCTAGCGCCTTTCCCGGTTGCATCCTCGGCCATTGCCTCAGAACCTAGGATCCGCTACGACTATGACCCTGAATTGACCAGCCTGGTTATTACAATGGAGCGACTGTCGTCTTTCCTCCGTCACCCTTACGATGTAGACCAGATAATTTGGGTCATAGTCGGAAACAACGGCTTAACGTACTTTCCGAAGCATGGAACCATATTTTTTCCATATTTATGCTAATTATTGTTGTCTTCTTATTCGGCACAATTGAAGTTCTTTGTGTTTTATTTACATTGTTCTTATGCCTCTTCTTCAGGTCCAGTCTTCGTCGTCTCCAACAAGGGGCACATGAATCTCATCTACGAAGGGCACAAGTATACGTTCCTCTACTCGGCTCAGAGCAAGCGCCGCTGGCAGTGCACGAGGCACAGCCTGAGGCACTGCCGGGTCTCCGTCACCACAATTGGAGACGAGGTTGTCAGCATCAAGAATGAGCATACTCATAGCCCTCCGCTTGCTTTGTAGTTATAGAATAAATACCTCAATAAAATATGTATAATAAAGAAAATAAATATGGTTGTAATCATATCTACGCATTTTCGTTGGTTTTATTTGTACAATAAAAAACCATTTATAAAAATTTTGTGTTCGTTTTAATACTGTTTCTTTAAATTTTTAGTTACAAGACATGGTTGTCTATTTTATGTCCGAAACTCTGAGGTTTTAGAAAATAATCAATGTATCACGTTGGAAAAATTTTATCACCATAGGAATAAAAATGTTGAACAAAAAAGGGTTGCCAAATTAAGAAATATGAAAGAATATAACGTAACTTGTAAAAATACTGTTTTATATAAAAAAAGTTTGACTATATGGGGGAAGCTAATTCAATAGGGTTCGTGGGCTTTTTTCAGTGGTCAATTATTTATTCAATCTGTAAAGGTTTATTAATTTTATATTATATATATTATATTATATGGAACTCTGTGGAAAAACACACTAGGCCGAAAAAACACGACCGAAGTTGTGCAGGCGGAGTCACGCCGAACTTTGGTAGCGTATTTTCGGCAAAGTGTGTTTCTACACTTACCTGAACAATTTCTGTCCAGAACCCTTGTTCTTCGAATCTAGCCGAGGCCACCCGAACCTGCTGTACGACGGGCAGAAGTTCAGCCGCATCAAAGTCCTCGTCGGAAGACAGATGCTCTGGCAGTGCACCAAGCACTACTCCTGCGCGTGCAGGATGACCCTCGTCACTGAAGGGAACTGCATTGTCAAGATCAACAGACAGCACAGTCATTAGAAGATTTTACTTGAGAGAGCCAATCACCCTGGTGGGCTTTCCCGGTAACGGTACGGTTGCATTAAAAGTGCCAACGACCCCTGTGAACGGGGTGGATTACATAGGAGTTGTGGCCCCTGTGTGTTTCTGACACCATACCCATCTCTATTTCTGTGCCATCCGATAAAGAGACAATGCAGTATGCGTTGGAATGTGTAGTCGTTGAATATCTGAGAACATAACCTAATAATGTTTTGCAATTATATATGATTTGCATTGGAATTTTGTGTTTTATTTACACGAATCGTCCATATTAAGGTTTTTGGGGCTCGTTTAGTCTCTTATATACTTTTTGAAGAAGGCACTTGTTTCGAGTCTTCGATATCAAACCTCGGAGAAACTAAACATCAGCCAAGAAAAAAATAGTAAAACAAAAGTGCCTATAAACATTACATTTAACAAAAAATCGCGAGGTCTCACACTTTAGCCGACAAAAGCATCTTATTCCTATTCAGTAATTACTAAATTTCCTTCCAGGCAACATCTACAAGGTGGAAGTTAGAAATTCCACAAAATACGTCACAATCAACGGCTACCGGTACAGCAGGCAGCGTATCACTGGCCCCAAGGCTAGATGGCGCTGTGTCCGCCAATGGAAGCACTGCACCGCCATGTTCCTCACCATCGATGACTACATCATCAAAATGAAGGACGACCACAACCATCACCCTGAAGACTCGAATTTCGTTAACTCGAAGGGCCAGTGTATGATCTTCATGCTTTGAATCCTATTTAAAAGCAAGGAATGCTTTTTGACCATTTAGAAGGCCCATACACACAACCACTACTAAGATACACTAGATGGCGCTGTGTCCGCCAATGGAAGCACTGCACCGCCATGTTCCTCACCATCGATGACTACATCATCAAAATGAAGGACAACCACAACCATCACCCTGATGACTCCAATTTCATTAACTCGAAGGGCCAGTGTATGATCTTCATGCTTTGAGTCTTCTTCAAAAGCGAAGAATGCTTTTTGACCATTTAGAAGGCCCATACACACAACCTCATACTAAAATACGCTAGATGGCGCTGTATCTGTTAGTGAAAGCACTGCACCTCCATGTGCACCATCGATGACTTCATCATCAAAATGAAGGACGACCACAACCATCACCCTGATGACTCGAATTTCGTGAACTCGAAGCGTCAATGTATGATCTTCATGCTTTGAGTCCTCTTCAAAAGCAAAGAATGCTTTTTGACCATTTAGAAGGCCCATACACACAGCCTCTACTATAATACGCTAGATGGCGCTGCGTCCGTCAGTGGAAGCATTGCACCGCCATGTTCCTCACCATCGACGACTACATCATCAAAATGAAGGACGACCACAACCATCACCCTGATGACTCGAATTTCGATAACTCGAAGGGCCAGTGTATGATCTGCATGCTTTGAGAGGAGACTTAGGCAAACAGTGCTTTTGACCACTGAGAAGTTGTAGATCATTCATGGAACTGCGATAGTTCTAGCGTCAACGAATCCACAACCTCTTCTTAAATAAACTAGATGGCGCTGCGACTGCCAAGTTTCTCATTATCGATGGCTACATCACCAACAAAGATATTGGAAATCTTTGATCACCAAGATAAAGGACGACTGTAGTCATCTCCCCGATAGCTCTTATTTCGTGAAATCGAAAGAATGTCAATGTATGATCATGCTGTATGATTCGACCGGGCGGCGAGCCTGTATGGCGATGCCAGAGGAAGATATCATCGCAATTAGGGTTCCTCCTGTGCTTACCATCAGGCAGAGTGGACCCAATATACAGTGCTAATATTAAAAAGTAAACCCGAAAACCAAAGAGTGTCTTTTTGACTATTTACAATGCCCACAACAACAAGTAACATACGGTTTGTAAGATATTTAATGAAGCTATAAAAGTAAAACTGTAGCACACGATATCTTGAAATATGGTCGTTTGCCACTAGCATAAAAAATTAAATCCTGAACGAATTTATACATGTTTGATTATACAACA
This sequence comes from Nomophila noctuella, assembly GCA_958496325.1. Classification (NCBI taxonomy): domain Eukaryota; kingdom Metazoa; phylum Arthropoda; class Insecta; order Lepidoptera; family Crambidae; genus Nomophila; species Nomophila noctuella. The sequence continues at coordinate 13,260,673 of OY292491.1, forward strand.
TTATAATCTGAGATAACTATAATTGAGTTATTGAGGTAGCTCCAGTTTTTATTGTAAATCTCATTATAATAAGGTTATCACATGGATCGAATCTTGAAACGAAATAAAATTGTTTTTTATAGAAATGTTTTTTATTTTATTCAACAATCCTAACTTAATAAAATATTTTTATACCAATTTCGGTTTTAACATAATTTCTGATTCTCAAGTTTCAAAAATGAAGGAAAAAACATGGTAAATGAAGTCTTAACCCCAAAATATTTTCTAAACTTTAAGTATGTTTTTTTACTTACCTAAGAATATGGTGACTCATGAGTCATGACTAAATGATACTGAAATAAATAATAAAAGGACTAATAACAACAAGAGGACATTAAATATTTATCAATCTTCTATGTCACTCCCTCTCAAAATGTTGTCAACAATCTATAATTACATTACTAAAGAAACATTTTATTCAACAGCGAATGCAAATAATAGCAAGAAAATATGTACAGAGTGGAATTTTGTACTGCCACCTGAAGTGGAAGTACTCTTTTTAAATCAGTAAAGTACTCTAAATAGACAAATTTGCTCAAACGAAACATTCCTTCACTTTTGAAAATAATGATAGCTGCATTCAAAGATTTTTGAAAATTCGCTTGCTGCACCCTGTATACGGTATACTCGAATCTTGCACTCCTCGTAGCATACCATTCAAGGGAACGGATAGACATACTTATATTATATATATAAGGTGTAACAAAATATACTGCAAATATTTTAAGGACGAATTGTTTAGTGGAAATGTAATAAATTTGTTTAGTAAATTTTTTTTGTTAATGCGCTAGTTTCCGAGAAAATCAACAAAATAAATTGAGTGAATGATTGGGAAAAGTACAAAATTTGTCATATGCAAGACAGCTGGTCGTGTCTTATCAGTGTAATACAATTACTACACTTATCCTGCCCCAAAAGCAAAGTGGTGTAGAGGGGGCGAACATTACAGGACGAAAAGAGCAAATTGGCCAATGCAGAAAATGCAAAATTTTTAGGCATTAATTTTGACTTTTTATTATCTGATATTGATTACATTGCCACTAAAGAATTCGCCCTTAAAATATTTGCAGTATATTTTGTTACACCCTATATAAGCACTCATGATTCGAGTATAAAAACCGGTATTCATCACACAAACATTTGCCTTTGGCGGTATTCGAACCCGCGACCCTTGGTTTCGTAACCAGGTTCCTGACCACTAGACCCACGGGCTCGTCAATGTGGATGAAAATAAAACAATTTTTAAATCGATTGATTTGTTTATTAGAAAGATGATGTTAAATTACATGCTTAATTTATACATAGATATACAAATATTGTCAATAAATATTAACATACAAAATAACTCTTTTAAAACTATTGAGGATATTATTACAAACATTTGTCAAAATACAGATTCAACTATCATTATTGTAGAGAAAACCCGTAGGAGGCATGAAAATAAGATACAAAATACTATAAATCTACATTACTATACAATAACATTGTTTAAGGCAAAACTCTTTAGATCAACTTTTGGTGAACATTTGGTTAATTATATCATTGATCTTCCAATGTAATAAATATAATGTACATAAAGAGCGAAATATACAAATTGTTCAACAGTAATAATAAATTAGCGAAACATTTTCTTACTATCAAAATAATTTTACTTAACATTTATTGAGAAATTAATAGAATAACAATGGAATGTAACTACCTAACATCTTATTTTGTTAATATTTTTTTCCAATTGTTTTTTTTATCTTAATTTTTACTGAAAAATTAAATGAATCATGATTACATATGTAACTGTTTGTATTGTTAATTAAAATAAATAAGTGAATTTAAGTAACTTCCTAAATTATTATGTTTCAATAAATACTGCTGCTGCAGTCCTTGTCATAACATGAAGTGGTTTTATTTTATCATAATTATAATAAAGTATTTATGTCTAAGTTTGATACATAAGAAGGATTAATTTTTTTTATTTCAGTTTCAGTTAATATTAAAGGCATTTTGTCGGCTTTCCATACAAAATTTAAATAGCATTTCAAACATGATTCTAATTTTCTGAGTGACAGTTAAACGAACTTAACTTCAAGTATTAATCACTTCCGTACGTATTTTCAAATATCCCTCACGGCAGACATAAGGCACAAATTGGTTAATATCATGTATTTAGTTGAAGCTACGTAAGATGTTCAACATTGCTGTTTACATTCAGATTTTTTTTTTAATTATTCTTACAAATATAAATTGCTGTACATAAGTTACAGAGGACTCGAGGCGACTGGGACCACTACATAACTGGGACCGAAATGAAACAAAGTTTTACCATAGTTTAACTTTTATTATTTACAATAAACCTGCATTAAATATAATGATGAACTTAATTTCTCTCTTAACAGTATGGTCCCAGTCGACATATTCAAAAATTTTATTTAACCCTCAAGTTACACATTATAGTGGTACTTCTGCGCTAGCATTCATCATGCATAATATAAAATGTACTGTCTTCTTGTGCAATTTTTATTATTAGGTAATGGAATTTCCCGACTAAATACGTTAACATAATTTTAAGTTACAGTTTGATTTTTATCATGTCACTCATACAATCATTATTTTTTTTTAGCCTTTGATTCCTTATAAAAATCCGCGTCATTATACACTCATGGTTTCAATATTTTTCCATAAATATCCCGAGTTCCAGAATCATTTGAATTTCTTATACGCATCATGATCATGAATGTTGTATATCTTGATGATAGCATCGTTGAGAGTCGTTAGCTTCGCCTTACACCCTTTGTCGCATTTGTTGCACACCCAATGCGTCTCCTGCTTCAAGTTGCTGTGGCGAGATCGCTTTTTAAACCGGTATTCACCTAACATGATAATTGCGTTCCCCTGGCGCGACCAGCAGTACCGCGGCACCACGGCAGCTGAAATTGTTAATCATATTTACCAATGGTTTGGGACAAAGGACTTATAATGAAAACCCTATGTTTTTTGGGAATACCAGAATCAGTTAAAGGAACTAAATAAATGTATTTACTAATACACGTCTTATCACTTAGTAAGAGAAATATGAGTGTGGATGGAAAGACGAGCAAAGGAAGCCCGAAAAAGAGATGGATGGATTGCGTGAAGAATGATATGGACGTGAAAGGAGTGAATGTAGAGCTAACGGCTGATAAGAGTGAGTGGAAGCAGAAGACCCTGCCTAGTGTGGGATAAGGGAAGGAGGATGATTTTTTACAAAAAAACAAGTAAGTAGACAACCGCTGAAAGAACCTGGTACATAGATCGGATCTGGATCGGCTTGAACTGCAAGGGCCTATGAACATGCAAGAGGTTTCACTGGAAAGGTGGCGTCGTGTTTTGGCCAGAAACAATATTCTACTTCGGGTCGAGACAGCACGTTGACTGTAGATTTAAACGGGTGACTGGCAACATGCAGTCTATGGCGAGGCCAACTCTAACTATTTAAATCTATGGAGATAGATATGTGTTGTTGTCTAGTGGTAGAAACATCCTCAAGATGGCGACTCAAGGTCTACCTGTCTTTATCGTCTGTCCAGTGTCCAATGAATGCAAAATGTTTATTCCTTCTAGGAAGATAGAAGGAACTAAATCAGCAACATGAACCATCTTAATTGATTCATTTCACCGCCAAAACCTAAAGATTTAATGTCTCAAACAAATAAAAAGGAATTTGTTTTTAAATGAAAACAAGAAAAGTTTGTGATATGTTGTACAAGTTTAGTTCTTAAGTTCATTATATCTGCCTAATTGCGTGTTAGCACTTGCAGTCAACTACGGAAGTGTTTCTTTGTTTAAGTTATTTAGTTGCATTTGATTAATAATAAATAATATAAGTACACGTAAATAAATTAAAAATTACATTGACGCTGTCAACTGTACTTTCCTTTTCAAACTTTTCAAAATAAATACCCTGTATTTGCTAGTTAAAGACATACCTACATACTAAAGTATATGAACACGCAATAAAAAAGGGTAAAAATTAACCAACATTTATTAATAGGTATAAACAATTACAACTCATTTTAATACGTCATTTTGTACATATATTAAATAATAAAATTGTAAGTATAAATGTTTTTACTACAACAGTAAATTGCACTTTCAAAAGGACAAAATATTGTATACAAAACACTTTGTTGTGCATTAATATCCTATAATTTTTATTTCTACATTCTACCTTTATAAATCTATATCAACTATGGTATACTATACTTATGAAATAATAGATATATTTAATGGTGTCCTATAATTAAACACTAAATTTGCTACTTTTTATCAAACCTACTACATATTTTCTCAGACAAAACAATGTTAAAAAATAAAATAAACCAAATAAGCGCTACTTAACAATACATTTTATTAAGCCTAGCTCACTAACTAAAAAACCTAAAATAATGTGATCCATAAGTACATATTACTGATTTATCAAGATTTAGGTAGTTTAAAGGTAGGGTTGCATTATTTTTAATCTATTTGCCCAGACCTCTATAGATAGATATAGAACCAATACAGATACATCGTCTTAATTATAAAATACATACATGCGAATATCATTGCATTGCTCGATTGCATAAAAAAAGTACTGTTTGAATGAAGTAATATTTTATTATAAGTATATAATAAGTAATCATATTTGTATGGCAAATATGTTTACCTATTAAAAGTGATAAAACATTGCCATGAATTTCATTCTTATAACAGAACTACAAATGTACAAACAATTGCTACAAACATCTGCTAAATATAATCTAAGGATGAAAAGCAAATTAAGTACTTTTAAAAATAAATGTTTAACAATACAAGGTATCTAGTTAGATGGCGACACTGAATCGCCCTAATAGCGCTATCTCGTTGGCGCGCAACGTCGTGTAATGTTGTATGGAAAATGCATTACCGCCATAATTTCAGCCTAGTGTATTCCTACATTTAGTGTAAAAACACACTAAGCGGATAAAGCGAAAATTAACACAAAAAGTTTACAAATAAATCTTTAAACATAAATTGCATTATGTACACGTTTTGCTTATCCTTACTATACGTATTACTTTATCCTTACTAATATTATAAATCAAAAAGTGAGTTAGTTTGTTCCGCTTTCACGCCGTAACTACAGAGCAGTTTGCTTTGAAAGAGGGATGCCGAAATAAGGCCCAGAAGTGCACACGATGTTCCATTTTAAAAAAATAGCTAAAATATTCGTTCTTAATTTTTCGCGCTATTCGTATGTCGCTAAAAGTTGGGGTTAATATAACAAAAATTAAAAGAAATACAACTATTTATTAAACCCACCGGAATTGCGTCCTTTTGACAGCTATGTGTAAACAAATCTATCTACGCCATATCAGCATTGAAGTAAAGCTCAAATTCGTGTGTATCGAGCCGACCCGCGAAATATAATTTCAGATAATCGATTATAAGAGAATATCGAATATTATTACGTTGGTGGATCTTAGCTAAAATAGAAATTAAAATACCACTTACAATTTATCTACAGAAATGAGGTGAATAATTGGTTGCAATTTTTAAGATACCCTTACGATCCCGTACGATCGTGACATGAGGGGTAGCATTCCTAAAATAAAAAAATAAATATATTTCAGTGTCATTATCCTATTTATCTTTAAAATATTTTATAATCTTAGTAAAATATTTTCATGAATCAATCAAACGTATATTTTAGGCTGCATTATTTTATAAAACTATATTAGAATCGAATAGATCTAAAATCGAATTTCAATATTTTTTTACGCAATGGAAACACTAAATTATCTGCCAATTCAACTGTCAAAGTTCAAAATATCAAAAAGTAATTGTGTTTTTCTTGCATCAACAAAGTGATCGGTTTTATTTCGTGCGTTTAACTAAACAACTTCATCATGAATACTGACTCCGACGATCCGGGTTCAGCCGTAGCAGGTAAACAAATACTTTTTACAACCTTCAACAGCTAATATGGTGGAAATCGTAGATTGTATTACTGATGGAAAATAATGAATATGCATTTACCCAAAAACACTGACTTTTTTTAAACCCTTTCTTTCGCCAGTTAACTAATGACTATTTACTCTATATTTCCATAGTACTTTCATATGTGTGCACTGTGGGCCGAAACTTCTATGACCAGCCGGCGTCCCCCTTTGTACATGTGATGTAAGAAGTCCGGTTAAATAATATGGTACTTTCAGCAATGGACAGTATTAGCCATGATGGCGATGATGAAGAGACCACATCTTCACCACATTCTCTTCCTCACTATCTCCGGGTTCATCCCCATCACAAGGCACTTGTTCAGCCTGCATCTCTTGCACCAAGACCTGGATCGGACATTGATCCTGCACTTTCCCTTGTAATTCCGACACGTGTACTTCTCATGCTTGTCTAGCTGAAAGGACCGTTTGAAGAACAGCTTGCAAGATTCGCAGGTTCGAATCCCGTAGTGGACTCCAGAAGTGAAGTCGGAACAGATGGGACATGCTGATTCGTCTGGAAATAATGTTTGGAATTAATTTTTAATACAAAAGAAAACATTAATGTTTAATCGATTAAGTTATAATTAAATTGCTTAAATGAAGAAGCAGAAAAGAATAGCTTGAAAGAGGAACTTATTTGATACTTACGGGTATAAAGATTAGATTAAACAATACCAGTGTTATTAATTTTAGCCCTTAACTTTTTCAACAACATGATTGTATATCAGAATCGATGGTACTGTGACAACGAGTCAAGAATTCGTTAAAACCATTGAAAACAAGATAGTTAAAATAAAAACATTTATTTTCTTCATATATAACAGTCGCAAGCAAAAAATGTTCTGCTATTAATAAACTTTTTCGATACATTTACTAAGAAATTGGATCGTTATTCTTCTTCTTCCTAGCGCTTTTATTTATTTATATTTATTTATATAAACTTTATTGACCACACAAAAGGTACAAAAGGCGGACTTAACGCTAAAAGCATTCTCTACCAGTCAACCATTAGAAAAACGAAATGTTTGAATGTGGTAGTGAGCAAACTAAAACATAATTTTAAAGATAATTAAATTAACAAAGCAGAAGATATTGAGATAACAACAGACACAAATACAATTTAATATAATAAATACATACATACATACACAAACTTAATATTGATGATGATGTCCTGTATAATGAATAATAGACGATACGATGTAAAACATTCTATGATGTCAAAAAAATGACATTTCTGTGGTGGTTCTTTTATTTACTCTATTCCACAAGGTGACACGTGGTACCCCATATTTTCTAGCCACAATGGACATGGACGTCCCTTTTAAAGCCTCTTCAATGGCATTATTCATGTCCTCTTGAGAATAAGACTTATACCTTTTCTTTTTTCTTAGCCAAACGTCTGAAATGAAAAGGGTCATACGGAAACATCTATGCTAACAAATAATGTTTTATTCAAGAAGAATTTTAAGTAGGTAATATAAAAAAATACTAAAATAATATTATGGTGTCTGTATTAGTCATCGTTTCTCTTAAACATCCTTTCTAAATAGATTTCTACTTTGCTACTTTAACAATTCATTATTATACGAGTATAACGATAAAGGCAGGGCAAATAAAACAAGAATTTTGAATGTCCTTTCATTGTCACTTTTTACAGTTGTTAACAAACATTTATTTATTTTGTACAAAATGGTTGAACTCTGATCTTACATTAACGACACCTTAACTCATAAATCCACATAATGATTTCTGCGGTACCCTAACCACACGTGGGTTCATACCGACTGCCAGACATTTTAAACGAATAAATCAACATATATAGATATATAATTGGGCAGTACCCTAACCATATCTGGATTCATCCCGAATGCAAGACATTTTGAACAAATAAATCAACATTAGATATATGAGTGGGCACTGGCAGTACACTACTAACCATATCTGGAATTTTGGATTCATTCCGAATGCAAGACACTTTAAACGAATAAATCAACATATATAGATATATGATTGGGCAGTACCCTAACCATATCTGGGTTCATCCCGACCTCCAAGCATTTCCTCAGCCTGCACATCTTGCACGAGGATCTGGTGTGCACCGTGATGATGCACCGGTCCTGGGAACTCCTGCACTCGTACGTCGCATGCCTGTCGCGTTGGAAGGAGCGCCTGAAGAACAGACGGCAGGATTCGCAGGTTCGGATCCCGTAGTGCACGTGGCCGCTGAGCAGTCACACCATGCCGAAATAACGTCGCGTTATATTGCATACAAAATGCATTGCAGGCGTAGTCATGCCGAATTTCGGAAGCGTTTTTTCGGCGTCGAGCATTTTAACACTTATACTCACAAATCAACAGAATCCCGTAGTGCACGTGGCCGCTGTGCTGACACACCATGGCTAAATAACGTCACGTTGTATTGCAAAGAAAATGCATAGGCGTAGTCATGCCGAATTTCGGTAGCGTTTTTTCGGCTTAGTGCATTTTTACACTTGTGACCACGGCTGCAGCATCGCAGCCGAAACGTCAAGCAGTAAGTACTCAGGTACTTATAAAAATAATATCGCGTTTAGTCCCGTTGTAATGTTAAATAATTATAATGCAACGCGAAAGTTTAAAGTTGTATCATTTTTACACTTATACTAACAAATCAACAAATAGATATATGATTGGGCAGCACCCTAACCATATCTGGGTTCATCCCGACCTCCAAACACTTCCTCAGCCTGCACATCTTGCATGAGGACCTGGTGTGGACCGTGATGATGCACCGGTCCTGGGAACTCCTGCACTCGTACGTCGCATGCCTGTCGCGTTGGAACGAACGCCTGAAGAACAGACGGCAGGATTCGCAGGTTCGGATCCCGTAGTGAACGTGGCCGCTGAGCTCGTCGGAGCATACAGGGCAAGAGTCTGGAAGTTAAAGCTGCATTTACAACGAGATAATCACTATCCCGGATTGAATTCAATTTGTATTCGAAATAATGTTTCCAAGTAAAGTAATGTAACACAAATTCATTCATTGTGTTGTGTTGTGATACTTACTCAATCTATCGTTCAGATAGATTATAAACTTTTTTCTCAACATTATTCGGAGGACATGAAAATATGAAACAAAAATAAAATTACCAATAATAATATCAGAACATAGAATGATTTTACCACCAACTACTGAATTGTAACCAATGGAGAATAATTGGCAAGTAAACTCAAACATAGTACCATCTTCTGCATGAAAATTGTTCGGTAGGACTTAAAAAAAAGACGTAACTATAAAATAACATTTAATTTATATTATTATATTAGATTCATAATTTAATAGAATTTCATTACATTAACATCAAACAATACTAAACTTTTCATAACAAAAAATCATATCAACATTTTCTAAGGTAGTCTTTGAGCACTCGTACTTTGACACCTTGCCTACACCACTTTGAGCGCCTATTGATGTTAAAATTTGAATTGATGCTCACAATTCGGTGTTCATAGTTGACTACCTGCATTTTAACAAATAATATTAAACCTCCTACGTAACGTACTTACTGCTTGACGTTTCGGCTGCGGACCGCTAGTCCGCTTGTGACCATGGCTGCAGCATCGCAGCCGAAACGTCAAGCCGTAAGTACGAAAGTACTTAAGTTTAATATCGCGTTTAGTCCCGGTTTAATATTATTTGTTAGTAATGCAACGCGAAAGTTTAAAGTTTTACCTCCATTTTCTAAAGGTCCCTTAAGGATCATGGTTGTGAATGATATTCCTGTACTGAGTCTCGCCTTTCCTCAGGCGGATTACGGCTTTACATCCGAAATAGCTGCGACGACTGCACATCCATCTCTCCTTGTCATTCCTCGAGTAATGGAGGGAGAAGCGATACCCGTTCACCACCATCATAGGCCGTTTGTTCCTCGATATATCGTAGTGTACTACAACAAAGGCGTTTGTAAGAACAAAAAACAAAATAAAAGCTTTTTTATGCTACTAAGGTACAGTTCCAGATGTAGGTAGAAAATTAGTTATTCCTCATTATTAGTCCATTATCGTCCTCTCTGCTGGGATATGGCCCTGGGAAGGCCCGTTCAAAATCTATCCATAGGTAATACATATATGGATGGATATGAGATCGGGACTTCAACTCTGTAGTTGAAGTCCCGATCTCATATCCATCCATATATGTATTACCTATGGATGGATTTTGAATATAATATCCATCCGCAGTGGGCCAGCTTTGTCTGTACAAAGCTGGCCCACTGCGGGTTGGAACTGATGGTTATAACGACTATTAATGCAGCCGGGAACAACGGCCTATCGTGCCCTACGAAGCACGGAGAAGCTTGTGATGAAACATTTTGGTTACCCACCGATGACTGACCTTTGCGAAAGTTGCTTAACCACAACAATCGTTAACAGAGCGCGTTATCAGTGGTTAACCACCGAGCTCTTTAAGTGAAAAGGTACTTTATTCACTTACGGGAGAAGTATATTGCTACGATATTAGGTACCTAATAATTTTAAATTCAGAAGATGTCATAAAAAGGGACAAAGTTGTTTTAAAACGAAATAAAGTATTGTATACCATGTGTATTTTTTCTTTATTGCTTTACTTAAACTATTAATTATATACAAAATCGAAAGAGCATTACACAGCCTAATTTAAGTAGTTAATGTAACATTCGGAATGCCATACTAATCTTTATATCAATTCGTATTTTTTCGTAACATAAGTAGGTAGGTACCGAATAATTAATGCTATAGTTACACTTTCATATTACATTTACAGCTTTACACATATTTTTAGATATAGTTTTACATTTAACTCGAAATTTTGTTTTTCAGAAATAATTCTTTTATTAGGTACTTCATACAAATATTATTCTTTAATGAATATAAATGTAAAATAAAATAGAAATATATTTGTAATTAATAAATAGATATGAGTACAATTATTACTTGTAAAACTACTGTTTGATTGTCGCATTGAAGTAATAAGCCGATGTTATAATTAATATTTCGACTAGTAAAAAAAATTGTAAACAGTTTTGATTCATATGTTGAATTTGAGATCAATTTTGAAAGAGTATCGTTGGAATGAATATTAAAACTTATTGCTTATTTTTTTAAAGGCTTAGTAACGATAGGAAATAATATATTTATATTAAAAATGTCACAAGATTCACCTAACTATTCCGTATTGCACTCGTGAAATAGAAAATTATCATAAAAGTAAATAACGCTTTTAGCATTTATTCTTTAAAACGTATAATATAATATCAACATACCTATTTTACCTACTTAACCTATTTAAATATCAAAACCATTATTTAAAAAAGCTGTCAACTTAAATTATATAAATTAAATGATATGATTATGTTCACAGTCTTCAAAATTATTTTAATCACAACCAAAAACTTTTAGTAACTTTTGCGTAGTAGGTCTAGGTACCTAGGTACTTGCTAAAAATAGAGTAGACCTATGTAACAAAAAGTATAGATATTTTACTCACTTTTCCACTACCTATAGTGGTCAAAAAAACCTAATGCAAAATTAGTTTTTACTCTTTTACCGCATCATAATTGCATCCATTACATACTATTATTAAAATAATCACAATATTTTTGTTAAGATTTACAGATTTTCTCTAGTAACACAGTCCAAAATAGGTTGTACCTACTCTCTATCAATTTACTACCAGTAGTAAATGTATGAATTGTATTTCTATTACATGGAAAATATATCTAGTCATTATTAAACATATTTTGAGGCCTATTAGTTTAAGGGTAAATAAATAGTTTGCCACACAAAAATTAAAAAAATATATATATAACGCTCAAGGACTTGTTTTTCACATAAATCAGAACAAACCATTTCATAATCAATCACAGTTGCATTAACTTCAATCACAAAACATGAAATTCGAAAACATTTAACTTAATAACTCTTAGTAGTGCACTATTATAATTAATTAATATAATTTTCATCTTTACACGTCTTAACTAGAATTTGTTCCGATAGAGACAGACCGTACATCGGTTTGCCTCTATTGATCAGGAGATCTGACGCATCATGGTTATGGGAACCTTTGATTTCTATGATGTGCTTCCCCGAAGTCTTGACCACAGCCTTGCAGCACTTATAAGAGTGTGTGGAGCACGTCCACCGAACAATGCCGTTCCTTATCGAGTGCCTGCAGTAGGTATATTCGTTGTATACGATCAGAGGTTTTCCTCTGAGTGATTGGATGAAAAACGCCTCGACCCGACCTGAAATATTCATGTTCATAAAAGTCAGTAAGATGATTAGTATATAACATAGAGCTTTAAATCGATAGGCTGTACTGTTTACAAACGCTTGTCAGCGCTGGTCCGTTATACAGAAAGGAAGCAGGTTGAAGCAAACCAGGGCAAATGTTTATTAATTTTCAATGGCAGCGCGCAGCGCCGACCAGGGCTGACCAGCGCCGTCCAGCGCGTGTTGAAGCTTGTCGGCACCGTTCAGTGCTTATCGGCGTGGGTTACCAGCGTTGACAAGCGCTTGTAAGCGCTTATAAGTTTCCAGCTTTCTTTCTGTATACGGCCTTAGACATGCCCTCGTCATACTAGGTCGGCGGGCGCGGATCGCGGTCCCGCAGCGGCGGGCCGCACCCGCACGTTCTGCGATCGGTTGACGGGCGAGCGCGCGTTCACAGAACAGTCTCAGGTTCTAAAGAAAGTCTGTGCCAAAATTTCATTAAAATCGGTGGAGTGGTTTAAGCGGGAAACAGACAGCCAGGCGGATTTACTTTCGCTTTTGGACATAATATTAGTAGGGATTGGTTTGAATGTTATATGTGAAGGATCTTACCAGCAAAGACCTAATAAAATAAAATAAAGTAACCTGTATGTGAAGTATTTAACGACACCATTAATCAATGACACTGTTTATTTTGATAACACACATCTTTGAATTTTCATAAAAGTAATACAAATAATGTTAGTTTGAAAACGTATATTAGAGAGCATTTATACGAGTGCTTTTAATACTGAAAAAAGATATTTTGTACATTTTATCTACAAGTAGGTATTTTAAATATAGAGGCAAGAATTCTCAAAAACAGAGATCACAATAACTACATAGTCTATATCACAAAAAATAGCACCTGCGATTCGACTTATTATCTTAACAAACAAATAATACGATTGAATATTATAGAAACTCAATAGGCGGAAAAACGCGACCGAAGTTAGGCGTGACTACGCATACTGCAATATAATATTTTAAATTGAAGATGACACGGTAAAATAACGTCTCGTCATTTTTTATAGCTAATACTTCGGTAGCGTGTTTTCTGCCTGGTGTGTTCCTACACTAACTATATATTTTATGAGTTGATATACTAATTAACAATATGAAAGAGTATCATCGTTTTAACAATGTGCTTTTAACCAGGCACATTTCTTAATCATGAATTGACTTTAAATACTACTACATGGTAAGAGGTTTTAAAATCGTTTACACATAATATTTTGCTTAAAGTAAAAGTCTCGACTTGTATCGATACCGATGCAATTGATTTCAAAATAATAACAATAAATAATGATAAAAAGGAAAAGTCTATCAGTTCTTCTAAAAGGAATTCAATTCGGGTGCAAGTTTTTAACGATTGTTATTTAAAGAAAAGGTTAGATTACAAAACAATAAAATTAATTATCCATTACTCTACTATGACCAATAAGCATTTTCTTTTAAATATTGCTGATCAAAATTAGTTTATTATAAGAAAAAATATCTAAAGTGAATAGTTACCACAGTGATAAACTAATTTTATTCGACCTTTATCTTATTTTATCTCTGACAAGATCAGCACACCCTTTTAATGAAAAAATCATACGCAATCTCGTAAGACATACTATTTTATGTTTCATTTTATAAGGTAGCTGATCACCGCTGCCCATGGACATCAACAACCGCACAAAGGTCACAGATGCGTTTACCGCCTTTAAAACCCTACACCCTCCCCAACTCTGGCGATCCTGCTCACCAGCAGAAACATAGGAAACAAAGTGCTTCTTCACTGTGATAATGATAATTGCTCTAAATCAGTTAAGCCTAAGTAGTAACTATGTAAGTATGGCCGCTATGTGAAATCTATCGAAGCGTAGGAACAAAAACAAGAATCACTATTTATATACATTTTCCACATAAGTAGAGTCCAGTGAAAGCTGCACTTTCATACAAAATTAAACCTTATTTCATAGTAATAAGTGTCACGACCTGTTTATACACATACAATTTTATAGAGATCTTATTACAATGGAAAATACCAAATCAAACTCATCCATCTAAAAATACTATTTATACTACACTAGCGGCCGCCCGTGAGTCCGTCCGCGTGGATTTCTTTTTTTCGAAATAAAAAGTAGCCTATGTTCTGTCTCAGGGTCTAAAGATTGTCTGTACCAAATTTCATCAAAATCGGTTGCGAGGTTTAAGCGGGAAAGCGTAACAGACAGACAGACAGAGTTACTTTCGCATTTATAATATTAGTTGGGATTAAGTTTCATGTCCATTGCGTGTATTCAAGGCCGTGTGAGATATTTTCATTCAGAGCCTGTTTTATTCAAACATATCGACATAATAATAAAGTTCAAACGTACAAAAACCGCCGGGACGGTACATTTGTAAGGGTAAGTATTACAATAAGCCTCTTTTTTACCAGAAACCTATAACATTAACTTGATCAATTAAGGGATCCACGAATCATTATAAAGATCTGCCAAATTTCTTATATCTGAAACAATCTCCAACATACTCATTTTTAAACTGAAGTTTTTAAAGTTGCTTGAAATAAATATTTGAATAAATAAAATAGACATAGTTTAAGGTTATAAATTTAAGTTAGTCTAAGAATCCTTCTTTCAAAGACTGTTTTTAATCTGTAGTGGACCTCATGAAATAAAACTACTTTTAAACTGAACTTACTAAAAGGATAGAATCGCGGTATATCCGTTTCAAAAAACATTATGTGGTGCCAACTTGATCTGACTTGGTAACGGTTTCGACGATATCTATGATGACATAAGTCATCTTATGTCATCATAGTATCGTCATCTTAACCCGGTTGCATACTCGGCATTTGGAGACTAGGGTACGCTTCGACTATGATCCTGAATTGACAAGCCTGTTAATATGTAACGCTGTGAAATAAAATGACATTCCAATAATTCCAATTGTAGCTACCAGGTCAGATAGGTTGGTGGCGCAGTAAACAACATTGATGTTAAGTCATCGTCATACAAAGAACTCTGTAGGCGGATGGTTGTGGAGATTCTTCGCATAGACCAGCTCATTCTTCTCCGTATACGCTTTGGCAGAGCAGCCGTGGGAGTTGTGGGTGTAACACGACCAGTAAGACTTGTCGTCGACTCCTTGCTCCCTGGTGAAAGTGAAGTCTCCAAGCTTCAACAGTCTCTCGCCGTTTCGAGAGATCATGAATTTTACTGAAAGAAAGAAGATTTTAAGGGCGTTTTATGAAGAACAGCAGCAAGAATGATGTGCCCGTTGGTTTAGAGGTCACAGACCCTGGCTACAAAACCAAGGGACGCAGGGTTCGAATCCTGCTAGGGGCAAATGTGATGGTGATGAACATCGGCATTTCTACTCGAGTTATGGATGTTTATAGAAGTATTTAATTAGTTATGTCTATCCGTTCCTTAGCATCCATAGTACAAGTTTCGAGTTTGATTAAAATAGGAGTCCAAGGAATTAAAAAAGAAATCTTTATTCATGTAGGATAGGCTTTAGTGATGCTCTTACGAATCGTCACTTATCTATACTAATATTATAAAGAGGAAAGGTTTGATTTTTTGTTTGTTTGTATGAATTGAATAGGCTCCGAAACTACTTGGCAGATTTGAAAAATTCTTTCACTGTTGGAAAGCTACATTCACCCAGAGTAACATAGGCTATATTTTATCCCGTTACGGGAAGTAGTTCCCTCGGGACGCGGGTGAAACCGCGTGACGGGCCGCTAGTAAAAGATATAGAAATATTCTACCGCCGACTTTGGAAAGTGGTCGTCTATCGAGGAGGAGAGAGGGGCAAGAAACTACGAGTATAGCTGTCGTACGCCAAGTATGCCCATTTTTACAATATTTTTTTAATATAACAAATTGTTGTACACACAGTGCCTTGCAAAAAGGTATCGAAATAAAAAAAAAATATAAAGGTAGGTATATAGAAAGATCCCCAAAGGCGGCACCTGATCGCATGAACGTCGTAGGTACTCGTGTTTATGTTCAATAGCTCTTATTATATTACATTACCTTTATGTGTACCCATGTGAACTCATGATGCAAATGATAATCGGATGAAAACGAAGCCTTGAAAAGATTTGTATTGACGAATGAATGAATGAAGATGATTGTTATTCATTACCTAAATGCACATGAATCTAGGTATCATGTGGTTCATTTGTGCAACTGTCGTAATATTTATCACTTTATCTTTGTCATGACAAAGCATTTTACTCACTAAGGTATTTTCGCATGGGAACTTCTACTCATATTGATGATGTAGTTAATTAAAGTTAAGTAGTTAGTCTCAGTGTGTCTTTGATAATTACCGACCCCTAGGTACATACATAAGTTAAGTATATATAATCTAGAAGAAAAAAACAATTTTTGCTTGTGATAAGTAGGTATTTATTGATATATGTAGTAAGGTGAAGGTATCTGTCACTTTCATTTATATTAGGTAGGTATTTAAATTAAGTAATACATAAATAAGCTAAACATAATATACAAATATTTGTATTTGTAATATACATATATATGTAGATATATAAAAACGCAATATGCGAAAAACTATTTCTTTGGAGCTGAGGACTTGTACAATTTAAGATTTACCACCTCTCAATTGGTAGAAACTTAATATACATTTAAAAAGTTTATGAATTTTTTTACATACCTAATATACATTATTAAATTATTGTAAGCTAGTTCTCGACAAACGAATTAAATTATAATTGTGATGAATATGGTTGACTTAAATAAAATCTGAAATTAATATTAACTAGATTCATTATTACAACGCTTACAACATGTAAGATAAATTTTAATAACTTCCTTAGATATATTACAATATTTGGTTTTAATTTCAGCTTCCATTTTATCTTTGTCTGCATGATTAAATAGTAAATGCATTGTGTGAAGAACTCCAAATAGTTCATCGGTTGAAACATAAAATTTTACATCTGAACATGTTTCATCACTTGGCTTTATCAACTTCTGTTTACCGTTTATTTCTACAATGTCATAATTTGCCAACATTTTGTAATCTTCAAAATCCTTGTGGTATTTGCTTTAAATTTCCTTTATTTCACTGATGAAGTCTTGATATCTTGTTGTATTTATGAAGTATGCACTATTACTTTTCTTTCGAGACAGAAGTCTATCCAATTTGTCATTAAATTCCTTCTTTAATGGTGCAACATAGTTTTTATCAAACAACTTGATTCCTGTAACAGATTTTTAAACATGAAATTTTTATTGCTACTTTTAAAAGCAGAACTTCTTAATAGCATCATTCATATTCATAAAGAAGGACCAGAAAAATAACAATACTTATTTTTGTTCATAATTATATTTAATTAGGAAAACTCTACAGACACTTCTAAATTTATTACACACTTTTTATACTTACTACAAAATGTGTTATAAATTAACTGAAAACAATAACAACAACAATCATGAAATGAGTAAAATGTCACTTGGCAATGACTAACTTAATTAAAAACTTATGCTAAATATTTAGAAGGGATAAAAATATAAAGTTTAAGGAATCGTAACATTTAAACATTATTCCTACAGGTAATGAGAATTTTCTTACACCCTATATATAGGCCATTGGTATTTTTGATATGATTGACATCTAAAGCATTTTGTAGTATACAAACAATCTGCACCTTATAAATAAGAAAAAAAAACTTACTGTACATGAATAATTTTCAAAACTTTTTTTGTATTAAAACACTTGAATATTTCAAAACTAACTTAATATCACACAGAAATGAAGCTTTCAAACCTTGCAATGCACCTTATGCCTAAAAATAGATAAACAAAAACCCAAAAAAACAACTGACTTTCACTTACAGTAAAAATATGTACAATTCAATATTAGAATTTAATTAAATTATACCTAAATCACCAATTTAAATTTTAAACAATTTTATTGAGATCTTAAGTAGGTCACCACTTACCTACAATTACAATGACAAGATAAAGGGCATATTAAATAGTTATTAGTAAAAAACACCTAGATTTTAAATCACTAAATTGAGGTCCGTTTTGTATTGTGCATAAATAACTTGCAGGTAAACATATCATCATAGTTATTGAAATTATCTCAATTTATAAACAGCTTACAATCAAGGATAATGACACATTTTGTACAATAACATTATATAATTGAATAAAAAAGTGATTCATACGGCAAATCTATCACAAGTTTTCAAATATTTAGCTTGGCAAATAAATAAACATTTTTATTGCTTCCCAAGACCCCTAAATATTTTATTTAAAGACGAGCAATCATTGGAATTTCATTTAGAAATACACTGGTTTATATTTTAGAATGTTAACATTTTAACATGTGAAGAAAATAATACTTTGTAGGTACCTTTAATAGGCAAAGTAAGTCAGGCTTAACATTGATTTTTCTATTGCTTTGAGTAAAATCTCTCCCGTAACAGTCTAATATTGCGCAAATATAGTTTAAATAAAAACTTACCCAGTAGATAAAATCACTAAACTCTATATGAAACACATTTTTAAGAGTAAACAAAACTTATCAAATGAACAACACATTTTGAGGTTAAGTTTCACAAAACTTTTATATCACACAATATTAACACCTGACAAAACTTATTTTGCAAATTTCTCACCAATTCTAATGTTACTACATTCCTATTTAAAATGGAGAAATCAATTATTATACCGACTTGGTTTGTTTATTTCCTTTCCACTTTCACGTAAAAAAACGTCAATGTCATGTACTACTGTCACAGCTACGTTTCGTTACTCCTGCATACCTGTTCTTCACTATACGTTCACAGTTATTTTACCTCCGACAGCTCAATTACTATCAGTTGATATCAGGTTTTTAGCATTCTAATGTGATTTGTATTTTAACTAAAGCTATAAAAAAAAAGTTAAAATTTACATTTCTTGATTTGAAGCTTTACGATATTAGTGGAGTCAATGAATACATAAAACAGGTAATATTCGAAAGTCCTCAAGAACAGCTCCGATTTCGATGAATTTTTTTTTGTTAATTTTGTTTTTTTATATTATTCAAAATCAGAAACCTCCTAGAGCGAGGACGGAACTATTTACATTGTATAAACAATATCTACGATATATTTTATACACAAAAAAAAATTCTCCTATACAATATCCATTAAAAACTTGTAAATATATTAATGAATGTTATAAACAATCTATATATATAAAACTCAAATCTATATATATAAAATAAAGCCCGATCTTATATAATACAAAACTCAAAGGTGACTGACTGACATAGTGATCTATCAACGCACAGCCCAAACCACTGGACGGATCGGGCTGAAATTTGGTATGCAGGTAGATGTTATGACGTAGGCATCCAGTAAGAAAGGATTGTGATCAATTCAACCCCCAAGGGGTCGAAATAGGGAATGAACGTTTGTATGAAACTTTGTCAATTTTAAGCCGATCGAGCTGAAACTTTGCATACATATTAGTTATTATGATGTGAGCATCGCCTGAGAAATCATTTTGATAAATTGAACCTCTAAGGGGATAAAATAGGGGATGAAAGTTTGTATGAAACTTTGTCAATTTTGAGCCGATCGGGCTGAAACTTTGTATGCATCAAGTTATTATGACGTAGGCATTCCCCATGAACGATTTTGGTAAATTTCACTCATAGAGGGATTAAACGGGGGATGAAAGTTCGTATGAAACCCAAATATACGCGTCAAAATAATATTAAATTATTGTTAAAATATTTTTTGTAACAACTATTTCTAACAATAAGATTATTTTATGGAGATTTTTCTACAAAAAAATAGAGACCAAACTTAATTTTTTTATCCATATCGTTGATACTGTTAAAACAATATAAATAGTTCCGTCCCCGCTCTAAGAGGTTTCTGATTTTAAATAATATAAAAAAAACAAAATTAACAAAAAAAAAAATCATCGAAATCGGAGCTGTTCTTGAGGACTTTCGAGTCAAATGCTTCATTGACTCCACTATATTTACATATATGAACAAAAAAGTAATTTATCTTTAATAACAGGTAAATTAATACCATACCATATTAATGGTATAGTAAGATTAACCAAAATTTACTATGATTTTGACATTGCAATGTCTTTAAGCATCAGTAAAATATGAGGATGCTATAGGGATTTCTATGATACAAAGAAGTCGTAGATGACCTAATGCCAGAACCGGAAATGAGAGTCTTGAAACAGCTTTAACTGGGTTATCAAAGAAGATACAAATTTTGTTTTTGTTGGATTTTCTTACGAATACGTTAAGGATTTATCTATTCACTAGAAAAGTTAAAACATAAAATAATTACGTTTGACCCTCGGCGGCGGATGATTGTGGTATAAGTTAAAAGGTGTGATCCTCCCCTGGTTGAGTCTAATCTTGGCCGGGCATTGACACGAGGATCTACTGCAGCACAGCCACATCTTGCCGACCTTGCAGTTTTTGTAGAACGTGTATTCGTTAATCACGACGAGAACCCTGCCCCTTGAAGACGTTGTTAATTTATAATTGATATCTGAAAACAAATCCTTTTTACTTATGCTGCTGTAAACGTTTAGGTACAATCTAGATCACATTATAAACAGACTAACCATGCACTACTTAGTAGCATATTTTATTAACCGGGTTCTGCTCAGCCAGAGCTCAATGACCCAGTGGTTAGCGCGCTCGGCCTGCGATTGCAACTTAAGTCGAGCAAACTTCGCAAAAGTCAGTCATCGGACGGGTGACCGAAAAAAAAACATCTCGAGCTCCTCCGTACTTCGGAAGGCAAGTTAAACCGTTGGTCTTGCGACTAATCCCTCTACAGCCGTGTCAGATTGCTGCCCCGCCTAATTATGAGATTAAGGGAATAGAGAGTGCAAAAAGTACTCATCTTCTTATATAAAAAGTGCGTAATTAATTGAACAACATCTTTAAGTACTGACTAAGTGAATGTTTAGAAAACCTGTGATTTAGGGAGTGTGTTTATCCATAGGAAGGATAAGTGGGTAAATAAAGTTATGTGTGTATTTTTTTTTATGTAGTATTATGTTTGTTAAGTAGTTAATAAGTGTAATTTTTATTTTTATAGTTTCTTTTAATAGCACTACCTACTATTCACTCTCTGTTTTTCCCTAAGGTTGACTGGTAGAGAATGCCATGAGGCATTAAGTCCGCCTTTTGTACAAAATCTTTTTCGTGCAATAAAGTTTAAATAAATAAATAAATAAATAAAACCATAGTATTAGATACTTACTAATTTAATCAATTTTATTATTTAATATGTAAAAAAACATTCACTTTACAGCATGATCTATTTGTTTAAGATAACACGTTTTTTTTTTTTAACTGTCGCGTTGCATTACTAATGGATAATGTGAAATGGCGTTTAGGCCTGCTTAAAAATCATCCATTAGTAGATTTAAATCGTAAGATGTGCCCCGTCACCAGAAAAATATGTCATTATTTGTATTGACGTGACGTCCATTGGTTACCAAGGTTTCTACGCGATGTAAAGCGACAGTCGCTTCATATAACAGGGCTGTATTTGAGCGGGTCGAAGTACTGCGAGGGCATATCTAACGATTTAAATCTATGATTTGAATAATATTATGTATTATATTTTGCCTTAAAATAATTTCAATCAGGCTAGCTAGCACTTAATGTACTGCCCCTCTTTAGTGACATGATATCTTGGTGGAGGGTGGTTGTGATCCAAACTGTATGGGATAACCTTGTAATCATCAAACTTGATCTTGGCACAGCATTTGTTCTTCGAGTATTTTCCGGAGCACACATATATTTTACTTGTTTTACCAATTTTCGAGAATGTGAAACCGTTCACCATGACAAGGAACCCGCCTCTTGCAGAATCTATAACTTTGTAGGGGACGTCTAAAAATAAAATTGAATATTAATAACTGTGTGTACTTTTTCTTCACGTCTATAAGAATTTAACTTTCGCTCTTCATGTAAAGCAACCATATTGTCAATTTAATTTAAACAAATAATAAAATACTTTTAATCCAAATAAGATTAGTTACACAAATAAGCAAAAGAAACCAAGTAAAGAACATTACTTATTATGGAAACCATTTTTTTATTTCAAGAAACTTTCTTAATGATTTACATTACAAAAAAAAAAAAAAAAACGATTTAAATGTATAATACTTTTACTTAAAAACAACATCTATAGAGCTAACACTTAATATATTTCCCGTCTTTAGTGACATGATATTTTGGTGGAGGGTGATTATGATCTAAACTGTATGGGAAAACCTTGTAATCATCAAACTTGATCCTAGCACAGCATTTGTTCTTTGAGTTCTTTCCGGAGCAGACCCAAATTTTACTTCTTTGAGACATTTTAGAGAATGTGAAACCGTTCACCATGACAAGGAAACCGCCTCTTGCAGAGTCTATCACTTTAAAGGGAATCTCTGAAAAGAATAGATCGTCTCGTCGATAAGATTTCCACTTCCGTCTTGAATTTTAAGCAAAAACATAGTCAAATTTATTTAAACAAGTAATAAAATACTTCATATACAAATAAGGTAAGTTACACCAATAAGTAATAGAAACCAAGTAAAAAAAAAACTTTATTATGGAAACCAGTTTTCTTTAAAGATAAAGTTGTCTTAATTTTTTACTTTTTTAGAAGTTTTCTTATTAATGTATGACTTGAATAGTATTATCTTTTGGCTAAATCACATTATATCCATCGAGCTAGCTAACACTTAATGTACTTCCCCTCTTTAGTGACATGATATTTTGGTGGAGGGTGATTGTGATCTAAACTGTATGGGAAAACCTTGTAATCATCGAACTTGATCTTGGCACAGCATTTGTTCTTTGAGTTCTTTCCGGAACACACCCATATTTTACTTGTTTTACACATTTTCGAGAATGTGAAACCGTTCACCATGACCAGAAAACCGCCTCTTGCAGAATCAATCACATTGTAGGGAATCTCTGAAAAGAAAATTTATTTTTAAAAATAATTTTAAAGGTATTTTTCGTCTCGCCGATAAGGGTGTTACCACACCAATCGATCGTTCGCCGATCGACGCCATCGATCGACATCGGTCAATGTTGATCGACTGGTGAGGTAGCTTTAATTGATCGACGCTATCGACGGACACCAGTCGACTAACCAATCGATCGATTGCTGATCGATGCCACCGGTTGACGTTGATCGATTGGCGAAACAGCTCGATCGACGTCGATTATTCCATTTTACCATCGATCGATGCCGTCGATCGATGATAGATAGATTGTTGTGGTAATATCCTAAGGTTTCCACTTCCGTCTTAAATTTTAAGCAATTATACAGTCAAATTTACTTAAACAAATAATAAAATGCTTTATATACAAATAAGGTAAGTTACACCAATAAGTAATAGAAGCCAAGTAAAAAAAAAACTTTATTATAGAAACCAGTTTTCTTTAAAGATAAAATTGTCTTAATTTTTCACTGTTTTAGAAGCTATCTTTTTAATGTATGACTTGAATAGAATTGAATCTTCTGGCTAAATCACACTATATCCATCGAGCAAGCTAAAAATTAAGGTTAACTAGTAATCTTTCATTTTAAACTTAAGGTACTTCCCGTCTTTAGTGACATAATATTTTGGTGGAGGGTGGTTGTGATCCAAACTGTATGGGAAAACCTTGTGATCATCAAACTTGATCCTGGCACAGCACTTGTTCTTCGAGTATTTTCCGGAGCACACATATATTTTACTTGTTTTACACATTTTCGAGAACGTAAAACCGTTCACCATGACGAGAAAACCGCCTCTTGGAGAGTCTACGATGTTGTAGGGGATCCCTGAAAATAAATTTGTTTTAACGTTTAATAATATATTTGGTTTTGTTTATTGCATTATAAACTCTCGCCTTACATTTTGAACAGTCATATCCTAAATTTTTTTTAAACTCATGGTGTTCTTATTTTATGTACCTAAGTGAGGTAAGGAAATAACTTATTTTATGAAAATCATTTTATTTTAGAGTAATTCTTTTTTGAAAATAATTGTAAATTAATAAAAATACTTCAGTCTTCAGTGTAATAAAATAAACTTGGCTCAGATTTTTTTATACTTAAAACTCATATTTTAATTAAACTTAAGATCTTAACATTGTTAGAGTTATTACATAATATAAAACAAAGTCGCTTTCTTCTATCTGTTTTTTCGTATGCTTAAATCTTTAAAACTACACAAACAATTTTAATTCTTTTATATTTTTATGACACCAAGCAAAAAGCAAAAATAATGAAATAGAAGAATTCAAAAGAAGGTTAATGGGTAAAATTTTATAAAACTTAATTAATGTAACGGGTAAGCCGGTGAGGGTTCCTAGCAGTTATTAAAGTTTAATATAGTTTCTATCTTTAGTAACATGATATTTCGGTGGCTCATGGTTATGGTACAAATTATACATAGTTATCTGATTATTATCAAATCTGAACTTGGCAGTGCAGTGAACCGATGCTTTGCTGGAACAGAGCCAAATCTTGCTGGTCTTGCTGTTTTTGTAGAATGTGTAATTATTTATCATGATCCTGGGCCCTCTGTGTGTATTTATAACTTCGAACGAAACTTCTAGAACAACGGAAAGTTTTTATTTAGCTGTTCTTCATTGCGCGTTAGGAAGAGGTACAAAAGGTTATAAAAATATATTTTGAAACTGGATAAAAAAATATATTTCCATGTCCTTTTTTTGTTTTAGGTAGCAATTACTCGTCAAGGGAAGTAAAAGACGTTTTGTATTAATATTTTTATTCATACAAATCCTTAATTGGTTACTTTTTATTGAAGTAGGTAAGTATGCCCCGTTTAGTCATAGTCAATGCATTCATAATTTTAATCTTTACCTACTAACATAATAAAGCTGAAGAGTTTGTCTGTTTGTTTGAAAGCGCTAATCTCAGGAACGAATGGTTCGAAACGAAAAAATATTTTTGTATTGGATTAGTCCATTTGGCAAGGATGGTTTTAAGCTATAATACAACACTATGTGTGCAGAAACCGAATTTTATAATGCATACATACTCGTTTATTTAAAAAAAAAATAACTATGTATGTAGAATAATCATAATTTTTATTGGGTATTTTACGAAGCAACTACATTTTGTCTTCCACACACACGCTGATAGGCGTAAAACTTAACCACTAAAGTTTGACATACTGTCCATCCTTAGTAATATGGTACCTAGGTGGTGGATGATTATGATCTTAGCACAGCATTTGTTTTTCGAGTACTTTCCGGAACACACCCATATTTTACTCGTTTTACACATTTTCGAGAACGTGAAACCGTTCACCATGACGAGAAACCCGCCTCTTGTAGAGTCCACCACTACAGTTTGACATATTGTCCATCCCTAGTAATATGGTACCTAGGTGGTGGATGATTATGATCAAGTCTGCACGGTGTTACCATATCGGAATCAAACCTTATTTTAGCAGGACAATTATGAAGTTTGGAACTGGAGCAAACCCACATTTTTCCTGTACTTCCCATTTTGTAGAAGGTATATTCGTTCACCATGATCAGACGCCCTGCTCTTTGTGTAGATATGATGTTAAATTCAATTCCTGCAAAATTAAAAGTCTTTAGTTATATGACAGTGTCGGATACCTGGACCCACTTTGGGTTGATGCGCCGTCCAAAGTTAGTAAGTCATCATCCTCCTTAGCGTTTATCCCGTTTCTGTGCGGGGTCCGCTTTGACCATGAGCCTGGATTTGCCGAGTCTGGTTATTGCAGTGAAGCGACTGCAATTAAACCTTAACCCTTAGAGGGGAACCAGACAGATTGGATTTGATCCAATATACCAACAACAAACTGAACTAAAGTCAGAAACTATCCCAACGTGCAGGTTTCCTCACTAACACCTCACGAAAAAGTTGAAAAATAAAGCTTAAATAAAAAAATTTTTATTGCATTTATTATCGAGTAAAAACAAAGCTTCTTTGTACATATTCTTCACATTCAAGGGCACTCTGCACTCAACGTGTTAACAGTAAGCTGACAATAGAACAGGCTACTAACTACATGTTCTTCAATATGGTGAAAAGCCAAATACCATAAGTTGTAAGTGGTTCTATAATTAAATGTCTTAAATCTTTATATAATGGCCTTCTTTAGTGACGTGAAACTTAGGCGGCGGGTGGTTATGGTCCAAGTTACAAGGAATGACCACGTCATTGTCAAGTTTGATCTTGGCCGGACATTGGCGTAAACCGCTACTAGAACATTTCCACTGCTTCTTACTACTTCCTGCTCTGAAGAATGTATAGTCTCCAATCATAATGAGTTTGCCTCCTTTAATCGAGGGTATCATTTTGTATTCAATACGGTCTGGAAGAAAATGGAAAGGAAATTAGAAAAGTAACTAGATAAAAATGTTGTTTTAGATGTCAATGCTGTATTAAAGGAAATTTTAGGTTAATTTAGGGATGGAAAAAAAGTCGTCAATTTTACAAGATTATTTTTTAATAAAAAGCATAGAAAAAGTAAAGCCTTAATAACTACTTAATTGGTCTGTTCTATATTTCTCAATGTGGTCAGAAGGCCACATTGTTTCTCAAATATGTTTAATTTTGAAATAGTGTCTTAATTTAGTGACTTCATGCCAAGTTGTTATGAAATGTCTTAAATTTTGATATAATTTCCTTCTTTCGTGACATGAAACTTAGGAGGCGGGTGGTTATGGTCCAAGTTACAAGGAAGGACCACGTCGTCGTCAAATTTGATCTTAGCGGGGCATTGGCCTACCCTGCTACTAGAACATTTCCAGATCTTTGCCTTGCCTATCCTGTGGAATGTGTAGTTGTTGATCATCATGAGCTGGCCTCCTTTTAACGAGGGTATCATTTTGTATTCGATACGGTCTGGAAGAAAGTGAATTGAGGAAATTAGGGGAAAAAATTAAGAAACCAATAATTTTTTTAGATGTAAATACTGTATTTAGGGAAGTTTTGGGTTAATTTAGGGATGGAAAAAAAATATCGTCAGTTTTACTAGATATGTATTAATGTAAAAAAAGTAAAGCCTTAATTACTAAGTAGCTAGTCTGTTCTATTACTCTTATGGTCAGAAGTCAACTAGGCACATGCCACGTTGTTCTATTAATATATCTCGAGACTGGGGTGTTTGATCCACATGATTTTAAGGCAAGTTTTATTGTATTTAAAAATACCTTTTTAACGATACCCCACACGATGGGGTAAGTCGAATTTTTCTTTTCAAATTTACTGTATGGGAGGGGGGGTAAAAATAATTATTTTTCGATTGTTTTAAAAACCAATTCTTGAATTATCACTATACATCTCTCCACCAATTTTCGTGGCAATCGGTTCAGAAACGGCGGAGAACGAGCCAGGACAGACAGACAGACAGACAGACAGACAGACATGACGAAACTATAAGGGTTCCGTTTTTTGCCATTTGGCTACGGAACCCTAAAAAAGAGATTATACTTGTAACTTTTCGTATATATTCTAGGAAGATTATACCGCGTAAACAAATTAAAAAAAAAACAGTTGTTGATGCTGAAGTTTTGTGTTTTTTATAGGGATGGGAAATAAAAACATCGAAAGTTTTCACGAGACATATTTTAATAGAAAAATGGAAATCCTAAAACGAATTATTATAGACTTTAAACATAAGCTTCTTTTACATCGTAGATTTTTTGATTCAATATTCTTAAAATTCAAGGAGCACTTTTCACTCAACGTGTTAACGGTTAACTATCTATCACTACGTAGTTAGTTTGTACTATAACTTTAATATGGTAAGAACCCACAAACCATAAGTTGTAGTTCTTAAATCTCTTAAATTATCCTCAAATACAATCCTTCTTTAGTGACGAGAAACTTAGGTGGAGGATGGTTATGGTCCAAGTTAGAAGAAATGATCAAGTCTTCGTGAAGTTTGATCTTAGCGGGGCATTGGCCTGCACCGCTACTGGAACATTTCCAAGCCATGGTCTTACCAATCCTATAGAATGTATAGTTGTTGATCATAATGAGTTTACTTCCTCTCGTTGAGTTTATCACTTTGTATTCGACGCGGCCTGGAAAGAAAATTAGTGAAACAGAAAATTTAATAAAAAAAGTTTTATGAGATGTTAATGCTGTTAATAAAAAAAATGTTTTAATTTTTAAGGATGAAAATAAAAAATATGGACAGTCTTTACGTGGAAAAAAAAATATCGACAGTTTAACTAGATATGTTTTAATGTAAAAAAAGTAAAGCCTTAATTACTGAGTAGTTACTCTGTTCTAATACTCTAATATGGTCAGAAGTCAACTAGGCACATGCCACGTTGTGATAAAATGTCTTAAATTTTGATATACTGTCCTTCTTTCGTGACATGAAACATAGGCGGCGGGTGGTTATGGTCCAAGTTACAAGGAATGACCACGTCATTGTCAAGTTTAATCTTAGCCGGGCATTTGCCTAACCCGCTTCTAGAACATTTCCAGTGATTCTTATTACGTCCAGCTCTGAAGAATGTATAGTCTTTGATCATAATGAGTTTGCCTCCTTTTATCGAGGGGATCATTTTGTAATCGATACGGTCTGGAAGAAAATGAATTGAGGAAATTAGAGAAAAAAATTAAGAACATTTTTTTGGATGTAAATGCTGTATTTTAAGGAAGTTTTGGGTAAAATTAGGGATGGGAAAAAATATCGAAAGTTTTACAATATATTTTATTTAACATAAAAAAAGAAAAAACTTAAATTACTACGTAGTTAGTCTGTTTAATTACGTCAATATGGTCAGAAGTCATCTAGGCACATGCCACGTTGTTCTAAAATATTTTTAATTCTGATATTTGACATGATCTGTATTTAAGAAGGTTATCCTTTCCTTTCCCAAGCTTCCATAGCACAAGCTTCGAGTTTAGTTTGGGGCAAGGCAATTAGTTTGTAAGTCCAAGGACTTTTTTATTTTTTTATATATATGGTGTCCTATTTTAGTAACTTCATGCCACGTTGTCTTAAATTTTGATATACTGTCCTTCTTTCGTGACATGAAACTTAGGCGGCGGGTGGTTATGGTTCAAGTTACAAGGAAGGACCACGTCACCGTCAAGTTTGATCTTAGAGGGGCATTGGCCTAACCCGCTACTGGAACATTTCCAGATCTTCGTCTTGCCTATCCTAAAGAATGTATAGTCTCCGATCATAATGAGTTTGCCTCCTTTTATTGAGGGTATCATTTTGTATTCGATTCGGCCTGGAAAGAAACAAACTGTGTGAATAAAGAAGCATGTTTTAATTTTTTTTAAATTATGTACAAAGGAAAATTCATCAGATCTTAGGTGGCTCAGGCGCGAATCGAACCCAGCGCCTCTTGCGTTCCGGGCAACGCTGTGACCAGCTACCGAGACCGTTAGTGGACCTGACGAATTTCTCCTTGTTATTTGCTTAACAGTTAACACTCAATGCTGCATTATCTCTTCAATGTCGTAGTACCAACCACAACACTCGTTTGAAACGCTATTTGCAGGCGTTTTCTAACAAAAAGAGAGATTATACTTGTAACTTTTCGTATTTTTTTAACCATACCTAGGTTGAGGTATACTAAGCATGGAAAAATACTTAATCTTGAAACTACATATTTTAAGAAGATTATACCGCGATTATATCCAAGTAGTTTTATTTCAAAAATACTTTACACAAATGTTTACAAAGAATAAAAGGTGTTAATGCTGAATTAAGGGAAGTTTTGGGTTTAATATTAGGGATGGGAACTAAAGCATCGAAAGTTTTTACGAAACATATTTTCATACAAAAATGAAAAAAGTCAAAAAAAGATCAAATTATTATTAAACAGTTCAAACAGTAGCTTCAATATTCAAAGAGCACTCTGCACTCAACGTGTTAACGTTTAACTATCCATCACTACGTAGTTAGTTTGTACCTACTATAACTTAAATATGGTAAGAACCCACAAACCATAAGTTGTAGTTCTTAAATGTCTTATATTATCCTCAAATACAATCCTTCTTTGGTGATGTGAAACTTAGGTGGAGGATGGTTATGGTCCAAGTCAGAAGAAATGATCAAGTCTTCGTGAAGTTTGATCTTAGCGGGGCATTGGCCTGCACCGCTACTGGAACATTTCCAAGCCATGGTCTTACCAATCCTATAGAATGTATAGTTGTTGATCATAATCAGTTTGCCTCCTCTCGTTGAGTTTATCACTTTGTATTCGACACGGCCTGGAAAGAAAATTAGTAAACAGAAAATTAAATTTTAAAAAAATGAGATGTGAATGCTGTGAATAGAAATTATGTATTGATTTTAGGGTTGAAAAATAAAAAAAAAATACAGTTTTTACGAGACATATTTTAAAACAAAAATCGAATTATGTTAAGCCTAAATCTAATGATCATAGACTTCAAACAGAAGCTTCATAAACATCTTAAATGTTTTGATTGAATATTCTTAACATTCAATGTGCATTTTTCACTCAATGCGTTAATTGAGTTAAACAGAAAATTAAACCTAACGGTTAACTACCAACTATGTATTACAATACTAACTATACAATACACTACAATACAATACGAACTATTAGTTACACCGTAATTACACCATAGTTAGTCTGCACTATTACTTGAATATGGTGAGAAGGTACATACCACAAGTTGTATACTCTCCTTCTTTAGTGACGTTAAACTTTTTTTTTAAAAGTTCACTTAAAATAGCATATTTGGCATGTGGGCTTGGTTTTATGATGGACTAGATTGAGGTCAAGAGCTAACCCATTTAGAAACAAAGAAAAAGTACCCATAACATCATAAATGGGAACAATATATTATGTATCTGCGTTTTATTTGTATTTATCATAATAGTACAATATTTCTTTTTCAACCTCTTGGAAAATTTACGTAAGCTTCAAGGATTTATAAAATCTTTGGTTAACTTGTTTCGAAGATAAAAAAGAAACACGAATTATTGTGCTAGATATTTAATAGACAACCAAAACAAGCTTGACATAAGCATTATTTTCACAGTTAGAGACAATAAAGAAAAACTATAATCACCATTAGCTCGGCGGTGAGGGAAAACACCGTGAGGAAACCTGCACATTTCGATAGTTTTTGACATTAGTTCAGTTAGATCTGAATGTGTAACCATGGTCCAATCTGTCTGGTTCCCCTCTAACTAAGGGTTACGAAGGTCTGATGGCAGTCGCTTCACTGTAATAACCAGACTCGGCAACCCCTGGATCAAGGTCAAAGCAAAAGCAATAAACACTAGGAAGAAGAACAATTCAATACAAGACTATCCAACACAAAAATATGTTTTCAAATCGGACCAGTAGTTTCTGAGATTAGCGCGTTCAAACAAACTCTTCAGCTTTATATATTAGTAGAGTAGAGATAGCGCCTCGATGGTCTAGTGGTTTAAGTACCGGGCCTTGGTCTCGAGGTCCTGGGTTCGATTCCCGGGTCGGGCAAATTTTGTGTTGATTTTTCTGAACACAGCCCGGGTTTGTGATCACCAATCCGCATTTGGCAAGCGTGGTGATTAAGCCAAAACCCATCTTTGTAACGAAAACATGATTTCAAAATGATGGAGGCCTTTGCCCTGCAGTGGGACATTAATAGGCTGATACTTTTAGAGTAGAGATTTTAAGTAAGTTTGATGTACACCCCTTTCGTAGTCACGTGGTACTTTGGTGGTGGATGGTTGTGCTCGAGCTGGTAGAAGACCAGTCTATTGGTGTCCTTGTCGATCTTCACCTTGGCTTCGCATCTACTAGAGTTTCTACTAGAACAAGTCCACATACTACAATAACGGTTCGACTTGGAGAATGTGTAGTCTTGAATCATTACTAGAAGACCTCGGGAGGAATCTATTAGTTTATACTCTATTTCATCATCTGGAAATAATAAAAAATAATTATTATTTACTAACATTTTGGTTTTATAAAAATGGATTAAAAAAAAAGAAATGCTCCGTGTCTGAATAAAAAACAGTTTAGCTTATTTACGTACAGAAGTACTTACAGCTAAAAACCCTTTAACAATGAATTTTACTTTAAATTTTTCATTCGATATTCTAATATAGGTATTTGGCCTTGCGGAAGAAACAGTTCAAATGTCTAATGAAAAGAAAGATCCTTGATTACTTAGAAGAGCAGATACATATGCAGAGAAAAAAATACAAAATAAATCATTGAAACATTTAATCATGACATAATATTATACTGAGTTAAAAGATGAACATGCAATCTTAAAACATAAATCAACGACAAACATTTGTAGGTAAAATATATTTGAAATATAAATTTCAGTATCAATATAATTCACTAAATCGATATTACTAATTTATTTATTATAACACAAAACATCAAATGTAAAATTTCACGGAAAGGAGATGTCCCATCCCAGGCCCGTAGTATGTACGTGATACCAAAAAATCGGTAAAATATTGCTATTTCCATTAAAAATACAATAAATCATTTTTGGTTCGTTGTTTAGTGGCTTAAAAATAAAGTTAAATACTTAGGTATTCGTTCATTTTATTTCGTAAAGATGGCAACTGTTATTTTTTTCTTTACAGGGATTTACGGCTTTGGGCCTCAGCCTTTTTGGGACGTTTGTAACCTAAAAATATAAATACTTTGTGAAACAAACTGCATACTGTCAAAACAAAAGTAAACTGACGGATAAACGACAGAAACGTCATTCAAGTTTCAAAGATGCGTCCATAGAGTAAAGTAAATATACCAAAAGGAACCTCCGCCATAGTGTACTGAGTTGCAATATTGTGGTATGATTTATTGTTTCAGCCAAAAACCTAAGGTTTTCCATAAGAATTGGAGTGATTAAAACTGTAGTACACTTATTCGCCTATATTTAGGTATAGCATACATGGATCTGGCCGAGGCTTCATACATTTCTGGGACATCTCCTTTCGTGTTATTAATTGAAAGTTCTATTCACACACGCGTATGGCAATTTTAATTGAGCAGTTGGTCTCGTCTATATGAGATTCCTCGAGAGTCAGTAATGATTGTGATCTAGATTGTAAGTCCTGATGTTGTGGTCCTTATCCAGCATGACCCTGGCCGGGCACTTGAGCGACCTCCTCTTGGAGCAGTACCAGCACCTCGACTTCCAGCTGTTGGAGAAAGTGTGACCTTCGAACAACATCACAGTCCTCCCGTTCTCGCTCTGAAGGAACTCCATACCTGAAATATAAAGGAAATTATAGAAATACATTCTTGTCAACAATAATTATGTGTATACCAATGTTTGTAAAATTTTACCACTGCGATCTGTTATTTTTTCCTTTGACAACTTTTAATTCAATCATGAATTGTATGTTGCTTGCTTTAATGTCGTAATTAAATTCAGTAAAGACAAACGAGATTTAAAGTGATTTTTCGATGAAATCGTTGTATAGTACATAGTACATTCCATTCGCATTTTCATATTCCTATTTAAATATTACTTTTGAGTTGTGGCCTCAATAACTATCTTATTAAACATAGGAAAAGTACAAAACTATTAAATGTGGGTAAAG
This sequence comes from Nomophila noctuella, assembly GCA_958496325.1. NCBI lineage: Eukaryota > Metazoa > Arthropoda > Insecta > Lepidoptera > Crambidae > Nomophila > Nomophila noctuella. The sequence goes on from OY292491.1 coordinate 13,294,550, forward strand.
ACAAGCAAAGGAGAACTCGTGTTATTTGGATAGTAAAAAAAAAACATAGAACTAAAGAAGCCAATAACTCTAATAGACACAAAAATAACAATAAGTTTACTTAAGTTTAGTTTAAAAATTTATAGACGATATTTAGTTTTCATCTTTATTCTTATCGTATACTACACAGATGATCTTCGAGCGTTTGTTTAAAGATTGGGTCCTTAACATTGATATACAAAAACCCAAGATGCTCAGTCTCGAACAAAAGTAACAGTCAATACTGACACCAAAAACTCAAAGTCAAACTATGAACATTATTTTTTGCTAATTAAACCTTATTCAGATTAGTTAAGATTGTTTTCACAAGGTAGTGTTCAAAATTGCGATGACGCGGGTGACGCAAGACTGTTTGTAATAAGCGCATTCTGCACTTATTTTTTGGGGACTTTTTTGAGACGTTGATTGTGTATCTTGGGTCTTTGTATATGAATGGTCCTTAATGGCTGGGGGTTTTAACGAATTTTGATGAAGTTTCCGTCTTTAGTCTTGTGGTACACTGGAGGTTCATGCGTATGGTTCAACTGGTAGGCTACAGGTTTGCCTCTTTCATCTAAACGGATCTTGGCAGGGCATCCGATGGACTGCTTCTTACTACAATGCCAGTAGCGGTTGTCAGTCGTGGTCTGAGTAAATGTGTGCCTCATCAGCATCAGTAATGGCTTCTTGCGTTTCGAAATATTGATCAGCTCATATGTAAGGCCTGAGGGAAAGTAATCGGTGTATCAAATTCATCACTGGTCAAAAAGATCACGGGTATCGATTTAAAATAAAGGTAATTTCAACATGCTTAACAAATCTGTACGAATATAATAAAGCGGAAGAGTTTTTTTTGTTTGTTTGAACGCGCTAATGCCAGGAACTACTGGTCGAATTTAAAAATATATTTTTGTTTGGATAGTTCATTTGACGAGGAAGGCTTTAGGCTATAGTATATACCTATGTGGGCATAAAACCCGCGGACGCTAGTCAACTCAACGTACTTATAACTGGTAATAAATATGTAGAGTGCTCAATTATTTTTATTTAAATGAAATATATTTCTAAAATAACTAATATCTGATGCCAAAATGAAATCAGTAAAATTTGCGCAATCTCAGGAAATACTGGGTCGAATTATAAAATATTTTATGATGGATAGTCCATTTATCGCTTCATACACTTTGTTGTGCATATTATATATAAATTTACGCGGACAAAGTCGCGGGCGATCCCTTAGTCAATAAACATTTTCCAACTTCGGTTTTGTAAATAACTAATCAAGGAATAGTAAAAATAACTTTATTATAATAAGGCCTACACAGGTTCAAGATTGAGATGTAAAACATAATATGTACATAATTATATTGACAAATTTTAAATCGTGTTGGTCCAAATCTTAAGTTAGATAGGTATATTCCGACACCAGAAAACCGTAGTATTATTTCGTTTGACATGAAGTTGTTAAAACATACTCTCACAATAAGAAGCGACTTTCACTCCAAATTTTTGTGCCAATTTCAGAGCGGGTCGAATCATGGCGAGAGCATATTAAACGATTTAAATCTAAAGTATAGGTTTAGGTTTAGGTTTCAAGACATTTATTCCCATAAAAACTTACAGTTCACGGCGAGAGCATATTAAACGATTTAAATCTAAAGTATTAACTTACTAATTAAAGTTTATTGATTATCATATAGGAGATGGCTCAAAAAAAACCCATCGACATCATAATCCTCTAATGCAATCTTCTATTTTTTTGCAAATCGCAAAAAAACTTTTCTATAGATACATTTTGTAGGTACCAAAAATACCAAAAATATTTTTTTCGCCTCAAATACTTCTATTTAGGTTTGAGTATAAGAAACGTTAGAAATTGCAAAAAAACTTTTTTCCGTAAAAACAAGCGATTTACGATTGCCAGATTCTCTTAGTAGTTAAGAAAAATCTAAATAAAATACTTAAATGTATTTAATCTATATAAAAAACCCCTATCAAAAAGACCATAAGAAGATTCAGTCGACATTTCCTTTTCACATATTTATTTAGAGGACGGGTCCTATGTTTTGAAGTACCGGAGCGGGGTATGGTTAATGCCTCAGATCTTAGAAGACTAATTTAATTTCCCTTCCCTATCGAACTGTACCTTTGCAGTAGGTACAGTTAGTTCTAGCCTCGATCGTCGTTGCAGTGCCAGTAACGGTTGTCTTTCGATGTTTTGCGTGAAAGTGTAGTTCTGGACTATCATCAAAACTTTATTACAAAAATATCTATGCAAGTAATAGCTTAAAGGAGAAATCCGTTTCTCATACAAACGGGGGCCTGGATGTGCACGGCTACAAATTGGTCACCGATTAGAACACTTCAAAAGATTACATTTGCCCAATTTTAATAGCTGAATACAACGGCCAAATATGTTAAAATCATGCATGAATATTCATTATTATTGTCATATCTATATGGTGTGACATCAAGTGACAGGATTGACATTGACGTATGACGTAAAACCATAATGCACTGATCTATACATAGACAAGATATAGGTCAGTGCCAAAATGGCTCCATTTCAATTGACACTGATCGTTTAATCGATCAATTGTTTGATTTTATTATTATCTTTATTATGAAGACGTAAAAAGTAGATCATTATTAAGATATAACGAATATTACAAATAATAAATGATTGTAGTTTTTCAAAATGTAGCAAAAACACACTGGAACATGATGCATTTAATTTAATCTCCGCTTATCGATTTTCTCTAATCGATTATTTAATCTGTCATGTTATTAGGTGCGTTTTTGAAGACAGTTAAAAATCAAAAAATATAGTGCTCTGTCGTTTATAAAGTATGTTTGATAATGTAAAATATATAATTATGCAATTAACTTAAGTTGGCCAAAGCCTATTCCGTTGTTATTTATAGAGGTTAATTAACAAAAATTTACAGTTTTTTTGGTATATAATTTATCCATGAACAATCAAGCCCAAAATGGATCGTCTCCTTTTGTTAAAGATAGACTAATTTTAGATCGCCTTGGTTTTAAACTTTTCTTGGTTTTAACCGTCAGGAGGTTATCTTTTCCTCTTTTCTTATAACAGTCTTTAACTACTAACTAGTCTTATTTATTCATCGTCATCATCGTAGCGCCTCTCTCGGTTGCACCCTCGGCCATCGCCTCCGAGCCCAGGGTACGCTACAACTAGTATTATTAGTTACATACAATGTCTGTAATATTTCCCGTCCTCTGTTTTGGAATACCGCGGCGGGCGATGTTTATGCTTCAAATCGTGGGAGACTAAGTTGCCTTCCCTATCGAACTTTATCTTTGCAGTACATTTAGTACTGGGCTTGTTGTTGCAGTGCCAATAACGATTGTCATTCGATGTTGTTTGCGTGAAAGTGTAGTTCTGGACTCTCAACAAAGGCGTCTTGCGGTTCAATATTTCTATGAACTCGTATTTAAAATCTGAAAGTAAATAAATTAGGTTCAGTATATTTTAAATATGAGTAGGTATAGCTTTGTTTTATTTCACTTCAATATGCCACTACGTTTCAATCCTGATAACCTATCTCCTTTAGAGAGCAATGAGATATGAGGAGAAAAACACATTGTCATGACATTATTTATTAATTTCGTATTTAGAGTCTAAGTACCTATGACAATATTTATAATAACAAAGTCAACACAAGTTCAAGAATGAAATTTAACATAAATATTATATTGACAATCGTCTTGGTCCAAATCTTAAGTTATATTCCGACTCCAGAAAACTGTAGCATTATTTTGTTTGACATGGAGTCGTTACGCGGAAGCACCGCGGCGGGCGATGGTTGGTTTTTAAATCTTGGAAGAGCGATGGTTGTGTATTAAATCTTGGAAGACTAATTTGCCTCCCCTATCGAACTGTATCTTTGCAGGGCAGTTAGTACTGGGCTTATTGTTGCAGTGCCAATAACGGTTGTCTCTCGATGTTTGCGTGAAAGTGTAGTTCTGGACCATCATCAAAGGCGTCTTGCGGTTCGCTGTTTCTGTAATAATAAAATAATAATAATTTTTATTTCCAAAAAAAAACAGTACATAGCTTTACAATACTCGACGACTACTCGACTAAGCATAATGATCTCGTATTTAAAGTCTGAAAGTAAATAAATTAGGTTCAGTTTATTTTAAATATAAGTAGTTATAGCTTTGTTTTATTTTACTTGAATATGCCACTACGTTTCAATTCTGATAACCTATCTCCTTTAGAAAGCAAGGATATGAGTAGAAAAACACATTGACCTGACATAATTTATTAATTTCGTATTTAGAGTCTAAGTTCCTATGAGAATATTTATAATAACAAAGTCAACACAAGTTCAAGATTGAAAGGACAAATCCGTATCTCATACAATCTGGGGCCTGGATGTGCACGGCTAGAAATTGGTCACCAATTAGAACACTTCAAAAGATTACATTTGCCCAATTTTTATAGCTGAATGTTATGGCCAAATATGTTAAAATCATGCATGAATATTCATAATTCTTGACGTACATATCTTTATGGTGCGTACCGATATTAGCGCCAAAGGATAATATGAGTAGAAGGTACAGAGTCGAGTATTCAGCCAGAAAGGAATCGAAGTCGGAGTCAGGTATTCGAGCACAAGTCGTAAAAGCAAAATCCAGAAAAACCAAAATAACATTCACTTGGAAGACGAAAAACGAATGACGTCAAGTGACAGAACTAACATTGACGTATGACGTAAAACCCAAAGATTTGGAAATCTTTGGTAAAACCATAATGGCTCCATCTCAATCGATACTGATCGTTTAATCGATCAATTGTTTGATTTTATTATTTTCTTTATTATAAAGACGTAAAAAGTAGAACATTATTAAGACATAACGAATATTACAAATAATGTATGATTGTAATTTTACAATACATAGTAAAAAGACACTGAAACATGATGAATTTAATTTAATCTCCGCTTAACGATTTTCTCTAATCGATAATTTAATCTGTTACGTTATTAGGTGCGTTTTTGAAGACAGTTAAAAATTAAAAAAATATAGTGCAATGTCGTTTATAAAGTGTGTTTGATAATCAAAAATATATAATTATGGAATTAACTTATGCTGGCCAAAGCCTGTTCCGTTGTTATTTAAAGAGAGTAATTAACTAAAATTTACAATTTTTCTGGTATATAATTTATCCATGCACAATCAGGCCCAAAATCGACCGTCTCCTTTAACATACATATTATATTGACAAAATTAAGATCGTCTTGGTCCAAATCTTAAGTTAGATATATTCTATTAGATATACACTAGAAAACTGAAGCATTATTTTGTTTGACATGAAGTCGCTACAAAATACTGTCCAAATTGTTGTGCCACTTTCAGAGCGGGTCGAAGCATGGCGTAAGCATATTAAACGATTTCGAAATCTAAAGTTACTATAAAGTTTATTGATATTATCATTCTCGGAGCGGGGGATGGTTATGCCTCAGATCTTAAGAGACTAAAATTCCCTTCCCTATTGAATTGTGGCTTTGCAGCAGGTACAGTTAGTTCAAGCCTCGGTTGTCGCAGTGCCAGTAACGGTTGTCTTTCAAAGTTTGCGTGAAAGTGTACTTCTAAACCATCATCAAAACTTTATTTTTAAAATATCTATGCAAGTAATAGCTTAAATTTTATTAAAGATAGACCAAGTTTAGATCGCCTTGGTTTAAAACATTTTTTTCGCGATCTGTTGGTATGTTATCTTTCCTCTTTCCCTATTTTCTTAAGCTACCTAGACTAGGTATTCAATCATCATCATCATCCTACCCCCTCTCCCGGTTGCATCCTCGGCCATTGCCTCGGGGCCCAGGGTACGCTACGACTCTGATCACTGAATTGACAAGCCTGGTCGTAACTAGTCTTATCCGTTACCATGTCAAATTTTCACATATTTCCCGTCCTGTGTTTTGAAGTACCGCGGCGCGGGATGGTTATGCTTCAAATCTTGGAAGACTAATTTGCCTCCCCTATTAAAATGTATCTTTGCAGTGCAGTTAGTACTGGGCTTATTGTTGCAGTGCCAATAACGTTTGTCTCTCGATGTTTGCGTGAAAGTGTAGTTCTGGACCATCATCAAAGGATTCTTGCGGTTCGCTGTTTTTATGATCTCGTATTTGAAGTCTGAAAGTAAATAAATAAGGTTATGTTCATTTTGAATATAAGTAGGTATAGCTTTGTTTTATTTAACTTGAATATGCCACTACGTTTCAATCTTGATACGATCTCATTTATAAAGCCAACTCACGCAATGAGACATGAGAAGAAAAAACATTGACCTGACATAATTTATTAATTTTGCATTTAGAGTCTGAGTACGCATGTTAGTATTTATGCTGTACATAACGTTATAAACGCCATTGATTCAAAATTCATTAATTAACATTGCACTGTTATTGACCATAACTTAACCTAACCTAATGATTTAATCTTTCTACTCACGAATATGCCCAGCCCAGAAGGCTGAATTGATGATGAATCGAAATATATTTTAATTTATTCGTACAAGAAGTTTATTGTTTCACTTTGACATAGTCCCCGTCCTTAGTCAAATAAAACTGGGGCGGATCATGGTTATGTATCGGGTAGTGTAATTGAATCTTGTTATTTCTATCCAGGTGGACTTTCGCCTTACATTGTCTCGACAGTTTGCTTGAACAATACCAGTTTTTGGACACCTTATTGGTTCTTGCAAAAGTGTAGCCCTCGACCATGAGTAATTGGCCACCGCGAAGGGAACTGATGAATTTCACTGACGAATCTGAAAGAAATACACTTCGTAAATAATGTTCTCATTGAGGTGTATTTCGAGCTCTATTTAGAACATTAAATTGTTTGTAATCCCAATAAACAGCAAAGGTTTCAGGAATGTAATAGCCTGTCGTAGCATGGGCTCCAAGGCAATTGCCGAGAGTTGTTAGGATGATGAAGATGAGCCAAGGTTTTAGGAATAGAAGCGAAAAACAAAGCAGTTAATAAAAACATCTGTATATTCTTATTTCTACTCTTATTTATCATAATCTTCATCTTTAGACAGTAGCGGGGTGGGATTGTGTTTGAGGTCATCATGCGATTTGATTAAGTTGTTCTTGTCCATGTCCACCTTTGCTTTGTATCCTTGTGACTTCTTATTGGAATAGTACCAGTTTCTGGACCTCCTGCTAGTGACCTCTTGTCTCCTCACGAGCCATAACTTCATTTTGAATATAAGTAGGTATAGCTTTGTTTTATTTAACTTGAATATGCAACTAAGTTTCAATCCTGATACAGTCTCCTTTAGAAAGCCAACACACGCAATGAGAGATGAGGAGAAAAAAAACATTGACCTGACATAATTTATTAATTTCGTATTTAGAGTCTGAGTACGTATGATAATATTTATGCTGTACATAACGTTATAAACGCCATTGATTCAAAATTTTGATGTAATTGACAATAATTTTACCTAACCTATTGATTAAATTTTCTAGCATTTTGAAAAACTTTAAGTCACTGAATATAAAAAATACAAACGACCTATTTGGTATGTCAGTAAAGTTTATAAGTAACATTATAGCCGACATAGCTCCTTTTCTAGCAGATATTTTTAATAATTGTATCGATAGAGGTGTTTTTCCTGATATGATGAAATACAGTAAAGTCATCCCTTTATACAAATCCGGGAATTGTCAAGACCCTGGAAATTTTCGTCCAATTTCAATTCTGCCTGCTCTTAGCAAGATCTTTGAGAAAGTAATAAATGAGCAGTTATTGGCACATTTTACATCTAATAAGCTTTTTCATTCAGAGCAGTATGGATTTATTAAGGGCCGGTCTACAACTGATGCAGGTGTCGCTCTTCTAAAGCACATCTATGGGGCATGGGAGAAGTCACAGAACGCTCTTGGTGTGCTTTGTGACTTATCTAAAGCTTTTGACTGTGTTGATCATCGAACACTCATTCTCAAGCTCCAACACTATGGAATTAAAGGAGCGTCACTAGAACTAATTCAGTCATATCTTGACTCTAGGTTACAAACGGTTGATGTCAATGGTATCTTATCGTCGGGGTCCCCTGTGAAGATAGGAGTACCTCAAGGATCGATCCTGGGACCATTCTTGTTTCTTATTTACATCAATGATTTACCTTTTTTTGTGGATAACTTATGCAAGATTGTATTGTTTGCAGATGACACGTCCTTGATATTTAACATGGACAGGTCTAAAAACTGTGTTGACGAAGTAAATAATACACTCGCGAAAGTTTCCAACTGGTTTAGTATAAATAATTTACAACTTAACGCCAAAAAAACGAAATGCGTAAGTTTCATTTTACCTAATGTTACTAGTGTGTTATCATCGCTTAAGTTAAACGATAATAATTTAGAAGTAGCAGACTCGACAGTTTTTCTCGGTGTAACTTTGGATTCAAAATTGCAATGGAATCCACACATAAGTAATTTGTCAGGTAGGCTTAGTTCAGCGGTTTTTGCTGTTAAAAGGGTTAGACAGCTCACTGATGTTGAAACGGCTCGTTTGGTATATTTCAGCTATTTTCACAGTATTATGTCCTATGGCATCTTACTTTGGGGAAAGGCAGCGGATATCCAAACGATATTCGTTTTACAGAAGAGAGCCATTAGATGCATCTACAAGCTTAGTGCTAGGACATCATTAAGGGAAATATTTAAAGAAGTAAATATTCTCACTGTGGCTAGCCAATATGTTTATAACTGTATCCTGTACGTACATCAAAACATACATATATTTGCGAAAAAATCAGATATGCACGACAGAAACACTAGAAATAAACACAAAATTGCATTACCTCGTTTTAGGCTGCAGAAAGTGTCGCGTTCGTTTGTGGGGCAAAGTATTCACTATTATAATAAGATTCCAAATGAAATTGTTAATTTACCTTATGCAAAGTTTAAAAATCATATAAAAAAGGTGTTAATGGAAAAAGGCTACTATTGTACAAATGATTATTTGAATGATAAATGTGTGTGGAAGTAAAAACAAAAATGTATCTTGTCAGTTTATAATATAAATTATGTAAGAAACATTAGCATTGTAAAATACTTTGAAAATGGAATATGTACACTGGGTCCTACAATGTAGTTGTATGTACTTTAAATTTTGTTTTTCCAGTTTTTGGTTGGATGGCCTGGGTCTCAGTAGTCATGCTCACTATAATGTCTCTGGGGTGGTGGCGCTATGTGGCGGGTCATTTCATTCCCTCTAAAATGGTTGAGTGAGATGATGGCTGACACATACGTCATACTTGTGAACAGGTGCCACCTTTGGGGACTAGTCGACTGGGACTCAATCTGTTCTTATGTATTTAATAATTTTTGTTCTATATCTGAAAGAGGTAACTGTATGGCCTAGTACTAGAATAAGTACAAGTATATAATCTTATTGGACAAATATTGTAACAAAACTTGGCGATTGAAAAGAGCAACTATCGAGTTTCTTGCCGCTTCTTCTCGGTAGATGACTGCATTCCGAAGTCGGTGGTAGATTCAATGTTTTGTTTTTTATTATTATTGACGATTCATAAGTGCTTTTATGAGGCCTATTTGAATAAAGTATATTTGAGTTTGAGTGAGTTTGAGTTTGAGTTTATGCACGAATTCAGATTCGTGCGTTGAAATACAGAAGACGTCTGTGCATACAGAAGTATAAATAGATGATGAATAGAATAGAATAGAATACTCTTTATTTACTAGAAACACGGTACATTTATAATAAGGATGGTCATAAGATTGTCAGATCAACACGTTTCGCCATACATGGCATGTAAAAATAATTTGAACATAATATAATTCACACAAAAACAATTACATAAAAGCAGTACTCGCTCAGCTGATTTACTGTTGACACTCGATGATAATTTGAATACGGGCACTTGTCACAACGTTTGTTTTGATTTTATATTGCACTAATCACTTGCACAGAGAACTGATTTCTTCAGTTTCACGACACAAGGGGCAGAGAAACATCTTTTCATGAATTGGGACTACTTATAAGCTAAAAATATAATTTAAAGAATATTTTGTCACGGAGCTACTTCAAAACACAGCCGCTCGGTGCGGGGCGCGCGCGGTGAGGAGGGATGATTTGGAATATATTTTAATTTATTCGTACAAGAAGTTTATTGTTTCCCTTTGAGATAGTCCCCGTCCTTAGTCAAATAATACTGGGGCGGTTCATGGTTATGTATCGGGTAGTGTAATTGTATCTTGTTATTTCCATCAAGGTGAACTTTCGCCTTGCATTGTCTCGACAGTTTGCTTGAACAATACCAGTTTTTGGACACCTTATTGGTCCTTGCAAAAGTGTAGCCCTCGACCATGAGTAATTGGCCACCGCGAAGGGAACTGATAAATTTCACTGACGAATCTGAAAGAAATACACTTCGTAAATAATGTTCTTATTGAGGAGTATTTCGAGCTCTATTTAGAACATTAAATTGTTTGTTTTCCCAATAAACAGCAATGGTTTTAGGAATGTAATAGCCTGTCGTAGCATGGGCTCCAAAGCAATTGCTGAGAGTTGCTAGGATGATGATGATGAGCAAAGGTTTTAGGAATAGAAGCGAAAAACAAAGAAGTAAATTAAAATGTTTCTCCTTTATCTATCATAAACTTCATGTTTAGACAGCGGTGTGTGATTGTGTTTGAGGTCATCATGCGATTTGATTTTGTTGTTCTTGTCCAATCAATGTGGCTTTTTACTGAAACAGTACCAGTTCTTGGATCTCTTGTTCGTGAGCTTTTGCCTACCCAGGAGTTATAACTGTTGTGCTATGTTTCTGCTTATGAGTAAGGTTTTCAGTGCTCAGTTGGGGAGGGCATGGGATTTAAGAGGCAGGCAATGCATCAGCGACCCTTGTGATGTTGTTGATGTCTACGGGCAGCGACGATCACTAACCATCAGGTGACTTCCCTCTGACATAAATAAAAGATTACAACAACCAGCTTTTTAGGGAAGAAGAAAAAAAACATACAAATTAAAGATAAATATCTCATTTATTTACTATATTCTCCATCTTTAGACAGTGGCGGTGGGTGATTGTGTTTAAGATCGTAGTAAGTTATCACCCTGTTGTTCTTATCCATGTCCACTTTTGCTTTACAAACCTGTGACTTCTTGCTGGAACAGTACCAGTTCCTGGACCTCTTGTTAGTGGCTGCGAACGTGTACCCTTGGATCATAAGCAGCCGCCCTCCACGGCGCGAACTAACATATGTTACGGGTATATCTGGAAAAGTTTTTGGTGTCCATATCAGAATGCTAGTACATCACTACAATAGATGAGTCAGTTCCGATTTATTTGTGCAACTTACCTTTAGAATGCTTATGACCTTAGTGTATTCCACTTTAATAACGAATCTATCTACAAGTATCACATTTATTATATTCACTAGCGGCCGCAAGTGACTCCGTTCGCGTGGATTGCGGTTTTTGCACACATAATGTAATTATGCCTTCGTCGTCAAAATAACTGTTCAACACAGAAAGATTTTATTCCATTCAAACCAGTTGTTCCTGAGATTAGCTTTCAAACAAACAAACAAACTCTTCAGCTTTATCATAATAAAACTAGCGGACGCCCGCAAACAGTTTGTCCACTTGTCTCCACCGGTGTCCCCACTGGTAGAGACAAGTCCACTTTTTTGTCCACTTGTCCCAACTAACAGTTGTCGGTAGAGAAATTTCCACTATTTTTTGGTTTGGTTTGTCCACTTGTCTCCACCGGATTGTAATTTGTCATGTGAATGTCGAAAAACATGTAAATGTCTACAACATTTCGAAATTGGCACTTAAATAGAGCGAGACAGCACGTTGGTCAAAGATTTAAACGGGTGACTGTCAACGTTCTGTCTCGCTCTAAGAAGCGACTGTCGCTCTTCTTTAGAAGCCAATGTCGAAGTATGGCGACGGCAAATCTAGCGATTTAAATCTATGGTTGTGAATATAAAACCCCATGCAGTACTAAAATGAGCGCTAGCGATCCAACTCACGTAAAGAGATATAAACATTAACTTACTATGTTTAAACATAATGGGATTTTTTTAAAGGTATTCGGTGAGTAAAATAAATTATTGAATTAACATAAGAAGATTTATTGATTTATTTATTTTTAATCTTAATAATTAAGCGTAATCACGACACGAACATACATACAAGTAGCATACACAGAAGAAAATGTAATTGTTAGATTACATTATATATTTTTTTGTGTTTTTTATTTTTTTATAATTTTATTTATATTTAACATGCTAATTAACGTAATACCTAAATCTATAATTTTTTAAATTATAAACAAAGAAAAATTCATCTGATCTCATTTATTCGTCACCTGACGAATTTTTCCTTGTTATTTGCTTTACTCAATGCTGCGTTATACAGTCCCCCAAGATGAATGAATATCAAAAGATGAAGGAATAATTTGACAGTTATGTTATCCTTTTTCTCCATGTTATGAATCACGTGTGATAGAGCAAGACAGCAGACACATATAGTCTCGCGGCCTAACTGTCAAGTGGGATGTGGAAACTGATTTTCTCGCCCATAAGGAGCATCTATAGTATTCATTAATCTAGAGATATCTGCAGACCAATTTTATCGAAAATTAGTATAGCCTGGATATTGCAGATAGTTTTCAGGACAACTCTTAGGTCGCATATGGTTGTGGTTGAGGGAACAAACGCTTATAACATTCCTCTCGTCCATTTTGACTCTGGCGGAACATTTCTTGGCGAGCCGGCCGGAACAGCACCATCTTTGTGATGATCTGTTGGCTCTGGCGAAGGTGTAACCTTCAATTTCCAGCAGCAGACCCCCTCGGGAAGACTTGAGGAACCTGCATTGAAGACCTTCTGCATATGGAACTGGTCCTGGTCCAAAACCTGTAATGGAAAAAGAGGAATATGTAGTATTTGCGATTTATATTAAAATTAAAACTAACACAGATACATTTAAGCGTTGAATACTTCTGTTGTTCTTTATAATAAGGACAAATAGGCATATTACAATTTTCATGAAAACATTATTATATGGACTAAAGGTGGGTTAATAAGTGATATTTTACTGTTCACTGACATGGCTGAACATTTAATCATAAGGTACCTAAATAAAAGTAATAATTAAGGCCTCACACAGACGTTTATTACCATATTTTTTTATAAACTATGTAAAATAAATAAGTCACACACAACTCACAAGCTAATCAGCGATATCAATGTTTACGTACACACTAAATGTAATGAAGTGTTCAATATAATATTTCATAGTATTGTACACGGCGAAAAATTACTTTAAAGAATATAATAAATATTCAACTCTTAAAGAAATACCTACCATGTTTTTCTCAAACAATTATTATTAAAAAATGAATAAAACAACTGATATAATAAAACGGCGGGTAAGTCCTGGTTGAAATTGGTAGAAGACTCATACGACCGCCGTGCGTAATTTGTAAAATGCCAATGCAGTGCGATCACTCTATAGATTGTAAGTCACAAACGGGAGATCGGCCGCGGAGTGCACTTTACTTGATACCAGATGTAAGGAACAAATACATTGAAACCTTAAGTGACACCAACTTATTGACAAACTCCCGCTTCTTATATCAAGGGTGAGACTCCACCAAAGCTGAGAAGTGCGGGCAAAGCGAAGACGTGCCGCAAGCGGCCAATAGGATTTATATTCCGAGATGGTCACGTTTTTGGGCCAAAACCCTATTGGCTGATAACGACACATCTCCGCTCAGCTTCCACATCTCAGCTTTGGAGACTCACCCTAACACATTCAAGGCGGCGTCCTCATTGGCACACACATTTCTGATTGTGCTTTGTTACCGGGAAGTACGCCTGTTTTGCTCATACTACGCTTACAGTAACGCTACGGGCACTCTACACTTGTTTTTATCTCCATGGATTACTTAATCGACGGGCCCGTTGGTCGAGTGGTCAGAGACCCTGGCTACAAAACCAAGGGTCGCGGGTTCGAATCCCGCTAGGGGCAAATGTTTGTGTGATGAACATCGGCATTTGTACTCGAGTCATGGATGTTTATAAAAGTATTTAAGTATGTCTATCCGTTCCCTAGCATCCATAGCACAAGCTTCGAGCTTAGTTTGGGGCTAGGCAATTGGTGTGTCAGTCCAAGGCATTTATTTATTTATTTATTTTATTTAAAAGGCTGGTAATGATGACGATGATGCTATATGAATCGCGGCCACTTTGCTATGGTTCGGGGGTTCATGGTTATGCGTGAGATATGCGTGGACTATAGCCTGATGATGGTTCATATACAATTTCGCGCGGCATCCTATTCTCTTTCTTGAGCAATACAGAGTCAGTTGGTTCCCTCCTTGGACTGAGAACGTGTGACCTCCGACGATGATGATATTTTTCTTTCCTCTATTCGACGGCACGGCTTCATATGGTATGTAGCCTGTGACGAAACCTGAAACGGAATTAATAAATATTGTAATATCTTCAAATCTGGGAAAATACTCTTCTTTTATTATATTGAGAAGACCTGATTGCAGCCGGCTCCATCCCGTGTGGCCTCTGTAGGTACCCCGCAGGAGAGGCTGACTTACGTGATCTTGATTGAGTAAATGTGTTGTCACCATGGTTTAAATGCCTAGAAAAGATGTGTCAGTTGTATGGCACTGAACCCTATGACTAGTCTGCTACAAAAACAAAAAAAATACTGTCCAGAAGTTAAAAATCAAATCCTTTTTCAACGTTTTTATTTATACGAATATATTTATATACGAATATATTTATATAAGTAGGCGAAAGAATAAAAAAAAAGTTTTTCTGTTATTCTAAGAACCGTACCGTTGCGTCTTGGGTGGCTCTTGGTGATACATTGGGAGCTTCTATCATTATTTTTTACTCCCATTACCATTATTTGCCTCCCATTTACAGATATATTGGCCGAAGTAGAGATCGGAGGCCGAGATTCATTTCGAGTCACTGCACAACCATGGTCAGTTAGATCGGTTTATTGGAGCTTTTGTCAGTTCATCCCGCTTCAAACTTATCCAGCGTTAGATTCATGGTTATCTACTTAGATCTTAAAGTACCTCTCATCGGCGCACTTGTAAAACCTTGGAGGCGGGTGGTTGTGCTCCGTAAAGGCGTAGGTTATATTCCCCTGTTCGTCTAGACGCAGCTTGGCGCCACATTTCAGCGCGCTCTTCTTGGAGCAGTACTGATGCTTGAAGGACGGTCCTTGTTGGGAGTAAGTGAGCTCCTTGTATAAGATCACGTAATATCAGAGGCTAAGCTAAGACTCATTTCTAGTCACTTCACTGCGTCATCATTAACCTGGTTAGCTCAATCCACAGAGATAATAAACACGTGTATAGTAGCCGTGAACGCGTTCCCGGTGTAAGTGAAGTATGCCCAAAACCGACTAACTTTGCGGTAACAAATTATTGATGTGTGCGCGCTTCACTTTCAATCTGTTGAATGGCGGGGGTTTATCAATAAGTGACTGTAATTAAGTGCAACTTACATCTTGTCTCAAACAAAGTGCGCTCGGCGGCCCATATCCCGTGTCTGATATCTATGGTTAAATCTTAAAGTATCTCCCATCAGCGCATTTGTAAAACCTCGGAGGCGGGTGGTTGTGCTCCGTAAAGGCGTAGGTTATATTCCCCTGTTCGTCTAGACGCAACTTGGCGCCACACTTCATCGCGCTCTTCTTGGAGCAGTAATGATGCTTGAAGGGTGGGCCTTGTTGATACATTAGCAGATACCACCAGTTGACACACTTGCTGGTTTGCCTCCCTCTTAGGTTACAATAATAATAATAAAAGACTAGCTGAAGCAGGCGGAAAAATAAAAAAAAAAGTTTAATTTAAAAGTTATTGGAATCCAAAACTCATTTTGAGTCTGACGCAGTGACCCAGTTTTTAGCGACCCAGTAGTTAGATCTTTAGCTAAATCTTAAAGTATCTCCCATCAGCGCACTTATAAAACCTCGGAGGCGGGTGGTTGTGCTCCGTGAAGGCGTAGGTTATATTCCCCTGTTCGTCTAGACGCAGCTTGGCGCCACATTTCATCGCGCTCTTCTTGGAGCAGTACTGATGCTTGAAGGATGGCTCTTGTTGGGAGTAAGTGAGCTCCTTGTATAAGATCACGTAATATCAGAGGCTAAGCTAAGACTCATTTCTAATCACTTCACTGCGTCATCATTAACCTGGTTAGCTCAATCCAGAGAGATAATAAACACGTGTATAGTAGCCGTGAACGCGTTCCCGGTGTAAGTGAAGTATGCACAAAACCGACAAACTTTGCGGTAACAAATTATTGATGTGTGCGCGCTTCACTTTCAATCTGTTGAATGGCGGGGGTTTATCAATAAGTGACTGTAATTAAGTGCAACTTACATCTTGTCTCAAACAAAGTGCGCTCGGCGGCCCATATCCCGTGTCTGATATCTATGGTTAAATCTTAAAGTATCTCCCATCGGCGCACTTGTAAAACCTCGGAGGCGGATGGTTGTGCTCCGTAAAGGCGTAGGTTATATTCCCCTGTTCGTCTAGACGCAGCTTGGCGCCACATTTCAGCGCGCTCTTCTTGGAACAGTACTGATGCTTGAAGGACGGTCCTTGTTGGGAGTAAGTGTGCTCCTGGTATAAGATCACCTTCTTGCCGCCCAGAGTTATTTTGCTGTAGGTATAATCTGGAAGGAGGCAGTTTGTTTAACTTCATATACGTTAATGGATCTAAGCTAACATTATTGGCAAAATCTAACATGAAGGCTTTCACCGTTGTATTTGTAACGTTTGTTACTGTCGCTGATTACAAATAAATCAAAAATGGTACTTGTCAATGACATAATTAGTAATTCGCGGTGATTTTAGGGAAATCCAGTTTGGCCTATAAATCGAATGAATTTTCTTCTCATTAAAAATCATACCTTACCCATTGGAAATGCATTAATAAACTAACTTCAAAATAACTTATTTATTACTTAAAATAAGGTTGAACAGTCATAGGTTAAACAGTCATAGGTATAAGGTGTTAAACAGATTTTCAAAATAATAAAAGCACCAATATGTAATTATGTTTATTTTTATATATATAAGATTTATCACGTTACGTATTTGTAAAATTTGCATTTGCAATTGTATAAATAATAAATGATGCTGACAAAGCAATGAGGAACTAACAGCTTTTGAATTTATAATGACTAGCTACGATAATAGAAACAAACAAAAAATATATTCAATGTTAATTTGTTTTATGACTTTGATATAAAATATGCTTAAGATTCATCAACGTGTAATATACTCGTATTTATTATTCTGAACCCAGGACCTCGAGGTCGCAACCCAGTACTTAAGCCACTTAAGGATCAATAATAATGTTTCTCCATAAAACACTGCAGGCAGAAGGCCTTACCACACATATTGCAGAGAGTGAGGACTTTCTTCACCTTCTTTTCAGCATCGCGGCTGCTCATAGCCAAATTTTAGTTTCTGGTAGCATTTCTATATACGGAAAAACGTACACAAAATTTGCCGGAACCAGGAGTCGAAGTACTTAAGCCACTCGACCGTAGGGTCGTTAAGGATCAATAATTATGTGTCTCCATAAAGCACTGCAGGCAGAAGGCTTTACCACACGTATTGCAGAGAGTGAGGACTTTCTTCACCTTCTTATCAGCGTCGCGGCTGCTCATAGACAACCTAAGTTTCTGTTCGCATTTCTTTATTTAGAAAAACGTACACAAATTTTGCCGGAACCAGGAGTCGAAGTACTTAAGCCACTCGACCGTAGGGTCGTTAAGGATCAATAATTATGTGTCTCCATAAAGCACTGCAGGCAGAAGGCCTTACCACACGTATTGCAGAGAGTGAGGACTTTCTTCACCTTCCTATCAGCGTCGCGGCTGCTCATAGCCAACCTCAGTTTCTGGTAGCATATCACGCAGTTCCTCCTCTTCATGATCCTCATCAGCTTGTGGTTCGATTCTAACATTCCTTGGGATGCTGAAATACGATAAGTTGCTAGAATTATACTTAAAATCTTGTCACACTGTTACTTTTCCTGATGGGATTTGAACCTTTGGATCATCATTAGAACTTGGAAATAATTACAAATACCGATTAAAGTAAGATTTTTTTTATCTTTATTTATTATTTATATTCTTAATTTTTGGATATGTTTTAATTACACTATGTAGCTTACTATACACTATGCATGCCCCTGTCGCACGCTATCAGTACGTGTAGTGTGGGGTTCCTGACGGAAGCCATTATTAAAATATTAAGCCTAACATAGCCTATGTAGATTTAAGTACTAACACTAGAATAAGGTATCCCTGTTACTAATACTATGGATTGTAATACCTGAAATAAAAATGATTTGATTTGATTTGATTGATACAAGTTCTTATGTATTGACAGTTATGTACACTAGGTATACTAGCATTTATATACAAAAAGGCGACGGAAAAGGAATTATGCCTGAACAGAAATGTTTTTAAAAAAATCCGGAATTTGGCGCTAACAAAACTGACCACTTTCACTTACATATATAACTTTACTGTTTCCTCATAATTGCTACAGTATCGTGAGATCATTACCTTTTTCAAAACGCACGCAAACGCACCATCATCGTCCAGCTTGCGCTTGGCAATGCAAACTATCCTCTTCCTCGAACAGTATCTTAACCCTCTATAGAACTCTGTCGATATATAATAAGACACCATATTTTGTACCTTATTTACTAATAAAATTATGAATAAAACCAATTAAATTTCTCCAGTCAGAACCTTTTAACCCTTAATGTTTCCAAGCAAATTATATTAGTTTTGCTATGACAGAGCGCTCACAACTAAATGCCAACTTTAAAATAAAAATACATACGTGTAATAACAGCCCAAAACAAACTTGTTCTTGTAATATAATTAATAAAGTCACGGACACTAAATATTTTGGCATTTTGATAGACCAAAAATTATCTTGGCATGCGCAGACAGAGATGACTCTTAACAGAATACGATAACTTATATACATTTTTAAAACTCTAAGACATGTAACCACGATGGGTCTCCTACATCAAATTTACATTTCAATTGCTCAATCAATCTTAACGTACTGTCTTCCAGCTTGGGGTGGGGCTACAAAGAGTAAATTCTAAGAATTAGAAAGAGCACAGAGATCCCTACTAAAAGTTATGTTCTTTAAACCTTTCAGATTCCCCACCGAAGAACTGTACTTAACATCAAACGTTCTAACAGTAAGAAAGCTTTACATATTGCATGTGGTCTTAAGAAAACATAAAAGTGACCCATATAATTCTGTTGAGTTTTCAAAAAGAAGAACCTTTAAAGTTGCGGAACCCATCTACGTCAAAACTTCCTTTGCCAAGAGACAGTTTGCGTGCCAGCCTAGTCGTTTATAAAATACTAGCGGCCGACCGCGACACCGTCTGCGTGGATTTCGATTTCCAATAGCCTAAAGCCTTTCTCGTCAAATGGACTATCCAACACAAAAAGAATTTTTCTAATCGGACCAGTAGTTCCTGACATTAGCGCGTTCAAACAAACAAACAAACAAACACACATACAAACAAACAAACAAACAAACTCTTTAGCTTTATATATTAGTATAGACATAGATCATAATTAAGAAGACAAAAATATACCCTTTGACTCACTTTAACTGCAAAAAAGCAGTTACTGATTGGCTTCAAAGCAAAACATACATCGAAATTGAATGCCTATTAACTTGAATAGTATAACACACACACACACACAAACACACACACACACACACTCACTCAGTGGCACTGTAATTCTAGACAACTTATTTGTATAATTTTGCATGTAACAAAATTTTTGTAAAAATGTAATAAACTGAAATAGTCTAGACAACATTGTATTAAAATTAAGAAAGTAGTTAAGACATACAACTGTATTACTATAGAAGAGCGGAAGAGCGGAATCCCCTAACACAAGCAATTCCTTGCTTAAAAGGAGATTCCTACCACTGTTATGTAACAATTCAAGTTGTTGAAATAAAGAATTTTGTTTTTTTTTTAAAATGAAATACATTTTCTGTGAACAGGTTTAACATCATCATCTCTTCCTAACATACTGTCCATTGCTCAACCTTAGCAGCTTCGGTGGAACATGATTGTGCATTTCATTGGAGCACACAAACACACCATCATCGTCCAACTTGAGCATCGCAGAACAGCCACTTCTCTTTCTTGAGCAGTACAAGGTCTTCCAAGACCTCCCCTGCTTGGAGTAAGTGAACTGATTGTACAACGTCACGGCCCGCTGGTTCACAATTATCGGTAGCATTGTATCTGCAACTGATTGAGGGAACTTTAATATCACAAAATTTGCTTTAGAGCCTGTTTCAACCAATACGCCTACTGCGAAACTCCAAAAAAAAACACGGTTAAATAATATCAGTTTAATTCGTGAATAATGAATACTGCACATCACGTACATATTTACAAAGAAATGATATCACACATCACATTTAATGACACGACTGCCATCATAATATTTGGTGATTATTGCGTTCTCCGGAAGTCCCTCTTAGCATTTGGTCCCCTCCCCGTCTTTGTTCCAACATTTTCTGGTTTCCCTTGTAAGTTTAACGGAGGTCAGATGGCAGTCGCTCTATTGTTATAACGAGGCTGCTCAAATCAGGATCAGAAAACCAGCATGAAGGCTAGGATGAGTTTGGTTTTCTGTTGAGTTTCTTGCGACTCCACTTCTCAGCAGGCCATTCACGTCGAGGCGCTGAGCTGGTAGGGTGAAAAAAAATTTAACATATAGGTAGATCAATTTCTGAATAGATTGTTTCATTTGATGTCATTAGATTTTGAAATACATCCCGTTGGAAGCTTTGATATACTTCGGCGGTTCGTGGTTGTGGTCGGTGTTGGCCGAGGTCACAAACCCTTCTGAATCCGTGGTCAACCGCGCCTTGCACTTCGTGGTCAGCCTCTTTGAGCAAGTGTAGAAAGTCTTCCCTCGTCCAACGAAAGCATACGAAAAAGTATAGTTCTGGTAGAACGACGTCTTCCGTCCATTAACCCACACCGTTTCGACCTTGTTTGCTGGAAAGAATACGTGTTTAAAAACATTAATATTTTTGACAAAAAGCAGTTATTTTAAAAATATTAACAGTAGTGAGACTAAAGTTAAGAACAATGCATTTGCACAGCTCTTCTTCGTAGAAGATAAATGCAATCATGACAAAATAAAACAAAAAAATCACAAAAGCATACTTTAATTAAGCATTAAAAGATTAGGTACATATTAATTATACTAGTAGTTGTATAAAACGTTATGTTTTAACTAGCTATTTTTTATTATAATTACCTACTTATTATTACACCTCCGTTCACGTTGGGTATACCAGAATTACAGCAACATTATCATACAGGACTATCGGTTTTATAGAAGTTCAATTCTTCGAACGCAAGAGTTTTTGCAACTTTTTATAAGATCCGTCCTTCTTATAAAAGTGTTAATGGTGCTTCATATAAGTTCAATTCTAACGCAAGTGTAACTTCAGTACGATAAAGGTTCCACTCTCTAACGCAAGTTTTACGTCAGCTTTATATAAGTCCCGTCACTGACTCGATGACGGTGGGTCATGGTTGTGTTCTGTATCTGCTGCCATCACCCTACCCTCGGAATCCACCGTCAACCGAGCCTTACACCTATTACTTAGGTTCTGTAGCTTAATATAAAGTTTCGTCTTAAAGCAAGTGTAACTAGTTCTATATAAGTTCTGTTTGTCAATTGAATTGTCTCTATTTTGTCCTCTGAAAGAAGGGTTTATTTAAGTATATTTACAGTGTGGAATTTTGTTGCAACCTGGGAAGTACTCTTAAAACTTACATATTAACTAATCGCATTTAATGCCACGACTGCTATCATAATATTTGGTGATTATTCCGTGACCCGAAAGGCCCTCTTTTGGTCCCCGTTCATCCAAAAAATTACTGGTTTTCCATGTACGGGTTCGGAGTTCGGATGGCAGTCGCTTTAATGATATAACCAGGCTGCTCAAATCAGGATCAGAAAATCGGCAAAAAGGCTAGGATGAGTTTGATTCACTATTGAGTTTCTTGTGGCGCCTCTTCTCAGCAGGCCATTTACTTTGAGGCGCTAGTAGGGTGAAAAAAGTTTTTGACGTGCAAAAAAATTTACCATGTAGGTAGATCAATTTGCTGACCAAATTATATCAGTTAATGTCGTTAGATTTTGAAGTACATCCCGTTCGAAGCTTTGATATACTTCGGCGGTTCGTGGTTGTGGTCGGTGTTGGCCGAGGTCACAAACCCTTCTGAGTCCGTGGTCAAACGCGCCTTGCACTTCGTGGTTAGTCTCTTCGAGCAAGTGTAGAAAGTCTTCCCTCGTCCAACGAAAGGATACGAAAAAGTATAGTTCTGGTAGAACGACGTCTTCCGTCCATTAACAAACACCGTTTTAACCTTGTTTGCTGGAAAGAATACAAAGTGTTTAAAAATATTTTACTTTTAGCCTTAAAATAACTGTAACTGTAATAAGAGTAATGAGAGTTAAATAAACAATTCATTTGTATAGCAATACTTTTGGTAAATTTATTAATGCAATTTTATCATAAAAAAACACAAATTCACGAAAGCACACTTTAATTAATACTCAGAAGATTACATTTCAGTTATAGTTGTTGATGGGTTTAGCCATCAACCACTAATAATCACTTTAATTATTAATTTAACTATATTCTTTATTAAAGCGTGGGAAAACGTACATTCACTATTGTGTCAGACAGAGCAGAGAGCAAAGAGCTGGGGTTGCCAGGCGAGGTATTCAAAATTTATATTCAACAGTTGTACAAAACATTACTTAACTAACTTTTTTTTTAATTATAATTACCTACTTACTGATTTCACCTATGTTCAGGTTGGGTAATTTACCATAGCGCAACACTATCATACGCGACAATTTAGCAGTTTTATACATATTAGTCTAATTCTTTTAACGCAAGATGCTTTATATGTATAATTTTCGTCCTACCAAAACAAGTATTAATGGAGCTTCATATATTTTCAATTAAGATATCCAACCCCTAAGAATCCACCGGCAACCGAGCCTTACACCTGGTACTGAGTTACTGTAGCTTAATATAAAATTTTGTCTTAACTTTAGCTCTATATATCGATACCTTAAATCTCAAATGGCGTAAGCGCCAAATTGGTCAAAATGACTTTTGAATGCAGTTTTATTCAGTTTTTTTTTCTCTATCGATCTGTATATTTAAAATCCTGAAATTCGCACAAAAATGGTCATTACGACCCGATGTTTTTTATAGATTTGAACACTTTTTATAAGGGAAAGAGGTCGTAAGCAGCTATAAATTTAATGCATGAACAACGTCAGGGCGTAACGAGATATTTTAATACATTAATATGGCGTATCACACATAGCCATCATTATTTGGTGGTTACGCCCTTAGAAATTATTGTAAAGTGAATAAAAAAGTAAAAACACAAGGGGGTAAGGGACATAATTTTTCGGTTTCGGCGTTTACACCACACACAATTTTTATTATTGAAAGGCGTTTACACCCTATAAAAAACACGATTTTTTTGAGATTAAGGTCGTATCTGCCGTAAATTCATAAAAAAATACAAAATAAGGGGTATTTTCTACATCTTTTATTGAATTTTAGTACATTAAACGGGTAAGAGGATTTTAGGAAACAAAATAAAATCTAAAAAAAAGCCAAGGCCGAGAATTCTCTCGGCCTTGGCTTTTAGGCCTTCTTATTCAAGAAGGCCTAATTCGATTTAGCAGTGTAGTGGTAGAAAAACGACCCTTATTATTAGCAACAATTATTTCTACTTATATTAATATAATATTTACGTAATAATCAATTTTAAAATTCAATTAAAGTCCTAATGGAGTTGGAAAAGATAACAAAAATTGTATTAACAACAGCAGAAGATGTGCCAGATTTATTACCAGACACTGATGTAGAGGACGGAGATACAGACTCAGAAAAATGCTTTTTTTTTTATTTGGTTGTTTTTGATAGTTTCAATTTAATTTTTTTGACTGATTATTTTAAATTAAGGCTTTCTAAAATCTCTTACTTTTTGAACGTAGCTACTTGATTCATTGATTCTTAAATTAATACAATTATTGTAATCTTTTCTAACTCCATTAGGACTTTCTTTTATTGAATTTTAAAGTTGATTATTACGTAAATATTATATTAATATAAGTAGAAATCATTGTTGCTAAGAATAAGGGTAGCTTTTCAGTAGAAAGCAGTGTAGTAGTAACTACACTTAATCGAATTAGGCCTTCTTATTCTCTCGGCCTTGGCTTTTTTTAGATTTTATTTTGTTTCCTAAAATCCTCTTACCAGTTTAATGTACCTAATTCAATAAAATAAGTAGAAAATACCCCTTATTTGTATTTTTTTATGAATTTAATGGGAGATACGACCTTAATCTCAAAAAAATCGTGTTATTTATAGGGTGTAAACGCCTTTTTGTCATATTTTCAGAAGTCGTAAGCGACTTCTATTTTTTAAAATATAAGATTAAGGTGCAAATAGTTCTAACTGAAGCCTTCATCTCAAAATTCTAAGAAATTTGATGTATAAAACATTTTTATAGTATTAGAATATATAAAGTTATAATTTAAACAAATATTTTTTTTTTGTTTTTTTGCTCCCCTGAAAAGTTGTGTTTTGGTGGTTACGCCATTTGAGATTTAAGGTATCGATATATAAGTTCCACTATCTAACACAAGTTTTACGTCAGCTTTATATAAGTCCCGTCACTGACTCGATGGTACTTCGGTGGGTAATGGTTATGTTCTGTATCTGCCACCATCACCCTACCCTCAGAATCCGCCGTCAAACGAGCCTTACACCTTTTTTTTATGGAGGGGAATGCATTGACGCACCATGTCGCCGCGGGCTAGCTAAGCCCGCGACCGTGTGTGGGGCTCGGGCGCACAAAATAAGCGCCCACTACCCACTAAACCCCTCCAGTTTCCCCTTTTGCTCGCATCAGGACGGGTCGCTGCCAGCCGCCAAATGGGCGGCTTATGTTCGACCCGTAAACGAGCCTTACACCTGGCACTCAGTTACTGTAGATATATAAAATTTCGTCTTAACGCAAGAGAAACTTTAGTTCTATATAATTTTCACTCTCTAACGCAAGTTTTACGTCAGCTTTATATAAGTCCCGTCACTGACTCGATGGTACTTCGGTGGGTCATGGTTGTGTTCCGTATCGGCCGCCATCACCATCCCCTCGGAATCCACCGTCAACCGAGCCTTACTCCTGGTCCTTAGGTACTGTAGCTTTATATAAAATTTCGTCTTAACGCTAGTGCAACTAGTTCTATATAAGTTCTACTATCTAAAGCAACTTTTACGTCAGCTTTATATAAGTCCCGTCACTGACTCGATGGTACTTCGGTGGGTCATGGTTGTGTTCCGTATCTGCTGCCATCACCCTTCCCTCGGAATCCACCGTCAA
The DNA here is from genome assembly GCA_958496325.1 of Nomophila noctuella. Taxonomy (NCBI): domain Eukaryota; kingdom Metazoa; phylum Arthropoda; class Insecta; order Lepidoptera; family Crambidae; genus Nomophila; species Nomophila noctuella. The sequence goes on from OY292491.1 coordinate 13,320,154, forward strand.
CCGAGCCTTATACCTGGTCCTCAGGTACTGTAGCTTAATATAAAATTTCGTCTTAACTTTAGCTCTATATATATAAGTTCCACTATCTAACGCAAATTTTACGTCAGCTTTATATAAGTCCCGTCACTGACTCGATGGTACTTCGGTGGGTCATGGTTGTGTTCCGTATCTGCCGCCATCACCCTACCCTCGGAATCCACCGTCAACCGAGCCTTACACCTGGTCCACAGGTTTTGTAGCTTATTATAAAATTTCGTCTTGACGCAAGTGTAACTTTAGTTTTATACTATTTCCAATCTATAAAGCAAATTTTACGTCAGCTTTATATAAGTCCCGTCACTGACTCGATGGTACTTCGGTGGGTCATGGTTGTGTTCCGTATCGGCTGCCATCACCCTACCCTCGGAATCCACCGTCAACCGAGCCTTACACCTGGTCCACAGGTACTGTAGCTTATTATAAAATTTCGTCTTGACGCAAGTGTAACTTTAGTTTTATACTATTTCCAATCTATAAAGCAAATTTTACGTCAGCTTTATATAAGTCCCGTCACTGACTCGATGGTACTTCGGTGGGTCATGGTTGTGTTCCGTATCTGCTGCCATCACCATCCCCTCGGAATCCACCGTCAACCGAGCCTTGCACCTGGTACTCAGTCGTCGTGAACAAGTCAAGTACCCTTTACCTCCCGTCATCGACCTTACGGAGTAAGTATGGCTCTGGTACATGATCGCCGTCTTCTTGTTTGTCAATTGAATTGTCTGTATTCTGTCCTCTGAAAGAAGGATTTATTTAAGTATACAGTGTGGAATTTTGTTGTAACTTGGGAAGTACTCTTAAAACTTTAGAAATTTTACTCAACAAAAACATAATTTATTTTTGAAGAAAAGAAATCCATACAAAGATTTCCTAATAAATTCGCTTGCCACACCCCTTAATCGAACCGACTAAAATCTGTAAAAGTAACACACTGTACTTTTATTGCATCAATCGTTTGGGTCAGTTTTATTAGAAAGAAATCTTTCTAACAAATAAATGATAGGAAAAAAATAATTTAAATAGATTAATTTGACAAAATTTTTATTGTACTTATGAATGTTTACATGGTAGCGTATGGGCCTAGGAAAAATTAACGTGTAACAGGTATACAAGAATGTAGTTATTAAGGATAGAGTAGATTTGAATATGTTTTGAAATATTAATTGTATGTATATTAACTTAAAACAATATTTGAAACTTATTACAATATAAAATCAGTCAATCATGGATCCGTTCGAAATAATAATATTGAGGGGTTCAGTCCGGAAACTGTTAATAATAATTCCGAGAGGTGCATTACAACAATGAGGGTTGATCACCCCGATAAAAGATCAAACTTTCAAGTACTTTCCGCAAGGAGTTACATGGTACTTTGGCGGTTCATGATTGTGCTCCAAACGGGCCGACATCACTTGCCCATCAGAGTCTACCATCAGGCTCGCCTTGCACTTCCCCCTTCGTCTGCTGCTGCAGTACAGGAACTTCTTCCCTCTACCAGGTGCGTAGGAATACGTGAAATTCTTGAAGAGTATTATCTTCTTACCATTCAGAAGTGTCAGGGTGGAGATTCTACTTGAAATAAGAATAATATCTCTAAATTCGAACAGACTGGCTTTAATTTTATTGTTAATTAATTTTACATGTTTAGTTTTCTCGTCAACAGGTTGCCAGATAGAAATACATTCTTTTTAAGAAAGTGCCAGTATATAGGTACTTAAAAATCAGGAAAAAAAAATCTAGCTAATATCGAGAGATAATGGGAATATTTTCCTGTTTATTTAAGTATTATATTATAGACTGGCTTTGTTTTTAAGCATGTATTTCTATCTGACAATTGGCAGCAATACCTACCTACTTAATACAGAAGATACTAAACTACGAATTTAAATACCATATTTTATATACACCAATATTTATTTTATTGATATCTTAGAATGCACCCATATGATTCGTGCGGCTTTTAAGGTAAGGTTGATCAAAATAAATAAATACGCTTTGACTAAACTAACTTTATTTACAAACTTATTAAATAAGAAAAAACTTAGTTTTTTTAAAATAAATATTTTAAATAATTGGCATTTTTCGTTGTCACTTAATAAAACGGGCTCACCTATGCAAACCAAATTTATCGGGGTTTGTTCGGACTATTTAGAAGATGGTTTATGTGAAGTTTGCACAAAATCGGTCAAGTGGTTCTTTAGTAGCGTAGCACGTACGAGTACTTTAATCTCGTAATCAGTCAATATCTGATTTCTCATCCATGACATTACATTTTTTATTAGAGATGGGCCGAATATTCGGTTCGTATTCGGTATTCGGCATATTCGGCACTATTTTCACTATTCGTTTTCGGCCGAATTATTCGGTTGAAGTGCCGAATTATTCGGTTTGAGTAGGTACTTCTATTTTCATTGGTACATGGCATGGAATACACAGGAATTACATAAAACTGACAGACTTCTTATGTTATATTTATGTTTTTTTTTATCAGATAAATAAAACTTGCGAAGGACATTTTAGTTACATAATAAAAGACAGCAATTCAACTTGAAATCAACATTTATTTTAACATCATAAGTCCACATATTTATATATGGAACTTTAGACATAATTAAACATTTATTTTTGAGCTCAATGTTAATTTGACTGTATATAATAAAATCAACATGATGAACATGATGTTTAATGAACATTAATAACAACTTTTATTTTTCAAACTAAGATCAACAATGTGGATCTGGGCAATGACCCGCTAACCCACCAATCTAACCCACTGAAGGGGTAACTCGAAAATTTTAGTAGTGAAGTCAAGGCTGGAATTCTTTATCGATGTATTTTGTCGATAATGACAACAATATGTACGATTCTATTAATTTTTTATTAAATTTAATTTTAATATTACTAACAGAAAACTAACGTGGACGAACTAAAGGAGTTTCTTAACATGTGTATATAACCTTTTCACAAAATATCTCATTTGCCACTTTTATAAAACTAATAAGAAATACTAGCGGTCGCCCACGACATCGTCCGCGTGTATTTCGATTGCCGCACACATAGTGTTATACCTACTATAGTTTAATTATAAAGCCTTCCTCGTCAGATGGACTATCCAACACAAAATATTTTTTCAATTGAAACCAGTAGTTCTTAATATAAGCGCCTTAAGACAAACAAACAAATTCTTCAGCTTTAATACTATGTGAAATGTTTATATGTTAAGAACCCCTTTTGTTCGCCCACGTTGGTTTTCTGTTAGTAATATTAAAATTAAATTTAATTAAATATTAATTGAATCGTCATCATCATCATCATCAGCCTATTGCAGTCCACTGCTGGACATAGGCCTCTCCTAGGGCTCTCCAATTAGCCCGATCCTCGGCGACTCGCATCCAGCTCCTGCCAGCCATCTTGCGCAAATCGTCACTCCACCTGGCCTGAGGGCGTCCTACACTACGTTTTTTGGGACTCTTGCTGAAACGCGGTATCCACTCTAGAACTCGTTTACCCCAACGGTTGTCGGTTCTGCGGCTTATATGGCCAGCCCACTGCCACTTCAGCTTGCTAATCCGGTGAGCTATGTCGATGACCTTAGTTCTCTGCCGGATCACATCATTTCGAATGCGATCCCGCAGAGAAACGCCGAGCATAGCTCTTTCCATAGCCCGCTGAGCGACTTTAAACTTGTGAACCAGCCGTGCCGTAAGTGTCCACGTTTCAGCTCCATATGTCATAACGGGTAGGACGCACTGATTGAAGACTTTTGTCTTAAGGCATTGTGGAATCGACGATAAGAAAACTCGACGTAGTTTCCCAAATGCTGCCCAACCTAGCTGTATTCTTCTATTCACCTCGCTCTCAAAGTTGTTTCTACCCAACTGCAACGTTTGCCCGAGGTAGACATATTTCTGAACAACTTCGAGAACTGCGCCGTGAATCGCGATCGGTTCCGGTAGAACATGTTCATTGAACATGACCTTGGTTTTGTCCAAGTTCATCCGTAGGCCGATGCGTGCAGAAGAGTCAGCCAGGTCATTCAGCATCTGTTGTAGGTCCTGCAGCGTCTCTGCCATTATGACGATGTCATCTGCGAATCGCAAGTGAGAGATGTATTTGCCATGTATGTCAATGCCACGACCTTTCCAGTTCAGCGTCTTGAACAAATCCTCCATTGCATTTGTGAACAATTTCGGGGAGATGACGTCCCCTTGCCTCACTCCTCGATGCAACGGTATAGGTTTTGTTTGCTGATTCTGTACTTGGACGGACATGGTGGCAGCTTTGTACAAACATCTCATCACTTGGATATATCGCCAATCTACCTGGCACCTCTGCAGGGACTCCAGAACAGACCAGATTTCAACCGAGTCGAAGGCCTTCTCATAGTCCACAAATGCTAGACACAGGGGCTTATTATACTCCTCGGTCTTCTGTATAATTTGCCGCACTGTGTGGATGTGGTCTATGGTGCCGTATCCGCTCCGAAACCCGGCCTGCTCCGGTGGTTGGAATTCGTCGAGTCTTCGCGCAAGACGGTTCGAGATAACTCTTGAGAACAGCTTGTAAACGTGGCTTAGAAGCGAAATGGGTCGATAGTTCTTCAACAGGGTTTTGTCTCCCTTTTTGAAGAACAGGACGACTACGCTTCTACCACCCATAATTAAATCGATAATTGAATCGTACATATTGTTTTTCATTATCGACAAAATACATTGATAAAGAATTCCAGCCTTGACGCGGTGGGTGGGTGGGTACAACTAAAATTTTCGAGTTACCCCTTCACCTACCAGTGGGTTAGATTGGTGGGTTAGCGGGTCATTGCCCGTTGATCTTAGTTTTAAAAAATAAAAGTTTAGTTCATTCATAATGTTGATTCAACATCGCTCGCAACTAGCCGGTGGCGACTCGCGGCGTGCATATTTGAACCTGTTAACGCGGGAAAGTAGTGAAATGGTGAACCGAATAATTCGGCCGAATATTCGGTTCGGTAAAGATTGAACCGAATAGTATTCGGTATTCGGTTATTCGGTAAAACCACTATTCGGCGCATCTCTATTTTTTATGTAATTGGGAGGCAAATGAACCAGAGAGTCACCTGATGGTAAATGATCACCGCTGCACATGGACATCAACAACTGCACAAGGTCGCAGATGCGTTGCCCGCCTCTTAGACCCTGTACCCTCCCCAACTGAGCTCTGGCGACCTTACTCGCCAGCAAAAACACACACTTTACTGCTACTTTACTGTGATTTTCTGTAAGGTATATAAGTACCTCCGGGTACTTCCCCATACAAGCGGCTCATTTGAGTGGAACTTCCACTAAGCTCTACCTCTCTTAAAAACTAAACGTTTTAATTTCATCTAATTTTGATGTATATCCCCGAAGCAGTCTGATGGTACTTCGGTGGTTCGTGATTGTGTATCGTATCTGCCTCAATTACATTCCCTAAGGCGGCCAACTTTATCTTTGCTTTGCAGTTCCCTCGTTTCTTTCTAGAGCAGACCAGATATCGCTTCCCCGATCCTTCGTACGAATATGTATAGTTCTGGTACATATACACCGTCCTGTTACCCTCTAAGGGTATCTTGTAAATTTTATGCATTCCTGAAAATAACAATAAACTTTAATACTTCACATGATATAATGTCGATTTTTTTGGAAGATATTATTAGAAAGATGAAATAATGATGATTAAATAAACGGGCGAATAATGATGAATGTAAAAGAGTTAATAAAGAGTTGACGGCTGATAGCAGTGAGTGGAAGAAGAAAATTTGTTTTTTTTTAATGGAAGAGGTGTCAAACGAGCTAGCGTGTCACCTGATGGTAAGCAATCACAGTCAACAGGATATCGACGACGCGTTGCCGGCTTTTAAGACCCCACACACTTTTCTGTTTGATTACGCTGGTGGAATGCCGCCCTCCCAGCCTAGGGGCTTCCGGGAGGACGTGGGTCTCTAGCGTTAAGACCCCCTTATGCACACCTGACCGACGGGGGTCGTTGTGCCGACCCCGCCTAGTGGGAGCAGCGGGATAAGGGTAGTAGAATATTATTGAATGATAAAAAAAGTCTGTCAGAAAGCAATTTTGAAATGATTTATTGAAAAGAAAACATCAAGTAATTCAACCTTAACCTAATTTAAAGTGAAACTAACGCCCAACCAATTGAAAAACATAAACCATTAGAAACAAATATTCTAATTGCCATGTATAAAAATATTATCTCTCGTCATTAGGATGACCAGCAATATCATTAACATGCTAATCAATTTTTATCTTAAAATCAGTAAAGGTTCATCAGTACTTATATTATTTAGTTAAAGTCAGTGTGCCTGAACCGCAAGTCGATTTATTAGAATATTTTACGAAGTACGAAGTAGAACCTTCCTTTAATTAATCAAAATTATAGTCATGGTAGTCTGAACACATTATTGCAACTAACACATATTTCTGGTATTCGTATGTTTCTTATAAGCGACTAAGGCACATTTTGAGAGGAAGGACCTTTTCTCTGTGGTCTGCATTTTACCAAACTGTAGTTTCCAATGAATACGATCTGTTATGAATGAAATGAAGAACACGCTCGATATTTATTCAAGCGGTGAATTTATACGTTTGAAAAATTTCCCGTCAGGTCGCAGAGACAACGCTGGTGGATCATGGTTGTGCTCGTTATCTACTCGGGTCACAAACCCTGAAGGGTCCACTTTGAGCTTTGCCTGGCACTTTCGACTTTTCCTTCTAGAACATGCCAGATACCTCTTGCCGTTCCCAAGGTAAGAGTACGAATAGTTCTTATAGATCGTTGCATTCTTGGTCTTCGTCAAACATATCGATTTAACATAACCGTCATCTGAAAGCAATAACATCGAGGAAATAGAGTACTTTTAAAATTAGAAACAAAGAAAAATTCATCAGATCTCGCGGCTCAGGCGGGAATCGAAACCAGCGCCTCTTGCAATCCGGGCAAGCGCTCTGAAAAAAAAATGCTAAGATAAAATTGAGTACTTGTTTTCATTCCTTATTTCCTTTATAAAAAAACAAAAATTCATCAGATCACAGGCATTAGGCCGGATATAAACCAGGCAAATCTTGCATAATTCAAATTCATTATTTCACCAGTACAGCATTCCCACAAGTAATACTACAGAAGTAACCAACACTATTAATAACATACTAATATGATAACAACTTAATATATAAACGAAACTTTGACTGATTAGATTTAATTTAATTTATCATTTAAATCTTGCTTCAAAGTCAAGTAAAATATTTTACTAAGCTTGGTACAAAAAAAAATGTCTGGTTTTCTTTGTAAGGGTTACGAAGGTCAGACGACAGTCCCTCCATTACAATAAAAATTGGCCAAGTGCTAGTCGGACTCGCGCACTGAGGGTTCCGAACAACTTCTATTTTTGACGTATTAAAAAAACTACTGAATAGATTTCTTTCGAACCAATTTTCGTTGGTAGTTTACATGGTAATGTACATTATGGAAGGGTCTGTCACGCAAAGTATTCACTTTAGAAAAAAGTGATATTAGAAACCTTAATAATTTTTAAAGACCTATCCATAGATACCCAACACGTATATGTTCAATGAAAAAAAATATTTCGAGTTCCAGTTCTGACTATGGGGATCCCCCACTTTTTTTTTTTCTATTTTCGTGTTAAAACCTTGTTGCGGTTCACAAAATACATCCACTCACTAAGATTCAACAGTATAGTACTTATAGTTTCGGAAAAAAGTGGCTGTGACAGACTGGCGGACAGACAGACAGACAGACAGACATGACGAATCTATAAGGGTTCCGTTGTTTTTGCCATTTGGCTATGGAACCCTAAAATGGCTGTTCAATGCAGGATCATAGTCGAAGCGTAACTTGGGCTCCGAGGCAATGGCCAAAGATGCAACTGGGATAAACGCTAGGATGATGATGACGAGGAAATGATAGAAAAAGAAAACGACAAAGTTTTTACTTTTCCGAAAACAGTTTTTTTGAAATAATTTTTTTATTTAATACATTTAATTGAATATTTCAGTAAATTTTGTCAAGCACGATCGAATTACGTGAATCAGATCGCATCTGCTTCAGCCGATAATTAATGGTGCTTCTAGGAACGCCAAATTCTTCACTGGCCTGTCTTTGAGTCATCTCCTTGCTTGTTATGGAATCTAGGCAGACTTGCAAAGTTTCAGGTGTGTATTTCTTATGATGTCTGGAGTCTTCCCAAAGGTACTTTATGGATTTTCTTGGCTTCTTATCTGAAAAGTAAGTTTATTTATATTTTTATTCTTGTGGAATGGACGTTTGGAAAACCAGTGAAGCCAACATCATCATATTTCTGCGTCAACTTACAATTATTTCGTCTAAGATAATACATATATTTTCATTCGTGATGATGCATAAAACTGTTGCCCAGCCTAAAAAATTGAAAACCGCTACAAAGCAATTGTTAAAGTTAAGCATTTTTTATGTTGGTCATCGGATTGGTTACGTAAAATGCTTATCTCTACTTTGCATGCTTCGTAAAGCTTCGACAATCCGTTCAGACAGGGCCGTCTTTCACCTATTATGGGCCCTGGGCTAGTAAATGTAGGGCCCCAATTGATCGCCCTGGGCACTTGCCCATAGTGCCCAGTGGGAAAGACGGGACCGTGTTCAGAGATTCACAGCAACGTAGCTGACCTGACTAGCCTTCATAGTTCGGTGACCATGGGCATAACCTCTGTTGAGAAGTAGACTTATAATATTAAATAAAAAACGTTACTTGTGATTTCAAATAAAAATATTCCTTTTAATTTGAAAAACAGTTAACATTATATTCTAAAAGTACTTAACACAATGCTCCAAACTCTCTTTCAATCAGTTCAATCTTAAAAACAAGATATAAATAAAAATTGTAGCGATTATTGAGGTATTTACGTACAATACAATTTTTCAGAGTATCAAAATAAACATTGGTATAAATTAAAATTTGATAATACCTATCATTATTATTGATCTCTGGTACTTCAAACGTTGTTAATCTGTTCGTTTTGTATGGTTATCAAGCATACAAAAATCCAGTAACAACATCATCATCATTTGTTGATGTTGTTAACATAAATAAATACATAGGACACTGGATTTTTATGCTTAAAAAATCCAGTAACAGCATCAACAAATGATGATGATGTTGTTACTGGATTTTTGTATGCTTGGTAACCATACAAAACGAACAGATTAACAACGCATAATCGCATAACTCAGTGATGCCACTGATTGATATGTTCTTGGTCACGGGTTCGACCCCTGTACAGGACAAACATTTGTGTGCATTAACATCTCCTGTGTGGGTGTTATAGGTATCTATCAAATCAAAACAAATATGCTTTACATATTTGTTTGATAAAAAGTATTCATTATGTTTATCCGTTCCCTAGCATCCGTAGTACAAGTTTCGAGTTTAATTTTGGCTTAGGAGTGTGTTATTCCAAGGAATGTACATATGTATTTATTTATGTATAGCTTCTCAAGGGTCGTCGTATTTAACTCTGTGATCTTACTCAATATGAATATTGTGCATGCTTGACATGTGCCGCCTAAGTCCAGTCGTATTGGAATTTTTACACTGAATCACTCTATTGCATTCTTTGCACTCTGCCTTATAATTTTCCTTCTTGATGAAATATCTCCACGCTATCGAGCGATGACTTGAAACGAAGTCGAAAGCTAGAACAGAAAGAATTATGCGATATGGTTTGTGGAATAACTTTTTTACCATTCAAATCCTCTTTGATGCTTATCATACGAATGTTTGTCTTTATGGACGATTTAAATACTTTTATGTCTGATAGATTTGAATCTATCACAGCTGAAGCTTGCGGACTGAAAGTTATTTCCGGCCGCAGGTTATATGAAATACCTTCTGTATGCCGCATCTGAATTTTTTCATAAAAGAAGCGAGAGATGTTTAAATTAACATCTGCAGACTATTATTTTCCAGATTAATCTATCGTAAGTTGCCATCGTATCAATCTTGTTCTGTAATTTCCTAAGAAATTCTATTACATGCCAAGGCAAAATAAAACAAGATGTGTGTTTTTGACATTTATTAAAACTCCAGTTTTAACTGCATAACATAACCAATAGACCAAAAAGCCTCGCCAAACGCTTCCGAGATACTAACCCATGAATGTAACCCTCATCTCAAATCTTAAGGTTCACATCATCTGCACTCTTGTGCATCTCTGGTGGAGCGTGGCAAAATAACACGAGTATGGGACCGTCCATTAATGCGCGACGATCGAAGGGGGAAAGGGGATTTAAAAAAAAACACGGAATATCACAAGGGGTTGGGGGGTGTAGTATAGAAATATATTATTTTTTCATGTATTAATGAGAATGTATGAATGTTCCTCTCACATTAAGTTATTCGCTAATAGTCTTGAAATCACATTTATCATCACCAAGAGGAAGAGGGGGATAAAAATGCCAAAAAACATCACATGATTAATGGACGACCCCTATTAAGTATTGTTAATTAATATCTTACGACACTTTTTTTCTTACATTTGCCAATAATACAGTTAATACATCAATCCATATCACCTCATCGAATCTTAACGTACGTTCCATCTGAACTCTTGTGAAACACCGGTGGAGCGTGGTTATGCGAGACATCTGCTGACAATATCCTAATTCCAGATTCATCCATCTTCAGTTGAGCCTTGCACTTCTTCTTCACGCTGGAGCAGACCAGCGACCGCTTATTATTTCGGTAGGAGAACGTGTAGTTTTGGTACATTATCACAGAATTCCCTCTTTCAGTTGGCAGGAAGTAAATTGTATCTGAAAGTGCAGTTAATAAGCTTAAGCGTCATTTCAAATGTCGACATAGCCAAATCCACACCAAATATTGAAAAGTATAAAGTCACAATTACTCCGGTTTGCTGTTGGTCGTCTGGACCTGTGTTGTGTATAAATTGGTTTAACATCATAGAAGATTAAGAATCTCCAGTAGAGCGTCACATCACAAAGGCATTTGCATCACATGTAAGGGCAAAATAAAAAGAGTGATAACCAGTGTCCATTTATTTCTAGCAAGAGTTTTTTTCATACATGCATATTATTATGTACATTTGATTAATACAGTTTATACTTGATAACATAATAATAAAACTAGTCAAAAGCTTGTCCTCCGATAGAGCCTCACCAGCCCACCACATAATGCAACACCTTAACTAATTTTAACGTACGTCCCATCTGAACTCTTGTGGAATATTGGTGGATCGTGGTTATGGGCGACATCTGCATACAATATTCTTATTCCGCAACTGTCCATCTTCAGCTGTGCCTTACACTTCTTGCTAAGGCTACTAGAGCAAATCAGCGACCGCTTATTATTCCGGTAGGAGAACGTGTAGTTTTGGTACATTATCAGAGACGTCCCCCGTTTAGTTGGCAGGAAGGATATGGTATCTGTAAGTACAGTTTATAAGCTCAGACATCGTCATTATTATTTTTTTGTTTTATCATTATTAGGAGCGAAAGTTTATGCAGGGAACAGGCCTCTCTACCCTTCTTCCATTTTTTGCGGTCTTGGAAAATGGTATGCCAGTCGTTATGGAATGTGTCGAGCTCATCTCGCCACCTTCTTCTAGGTTTTCCGTTAAGTCGGACCCTATTCAAAGGTACCCACTAAGTGGATATTTTGCCCAAAGCTGCCATCATGTCAATGCAAAATGAAACTAGTGGTATCTTTACATTTTTTTAAACTACAGTATATATTTACTTCATAATATGTATAACTCTAAGGGAGAGAACTCAACCAAAGCGAAGATGTACGAGCGGAGCGGAGATGTACCTTAAGTAGCCAATAGGATTTCACATCTGAGATGGTCACGTTTTTGTGCCTAATCCCTATTGGCTGCTTACGTTACGACACATCTCAACTTTGGTGGAATCTTACACTAACCTCTAGACATTCAGCTCGTATCTACCATCACGACTATACAATGCACACTTTATCCAATCTTAACGTATGTTCCATCTGCACTCTTGTGGAACGCTGGTGGGGCGTGGTTATGTGCGACATCTGCAACCAATATCCTCGTTCCAGATTGATCCATCTTCAGTTGAGCCTTGCACTTCTTGCTAAGGATACTGGAGCAGACCAACAATCGCTTCTTATTCCGGTAAGAAAACGTGTAGTTCTGGTACATTATCAGGGGCGTCCCTCGTGTAGTTGGCAGGAAGGATATTGTATCTGAAAGTATAATTTTCTAGCTATAGTATTGCCATAATTTATCATCATCAGCATCAGCCTTTCACAATCTACTGGTGGACCAAGTCCAAGGGCTCTCCATTAAGCTCGATCTTCGGCAACCCGACATTTTGTGTAAAAGTCGGTATATCATAAAGTGCCATTGCTATTTATTCAGTTCACCTGATATTTAAGCCATTTTTTGACTTCGTTTGTCAACATTTAACCTCATATAATATGTAGTATATTTTTTGTAAAAGACATAGGCACAGCACAGATCATTCATGATATAAAACACATAACTGTTTATGCTACAATGTACTAGTTTGTATAAAACAATGTATTAAAGAGTTATGGAGGTTATTATCGATGTACAAATTAAGGGAATTAGTCGTAGGAATTGCCTGGATAAAGGTCATTGATCAGCTGATCAGTGAATCGTATACATTGATGGTTCTTATTCCAATACTAATTATTGATAAGAAATAAGAAGTAGGAAAAGGAAGACTTTTTATTTCCAAAATGAATTTATAGCTGCCAGTCAGCAAATTATGTGGAGGATTTAGTAAGTAGATTTTCCGGTTCTGATTAACGAAACCTGACATAAGTATTTCCACCAAACACAATCTTAGGTGCAAATATGGGAAGGGCGTAACATTTGGATCTGCTACTTTTGAGCAGTCGTGGGTAAGCACATACCACTATGTAATGACTGCACGTTTTTCTCCAACTAACTATTAAAAAAAAGAATGATTACAATTGCTCAAAAAACGTGGGGTGACTAATGTTTTCTAGTAAATTCCGTGATAATAAGTCGAAATGACGGGGCTTGTTATTTTATCTATGTATATAAATGTAGAAACAAAGTAGTTCTAATTTATGTGAAGAGTATTACTAGTTTACTCAGTGACTTCTATAAATTAATCCCGTTTTTTCGCAACGAGGAAGCTAAGAAGACTGCTGACACGATCAGCCGGGTCACCCATTTCTTCCTGCTCCTCAGTTTCACCCCTTATCTCGAATCTATCAGGATTCAGTTCTCTGTATCGTCTGTAGTACCGAAGAAACTGCGGTGCATCTTCCATTTCTACAAGAAATAAAAACGTATGTTTCACACGTTCAAAACTACAAAATAAAATATTGATTTAATAGGTGAAGAAACTTTACAATAAAATCATAAATGAAATGCCTCATATGTATTAAACTCATTATTTATTTCGATAAAATTTAGGGGCAGTGTAAATGTTATTGCATGGTACTTATTTTTAGGGTTCCGTAGCCAAATGGCAAAAAACGGAACCCTTATAGTTTCGTCATGTCTGTCTGTCTGTCTGTCTGTCTGTCCTGGCTCGTTCTCCGCCGTTTCTAAACCGATTGCCACGAAAATTGGTGGAGAGATGTATAGTGATAATTCAAGAATTGGTTTTTAAAATAATCGAAAAATAATTATTTTTACCCCCCCTCCCATACAACGAAAAGTAAATTCGAAAAAAAAACTTCGACTTACCCCATCGTGTGGGGTATCGTTAAAAAGGTATTTTTAAATACAATAAAACTTGCCTTGAAACCATGTCGATCAAACACCCCAGTCTCGAGATATATTAATACAAAGTTAAAATTAGAGCGTCCCCCCCCCCCTTAACTTTTGAAATACTATTACAATAATTTTGAAAAAAATGTCGTGTATACCTCCAAGTAAGTACTTTCAACGAAAACTATAGCGAACTCTGTATCATACATAGTTATTTTTATACAACTTGACCAACTTATGACGTGCAGTTGCCCTTACTAAATGGTGTCTTAAGCGGTCGGGCCATCTTTTAGCTACGGAACCCTTTCATGGGCGTGTCCGACACGCTCTTGGCCGGTTTTCAACTTAGGACAGGTTTCTGAGGTCTATTCACCGAAGTATATTCGTTTATTAACGCTATTGGACAGAAAAATCAGCTACAGTTAAATGGCCTCGGAAACCTGCCATTAAATACATAACATAGTACAATCAACTAAAATAAAAAGCATATTTTCATACAATTTTTTGCCATTGACATAAAAACAATTCCTTAAACTACATATGTTTAATCACCTTTATATGCGAACCAAGCATTTTTTATGTACACTTTGTAACTGCTCTTGTATGTAGCTGACAAGAACAGTACAATCTGATCCATTTAAATATTTTTTATAAGATTTCAGTATAGTGGCCCCAGTTCAGGTCTCCCCCGATGGGGTCTAGCCCATAGTTATCACCAGGGGTATGTGACCTCAGTAAAAAGGGGACACTGGGGAACGCTGCTGCCCATTTCCCCCATCATGCACATCCTATAACCTCCTAAACCCTGAACAGCTTCCCATCCGCAGACCGGTACAACACAGGCGGTGCGTGGTTGTGGTCGAGGATGCCACGCACCATTCCATCTTCAGAAAGCACCAGCCTGGCTTTGCAGCCGGACGCCTTCTTCGAGCAGTACCAGCGATGCTTGTTCCTCATGTTGGCGAAAGTGAACCCCTGGTAGACTAACACCTGCCCGCTGCCTCGCTGGCTCGGCATGAACTCCAGGTCTGGAAGACAGAATAACTGGATAAGATAGCATCACACATACCTTTGCTTTAACTGGACTCTTCGAACATACTTGGATAGGTCGAATATAGCACTACCTAACACCTATAAATCAATTAGGATAAAAAGGAGATAGAGCATAATGAAACTTCCAAACACCTCCACCGTTCAGAAGAACACAGGAAGCATCTTAAAGTTATGTATGTACATATGAACTTATTTTAAGGAATCCAGATCAAAATTGGATGTAATAGAACAGAAAACAGGCAAGTGGAAGTTAAACTTTCATCGGATTTCTGTTTTTCCTTAACTCGATCCAATTATAGGGTTTGAACCTTGAGGGATAGTCAGCAAATGAAGTAAAAATTCAACAAGGTTTTTTTTATATTTCTTCACACTTTATTCAACAATACAAAAATTAAAAATTTTGCAAAAACAAAATGGCGGCGCGACCTGTCGTGAAGGTATCGTCAGGAGCCTCAACACATAATTATGGGTTACTCTTTCGTGATCTAATCAAGATATATTTTCCAGTGTTGGTAAGATGGTACCGCGGCGGCTCATGGCAATGGGCCGTATCTGCAAGTACTATCCTCTCGGCGTCATCCATCTTGATCTTGGCTTTGCAGCCTTGCTTCTTCTGTGAGCAGTACCAGTGCCGAGCCGTGATCTGGGCGAAGGTATAACCTTCGAACATCACCAGCCGTTTCTTCAGACCCGTCGGTATGTATGTGTATTCCAAATCTGCAGAATAAACTTTTAATTTAGCCAGAAGACATTCTTATCCGTGAGGTACTCAGACGAAACATGATTTATATTAGAAAAAAAACATCTTATCTTCGGAATCAGTTAGGACTCTAAGTAGTCTAGGACTCTGCCTCTTTATTATTATTTTTTTTCAAATAAAAGTCAAATTTTAGACACAAATGCTTTATGGTTTATTTCGCCCCTCTACGACCTAGAGGCACATATGCCCCGGTCTTGGTCACGTAGTAATTTGGAGGCGGGTGGGTGTGCACATTGTTTGCGTCGATGATTCTCTCATGGGCATCCATCTTGACGCTCGCCTTGCATCCCGACGCGCGTCTGGGGCAGTACCACTGACGACGCGTGTTGCTCTGAGAGAACGTGTAGCCTCCCAACATTAACAACTGCTTCTTCTGTCGTGACGGTATGAATTTATACGAGAGACCTGAAAATGATTTTTGTTAATATTGCTTTTATTCAAGGTTTCCTTAATACACGATAATAACTCAATCGCAAAAACAAAAAGGAACCTGATTGGCAGGACATAGAGGGGTATTGGAGACTCTGTAACCCGAAAAAGCTATAGAAGGTTTGTGATTTCTTTTATTATCTTTTTTCTACACAAACAACGGAATGGCTTTTTTAAATAAATAATATATTAACCTTTTTAGTAAACTATGATTTTCAATCACAATATTTACAGAACAATTTATACAGAAAAGAACAACCTGTACGTCGCGACGTCTGTCTAAGCGTTCGCTCTATCAAAATATATCTTTGGTGATGAACTAAGATATTGAATTACTTCCGATGAGTCCTCAACAGAACGAACTGTCCCGAACTGGTAAGATGGTACTCAGGAGGATCATGGCAATGGTTATTGTCAGAGTAAACAATCCTATCTTCTTCATTCATCTTGACTTTTGCCTTGCACCCGTTGCGTTTCTGTGAGCAATACCATAACCTCTTCGTATGATTCTGAGCGAAGGTGAACCCACCGAGCATTAGCAGTTTGTTCTTATGCCCTGATGGTATGAAGACGTAATCTATAAAGTATAAAATATGTTTCATGTTAGGTTGGGCTGTTCACTTCAATTATAAATTCAAGCGTTTCAACTAGAGACCTCTCACGATGGATAGGTAGTTAGGCTTCTCTCAATAAAAGCTTACAACATGTAACACGATATTCCTTTCCCCAAAAGCGGTCTGGTTGATATATTTAGTATGCAAATGTTTCCGTTGTTGTTGCAATTTTGACGCAATCGATAAATACCCGAAAGGTGAATATTTTCCTATTACCCAGAAGAAAACATATTATCAACATAAAAAATATATTTTTTTACTGAAAATAAATATTTATTATAATTTTATATTTCTATTTTATACCATTTACTATAAGAAACATAAATAATGTATTGTTAAACTTCGTTGCAACGCCAATACATTAAGCCATGCTTTTCTAGCTTACCGACTCTCTTACAAAATGTTTTGTATGTGCTTATCGCATTTTGATTTGACAGATTCTCTTGGTTAAGAGGATTGCAAGTTTTTCTTTTTAACAAAAATAAAATCACTACTCGTTTTCTTTCCGCTTGTTTCTGCTGGTGGTTCCAGAGCTCAGTTTGGGTGGGTATGGGGTTTGAGAATCAGGCACTCATCATCGACCCTTGTGGGGCTTTTATTTTCCATGGGCAGCGGTGATCACTTACCATCAGGTGACCCTTTTGCACGTTAACCTCCCTCTTACATAAAGAAAACCACTATGCTTGTCCGTTTAAAAGTAGCTTTAGTTAATCCTGACATACATCCCAGAAGCAGTCCTCATATACGTTGGAGGCAGATGGTTGTGCGATCCCGAGACCTGTAGGACCTTCCCGGTGTCTGGGTCCACTATGACACGGACTCTGCAATGACCATGCAGCCGCTTGGAACAGCGCAGGTAGCGCTTGCTCTTATCATGCCAAGAGAATGTATGCTGCTGGTACATAATCACGTGGCTATCATTTGATAACGGCAGGACTCGGATGTACTCTGAAACATAAATACTGGTTTTATTCCAACTGGTTATGTACCTATACCCATTGTAAGGAAAGTAAATGCTGTGCGCAAAATTTATTGGAGAACTTAAAAGAAAGTCAGAAAGAAAGAAAATACATCCATTGCCAAAACACAAATACTTACACCAAAAATTCAATTAATAGAAAATTAAT
The DNA here is from genome assembly GCA_958496325.1 of Nomophila noctuella. Classification (NCBI taxonomy): domain Eukaryota; kingdom Metazoa; phylum Arthropoda; class Insecta; order Lepidoptera; family Crambidae; genus Nomophila; species Nomophila noctuella. Next base: position 13,337,957 of record OY292491.1, read on the forward strand.
TAAACAAAAAAATAAAAATTGGCCAAGTGCGAGTCGGACTCCCGCACTGAGGGTCCCGTACAAATTCTATTTTTGACGTATTAAAAAAACTACTGAATAGATTTCGTTCGAACCAATTTTCGTTGGTAGTTTTTATGGTAATGTACATTATATATTTATTTCAGATTTATCATCCTCTTACTTTAGAAGTTAGAGGGGGGGGGACACACTTTTTTCCACTTTGGAAGAGTCTGTCACGCAAAGTATTCACTTAAGAAAAAAATGAGCTTAGAAACCTCAATATAATTTTTAAAGACCTATCCATAGATACCCCACACGTATATGTTTAATGAAAAAAAATATTTTCAGTTTCAGTTCTAACTATGGGGACCCCCCATTTTTTTTTCTATTTTCTTGTGAAAACCTTGTTGCGGTTCACAGAATACATCTACTTACCAAGTTTCAATAGTATAGTACTTATAGTTTCGGAAAAAAGTGGCTGTGACAGACTGGCGGACAGACAGACAAGACAGACAGACAGACAGACAGACAGACATGACGAATCTATAAGGGTTCCGTTTTTTTGCCATTTTGGCTACGGAACCCTAAAAACTAACAGCAAGGAGTGTAGGCAGGTGTGTGAGTGTTATGCCAATCAGATACGTGCTTCAGCATGAGCTACTTAATTAATTTAAATAGAAGTTGGTTAATTTAAATAGTTGAGGGACGTGAAAGGAGTGAAAGAGTTGACTGCTGATAGGAGTGAGTGGAAGCAGAAGACATGTTGCGCCGACCCCGCCTTGTGTGGGATAAGGGCAGGAGGATGATGATGATGAATTTAAATATGATACCTTGTGCTGCTACTAATGGATGAAATTGTATTCTTACGTTGTGCCATTTCAAAAAATAAATTGACAAAAGTAAAGTTGAATGCGGTGCATATCGGCCACCTCAAAAATTTTATTACCACTTCATCATCAATGGACTTAAACATATTAAATGTATCAAGCTTTATTTTTTTATTTACTACTAGCGGCCGCCAGCGACTCCGTCCGCGTGGGTTTCGGTTTCCGCACACAGTGTTACTATAGATAGCTTAAAGCCTTCCTTGACAAACGGTAAGTGGACTATCCAACTCAAAAGATTTTGTCAATTCGAACCTGATAGGCTAGCCACTTTGACGAATTCGCCATCCGCTTTCGTAGCAACTTATAGCTCCATCCCGCTCACATAAATATGCAGTTCGTGTACGGGGTGGCAATACATCGAAAGCGTATGGCGAATTCGTCAAAGTGGCATCTTGGCTAGCCTACCAGTAGTCCCTGAGATTAGCGCGTTCAAACCTATCTGGATCAGTTACACTGGTTATTGTGAGTAAACCGTAAAAGATAGATATATGCTGTCAAGCGATATTTTTTAGGCAATTTTATTTAGAATATTTCCGTCTTACATGATTGCTATGTAACTTTAACCATCAAGGCTGCACACGCGACAGAAGCTTTAAAAATGGAGGAATTTCTCCCGTTTTCCCAACATTTCCCTTCACTACACTGCTCCTATTGATTGTAGCGTGATGAAAAGTATCCTATAATATGCCCAGGAGTATAAAGAATAATTATACCAAGTTTCGTCAAAATCCGTCGAGTAGTTTTTGTTTCTATAAGGAACATACAGACAGACAGACAGACAGACAGACAAAAATTTTACTGATTGCATTTTTGGCATCAGTATCGATCACTAATCACCCCCTGATAGTTATTTTGAAAATATATTTCATGTACAGAATTGACCTCTCTACAGATTTATTATAAGTATAGATTAGTACTGATATTTAAAGATTAACCTACAAACCATATATTTATTTACCATTATTCTTGCTTCCAAGCTAATAATAATACTTTGGTAATTTCAAATATTATTTAATTCTGAAACAGCAATCTGACACGACCGTAGAGAGATCAGTCTGTCCCACCGTATTATGGGAGTGAGGGAATAGGGAGTGCACCTGTGCTTGCGCACGCGCTTGTGCACTATAATATATCCCGCGCAAGTGGCTAATCGTAAGATTGGCCGCCGTGGCCGAATTCGGCTAGGAGGGTATTGTTCTGAAACACGTCTTGTTTAAATAAATTTCCATATCCTGTTTTAAGATATAATTATTTAAATGTTACCGCAAAGATTTTTTGCAGTTACCGACAACGTCCCGAACCTTCAAATGTCCCGAAGTTCTATTGACTACAAGAATAACCTATCTTATATTTACACCTACACTTATAATCCATTTTACATTGATACTCAATTATTTTATATCCTACATTCATAAATAAATATCTGACTAGATAAAATATGTACATTGATCCGGCTCCGTGGTTAGTAGCTTAATCACATGTGTTACAGAAATCAGTGTCATCGGTCGAACTGCGATATCTACTTGAAAAGATACATAACTCAGACCAGTAGAAACAAACATGTTCAAAGTTCATGCACACAAATGTTTTGTACAGTACGAAGATCGAAACAGCGACCTCTTGTTCTAATAGTCAACTTCCTAATCACTACACAAAACCCTACGTATACAAATATGTTACAAATGTCCCAACATTTTCACCCTCAAAAATGTCCCATTAAGCGCAGAACACACTGAGTTTGCCGGGAAATAATCCTGTCGGCAACCTGCGCCCGAATATGAAGTCAAGTTTACGCCAGCGCTCTCTCTGCCCGGTGACAATAGAACTTTTCCGACTTACAATAACAAAAGCTGCCGGTTAGTCCGCCGGCAAAAAGTGGCTGTCATAGGTCGGCGGTGAGCCAGGCTTAGCTTTATTCTTAACATTTGCACCTATTTTCCTTATCCGACGCTCTTCACACACGCACCTATTTAAATAAATATTCTTAGACTGTTTTAAAACATAGGATTTTCCTTACTTTTTGGTCTTGCTTAATTAATAAATAAACAATAATTCCTCATCCGACGTCATACAGGCTGATTTTTATCACCAGCCAGACATCAATATCGTAGGTAATCTGTAGCGAAAATCATGACATACGAACTATTTTTAGTATTTTATCGATTCTCAATGACGAAATCAACTACCACATTTACACTCGCACGTACGTCCCCTTCTGTGTGAGGATGAGCTTAGGCCGCTCATGGTTGTGTGTTTCCCTCGCGAACATAACACGACCTCTACCATCTATCTTAATCAACGCGTCACATTTCCCTCTAACGTACCGCGAACAACGCAGGGTGTTTTTCTTCTGTCCATTGAAAGAGAACGTGTAATCGTGGTACATGTAGAGAGTTCTCCCGCCGTCCATCGGTATCACTGAGACGGTTTCTGCAACGTTTGAAACGTATTAAAATCTATTGTAACCCCCTAGATATTGAGGTAAAAGAAATTTGATTTTTAAAAAGTTTCGGAGTCATAACTTACTTTTGATGTATGACTAAAAATTCAACAAACATGTTTATAAACGAGGTCTTTACTAGGAATTCATGGGGGTTTCAATATAGGTAATAAAAAGAGAACTTCAAATGAATTCTATATTTGCTTATATACTATCTTATGTATGTACACTGAGGTTATAATCACGTAAATATGAATAAGTCGTTGCTATTCATAAAATAATAAATGATGGCAACCTGCGTCCGAGTAGGTTATATGTGACCTGCGGACATACCGACATGGTGGCTGCTTGCCTACGCCAGTCCAACAAACTAATTTGCCAACATACAACAATTAAAGACACTAGCCTGCCAACAAAAAGTTGCATTGATCAATCTGCAATGGGCTCACCTACCTACAAAACATCATCATCCGAGTTAATTGTGGTTGCTAGTTCGGCTATTGCCGAGGGAGACCAATGTGGGCTTTTCATACTATTACTCCGTCGCTTCTTAAAGTCGTCCTTTCCTTTTTTAACCGACTTCAAAAAAGGAGGAGGTTCTCAATTCGTCTGTTTTTTTTCTTTGAAGTGATTTAACTACACATCAGTTAGAAAAAGAAATTTCAAGAAATCTTAACGTATATCCCCTTCTCAGTCACATAGTACTTGGGAGGGTCGTGATTGTGGTTCTCCTGGGCAGACAGGAGTTGACCCTCATCGCTTATCTCCAGGATAGCTGGGCATCTCGCCCTGGTGTACTTGGAACAGCGGAGAGTGTTCTTCCTCTTCCCGACGTACGACTTGGAGTAAGTATAGTTGTGGTACATCACCACGCTTTTACCGTCCTTGATGGTACAAATCTTTACAGCGTCTGGATCTGAAACAACCAGTTCCAATAAAAAACTCATAATTATGTCCAGGCAGCACATCAGGTTAATTTGAATTTTGTACTACCAAGGGCACAAGCCATTGAAGTAAGTGTTTACTATTAATTGCGGTTGACCGCCCGAAGGCTTTTGTGAAGTCAGTAATATTCTTTAAACGTTTTAAGGGTTCCGTAGCCAAAATGGCAAAAAAACGGAACCCTTATAGATTCGTCATGTCTGTCTGTCTGTCCGCCAGTCTGTCACAGCCACTATTTTCCGAAACTATAAGTACTATACCGTTGAAACTTAGTGAGTGGATGTATTCTGTGAACCGCAACAAGGTTTTCACACGAAAATAGAAAAAAAAATTAAAAAAGTAGGGGGTTCCCATAGTCGGAACTGAAACTCGAAAAAATTTTTTTTATTGAACATATACGTGTGGGGTATCTATGGATAGGTCTTTAAAATTATATTAAGGTTTCTAATATCACTTTTTTCTAAAGTGAATACTTTGCGTGACAGACCCTTCCAAAGTGGAAAAAAGAATTACCATCCCCCCCTCTAACTTCTAAAATAAGAAGATGATAAAACTGAAATAATTATATAATGTACATAACCATAAAAACTACCAACGAAAATTGGTTCGAACGAAATCTATTCAGTTTTTATAATACGTCAAAGATAGAATTTGTACCGAACCCTCAGTGCGGGAGTCCAACTCGCACTTGGCCAGTTTTTTATTTTTATTTACACACCGATTAAACTTTTAGTTATAACTCAGCTCTATAGGGTTAGAGTATTCAGTAGAGCAATATACCTAAGCTTTTTCGAAGAAGTATGAATAAAGGATTATAGAATTATATTAATAAAAGTTATTGGTAAAATATTTTTTATCTAATCAAAATACCTAACATTTGTAACAAAATTAAAATGAAAACTCAATAACATTCATATTAAATAATTTAAATGTTCAACGGCCCATGGGTGACGAAACACTGATCTCTACAATGATGTATTTTATTCATCATCATCAGCCTGCCATAGTCTGCGACAGGATATAGGCCTCACCGATTCTGCACCTTTTTTTCGCAGGAGAACGCTTTTATTTATAGTGAACATGTTAGCAAAACCTGCAGCCGAGTGTGGTGTTCAGAATTTTATGTCCCACTTCCCACTAAACTCCTGCGGTTTCCTTCGTATCCAAGCAGAGAGCGACCGATTTTGCACCTTGCTCAGTCTTCTGCAACTTAAATCACTCCACAAGGCCTGCAGGCATTTTCCTCTATTTCTTCTTCATCATCATTCTTCAGCCCTTATCCCTCACTAGGCGGGATCCTATCAGCCGTCAAATCTTCACTCAGTCCGCCATGTTGCAATCATTTTATGAATATCCCATCATCAGTGATGTAACAATCTGGAGGAGGCGCATGGTTGTGCTCATTCCTGACGCTCATGATGTTTCCATCTGGATCCAATCTTATCACAACCTCGCATTTCCCGCGAAACTGTCTCGAGCATCGCAGCAATCTCTTCGTTGGTCCGTAGAAAGAAAACGTATAACCCTGATACATGAAGATGTTCTTCCCATGGACAGTCCTCAATGATATCAAGCTATCTGAAAAGGAGTTTTTTTTTTGATAGATTGGATGGTAGAATCAAATGACAGGCCTGATGATCTAATGCTCAGAGACCTTGGCTACAAAACAAGGGGACGCATGTTCTAATCCTGTTAGGGACAAATGTTTTGTAATGAACATCGGCATTGAAGTCTTGGATGTTTATAAAATTATTTAAGTATGTCTATTCGTTCCCTAGCATACAAAGAACAAGCTTCGAGCTTAGTCTGGGGCTAAGCAAATGGCGGTTTAAATCAAAGGATTTATTCATTGAAAAGGGGTCTACAAGGTGTAATCTTTACTCAAAGTAAAAGAAAAATCTTTAGGGTGAAAGATGCTGAAATGAGTGAAAAAGGGTTTGTTAATTTCGAACAACAATTACAAAACAATTTTATTTTTTTAGTTAAGTATTTATTTTAACTTTATAGCACGACATTAAATTATTCAAAAGGCGGGCGAATATTGATCACTATATCCTTTGATACAGGCCTTTAGAATTCTTACGAAAGGACGGCGCTGGATGGTTATGTGTGTTGAGAGCCATCAATACCTTTCCTTCAGCATTGGTGTACAGTCGAACTGGGCACTTCCCTCGAAGGTGTCTTGAGCACTGCAGGCGATTTGTGCTATAATATGAGTAGGAGTATCCTTGATACATAAATACTTTTCTCCCACCGGTCAATGGCATGGGTTCGATGTACTCTGCATCTGCAATATTATAAGCAACAGTGAAGTTGCAATGTCGCCTATGTTGATTTATAATATCGGTGATTCATGGATATTTGTTTTATGTCCGCTTTAAGAGGGCGCATCAATTTCGACACCCATCGGATCGCACCCGCGCGCTTCCTCGGCCCCCTCTCGTCCTATGACTTCAACGCAATGAGACAGAGGTCGCCACTTCAATTTGTTTCGGGCGATTCCGCACAGTATTCAAAGTAAATCAGATAAAAATTGTCAAAGAGAGTATTGGAAGCAGGATGACGTACGTAACTAAGCGGTGGAAAGCTAGTAATACATAAATGTTAGTATTATAATGATTTATTTTGTTTATGCTTTGAGTTACTTGTATTGTACTTTTTTCTGGTAGTTATTAATACGCAAAGGTACGCGCAAGTTATTTAATTAATAATTGTATAATATGTTTTTTTAACTACAAAATCTTTGTGAATTTTAATTTAATCTTTAAATTTTAATTACGTCTTCCAATTTTTGATTTTACTTTACATGTTTTAAATCAGCATGATTCCTCACACGTGGCAGCAAATGGCATCTATGATAGCAACTGTTTTTCGATACGTAATAGAACTGTGACTGACTCGTCTTTCTCGCTCGAGTATTGTTGTGTGTATTAAGACAAATACCCTCATTAAAATTGAGAAAAATGGACATAATACTTAAGAAAATACTAACATAAATTCAGATCTACTAATAAATGATTTACTTAGTTACTACTAGTGCTTGTGTTAAACGTACAGAATAATTAAAAGTTTCTCAGTGAAAGTGAATAACATGTATTCTGTAATTGAGAAATAAATGTCTTAAACCGTAAACCGTAATTTTGCACCTTTACATATAATTAGACTTAATAAAATAAAGAATTGCTCAAAGAGAAAAGGACATTATAAGATACAAGAGTTTTTAAATAACGTCGACAATAATTTGTGAATTTATCAAATTCTTGTCGCTGTGCACATGAATAAGAATGAGAACCATGTCATTCTTATTATTCTAGATTTTTAATTATTTAACTGACGTATCTGAAAACCAATGGCAATAAAAAAAAAAAAAAAAAAAGATTTATTTGTATTTTCCATTTCCAGAGAACGGCCAGGCCCGTTTAAGTGCTAGTAGGTTTAAAAAAAGACGTGTTAAATCGTTGTTCATCAACTTGTAAGAATTAATGAACATAAATTAATTTACAATGTGCTATATTTACAATGATTACGGCCTGGTTAATTTTAATGTGTTTTGAAATAAGGCCCCATCTGCATCGCCAAAATATATAGTTCCGTTACTACACCAACACAGTGTGGTTAGGAGCTCGGTACCCGAGCTGGATCGACCGCTCGGCAGAACTATTTCTTACTTTAATGGAATGGGTAGTACTCCTAAATTTCTTAATCCTACAAAATTATTATTATAGTTTAAAAAACGTAGGTAAACATATTTGAACGGGTTTAATTTAGCTTGCCTCGTTATAAACATTATTTTTCAATACATTTTCTTTCGTACTCTCACTATGTCATACAGTTCCTTTTGCACAGTTTAAATATTAAAATATTTTATGTATAGATTGTCACGTTTCAAAGGAGCAAAACAAAAACTTCTAAATCGTAAATCTCTTATCTAGTAACAGTAATACACAAAATAAATTATTTACACATTATATTGCCGCAACACCTAATTTATTCGTCCATTTATTGTACACAGTAAAAGACTGATTATGAAAAATAAGTTTTAATAGTTTAGGCTGGAATTGTAAACTTTAAATTTCAAATTGCTACTAAGCCTTCCAACAAGCGACTATTTGAAAGCATCGTTCTTTCTTGCATATACTGCTCTCGGCCGATCCGTCATTCACGTCAATCCTTATAATAATTTTACGAAATATTTTTTCGAGCCGGGAGAGTACTGAATCATAGTCTTCTCGTCTCAACGGAGAGGTTGCGACTAACCGATGAAACAAAACATGCCTGTGAGCACGCGCCAGGTGCGACAGACGATAGCTTACTGCGCGGAATATGAACGTAGTAAGCGCCAAACTAGTTTTCTTTGATTTACTCGTAAAATATGATATTTTTTCAAAATGTTCTGTGATAAATATTTAGATAATATAATTTGATATTATATGCCAAAATATTGGTTCACCAAAATGCATCGTCTCGGAAATAAATGTAACCAAAAATCAAGTCAGACGCAACTTCAAGATTTTTTTTATCAATGAAAATTGCAATTTTTTCAATATTTTCTGTGATAACTATTTGGGAACGATGCTTGAATATCTACGATTTTTTTTTCGGGTCATTTGAAGTTCATTTTCAAGGTTTAAAATGTGTTTGAAAATACGCGATATTTTTTACACCCCCTCTTAACTCTTGTTATTATTTCTTTATTGCAGTGATATCTTTCTGAAGGCATCATCCACTCAAAAAAATTAACTCCATCATGAACAAAGGCAAATAAGGGACTTGAAACATTTGGGTAGTTCATTACATTAAGTTCATACTCATAGGTAGAGATGACATCAAATTACCATCAAGGCAACATCTAAATCTCGTATATTAAGAAGAAGAAAGAAAAGAAGAAGGAACAATTTTTTTTTGAATGAGTCAGAAAATAGTCTCGAGGTCTAAAATTGAATAAAAGTCATAAAGTTTCTGAAATCATAATTATTACTACGACTCAAAGATTGAAATCTATTGTATCTACGAGTACAACCTCATAATAGTAAAAAAAACTGAAAACTATAACAACAATCAAATAAAAGACACAATTTTACAAGAACACAAACGACATTCCTGAGCGTTTCATATTAGCTCTTTTGAAGACCACCTCACTCCCATCCTTATTCAGGAAGATCCTTGCCTTGCAACCATCACCCTTGACATTGGCTAGTTTGAGATCTTTTGGTAGAACCCACCGCTGGTTAGCATATACACTGGAGGTTCAGACTGCTAAAGACCAGGTCACTCGCATCTTTGTTAAAGAAGATCCCGACCTTGCAACCCTCGGCCTGGGCTTTGGCTAGCTTGACATCTTCTAGTAGAGCCCACCACTGGTTAGCATATACACTGGAGGTTCATGGTTGTGTTCATGGCTGCTGAAGACCACCTCACTCTCATCATCATTCAGGTATATTCTGGCCTTGCAACCGTCACCCTTGACATTGGCTAGCTTGAGATCTTTTGGTAGAACCCATCGCTGGTCAGCATATACACTGGAGGTTTATGGTTATGTTCATGGCTGCTAAAGACCACCTCACTTCTCATCGCCTCGCCTTACATCTGGAGCAGTAATAATACCCCGGGGTAGTCTGTGCAAAGGTATACCTCCGTGCCATCAGCAATCACCTCCTCTCAGACACAGTAAGTACAGAACAGTAGTTTATCTAAGGCCACCCGCCGAGTTATTAGCCTACTCTTGCGTTGATCGCGAGGGTTGTCACTTTTACTTTACGTCGTCAGTTCAATCGCGACGTGTCATACGGAACGCATTCTCTGAACAGCCGAACTATAGACTTCTTAAAATAAACTTTATCTTTAAACATAGTATTCACGAAGTAAATTTGGGAATACATTTATATGGAAAAATGCGACTCGGCTACGTTCTTAATAAAGCAAATTAACTGTGAAATAAACAATACAACACAACATTTTATAATAAGCTTTAAGTAAAAGTAGGTATTTACATTTCTGGTTCAGTAGGAACTATGAAAAATTATAAGTCCGGGTTTGCGAAATTGTAGTTAAGGCACCCGAAACCACAACAATAGCTTTTTCCCTTTTTGAAGTCATGATACTTAATGGTAAGTGGCCGGCGAGAGTTGACGATCGCGAGCGGTCGTGTGACGTACGCGCGTGCTCACAGCTGCGCGGCACAGCCCGTACTGGCACCTGACTATCCCTGACTATTTTATGCAATCGTGTGCGTGAAAGCGCGTGCCGACACGGCGCGCGGAGCGCACGCACACATTCAAACCGAGAGCGGCACGTTTGTATGAAGATGATCTACTGTTCGTTTACTGTGTCTCAGATAAATATACTTACATATGAATTTCATGTCATCTAAAACGTAATCGGCGTTCGTGATTAGTTTGATTACTATTAGACTAATTTATGAAACAAAAAAAAACACAAAACTTGTAGAATTTCAACTTATATTGGTGAAATATTTAAGATAGAAATTAATCATCTTAGGTGCACTAAACTTGTCGATGCCAGACTATGAAACAGGGCGACAATCAAAAGCCATTCAAAAGTATTTAAATTACAATTCAAAAGTAGTATTTAAAGTAGAATGTTACTGCTGTTATTGTGCTTTAACTAATTATTCATAGCATTTAAAAGCTTTGATAAAACATTTTAACTGAGAAATAATGTGACGTAAATCTTGCGGTATTTAATGATGGTATACTTAATAAACAAAAAATATTACGCAGAAAAATAGAAACGCAGTGATAATCAGAGTGATAAGTATTTATTAAAAATTAATCAATCAGACATAAGAATATTTAATCTCGGATTTTCGTACACTACTTATTCGTTTACTAATCTTCATTTTGGCAAGCGATATTATTAGGTGAGCCAATACCAATTTTAGAGGCAACATAGTTTTATTAACGGTACACTAATGCCAACGGTACACTAGCTAGATACCTTCGAGTAAAACCCTTGCGAGGTTTTAACATAAACCGGCGGTTTGTGATTATGTTCCGTGTTAGTAGAGGCCACTTCTGTCTCGTCTGCTCTAAGGGAGATCCTGGCTTTGCATCCCTTGGACTTCTTGGAGCAGTACCAGTACCCGGGGCGGGTCTGTGCGAAGGTATACTTGTTGCACATGAGCAGTCGCCGGTTTTCCGAAAGGTATATGAACTTGACGTCATCTGGAATCAATAACATTTTTACATTTATATTTATTTCAATGCATATATACACATAAGGGAGGCTAACGGGCTAAAGAGTCATTTCATGTGGTGATAGGTGATCACAGCTGCATGATTGCAACAACTCCAAATGGGCCCATTTGGACGTTTTGCCAGCCTTTCAAATGAACTGAGCGCATCAGTTATAAAGTGCTACTTCACTATTTTGATTCTTATACCATTTTTATTATTAATGCTATAAAAATATTTGAATTAACAAACCTAGGTACATTGATCTGACTGCGTGATAAGTAGCTGAAGCCATTGTGCTTCGGAAAGCCAACAGAGGTCATCTGAACCGTTTTTTTTTTCTTCTGATAAGTTACATTAACAGATAGGTATTAAGCCCAGCTTAATCGTTGTTTTCGTTATAAAAGGATTGAGGCGAATGCCTAATGAAAATAAAATATTTGTGTCATACATAAATTATTTAATACCAAAATAAATAACCATAACGTTCGATACCTACCTACCGCATGCTTTCTTATCTTGAATATACTCAGTCGGGTCATAAGTTCTGTCATAAACTTTTTAGGAAATTATTTATACACCTTTGGAGATATACATAAAATTGTATAAGAAATGAAAGGTTTTTTAATTTTCAATATTATTTTATCAACATCATTCGAAATGTCCTCCTCCATTTTGGACAGATATTGCCTTTAATCTACGAAGACAGTCATCCATCGCTGCACGCACCACATTCATTCACCTTTCTTTCGCTGATTTAACCAGAAACGCTCAGAGAGACACCAAATTCTGTTGAGGGTAAGTACAGACTTTCCCCTTCAAATATTGGTAAAACTTGTAAACCCATCCCACCACTGGTCAGAACATACACTGAAGGTTCAGGATGCTATAGATCTGTTCACTCTTATCCTTGTTCAGGAAGATTCTGGCCTTGCAACCATCACCCTTGACATTGGCTAGCTGGAGATCTTATGGTAGAACCCACTACTGTTTAGCATATTATACACTGGAGGTGCATGGTTGTGTTCGTGGCTGCTGAAGATCACCTCACTCTCATAGTTATTCAGGAAGATCCTGGCCTTGCAACCTTCGGCCTTGGCATTGGCTAGCTTGAGATCTTTTGGTAGAACCCATCGCTGGTCAGCTTATACACAGGAGGTTCATGATTATGTTCATGGCTGCTGAAGACCACCTTACTCTCGTCGTCAGTCAGGAAGATCCTGGCCTTGCAACCTTCGGCCTTGGCATTGGCTAGCTTGAGATCTTTTGGTAGAACCCATCGCTGGTCAGCTTATACACAGGAGGTGCATGGTTGTGTTCGTGGCTGCTGAAGATCACCTCACTCTCGTCGTCAGTCAGGAAGATCCTGGCCTTGCAACCCTTTGACTTCTTGGAGCAGTACCAGTGGCGGTGAGTGGTCAGCGCGAAGGTATACTTGTTGGCCATCAGCACACGCTTGGATTTCGACAGATTTATAAACTGCACGTCGTCTGAATGAGGAAATATCACTAAGTTTATTTCAGAAAATTGCGGAACTAACTTATTAAGATATTATCAAGTTTTAATCGAAAACAAAACATGGGATGCACCGCGGCGAGCAAATATTGCTCAGAAGGAGAATGAGTTGGCAGTTTTTGAAAAGTCGGTCATTAGATAGATTTATAAGATTTAGTTTCACTAATTAAACTAAGTTTGCATTATGGTCCTTTTTTCAAAATGAACCACAAATCTGTTTTAATGTATCATATTTTCTTCTATCATTTTAAGCCCATAATAACATAGCAATTAAAGATAAAATGATATAAAACACTTTAATAAAATACATTATAGTTACTTAACTACACATATTTTAGTCTTTTTAAACAAAATTAAATACTATAACAAGAATAATTTAATTAAAAATACCTTCCCTATACACGCTTCATGCGTTGCCATCATAACTCTAACTCGATGACGTTTCAATCTTAAATTGATACATACATATGTATATTGATTTTTATTTTTAACCAGACATCAACTATGCTGTTCCCCTTCAGCAGGTTACTTTAGTTTTAACGTGCAACAATTTGTTTTGAGAATCAAATTGCAAACTTAAATTATTTTTAATTTTTTTTATGTTAAAGGAAGCAAACGAACAGTTCACCGATGGTAAGTGACCACCGCTGCCCATGGACATCAACAGTCTCACAGAGGTCGCAAATGCGTTGGCTGTCTTTAAAACCCCACACCTCCCCAACTGATCTCTGGCAACCTACGATTTTTACTTTTAACAAAAGATAATGATTTGGCCTGTCAATGAAACACCGTACTAACTAGATAATTTCCTATAGAATCCGTTGTCCAACCGAATGTAAACTGGCGGGTCATGGTTGTGGTAATGGAGGGTACACACAGCCTGGTTGCTATGATCAAGAGTGACCCTCGCCTTACATCCCGTCTTCTTCTTCTTGGAACAGTAAAAGTACCCCGGGGTAGTCTGCGCAAAGGTATACCTCCGTGCCATCAGCAATCTCCTCCTCTCAGATAAATATATGAATTTCATTTCATCTAAAACGTAATCGGCATTCGTGATTAGGTTTGACTACTATCAGAATAACTAATGAAACAAAACACAAGGTAAAATACTTGTAGAATATCAACTTATATTGGTGAACGAATTAAGATAGAAATTATTAATCTTACGAGCACTTAACTTGGCGATACCAGACTATGAAACAGGGCGACAATAAAAAGCCATTCAAAAGTATTTAAATTACTATTCAAAAGTAGTTTTTATAGTAGAATGTTACCGATGTTATTGTGCTTTAACGAATTAATACATAGCATTTAAAACCATCAAAAAAATTGTTTATAATGTGACGTGAATTTTAAGGTATTTAATAATGGTATACCTAGTATATATAAATAAAAAAATATACATAAATATATATATAAATAGTAAAAGTGATAAGTTATTTGATAAAATTATTCAAGGGATGATTCATATGTATGTACATATATTTAATGTCGGATTTTTCGTACACTACTTTTTCGTATACTTATTAGGCAAGTGTTATTATTTGGTGAGCCAGAATTTTGGTGAACCATTTGTAGCGACAACATAGTTTTATTAATGTGTACATTTTCCTTCCAACGGGTCCTTGCTATTGTTATATATAATGTACATACATTACTAGCTAGATATCTTCGTGTAAAACCCTTGCGAGGTTTTAACATAAACCGGCGGTTCGTGATTATGTTCCGTGTTAGTAGAGGCCACTTCAGTCTCGTCTGCTGTAAGGGAGATCCTGGCTTTGCATCCCTTGGACTTCTTGGAGCAGTACCAGTACCCTGGGAAGGTCTGAGCGAAAGTATACTTGTTACACATGAGCAGTCGCCGCTTTTGCGAAAGGTATATGAATTTGACGTCATCTGGAATCAATTACATTTTTATATTTACATTTATTACAATGTACATAAAAGAGGGGAAAGACCTGAAGAGTTATTTGCTGTGGCGATAGGTGATCACAACTGCATGAGTGCTACAATTTCAAATGGGCGCATTTGGACAATTTGCCTGCCTTTCAAATAAACTGAGCGCATAAGTCATAAATAGCTAGTGTACTATTTTAATTCTTATACCATTTTTATTTTGAATGCTAAAAATATATCTGAATTAACAAACCTTGGTACATTGATCTGACGATGACGGCGAGATAAAAATCTGAATTTATTATTTATTTATTAACATACCATACATCTGTTCTCTGCTCAATACCTATATTGAGCCCAACTTAATCGTGGTTTTTGTTAAAAAGCATTGAGATGATGGCTTAATTTAAAATAAAATATAAGTGCCATATATACAAATTATTTATTACCAAAATAAATAACCAAAACCGTTCGATACCTACCTACCGCATGATTATTTAAATCTAAAATATTTTTACATTATCCAATAATTACATTAAAAATATTAAATTTATTTATTTCATTATATGGCAATATTGTTGAATTATAGTATGTTTACATATAGGGTTACCCTTTTCTAGATAATACACATATTATTGATAAATAAACACAATTATTCTTATTAGAGTTCTAAGCTTTTGATAATACTGATTTATTCTTGGCCGTAATATGTAACTGTATACAATTTATGTGTCTTTGGAGCCAGTCTTCTTCTTGTTGCAGTACCATTGCCACCTGTTGTACTGAGATACGCTGCTTCTTTTTATTTGGTATGTCTGTATATTACATTATAGAATTCTCAACTATACTGATTTAACTCTTGGCCGTAACATGTAACATTGAGAGGGGGATGCGGATGTTCAATGTAGCTAAGATATTACTTATAGAATTATCAACTCTACTGATTCAATTCCTGGCCATAATATGTGACATTTGGAGGGGGATGCGTATGCACATTGTAGCTATGCACGTTGTTCTTTCAAAGGGTCTTAAGGTTGTCAGTGCCGAATTTGATCAAAATCGGTTGAGAGGTTTAAGCGGGAAAGCATAACAGACAGAGAGACAGACAGAAATAGTTACTTTCGCATTGATAATATTGGTAGGGATAGAATTGTCACCTCTACTGATTTAATTCTTGGCCATAATATGTAACATTGGGAGGAGGATGCGTATGTACATTGTAGCTGTACACAATCTCCGTGTCGTCAGTCATCCTGACCCTCGCTTTGCAGCCGGTCTTCTTCTTGGAGCAGTACCAGTGCCTCCTGATGTGCTTAGATATGCTTCGACTTTCATCTTGCTTTGGTTTGTCTGTATATTGCATAATAGCGGCCATCCACGACTTCGGCGGCGTGGATTACAGATCCCTTTTTTTGACAATAAAAGGTAGCCAATGTTCTTTCTCAGGGTCTAAAGACTATCAGTGCTAAATTTCATCAAAATCGGTTGAGAGGAGAAAGCATAACAGACAGAGAGACAGACAGATAGACAGAAAGAGTTACTTCCGCATTGACATTATTAGTAGGGATAGAATTGTCAACTCTACTGATTTAATTCTTGGCCATAATATGTGACATTTGGAGGAGGATGCGTATGCACATTGTAGCTGTACACAATCTCCGTGTTATCCGTCATCCTGACCCTCGCTTTGCAGCCAGTCTTCTTCTTGGAGCAGTACCAGTGCCTCCTGATGTGCTTGGATACACTGCTTCTGTCGACTACAGGCTGGCTAGGAAGCCTTTGAAGAATTAGTTGGAATGACACTATCTGCCATTTTTCTCTTCTTCTGTCGCCATCATAGCAGTAGGTTTATTGTGGTGTGTTTTTGTCATTTTATTACGTTATATATTATTTTACATTAGTCAACTCTTTTCCTTTCATGGATACAATCCACTCCCCCCCCCCCCCACTTTTACATAATATAGAGTTCTCACCTCTACTGATTTAATTCTTGGCCATAATATGTAACATTGGGAGGAGGATGCGTGTGCACATTGTAGCTGTACACAATCTCCGTGTCGTCAGTCATCCTGACCCTGGCTTTGCAGCCAGTCTGCTTCTTGGAGCAGTACCAGTGACTCCTGATGTGCTTGGATATGCTTCGACTTTTACTTGCTTTGGTTTGTCTGTATATTGCATAATAGCGGCCATCCGCGACTTCGGCCGCGTGGATTACAGATCCCTGTTTTTCACAATCTTTTTTTCACAAAAAAAGGTAGCCAATGTTCTTTCTCAGGGTATAAAGACTATCAGTGCTAAATTTCATCAAAATCGGTTGAGAGGTTTAAGGGGGATAGCATAACAGACAGAGAGACAGACAGAAAGAGTTACTTTCGCATTGATAATATTAGTAGGATTAGAATTCTCAACTCTACTGATTCAATTCTTGGCCATAATATGTAACATTGGGAGGGGGATGCGTATGCACATTGTAGCTGTACACAATCTCCGTGTCGTCCGTCATCCTGACCCTCGCTTTGCAGCCGGTCTTCTTCTTGGAGCAGTACCAGTGCCTCCTGCTGTGCTGCTGGGAGAAGGTATACCCGCCGAATAGGAGCATATCGTTCTTGGACCTCATATCGATGCGGATGAAACTGAAATCTGAAGATTAACACATGGTGAATATTAAGTGAGTTGTTTGCAATTTTGCGGTGGTTTATAAAATTTAGCAGATAAAATTATAAGGCTTTTTTATAGCCTGTTTTGTAGAGGTACCACAATTTTCCTGTTGAATATTGAATATTATATAATTATGTATCAATATTTAGCAAACTTCGATTAGTGATCTGATCACCAAACATCATTGTATGTATATACTGACGTGGTCATTATGACTTAAATTTATTTAAAGGTACCTTCTGAGTTATCTCTAACCCAATAAATACTGTAAAGAATATTTACAAAATTAAAATTTAATTGAATATAAATTTGACAAAACAAACATAAGTTTTCAGTATTGATAACCATAAATTACGATAAATAAATGCTTTATTATTATTTACAATACATGCCTTACACCAAAGAAGATAAGTTCAAGATGCAACAATTAACTCTTATATTTTATGTACTTTCCTCCCCCTATTTGTTTGTAAACCGGAGGTTCATGGTTATGGTTTTTTTCGTATACTGTCACTACAGACTCATCATCATTGAGGAATATCTTCGCTTTGCATCCCTTGAACCTCTTGGAGCAGTACCATCGTTTAGGGGCAGTTTGTCCAAAGGTGTACTGGTCAGCCATTATCAGACGAGTATTGTTGTGCGTCGTTATAAATTTAATGTCTGCAGAAAAAAAGAACGAACAGAGGTTAAGGACGAACGACTGCATAATACATAAATTTCAATTTCTATTCATTTACTTAAATTCATACAAATAAAAATGACATTTACCAATTACATGTACTTACACCAACGTTTATTCGTGTTTATATATAAGCAAATAACGGTAGGTATACAGCTATGGTGAAAAAGCTGGAACAGCGGTTAATCCTAGAACTCACCGGTAAAATATAAGAATAACAAACCTCGTTGATAAAGTCCCCAACAAACAATCTTTTACGTATCGCCCTGTCCTAAATAAATCTTTTTCACCTACTATAGTTTTTAAACTATTCAAATATTTGTATTTGTGTCATCGTTCATTTACCACAAAGTTAATTCGTCACACTGTTTAAAGTATTTTATTCCTCCATTTTCTTGTTAAATACGAATAATTCCTCCTTCGCGAGTTTTAAAATATTTCTTAGGTGGATGAGTATGTTCACTTTCAACCCGATCGATCCTGCCATCTATACCTAACCGGACTTTGGCTTTACAATTCGGCAGCTTAGCGGAACACCACCACACGGATTTATTACTACTGGTCTGGCTATATGTGTATCCTCCAATCAGAATCAAGTCTTTGCCGCTCCGTGACTTCATTATCTCATAAGGTATACCTAGAAAAAATAAATCCAAAATGATGTCTCAGTATATGTCACAAGGTCGCTCCCAATTTGAATTACTTTTAAAGTAGACATAGCATTCTAAGACACCAGATAATAGCCGATCAGAGGTGGAATTCACTAAGCGCAAATGTCATAATCTCACGGTTGTATCAACGGCGACAGTACAAAATTAGTACTAAATTCCTACTATAAACGATGATGCAACCGTGAGATTATGACATTTGCGATTAGTGAATCGCCCCCCTGATAAAGCATTACCAAAGGTATATCAGTTCCACTGAAGATGATTTGAACAAAAAAATGATTGATTTCTTCTTTGAAGACAACTTTATTACAACAAAAATTATTTCAATTTCATAAAATTTATAAAATCCTCTTTCATTAGGTACGATTTTTTTTAGCTCGTGAATGTGTTAGTGAAATTATTTACTATGCACACAATAGTATACAGAACTGTTCAATTCATTTTCAACCAACGTGTAGCGGCAACGTGACTTCTTCCAACGAGGTTCCCGGCGACTGACCCCACAACAAACTGGACCCGCGGGGCCACTTGCCGGATTTATTAAATTCTTATATTTTCCTCCGGCGACTGGACCCACCCATATATTAATAATAAAATATCTATTGTTCAAGCCAAGACCAGTACTGTCAAGCGAAAAAGTGTTTGAAATAGTTTTACAAAGTATAAGTTTTCTTAGTTTTGTATTCAATATGTTGATTATTAGATTATAACTTGTGTTAGTTTTTATATCTGTGTAAGCAATGTTTGGACAGACTACGATGAACACTATCCTGAACGTACGTAAAATTGTTTTATTTGCTAAGTTGACTTTTAATAATTAGCTGATGTTGATTATATTTCTATTATTTTTTAAATAATAAACCAACGGTCATTAATACTAATTCTGATAGCGATAATTGAAATTATAAGTATGTGATTGTTGCCTGTTAATTTTGTAAGTACATATTTTAAATAAGAGAGTTAGATAACAAAAATCATTAAGACTGATTATGTGAAGCTATATGACGGTATTTTTTTATATTTTTTATCTGTGATCATAGACTATATTTTCCATTGATTTATGTGTATACGTTTATTACATTTTAACATCGTTAAGGCTGATTTTGTGATAGATAACTTACTAGTTAATATTTGTATGTAAATTGTTGATTATTGTTCGTTGTTCTTTTATCGTGTATCTTATTCTATAAATAAATGATATTTTAAAACCAAAGGTTTTTTCTTGATTTCAACTTTAAACAATTTTTCGATTGACTGTACTCGTTTAGCTCGAACAATAGATTTTCATATACATATATGAGTGGGGCCACTCGCCGGAGGAAAATATAAGAATTTAATAAATCCGGCAACTGGCCCCGCGGGTCCAGTTTGTTGCGGGGTCAGTTGCCGGAAGCCTCCTTCCAACTACATCTTTTCAAACACGCACATATCTCCCATCGCCCATCTTCATGTATTGTTTTGGGGGATGTGTATGAGCACTGTCGATGCTTATGACGCTCCCAGTGTTAGCCAGTCGGACCTTGGCTTTGCAATCAGGGAGCTTGGTGGAGCACAACCAGACCAGGTGGTTGCCACTGCTGCGGCAGTAAGTGTAGCCGTTGATGAGAAGCAAGTCCTTGCCACGTTGAGACTTGATCACTTCGTACGGGATACCTGAAGTGGTTTACAAATGCCTGTTAAATCTTTCACTTGAATATCCAATTTCCTACTGTTGAATTAAATGAAGGAAAGGGCTAAATCAAAAGAACTTTGAGAGCATCAGTGGACTGCGATACGCTGACGATTATTATGATAATGATGACTATAGCCATTTTATAGCAATGTGGGATTGTTTTTAAAAAAAAATATATCTGCGAAGTGAAATTGTGACCCCATCAGTAAAAGTAGTAAGACCAATGGAGCAATAAAGTGGAATCAAATATGTACAATTGTACCTATTCACTAAGCTAGCACTTACATTTCATAAAATATGATAGAAATAATTTTAACCTTGACATTCGCAAATTAAACCAGTTTTATTACGACATTTTCATAAAAAAATACCTGTGAAAAATAAAAGTGCATTGATTAAAGTCAACATTGTAATAAAACGCAATGATTTCTTATTTAATAACTTTTATTGTTCCTATCACAATCAGATAAAATCAAACGAGCGGTTCCCATTGGACGCCAAAAATTCAAATATATCAACATAATAAAAACAATTTTATTATATATATAAAATTGTTTTGTTAACGAACACAAATTGATAAACGAGGTTTTTGAAAACATAACGAAATTAATAAGCGTACATCCCAATCATCTTTTCCAATGCTGCTTCTCCATTTTCACAAACCTTCTTTCCACGCCATACCTCGCCGGATGGCAGTGAATATTGTGACAATAGATTATTTCACCATCAGGAGCTAGCTTCATCTTCGCCTTACACATGGGTTTCCTGGTCGAGCAGACCCAGTAGTTGTTGCTGACGAAAGAGAACGTGAATCCATCTACCACTATCAGATCCTTCCCCCTTTGAGACTTAACAACTTCGTAAGTCACCTGTCCTGTGGTCAGAATAAGAACATTGAAAAATACATCTATCCTTACATAATAAAGCTGAAGAGTTCGTTTATTTGTTTGAAAGCGCTAATCTCAGGAACTATTGGTTCGAATTTAAAAACGCTTTTTGTTTCGGATATTCCGACGAGGAAGGCTTTAAGCTATAGTATAACACTGTGTTTGCGGAAAACGAAATCCACGCGTACGGACTAGTTATTTGATAAAGGGAGAGTGCTTGGCCCACTTCTGGACACCCACCATACCTTGACCGGTGAGTAAATTGAAAATATCCGATTGAACCCCTTTTTTGAAAAAGCGTTGAGGGATAGTCGTTGCGCGAACCTGAGAGAAATCTTCAGTTGCCTTGGGCGCCGAAAATTGATGCAGTTTAGCTAATAAGGCATAAAGCATTGTGAACCTTAACTAAATAACCAATTACCGCGGTTCGCCGACAAGGAAATCTGCCACCAGCAGTGCGAAAAATCAGTTCCCAAATTCAAAGAATAAAACGAAGATATTGTAAACATAATTTCATTCCATAACCAACAATCACTAATTTTAAAATGTATCAAAATCGTAAATACAATCAAATAATAAGCAAGAAAAAAAAGTCATAATAATTTCTTCTAAGTTCAAACTAGAAATTTCTTGAAATGCTATTCTCATCCCACCTGGGAGGGAAGAGTGGAAAAAAGAAATCATGGCCAGGTGGGATAGGTGGGTAAACAGTTATACCCTGACATAATACCCGCTCTTAGTCAAAACGTAATTCCTCGGTGGATGAGAGTGGACGTTCGTCAGAGAGTGTAGCTTCCCGTTCTCGTCTATCCGCAGCCGTGCCTTGCAGCTGTGGTTGGTGGAACAAGCCCACATATCCTTGCAGCAGCCGATCTTGAAGAACGTGAACCCATCGATGAGGACGAGGTCCTTCCCACGTTTCGATTTGACGATCTGGTACTGGGGAACTGCGAAATGGTTACGATTTCAAAAAGTATTGCACATCATTTATGATTTATAATGACTATAAATTAATATCTGTTCACCGTTATTTTAGCTTTGATATAACCTTAAATAAAACACTTATTTCGGTTTGCATTCCTTTAAATTGGCCCAAAGCTTCAGATTAATAAATGTGGGTGTACCAATTTTTTTTAAGCGAAACATTTAATAGACACAAAAAAGTCTTTATAACAGTAAAAAAAAATTATTTAATAGAACGTATTATAATTCTTACATACATAACAATTTATATTAACTCTAAACCACAGGACTTATCAGGCCTATTAACATTTCAGTTAAATATACACACGCAAATTCTCACGTAAGTTCGACTCTTAGTCAATTACTTCTTCGGTAGTACTTCATAAGAGGATGTAAATGGACGTCATTCACAGAGTGCAGTTTCCCGTTCCATTCTATCTGCAGTCTGCAGTGAAACTTATGTGTGACGTAAGTTCCGCTGCTAGTCAATGACTTCTTCGGTGGATGTAAGTGGTCGTTATTCTATCTCCAGTCGCGCCTTGCAATCTTTGCTGGAGCCAAAACTTGCAATTCCCTAACCAAAACTTTAATTGCACTTTAAATAAGAATATAAAAGGCGAACTTTATATAACACGATGATGACATTTCTACCAGTTTTCTTTCCACCATGCTCTGGGCAACGATGCCCCTCCCCCGCAATGTCTCTTAGTGGCTTCTTGCGACACGTACGTACGAGAAGAAATAATCATATTATTATCATCTCATCATGAGCCCAACAACGTGACCACTGAAATCCTTTCCCATTCCGGATTAGTGGTTATGAACGACTGCTGACCGCCGGGTCCAACGGCTTCTTCCTTCCGAAATTTGGAGGAGCTCTAAATGTTTTTGGTCACCCATACTATGACCATTGCAAAAATTGCTTTTGCCAAGCAATCACAGACCGAGCGACTAACCATCATCATCTTTATCATCCAAGAGACATCCACTGCTGGATCCTCAACTAGTGGAATCCAACTACCTTTATCAGATCCTAGGTCCACCTTGTGGATTACGGGGAATGAACGCCCCATGAACGATTGGAACCAAAAAGTGAGAGACCAAGCCAAGAGCTAACACTTGACGTAGATTCCTTCTCTAGTTTTGTAGATTCTCCTTGGATGTGTATGCGTATCGACGTGTGAGGATATGTAGCCATCTGCATCCAGCTTTACTCTTGCCTTGCAGGTAGGGTAAGACGAGCAGGTCCAATAAGCACTCTTCACCTTAGAGAATGTATAGCCATCCAGTAATATCAGGTCTTTCCCACGTTGAGACTTTATAAATTCGTACTCTAGACCTATTGAAAACAAACAATTAAAGGATTAAATCCTAACACTTAGGACCATTAGTTCTAATCCATCTCCTAACAATTTTAACGACAGTCTCAAGAATAGACTGATCGGTGATCAGTTTTCTCATAATCTCTTTCTCTAACTTCACGCTTCGCTTGAAGGAATCCATATTGACTGAACATTATTGAAATAATTTGATGGTAATAATATATTTTAAATAGTTGGTTAAACCAAAACCATACCAAAACATAATAAACTTAAGCTAAAGAGTTTGTTTGTTTGTACTCGACAAGCTCAGAAGCTACAGGTTCGAATCAAAAAAATATTTTTGTGTTAGATAGTTCATTTGTCGAGTAAGGCTTTAATCTATAGTATAACAAAATGTGTGAGGAAAACGAAATCCACGTGGACGGAGACGCGGGTGACCGGTTCTAAGAAAGAAAACAGCACCATCAAAACTGTGAATGTTTATTCTGCAACTTGATATATTGCCCCGACGACGACACGTAGTATCTATTAGGAGGATGCATGTGATTATTGTCCACAAACTTTATATTCCCTTCATCATCCAACCTCAATTTAGCTTTACAAGACATGTCGATAGAACAACCCCAGTACTTCGGAAAGACTTTGCAGGAAAACGTGTAATTATCCAGCAAAATAAGATCCTTCCCTCGCTGAGATTTAACGAGTTGATATCCTTTACCTGCCAACAAATAAAGTTAACTTTTGAATACAATATTGAAATAAACAGTTGTCTAATATCGTCGTTTACTTTATAGTAAAATTTTTAGTATAGATAAATATAGAGCAGGCGTCACGCGACTTTGCATACCTTAGGCACCGTGCAGGGAGGCTTTGCGGGAAAAAGGAGAGGCTTTTACCCAGCAGTAGGACATTGATAGCTGGCTATTTAAATAAAGGGTTATACGCATGTTATACGTAATTTTATTCAACTCATATGTTTGTTTCCACTCATATGTCAACACATTGTCATATTATTGATTTCGGTTTCACAAACAATATAATTTTATAAAATGTAGCCTGTGTGTTATTCAGATGCATCAGCAAGGCTTTTCATAAAAATAAATTCAGTATTTTTTGCATGTAAGAGTACCACACATCCAAACATTCACATTCACAAAGTTAACATTTATAATATTCTCTTCTTCTCAATCGTGACACTCTTGACAGAGCGGTCGTGGTCTTCATTGTAAGTCTCCCTTTGTGACACGTTTGACGGCTCGCCTCCACTCCTCCCTGGCGGCTGCTCGTCTTGCGCACTCGTAAAACGGGCCCTCCATATTACTATTAATATAACTAAATTTTGATATACTCTCCTGCTCTAGACACGAAAAACGCCTTCTTTGTATGCGTATGCACTTTATTACATTTCGATATATTCCCCATGTTGTCTAGCTTCAGCTTAGCTTTGCAAGTCCTTGTCGTGCAAGTCCAGTAGTTAGGTCTTATCTGGGAGAATGTATACCCGTCGAGCAAGATCAAGTCTTTCCCGCGTTGAGATCTCGTCATTTGATAGCCTGATGAGCGAGACAAATAAAATTTGTTTTAATTCTTTCTTTTTTTAGGGTTCCGTAGCCAAATGGCAAAAAACGGAACCCTTATAGTTTCGTCATGTCTGTCTGTCTGTCTGTCTGTCTGTCCTGGCTCGTTCTCCGCCGTTTCTGAACCGATTGCCACGAAAATTGGTGGAGAGATGCACAGTGATAATTCAAGAATTGGTTTTTAAAATAATCGAAAAATAATTATTTTTACCCCCCCTCCCATACAGCGAAAAGTAAATTCGAAAAAAAAAATTCGACTTACCCCATCGTGTGGGGTATCGTTAAAAAGGTTTTTTTAAATACAATAAAACTTGCCTTGAAACCATGTGGATCAAACACCCTAGTCTCGAGATATATTAATACAAAGTTAAAATTAGAGCGTCCCCCCCACCTTAACTTTTGAAATACTATTACAATAATTCTGAAAAAAATGTCCTGTATACCTCCAAGTAAGTACTTTCAACGAAAACTATAGCGAACTCTGTATCATACATAGTTATTTTTATACAACTCGACCAACTTATGACGTGCAGTTGCCCTTACTAAATGGTGTCTTAAGCGGTCGGGCCATCTTTTAGCTACGGAACCCTTTCATGGGCGTGTCCGACACGCTCTTGGCCGGTTTTTTTAAAGACTCCAATAGCAACTTTTTGGCGCGCTGCTGATCGCGTCTAGCCAAGTGAGCAGCGCATCGTTGGCAATATCCTTAGCATAGAAACACACTAGGCCGCAACCGAAGTTCGGCGGGATTACGCCTGCAATGTATTTGAAATGAGTGACGACACACCATGCTGAAATCACGTAGCGTTATTTGTATAGAAAATGCTTTGTCACCGAATTTCGTTCACGTTTTTTCAGTCTGGTGTGTTTCAAAACTAATGTAATTATCATGTATTTTAGTTAGGGTTTTTTTTTTAGAATATAAGATTTATTTGTTTTGTCATTGTAGTGTTAGGTTATTTAATTATGTTAAAAAAATATTGCTTATTTTTAATCGTATTAATTTAATTTGTATTATTATCATGTCATAAAATATCCAAGTCTATTGGTTTGTATTGTTATTACATTAATTAAAATAAATAAATTTTGCTTCTAGTTAAGATATAAGAGGTTTATTATAAAAACAATTTTGTGTATGAAACGTTTTGACCTATTTTCTTTAATCTCTCTTACAGTTTCTACTCTTAATTTATAAAATTTACTATTTAATAATCTAAACGAACAATACAAATGAGAATCAGTTTGTTTTGATATATCTTAGTGAATTTATTAACTATAAAGTAAAAATACTAATGCAAAAGAATTTCACTGTACATCAAGTTGCAAAATAAACGCTTTGACTTTGAATTTGGCTTTGACTTTGACTATCTTAAGATTTAAATCTATGAAAAAAGCACAAACTTTGTTAACCGATGAATTTGACCACATATACACTACAAATCTAGATTCTTACAAACGTCCCGTCTCTTGTCAATATGAATTTCCTTGGAGGATGCGAGTGGTCTTCATACTTCGGCTCATTCATGAAATTCCCATCCTTGTCAAATTTAACTTTCGCTTTACAGATGGGGAAATTTGTTGAACACATCCAGTAGTTAGCCTTTTTCTTTGAATATGTATAACCATCTTCTGTCAGGATCAAGTCTTTACCTTTTTGAGACTTGACTGTTTTGTAATTGGCTTTAATAAAAAAAACACCAAGATAAGAATAACATGAGCACGTGGTAGCTAATACGGCGAAAATATGAAGTTATCACTAGACAAAAAAAGAAACAAGTTATACAAAACAAACAAAATTCGTACTTTTATATAATTTTACTTTTACTCGTAAAATTTTAGGCAATCAGAAAAGTTTAAATCTAGACATTTTATTCTGGCAAATTTTAAAAGATATGAATTAATCACAGTGATCTATATCAACTACAAACTTAGTCTCAGAATGGACAATAAAGCTAAATAGAACGGCATTACAATTTATATCTACGAGTCTACTAAGTACTAATTATGCATGGAATACCTAACAGTAACAATGAGTAATTTCTTAACTACAGTTTTAACTCTGGGTATATATATATATATATATATATATATATATATATATATATATATATATATATATATATATATATATATATATAATAGGTTACAATAGTAAACCGATGGATTACAAGAGTTGGATAAGAAATAGGTGGATCAGAAACTACAAATCTAGACTCTTATATATGTTCCGTCTCTGGTCAAGACGTATTTCCTTGGAGGATGCGAGTGTTCGTCAGAAGTCGGCACATACAAATTCCCGTCTTTATCTAGTCTGACCTTTGCTTTACACCCCGCCTGTGAGTGTGTCGAACACACCCAGTAATTAGTCCTGATCTTAGAGAACGTATAACCATCGTCTGTCAGGATCAAGTCTTTGCCTTTTTGAGATTTGACCGTTTTGTATTTCGCTTAAATAAAAAATACACCATGAATGATGGAAATAAGTTCATCTGCCCTGTTAAACTTTCAGGCAAAAGAAATAAGGGCGAAACCACTACTAAGCCTTGAGCAAGTGGAAGCTCAATAGGAGAACATGATTCGATATCACTAGACAGAAGTAGAAACAGGTTATAGAAAACATACGAAATTCGTACTTTTGTTATACTTTTGTATATTATTTTTATTTTTTAACTCGATATGGAAACATTTTATCCTAACAAATTATAAAAGGTAAATCACAATGAATTAAATGCAGACGGAACGCGCGATACTAACATATATTTAAGTAAAATAGTTGATTCCAAAAGAGTGACCTTTGCCCTGCAGTGGGTCATAAGAATGTTGGTTGATACCTGGATTTACATCGTTAAACATGTCCTCACTATACCTACATCGACCCGCTCTGATGCAGGCGCTGTAATGTATAGCTACAGTCGCTTCTTATCGCTAAATTACCGTTAAAATAATGCCGTAATTTTCTGGTGTCGAAGTATGTCTAACGATTTAAATCTATGCAGATATCATGCCTGTCTAATCCCAGTGGTTCCTAAACTAAGGGTTATAACCCCCCGGCAGGGGTAAAACGGAGATTGTAGGCGGGTAACACAATATCAACCTTCACACTAGTTAACTCCGAGATGTACACTTTCATACGTAATAAACACATTTTCGTTCGAATTTGACTTATTTCTAAGGGGTAAATTTCAATTCCCATACTTGTACTCTCAGGGGTACATTGAAAAGACTACCTCTGCTCTAACCAGTTTTACTTAAAACAGTAGTCAGTTTATTGCTAGTGCTATTCTATATCTTAACATACTTCTTGTCCTTTGTCAAGAAGAACTTTCTGGGAGGATGCGAGTGTTCAGAAAACTTAGGCATGAAGGATATCTTGTTGTTAGTGTCGATTCTGATCTTCGCCTTGCAGTTCGGCTGGTGAGTCGAACATACCCAGTAATTACCACTCTTAGAGTACGTATAACCATCATTTGTCAGGATCAAATCTTTACCTCTTTGGGACTTGATTACTTCATATTCTGCTTAAACAAAAAAGTACACTGTCAAAACATTAAAAGAAATAAAAAAAAGATAATTAAATTCTAAAATTTAATTAAAAAGGTAGAATTTAATTATCAATTTTGTTGTAAATTGTTAAATGTATTAGTTGTAAATTCTAAAATTTTATTTGGTATCAAGATGAATTAAGTACCTACTTGGCTTTTAACGCTAGAGAGCAGAATTAAAACAACCAGCAACGCATCGATGTATTGCAAGGGCACATACTCGTAGCTGTTGAGAAAAATTTAGTGAAATCAAAAACTCACAAATTATTTTAAATCTTTTTTAGGGTTCCGTAGCCAAAATGGCAAAAAAACGGAACCCTTATAGATTCGTCATGTCTGTCTGTCTGTCTGTCCGCCAGTCTGTCACAACCACTTTTTTCCGAAACTATAAGTACTATACTATTGAAACTTGGTGAGTAGTAGATGTATTCTGTGAACCGCAACAAGGTTTTTACACGAAAATAGAAAAAAAAATAATGGGGGGTCCCCATAGTTAGAACTGAAACTGAAAATATTTTTTTTCGTTGAACATATACGTGTGGGGTATCTATGGATAGGTCTTTAAAAATTATATTGAGATTTCTTAGCTCATTTTTTTCTTAAGTGAATACTTTGCGTGACAGACTCTTCCAAATTGGAAAAAAGTGTGTCCCCCCCTCTAACTTCTAAAGTAAGAGGATGATAAATCTGAAATAAATATATAATGTACATTACCATAAAAACTACCAACTAAAATTGGTTCGAACGAAATCTATTCAGTAGTTTTTTTAATACGTCAAAAATAGAATTTGTACGGAACCCTCAGTGCGGGAGTCCGACTCGCACTTTGCCAATTTTTTAATCTTTGTTTCAGTATTGCAAACATTTTGATAAACATCCATGATTCGATTATATTGGCCTAAAGTTAATCTGTATAACGATGATTAAGATTAATTAATCATAATGAAATTAAAAATGATTAAGATTTCTTTTATTAATCATAATCTTTAATTGTAAATTTGATTATTTGATTAACTATTAGCTACTTTCCTACTATTAACCTAGGTCACACACATTATCAGACGAGTTATTAGAAAAAAAAAGATGAAATGTAACCTAAACATTGAGTAATCAAAAATGTAAAGATCGGAGGTAAGTTGATTAAAACTATTCTTCAAATGAATCAATCAATGATAAGGAATTAATGATTCACGTCAATAATCATGATTAAGATTACATTTTGAATCATGATTATTCTAATCACGATTAATTTAATTTGATAAAAAATAATCATATTAATAAATTTAATAAAAAAATAATGGATTACTGCAAACACTGCTAGCGGGATTCGTTCACACGACCCTTGGTTTTGTACCCAGTGTCACTAACCTCTGGAGCAACGGGCCTGTCAAAATCCTGTTAAACCGATGGATTTGAACACTACAAATCTAGATTCTAATATACTTTCCGCCTTTTGTCAGAAATAATTTCCTTGGAGCATGCGGGTGGTCTTCAGACTTCGGCTCATTCATGAAATTCCCATCCTTGTCAAATTTGACTTTCGCTTTACAGAAGGGGAAATTTGTTGAACACACCCAGTAGTTAGCATTTATTTTAGAAAATGTATAACCATTTTCTAGCAGGATCAAATCTTTACCCCTTTGGGACTTGATAATTTTGTATTTTCCTGGAAGAAAGTGTACACTGTAACAATTTTAGGAAATATATATTTTTATTACCTTGAATAAAGTAATTGGCTTCAAATGCTGGAGATCAGAAATCTAACAACCAGCAACATAAAAAAAACAAGTCACACAGGCTTATTTTATTTATTCAATTTTAATTAAGGACACAATACAGGTAACAGTTCATAATAAAATATATTTATAGTAATATTCATAACGTCTAAACTGGACACATGACGTAGCCATAGCATGGCTTAAACCTTTATTATTAAGCCGTGCTTATTATTAAATTTTTTTGTATCTACTAATTTTTTATCCTAGTTTAAGTATTGCAGACCAATAATTATTATTAACATTGTAAGTATTGTGGTCCGTAAACACGCAATTCTTAGATCAATATTCATAACATATGAAGCCCCAACCAGTCTTAAAAGGTGTTGCACTTGCACCATAAGTTGTTGTTTATGGAAAACTAAATTTGATTAAAATAAATTAATAACAAAAGTAAAATAAATTTGTATAAAATTTAATTATATTTTTATTGAGTAAACTAAAATGAATGTGCCTACCATTCAATCAAAAAATATAAACAATATTAAAATAAATTTATATTAGATTAAATGGCAACATATCGACCGTCCTTAGTCAAGTGAAACTTCCTTGGAGGATGCGTATGCTTGTTGTCAGCGTAGACGAGTTTCCCAGCTTTATCTAGCCTCAGCCTAGCTTGGCAGCCTTTCTGGTCAATAGAACACCGCCAGAGGGTGGCGTTTCTTTGGAAGAACGTGTAATCATCCAACAATATGAGGTCCTTCCCTTTACGAGATTTCATCATTGCGTAGCCCTTGCCTGGTGATAACAAATAAAAATAAAATAAACTTAATTTCCTAACATAATGCTTTATTTATATCCGCCAAGGCAGGCAATATGATAATTAAAACTATATTTCCAGAAAATATTTTATTAGAAAACGAAATGGACACCATTGAAGCATTTAAACATAACTACCTGCAACAAACATTTTTCTGTCAAAACAGTAAGGAAAATAAAGATAATTATAATTTACATATTTGTTTCTTATTCTGGATGGCAGACATCCTGTTCGATGACCAGGAGTGTTTTAGAGGAATATTTTATTAAAACAGTAACTTAAACAGGTACCTACTTCATTATTTTCTGATAGTACAAGTGGTGTTGTACTACAAGACAGATTGGTCTTGAAGGACCACAATATTTTTATCATTATTATTTTCAATAGAAGTGAGATCGATGGCTCAGATGTCACATAAAAATTACAACGAATGTGATTTAAATGGTAACATATTGCCCATCATTAGTTAAGTAGAACTTTCTTGGGGGATGAAAATGCTCATTCGTAGCGTAGACGATGTTCCCATCGCTATCCAACTTCATCCTAGCTTTGCAGTGCTTGTTAGTAGAACAACCCCAGTAGTTCGTTTTTCTTTGGGAAAACGTGTAGTCATCCAACACTATGAGGTCCTTTCCTTTACGCGATTTGATCACTGTGTAGGCCTTGCCTGGTGAAAACAATTACACTATTACTTTTTTCATAACATAATGCTTTATTTTCATCAGCAAAATTAGTCTAGAATTTTAGGCACATTTGAACGAACACGTTGAAACTATAATTCCAACTATGTTTTCTGGAAATCCAAATGGGTACCACGAAAGCATTTAAACTAACCACAACAAACAATTTACCGACAAACATTGGAAGAACAGAGGAAATAAAGGTTATTATTATTTAATCGTTTCTGATGCTGGAGGACAGAAATCAAACAGCCAGAAGTATTGATGTCTTGGTAAAAGCAATAGCTATAGAGAAATACTAAAATAAATCAACAACTTACACAAGTAGATACTTCATTATTTTTAATTATTTTAAGTATTGTACAACTTCAAGACCCACCTGTTAGTTCATTGTTTTTCGATAGAATTGTGAACTAAGACATAAATGTCACAATAAAATCAGATAAAGATCAAAGAGTATTTGTTTTATTTAACCATACAGTCAATTAATACCTACAGTTTATGGAAAATAAATTTAATAGGGAATATATTGTCCATCTTTAGTAAAGTAGAACTTTCTTGGAGGATGGCTATGCTCATTGTAGGCACAGACGATGTTTCCATCGTTGTCCAGCTTGATCCTAGCTTTGCAGCCTTGCTTGTTAGTAGAACACCTCCAGATGTTGGCCTTTCTTTGGAAGAACGTGTAGTCATCCAACAATATGAGGTCCTTCCCTCTTTGAGATTTGACCACTGCGTAGCCCTTGCCTGGTGATAACGAATACACTATTACTTATTTCGTTAATAAAACATTACACTTTATTTATAGGTATTATATATATTAGCCAAGTCAAACAAGAATTGGAGGTATATTTTGTATTTTGATGGTTACCTGGTGATGAGAATATACTATTGCTTATTAATTTGCAAGGATGATGACTAAAAATATATTTATTTATGTATGTACTTTCTGATTTGCCCTACTAAGGTTGACTGGTAGAGAATGCC
The DNA here is from genome assembly GCA_958496325.1 of Nomophila noctuella. Taxonomy (NCBI): domain Eukaryota; kingdom Metazoa; phylum Arthropoda; class Insecta; order Lepidoptera; family Crambidae; genus Nomophila; species Nomophila noctuella. The sequence goes on from OY292491.1 coordinate 13,371,006, forward strand.
ATGAGGCATTTACAATATTTTGTGTAGTACAACAAAGATTAAATAAATAATCAGTCAAGAATTTAATGTATATTGAAACCATCATTCCAGCAATTGTTTTATTGGGTATTAAATCGGCAATATTGAAGTTATTTAGCAAAACTAATACATGTTGATACAAAAAGCCCCAAGATGGGGAACTTTAACAGTAGTTACAAGCTTGGTCTGGTTGGTGGCCGCAGTATGTTGGACGATATAAGCAGGCCAATATTGCGGCCCTTCTGTACACTCTCCTGTATAGCGAGGGGCGTGGGTTCAAATCCCGCCTGATTCCTGAGACAAGATGGACTTTTGTTTTTCATCATCATCACCATCATTAACGCCTCCACTAAGGGCTACAGACTTTCCTCATAGATGCATAGGGAGATCTTGTTCATCTTCAAACTAAAGCCTAAATCGGAACATATGTGCCGTCTCTAGTCATATGGTACTTCTTGGGTGGGTGTGTATGGTCATTGTCTATGAATAAGATGTTTCCTTCCCGGTCCAGCTTCAGCCTGGCCTTACACTTGAGGTCTGAACCACTGGAGCAGACCCAGTAGTTGCCGACCTTGAGGCGAAACGTGAAGTCATCAATTAGTAACAAGTCTCTACCGCGTTTTGACTTCACGATTGGAAAACTTATACCTGACAACAAAGAAAACTATATATTAACAAAAATAGTATGAAAAATTGTCAGAAGAAATTATGAGAAATAGGGACAAAATCTAATTATATTGATAAAATAGTTAAATATTCCAAACATTTCACAATAATGAAAACAACGTTAAAGAAATAGAAGATACAAGTGATTCTTTACATTATTTTGATATTCTACGTATTGAGTATAGCATTAAAGAAAAATCTCTAATGTAAGACAGCACAAAGTAGAACTATTTTTATTAGACTTTTTGGGAGGAAGTTGCCGTAGCGCAGTATTGAATATTAACTTAATATAACGAGTAATACTAGCTAGTTTTACTACTTGGGATTTCACTAAACAAATGATGAGCAAAATATTTATTTTTACTGAAACCTTATACCTTTTAACTTAAAAAACATGTATATTCATACCTTTTAACGTGAAGAGCGATCACAATGGACCGACACCAGAAATCTGTGGCATTACTTGTTTGACACGACGTGCGTTTGTCAACATGCTGTCACAGCGATAAGAAGCGACAATCGCTTCAAATTTTAGTGCCAATTTCTGAGCAGGTCGAGTCTGGCTAGGGCATATCTAACGATTTAAATCACAGAAACAATTTATGTATTAAACAAGAAAACGGATACAAAAATAATCTAAATGGCGATATGGACTCCGTCTTTAGTGATGTGAAAACGTTTTGGGGGATGTTTGTGAGCATTGTCGATGAAGACTATGTTCCCATGTCGGTCCATCTTGACCTTGGCTTTGCATTTGAGCCCTGCTGCACTGGAGCATGCCCAGTAAGTGCCGCTCTTACTGCAGAATGTGTAGTCGTCAATCAGTAATAACGCCTTCCCTTTCCTGGACGTAACAATTTCATACTTCAAGCCTAAAGACAAGAAAGAACCCTTTAATGTTAAATGTTGGCTAAGCAACCTTATAATCAGCATGATGGGTGAGAGTAGAGAATACTACTAAATTAAAGTAAGTGTCGGCCTGTTTCTGTCCTACTGCAGGGCATAGGCCCCAATGATTTCGTTACAAAGATGGGTTTTGATCTTAATCACCACGCTGGCCGAATGCGGGTTTGTGATCACAACCCCGGGCTGGAGCTCCGACAAAAATGTTGCTTGGCCCGGGATTCGAACCCAGAACCTCAAGATCATAGGCCGGTTTTTAAACAACAAGACCAACGCGGTGATCTTTTAAAAAAAAATCCTCGTGTTCGCTTCCTAGCTGTATGTCAATAATTTATCAAATTATCAATTTTACGATTCCATCACCGACTTCGAAAAGCAAACTATCGCTATGGGAAATGTTCAGAAATTGCTGAAAACCCGTTTAAATAAGAAGATTTTATGACGAGGTAATTGTCCTGAGACTAACCCTTGAATATCTTACTTTTACCGATAAAATAATTATAAAAATCAGTCAACTTAAAATGAAGTGAAACCCACAAATGTATTACGCAATTTATTTATGTAAAAGCTTGCTTACAATATACCTCGTAACTTGCCAATTCTTATAAGTTTGGTCTTGAGGTTTGCTAACATAATATGTAGGTGCATAAGATATTGTGTGAAATATGCTATTACATATAATAATACGATATATGTACTTATATGTAGTACGTATTACGTAGCTATAGTCTATTAAATATTAAGTGGTTAATATATCGTAACTTGAAGCCTAAAAGTTTGTAAATTAATATCTCTGGACAATATCTCTGGACATTATTCACACAGCGCCATCTAGCCCCATACTAAGCATTAGCTTGTACTATGGATGCCAGACAACGGATAAACATTACTTATATACTTTTTTTTTGTAAATACATACATATACATATTATACATAGAAACACCCAGACCGATACAAACAGACATGTTCATGCACACAAATGTTTGTACCGTGCGGGGATCGAACCCGCGACCTTTGGTGTAATAGCCGACTTCTCGACCATTGCACCAAACGGCTCGTCAAATAACGTTAACAAATTATATCCATCAATGAAATCATGAAATTCATTAAATTTATATAAAAAAAAGATATTATAAACGATATCATAGGTATCAAAACAATACTCGTAGATATTCTTCAGTATTGACCAATTGAATCTATTAATTTAAATTTATTGTGTTTTTAACATAAGCCAGTAAACGCTAATAAAACAAAACACTGGCTATACAAAGTACAAACACAAAAAGCTATGTTTTTCCTAATACCATTTTATAAGGCCCTTAATACTGACAACATTAGCAAATTTATTTAATTTTAAGCGACGGAGATCGATAATAATCTAAAATAATTCATAAATTCATAGTTTTTTACCACATACCCATTCTAAAACTATCCAAATAACATCAGCTAAAATTATTATAATTATCTTGTCTAAAATATTTATTTGAAAATTAATATGAAAAAGTCTGTCTGAATCATAATAATCCTGTATGTACTAAATACAAAAATCATACATATAAAATAGGTAAAAATATGCTTAAAACACTGTTATACAATATAAACATAAACTTACCTTTTATCACTTTTACGAGTGATTATATCTATAAAGCCTCTAGAACGATTATTATTGTTGATATTATTTATTAGCAGATATACAATCTAAACTACTTGTGTAACCTTTTATTAAATATTCTAGTGAGTAGAAAGTGTTCGTTAACACTGAGAAATATTACAACAAATTCATTCAAATATTTTTTTTCTACATCCGAAAGACTCAGATTCAAACTAGTTTGAATACGAAATAGCTATAACGTTGTTCTGCTATACAATTCTTCTCGTCCCAAAGGCACACTCCTCTCTTATTATTACTATCTTCCCTTACATAGTTATATCACTAGGGCTAGATATCCATATATGTATCTAGGTTGCCTCCTTCCAATCTCATAAAGATACGTTTTAAATACTCAACATCGTGAAGACCAGCACAAGTTTTAAAGAATGTAAAAAGCTTTCAAAGAAATCGGTCTTATTGGTATAACTTATTAATAACCTAATGCTTACCCCCACCAATAACCTATATGTGCTGAGGAGAATCTATAATTTGCAAAAGTGCCAACTAACTAACATTTAATCTACCAAAACCTCCACTATATTGAAAGGATGTCTAAATCTGATAATGAAAATTACTGAAAGCTTTGAGAAGCACGAGCGGCAGCCCTTCCTTCCTCTTTGTCCACAAGGTATTTCCTGGGGCGATGGCTATGAACATTATCTAAGTAGATAATGTTCCCCAACTTATCTAGCTTTACTTTAGCCTTGCATTTGATATAGGAAGCGGTAGAGCAGGCCCAGTAGTAACTGCCTTTGTTACAAAACGTGTAGTTGTCTATAAGGATCAGATCTTTGCCGCGTCGAGATTTGATGACTTTGTAACCTCTTTCAATTTCTAATTCGCTTCTTGGCTCTTCTTCTATTTCTTCTTCCTCCTGTTCTCCACCTGGTTCCCTTTCAGATGACTCTCCTAATTCTGCTTCCTCTCTTCTCGCCTGTCGCCTGCTTTCCTTTCGTTTAAATTCTGCTTTCCTAAACCGTTTAGATTTTATATGCATGTTATAATTATGAAGAAGTTCCTCATAATCATTGTTATCTTCCTCGTCATCTGCGTCCACTTTCATTTTAACTGTCGACAAAAATTTACCTTAGTTTCATTTTTATCTTAAAGTACCTAGATAAAATCTACCGTCTACAAGCTATAATTTGTATAATGTCTAATCTACAAGAGGTATTATACAAATTCACTACAATACTTAGAACCACACAAAAAAAGTTCACTCAAAATATACGGTTTAATACATTTACCAATATTTATTTTCAGAAATTTATGTCACATTTAACACTTATTATCATAAATTTATGGCACCTTATGTTATTATAACAAATAATAATTTGAAAGTTGTCTTTCTTATGATAACAAGTAACAAACATTTTCAATTAGGATATGTCGCAAAGAATAGCTTGGGTAAATTTGTTTATTCTCTTTCTTTTTTGTAAGCAACAAGGACTGTTTTCTGGTAAGTAGTTGTAATGATTCGAAATCTCCATCACCTCAAATTACCCAATTAATTTCGCTATCATGAATCACATAAAACACTACAGAGATCATAATGTATATTCCAACGTCTTCATTTCGTCTTCTCCTTATCTTTCAAGACCTTGAACCGCTTAGTGGCCGCATGCTGGTGTTCGCCGGGAACCAACAAGATCTTACCATCACGTCCCATTATGATCTTCTCCTTGCAACTGGGATAGTGAGTGGAACATTTCCACGTATATGGACTTTTTTTCGCATAAGTGTACCCTTTGACAAGTATGAGATCTTTTCCCCTCTGTGACCTTACGAATTTGTATGGTATACCTGGAATTTTTTAAAGTATGTTGTAAAAAAGCCTTAGAGGATTCTAACTTGTTTCTGTAGGGTTATCTATAAAATACTAACCATCTTCACGAATAAACTGTTTGTTTCAGTGCGCTGGCTTAAACATTGAACGTACATACACATTATTATGCAATTATTGAATGGAATAAATAAAATAGTATTAGTATTTAATTTATTGTTAATGTTCAAGCACGCAATCTCGAGCGCTCAGGGTAAGTTCGTCGATACAGTTAACCCTAACTTCATTGTTAAATAAGACATGAGGTTATTCAAACTTTGTGATAAGGCTTATTTTATTTTATATTTTTTTATCTTCCTTGGAAGATGACAATGTTCACTAAAACTTTACATTATCCTTTCCCCTTTTGAAACTTCTTTTGAGGGAAATGAGAATGTTCATATTTAAAACACACTTAATCTTCCCTCCTGGTCCAGCCTCACTTTCGCGTGGCAATTCAATTTCCTAGTAAAACACACCCTTAATGACTTACACGTACCCTGTGAAAGCATATCCCCCAACTAAAAACAGGTCTTCCCCCTTTGTAATTCCATTATTGCAAATTGGACCCCTGAAAATAAACATGATAAAAAAGTGTACCGTAACCAAAAAAAACATTGTTCCTGGCCAACCACAAATATCAAAACAACACAACAAACAAAGCAGCAAAAATTAGAAGAAAGACAATGTATATTATTCAATAGTTTATTGTGTTATACGACTATAAAGGAATTAATCATGATTAAAATCGACACGGGTAATAATAACCAAATTAATAAAATAAAATATAATATAAAGTCATTAATGAATACACTTATAATTTTATGTATGAGCCATTTCCCATCCTCATGTATTTAGGTGGTGCATGATTATGATCTGTAAAGGCAACTGATATACTGCCGTCATCGGATAGTTTCACGCGAGCTTTACAGCCATTATCTTTTTTAGAACAGTAGTAGTTCCTCGAAGTCTTCATTTGAGAGTAAGTGTAACCGTCCAACATCAACAAATTCTTACCCCGCTTTGTTGGAATCATTTCATATCCTCTTGTAAAATCTGTAAACCAACAGGATTTAAGGACAATTCATATCATATTTTTTTATATTAATTTTAAGCATTTTTACATGCTAAGATTTATTATACCTTTATCTATAATTTAAAAATACATTTATTAGGATAAAAGTGAACAAAAATTCAGCCGCGGAAATTCGGACGCGTTTTTCCGCAGTGTTTTACTGCACTTAAAGATATTCTTAATTTCGTAAAAAGTATGTAAATCTTAGTAAATAACTTTATTAATCGTTCAACTCTGACGTGAAACAATTTTCTTTAATTATTTATTCGTTTGAATTAAATTTAAGTGACCATAATAAGAGTTGACTTTCAATCGAACTACAGAGCTTACTATCATTTATTTCTTCACTATAAAAACACTGAACCCTTCATCGTTCGTGGTCTCCTCTTGATACATGAAAACTTGGTCAGGATGCTTCTCTTGTATGTGATTGAATAACAAACTTTGGTCATCGTCGCTGCATTCAATACTATCTTCACACTCTTTACATTTATACATTCCGTCACCAAGCTCTTCGAAATATGCTTGATGGAAGCTAACCGTGGCCGGTGGAGCCGCTAAAAGTAAAAGTCAAATTATATTATCTTATTGATGGTATTTTCTGTTGTGGAGACTAAACGAAATTACAAGATGTAATGTAGAATTCTACAGATTATTGTTCGTTTACTCGTTGATAGCAATTTCAAGATCAAAGATTTGTCATGATTTAATCAAAATCTCCAAATCCTGACTCTAATAATATAAACCAACCAATGATGATTTAATTATAGAAACAGGCAGCATGAAAGTAACAAAAGGATTGTTTACCTGCGAGTGTGCTGAGCACAGAATTATTCATACGAGTATACGTTCCAGCTCGACGGATACTATCATGTTCTGGAGAATTCTCAACTATTGCTGCATATTCTTTAACGTGAACGTTTTTCATGTGCCTTCTCAGGTTATTTACAAACTTTTCAGCTGTTGTTATTTTTCTGTTACAAAAGATACACCGGTAGACTCTATTGCCGATTTTCGCGAAGAAATTCCACAGACATGTCATCATGCGATCTATAAAAAAGAAAACACACATTCATTTCATTGACAATCCTTTTTGAAACGTTGCAAAATAAGACCTTTGACTTTATATATATTTTTTGTATTACTAAGGAACCACATAGTGAAATCCTCACAAACTAACTAATAGATATTGCACTTTAAAAAAAATGTTTTTTCTTTAATATTTTATGACTAGCGACCACCCGCGACGCGACGCCTGAAGCCTTTCCCGTCACATGGACTATCCAACAAAAAAAGATTTTTAAATTCCACTCAGTTATTCCTGGGATGAGCTTGTTCAAACAACCAAACAAACAAACTCTTTAGCTTTATTATATTAGTATAGTATTATAATACGAGCGAGCTGTGACGTCAGCAGTGGCGTAATCTGGACCGGTAGAACGTGGAAGGGGGCATCGCGTGATCAAGACTGGTGGAAGGGGGCGCACCTCGAGGCAGCGGTCGACGAGTGCCTCGCTCACTTTCTGGCTGGCGGCTGAGCGCGACGGACGTCTCCAATTCGTGGGCTAGGACATCTCATTCGTGTCTCTGATTTTTGTTAATTCTCAGTTCGGTTTTGTTACTTAGTTTGTACAATTATTTTCTTAGTAAATTATTATCAATCTTGTTGTCGTGACCTTTTTTTAAAAATCAACCCAACCTCTGATTTATAACATCAGAAGTGGGATTCGCTCACGTTTTCTAGTAAATTCTCCACAGTGGCATACTGACCGCGAAACTGGTTTTGTTTTTGCTCCGAGCTATTTTTAGCACGCGTAATTTTATTGCAGTGAATTTTGTTTCCGTTTTTATTTCGTTCTAATTTAAGCCGATTGGTTGATTAGTTTAGTTGATTAGATTTGAGTATTATTTTTGAAAATACCGTTATAATGTCTGAACGAAAACCGCGTAAGAGTAAATCGAAAAACGATGTTTTAGAAACAACTTTAAATCGATTAAATACAGTCGAGGGTAGGTTAGGCAATACGTCCGACTCTCAGCCGCCGCCGCCGCCTCCGCCACTGCCGCCGCCTTCACCGTCGCCTGCGCAGCCGCCGCCGCAGCCGCCACCGCAGACTCCGCCCTTGCTGAGGGATTCGCCGCGCCATGTGCACCTCCTAGGCCTGCATCGGTGATAAGTGTATCCTTGCAATCCGTATCAAACGAATTGACGGGGTCATGCGTTGCCGAGGCGTGTCTGAGGGCTGCGTCGGTCGAGGTCGAGGCGCCTGAGCGGGTGAAGACTTGTGGGACTTCATCGCGATGTGGAAGCCTGGCAGACGAGGTGACGGAGAAGCTAGCCGGAGCCATCGCATCGTTGACTCAAGTGAGACCTGTCCATTTTTAAATATCCGGTTCCATCCAAAGATTGACGATTTTGATTCTTCAGTTCCGGTTGTTAAATCATTGGAACGATAGTGTTTGTAATGTTTTTAGCGGGTAGCCGGTTGACTAAAAGGGGACGCGTGTTTACGGTTAAGTGATTAGATTCGGGCGTACGTGGAGTAATTTTAAGCGTGAATTTAAATATTTACGCCCTCGTGGTTGCTAAAGCGAACATATTATTTGAAATGATGCACACAGATTGTAGAAATCATTCAACCTTTGCCTAGTATGCCCGTCGATGTTCATTGCAACTGAATTTAGTACCCGGTTTGGCAGATAGTTTGAGAACGACTATTATAAAATGCGGTATCATAGACCCTCATGTAAAAGCGGCTACAACATGCCAAGCTGAAGTCTCACTAACTGGTCGAGTTTTTTATCATTTCGTAGCCCAAACTAGGTACGTCCTAGATTTGATACAAATTCCCTTCCAAATAATTATTCCTTCATTTGTTACTTAAGCGCAACATTAAGCTGAGCATGATGTTTTTCGAATGCGGAAGCGTAGGTCACAAATGTACGACTATGCGCTGCCCTAAGCGCCTAGGCTGGACTTCACGGGACTTGACGAGTCTGATCATTTGAACAAACCGTCGATTCCGCCTAGATATGTTTTACTAATTATTCATATTGCCACAAGAACAGTAATATTTCTGATTCGTGCTTTACGAAGCAACGTGTTGAAAGTTCTAGTACCTACCTAGGTGAAGTAAAGACTTATAAAACTAATGGAAACGTGTCGTAAACTCGAAGTGAATATTTATTTATTTAAATCCATATGTGTGTCATTAAATAGCATGATAGATAATGGTTCTAGCATTCTCTGATTACCAAATCTACACTAAAATATTTTCTGTGCAGTAAACTACCCACATTTCGTCTTTTGCGGGGAATAGGTAGCCAATAAATTGAATCGACTTACAGCGTGTCGTTGACGTTCCATTGGATGTTAACTAATAAATAAGGAACCGGTTTTAGTATGAATGCGCCTGCCTTAATTGGCACCGATACTTAAAACCGTCAAGGTATTATGTACAATTAGTTCAACGGTTAGTTCGGATAAGCAATTCTGTAGTAGTTTAGCATTTGCACGACCTAGGACTTGATAAATTAATACACCGCTATCCGGTAGTGATTACTGAGCGTTATTAATGAATTTTCTAACCTTTGTTTAGTGGTGGCACTGCCACATCAAGTGTAACGACCGGACAAATAGACATTTAGTTAAATAGTCATGTACTCATTCATTACCGCCCGTCAAGTTTCTTCTTGATGAAAAGCTACGCGTCAGGGTCAGGTACGGCCGAGCCTAGGAATAATTTAAGTGTTAATTTAATCACAGAGTCCGACTAACTTTAAACATGTTCGACAATAATACCTACTCGGGATTGAATTTAAAATTATACCCGACTGTTACTCATTGAAACTGACTAAACGTAAAAATTATTTAGTACCCCGCTAGCTGGTGGTTGTATAACGCATTGTCTTGTAAGCCTTTCGTATAAAAATATACCAAGGGCTCCACGACAAGTTGTTATGTCAATGTTAAAGCCTGAAAAGCTTTTTCTTTCTGTACATATGGATGTTCTGGGTCTTCTACCCGAGTCCAAGGGCTATTAGTACATACTTGATATTGTAGATGCCCCCTCAAAGTACTTTCTTTTCTATGCCCTTCACCGTTAAGATGCGTACGGGTTAAAATACCTTTTAACAAAATATGATTTCCTCATTTGCTAGACCAAATTTAATTGTAAATGAAGGACAGAACGTTTGACAACTCTACTTCTATGATGTTTTCTGTGGCTAATTGAAACAAAATGTTACTGTATGAGGGCGCACTATACAATAAATCACATCAGAAATGCACCATGAAAATGGTCAAGCAAAACGTCACTACTGCAAGATGGTTCTGAAGTTATTGGGGGTAGAAGTAAATGATAAAGGTTCAAACTGGTCAGATATTTTTTGAGGGTTCAATTGATTTTAAATATGACCAAACACGTAACGACTGTAATATCAGCGTTGCAACTACTTGTTGGAATTGATGGTACAACTCCAGTTTTAAAGTCTCCTGTGTGCCAAGTAGCATTTGATAATTCTAACGCTTACCGCGAGACCTTAGCCACCGAGTTACTTGTTGCAAACTAAAAACAACAAAACTCGACTGGAAATAAGGGGAAGAGAGGAGACCACTATGTCTTTGTAATGAAGAAATCACAATATTCTGGGAAAAAAATTTTGAGATGAGGGCCATATAAAGTTGTGAGAGTTTTGTCTCATGATAGATATGAGCTGGAGCTATTAGCTGGGTCATATGGCAAACGCACTAAGGTTGCATCGGAATACATGATTCCGTGGCGGGGGGAGTGGTCTCCCGAGACATGCGCTGCATTTTTTTGAAGGTGTGTACTGTGGTGTATTTTATTTCATTGTGTTTCTACATACTTGGCATAAAGTAGATGAGTGTTGAGTTGACTCATGTGTGTATCAATGTTGACTTTGGGTCATGGCAGACTGCGTTGTGCAGTGGTGACTTGTTGTCACGGCAGACCGCGTTGCGGTAGTAACTTGTGTGTTGTGATGGACTGCATGTGCAGTGGTGACTTAGTGTCACGGCAGACTTCGACGATACTCCACTTGTAATATAGCGTCTTCGGACCTATATTATGGCAGACCCGTAGGAGGTATGACCTGCGGCTGTGTTGCGGGAGTATGTTCAGCACACTCGTTGACGTGTGACGCTGAGCATGCTTTGGTGATGTAGCACTGTGGGTTTATCTTGTGCGCTGGTATTATGATGTGCAACAGTTGGTTGCGGCAGACCGCGTTGCGGTGGTAACTTATGTTACGGCAGACTGCAGACGTGCAGTGGTGACTTGGTGTCACGGCAGACTGCAGACGTGCAGTGGTGACTTGGTGTCACGGCAGACTGCGAGGATACTCCAATTGTAATATAGTGTCTGCGGACCTATGTTATGGCAGACCCGTAGGAGGTATGATCCCCGACTATGTTGCCGAAGAGTGTTCGGCACACACGTTGACGTGTGACGCCCAACATGCTTTAGTGATGTGGCACGGTGGGTTTTCCTTGTGCGCTGGTATTAGGATATGGAGAACGCAGTGCAACAGTTGTTGCGGCAGACCATGGTATTAGCTTTGGGGTTAAATGCGCAGTGATGGATCCTTGTTTTGTACATGTATTCGATACTAAAATGTCAATGTTTGATGAACAGAATGTTACATGAGAGTAAATGATTGTATGAATGAGTGAAAGTGTTGTTCTATTTTAGGCCCAATGTGAATGAGAGCACTCCGTGATGGTACTTATCCATATTTACTAGAGCGCTCACAAGTAAATATGTATAAGGCATGTATGTCGAAGTATGATTGTTGATAAAGCCTCGATTGAATTGTAATGATGACTCGGATGTTTCCAGGCACTGATGGTGATGGGCAAGCTCGTAACGAGGTTCAGCCAGTGCCTCCAAGCGCCGAACAAGAGTCGTCGAGGCCGAGGTTCATCAAGCGGTCCCGGAAGCTGCCCAAGAAGACGAACAGGCGGACGAGGACGCCGGTCAAGTCAGGCTGGCCGTATTATAATACGAGCGAGCTGTGACGTCAGCAGTGGCGTAATCTGGACCGGTAGAACGTGGAAGGGGGCATCGCGTGATCAAGACTGGTGGAAGGGGGCGCACCTCGAGGCAGCGGTCGACGAGTGCCTCGCTCACTTTCTGGCTGGCGGCTGAGCGCGACGGACGTCTCCAATTCGTGGGCTAGGACATCTCATTCGTGTCTCTGATTTTTGTTAATTCTCAGTTCGGTTTTGTTACTTAGTTTGTACAATTATTTTCTTAGTAAATTATTATCAATCTTGTTGTCGTGACCTTTTTTTAAAAATCAACCCAACCTCTGATTTATAACAATAGATATAGTGATTAATTTTGGGTAATAAGTTGATCAACGGATAAATTAACTCCATTTAAGGCTCAGAATACAGAAAATTCTATATAATACCTATTTGGATTTAAACATAGGTACTTTTTTAAATTTGGTAAACAAAAACAGTATTTGATTGACTTTTTTAGCTATTGATCTTTAATTGTGATCTTAAATAGCCGCCTGTTCCTTCTATTCCTACCACACGTTCCCTGCTGGTAGGGATAGGGGGAAAAAAATCCCAACAGATAATCAGGGCTGTCTTATGACATGATGGTGTCTTGCACTAATAGTAAATCTTTTTAAAGTGTATTAAATTGATTTTGTATAGACACAGAAAAAAATGGTTTACTAACACTTCGGTTTTTTAGGGTTAAGCTTTCATCAGTTAATATTTTCAGCTGTTTATTTACAAATAAAAATATCATTTGAATTACACGCCCTACAATATTTTGCAATGTTTTACTTAATTTAACTGAACTTGGAACTTTGGAGCGGTGCTTATAATCACACATTTACCTACTGTTTCCTTAACAATTAAGAAATAATTCATCATCATACTTACATTTACCCTTAATTACTTTACTGCACAAATATTTAATCGTCATCATAGTTTCATCACTCAATTCTCTGGAATATTTTTCGTTTGGAATTTTGTCTGGCATTCTTCTTATCTTTAAACTATGAAGTGAATCACCCAAAGGAGCAAATTTTAAAATTCTCTGGAATTCTTCTGCATGACGAGTACTAAAATGACGTCTTAGATTTGAGAAATTCTTTCCAACAATTCTTAAAGATTGCAAGCAAAATATACAAACATACACGTTGTCATCTTCTTTCTTATTGAAGAAATTCCACATACAAGTAGTACCTGAAGAGATTAAGTTGTTATGTTATGCATACATATATGTAGAAGTTTGTTTTTTTTACATTCTTTCAGATAGTAAAATGAACTTGGAAACTTACGAGTTCCTTTATTTAGCGGAACGGGCTTGTTGCATAAATCCTTAATTTTTATGTCTAATTCGTCCATATCCGAATCAGATATTTCAACAGATGTATCATTGTCTGTAGTTATTGTTTCTTCTCGAGTATCACAGTCATCGTTTTCTGTTTCGATATTTACAATTCTAGTCTCATATTCAACCGGGTGCAGTTTCTTTATATGGCGTCGCATATTTCCGTAATTTCCAGTCTTCATTCTTATTTTTCTATCACAAATCAAACAACGATACTGACGATCGTCAACTTGTTTACAGAAGTTCTTTATCCACCCCCTCAGTTCCAAAACTTGAAGAGTTTCTAAAAATAAAAATATCCGCCGTTAATTTATGCTCAGAATATTTTTTAAGAAAACTTTTATAATAAAAAAAACAGGAACGAGCTATTAAGGATTCTTTTTATTACAGCCCCACTTGCTAAACTAAATTTGGTATTTAAGCACACGACAAAATCAGTTTTATCAATAAATTGTCTTAATGTCAATTTAATGGCACAATGGCACAATCTTCTGGTATAATTTCAATACTTCACATATTCTCCTGACGCAGTTACCATATATTTCGGACGAGGGTGAGGATGAGTACAGTCAGCGTGGCGTAATCTTCCGTCAGATTGTAAGCTTACACGGGCTTTGCAACCGGCGTCGTTCTTAGAACAGTAATAGTTTCGTGACTGAGCGTTCTGAGAGTAAGTGTACCCGTCCATCATGAGTAACGGTTTCCCTTTTCTTGTTGGAATAAAACTGTACTGCAATGTTCCTAAAATATTACCAATGTTAGTATATTGCAGCAATATCTGAATACTTTTTCAGGACATCCGACAAATTCCGATGTGAGTTTTAGAAAAGCCACCTCTCAAATCCAACACATTAATTAAGAAGAGAGAGAGAGAAACCAGAGGAAATAAAAAAAAATCATTTTACATAGATAAAAAAAAACTTTTACAAGAACAAATCCCACTCGTTTAATCTCAATACTAAGAGTAAAAACAAATAAAACTACTATACTAAATGACACTGTATGCACACATTCTGTCATAATGTGTCTGACCCTATTTAATCTTCATAAACTGGCCATTAGGCAAGACCATATACGGAGGGGGTTTATGCGGATGGCTACAATCCAATGGCACCAAGACCCCATCATCCAGACTGATTTTTGCTTTACATCCAGAATTCTTTTTCGAACAGTGGTAATATTTCGACTGATTCTTCTGAGAATAAGTATAGTTTTGATACATAACGAGAAATTTCCCCTTCAGCGTTGGAATGAGCTGGTACGACTGAGTTTCTGAAATTTACAAAATATTAATTTTAGAAGATGTCCGTATCAAAGTCTCTATAACGTTGATAAATTTGAAAGAAGTAAAAGTTTCTGAAATTTACAAAATATAAATTTTAGAAGATGTCCGTATCAAAGTCTCTATAACGTTGATAAATTTGAAAGAAGTAAAAGTAGAAAATAAATACATATGCCTCACTTCTTATGTTGGAATGGTCGGCTTGTAATCATCCCACAGTAAAGTTTTGTATGAAAACATTTTATTTTATTCCTTTTTTTATACTTAAGGCCTGTAAAGTAAATCCAAAGCAGCAAATACCTACGAAATATTTGAAAGTAAGACTCAGCCAATGAAAAGCACTTTAAATATACGAAAGAAACATATAATTCGTACACAAAGTAAGTTTTTGTTGAAATTGTTTTCATACAACATTCTGCAAACTTTTGAACAATAACAATTGAGGTGTTCAAAATATTTATACAGTTGAAGTTGACTTTTAAGCCGGCTCTTTCTTAACCTATAAGATTTTCCATGAATGTCAAATAATCGTTATAAAAACAGCTCGTTATTTTTTCATACCTCTTTACGATTTTATTTTTTACCTTTTTCAGCTTCATTCACAATTTAACATACTGACCCGAAGCAGTCATTATGTAAGCTGGAGGATTGTGGGTGTGTGTATAAAACCCATTTACAATCATACCCTCTTTATCCAACTTCAATCTAGCTTTGCATCCAGCCGACTTCTTCGAGCAGTAGTAGTTTGTACTCTTACTGTCTTTTGAGTATGTGTAATCGTTAAGCATTATCAGATGATTTCCTTTCTTCGTTGGAATTATTTTGTAAGTAACATCTTCCGACGCTGGAACACATACATGGTTATTATTAAAACCTTGTTTTCTACAAGTCATTACTCCACATGACTTCTTGCTTCTCAATAAGAATTAGGGACCAAATGAATTTCAATAAAACAAAACTTACAGTTTCAATTCATGAATAATAAAAAGTATCATATTGTTTATTATTTAAAGGATAGACCCCTTGGAAATTATTTTTCACATTTATAACTTAATCCCATAGATAGTGATAAATATGAATAAACACAATTTTATTTAAAATAGATGGCTTTGGTTTAATATGTTTTTTAATTCTTTCTCAATCATAAACCAAAATAGCTTTTAAAATTAATTCGTAACAATACAAAAATACTTAAACGTTTCGTGTAAATGCCATTTATTGCTGATAGTGAATTAGCTTAAATTGTGGGTAAGCCTGAACTAATACAGTAACTACTTATTTCTTGTAAACAGTTAAATAAATGTATGAAAGCAATTCATACTACTTATAAAAGCCAACATGTAAAAGAGTGTAAATTATGTCCTTACAAAACTGCCTAAAATTATACAAAACCAAATAAAATACAGAGTTTTTTTTTATAATTTAATACAGTGCTATCACAGAGTATCTATAGGTTTGTTAATAGGTACATTAACCAAACTAAGAATATTTAAATAAGTAAATGCTTTTACATTTAAATGTCTTGTCAGGAACTTTTTAGGTAAAACTTTTGCATACTTTATTTCCTTTATTTTTAAATATACAAACAAACTATTTAAGCTACTTAATACTAGGTACTCGTAGTATTCTTACAAGATGACACAACCAATAGATGTTTCTTTTGCAAAACAAGGAACCAATGATTATTACTAAAAACTTAAAACTACGTAGGCGGTCATAGTGATGATTCACATAATGAAGTGTTTTAATAATACAAACATAGGTTAGTTGACATAAAAAAATTCAAATTATTACAGAATTTACATAACATAGATGAAATAATTCACCCAACATTATAGTTGCTGCATGATTTTAAGAGGACAAAAAAGGCACTACGGCTAATTGAAATGCTCAGTTGCTAATACTATTATCTATTCTATACTTAAATATAAGAACATTTTGTACAACTCACAACTAAGACTGCAGAGAAGACAGCAGTGCAGCCTGCAATAATAATACTATACAGCATACGACAATATGTAACAGCATACAACAATATTGCTCAGCGTACTAAAATATTATTCAGCATCCGACAACACTGTACAGCATACTTCAACACAGCTACTCGCGGACCTTCACGAGCTGTCCTGACATCGTCGTGATAATCTTAGGCTGAGGATGATTGTGGGTGCAGTCTGACCTCTCGATTCTGCCTTGGTCGTTCAGCTTCACTCGAGCCCTGCACCCGTAGTTCTTCTTCGAGCAGTAGTAGTTCATAGATCTGCAGTGTTTGCTGAACGTGTACCCATCTATCACGAGCAAATACGACCCTTTCGAACTGAACACGTATTTGTACCCGTGTTTGTTGTATTCTGCGAATAAAAACCTTGGTTAGTTGCTTTAAATACCTAATCCAAAATGTGACGTCGCTAGTTTTATACTTGTTACCCTAATCAAATACCATTCCGATTAACACCATTTCATGAAATTAAACTGCATAAATAAAAACAGTAATATATAGTATAAACAATTTATTACAAATTACAATAAAATGTTAAGATTCTGTCACCAAAACTGAAACTCAATAACAATGTTGTTACAACAAAATATCCATTTATGCTTTGCTTCAATGACGTTATAAAACGTATTCAAAATGAAAAGGTTAGTACTACAATGACAAAATATTATCAGCATATTTGGCAGGAGAATTTTTTATTAAATGATTATCAGAAAATAATAATTCAAATGTAACATACAACACATTCCAGTGTTACATAAAATTTAGAGACTCGTAGATAATACAAACGTTTTGGATTGGTAAAAAAAGGACAGGCCCGTTGGTCTAGTGCTCAGAGACGCTGGCTACAAAACCAAGTTTCACAAGTTTGTGTGATGAACATCGACATTTGTACTCGAGCCATGGATGTTTATAAAATTACGTACCTATTTAAGTATGTATGTACAATTGTACATATATCCGTTCCCTAGCATCCATAGTAAAAGCTTCGAGCTTAGTTTAAGGCTAGGCAATTAGTGTGTCAGTCCATGGAATTCATTCATCATTTAATTTTATTTATTAATTTACAACAGCCATGAAATGCATTTGTCTACTGCTATCAACACTATGAAATGCATTTTTCTACTGCTATTAACACTATGCAACGCAGTTATACGCTATCAGTCTAAGTATTTTTCAAATCATTGGTCAAGCTCATCAACTCTACGAGCTCTATTATTACTCATATCAACAGAATTACATACATTAATAGACATAATAGATTTAAATCTTTAGATATGCCCTCGCCGTACTTCAAGCCGCCCTGAAATTGGCACTAAAATTTAAACTACTGCCGCTCCTTATCTAAGTGACAGCATGTTGGATCGTACCAGTCATGTCCAATAAAATAATACCACAACTTTCTAGCGTGGGGCATATCTTACGATTTAAATCTATGATACAAATCTATCATTGAGCTTTTAAATAACTTTGAACCAATAAAATACTCCTAACTGCCCAAACATAACTTTATAAGCTCGTGTATGTCTACGCTCTCTGGCTTGGTAAATACCTAACCCAAAGCTAATTCGAGTTATGATTTGTTTAATGTATAAATATTTGATGAGTTTAGTTTGGCACAAAATAGCTTTTAAGAGATATAGAGCTTAGTGAAACTACTACTCAAATGAGCCGCTCTTCTGTGGAAGTACCTTCACCAAACAGAAGACCACAGTGAAGTAGCACTTCGTAACTGTTGTGCTGTTTGTCTTGGCGAGTAAAGTCGAAGGAGCTCAATTGGGAAGGGTATGGGGTCTTAAAGGCAGGCAACGCATCTGTGACACTTGTGCGGTTGTTGATGTCCATGGGCAGCGGTGATCACTTACCATCAGTTGACCCTATTGTTGATTCGAGCAATACACAAGACTCAGTGGCCCTACAATATGATTCGAAATACTGAAATAGTCATTTTCATAAAATAAAACAATGTCATAAAAATAAACGCACGGAAAACATTATACAAAAATCCTATTGCATGCGTTTTCCATCATAAATACGATATTATTGATATAATACGTGCACATTTCAGAAATTTCCTAATAGACAATACTATGTATGGCATGCATTGATTGAAATATCGACTAATAAAATAAAAAATACAAAAACATAATTAAAAATAAACTTTCAGACTAGACGATTGCGCGACATAGTAATTAGTTCTCCAACCTTACTTCCATTTCAATAAGTCCTAATTTAGAATGCATCACGCCAGCTTATAATACCGGCCTGATAATGTCTGTACGTAAGTCGGCGGCGGATGCGTGTGATCGTAATTGGCACTTACGATCTTTCCATTCTCGTCAAGCCTGACTCGGGCCCTACAGTTCCCAGACTGCTTTTTAGAACAATAGTAGTTGTTCGTCAACTTCATTTGAGAGTAGGTATACCCGTTGAGCATGAGCAAGTGCTTCCCCCGTGGAGTTGGTATGAAAGTGTAATCGCCTTCTGGAAATAACAAATTGTTTTCTCCCAGTACTTTCACATTCGTATGGAGGCTGGGTTAATAAGAATTACAAAATACCGAATTGGAATAGATAACAATTTTATTTGAAAACGTAATAATATAAATGTAAACAAAACTGTACATAAAAATCTTAACAATCTTAATTTATACGGATGTACAGTCATGAGCATTAACATGTAATCACCTCGACTCTTATGTCAAAGCAGTAAAGTTCATATTTGAATGTGTTTTTATAAATGTTAGTGCGTATGACTGTACCTAACTAACTAAAGATACAAAATTCCGTCTTATCATTAAAAAACACCCAATTAAAGCGTCCAAAAAGAATGCAGACAAAAGCTATTCAGAACCTACTTGTTGCGAACTCGTTTGCATTTCATGATATTCTTTAAAACAATTTCGATGTTTAGTTAAACAAAAGTAAGAGTCACAAGTTGAGCATTTAGTTCGTGTTTTCTGTCCACAGCTGGCCAAACGACATCTCTTCTGAAGATGGATCCTCTCTGGCATGTGAGAAGCACTTAAGGCCTTCTTTCTTTCCTTCTTTTTGGAAGGTAATTTCTTCTTAGCGCCTTTCCAAATCCAATCTAGCAAATCTGAAAATTATAGAATTTTAATTGGTTACAACTAGAGGAAGCTTTTGTCGAAAATAGGTATTTCTGAATCAACATATTACCTATCTCACAATTTTATTTAGTCCCTTTATTCTTCATTTATGCTCGTATTAATAAATCGCACTAAACTCTGAGCTCGAACTTGAGCGCGAACTTAATGTGCTCAAGATCGAGCTCAAGCTGAATGCGATTTATTAATACAAGCCTTAGTCTCTGCGTGCAAAAGTTGTCAAAGAAAACCAAATCATTAGGTATATTTAGTATTTGTTATTAATCAATTCTATGAAAACCATATTCAAATGGCAATAATAAATTCTAAGATACATCCATAGACAATAATAGAAAGCCACGCTTAAAAAAACGAAATAAATCACAATCTAAAGTAGGTAGGTACCTACTAAAATAATAAAATTATCAGATCTTTATAAATATTTCATATAAAACATTGCATAATTCAGGTAACCTACATATAACATTATACAAAAGCACATTATTAAGTAATTAGTTATAACATTATTTTGCTCAATTATTCAAACATTAAAATAATATTGGAATATACAGAAAGTCATAGATTTAAATCTTTAGACATCGCCATACTTCGACCCCCTAATACACAGTCATACAGGCCCTGTAATGTGAAGCGACGGTCGCTTCACAACGCGAAGTAACCTTAGTAACCAACGTACGTCACGTAAACTAAAATAATTTTCGGCGCGGGGCATATCTGACGATTTAAATCTATGCAAAGCGACTTTTTGCCTTTGTCATTTTTTTAACAACTCTTGAGTTGCAGCTCTTATGTTTTAGTAGCTTTGAAAAATTTAGACGCCCACCGCAAAGATTATCTCCACGAAATCCTACAGTTAGTTAGTGTCTCCTTACAATAAGTATTTTGTGATGTATACTACTACATATTTACTACTACTCATTCAGGCGCGGATCCACCGTTGTGGGCACTGTGGGCATGCCCACAACCCTAATTTGGTTATCTATCTACCTAGGCCATTCAATAAGTACTTAGCCTCGCTGCCAGATGCAGCTATTATTTTAAAAAATATATTTTCAGTCTTCTCCCTTCATTTGTTTTATTTTGACAGCCTATGGAAGTGAGCTTGTCGGTCGGTTTGTACGAAAATGGTCACGAACAAAATCGTTCAGTGATTAGATTCTTGTTTTTGGAAGGGTAAATGCGCATGGAAATCAAAGAGCGCTTGAATGCTGCGATCGGTGACTCTTCTCTTTCCACGTTGGCCGACAAAAATTGGTTTAATGAATTTGATCGTAGCCGCACGTCGGTTTTTGATGAGCGAAGCCAACCTAAGCTAAAAACGGCCTCTACGTCGAAAAAGGTAAAAAAATCCACGTTATCGTGTTGGTAGACCGGTGATCACGAGGTATGATCTACATCGATTACATCGAGAAGGGTAAAACAACTATGGGGCTCCACTATTCTAAATTACCAGGCCGATTCGACGACAAACTGAAAAAAAAAACCGGACAAGAGCGTGTCGGACACGCCCATGAAAGGGTTCCGTAGCTAAAAGATGGCCCGACCGCTTAAGACACGCTCGCGCTAAAATGGTCGAGTTGTATAAAAATAACTATGTTTGATACAGAGTTCACTATAGTTTTCGTTAAAAGTGCTTACTTGGAGGTATACAGGACATTTTTTTTCAGAATTATTGTAATAGTATTTCAAAAGTTAAGGGGGGGGGACGCTCTAATTTTAACTTTGTATTAATATATCTCGTGACTGGGGTGTTTGATCCACATGGTTTCAAGGCAAGTTTTATTGTATTTAAAAATACCTTTTTAACGAAACCCCACACGATGGAGTAAGTCGAATTTTTTTTTCGAATTTACTTTTCGCTGTATGGGAGGGGGGTAAAAATAATTATTTTTCGATTATTTTAAAAACCAATTCTTGAATTATCACTATACATCTCTCCACCAATTTTCGTGGCGTGGCAATCGGTTCAGAAACGGCGGAGAACGAGCCAGGACAGACAGACAGACAGACAGACAGACATGACGAAACTATAAGGGTTCCGTTTTTTGCCATTTGGCTACGGAACCCTAAAAACGGCTGCATTTGGCAAAGCAAATAGTGCTGCTCCACCACGGCAACGCGGCGGCCAACACCTTCGCCGTTGGCATGCCCAATTTGTAGAATTGTGCTACAAATTGTTGCTCAATACATCGTAATCCCCAATTTTGGCTTCTTGTGACTTCTTCTTGATCCCAAAAAAAAAAACACTCGCCAGAAAAAGATTTGGATCGAATGATGCAGTCATCGCCGCCCCAGAGACCAATTTTGAAGACCTCGGGAAAACTTTTTTTTTGGATGGGTGAAAAAGGTTGCAGCATCGCTGTGCCAAGTGTATCGAATTGAAAGGAGACAGTGTTCTAAAATAAAATAAAACTTTCTTAAAAATTTGATTTTTTCATATTAATGCTAAGTATTTATTGAACGGTATACCAAACGTCAAAATCTGCTCAACGGTTTAGGCGTGATTGAGTAACAAACATTTCGCACTTATACTCGTAATGTTAAGTAAAATAGTAGGAAGTTGTGTCATTTAATAATCTATACTTGTAATAAATTTGTAGAGGTCAATTCTGTACATTAAATATATTTTCAAAATAACTATCAGGGGGTGATTAGTGATCGATACTGTTGCCAAAAATGCAATCAGTAAAATTTATGTATGTCTGTCTGTGTGTTCCTTATGGAAACAAAAACTACTGGGCGGATTTTGACTAAACTTGGTACAATTATTCTTCATACTCCTGGGCATATTATAGGATACTTTTCATCACGCTACAATCAACAGGAACAGCGTAGTGAAGGGAAATGTGGGGAAAACGGGAGAATTTACTCCATTTCTTAAGCTTCAGTCGCGTGTGCAGCCTTAATGGTTAAAGTCACATAGAAATCATGTATTATGGAAATATTTTACATAAAATTGCCTAAAAAATATTCCCCAACAGCATTTGTCTATCTATAATGGTTGACTCACAATAACACGTGTAACTCATGATCCAAATTGGTTTGAACGCGCTAAGCTCAGGAACTACTGGTTCGAATTGACAAAATATTTTGTTTTGGATAGTCCACTTGGTTTAAGCTATCTATAGTAACACTGTGTGCGAAAACCGTAACACACACGGACGGAGACGCTGGCTGGTTAGAATAGGTACTACATTTTTAGTGATTGTAAGTAGAATAAGGTATAAACATAAATCTTCACTCGTGTGAAGCAGTTTTGCTAATTTTTGGTAGTTATTTAATGTAAAATCGTGTGTAATTTAGTTTGTAATCAATGTTATCATTTGATGATGTGAAAAATGTCAAATTAAAAAATTGTTCATGAAGTCCATGTTTGTTCATGAGTGAGTTCGTAGGTACTCCAATCCAACTCTCACTTTGCTAATTTTTGGTGGCTGTGCCCACAACCTTTTTTGAGGGCTAGATCCGCGCCTGTACTCATTTGAAGCGTCAGAAATGCTCCGACACCGGAAAATAGACATTATTTTTTGTCATGACGTAAGTTTCAACATGTATTCAGACCGTGGCTTCAAATTTTTATGCCAATTTTAGAGCATGTCAAGTATGGCGAGAGCATATCCAACGTTTTAAATCTATGGATTTAACTAAAATAGTTTTTCTCTTTAGGTTTACGGATATATATAAGTATTCGGTGCTAAGCCAGGCTGGAAACTCCTGGATCATGGTTCCATATAACAGACTAGATTTATGTATTCCAAGCTTTCGGATAAAGATAGTTTTTAATATTACACTTAGTTATATGTCGATATTACATTATTATTTATAAAATACTAACGCCAAACGTATACTTAGGGAATACTGTCGACAAATGTTAACAAAAGGTAGGTATATCATAAAACTTACTTTCTCAAAGATTATAAGAGACCTTTAGGGTAATAGGTGTTTAAATTACTCCATACTATCGATACCTCGTCACGAATACAACATTTTATAGATTACAGACATATCACATTCCTAAAATAAAACTGTTAACATTTTTAAAGTCACTTAAACCACAGCTAATTTAATTCTTGTCGTCCTATATTTTTATACCTCTACTATAATTTTAACGACCTACAGCCAAGAAGACTTACTTAATAAAGGGAAAAGCCTACACAACTATAACATTATGTGCTAAAAAAAAAACATGTCCCCATGAGGAAACAAAGAATTGTTTGGAAGATTCGCACTACATAGTTTGTTTGAAACGTGACTGATTGAAAAGAATATTCTCATCGAGTACAGGGTAACTCGATGCAAATATTTGTTGGCAATCGTTACGAGCAACAAAAATTCAAATATTTGTCATTGTTAATAATACATTACGCCTGTAACATACACGTTGTGTCATATACCTAGTACCTACTTCTAAAGCAGAATACGTCAACAATTAAACTTAAGGGGAGTCCTGTTCGTTGTTTAGAACAGCGATGCACGACGCTATGGGTTGCGTATCAGTTGGAGTTTTAGGCGGGCTGGTAGGAGGTGGCAGAGGCCCAGAAGAGGAAGGCACCGGCCCAGGAGCAGGTGGTGCAACAGCTAAGGAAGACTGGAACTGGCTCATCGCCTGGTACAGAAGCGCTGCGTCAACCTTTTTCCTCCGTACTCTATGCTGCAACTTCGTCAATATCCCATCGGCGGAGACGTCCAACTTCTCCGGCGGATGGTTGTGGTTGTACACCAGTCGCTCCACGAAGTTCTCGTCTGGAGTCAGCTTGAGCCGCATCTTGCAGCCGGTCGACATTCGTCTGGAACAGTACCAGTTGAGCCGGTGCGATCTGCTGAACGTGAACCCGTTGTATAGAAGTACGATGCCGTTGCGGTAGTGAGCGAATGTCGGTTTCACTGAAAAATAATTGTTTGTTTAATTTTTATTTTATTTTTAATACCTAGGTATATTAGCAAATGTTTATTTTAATTTCAGATGAAAAATTATTTTCGGGTTGAATACAACGCTGTTCAACAATAGATCATTAATTTATCAGTAACAGTATCAGTATCAATACGAATATCAGTATCAGTATGAATACCTGTTCATACCCATACTGGTACTGATATTGAATGATCTATCATTGAACAGCGTTGTATTCAACCCGAAAATAATTAACTTTTGAATTAGGTAATTCAAAAGTTTTCGAGCATAGATTTGCATACACATAAATAATAAATAATAAATAAATATCTCTGGACATTATTCACACAGCGCCATCTAGCCCCAAACTAAGCATTAGCTTGTACTATGGGTGCCAGACAACGGATAAACATTACTTATATACTTTTTTTTTGTAAATACATACATATTATACATAGAAACACCCAGACCGATACAAACAGACATGTTCATGCACACAAATGTTTGTACCGTGCGGGGATCGAACCCGCGACCTTTGGTGTAATAGCCGACTTCTCGACCATTGCACCAAACGGCTGTATATCTTTCTTCTCACACATAAATTGTGTACTGTACAGGGACGGAACCCACAACCATAGGTTGGAATATTAATCGACTTTTAATTCAATATATTAAATATATGGGCCATTATCCACTAACTCGAAAATCGTCCATACAAGACTGTCCTAAGCAAATTTTATTAAATATTGAGAATATCTGTCACTACACAGTAAGGCAATAATATATCTAATTGATATATTAAAAAAGCCCACGCACTTTCCTCTCGGTTTTTGAGTTTTGGAGGGTTTTGTGTAAAATTGTGACAGAGGACTGTTGTAACCAAACAGAGGACTGTTTTTATGAACAAAAACTAGCATTTTTGTTTGTTAAAATAATAAAGTTTTTATTTTTTATGAGCAGTTACGATATGTATTGATGACTTTAATAATAAACGAGTTCTTCATTTTATTTCTGTCGATTTTAATGGCGCCATACAACCTATATTGATCCAATAGAATCAGGTGAATTTTCCTTCTTAAAATTATTCGTTATTTCTGTCATGGCTCTTTTTTTGGCGAGATTTGCAACAGTGCTCTTCCCAAGTCCTTTTACCACCCTTATGCTCGCGATGACTCATATCCGTATGCAATTTTCTGGAAACTTTTTAATTTTGTT
This sequence comes from Nomophila noctuella, assembly GCA_958496325.1. Classification (NCBI taxonomy): domain Eukaryota; kingdom Metazoa; phylum Arthropoda; class Insecta; order Lepidoptera; family Crambidae; genus Nomophila; species Nomophila noctuella. The sequence goes on from OY292491.1 coordinate 13,397,032, forward strand.
TTTTTTTTGTTTTTTCTGTAATTTTTTCAATAATGCTTCTTGATTTTGATTGTGAATATTTAGTTGTAAATATCTCAAGCGTTTTTGTTCTAATACTTCTTCATTTTTTTTAAACCGGAGTTTTAGTTTTTTTTTTTTTTCAAAATCCTCTTTTTTCGATCTATTACCTCATTACTCTACAAAATAAGGATGTATTATTAACGTTGATGCAGATTGACGCGCTGTCTAGCATGTAAGTCCGTAAAAAACTTAAAAAACCAGTGTCCTTTGCAATGACATGACAGAGGACTGTTGCACAGAGGACTGTTTTTTTCACTAAAAAACAAAATAACACAAAATAATAGAAAACGTATCACAATTGAAAAACAGATTTGAATACATACTTGTTTATAAAATATTATAAACAAATAATATTAAAAAAACTCTTAAAATAGGAAAACAAATACTCGACAGAGGACTGTTCCTACTATCTGCCGAGACGCGTGGTTCACTAACAAATGTGGTGCTGCCCCTGAAAAAAATGGCAGCAGTCTGTTTTGCTAAACAACCAAAAGAACTACACACCGGTTGCTTTCTATTTTACAATCGTAATGTTTCAGATCAATATCCGAAGTTAATTTTACACTGGATTCAATTATTGACAGAGGACTGTTTTAAAAATTTCAGGACAGCCTTTGATCCTCTTTATTTGGATAAATTTCTATTATAGACTAATAATTTATAGTTAAAAAAGATGCTTACAGACTTATTAAACTAAATGATTTTTATTAATTTTATGGATGGCAAAGTTTTTAATATATAGGTATCAATGCTAGTAATTCTGGAAATCGGACATGACAGAGGACTGTTTTTTGAGGTGTTGAACATTTATTTTCTCGAAAACTATTATATTTTATTTCTAAATAAGCGATGGTAAACCAAGAATACCAAATTTATGTTAGTACTAACCCAACAATAAAAATATATAATAGAATTATCTACCTTTTAATTGCTTAGGACATCGATTTACCAGTTAGTGGATAATGGCCCATATGTAGTAACAATATGCTTACCTCTTTGCGACAACAGGGAAACAGGACCTGAAAAACATAACTTTTAAATTATATGATTCCAAAGTACCATATTCAGAATTTAATTTACAAAATCTTAATTTCTACCTTACTTTACCTGCTTTTAGGTATTTATTTATTTATTTATTTGCATGGAACAACAAACTAAGGTATCTTGTTAGAAATAGAGGACAGGGATATTATTTCATATTCAAAAAATAAAACTATCTCAACTGAGATCAACTTTATTACTTAATAATTATGGGAAACCAAAAAAAATACATTTATACCATTCACAAACTGCTTCAATATTAAATAATGACTAAAATACATTGATATATAATTGATTGTGTATCTTGAGTTTTTATATATCAATGCTAAAATATCACATTTAGAACTGATCAATCGGTAAGACATATTAAGACAAATCGAACAAAACAATCGATCAATATTTAAAGTAACATAGAATTAAATCACCGGTTTTAAAGTTTTTACAAGAAATAATTTAATAATTTACACTGAATATTTTATTTTACCAATGAAAACATTCAGTGTAAATTATTAATGGAAACAATTTATTACGAGAAATAGGTAGGTAATTTGTCTGTTGCAAATAAAATTTGTTTCGTATTTATTAAATTAAAAATTACCGAACAAGGATTTACCTCCCTTAAAATATACCTACACTACACTTTTATTATGATGTGGCACAGTAGGTAAGGTGAATCTAGTAACAAACTAAATAAGTACACTCATTGAACTGAAAATTGTAATAATAAAAGCCATCCAACTATAAACAATATTCAAAGTTGTTGAGATATTTCTCCATTATAAAAATGAAGACTTACAAAATTCTATTGTTTTGTATTGTTTTAATCTTCACCAACTATTACGAATACTACTAAAGACGAAACTTCAAGCTCTGGACGTAACAATCTTTTTTAGCGTACTTAGATCTATCGTGATTATGTATTGTGTATGATTGAATTATACTAATATGATCATGTGCCATCTTAATGTATGCGAAACAGCGTTGGTGTCGTTTGGAGCAGTACCAGTAGATAGCGCTCTTGTTCCTTGCATCCTTCCAATACGTGTAACCATCCAGAAGAAGCAGGTAACCTTTTCTAGTAGGTATAAAATCAATCTGACTCTGTAACGCCACTGTAAAAGAAACCACCAATGTAGACTTTTACCGTAATTAAATAAAACAACAGTGTGACCATGACCAATTTATTCCAAAAATAATAAAACAAGTTTAATGTGCTGATTAATAAATAAAAGTAACACACATTTATTTATTAAAAAATAGTTTATGAAGCTTATTAAAGGACATAGAATACAAATATTATTCCAAGTTTTGACAATCTCCGAATAGTAATCATGCTTCAAAGGGTTGTTTGTATAACTAAGAAATTACAAGTATTTACGAGGAAGCAAGAATGAAACACCCAAATAAATTAAAACTCATAAAAAAACCTTCATAAACCTGAAAATGAACACAAATACACACTTCAAAAACATTTTCATTGCAACTTGCAAGCTGTCAAAGATCCTAATTTTACATGGTAATTGAACTTATTGATTAGAACTATGACATACTTATACGATAAACTTAAATAGGAGAAGCTGTATAATCAAGAGAATATCAACATTGACCCTTTAGAAGATGTAAATAAACAATCAAAGTTGTTATCTGTTTGGTAGCATTTAAAATACACTTACCGGGGCGCTGAGCTACTGGAAACCACTTCACAAACTAGCACACAACACAATGAACTTCACAGAACATATTTCACAGCCAAAATGACCGAAATAATCACTTAAACACAGAAAATACATATTCACCATAACACATTTATAGGTTATACCACTGTCACAACAAAGAAAGTTTACGCGTTTGACCTGAATCCCCGAATATTATTTCTAAAGTTGCTTCACACTTCAGAACAACTTATTTATTAATTATTTGAGTAATAATCTTATTGTATTAATGCAATATTTACGAAAATATTTTGACCACTTTTTGACACTAGCGTTGTGTTTACAACTAAAGCTTGAACACGCTTGATGCCACATCTGTCAAACTTCTTTACTCGCACATAGCATTGCATCGGTATCGGTCATTATTTCGGAAAATGTTTCGGAATAAATTACTGTCTAAAATTAAATAGTTTTTACCTTTAATTCGTTAAAGATTTGATTGTTACGCTTGGATACGCCACTTATTTTAGTTCCCTGGGTCAGGAGTCAGGAGGGCATACAGCAGCAACTTTTTTAGGAACAAAACAAGGATTTAGTGATTCAAGAGGCTAGAACTATTTACTTTTACTACATCGCCTTTAAACGCCATAAAGCTTTTTCTGATTGTTTGCTTTCAGTGAGTTCCCTTCATATTTTATAAAACTCATGTTGTGTTAATATTTTTATTTAATATCAAACAACATCAGATAATCATAATATGTATCAAAATAAACTTTATCAAACACTAGCGACCGCCCGCGACTCCATCCGCGTGGAATTAATTTTAAGTCCATTCGTCGAGGAAGGACGAATACGATAAGCGCGATCAAACAAACAACAAACAAACTCTTCAACTTAAATACATTAGTTAGTATAGATTAGTACAGGAACAAATATCATAAGCTTGTTAATTTCGTAATAGGTATTTATATCCGTGACACGTCACATGATATTTCCTTTTTTTATCTACGACGCTTGAATATAACCTCAAAACTTGTTTATTTTCGTACAATATTTTGTGTATAAGAATATTCTTACGTGTTAATAATATCCGTGCAATATTGACGCACGATGATTTTTAGGGTGTGCAAATGTTAAGTGTTCTCATAATTTAAAAATACATAATGAAGATTGTTTCTGTGATTTTGGCTCCTCGTAAGATGTCAATTAGAGTTTATTAAAATCTGGGCAACCAATAAATGTTGTTTAGCAAAAATTTCGTCATTTAATGTGTGCTTATACAAGTGTTAAACTGTGTAGTGTTTAAGTGCTCGTCCGTGGCACTGTTATGAGAATAACAAACAGGTAAGAATCTGAAGACTGACTTTAATAGGTATAAACATAACATGCAAACAATAACACAGTTGCTTCTCCTCTTCTGAGCTTAACTGTAAACAAAGTCGTTAGCAAAACTGTTAACATTATTTTTGTTAACCAATGTTGTGCTAAAACTTTAAAACAAATCACTTAAATAATTTGGGTTTGTTATTTCCTACATAATTTTCTAGATTTTAATAATCCTTAAAAGAAATGATAATAATTCATTATTAAAATGCCTAACATAAAATAAAAATCCAATGCTTTTCCAATCCAATTTAAAAGGCAATGATTTTTTTAAATAACTCTTTTTTACAATTTAATGCACTGCACAAAATATGTAGATAAATGAAGTATTCATATTTTCCATAAATTTATTAGTTTCTGTCTTGTTTTAGGTAAGTTATTGTCGTACCATCAGAGAAAAACCTGAAAGAAAGTTTGGTAAGTTGTGAAACACTTTCTTAGGTAATTTGATGTATTTTGAAACTCTTTGAATACTTTATATCGTTTCATAATTTAATAAAAAATATTGTTATCAGTTGGTGTTCCTAGGACAGTGAAGTATGGCCTAGGAGCCAACTCTTACCCGCCTAAGATTTATAGACATAGACATGTAAATTATGTTATTTAATCATAGGTATTAAATATTTTTCTTCTTAGGAAAGCATTTATTTTTTACAATAAATATTCTGAACTGTTACGTGTGAAAAGTATGTAATCAAATTAGTAATGACTAGATTATATACCTAATAAATGATTACCACCTTACTACTGTCTTTTTATCAATGACAGTTTTCCACAAATGGTTAATGAGAGCTAGATATTGTGCGGTAAGTGTTTTTTATTTGCCTTTGTAGAAATATTCACCAGAAGAAGTTGTTTAGCAACATGATAAAGTATTAATATCTACTTTGTGAATTTGCCAGAATGTGTGTTTTGTGTTATACTCGTAGATTTGATACAACTGTACACAATGAGTCTAATCATAAAACATTTTACAGCTAGATACGTTAGGAGTGTGCGCGGTGCGAATCTTCTCCTATTTGGCCAGTACATCTTCAGAGTCCAATGCAAACCTTCTAAGGATGGCCACAAGACTTGGTATTGCGTCATGTACGGTAGAACTCAGTGCCCAGCGATCCTCATAACGGATAATAAGGAGCATATTATTCAAATAAAGGGAATACACAACCACGCACCTCCTCACATAACGCAGACAGCTGCGGGAATTGTGCACAAGCACAGGAAGAAAAGACGAGGACTAGCACCGAAGAAGAAGTTGGAAGAGGCCAGAGTGGTAGCGTGTGGTGATATGAGAGATGTTGAAATTTTACCTTGATAATGCATTTGTTTTATTAAGACTCCATCATAGATTAACTTGTAAGATGTTAAAGTTTGATCAATATTTCTAGCATTATCATCAGCTTTATGCAGCCCACTGCCCAGGGCTCCCCTGATGGACATTGTGCCCATAGTCGCCATAGTTTGTGACATTGGGTGCTAAAGTATCGTAGGTATTTTGGACGGTTTAGACTTCTTCTTACAGAATACCACATACAATCACATTTCAAGTTAAGCATTAGTGATAAGATGAAATTAAAAATACCTAGATGATTATGATGATGACGATATTTAGAAGAAGATGTAGGAAGAATAATCTAAAAGTCGTGTTGTATTATTACAGTAGAAATGGATGTCTTGTGTGTATTGTATGTTGTATTATTATTATAATTATGCAACCCTTCTATATTGTATGTTTTTAATTAAGTTGACAATTAGTACTTTTTAAAGCTTTTCAGTAATTTATTTACGGGGAATCTAAGGACATTGAATCCATAGTATTATGCTCGTCATTTTGATAATAAATAAGTTTTTAATATGTTTTTAAATGTTTGATGCATTACCGCAATACATAAATACTTAGGTAATTCACGAATCTCCCAATGCTCTATTCAAAATGAATTGTAATTGTAATTAATAACTTTGTTCAGGTAATCTGTAGTGATTATGTTTTCACGTTGATGTTAATTAATAATGTTTTTTTTTTAATTTGGTATGCGTTCCTGAATACCTCATAAAACATTTTAAAATATTGGAAATTTATTAATCTTCCTTTTTAAGACGACATATTAGTAAAAGTTCATGCCTATTCATTCATTTATTTAAAATAAATTTTGTAAATAAATATTAAGGCTCTTTTAATTTTTTAACCAGATGTTGTTACATGATCAATTAATAAGAAATTGTGTTACTCTGAAGTTTGAATAAACTTTGTATCATTATGTCCATTTTTCAGAAGCTTTTATAATACCATCGAAGAAAAAAAAAGGCCAAGGGATGGTCTTTTTCCGCGGGTATACGTATGCTTGGCGTAACAAAAAGAGATATGGCAACTATTGGACGTGCTCCAGTCATCAAAAAAAGGGCTGCAGGGCTAGTGTAACTACTGATGAGTCTAAGAAGCCTTTCGTTGTAACACATTACCACGATGACCACAATCATCCTAAACCAAAAGTGAATCTACCGGCAGATATGGAATTTTGCATTTAACAAAATAATTTTTTGGACCCATGAAGATGACTTAACTAAGTATAGTTCAATTGGTTTTAACCAAAACCTCAATTAATTGTTATTTTAGGATAGGAAATACTTTATATTTTTAAATAAAGTCTATTGAAATGTTCGTTTTATCTGTCTTTTTAACCCTGTTGGCTTCTTAACAATTATCGGCATTTCTTTTACTACTAAACAAAGCGTAATGCCGGCATCATTGTTACAGAGATACACTTCATAACATCGAAGAAGGGTTACAAACTGTTGGTGTACGAGCAGTATACGTACGCACAGAACTGTAGGAGTAAGTACAGGACCAGATGGGCATGCTCCTCACGGTGTTCAAAGAAATGCTACGCACAACTAGTATTGACCAACGAAGGTGAACTCCAGGTCGTCAATAATGATCACAGCCATCCACCGCCAACCTTCTACGTCAACGAGATGGGAGAATACGTCAGAGTCTCCGAAAAACAATTGAACAAGATGAACAGAGATGAAGGGAGTGCGAAAGATGAAATGTTAGATATTATAGATAGTTTATCTGATGTAGAAAAAGAATGAAGTCGAGCTGTAAATTAGTAAGCTAATTAGATCTGTAACTATAAGTTTCGGAACATCAGCTGCCGAAATGAAGTGTGTTGATGCCGATATAATAAAATTAGTGATATGATTCGTTTTTATTGAAATCGGAAAAATATTTGAATAAAATGTTTTTTAACCTTAAACCAGTGTTTTATATAAAACTTAGATGATGACATGAAAGATACAATTATTTACTTGGTTAGCGAAAAGTTTGTTATCACTCCATCGTTTTGAAAATGGTAAATACATGACTTAGTAGGTACCATTGCATGGTGTATGCAATTGACTGGATGTTTAGTGAAATCTCGAGAGATCGACTTTGTAGCTGATTCTAATAAAATATGTACTTAATCCTACAGCAATACTAACGAAGTCATCCAGAGGAGAACCGTTGTTGATATACCAAGACTTTACATTCAACAGGAGCTACTATTCGAAGAAAGACACTCGAACAAAATGGTATTGCTCGTCGCGCATATCCAAGCGATGTAAAATGAACCTAGTCACAGATATTAATAATAAGATTATTTATAAATCAGGTGCTCATAACCATATCTCTAAGCCTCAGATATTGAAGAAGTATTCTAACGTTTTCTTTCCACCTCTTTCTAGTGTAGGATGTTTGCAACAGCTTTGGTACTAAACAAAGGGGTGGATTTGCCTGTTAGCAGAAGATAATTATTCCACTAAGATCCTTGATCGATGAAGCTTTTAACAAAAGAAACAGGCTCTAAAATTTTATTATTTTGAGATATGGGATATTTTGATACTTATAGGCCAGTGTGATAAAACTTAACGTGAAAGTCAACTATTAGAATAGATCTCATGCAAATGAACAAATCATAGTCGTATTGCCAATTATCGAATCTACATGCTTTTAAATTCCGATTAATTCGTAGCCAACAAATTAAGATGGTACGAAGATGGTCTGTCTCATCTTACTTGGTGAAGGCTGTTTTTAGCATTTTATTAGAATTATAAATGGTCTTTATTATCTAGATCATTCATTATTTTTAATATAACGAGGAAGTAATCGCTAAGCTTATTTAGTACTTTTAAGTAGTTTTCTTTGATACCGCCTAAAATATTATACGTATATTTGGACTTTTAAAAACAATCTAAAATTTAATTTATTCCTTACCTACTTTGTAAGGTTAGCTGTTATATACTTTTTGATTCCACTTATTGTTTGTAATTATGTATTATTGTTTGTTATCTGTGAATAACGGTTTTTTGCAAAAATAGTTTTTTTTACAATGGTCAATCAAATGTTTACGCGTAAAGTCTTATGTGAATGGGGTAATGTTTATAATTGTACTTATAAGTTATATCAATATTAAATGTATTGTTATGAAATGTATTAAGTAAAATTAATTCAATTTCATACCATGTGCATTGTTTAAGAACCTTATATATATTTTTTTTTTTTATATTTAGTTTTTATACGTACTTACTTTATTGTTTTTCAAGTTCCAATTATTAGGAATTTTAGAGCAAAACATATTTTACATTTTGTCCTCAAACTCTTTTCAAGTAATTACACATGGTAAGTACTTATTACTCTGAAATAGACTTAGTGATCAATGCTTTAAAATTCCCAAATATACGTAGGTGACTCGTAATAACCATTTAATATTCCAACAGCTTTCATAATCAAATCGTCAAGAGGAGAACCGATGTTGATGCACCAAAACTTCACTTACAACAGGAGTTACTTCTCAAGGAAAGAGACGTATACCAAATGGTACTGTTCCTCTCGGAATGCTAAATGCAAGTGCAAAGTTAGTGTCATTACGGATGCAAACAACAGAATCACTTATATTGCGGGAACATATACACATGGCTTTAGAATACGATCGATCGGGAATGTTCCGATAAAAGTTTACAATTCCCATGTCAATCGAAATCCAGAAATTACTGGTCTCTATTAGTTTTCGGTATAGAATATCCACTAATAAGGAGTTGGGTTTTTTTTATCGTAAACGCTGCCTGCGGGCTCTAGGCACGAAGGTAATCGATGATAAAGCAACCGGGACTAAAGCTCTGGTGATGAAATGTACAACCAGGCTTGTCAGGTCAGGACACTCAGGACCATAGTCGCAGCGTACCCTGGGCTCCGAGGCAATGGCCGAGGATGCAGCCGGGAAAAGCGCTAGGTTTTTTATTAGCTTTTAATAGGTTAATGGTGATAATTATGAAATACCAGGCGAATGTATAAAAAAAGGAACCAGTGCAATAAACTAGACACTTTTTATATTTAATGTGTAGGTATTGTGGTAACATTTTTTTTTTGTAAAATCCTAAATTAAGTACTTAGTATTTTTTTTTGTAATTAAACAGTTTGTCATGAGTTGTGGTACTGTCTACCCGCTTTTATGGTAGGTTAGATGGTAACTTGTAAGAAATCTTGCCATTTTTGTATTTATTCATGTATTCATTCAATAATGTCATTAATAAAACAAATATCACTGAAAATTTTCCTAATTATGTATGTTGTGAAATTTTCTACATAATTGTCTGATGTGGTACAATATAGGAAGTCATTTCTTTTAGTTTAAGAAGTAGTTGTACATCTGTATAAACGTATATAATTTCTAATCATATCGTAACTTAAGTAATTTCATAGTACTTAAAGTAAAACGGTGGAACTGTTATTTAAAGATGTTGTTTGATTTATTAATATCCTTAAAATTAAGATAAGTAAGTAAATACGCATTTAGGTTGCGATTGGTGTAGGTACTTTGTTGCATCTAAATTTGATTTAAAGTAAATTTCTAATTATTATAATATGAATCTTACAATAAATAAATTATTTATTTCTTAGTTACAGGACCAGTTTTGATCAAAGCAAAAAAGGGGAGGTATATGCTTCTCTACGAAAAGAACACGTACACTAGAAGTGCAAAATCGAAGAAGGGGACTGTATGGAAATGCACTTTGAGTAAGACTGAGGAATGCAAGGCCACTATCACCACGGATGACAATTTGAACGTGGTATTGACCAAAAAGAGCCACACACACAAAGCAACGCCAGCACCATCTACGCCTAAACATGTTTATTTTACAACTAAATAATGATAAGAGTAAAGATGTGAAGGTAATTTGGCGGAAGGTATAGCAAAAGTGTTGCTATGAGACGAGAGAATAGGAGATGTCATGGGGTTTTGAAGCGGGCATCGAATCGTTGACACTTATGGAGATGTTGTTTTGACCATCAGATGATTTGCCTCTGCACCATTTGCTTTCAGATTCCGTAAAAAATGGTTGTAGCTGGTTTAACTACCTAGTTTCTTTTCTGAAAGTATTTAAAGATTTGATTTTCTTTCTTATGACTCGTATTTGTACGGGTGTTTAGATAGTAAAATAATATAGACAACGGCCATATTAGAAAATATCGGTTTTGTAAACTAGTAATTAAGTGGTGCATTGTCTCCTTAGTTATAATAATTATAACGACGGTCTTTAACACTATCCAAAATAATGCTATTGGATACTTTTAAAGTCCGATAAAAAGGTATCTTCAATTCTTACAAAACTTCGTAATTAGTACTTAAATATATATTATTATATTTTTTACAATAAGTTGACTGCTCTACCGCTATCATATGGATGACTCTTTTTTTATATATACTTTGTCAATTGTGTCAAATTTTATTCTACTACTTACACTGTTTATCAAAATATTTGACAAGTAAGTAGGTACAAAACTATATGTATTGTCTACGATGCAGATGGTTCTCGAAATCAACGACATCAATGAACGATCGATCACCAATTCTTCATTCCGAACCTTTTTCATCAGCATTGAGCTTATTCTTCTACCTCAAGTCATTGTTTTTAAGCTAAACAATAAAGACCTTATACCTCAATTACATATAAGATTTTGGTCATGCTTAAATTTAAAATATTAATTTGTTCATTTTTGTGAATGTTTGGTTTGGGTTAGGATTTTAAGAATGGTTTTATTTAGGATATTAACTTAGTTGCTTTTAGTCATTTGTTTGTATGTCAGTAATAACTGTATCACATAGGTGGTCGTGACGTTATCAAATGAAGAATGTGGTATACTGAATAATAAAATCACATAATTACATTAATTGAAAACTATTTGGTCCTAAAACGACGATTATAACGTCACATGTAAGATTGGTTTATATTCAAATATGTCATCACAAAAAAGTACATCGTGTTTAAGAAAATAGAAAATCGTTTTAGTATAGTAAGTAGTTTAAGTAAAGTACTGAAGTTATGGAAATTTCAATTTATATTTTCTTATTAATTAACGTATTATAGTAACAGATTGTAAAATGTTTTTTGTGAATTCTACATATTTACGAGATGAGCAATAAAACTTTTTTTCAATTAATCTCGCTTGTTTTATTCTATTCTCTCTAATGCAATATTTGATTACACTTTTCCTTTGTTCTTTGCAAGTGCAAAATTAATTGATTTTGTAAACTCTCACCAAATCTGCTTCTGTATTGACCAAGGTTTTGCTAACGTCAGGTGAAACTTATATGGTAAGAACTATTTCATTTCACATGTATCTCTTTATTTCTTTATTTTCAATTCAAGGCTTTACCACATTATCATATTTGCAGTGGCCGTAGTGACCGACGTCTCCGGCGCTACCCTGCTCATGCTGAATGGTTATTCCTTCACCAACCCATCTCCAATGACCGGTGGTGAACGCTGGTACTGTTCAGGAAGAAGCAGGTTCGAATGCACAGTCTGTCTTCACGTCAACGATGATTACGAACTGGTCTGCATAGCCAATGAGCATACGCATAAACCTCCGGTATATGAAAAGACTTCAGCAGGACTGTATGTTGAAGTACCAGAGGTGTAGGTTTTGGTTAAATGAGCTGAAATACTTACGCGATAAGCTTTAAAATTCAATGACAAAGTGTGAATGCCTCTAATGACCGGTGTAAAAGCTGGTAGGTACTGATCTGGAAGAAACAGATTTGAATGCACTGTTAGTACTCACGTCAACGATGATTGCATTGCCAGTGAGCATTCGCACAAACCTCCGGTATATGTGAAGAATCCAGCTGGACTGTATGTCAAAGTACCACAAGTGTAGGTTGTGGACACGGTTAAATGTGTTGAAATACTGACACAATAAGCTTTAAAATTTGATGTTACTATGAAGCTTCAAATTTGTATAATTAAACTTAGTGGTAACCACTAGCTTTAAGGTAAGGATAAGCTTAGATCGTAATCTTTCCGTCTATCTTAAGTGGTAATAGAATTAAAAACCGCATGTACAAATTGGGACATATTGAGTCGTAGAAAGTGAACTGAATGAAGGAGGCCAAATTTATTCGCAGACTTTTAATATAATTTAGATGTAGACCTCATAAGATTGATATATTAAACAGTATTATAATTTGGACTTAATCCCTATGCCATTAACAATTCGTTGAATAGTTTTAATACATTTTGCCTCCTTCATTCCCGCTTAAAAACAGCATTTTTAATTGGGAAAATTTGTCATACTAAAGTATTAACAGGGTAAAACTATAATAAGTCATATTATTTTTAAGAGACTAATTTTAAATGTGAGATATTAGTTATGGAAATTAGTTGTAAGCAAAACACTAATTACAGTATTTATGTCGATCTCTTTCTCGCTATCAGATGAGGTAATTCATATTTAAACTTTAATAATTTGTACCTACATATTTTCGGAATTGATAGAATGTTGTCTACTAAAAACTGAATATTTTTAAGTATTTATTTACTATGTGTGATATCACAAATACATTTGATTGTTATTAGTCTGTTGGTTTATTTAAAGAATTGAATGAATGTTGGTTTTTACAATACTAACTGATAAGAGGTTCAACAACATTTTGTTTTCTTATTAATTCTTTTGCGCTTGAAAAGTAATATAATTGCCACTTTTTTATGCGATAAATAAGCAGTGTTAAGAACGTTTCAGGAGATCTAATAACTCTCCATAACGGTCGGAGGCTCCTCCGCTACAAAGGTTATACGTTCAGTAACCCTAACCCGAGGTTCACCATCGGTGAATGCTGGAGGTGCACCGGTCGCGGCAGGAACCGCTGCAAAACCTACGTGAAGACAGATGATAAGCTTAATGTCATCGGTGTGGTTCATGCCCATAATCATGTTCCTACGAGGTACCTTCCCACTAGTACTGGCGTCTATGTAAGAGCCTAAATGCCTAAAATTATTGTGCTGTTGTACTGTGCTAATAAAAATAAATACAAAATTGTGTTCCATATGCAATGCTAAATACTGCGGCTCTCTATGTGTCAGTCTGGCTTCCACATACTACGGTTGAAAACTTGCCTTGGTTAATAAATAATTGTACCAACTTAAATAAATAAAAATATGTCGTTGCAAAGTTACATTTTATTTATAGTAGTCTTGTAAGCAAAATAATGCCTGTGTCACTTACAACTAACTACATTCTTGCACTTCTAAAAGTTATAATAATTGTACACTTAGTTGGTTAAATGTATGTTGGCAATGGTACGTTTCTAATTATAAACTGAAAACTGCAACACACATGAGAACTGACTTTCATAAAGGATCTTAATTCGCATCAAAACATGTTTGGAAAAGGTTTGCTGGTTACTTTACAGCGCATTCAGAGATCCTTAGTCTTATTACGAGATTAAACATTTGCTATCTGTGCTGGCGACTAGTGCCATTCAACGCGAAATTATTTGAGTTTCCATAAGACGTGGAACATTATGATGCATTCAATAGCGACTTTGATGTTTGATAATGTAACAGATTGGGTATTTACTAAGCAAAAACTTAGGTCAATGCTCAAATCGCCATTCTATCAAACTTCATGTTAACAATCAATATTCTAATGTATCTCAATATTTATCTATTACGCTGAACTTCGGTAATTATTATGTGTCAAACGACCATGTATGATGTATATGATCATGATGATTTAAGAATTGGATTTATTTTGGTGACGAAGTTTAATACAATTATACATATATGTATATCCGATTTAAAAATCCACACGGTCGCTTAATCTTTTGTGGATACTGGTTATATCGGTATCATAATCGGGTTAATTGGTGGTGGTGTATTTGTTTGTAACACGTTTTAATTATTGGCATCTGAACTTTATTTTTTGTTTACTAGATCAAATCTTGAAAAATCATATACTGCTGCGCAAGGAAGGCCCCCACAGACTGACTCGTCACCGCTGTATGGGTTGCTACAGGATCAACGTGGCTGTCTTCGGGAGTAAATTAGCAAAGAACAAAACAAATAAAGTATCGACATATTGCTCGCAATGTCCCAATAAACCTTACTTATGTGTGTCTTGCTTTAAATTGAAACATGGCAAGTAATACGTAGGCCTGGAAGTTCTTGCAAAGCATACTTTTGAGGATGTTAGTGCACTTTTTATAGTCAAATGAGGTTGTTTGGATTTGAGTATAGCAACATACCAGGCCGAATAAAAGGACCGAAATTTATCGGGAACCCGCTTGCTATTAATTTTGAATAGAGACTGACACAATGCCGAATAACGTCGCGTAATATTGTATAGAAAAGGCATTGCCGCCGAACTTCGGTCGCGTTTTTTCAGCCTGGTGTGGTTTTGCAACTAGGGCGTTACATGACCTTGTTAACATCGCATTAAATTAAAGAGACATTAGTAAAAGGTGAAATATTGAGGTGATAATCTTTGGAAAAACTATCATTACATTTTTTTATATTTTTTGATGGACAAACAATTATGGTTACAAAATTGTAATTGTGTAAAATATTATTTGCGACTTGTTTGGTGTGTTTTATATCCTATAAGAATAATAGTAAGTTTATTCACTAAAATTGTATTTTTGTTTGACTTTTCATTTTTGTGATTTCATTGTATTGTGATTTATCGCTGTTTTTTTTTTTGTTTTCTTAATTATACTTTATTTTAGTGAATGTATTGATTGTGAAACTTATTTATTAGTAGTGGTTGTTTGGTAAAGGGGAAATTGGTTTGTGCATTTAGCTATTTGTGGTTTTATAGAACCAAACCAGCTCGACGCGACCGTGAAGCGGTCGCGCCCAGAGCTAGTTATAGGACCAAATTGTATGTAGTACACTACAGAAAGTGATAATCTCTACATTGTATGTAGAGATTATCACTTTCTGTAGTTTCTGTTAAACAACTCATATCAAATCTTCTTGGGACCAAATTATAAGTAATTTAAAATTATCTATACAATATTCTTGGTTACTGTTATTTCTGATATGACACAACAACATTTCCCCATTAACTACATTGTTACTAACAACAAAAACCTAGGAAAATTATGTAAAAAGGTCTTTTATCCCGACCCTGATAGTGGCTTATTATGACGATTTCATTTTGTAATACTATTTGAAAATAAATTTGAAAAATCAAATTACATGGTATATTGTTTTATCCCTTGATCAGTTATACTATGGTAAAAAGCTAAATGTATCACTTCTTTTTACAATTTTAAATTACCATATTAAATGAGTTTATTTGACGGGCCCGTTGGTCGAGTGGTCAGAGACCCTGGCTACGAAACCAAGGGTCGCGGGTTCGAATCCCGCTAGGGGCAAATGTTTGTGTGATGAACATCGGCATTTGTTCTCGAGTCATGGATGTTTATAAAAGTATTCAAGTATGTCTATCCGTTCCCTCGCTTCCATAGTACAAGCTTCGAGCTTAGTTTGGGGCTAGGCAATTGGTGTGTCAGTCCAAGGCATTTTTTTTTAATTTTGGATGTCGTAAGTAGTTACTATTGTGACAGTTATACATAATTAGTTAATAATTATGACTTGGCTTCTAGATAAATGTTAAGTTTATTACAGATGTGCCATTTCGATTTATTCCACCTCGCAAAGGGAAGAACCCTCTTCTCATGGTTGAGAACCATACCTTCAACCAGACAACTAAGAGGAATACTAGCTACTGGACTTGTTCTAAGAGGACCACTTCAGGTTGTACCGCCAGAATACGATTCGACAACGCCGGAAAGATTTCATTCTACTATGGAACTCATAACCATGAACCTCCACAATTTTTTGTTAGTCGAGATGGAAAATATATTAAGCTGTAAGTTGATCTTGTAAGCTTGAGCGAAAGCCAAGGATATGAATTCCGAAAGAAACACGAAGATCCTCTAGGATTATAAAAATGAAATTCAAACCGGCTCTGCGGCAAAGGCAGATTTTGCGAGGAAGCCTGCACAGGTTATTGTGTGCAAGGGAGGAGATAATCAAAAAACATTCCATTATGAGTTCCTATCAATAAACACGTTATTTTCATTTTTTACTATTTGCGCGTTCATGATTACCTAATGACCTTATTCTAATTTTTTAAAGATATTGTAACAGAAATGTATCAATTTTTATTTATTAAAGAAAATAAATTAATTAAATCTGAAATATATAGGTAATAAAAATTTCTTCTTCTTCTTTAAATTTCTGAAGCTACTTTCTTTTGTTTGTTCACTAACTTTATTAACAGTTGACTACTATTGATGAAACTGTTAATTAACCGACTCTATTATTTCAAAAGCAATTATTTGTTTTGTGTCTTTGAATTTTGAAATATTTCTGTTCTTGTTGTAGGTTCAAAAGGCGGAAAACGAACCCCTTGGTCAGGGGAGAGTTTAACGGCGGCTTTGACTGCAGTTAGAAGAGGGCAAATGTCAACGTACAAAGCTGCGGCACAGTATGGTATCCCAAGGAGAACACTAAGAAATCACCTGGAAACAGGACTCTTCAAAAAGTCCTCAGGAAGAAACGCCGTGTTCACAAAAGAACAAGAAAGAGAATTCGTGAACCACGTGATTCAATTTTCTGAACTTGGTATACCTATCACCCCAAAAATGATTAGGATACAGGCCTTCAAATTTTGCCAGGAATTGAACATTCCCAATAATTTTAACGAACAGTCGGGTCTCGCTGGTAAGGGATGGCTTCGGTTATTTTTAAGAAGAAATCCAGATCTAGATAGACTTAAATCAAGTTACAGTACGGAAGATCCTGAGGACTATGAATAAAGTCAATTAAAAATTATACCATTGAAAGAATTGCCGCTAGATTTAATATACGTTTTTATACAGTTACTATACGTGATCTTACCAAATAAGATTAAGATATTTGTAAAAAAAATATAGGTGAACATTACACCTTGCAAGTTTTCTAAATACCGTGATTGCGAGAGAAATTTAAAAATGTTTTGTTAAGTGATTTTTGGAAAATTTTACTTGTTGTTTCACCTTATGGCCTTCCATAGATATTACAGGATATTGGGCTAATTTTTAAAGGTTCAGGTTGGTAAAACTTTCTCTGTACCTAGATATAGATTTATAGTTAAAGGTTTCGTATAGTATCTATGTTTTTGAACGTTTATAAATTATTTTCAAATTATGTGTGTTAATAAACTACATAACGATAAATAAAGAAACTGTTTTTCTGCAATATCTTTAAGCCAGCATGTATGTAATTTTATGAATCTGTTACACATGACTCCTTTACACTTTAGTCTAGTAAAAAATGTAATTAATATTTTCCACAGTGCTATCGTTCTAAAATATTTTTCTTAAAGAAGGATCTTATGTGTCTACAACTGCACTATCGCTTTAGGTCTTTTCTGTAATAATTTTTATATAAATAAGTTTCGACTATTTTTCAGGCATCTCATATGAATTAATTCCATCAAGGCAAGGCATCCATCCGTTGCTGATGGTTGAGAAGCATACGTTCAGTCCATCGGGATTAGATGGGCGATACTGGATTTGCCGTCGACGAGGTAACCTCGGCCCCTGCAAGGCCAAAGTACGCTTGGACAAGGATCAGAATATAATTTATTACAACGGCAACCATAATCACGAACCTCGACCTTTCGTTGTCATTAATGGTAGATATATCTTCTCGTAAATCTATGCTTGTTTTTTTATTCCTTCCAAATTGCATCCATTCACTAGCACTTAACACAATCAGGTAAGGGAAACGGCGAGAATATCACATTTGTAAATAATATCATCATAACACCAACTAATAATAATCCTTTTCTGAAAACTTTTTTCCTTCGTTTTTTTTTTGTATTTGCTGCATTCAAATTTATTTAATAAAAATACTTAATATCATAAAATAGGTTGCCTATTCCTTCTAAGTAAGTAATAAATCGCCTAAAATAACACACAGCTTTTGTCTTTCTTAATTTAAATTATTTATAGATTTAACATAGGTAAGCAAAATTATCGATATCGATTTATGTATATGTATGCCAGTAAATTTCGATAAATACGAAGGTATTATTCATGTCCTAGTTTTTTTTCAGTATTGCAGTATGAATTCATCCCTTCAAGTCAAGGAAAACGTGAAGTCCTCTACATCGAAGGCTTCACCTTCAACCAAGTGTCGGCAGACGGACGGTACTACACCTGCACCAGAAGGACTTCAAGCAAGTGCAAGGCTAAAGTGCGCTTTGATTGCAGACGAAACATCGTGCTTTACGATAAAGAGCATAATCACGTGCCACGACAACTTATGAAGGTGAACGGGAAATATTTTAAGTTATAATAGAATTAGGACTGCTAGATTCTTAAAAGTAAATAAGTCCAAGAGGCTTGAAACGCCAATGGTTCCGTGTGACGGATTGAGGATATCAAAATTGGTCAATGGAAGATGTAGAAAACTGTTCTACAAGAAGACGTTTGGTGTAATGGTCGAGAAGTCGGCTATTACACCAAAGGTCGCAGGTTCGATCCCCGCGCGGTACAAACATTTGTGTGCATGAACATGTCTGTTTGTATCGGTCTGGGTGTTTCTATGTATAATATGTATATATTTACAAAAAAAAAGTATATAAGTAATGTTTATCCGTTGTCTGGCAACCATTGCACAAGCTAATGCTTAGTTTGGGGCTAGATGGCGCTGTGTGAATAATGTCCGGAGATATTGATTTATTGCAATATTATTTTAGTTTAGTTGTAACAAAGTAAAATATTTTATTTGTAACATTGCCATTTTGTTATCAAACCAATGTAAATTTTCTCGGAGTTGGTTAACAGATTTTAACGTCTCATTCGTCCTAGCTGTAATATATCACATCACATTTGAAATAATTTATTCGTAGAATATTCTTTTAATTTTTAAAACATTATTTACCCTGATGGAGACCAAGGGGTGTTTTCAATATTGTGCGCTAGCTAAGTATTTTTCCATCTTTGAAGAGATCCAGGAAAATAAAATTACTGTAGGTATCTACGATTCTGTCTTTCATTCACCTTCTCCTACTAGATCTAGCAAAATGTATATTTTACATCGATTGAAATAATTCTCTTTTCTATTTTTCTTATAGGTGTGAATTACCAAGAGGATGCACCATACCATCTTATAATGTCACAGCGAGGAAGACCCCAGCTTCTCCGAGCGGGCCGTAAATACGACGAGCAAAGGTCAAATAAAAACGGGACCACTGTATGGAGATGTAGTAAAAGGGAAAAATGCAAAGCACAGTTAATTCTTTCAGATGATGGCGTTATTAAAAGAGAAGATGCTCATGAGAGTGACTGCGATTATTTTGTTCCAACGAAAATACTTCACAAATTCGATTTTAATATATGGAAAAAAAGATATTCAGATAGGAATGATAACTCTGTTAATAGGTAGTGCTTAAGATCATAACAATAAATAAATCTCAGCCAAAAGATTGGCGGCAATCTCGTTAAATACTACTAAAAACGACGATTTTGTTTTAAAGTTAGCTACTTCTTCTTAAACTCACTGTATCCACTGCAGTTGATTTCTGAACTATTTTTGTATAACTTGAATTTTCTTGGATTTTCATTTACAATCTTTCGTCTTTTTGTAGTTTTTTAAATAATTATTTAATAAGAAATATATTGAAAAAAAGAGTTAATTCAACGAAATGTATTTAATACGCCACCGAGTCACTTCGGATGTAAGACGTTTATTTCGTTAGTGTATTGTTTTGTTAAATAACAGTATCTGTATATTTATGTATGATTATTTTAACCATGACCACACCATGGGTGTTACATATTAAATAAATTGTTATTTGACTTTGATGTCTTTCATTTCATACAAAATGTTAGCAATTCTGTGATTTTGTCGGTGGTCATTTAAGTTTATTATTTTCTATTTTAGACCTACCAACGAACGATTGAAATAAGTAATACTTATTCATATTGTATTTTCAGAATTCATAGGCATAATTACTGAAGAAGACGAAGAACTTTCTGAAGATATGGCCGTGTTTGTGGAATCCCGCCGGGGTAAGACCATATTGCAGTACAGAGGGCACAGATACAGGAAAGGTTACAACACCAAGAATGGGTTCAGATGGGTCTGTTCAGTGAACAAGAATTGCGGCGCGTTCCTCTACCTGAACGCCAAGGACGAGATTATCATGTCTAATGAGGAACACCATCACCCCTCGCCATCGAGGTTCGACTATATCGACGCTAATCAAAGCGGTAACTATCTCTTTTGCTATCTGTAATGTTTTTGAGGCTTAGCTTTTATTAAGACATAAAAAAAAATTTTGCTCTCAATACTAAGTCATAAAATCACTCTAGCATCAAGTATCGTGTTTTAGTCACATTTGTTATAAAACTTAAAACGAATTATCTCATTTTATAATTCTTATTATAAAGTATTAAAGATATCGAACGTCAGTCATCAATTCTTAATATCTTTTCCATTCGTAATTTTTTAAAGAAATAAAGATATGTTTAAGAATTCCATTTTTATTTTTTTTTATCCTCAGACACGGCTGTAATGATAACGTCGCGCAAAGGAAAAGAGATCCTCCTCTTCCGTCAGTACACGTATAGGAAACAGTACGTGAAAGGCAACCGGGCCCGATGGGTGTGCTCCAACTTGAAGAACTGCCGCGCATGCGTCTTCACCGATGAGAACAACTTCATCACCTCAGCCTTCGAGGAGCACGGTCACCCTCCTCCCAAGTACTACCTGAAGCCTGATAATGTTATTGGCGCTTTGAGAGAGTCCGTTGTTCTTGAGGCGGATTAAGTTAAAGCAGTGGCTTTAAAACTGATAAATCATCACCGCCCATATTGAGGAATAGGAAGGAATCAGTGCTTTGGAAATATTTTTCACATTATGCATGTTTTTATCACTTATAAGTTTTTATGGTGTAGGTAAAATATTTGGAACCAGTGACATTTTTACATCAATTTGTAATACATTCTTTACCATAAGATATCGCCAACACCAAGAAGTCATAGGAATCTCCCATACCCAAATCATATTTACTGTAGATGTAGACTATTGTTATTTTAATGTCGGTAATATCGTTTTGTATTTTAACGAGTTTATTTGCAGAAAGTTATTTGTAATCTTAAATTTTGCAAAAACAAATTGTTATCAAATGACAAATTAACTTGTTGTAACGAAGTTCTATTCAAGTGTATTAGTTATAAAGTAGGTTCATAAGGTCTTTTTCAATAAATGATCTATAAGTATTTTAATTTTATTCGTATGTGTTCACTGAACCCTTTGACCTTCTAAAATCGTCACAATTGATAATTTCATTTAAATCAAATGAATCTCCCTAACTTCAGATGCATGGAGCCTTCCATTTCTTTGTGTTAAATTCGGAACAATTAAGCTACTCCAGAACTCCAACTTTACAGGAACATAGCTATAAGTAACAAGTCTATGTGGAAAAAAATTGTAAATTAAAAACAACAGCCTTATTTACCTGATCATCGGTAATTCGGAACTGTTGTCATAAGTACAAGTCGCCATTTAAGATTCGTTTATTGATGGGAGTAATACCTACCTTTTTTTCACAGTTGCCCAAGAGGTGCTCTCGAAAAGAGGACGGCCGCTGCTGTTATTCAAAAATTACACTTATGCAAAATATCCAAAGGCTCTACAAAAGGGAATTCTGCAAAGATGGTACTGCTCAAGCAAGAAGGATTGTCGAGCTAGTATAATAACTACGAATGATAATGTTATTATTGCAGTTCGTGGCCTCCATAATCACACTGTTAACTCTAGCGGAAAATTTATTTTTAATATTAAAAGTTAAAAGTTGGCAATAACTGTCAGCGGTGCGTAAATAAAAGAAGTTTTCATTATGCAAAATAAATGTAATATCATATAACCTACATATTAATATTATTATACATTGTTTTAAATAATAAAGAAGTTTTGGGTTATTGTTTATTTATTTGAGTATTTGTTTTATAGTGTGTTAATCTAATTGAATGTTGGACACTGTCGAAGTCAAGATAAATCAATTGAATCACTTTTCATCATTTAATAAGGAACCGACATTTTAGGTAAAATAGTTCGTAAGACTTAAATTAAATAACCTTACTAAGTTCTTTAAGAAACTACATTGAGCAGTGGGATGTAACACTCAGGTACCATTAAAATGTTCGTCAATTATTATGTACTTACATTACAAGATTAATACATATCTTAAAATTAAAGTCATTATAAACCTTGTTAATATTGAGCATTTGTACTTTATTGAATAAAATTTTAATAACTAATATAATTTACTTAGCACTATTTATCTATAGGAAGGTTAATATTTTCCGCAAAAATATAGCAGTTAAAGTACTTATTGTACAATCAGTTCTTTCGTCAGTTGGCATCGCAGTAAAAGGCTAAAAGTAACTCAAGGTTTTTCTAAATTAATTTGAAACTGATACGCAAAAAAAATTGTTTAGTACCTAAGTGTCTCTAACTTGATCATTCAATGTACTTTTTGTTTTTTTACAGGTTGGTGTTTAAATATTCCTCCGGGACTGCTCTCCGGCTCTGCACTTGATGATTCAGGCATAGAATTTCTAAAAACCAGAAGAGGTCATCGAATGCTCTGTCGAGGTGGATATGATTACGTCCATAAAAGAATTAACAAAGATGGAACTGAGCTATGGAGATGCACCCAGAAAAGGCTATGTAATGCGACAATCAAAGTGTCTGTTTCGCCTTTGAAAGTATTAAATGAGACTGTACACAGCCACGCTCCTAAAGAACAAGCACAGATAGAAATAGATCGACAGTTGCATATTTGTTCTGAGTATGTTAAAAATGAAGTCAAGGAACCAGTTGCCCAACTCTTTGCCAAGTCAGTGGAAGTTCTGGCTGATAAGGGAATTTCTTTACAAGAGTTTCCGCAATTTAACAATGTCAAAAACAAATTGTATCGGCATAGAAAAAGGGCGCTTCGTGCTGACAAGACATCGGACATCTCCTTGAACCAACATTAGTGTACGTAAGGTAATGTAATAATACGATCATTATTGTATGTACTCATTGTGATTTGCTCTTTTAAATATTAAAGAATTTCCTATTAGTTATTAAACTCCATACCTACCAACTATCCTTCGAAAATTTATATTTTATCGTCGAATAAACTTAGGGTCTAAAGATTGTCTGTACCAAATTGCATCAAAAGCTATAGAGTCGTGATCGTTCGGGACGCCCGCTATCTTACATTATTAGCAGCCTACCTACTACTGTGACACGGACAAGTAAAAAAACGTTTTTTCCTGTGTCCTGTGTGTTTGTTCCTCGAGTGATGGTGGTTATTTCAAGTTCTATTTTTGTTATTAAGGCCTTATTTTTCGACAGACCTTATTGGCAGTACCTACCTTATGTTGTAGGAAGGTTAAAGGTAGGTAAGGGTAAGTTAGGTATGTATTGAGCAGTGTGACATAGCACTTAGGTAACCATTAAAATTTAGAATAGAAAAATACTTTCGTTTATTAACATTTACATTAGTAGTAATATTATGTTAAAATTTAAGTCCAAAAGTAAAAAAAGTCCATATAAACCCTGTGTATATTGAGCATTTGTACTGTATTTGAAAAAATAATAATGTCAAATTCCTAAGTATTAGATTAATATAGGTAGGTACACTAGAAACCGCAATAAATATAGCACTTATATTGTACTTTCGTTTGTTGACACCGCGGTGTTAAAAATAACTCAAAGATCTTTTCCAAACTGATTTGAAACTATGATGTTAACGAGAAATTTGTTTAGTAAGCGACTCTAAACAGTGCCCTTTCCTTTAGGTATAAACTTGATAACCCAATCTTCTGTTTTGTTTTTTACAGGTTGGTGTTTAAATATTGTTCCGGGACAGGACTGCAGTTCTGCACTTGATGATTCAGGCATAGAATTTCTAAGCACCATAAGAGGTCATCGAATGCTCTCTCGAGGTGGATATTACTACGTCCAGAAACGAATTAACAAAGATGGAACTGAGCTATGGAGATGCACCCAGAAAAGGCTATGTAATGCGACAATCAAAGTGTCTGTTTCGCCTTTGAAAGTATTAAATGAGACTGTACACAGCCACGCTCCTAAAGAACAAGCACAGATAGAAATAGACCGACAGTTGCATATTTGTTCTGAGTATGTTAAAAATGAAATCAAGGAACCAGTTGCCCAACTCTTAGCCAAGTCAGTAGAAGTTCTGGCTGACAAGGGAATTTCTTTACAAGCTTTTCCTCAATTTAACAATGTCAAAAACAAATTGTATCGGCATAGAAAAAGGGCGCTTCGTGCTGACAAGACATCAGACATCTCCTTGAACCAACATTAGTGTACGTAAGGTAATGTAATAATACGATCATTATTGTATGTAGGTACTCATTGTGATTTGCTCTTTTAAATATTGAAGAATTTCCTATTAGTTATTAAACTCCATACCTACTAACTATCCTTCGAAAATTTATATTTTATCGTCGAAAAAAACTTAGGGTCTAAAGATTGTCTGTACCAAATTGCATCAAAAGCTATGGAGTCGTGAACGTTCGGGACGCCCGCCATCTTACATTATTAGCAGCCTACCTACTACTGTGACACGGACAAGTAAAAAAACGTTTTTTCCTGTGTCCTGTGTGTTTGTTCCTCGAGTGATGGTGGTTATTACAAGTTCTATTTTTGTTATTAAGGCCTTATTTTCCGACAGACCTTATTGGCAGTACCTACCTTATGTTGTAGGAAGGTTAAAGGTAGGTAAGGGTAAGTTAGGTATGTATTGAGCAGTGTGACATAGCACTTAGGTAACCATTAAAATTTAGAATAGAAAAATACTTTTGTTTATTAACATTTACATTAGTAGTAATATTATGTTAAAATTTAAGTCCAAAAGTAAAAAAAGTCCATATAAACCCTGTGTATATTGAGCATTTGTACTGTATTTGAAAAAATAATAATGTCAAATTCCTAAGTATTAGATTAATATAGGTAGGTACACTAGAAACCGCAATAAATATAGCACTTATATTGTACTTTCGTTTGTTGACACCGAGGTGTTAAAAATAACTCAACATCTTTTCCAAACTGATTTGAAACTATGATGTTAACGAGAAATTTGTTTAGTAAGCGACTCTAAACAGTGCCCTTTCCTTTAGGTAAAAACTTGATAACTCAATCTTCTGTTTTGTTTTTTACAGGTTGGTGTTTAAATATTGTTCCGGGACAGGACTGCGGTTCTGCACTTGATGATTCAGGCATAGAATTTCTAAGCACCATAAGAGGTCATAGAATGCTCTCTCGAGGTGGATATTACTACGTCCAGAAACGAATTAACAAAGATGGAACTGAGCTATGGAGATGCTCTAACAATCCGAGATGTTATGCGACAGTTAAATTGTCTGCTGACCCTTTGAAAGTTTTGAATGAGACAATTCACAGCCACGCTCCTAAAGATCAGGCACAAATAGAAATAGATCGACAGTTCCATATTTGTTCTGAGAATGTAAGAAAAGAAATTAATGAACCAGTTACCCATCTATTTGCGAAGTCAGTAGAAGTTCTTGCTGACAAGGGAATTGCTTTACAAGCGGTTCCGAAGTTTAAAAATGTCAAAAACAAATTTTATCGGCAAAGAAAAATGGCACTTCGTGCTGACAAGACATAGACAATACAGATAACTCCATGAACTAAAATTAGTGAATGTTAGTTAATGAACGAGTCCGTCAATAATTTTATGTTAAAATTAAAATCCTGTTATTGGTCCATGTTGGTGCCAGAAATTATTTGATGATTATGTTACTGATGGTCATTGTCACTTTAAAATATTGAAGTACCTATTACCTATTTTTATTTAACCCCAAACTACGTTTAGAAAATTACTACATATTTTATCGTCATAACTACTATACTTTTTCCAGTGATAAGAGGATTATCCCTTCCTTCTCAATTATAAAATATTCTGGTCCCTGATCTCAATAAATGATAAATAATTATGAAGATGATTATCATAGGTTTCAAACAGTTTTAATAAAAAAATGCAATTTACATGTATCATCGCATGATGTCAACAGACAAAATACCATGAAAATTTACTAGTTTTTTTAATTGTCTAAATACCAAAGTTGACTTGGAAAATCATAGGTAACAATTAAAAAATATGTCATGGTTTGTAACGAAGTTATTACTTACTAGTAACATAAGGAAATAGGTAAGTATATCTATGTGTAGGTACATGCAGAGTTTGGTTAGAATTTATTATTAAGTAATAAACTTTAATAAATTATAAATATTGTATACAATAGTGGTATAAACCAACTTACTTATTAATACATTCATGAGGTAGTTTGAGTATTAACATCACTTTTTGAGGTAATATTATTATAATAAAAAAAAACTATTTAATTAATGTAATTCACTTAGTTATTAACTTATTAGTAGTATTTAATTCCATAGTTTAATAAGGTACAATCCAGTCTATAGTTAACATTATGAAATCAGTTCAGATTACATTTTTAAGTACAAAGACTTAATTATAACATTTTTGTAAATGGATCTTCTAAATTACATATATCTTAAGTAAATTTGATATAAAAATAAAAATGAGGTAGTTTATTACAATAATATCAGGTAGATTATCAGTCTTGATCTCATTAAATTAAAATTAAACAACTTTGAATGACCCATCATTGCGGCGGTAGAACCCTGGCGCTGGGTGGTTATGAAGATTCCGGACTCTCTTAATCAAATTACCTTGTCGATGAATAACTGTTGTTACGTCCACATGGCATCCAGTTTTGGTCCTCGAAGTACAATACCATTGCTTTTTTCCATAGGCCAGTTTGTTCTTCAGTCTAAATGCAAACCCATTGTGTACCAATAATAGACTGCCTTTCCTCGTTGGAATGAAGTTGGCAACTGAAATGGTATAATATTGTTATTAGTAAATATTACAAAAAAACTTTTTTACAATATGGAAAGTATTTACCCTGGTAACTATTACATTGTGGTATTTTTAATTAGACACTGGTAAAATTTTCAAAGATTTAATAAATAAAACAATTTATATAAACATATAGTTTTTATTTTCAGTCATACATAAAACAGTTTGGAGTACCAATTTCAAAGCACTTGTACAAAGTTTGTTAATGATTTACACACACAATATTATCACTTTTACACACTGGACGCTTAAAAATCGCCTTAACCTAACCGACCTACGTTTACATCTTTAAACTTCTTATTAAACTGTATGAACATTTAAGGGTATTAAATTTTTTTTTTTATAGGCATTCGAACACCAAATAATGTTTTCAAATCGCTACAAAAATTGATGAATATTACTTAATTCACAGAAATGCACTTTAATGCAACTGTAAGTGCAACAAGAATGCAAGCAAGCTTACGAAATGTCAAAATTTATGCCACAGATTACATTGCCTTAAAAGACGCGCGCATTCTACGGCCTCGTTCTTTAGTTCCGATTTACGCCGTCCATCAGCTATTTCCTTTCCATTACGTTGTAAAAAATACTATAAATACTGCAAAAAATTATAAAATTTCTGCGTAAATTAATTATTAAGTAGGTATGTCATTGGTGTTCAAAGTCAGTGGAATATATTGCGTGAATATTAGAAACCGGTAAATGATATTATCTTGCCTTGATGGTGTATCCAAACAGGCAATTCCGATACATCATCTGCTTTGTAGTAGTTGTTAATGTCATTGTCAAAATTATTAAGAGTTTGTGGTTGTCGCATGTTTGTTACATGAAGGTTTTTTCTTCAAGTAATAACGTTAGTTGGAAAAATAATACGAAATTATCTTAACTCTCCTAAACTTAGTGAATACTGTGATCGTAATATGGTGGTGAATAGTGACGTGCATAATACTCATAATAAGTTTATTTCGTAGTTATTGCTAATCAACTGTAGTCAGTCTCAAAAAGTATTTAATTCCTCAAAAGTCCCAGAAATTCCCAGTTCGTTTAAATAATACTTGTTATCTAATTTGGGTGTAAGCTTGTAAAGTATAAGAATACACTTGAATAAAGTTACCAACAAGTTTTAACTGTCAAAATGTGTTGTGTTATTTTGTCATAAGGACATCAAGGTTACAAGGAAACATTGTATGCAGCTCATAAATGTGTGCTCTGTATAAAATAGTTTTGTAAGTTCATTATTTTAAATGTCCTTCAACAGGGATTCAATGTACTATTGCAATGTATTTTTCAATAAAACTTACAATGGTTGTGTTGTTTCATTTACCTTTCCTATATTTAGGAAAAAGCATGCTAGAATAGTAAATTTATTTGCAATATGTTAATTGCTATGTTTTTAATTGCAGGTATTTTTATCAATACAAGAGGGAACTCCAAACTGTTCATATATCAAAATCACACATTTCGATTTATGTATAAAAAGGCGTACGGAAGCCAACTGTGGTACTGTTGGTACTTCTTCAGCAGATGTTGCCCGGCCAAGCTACGGATAAACAATGCAGGGGTTGTGACGGAGAGCATAGGAAGGCACAACCATGACCCCCCTACTTGCTGGATGACACCTGATGGTAAATCCTACAGTCTTCCACCATTACCTGATAAGAATTCACAATAACAACAAAGATTTACAATTACAAGTATTTTGAAAGCTTTTTGTGTTTCACTGCCCTTTTAATTGTTGTGAACAAAGTGCCTAATGTTATTTAAGATTGAGATTGTTTTGTTCACATTTAATTTTGTTATTTAAGTATTTTATTGTTAGTTATTGATAACAAAACAGGGGTATTTATTTTGTTTGTTTCAATTTTAAAAAATTCTGTTCTCAAATGTTTTACCCTGTTTTATATTACTGTGAAATTTATTAATTATTTGATGTAAGCAATTAAAATATCAGATTGTGTAGATCTTAAGGTATTGTATATATGCATAAGTAGAAGAGATTCCTTATTTTTAGTAATATAATTACTTTTTAAATTAGAAAGTTTAATTATGATATCCAAATTGTAATTTGTTTGGATAAAAGTCTTTATTTCTTTTTATCCCTCAAATACAACCAAATATTTATATTGCATTTGTTAACTTTTTAACTTTAAGTTTGAAAACATATTCTCTGTAAATAGCAGATATAACCAGGTATGTTAATATTTGAATGTTGATGTATGATATATAAATATATATTTTGCTAGTTATTAGCAAAAGAATCAAAATGAATTGCAATTATTTTAACATAATTTTCAATTATATCTATATTTGTTTAACTTTGGAAACAGCTTGTAATAGTTGTTAATGTATAAAAGAATTGTCATATTGCGTTTTTTTCTGATGAAACAGGGCTAAATTGTCCCAGTGTGAATGTAACTGCTTACCTCAGTATTCATAGCAATATAAATATTAAAACAATAATATTATTACATGCTATATCATTCTAATTTTTCCTTTTAGTATAATCAGTGGAGTGTCTTAATCAGTAAACGAAATCAAAAGACATACAAATTTACCTTACTTTTTACAGAACTATTAAATGCTCGTTAAAACTTCACAATAAGTCCCTTTTAGGTATATTTTAGTTTGCTAGATTTTCGGATTTTAAGTAAGTCGATTAGATATAGATTTGTGTTGTATCTGTGTTTTTATTACTGACACTAAAATCTCCTTTCATTAAATTTTTAATTATTTTTTTTATATGAGTCTAGTTTAGGTACCATTCAAATTCAAAGCACTTGAACTATGTATTTTGAAAGGCATGTTTGCTTTTTTCATAAATCGATGTTGATAATTTTAAACATACACATTTTGTCTTTGTAGTAATAACTAATTAATTCTTAATGTTAAGTACTAGCTACATGCTTATACTTAACTTTAACTGGCTCGAACTTTGATCTGCCTTATCAAATCGTGACGTCAAAAGCTGTGACGAACTACACCTGATCAATGTAGTACCAATTAGCGTTATTTACGTCAAAACGTTAAAATCAGTTAAAGTTCCCAGTTGATTATTAAATGAATTAAATTGTGTACAATATATTTATAATAGCTTCCTTAAGTCCGCTACTTTAGCCATAGGACAAATTGCCCTATACGCCTGGAGTTAAACGTCCTGCAAGTAAATTGGTGTGATGTTGTAATCCTCTAATCCCACATTTAAACAGCCTCCAGGTCAAGTAATGATGTTATTGTATATTATAATATAGCCACAAAATTTATTCGTGTAATAAAAATTCACAAACGAATTCGATCGCGACGTATTGACATGTAATAAAACCACAAAAAAATTACAATATTTATGTTACCGCGCAGATGGCTGCTTGCATTCGTTAGACATATTACCTAATCAGGTTAATCTTATCGTTTTCCATTGTCTCAAAAATATGTCATATCAAAATTCTTGATATGCGCAGGTATCGCATTTCCTTAATTCAAATATTTTTTTACTGTCGTCCTGTATTACTAAAAAAATTTACACATAAAATTTTAATCTTTAGAAATAGTGTTTAGACCTCGCAAAATTATTCACAAAATGCTTGTATTTATTTTACCTACATATTTACTTAAATTGATAAGTAGGTAAGTATAGGTAGTACCTAATCGAGATATAAGAGAGCTGTCGAATCTGTACGTTATTAATAAATTATTATCATACTATTCGAATCCAGAAGATTGCGCGGTTTTTTTAATGGGCGAAATAAATTAAGTGTATTGATAAAATAATATAAATTATATTCTTGAAAATATATCTCGATGACAATAAATACATTTGTTTATTAATGTTATTGGATTTTGATAAATATTGTTCCTATAAAGTATTTATTAAATCGACCTTTGTGAAGTTGAATAAATATTGTGCCTTATAAAATATTTTGTAAACCAAATGATAAATATATGACATGCAATTTAACAGTTTTTACATTTGTTTCTGGCATTATTTTATATTGTCTTATAAAAAATATGTAGGTATGAATCTTTGCGATTTTTTTATCATCTTTTTATCGAAAATATGGTTCTATCTACGTCACCGGTTTATCAGATATATTTGATAAATTAGCTACATCACTGATAAGATTATCACGAGTTTAATATTGTTATATCTTCAAATTAAGTGAAATGCTAATAAAACTCATAAGTGCTTCCTGTGTTCAAATCCAATGACGATATTAGGTAGGTACCCATGATACAAAACTTGTCTGGTTTCCTTGTAAGGGTTACGGAGGGCAGATGATAGTCACTCTAATGTAATAACCAGGCTGGTCAAATCAGGATCATTGCCGCAGCGAACCCTTGGGTCCACATTGGATTTGAATGGGATAACGACAAGGATGAATAAGTTATCACCTACCTATTCGTCAAAGTACAAGCTGTTGTGGAAATTGAAGATGAATTTTACTCCTATACTAGCGGCCGCCCGCGACTCCGTCCCCGTGGATTTCGATTTTCATAGCCTATGTGTTATTCTGATGTATAAGCTATAGCCTATGTGTTATTCTGACGTATAAGCTACATTGTGGTAAAGTTTCATTCAAATTCATTCAGTAGTTTTTACGTGAAAGAGTAACAAACATCCATACATCCATACTTACAAACTTTCGCCTTTATAATAATAGTAGGATAATAGTAGGATTATTATACCTATATTTAGGTACTCCTATACAAAGCAAAATAAGAGTAAGTCGAAGTACCCTATCACAACGATAGTGTTATCATGAGTATGTTTGACATGCCACCGCGATTATTTGGGTTTAAATAAACAATTCGAATATGAACTGAGAATAATTATAAATTCACTTAATTGACTTCAAAACACGCCCACCCGTACGTCATTCAAATTATCTGGTAGGTATATTATTCAACTTTAAAGTAGGTAAACATAAAATTCGCATGTCGGTAGTGAGATTGAGATTCATGGAAACTTCACATTCAACGATTCTTATCGAAATAAAATGGCCAGGTTTTTTGTCCTGAATTGTTTGCTATTTCAGTGAATTATATTTTTTCGACGCGGTATTTAAAAATGCTGCTATTTTTTGTTAAAATGTACTACGTACCCCTGTGTACAGATAGCCGTACAATAATAAGGGGACTTTACAATACATCTAATGGCATAGGTAGTTAATTAACATAATGGTATCAGAGTTCGTTGTAATTTAATGTGTGACTTAACTTTGCATGTTAGTTAACTATAACTTTGCATGGAAAATTATTTTCGTAGTAAAGCCAGCTTATCTTTTCAGGAATTGTTAACTTTTAATTCCTATTTAATCTTAATATAATGATAATATCTGAGACTCTTCGTAGGTAGTTAACTATCTTATATCCAAATGTATAGTGTATAGATAACGAAATTGATAGTAAAATTTTAATGAGGTAGGTACGTTAACTTTATCGTGAGTCAATAATAGATTAAGTAGTCTACAGATTTACAAATAGAAAAGGTAAAGACATAAATATAAATTATTATGACTAACTAGGTGTTGAATGAGATAACTCCATATAGGGTGTAACAAAATATACTGCAAATATTTTAAGGGCGAATTCTTTAGTGGCAATGTAATCAATATCAGATATTAAAAAGTCAAAATTAATGCCTACCAAATTTTGCATTTTCTGCATTGGCCAATTTGCTCTTTTCGTCCTGTAAGCTTCGCCCCCTTTCCAACACTTTGCTTTTGGGGCAGGACAAGTGTAGTAATTGTATTACACTTATAAGACACAACCAGCTGTCTTGCATATGACAAATTTTGTACTTTTCCCAATTATTCACTCAATTTATTTTGTTGATTTTTTCGGAAATTAGTGTATTAACAAAAAAAAATTACTAGACAAATTTATTACATTTCCACTAAACGATTCGCCCTTAAAATATTTGCAGTATATTTTGTTACACCTTATATTTTTTCAGAATAAAAATCATCATAAGCCTTTTGCAGTCCACTGCTGGACATGATCTCTTCAAACGACCCGATTCATCACAATCCTAGCGCCTCCCGGTTGCATCCTCAGCCATTATCTCGGTGCCGGAGCCCCGATTAAGCTCCGACTTTGTTTTTTTTTATATATAGTGGCTCGTTATATTGGCTCCGCACTGCCTGATGGTAAGCAAAAGAGGAGCCCTAATTGCCATGACAGTGGATGTGGTACCAAAGTGGTTTGATCCTGAATTGGCAAGCCTGATATTTATATGCAAGTGACCCGATTATTTATTTTATGTATTAGTTATATTCGATACTCTTAGGCTCGTATTAATGAATACTCTGAGATCGATCTTGAGAACGAACTTGAGATTCTGTTTTAAATGAGAATAGCATCTCAAGGTATTTCTCAGAGTTGAGAGCGGTTTTTAAATACAAGCCTTAGTCCGTCTTTCAGTATATTTCACTCACGCATTCAAGTGTATGTATTTCACTGATACTGTATCAGAATCACCGAATATGTCGATCACGCGTCAGCCAGACATCGATATTGATTAATCAGCCAGATCAATAGCCCAAATTGATGCGTAGCGTGTCCCTCTCGCACGACGGAATCGACAGCGAATCGAAAGATCGTATGATCAACTTTTTTGATGACTAGGTATTTAGGTTCGTTACATCACTGTTGTCAATATGGAAAACTGCTGACTAGGATGGGCTGTTAACTAACATTGACATTATTAGGTAGGTATTGACCGTTTTTTACACTAAGTATGTCAATTATCCGCTGAGTTAGCCACCAGACTAGACTAACATTGGCGACCCGCTTCAACTTCTCATGGAAATCATAGGTACTTAAGCGAATCTTTCTACTACATAGTACAAATGAATATTACATGCAAGACATACAAATATTTTTCCCTTAGACAGCCACAGTGTTACATGTTATACGATGTGAATGAACTGAATATTGAAAGCTCTGTTAAGAGATTTATAATAACGATGATTTATTATATAGCTCTAGCAACATAATGATGCGATCAATTTCAGATGTAACAGTGGCAAATCTTCCACCGGCTAATAAACACCAAAGGTACCGGCAAAGGCTTAGACAAAACAAAGAAAAACATGAGGAGTATAAGAGAAAGCAACGCGAGTATTATCACAAGGCTAAAAAACTAGCAAAAGACTTAGACCCACAGGAAAGAAAAAAATTAAATCTCATTTGGAAACTACACCAAAGACAATACAGAAAAAAAAAGAAAATGAATACAGACGAATAACAATTTTTTATCGATAATTCGATAAAAGATGTTGTGGTAAATGGAAAATTTGATGTTGTATTGTTTTTAATAAAGAAAAAATAAACAAGTGTCATCTCCTGCAATTTTGTTTCATTTTTAATTTTATCCTTATTCCAGTTTAATTTGTTGCTGAAGTTGTTTGTACCCCAAATTGAGGTACGTGATTCGGGAAATAATTCAATTTATATTATGACAACTCTTACAGCTAAATATGTATATTTAAGATATTTTAATATGAGTATCAAGTAATCTCTAGCTTATGATACAATTAGGTATATTATTTTTGTTGCCATGCCTAGTTCTAAAGTTATCCTTCTATTGTTTCGGAGTTAACGCAAATGACAAACAATTAATTGAAAAAGTACCAAAAAGCTCATTCGATCAAATGATAAGATATTTGAATGATACTAATACGTGCCTTAATAAAAATCCTGAATATATATAAATGACAAGGCATTAACTTTGATTGTTAAAACATGCCCTCATTTGAACTTAACTTTTTGTATTGTTATTTAAATAGTAGTTATTTTTTAAATTTAGAATTCGACTTCTGCACATCCACACGCGGCCGGCCGATGCTCAGGATGGGGAGGTACACGTACCAAGTCCACTCTTCGTTGGGACCAAAGATCCGTTGGCAATGCTCAAAACAACGGGCTCTGGGCTGCAAGGCAAGAGTCACAACCCTGGAGAACATTGTGGTTAAGATCATTGGCCAACACTACCACTGAACCATGGCATTGTTGTTGTTAAATAAATTATACAAAGTAAAATTGTTTGAAGTTGTGTGACTTTTTTATTTAAGCTGTGTTACGTTTTGGATGATTTTAATAGATTAATCCTAGGAGAGTGTAACCAATACACTACGAGTAAGTGTGTGAAATGGAGAAGGCTTTGGCAAACCACTACATGAAAATTGGCAAGTCAGTTGTTGTGTGTGTCATTTCATACAATGATCACGAGCACGACCCTCATTAATGAGGAATACGACTCAAGGAGGAGGGAAGTAAATGGTCAAAGTTCAAATCTAATCTACATACAACGGCCAGATAGAGTATATAATCTGTTTTTGTAATCCTCGCGTGTTGGATATCCAAACATTGCCCGTATTGTATTGATATCGCCAAGGCCGCGATCTTTGCCCGTGTAATCTCCGAAATTAATCTTGGAAATGTTCCGCATCCATGGCACTATCTTGAATATCGTCGTTGTGTACATGTTATGAAGGTTATGTTATGTAAACGCATCAATGCTCTAGTGGTTTAAATACTGGGCCGTGGACTCGAGGTCCTGGGTTCGTTTCCCGGGTCGGGCAAATTTGTGACTGTTTTTCCGAACACAGCCCAGGTTTGTGATCAGCAATCTGCATTTGGTAGTGACTGAGCCAAAATCCATATTTGTAACGAAAACATGATTTGCAATGATGGAGGCCTTTGCCCTGCAGTGGGATATTAATAGGGTGATACTACTATTCTTATGTTTAAAATTTTGTTTGTATTCATCCAGTACGACATATTGAACACTTAGTTACATTATATTTACAACAATTTCAACAATATACAATCACATATACCTAGTGTTTAGTTTTCCTCTGTTTAGTAATGTTTGCGGTTACGTTATTTACTCACTATCTATTATAGTTCAGTGCCAAATTATTGTACTCGTATTTACAGTCCAAAGTGCGAGATCTAACCATATCATTTCCTTGCAAACAGAGGACATAATTAAATTAGTATCATTAACACACACATTCAAACTTAGTTGTGGTCATAAAGTATAATAATAGTAGCATTTGTTTTATGGGTAGAGTCAAGGTGACACGCATACAGATGTAATTGCACATTAACATCCTGACAGAACAATAATGATCGCTTAAGTTTTTATGTTATTTCTTTCACATATAACTGTTTTCTTTCTTTAGTATGGAGTATATGACTGTTTTATTGTGAGAGGGAGGCAAACGAGCAAGTCGGTCACCTGATATTAAGTGAGCACCATGGACATCAATAGCTCCACAAGGGTCGCAGATGCGTTGCCCGTCTTTAAAACCCCATACCCTCTCCAACTGAGCTCTGGAGACCTTACTCACCGGCATAGCACATACAGAATCATAGCACAGAAGTTATGAAAGCTACTTTTTATTTCAAATAATTGTTATATTCTTCTTTTTAAGTCTTGGACTAACTCACAGCCTAGCCCCAAACTATACTCGAAGCTTGTACTATGGATGCTAGCGAACGAATAGACGTACTTAAATACTATTATATCCAACTATGATTCCAGTACAAATGTCGATCTTCACCAAACAAACATTTGCCCATAGCGGGATTCGAACCCGCAACCCATGGTCTCGAAACCCTGGCTACAAAAGGCAGGGTTTCTGACCACTAGACCAACGGCAACGCCTGTCTACATTATATCCTTCATTCCGTGTCCCAGAGACAGGCAAACTTATTCGCAATCTCAAATTCATCGTCCTTTGGGCCAAAGTGCAACCGTATGGGACCGGTTACTCAGTCGTGTCTCGTGACATCACTCTGTGTAATTCTATCAATACCAAGGTTATTATTGCTTACTAATTAAACTGGTGCGATAACAATTTAGCTGGCATACTTTACTGTCGTATATTAAAACAAAACACTATTTCTACGAATACCACCACCGAAATAATGAAAGTATTTTTTATACTACATAATTATTATTCTTTTTAATGTAACAGGGTGGCATGGCAGACGGTCATCTTTGATTATGGCCAAAATACTTTTCCAAATGAGCTCTGCAGACCATTATCAGCAGCAGAAACAATCAGAACAGTTATAAAGTGCTACTTCACTGTGGTCTTCTGTCAGGAATCAATTAAAGGAATTTGTTTATTTATAACAGTAACTTTGTTGTTGTTTTGAATACAGGGAGTCTTTGATATATCGTCGCGTGCGCAAGAGATTACTGCGTCACGGCTCCGATAAGGCAGATCGACTATGCTTGGCCCATTACAAAGTCCAACTACGACTCTATAGAATTTATTCTTACCTAAGCGCTCAATGACTAAGTATAACATATTTTATAACCTGCCTGAAAGTGTTATTGAGTTTCCTATAGAACAAAGTTTGTTGTTAATTTAACTAGGCTAGATGAAGAAATGCTTTTATAAAATATGTAGATGATCATTTGAATGACAAAAATGCATGGTCATGTTAATCTGTTCAGATGCACTTTATTCGTAATTAGATATGACATAGGAAAATTTATTCAAAAAAAGGTGTAACTGCTGATTTTGTTTCGGCGTTTCTTCTCAGCAGGCCATTCATGTCGAGGCGTTGGTAGGGCGAAAAAAGTTTTGACGTGCAATATAATTCACTTAGTGAATCAAATTGCTGAATAAATTATTTAATTTCATTTCATTTACCGCCACACCGCGCTGCTATGCTGTTTAGACAAGCCGCCATCCCACGTCATCATCATCATAATCGGCTAAGAGACGTCTACTGCTGGACATGGATGGATTTGCATTTTTTTGTGTGATGAACATCGGCATTCGTATTCGAGTAAGAGATGTTTATAAAAAGTGTTTCAGTATGTGTACCCGTTCACAAGGATCCATAGTACAAGCTTTGAGCTTAGTTTGGGGCTAGGCAATTACTGTGTTAGTCCAAGTCATTATTTATTATTTATTTATAAGAATCGATCCGGCGCCGGCGCTGCCCTGGACGTCCACCGAACTTATTGCCAACTTTTTAAATATCGTGCTTAGTAATTTTTAGTTTTTAAAGACAAGGATCTTCAGTTCTCTGACTCTCTTTGCATTGTAATAAAAACATGACACTTATTTTCAGCATTCATCAGATAAGTAAATGCTTTGCCTCCTTCCTGGAAATAAATGCTATAGGTAGGTACATAAAATTTAAACGATAGCAATAACCGATAACAGGTTTATTAAATTGTTCAATGAAATCCGTCTAATCTTTATTTCTTTCGCACATGCGAAGTTTTCTGTGCTGAATCATAGTCTATATTTTTTATAGGTACCAGAAAACTTTTTGGGTAGCGATTGTATGTAGAACACTTCTTAAGAATCAGTCCTGTTCTGTTTTTAAAATTAAAACCATCTTCTGGTTTTAACATAGTCCGTGTTTGTGATCGCCGTGGTGATTAAGCCAAACCCCATA
Organism: Nomophila noctuella; assembly: GCA_958496325.1. Taxonomy (NCBI): domain Eukaryota; kingdom Metazoa; phylum Arthropoda; class Insecta; order Lepidoptera; family Crambidae; genus Nomophila; species Nomophila noctuella. The sequence goes on from OY292491.1 coordinate 13,435,906, forward strand.
TTTGCAACAAAACATGATTTTAAATGATGTAGTTTTTTGCCCTGCAGTGTGACATAAAGGGGTTGTTACTTTACAATGTCTTGGGCCCAATCCCATACTATCCTACATAACTAATCGGTCCCGAGCGACTAAGCTGTAGCTAAACATATTCAAGATACCCACCTATGTACAGTGTAGTCGCATAGCTGCTTAGGTAAAAAGGTGTATAATTCTAGATGTATCTCTGTACAACTATCCATACAGTACCTACGTACGAGAGTACGAAGTAAAAACTCTTAAATTTTCTCACTCGATTATTTTTTATCAGAACTAAATTCTACTAACAAACACACGTGTCTTTAAAAATAAAAATAGTTTTTAAAATTATAAACGAAGAAAAATTCATCCGATCTCAGTTGGCCGGATTGCAAGAGGCGCTGGGTTCGAATCCCGTCTGAGCCAACTGAGACCGGATGAATTTTTCATTGTTTATAATTTTAAAAATTATAGACAAAAGTATAATAATACTTAGTATGTAAAAATGCTTAAAATAAAATATACAAAAAAAAAATTGTGCAATCCTCACCTCAAATCGACCAATATATAAAACTATAATACTAGATTTTGAAGACAGCTAGCGCCATCTATGAAATGTAGCACACAAACTTTCTTCTTGCTTTAGTTCAATTTTACGGCGAGTGGCGCAGTGATCGCTAACAACGCTACAAACACATGAAAATATATATTTTATTAAACTAATGTACAAAGCTAGCGGAGGGCGAATAAAAGCAATATAAAACTATTTTGTGATACGTGTAATGTATAACAGCACCTTTTGACCACAAATGGACGAATCTTCGTGATTAATTCAGTTTAAATTGGCTGTATAACTATGAGTTCCATTGATTCCCAATGAATTAAAAAGTAATTGATTTGTAACGTCACAATGACAGTTCATATTGCGTCACTGACAAATGCATTTATTTTTCCCTCGAATATCGAAATTTTTGCTATTTACTATATATGTTTTACTAAATTTTATGTGCTAAATAATAAAGATTCTCATTTTTGTATACATAACTATTGTTTTAGTATTACAGTAACGCTGTTGTTGTTACTTCTAAAGGTTGTATTTTAACAAAAACTAGAGGTATTTTTCGATGATTTCCATTGTTTTTGTTGTAAATTCATGGTTGGCTTTACTAGATTTGTTGTTTGCGCAACTGTGCCGTATTAATAGTATAAGTGACTTTCAGGTGATGATTTCGTACAGTGTGTGCCAACGAAAAAGGGCCATCAAATCCTGTATAAGGGATACACTTATGTTTTCAAAAGCAGGTTGCAATGCGGAGCGGAGCAATGGTGTTGCTCTTCGAGGCAGAAAACAGGTTGTATATCCGTCATCAATATGCAGACGTTTGGTGTGGAAGTTGTGAGGGATTTTCACAATCACAAAAAACCTATGTTTACAGATTAGGTTATTTTTATAAACACACTCAGTGTAGTACAAACAAATTAGGTTTTCTTATAACACTTTTGTGAAAGTCGATTATAAAAGAGAGGCTTCTTGAAATAGATTACCAATTCAATTGAAATTGTGGTAATGTTATTGTCGTGTGCCAAACATACTTAAAGTGAACATTGCTGCGTCAGCTAATGTATATTTGTTTAATATAAACTATTATAACTTATCAATTTTAAATCCCTGTGTACAATTTAAATAGGTAGTCTTGCGTATATTGTAAGGATTAAGAAATAAATAATTTTATAACATTATCAAAAAGTTTTTAATTTCTTTTATTTATTCCAAGTATTGGTTGCATTTATTTGTGTTATTGTTAATAAATGATGATTTCCAGGGGTGTGTTTTAATTTCCTTATTTTATTGGAGAATAATGTTTATTGTAAATTATAACTTAAAGTAGTTGTATTACTGTATTATATTGAATTAGACAGACAACTACACTGAACACAAAACTATCAAATAAATCTTATTCACAGATACAGAGTTACCGGAATGGGTTTCAATATATTACACGACTAACTCGGAAAATGAACAACGATGCAATTTTTGTCAAATGATACTGAACGTTGATAAGAAGTCCTTAGAGCTACTCGACCACATCAAGACTAATCATGAAGAGGTCTTTGATATCCATAAAGAGAATCCAGAAGCGACGGTCGGGTTCCGGATCGAATTCCTTAACTTAAACATGTTCAAAGACAATGAGGATGCGGCGACACAGCCTGTTATCATTGGAGAGGTGTGCGAGACTGCAACAGAGGAAATCACAAACACAACAACAGATGATAAGCTTGATGAAACTCAGTTAGTTATGTTGCCACCGATGAAGAAGAAACCAGTCAGACGATACCGTGAAAATGGTAAGTTTGTTTTAAATTATTTTAAGAGTTTTTTTATCTCATCTAAATACATGCATTGTAATAACAGCAAGCTTTTCCATGGGTTATGTACCATCTAAGGTTTATCAAAAATAATATGTAGATCAAAAAGTTACAGCTTATTGCCTGTACGGATATGGTATCTAATAAAGAACCAGAATGAGATTTCCTTTTGTATGGTGTGTGGTCCACCACCACAACATATTATTATGTACTTTGCTTTAACCTAAACAGTTAAGAGCCAGTTGGTCATCGTTACTCTTTAATCATGAAACATGAAAGTCTGAAATCTTAATCAAACCATATTAATTGCCAGAGATGTCCGGCTGTGAGTTTCAAATTGTCTTCCCATCTCTTGACTTGACAACCCCTGATGAAAGTAGCATGGGATGGAAAACATTGGAAACATTTGGAGGGACAAACTTAGGGAAATATTATAGCCCTAAGTTGTGGAATAAATAAAGCAATGTTAATGTTAATGTAAATGTTAATCAATTGCCATTCCAGAGAGCAGAAAGAAGAGCTGGGTTTGGAAGTACTTCACTCGTCTCAACAGCATCATATACCGCTGCAACATGTGCGAGGTGGTCCTCTCTATCAAGGGCTGCAACACCAACAACATGAACCGACATGTGAGGTCGAAGCACCCAGCCGAGTACCAGGCTGAGATGAATGAGAAGAAGCAGACGGAGTTGGATATCTCGGCTGATCTCGATGCTATGAAGGATGAGAGGGACCAGACTGTGTGTGTTGTTGAAGAGAATCTAGATGGGAGTCAAAGTGAGTATTTTATACTTATTTTTATTTATAAACTGGCAGACAGATGCCACAGATTATAGAAGCTTTACTTTGTGAGTAGCCTCGAACATAATTTAGTTATTTATGTCATTGTGTACCTAAAATCTGGACCTTGTGGAAGTTGCTTTACCTCAACAATCGAGCAGGGCGAACGCGTTATCCATTGCACCAATGACTTCCTTTATATATTATTGACGTTTCATAAGTGCATCGTTGACCCGTCTTTACCCCTGGGCACAAAAGGCACGTGCCCAGGGCCCCGCGATCGATTGGAGCCCCCAGACCAGGTTCTGGGGGTCTCATGATTACCAAATAAGAGGTTTAAAGGGCCATTTGCCCAGGGCCCCTTATAAGTAAAAGTATCGGCCTATTAATGTCCGACCCAGGCCTCCATCATTTGAAATCATGTTTTCGTTACAAAGATGGGTTTTAGCTTAATCACCAGGCTTTACAAATGCGGGTTGGCGATCACAAATCCGGGATGTGTTATGAAAAATCAAATCAAAATTTGCCCGACCTGGCAATCGAACCCAGATCCTCGAGATGACGGCCCGATACTTAAACCACTCGACCATTAGACCATTGAGGCGTTTGTTTTTGGTTGTTTGTATCCAACATTAAATTTATTTTGTTTTTCCTGTAGTACAACCGGTCACACCTCAGCGGGGCAACCTCCACCGTCGCAGCTGGATCTGGCTGTACTTCGAGCGCGTCTCCAGTACCCTAGCACAGTGCAAGCTTTGCCACAGGAACATCTGCCACGGAGGAAACGCTACCGGGAACATGAACAGACATCTCAAGATGAGGCATAATAAGACCAGCGGTAAGAACTTTTCTACTTTTACTATTAGTTTCTGTCCTCCGCAATGAGAATGTTTGCGATTTAAAACTCCGCTAGATGGCAATACGTAGGCGTGAGGTCTAACTGCTATGTCATTGGTGAATTTTGACATATCGGTCAATGTCATGTCAAAATTCACCAATCACATACCAGTTAGACCCTTGGGCTACCTACTGCCATCTAGCGGATTTTTTTTTGCGAAAACCCTCAATTGAAGCCGGCAATGCATAAGCGATCATGACCCCGTGACCCCCCATCTGGAGTCACCGGTGTTTATGGGCGGTGTTGATTACCATCAGATGATAAAAAAAGTCTAGGAATAGTTTTGTTTATAATGTGAGACGGAAAAATCAGATCGCATCCCTGTTGGTACGCATCATGTGCGCATGAACAGCCCAAACCGTAACTAAAAAGTTACTTTTTCACTACAAGCCCAGAAGAACAAGCAACAGCTAGCTAGGTCTTGCAAACCCAGTAATTTTACTAGTTACAGTATCTGAAACTGCTTTGGCATGATTTTGAATTGATGATTTTTATTTTATATAATTTAACTCATTTATTTTTCTAAACTAACTAAACTAACTTCCCCTGTGCTGCTGTGCACAAAAACCTCGGAGGTCGTGGGTTCACGGTCATAGTCGCAGCGTACCCTTGGCTCCTAAGCAATGGCCGAGAATTCAATTAGCAGAGGCACTAGGAATGGATTTTTTATATTAAACAGTGCTTTCCTCCCACAGATGACCACAACTGGATATGGAAGGTGTTCGACAACACGGAGACGGATTTCTTCGCGTGCAAGATCTGCCAGTACCGCTGTATGAAGTTCAGTGACGTGGAGAAGAGCGTCTCCTGCATCCTCCACCATCTCAAGATGGCGCACGGTGTGGTGTCAGGAGAGCAGATTATCACCAGCATTGAGTGCGGGGATGATGAGGACTAATGATACCACTGTGAGGATCATGAAGATGATGAACTAAGCCTAGCCCTAATGGCCGATTTCAAAAAGATTCTCCCGGATAAGATCACCTAATCCGTCTATCCCTACTACGATATCCCTCCTGGTAGGGGTAGATGGAAAAAAATCCAAATATCCATACCGGTAGAAATACTTTATGATAGGCTTGCCAGAATTTGATAATGATGTAGGCCGAACAATGGCTGATTTCAATAATGGAACAGTTGGTAAGGTTTTTCAAAGTTTGATGATAACGGATGAGGCCAAGCCCTTATGATTGATTTTATTTGATACCAGAATTTGATGATGATGGTGACGATTATGGAGCAGGCTGAACATTTATGACTGATTTCAATAATGCATCGCGAGCCTACTTTTGGTGTAATAGCCGACTTCTCGACCATTACACCAAAGGTCGCGGGTTCGATCCCGGCACGGTAAACATTTGTGTGCATGAACATGTATTTTTATTTGTATCGGTCTGGGTGTTTCTATGTATAATATGTACATATGTACTTACAAAAAAAAAGTATATAAGTAACTAGCGGCCGCCCGCGACTCCGTCCGCGTGGATTTCTTTTTTTCGTAATGAAAAGTAGCCTATGTTCTGTCTCAGGGTCTAAAGATTGTCTGTACCAAATTTCATCAAAATCGGTTGCGAGGTTTAAGCGGGAAAGCGTAACAGACAGACAGACAGACAGACAGAGTTACTTTCGCATTTATAATATTAGTTGGGATGTTTATCCGTTGTCTGGCATCCATAGCACAAGCTTATGCTTAGTTTGGGGCTAGATGGCGCTGTGTGAATAATGGCCAGAGATATTTATTATTTATTAACTGTCCGTTAATATAAGTTTACCAGAGTGATGATGATTAGCCAGGCTTAACCCTTATGGAAAATTATCTCTCAGTAAAGACAGGCTTACTGGTTTAGTTGTCTAGATATTTTTGTTAGAGTCAAAAAACAATAGCTTTCTATCACGTGGAGTGAGGAAAACTTGATAAGCCCTAATATAATTATTTATTTATTTTATTACTAAGTAACAAGCCTTTATAAAGTAACTATACCCTGGAGGTACATTATTGTAATCGGCCGAGTCATACGGAAAAGTTTCCACGTTAAATTGAACCCTAAGGCATTGATTTAATGATCGAAGCCAGATATGAAACAATAAAATAAGTTTACCTGCCTGAAATCACAGAGCCAGTGACGCGTAGCTCGTTTCAATGATTTGAACAACAATGCCACATATCATCAAGTCATTTCTTCCCATTACCCTACACGTAGTAATGTCAATATTTTAGTAGCTTTTATATCTGCTAGAGGGGATGATGATCCCAACTTAATATTATAAATGCGAAAGTAACTCTGTCTGTCTGTCTGTCCGTCTGTCTGTCTGTCTGTCTGTCTGTCTGTCTGTCTGTCTGTCTGTTACGCTTTCCCGCTTAAACCTCGCAACCGATTTTGATGAAATTTGGTACAGACAATCTTTAGACCCTGAGACAGAACATAGGCTACTTTTTATTTCGAAAAAAAGAAATCCACGCGGACGGAGTGGCGGGCGGCCGCTAGTACTAAATACATTGTTGTTGTAATTGATAGTTGCTGTGCAGAAAAAACCTTCAGTGGGACAACAATAATAGACATATTAAAAGGGATTTTCTCATTTTTCCAAGATATTCTGTGGAAACAAATCTTTACTGCCTTCAATATACATAAAGAACATTTTTGTGTAGGCTTTGCAATATTGGGGAGGATATTGGCTCAGTTTCACTTTCTATTAAAAGGTCTATGTGCTTATCTGATAGATGGTCGACATGATTTTACTCTTGATGTTAATCTGACAGCTGTCATCCATATAAGCTTTCGGAGAATTCTTTAGAAGTGATGATGCTGAGTCTAATTTTAACAAAACAGATTTTTGTAACTCGATTGACGGTTATGGCTGATTTTCTTACTCATATTGTTGTTGTGTAGTAATCATGTATTTCTTGTGTGAACCTACTTGTTTTAACATTTATTTTCAACCCTTTGTTTTAATGTATAAGGTAATTATGTTCGTTCTTATCTGTTTTTCATTAAAATAATATTAAAAGATTTGAATCAAAAGTAAAATGTTGTGTAAATCTGGTATTTAGAAAGCAGTTTTTATTTGCAATTCACGATTGTTTGTTTGGGGATTTTAATTTATAACAGCATAATTTTGTATGTTGTAATATATAATAATAAATATAATATTGCAATATATTCGTTATTTTTTGGGGTCTCTATTTAGTATTAAACAAATGTAATAAAAAATATTATTTGAAGAGAGTAATAGTAACACTCCTAAGTTAAATTTAAATTTTAGTTAGATATATTTGTATAGATGAAAGATACTTTTATTATATTTGTCTCTTAAAGTTAATATCCAATTTTAGTAATAATTACCCGTTACATACAAATAAGACGCACCTTTATTCTTATTTGCATAAAAAGGTATTATTGTAAATAATTTCTATTTTATAAGTTATTGGAATAAAAATGGGTATGTTTATGAAACTTTATTTTTTGTGGCCCTTTTGCGATTACTTTTTAGGGGACAGCAAAATGGTATACATACAGGGTTAACATGTTAAGATATTTTCAATATTATGTATTCTTGACTATTTTAAACGCGATACAGCATCAAAAGTTTATCAGTAAGCCAGTTTTATTAATTAGGTAAAACGTCTGTAATTTATCAAATGCAAATTCATTAATGTTTATAATATAACTTCTTAAAATTTCGTGGATTGATGATTTTAAAAATATCATAATAATCTTGCCAACACTTTTAAAACTTGTAATGGATGCATGCTTTTTTGTTGAAGTCTTTATACTGGTACGAGAGCAGTAAATTGGTGAATTTTATTTTAATTTTCAGTTTCTTTTTAGTTCCACGCTCCAAACATCGCCTACTGGAGATCCAGCATGACGTTGGCAGCAAGCTGAAGAAAGAACCTTGTTTAGGATGTACGGAGAAGGCTACAAAGAGTGGTCAGAAAAAAACCTGTGTTCAGAAGGTTTACACCGAGTGTCGACAGTGTAAGAAGACGCTATGCTATAAATGCTTTAAAGAAAGGCACCGTTGAGGATCTCGGATGATTATAATTATTTTTTTACTTTGATGTAAAAAATACCATATATATTAGTATACTTACTACTTATGGATGTTTGGAACACGAGAAATAGGCAAGTTCTAAAAAATAATATATACCTATAAATTAAGTTAATTTCACATTTTAAACTTTGGTTGACGACCGGTTTGATATTAAGGTTAAGTTTTATGCAAATTAATTATATAATAGCCTAAAATCTTTCTTCGTCAAATAGACTATCCAATACAAAAAGATTTTTTCAAATCCTACTGGTTCGACTTGAATTTTTCTGAGATTTATTATGTAAGTAATTTTCTTTAGCTTTATTTTATTATTAAGTATAGATATAAATTTTGTAGCGATGGGTTTAACCAAAATAAAACGATATTTCAACAATATGACTAGTTTTATTCTTTACAAACATCAAATTACACAGAAACGCTTGACTTCTACTCCTACACACAATTTGGCTGATATCACTACATTTTATATATCTCTTTTTACGTAATTTTATCTAGGACACAACCAAATATTATTAATTCATGAAAGTAGTCTCCGGAAAACAATTTTTTATGTTTTATTGACCTTATATAATTTTAACAAAAAAAACCTCTGAAAACAATTTTTTTCTCTATATCTTTTTTTTATGGAGGTATAGTATGGTATGTTACATAGAAAGAAAATTGAATGTCATGAATTATTTTAATATCAGAATAGGCAAAACAACATCCTGCATAAAGAAAGAAATATCACTTTAAATAAAATATATGTTTACATTTATACCATAAAAACATTGTAGTTACATTATAAAATAGTTTTGACAGTAAAAACTATTCAGTAATTTCCAGGTTATGATTGGATATGAAACCATTCTTGTGTCCCTTAATAATTGTCTATGACGAAACTTTTCATATCCTTTACCTACATAGCTAACGAGATTGATATTTAATTATATTAATCTATAAGATTTTTCAATACCAATGTAAGTGAACTGTATTCACAATAATTCTTAAAAATAAATCGGCGTTTAATACATAGTTATTTATTTTTCCTACAATACTCGATTATTTTTCAAGATCATAATTATCAAACAAATTAGAGGTAGATATTTACAAAACTAAAATTATTAACAGGTTTTTACATCTACCACCTTAGTATAATATAAACGTATTCATCAAAACAATTTTATTTAAAATATTGGCTTTAATATCAACATTTTAGTGAAGTCAAAAAATTGCTTACAATTAAACACCCTGTATACGATCCTAATTTTGTTTTCTATGATGAATTCGTTTGAATTGGATAATATAGCGAGGCAATTTTATAGTTAATATTTAAGGTTACATAATAATAAATAAAAATTACACTATTATGTTTTACTCCGTTATATAAAATAACTGTTTAACATTATTATTTAATACAATCAAGCTGTTAATTCTGTAATTGGTTTTTGTGACAAAACATGACGGCTACTTCTTTTTATTTTTATTTTATTGTTTTCGGATTTTTGTAACACAAGTGCTTACTTGCTCAATGTTGTGGGTGTTGTATGATATTAATGCAAAAAAAATATATATGAAATATTAAACATATTATAAGTCTCATTCAAACGATTCCACCATAGTATTCACCATGATATATTTTAATTTACAAAAAATACAATGTAAATATTGGCATGAGGTATTTATTTCCTAAACTAACGACTGAGAACAATCTCATTACTAGAACATAATCTATTTATGTGCTTTAATTACACAAGGACGGTAACTATTATTAGAAACATTTATGTGAAAATATTGCCTTTGATTTGTGAATAACCAAGATCCCACTTGAGCTAGTCAATATTATTGTACATAATTTGTGGACTTAAAAATACTGTATTTACAAGATACACTTTTAATCTTACTTAAGCGTACCTAATGATAATATATTTTGTACTCTCCTTCAGACTGATCGTCTGATATATGAAATATGAATCCTATACAAAAATACACGTACGTATGAAGAATTGGGACAAAATTGAGACAACTAAGATTTCCACACTGAAATTCGTAGATAACTTCCCACTCACTAATAAGGGTGAGACTCCACAAAAGCGGAGATGTTTCGTAAGCAGCCAATTGGATTGCGGCCTTGACACGTGGCTATATCAGCCTTGAAATCCTATTGGCTACTCACTGTACAAATCCGCTTTTTTCGCACCCTAAGGCTCTTATTAATAAATCGCTCTTAACTCTGAGATCGGCCTTGAGAGCGAACTTGATATGTAATTTTATCATATAAAACAGCATCTCAAGATCGATCTAGGTCAGGAGTTAAGTGCGCTTCATTAATACGAGCTTAAGTAAAAAAGTTCCATCTTCAATTCACGGGTGGTTTGGGTCCGCAGTTATGTGTGCTCTGTATGTAGACTATCCGTCCCCTGAATGTGTGCAGGGCAGCCTTGCACCAGGGTCCTCTGGAGCACCTCCACCGGATCTTGCCGTTCCTGGCGCATCCGTTGAACCTGAACCGGTACCCTCCGACGTTGATCCCCATCTTGCCCTGCTTACTGAGGCAGTAGGACGCGAAGCAGTCGATCCCGGTCCCGATCAAGCCTACTGCAACAAAGAAACAATGTCAGATCTGCCATGTGATAGGAGTTGCAACTAACTAACTAACTACTATGGCTCAACGACCCAAAGTGTGTCTTGGGCGCGGAGTCGCAACTACGGAGTCTAATAATAAATAAGAGAGGTACCTATTACAGAATTGTTGGAAGTCTCCTGAAATTGTTTTAAGTGATTATAAAGAATTATTATTTTAATTTAAGATCTTGTACCAAATAAATTCAAAGTAAAAAAAAATAGATTTTTCATAAAGTAATATTTATTAATTAACATTGGCCAATAAGAATACAAAGCATAAATGGACCTAATAATTGAAAGAGACTGATTGTAGGTAATTATTTATTGTTTAAGAAATGAATCAATTTTAATAAAAAAAAAAGAATCATAACATTAAAATGGCGATAACAATTTCAATATTTATGATATTCCCGAAAGCACGGGGTGAGGCATAACCCTGGGAATTTCGGACATTCCGCACAACCATGCAAAACCGAGATTCTTGTTTTAGTTTTGCTATAGCACACTCGGCACCGTTTGCGCATCGTCCTTCCGTCATTCTTAGGCAATGGAGTTGGTAAGTGTATTTTTCCCAATCGATGTAGTTCTGGCTCATTCGCTAAACATTTGCAACCAGAAGAACGTCTGATCACTATAAATAATAAACCAAAAGTAAATGAAAAGGCAGAAAAAAAAACCACACGATCTTATCCAAGTTACAACAAAGAATAAAACTTAATGGCCGGCTCGGCAAATCACCAAAGGAAGGTCCATTGATCATTTGTTTTTTATTAAAGTTTTTATCCCCCTCCCCATGGTAATACATGGTGAGGTTCAAGGCTACCATGATTGCTGTACTGAATGCAAATAATGTACGGCCCCAAATAAGAACTCAAACTTGCACTTTTGAGACATTTTGTGTAGATGGTCTTAGACCAGGTCGCCAGCATCAGCACGGAATCTGTTTTTGTCAAAAAGGTTTTCAAAGTGTGCATCTTCATGTAATATCCTGAAACTGAAGCTTTAATCAACAGGTAAACATTTTGACTTCTCTCGGCCACACGACAAATATAAAAGATACCGACAGGGACCCTACGGCGCCATCGGCACGGATTCTGTTTTGGTAACAGATGCTATTTTATAAGAATGTAAACTTTCACGTTTTGGTTGTGTTTCAACAACCTAAGTCGCAAGAAAACTCAAGCAGTACCTATACAGTAGGCTAGCCAAGATGCCACTTTTGCGATTTTTCGCTACATTTACAGCGACTTATATTGCCATCTCGCACGCGAACTATCTGTGTGAGCGGGATGGGGTTTCGGCGTTAGCGGTAGCAAATAGTCGTCAAAGTGGCATCTTGACTAGCCTACATAAACTTTAAATAAACTTTAAATAAACTTTATTTAATAAACATTCTGCACACGAAAAATCATAAAATCTATATAATAATCTTAGTTGCTAAATTAACAAAATGTGCCTGAACTAGGATGTCCTGTATTTCAGGCGTTAAAAAGGACTTAAGTAAACTTATTTTAATCTAAACACTTACAAAAATATATTAAGCAAACATTCATAATTATATTATTTAATGACACAATAGAAAACAAACAAACAAGGAACTAAATTAAACCTAAAGAATTACTGCGGAACATATAATAATTCCTCTGTATCTTTGTAGGATAGATTACGGAGAAAAAACTTAAGATTTTTTTTAGCACTATTTTAACCACTCAACCGTCCGTGGATACCATAGTATCCAAAAAAAATATGTAAACTTACGTCCGTGGATACTATAGTATCCAACAGAGAAAAAAAAATCTTGGTGTATAAAACTGCTTTAAAACGCCATCTGTTGGCCTGTGACGATAGCCCGAGCTTTTAGAACGATACTCTATTAACTAATACACTTAAAAAATCATAGATGGCACTATAGTATGCTTTCTGGACTGAATAATATTTTTTTTTGTTTAGTGTTACCTGTGTTTTGAGGGACTTGTGCATGCGCGTGGAATTACTGCTGATTATGTCGTTAGAACTAGTTTTATTATATAATTCAGTTGGTTTTTATTAATCTTTATGATTGTAGAACCACATATTTGCTGTGGTGTTTCTTTCACGGCGATGAATATCGAGTAAACCCATTATTACGAGAGGCTGTAACTTTCGTGTACAAACAATAGCCGCCGATAAGGTTTTTTCTAACTATTCCATAAAATTTGTTTTATTGAAGATTCATTAGTTTGTTATTAACATACCTTTATAATTATTTGATAAAAATACATTAAGTCTGCTGAAGATTTCTTAAAATAACATGAAAGTTACCTACTCATGACGCGACCAGCGATGACCAATGTGAGGGAGAAGGTAATCTTTATGAATTTATTGTACCTCAACAACTGTATAACACAAAATTATTTTGGTATCATTTGAAAGGTAATTTAGCCCAGATTGATAATATATTTTTTAATTGTCACAATCAAATTTAATTATGCCAAAAAAGTTAAGTTGAAATAATTAAATAAGCATTTATTCAAGGTTTTGTATGTTTTTGGCCCAAATACAGAAAAAAATATGAAATTTTATACAATAAAATATATGTTGTGTGGTAGTGTATATAATCAGCTTCAGCACAATATTTTTTTTGTAGCTATAGGTCGTTTAGGTAATGAGTTATGAAGCATTTTTCGAGAGTTCACAAGCCGCAATTTTACGCTGTGACGGGCCGCGCGGACCCGGACGTATGCTTACATAGTCATAAAGCGCGCCGGACGGTTGAGTGGGTAAGAAAGCGGATAAATGTTACATTTGGCGTTTAATCTGTTATATAGCAGCGGACCTAAGTATATAAAGAAATGTGAAGTGAAGGCATGTTTTGCTTTGACGGAAAGAGGGCAAACCTTATCTGCCCTTCTTTTAAGGATAAAGTCAGGGCTGTAGGGAAGTGCACTATGTTGTTTTAGCACTATTGCTAATATAAATAATTGTCTGACTGTTAGGACATTGCAATCTTTGTAAAGAAGATCAGTAGGGTAGAGGAATGGAAGATTGGCAGAGACCTTTAGAACAGCACGCTGCGCTCTTTCCACACATAGAAGCGATGATTTGGCTGCGCCACCCCAAGACGTAATACAATAAGTTAAAATTGATTGGCATAACGCTAAATAAATCAATCTAATAGTATCTTTATCAGCAAAATTGCGTAAATTCTTAAAAACAAATATTAACTTGCGTATTCGACTGTTCAAGGTTTCTAAGTGAGGTCTAAAGGAGAGAGTGTCATCTATTAGTATACCTAGATATTTGATTTTGTTAGTAGAAACAATTTCGGGACAATTACAAGGGACTGATATAGGAAAGCAATGATGAGCATGCAGTTTTTGGTTATTTACAACACCTTTGCGCATCGAGAAAATCACATATTTAGTTTTTGCTGCGTTTAGTGTAAGCAAATTTTGCTGTAACCAGTTATTTACAATATTGAGGCCTCGCTGCGCCAATGCGTAAGTCGCTATGTCTGACTTTGCGGAAAATAGTAGGACAGTGTCGTCGGCGTAAGAAATAATTCTGCCACCTTCTAGGTTAAGGTTACATAGGTTATTTATGTATATCAAAAACAAGGTAGGTCCTAGGATACTTCCTTGTGGGATTCCAAAATTATTATTATTATTAATTTCAGAGCTGAAGACACTGTCTATTTTTACACATTGGGAACGATCTGATAGGTAATTAGCAAAGATTTTAAGTTGCATTCCCCTAATACCAACAGATTCTAGCCTGCTTAATAATATGGGTATGGACACCGTATCGAAGGCTTTGGCAAGATCGAGGAAGACACCTAATGGTCGATAACCCTTATCCAGTTCTTGTACTATATAGTCAGTTAACTCATGAACAGCATCCGCCGTTGAGAGTTTTTGTCGAAAACCAAACTGACATTTTGATAAAATAAATTGTTTTTCTAAATACTGGACAAGTCTTTTGTTTATGATTTTTTCCAGTATTTTAGACATACCAGTAAGGATTGAAATAGGTCTGTAATTATTTATTTCCTCTTTGCTGCCGGATTTATGAACAGGGATAATGATGGCTTTTTTCAAACATTTGGGAAAGATCCCTTTTGCCAAGCATTGACGATAAATATAAGTTAGAGGTGGGATAAGGATGTGCTTAAATTGTTTGAGTATTTTGTTAGATATGTTATCCCAGCCAACCGTTGAGTCATCCTTAAGGCCTGAGATGATCCTATCAATCTCTACTTCATCTGTGTCCAACAATACAAATGATTTCTGAGCGGAGCAGTCCGACGAAGGGCATGTAGGTAAACACGACGTTTGATTATGTAGTTTTTCCGCCAGATTTTTACCAACATTAACAAAGAAATCATTTGCGCTGTTTGCAGACACAATATCTGAAGAATTAATTTTTAACAAATCTGAACACGATACCGACTGCTTCGACATATGGGTTACCTCTTTAATGAATTTCCAAACCTCTTTATTATTTTTACCTGCCTTTTCTAATTTCTGTCGATCATAAGTGCTTTTAACCTTTTTCAATAAGTCATTACAAAAATTCCGATATCTCTTATATGTCAGCTGAACTGTAAGATTCTCAGGGTGAGATCTGGCTTTCATATGAAGTTTGTCCCTATGTCTCATGCAACGTATAAGTCCCGGAGTAATCCATGGTTTGATATTGTATTTGCGATTACTCATCTGCATAGTCACTGTGTTTTGTAATATAGCTTGTTGTACGTTTTTAATTAAATAAGACATGCAATAATCTGGGTCATCGGAGCTATACACAGGTGTAAAGTCGATATTGCATAAATCGTGTTCAAGTTTGTTTACGTTTAGCCTAGTTATTTTGTGCGAACGTGCTACTTTAGGTAAATTATAATTAAGTGTTAGTAGGACAGCCTTGTGATCGGTTAGTGAAGAGTTAGCAACAATTGCAGTCGATGGGAAATTAGACTTCAGCAAAAACTGATCCAAACAAGACCCGCTTTGATGAGTAGGAAAGGAATGTGCAGGGAGAGCCATGAAATGAACATAAATTGAGATATTCCTGGGCGTCGGCAGCGTAGTTATCCGGAAGTATATTAATGTTTATGTCACCAGTTATAATCAAATTTTTATATTTTGATAGCTGCTGCAAAGAGTCATTTAAAGAGGTAAGGAATTTATTAGTGTTTTTAAAAGACGGTGGGCGGTACAAAGCTAATATCGCAGTATCTTTATTAATCCTGATTAGCAAGCGATTACATTCTAATAAATTAGGCTCCTCAACGGTAACAGAAATGTTATCCCGCACATAAACAACTATTCCGTCATTCTGGTTGTAATGTTGTTTACTACTAAACAAATTATAACCAGATATTTGCGGTAATGCACAGTTTTTATTAAGCCAGCACTCTGTCAATACAATTATGTCTAAATCGATGTTTAATCTTTGTTGAAAAGTGCTGAAATTATCAAAATTTTTAAAAATACTGCGTATATTTTGTGTAAGTATTGTAAATGGGTTGCTATAGTAGGATAAATAGTGTTTGCAATCTTCCACGTCACATACCTTTGCATCAGATACAGAGTAATTATCTAAGTCTGAAATAAGCTTATCCATTAATAAAAGGTACTAAAAATATACAATAAAGCTGGCGCACCTAGGCGCCGTCATAATCTACGGAGTTAATTAACCTTTTCTCGGCCATTTTTTTGGCAGGACAGTCTACGTCACCGGTTTTGTGGTCACATGGCTTCTTAAAGTGCATGCAAGAGGCACATTTTGGAGGTTCGTCCTTTTTAGGACATTCCTTGATGGCGTGGCCTGCTACACCACAATGGCCGCAAATGGGGTTCTCCTGCTTACATGTCTTAGCGGCATGACCGTATTGTTGACAATTATAACATCTAGTCACAAGAGTGAAGTCTCTCACAGGGCATGAAGACCAATTAATGAAACGTCTGTCTTTTGTTATTAGGGCTTTACGGATATCCGCGGGCACTTCAATAATGTAATTGCAGCTCTCTGCTTCTCTTCTACCCGATTTGTGGCTCAACTTTATAGAGCTCAAGAACTTTTCAAGGTTCATATTCTGCAAGTTGTCCGCAAGGTTCTGTTGGAATATGCAAGTAAAGACTTCCATTTCCGTCATAGCAGTGGGCACACCGATCACTGTAATTCTGGGCTTACGTTTGCGAGGCTCATCTACAGTAAGACCAGAAGACGTCAGCTGTTCCGACTGTTTAAGCTTCTCGATGTCCCCTTTTGAGTCAGTGCTTATGATCACCCCTCCATTTTTAGTTTTACGAAGACCTCTAACTTGGAGCTTCATTTCACCCGGGCGGATGATTTTTTGGACCAGAGTTTTGGTCTCCTCGCTTGTTACATTCTGCGTGGTCGGGTATATTGCAAGTGAGCTTAAGTTCAAGGGCTGGATATACTTATTTTCACTTTTCTTTACCATATCGGCAAAAGACGGAGTGGCTGCGGCAGGTTTGCTTGACAGTTGAATGCTTTTTTGCAATGTCTGAAGTTGTAGTGAGAGGTCTTGTTTCTCGGTCAGGGCTTGCAGAGAATTGTAGTTC
Organism: Nomophila noctuella; assembly: GCA_958496325.1. Taxonomy (NCBI): domain Eukaryota; kingdom Metazoa; phylum Arthropoda; class Insecta; order Lepidoptera; family Crambidae; genus Nomophila; species Nomophila noctuella. The sequence continues at coordinate 13,453,195 of OY292491.1, forward strand.
TGGAGGGCTGTACATTTTAAGGACTGGTATTGCACTAGGAACTGAGATGTTCCAAAGGAAATACGTCGGCATAGGGCATGGACTCTGGTTTTTTGCTCAGAGTTGAGTTTTCCCTCTGTAGCAATATTGCAGACTTCGTTTAAGCACGCCTCAATTTTCTTCATCCACTCATGGATATCCGGAGTAGACACGACTTCAGGAGGAACGGCACTAGGGGACTCAGGCGTTGGAGGTTGGTCAGGAGCAGTCGTCGGGCTCCGGCGAGTAATATTACTCCGGTTGAAAGGGCTTTCCGCCATTTTACTTATTATAAAACAACTATTCACACACGGTACTGTTAAGAGTCATCACAATAACAAATAAATGACCCACAATAAATAGTTCCGCAATGTATATTGCTAGGTCACACTTTTGCAGCGTTTGATTAATTAGAACAATAACCACGGCACGTCTGATCGCATCGGCGCATGAGCAATCGATTTTCTGACAAAACGTGTTACATATATCACGTAACACGTTTAATTCAGTTAAATAAAAATTGTGTTCTAATGCTGTTTTTTTTACCAAATCCACTAATCTAGTTTCATTTTTCAGTGCAGTTCGGGTATTCGAGTCGCGGGCACCTCGTGGTCCACGTGGGCGGGCACAAGTTCACCAAGCACGAAGGCTACAAGAACAAGGTCCGCTGGACTTGCTGCAAGAGGATCAGACACGGCTGCAAAGCCAACATCAGCACCCTGGCCTCGCACGTCGTGAGGGCTTACCTCACTCATAATCACTCCTAGCGGTGGCTCCTTCGAATTTTATGGGATTTAGAGTGAGATTCCAATAAACCGGATATGTGCCAGCGGAGCAGAGATGTGTTGCAAGCAGCCAATAGGGGTTTGGCTTAAAGACGTGACCATCTCAAAAATGAAATCTTTACAGGCACATCTTCGCTCCTTCGCGCATATCCCGCTTTGGTGGAGTCTCACCCTTACAGTCAGCCAAGGCTGGTCTAGAAATCTTTAGACTGATATTCATTTGCAAATTGTTTAACAATAAGGTTGAATTGTGAGTGTGACAAATGGATTGACCACTAACTAATGCGTTTATGATGTTCTTTTGCTACCTAAACATGTTTGTTTTGAAAGTCATTGCATCGAAAGATTTACTTATTGATATTAATATTCCCTTTTAAGAATACTACTTAAATGCGTTTTTTGTAACCAAAAGCTGTTATCGTTGAATGAAATGTGTTTTTCTGAGCTGAATAATCGTATAATTTACCTACATAAAAAAATGTCATGTGGCTAAGAATACTTTTATATATGTGCCTCCAAGTCCAAGTGCCTTCATAATAAATCAAGGGTTTTGCTGGCTTTAACTAATTGTATTTAAAAAGTTATGGTTAATATAATATTAATGAAGTCAATATTAAACTTTTATATTTTTAGATTTTAAGTTAGTATAGTATAAGAAGATGTTGATGATGATTTTTAAAGTTGAATTAAGGCTTCATTGGAAAGCTAATAAGGAATGAAAAATATTAAAATTTACAACTGGCATTAAATGAAATTGTTGCGTTTAGGCATTAGTTACGAGAGAATATAGGGTATCTTTTTAAAATTAAGATTTTGATAATTTTGGGTATAAGTTACATACATTGTATACCCGAACATTGTAAGAAGACGTAAAGTCTTTTGTACAAATGTACACAATTTAATTTTTGATGAGTTTGGAACAGGTAGTACCTAAGTGTATTAGTGTTACAATCAAAAGTTTTAAAGACGCATCCGGACGTTAAAGATGACTTACTTCTTAAGTTATGTTTAGATTAAGGTTTTTTATATTTTAGTTGTACTTAGTATCAAAGTTTTTTTTAAATCAATTTACAAGTAAGAATATTTTGAGTTTTCCAAGTAGCTATATGTATTGCAGAAAATTACTTCTGTTATTAAATCCGCTCAAAAAAGGGCCACTCTTAAGACAAAATCACAACGATAAGAATAAATCACAGTTACATGATCAATTGTTATTTTGTTAAAAGTTAAGAGAATACTCGATCCATTATTATTATTCTTCTAAAGATGTTAATATTACGTATAATGTTTTTGTACGAGTAGGTAATAAACATATCAGTTTGTACCAAATAAACTTTTTTATTCACATTTTAGTATTTTGTCTAAAAACTAATACTAAGTTGGTCATTCTGGTTGGTCAAAATCAAATTATAGAAACATAAATCAATTTCGTTTTACAATTAGGTAATGAATGAATTTTAGAATGAATTTGTTTTTTAAATATATACAGATATGAGACTTACAAATTTTCTATACATTCCAACATGTATGTTGTAACTGGCACATAGGAGGTATGACTTTTTCGTCCAAAGTCTTGACTATAGCCTTGCACTTCGTACTGTTTCTGTGAATGCAGTACCATAACTGCAGTCGACTATTTCTGTACGGATTGTGCGGTCGGTACACAAAACCTGATAGAAGTAACTTTGGATGCTTTCTTCCAGGAACTATTCTGGCTGAAACAGTATCTGATATTATCACATATTTATATATTTATTAATACTAATAAAACGGGCATTTCCTAATTCATATTTTAAGTGTCCTCATAATTATCTTGAGAAGAATAGGTTGTTGGCATTTTAAAATATCACGTTATTGTACCGTTCCATTTCTAGTTTTTCACAGATTTTCCATATATATTCCAATTTATGCAACTGTCTCTAAAATTGAAATCAATCCAGACACTTACATACAACTACTATGATAGATTGAGTGAAAGGCAAAATGTCGTAGTCTTTTCTTTGGTAACTTTTGTTTTTTATTTCTGACTTACAAATCTATTTGACTTAGATTACAAGACGGCAGTAAAATAGCCAGTTTCTTGTCCCTAATAAAAAAAACAATTGACCCTGACATTAATGAATATCATTAATCTGAGAGTTGACTAGATAAACCTATTTCATTCACAGTTATTTTACCACTCAAAAGATCACTATATCGGTTTGCATTCTTACTAAGCTCCAAAACCTGCAGATCAATAAATGTATAGCGTAGCTCTCAATTCCCCAAATTTTCGACAATAGTTGTAGTGGTATTGTTACAAAAATCTAATGTCCCAAATGAATGCATCATGCTATCCAATATAAACCGAAAGAAGTCAACTGATCCGACAGTGAAATGACTATTAGTAAAGGAAGGATAAAACCCGACCCTGACTACGCCTGCGATGCATTTTAAATGGAGGATGACAAACAATGCCGAAATTACGTCGCGTAATTTTGTACGTATTAAAGATAATATGGCTTCACGTGTCAGACTTAACAATGTAGCTATGGACTGCAACCGTCTGATCATGCGCAGGAGTGTTGGAACTGGCAGCCCAAGGCCATGATGTGTCCATTGATGGTCCTCACGACGGCTTTGCAGTTGCAGCTCTTCCTTCTCACGCAGTACCACAGCTGCATCCTCCTTTATCCGTATGCGTTATAACTATGGGGATAACATCTCTTTTGAGAAGCCTACGTCTATCGAGGTGACTGAGGGCATAAATTCTCATCTGGGTATGACCTGCCTCCAGAAGTAGACTTCAACAGGCTGCTCATTAGTGCTCATGCGCAGGAGTGTTGGAACTGGCAGCCCAAGGCCATGATGTGTCCGTTGATGGTCCTCACGACGGCTTTGCAGTTGCAGCTCTTCCTCCTCACGCAGTACCATAGCTGCCTCCTGCTTTGCCTGTATGCGTTATAACTATGGGGATAACACCTCTTTTGAGAAGCCTACGTCCATCGCGATGACTGAGGGCATCACATCTCATCTGGGGGAGGCATACGTCCATCTGCAATAGGCTGTTACGCGCAGGAGTGGTGGAACTGGCAGCCCAAGGCCATGATGTGTCCGTTGATGGTCCTCACGACAGCTTTGCAGTTGCAGCTCTTCCTCCTCACGCAGTACCATAGCTGCGCCCTGCTTTGTCTGTATGCGTTATAACTATGGGGATGCCCCTCTTCTGGGGGAAGCCTACGTCCAGCGAGTTGCCTGTGGGCATATCACCCCCTCTGGGTGTGACCTGCCTCCAGAAGTAGACTGCAACATTCTGATCATGCGCAGGAGTGTTTGACCTGGCAGCCCAAGGCCATGATGTGCCCGTTGATGGTCCTCACGACGGCTTTGCAGTTGCAGCTCTTCCTCCTCATGCAGTACCACAGCTGCGTCCTGCTTTGCCTGTCTGCGTTATAACTATGGGGATAACACCTCTTTTGAAAAGCCTACGTCCATCGAGGTGACTGAGGGCATAACATCTCATCTGGGGGACGCATACGTCCATCTGCAATAGGCCGTTATGCGCAGGAGTGATGGAACTGGCAGCCCATGATGTGCCCGTTGATGGTCCTCACGACGGCTTTGCAGTTGCAGCTCTTCGTCATCATGCAGTCCCATAGCTGCCTTCTGCTTTGTCTGTATGCGTTATAACTGTGGGGATAACATCTCTTTTGAGGAGCCTACGTCCATCGAGGTGACTGAGGGCATAAATTCTCATCTGGGTATGACCTGCCTCCAGAAGTAGACTTCAACAGGCTGCTCATTAGTGCTCATGCGCAGGAGTGTTGGAATTGGCAGCCCAAGGCCATGATGTGTCCGTTGATGGTCCTCACGACGGCTTTGCAGTTGCAGCTCTTCCTCCTCACGCAGTACCACAGCTGCGTTCTGCTTTGTCTGTACGCGTTGTGAGGCCGGTAGACGAACCCGTCGCATATTAATTTTGGGTATTTCTCTCCTCGAATGATTTCAACTGTAACAGTTAAGTTTGCTTAATAATTTGATCGATCGGTGTAAAGCCTCCTTCGCGCTTCGAATTTTGTTCCGAGACTTTGTTCGAGTGTCGTCAAACCTATTAATCTTATGCCTTTTGAGCTCTGGAGACTTTACCTAGGTAAGTTTAAGAAAATGGTAACTCATCTACATATATGAAAGCGCAAGGAAGGAAGTGTACAGCTAGTCAAATCATGATTCAATTTCAATATAAAATCAGGAATGGAAAATCATAAATCAGTAACAGCAATACGATCAATTTTATTAAATATTGTACAATAAAAATAAACATCTGCAAAATATAATCTTCTGAAAAACTTTCATCGATTTAATTTAATCGTATGATATAATTTAAAACACTTCAACAGGCACAGCGCTGGTGTTTCAGGACAAACAGGACAATAGTACACTGTCTCACTCCGTTTCTTCTTTTTCGTGCACAAGCGGCAGCATCTCTTAGGCTTCCTGCATTTTGTTGTGGAGGGTATGCGATCTAGGTAATGGAAGCGTTCTCCATAAAGTAAACTTGAGGAGTCTGAAATGAAGCACGGAATTATTTATCACAAACTCCAATGGATACGCCTCGATGGTCTAGTGGTTTAAGTACCGGGCCTTCAAAAGATGGAGGCCTTTGCCCTGCAGTGGGACATTAATAGGCTGATACTTTACAATGGATATAATAATATCCTCCTAACCGTTTTAGACTACGAAAACCAATCTTACGATTAGCCACCTAATCAGGTGCACAGGTGCACTCCCTATTCCCTGACTCTCATGTAGTAGAGAATTAGGGCAAACTCACGGGTTAACCTACATATTTTCCGAGACACGGGTTTTTTTTTTGTCACGACGACGGGTGATATATTATCTATATCTGTATATATCAACTTTCAAATTCCAGACTGGGTTCTAAGTTCTTGAATAGCGCGTTTGATGGAGATTATGGTGTGTATAAACCTAAATATGGTATTGCATGAAGCAGCCTCCGATGCCTTTAATATACGTCACATTCTGGACACACACCCAGCAGCGCGAATGCCCAAAACCAGTCCGGATTGGAAACTTTCGGTGCTTTCGGTGAAGTCTTGGTCTTGGTCTTGAATATAGTTGTAAAAAACCCGTTAGCTACCGTTAAATAACCAAATTTTTGGTTAGCTACCGATAAAATGCAGTTGTTAACGGTTAGTTATCTGACAGTGACAGCTAAAAAGGGTATAGTTTTTTTCCTTTGTGAAGAGAAAATCGATATTCAAAAGATAAATAAAATTCATTTTAGATGTTATCCTACTACCTAATCCTACTAAGATTATAAATGCGAAAGTTTGTAAGAATAGATGGATGGATAGATGTCTGTTACTCTTTCACGCAAATACTACGAAACGTAAATGTTAAATTATATGTCGCTTTAATTTATAATTGCGTCTAATATACAATCTATTACTATTATTATTATACAAACACTTATTTACATCTAGCGGAATCTAGTGGAATTTAACCGTAAAATGCATAAAATGCGGGTTATTAACCGTTTCTAACGAAAAATGCATATTTACCCGCACGGTTAAAATCGTTAATAACCGGCGTCGCATCTATAGTCTTGAAGTTGTCTTCCGTGGTGTTTTTGTAGGCTGTCTGGTTCTGTTCAGTAGTCCTGTCGTTCAGTCATAAGGGGTATATTATACAAGATAATTACAGGTTAAGTTGATGTCACATCTGAAAGATTTTGTTCCTCCGAGTTTTCTTTCGGAGAATTGTTTTGGAGTAGGTCATATTTTGTATCCATTTGTTCTTTCGTTTCAAGAATAGAAGGAACTGCAGTGAAGTAAAATCCTTGCATAACAATATATTTTCCAGTTCCCTTTCTTCCCCGATTTCGATGTGTGCTGAATTTCATACTTCTTTATCATCGTCTTCAGATGAATAGACATCAGTCCGCTAATCAACAAATTCATGCAGTCGTTTTCTATTTCTAAAATTTGGGCTTCAATTAACAACACTTTTTGTAACGTATTACCAATAAGTTATGACTTCAGGTAAATTTGACAACGTACGAGCACACTGGTTCTCCAGGAAATTAAAGTCTTACTAAAATTGCTAAATATTATGCATTTTATTCATTTATAAATAAATTATGAAATGTAATGTGTGTATAACAAATATAAACTTTAATTTAACCAAAAAGAAGTTCAAATTATTGTAACAAACAATTATATAGTTTAAAAAAACCTATAGTGTACAGTTTTTCAAAGTTTCTACAACTAAGGTATTTACTTTACTATGAGTAACATTACCTATTGTTTAATCACTGACATTTTTATATTCACAAAATTTTATTTCGAGGGTTTTTAAGACCTAATTATATAGTATAAAACATTTATTGTTAATTTAACTCATAACCCCACTCACACACTTTTATTAAGGACAATGAGATTCATAAAACGAAAAGTAAACGATTATGTTTATGACTGACATCAACTATAAGATTAACTCAAAAGATGAAAACGAATGAAAAGCTTCACAAATGATTATGCTTATCATTAAGTTTGACAATGAGATTCCCGTCCGTGATGGCGATCGCCCGGCATTTGTTGAAGGACTTGCAGCACCTCCATCTTGTTCGTCCTCTCTTGCTCTCATAATGGCGCATGTATCTCTGACGACCCACCATCAGCACCCGTCTGTTGTTCTGCTCTATGAACACCACAGATCCCGGCTTCAGGGGTGCTAGAACGTATTACCAACAAGATAAATATTAAAAGGCTTCCATCGTTCATATCATCGTTATCTAGGACAGTGAAAGCAGATGCATTCAGAAGTACTACCAACTCATTACCTGTAGATGCCAAAGCTTCCGTCCTTAATCTATCTAGGACCATCAATGCAGTATGTGCATTCAGAAGTCCTTTCTCCAGATATAAATATGCCTTGATTGATGCAATTATGACAAAACATTCACTTATATAAACGATTTTTACTCAGCTGAACCTTTGCCGATATTGGATATTTGAGATTATTAATAACCGTAGTTTACTAAGCTTGGCCATTTGATTTCAAGCTATGGTCCGTACATAAGTGGACATAATCGTGTACAAGTAGTTTAGTAGCGATTGAAAAGAAATGCAATTTTTGTTATTACATTGTTTTAAATAATCCAAACGAAATGTTAATAAACATTTTTTAAATATATCCAAATTTCAAACGTACAGGACGTTTAAATTTAACATAACATGAATAACAGATTCTTCACAATTTAAAAATACCTAATCTGTTTCTTGAAGGTGTATGTGCATCCCTGATACCCTTATAAGGCTTTTGCCGCTAGTCACTGCGGAGGCTTTGCAGCCTAATTGTCTGCGAACGCACCTCCATGACACTCTGCCCCCGTTACTATAATCCTGCCTATATTTAAACTTTTCGTACTCGAGTATTAATGCACCCCTTTTGCCTGTACCAATAACAAAATCTGCATCTGTTATGTCACCATCTGCAACAAGGTTTATGAATATTTATCGAATGATTACAGTTGTACCTTGGATTGATATTGTTAGTTTTGAAAGAAAAGACATAATTAATTTAACATTTAACTGAAAAGCACATTTTATTTAATTATATACCGATTAAAATTAAAAAAAGAACATAACACTCAGTGTTTTGGATTGGTGGTTGAAAACCTGTTTGAAACTAACTATAGATTATATTTTTTACGCGTACACAAATTTAAGTCTATATGTAATTATAAAAATAGCAATAAATAAAAAAATGTTAGTGCCAAATGCAACATTGTTTTAAGAACCATTATAGTTGGTGCATTTGATAACTAATTAATTAAATCTTAAATTTTAACACCACTAGCAGAAAAAACAAAAAAATATACTAAACATTAATTAATACTAGTTTGAGGAACGTTGGTATCAGTATTTTCGTTTAACTTTTCTTGAACTGCTTCTGTCTTCTCCGGCTCAGTACAAGGTTTATCGAGATCATCTGAACCTTTAGTAATTTCTTTATCATCAACGTTAGCATCCGAAGTGACGTTTATATGTGTTGTTTCCGTAGTCGCATTATAAATCTTGTCACCTTCGTCATTAGGGGGTACATTATCGACGATAATGTCAGTTTGAGTTGATGTCACATCTGAAGGATTTTGTTCCTCCGAGTTTTCCTTCGGGGAATTGTTTTGGAGTGGATCATTTGTATCCATGTTTTGTTCATTCGTTTCAAGAACAGAAGGGACTGCAGTGAAATGAAATCCTTGCATAACATCTGTAATCTGGTTCAACTTTATATTTTCCAGTTCCCTTTCTTCACCGTCGGAGAGAATTTCAATGGGTGCTTCATCTCTAACTACTTCTATAACATCGTCATCGGATAAATTATCGTTAGCTTGTGATGTCACCCCACTGATCACCAAATTCATGCAGGCGTTTTCTATTTCTAAAACAAAGTAGAGCTTGAATTAACAATGAAATTATCTTCCCTTATGTATTACGTATACTAACTAGTAATAACTACAGGTAACTTAGTTGACGTACGAGCAAATTAAGGGGATTCACCAGGAAAATAATGTCTAAACGAAATTGTTTAATATTATGCCTTTTTTATTAAGATAAAAATATCTTGCTTATATTGTAACATTGTAAGTACCGTAATTCCTTATAGTGTACATTTCACATAAATTATATTAGAAGGATCATTATGTACATAACTTTGTTCATATTTTATGTCTGCACCTTCCTATACATATCGATAATCTTTCGGATGGTTGTGTTTGTTAAGAATGTTAACTATCTGTTGATTTATAGTCAGGACCATAACAGGACAGTTCACTCTCATCTTTTTGACACATCGCCATGTCCTCCGATATCCTTTTTTCCTGTCTCCGAAATACTTGTACCCATCTAGAGTGAGGATGATGCCGCCTCGAGTTTCATGAAACATTGGACCTGGAATAGAACTCTTGGGGTAGTTAGTATGAGTTATACTAATAATATGCTTTATGGCAGCAGGTATTTTTAATTATATCATTTTTAGTTTTTATTTCTTTGTTATTCTGTGGTACTTAAAACTAAACATACTTTGATTTGTATTTAGAATTGAAAATAACAACACACTTTTCATTTTAAGTTAAAATGTACTTTCTTCCTCTTCGAAATAATTTCGATTAGAAAATATATATTTCCCAAGAAATAAAATTCTCCATAAATTCTAAAACTTAAACAATAACATACTTAGTTTACTTATATTATTTTTATTATGCGTAATTAAACTACGAAAAGATTATGAATCTCATAGAAATAAAGGACGAATACAATTGGACGTATATTAAAAAATTTGGACCCTTAGATATTAGGTTTGTCAAAAGCAGTATCTAAAAGTTTAACTTCAACTTATCACTTACTTCTACAACCTATTCGTTTCTTCAAGACTTCAGAAACTGAAATTGATAATTCTTAATACATCGCTATCATTAACGGATTAAAACATAAAATAACTAGGAGAGGCTGGCTAACTTTTTTGTAGGACACTATTATCACATTTTTCGTTAAAATTTTGGAACTATGTAAGTAAGGACTTACGTTGTAACCAAATTTGTGCTTCTGGTGGTATGAAATATCGTCTTATAGAGATATGAAAAGTGACTATCATTGTAGAATCTCCTAGGGCTCTCCGCTCATTCTCCAAGGGAGGCCTATGTCCAGCAGTGGACTGATGAATGATGATTATAGAATCTTCTTAGTCGTGACTATGAGCGTCCACCACGAGCACATTTCCATCTATAATCCTTACTTTACATCGGCACCCTTGAGACGCCCGCTTGGTGCATCTCCAGTAACTTCTGGATTCGTTCCCGTACTCCCGATGGTACCGGTGCCCGTCGAGGAGCAGGACCTTACCGCCTTTGGATGTAGTCAGGATCTGACCTGGGGACATTGGATGCTCAAAGTAGTGTTAATCTTGAGTGCTAAAAGGTGTCAGGTCCTTTTTTAATGAATTTATTATTGGTACATATGCTATGACTGTGAATACTATGATCTTAAGTGGCAAATGTAGTCTATATTATTGATGGACACTTCGGGCTTGTGTGTTTCTTATGATTGCAATATTAAATGATTATAAATCTATCGGAATCCAAGAGTATCTGCACATTTAGCCTTTGGCCTAGTCCATGTTAAGCGCACTTTTACCAGCCCAAAATATATCAATAGATTTTCAAAGTCGGCCTCGGCATTGCAAGGCACGACATACTATTTCAAACTCAATGATTATGCTTCTTTTCATGTGGAATAGACATTGTTAAACACTAGGACACGAGGACATTGGATGACTTTGCACCCACTGGGACTTGGTAATGTAAAAATGCAACCTGTGGAAGAGATGGTACGCAGACATTGGATGTAGTATTTATTACCTTTGTACCATTTTTATGCAAAAAAACAGGATGTCTCAATGAACATAATTCAATAGTTCGAAGGATAACTTTTTTACTGAGCTCCTTTAGATAAAAACTTGTTTAAGTTAATTTATTTATTTTATTTATTTTATTTATTAGGACAACCAACAAGACAAACACAATTACAGGCAAGAAATTAGGTGGTACAAAGAAGACTTAAGGCTAAGTGCTGTCTTAATTACAGGTTGCCACGGCATGCAAAGTGGACTTTTGCTTACAATTTTATTTTTTTAAATTACAATAATTGAAACAAGCAAGGGACAATTACGATAAGTGGCTTGACAAAATCTTTTTTTTGTATTTGAGCGGCTTGTCTGCGAAGATATCGATGTCGCATGTTTTGGATACGTTGTTATATAGCCTTTGCAACCTATTCATGGTGGCGTTGTGACCTAGCGCGGTCCTGCTGCTTTTTGCAGAAAAGAGAACATATCTACTCGCTCGAGCCAACTTATAGGGTATTTTAAAATTAATCAGGTGTAGAAGCGAATGTAATTCTACTATTATCACAGAAATTAATGAAACAAAATCAGAATAGGTAACAAAAGACAATATAAAGATTATTTAATAATTTATTTATCTCTGTTAGGTACTTGACTATGCACATAATGTACTGTTCGAACATTCCCGAAATAAACCCAAGTTAAATTATTCTTATATGGATTTTAAATAAAAAACATAACATTTTTAAATAATTACTCAATGTAACTAAATATACAACGTTAATAATTACGCTTAACTCTTTATAAATCTGATTCAAATGGAACAAAATTGAAACAAAAAAACAAACATATCTACTACTATTAAATCAGGTCAATGGTTATGCTCCCCCTTAACGTGTAAAATGTCGGTTCCCCTCGTCTTCAACTTGACCCCACACATAGTGGTATAGTACGAAGTGCAGCACCATGACACCAGTTCCCCGCTGGTATTCCTCTTGTTAAACGTGTAGTTATCGACGTGAAGGCGAGTCCCCCCTCTTTGGGATTTTGAGACGTATATGCGACCTGCAAGCAAATACCACGAAGTAGGCCTTTTGAACAAAGTAAATTGGTTAATACTGCGGCGTCTAACCCCATACTAAGAAGGCGTGTTATGTTGTAACTAAAAAAATGATTCAAATATATGCTTTATCGACTTATAGGCTTGTATTAATAAATCGCACTCATCTCTGAGCTCCATCTTGAGTGCGAATTCGAAATGTCATTCTCATACAAAACAGCACCTCAAGTTTGCGCTCAAGATCGAGCTCAGAGTTGAGTGCGATTTATTAATACGAGCCTTAGAATAACCAGAAAGGAAATCGGCGGACACCCAGACGGCCAAAATAATTGGTAGAAGGTAGGTATGTATTGAAAATATGGTCCCATCCATTGGTATGGCCAATACAAGTGATTCTCTGGTTTTTTTTTAATTCTAATTTACCTAATAATAAAACAATATTAGTAGTTTTAAATTTAATTTAATAATAAGAGTAAACTTTGGTTTCTTATATTAACAAATTCGTTTACAACAATAATAAATCGTTAACTGGAAGTTACTTACTTCCACTGCATGTAAAAAAAAAAATAAAATGTCATTACAATACTAATGATGAAAATAATGAATTAAAATTATAAACATAACGATAAAATGTTTCATTATACTTAAACTAAGATCTGTGTTAAGATTGAGAAATTACTGAATCTACATATTTAAAAAAGGTATTAACCATTTTAGCTTGATAAATAATAATAAAAAAAAACACAGAACTGCTTATATTGTACACAATGTTCCTCAGAAGTATCAAAAATATTTGTAATACGTAATTTATGCATACTAAAAAGAGAAAGTACGTTAATAAGTATTATTATACATAGATTAACACATACAAACATAAATATACAGAAAACTGTACCATTGTGAACAAGCATTAATTAAAAGACGATGTGTCATGAAGGTAATAAAAAATCTACAAAATCTCAGATTTACTTAAATTTTAAAATTCAGTGCAAACACATAAAAATGTGCAAAAAAGCTTTCAACGATATTAAAGATTCGAAATTTTTAAAAAGAAAGTTTTGATCTTTCTAGGATCACTCATTTATAAATAGTTTATTGCAAAAGATATTATGCGTTTCGTATATATGTGCAGATCTCATTTGGTTTTAAATGTATCTGTTATTGTATTGCCATTATTAATGCGAAATGCAGATCCACAAAAATATCAGCGGTTCAACAATCATTCAAGCAACTCCTCTGTACTTTCATAAATCCGGTTCCAAGTACATCAGCGTGCAGTTTTGTAGATTCTCTTTCGTCTTCTTGACAAGTCTGCCCAGTCGAGACTTTGATATCTTGTGAGTCCTAGCTATGGTCCTGATGCTTTGGCCATCTTGAACCACCTGCCTCACTGCTTCTAAGACGTCGATGTCATCATTGCGGGAACGTTTCGTTCGCAGCTGATATTTACCTGAAAAATATATTGATTTGTTACCTTCAAGTGCTTTTACATAGATGATGATTGTAATAAATAGACGAAATTAGCAGCATGCGAGATTTTGTTACAAATAGGTATGTCTTACGATTTAAATCTATGCATAGGTACAGGTCCCATCTGTGTGTACAGCAGAATTTTATTGTTTAAGCGAACGAGTCTCCCTGGACTTAGGTTTCACCTATATATGGTTTATTTTCATAGTCACCACACTGGGCAGGCGGTTTACTAACTTATAGCGCTATAACCACTTTCGACTTGAAGGTAGTGCGGCATGGTGAGTAAACATGTTCAAAAACCAGTCCAAAGAAAAAAGAAGAACAAAAACATTTATTAGAAAACAATAACCACTCATCCACTGACTATATGGTTCAGATACGTCTCCAACCTCGACAGCTTCATCCTGACGCCCGGCTGGTGCGTGTGGTCGTTGTTGAGCGAGACTATCTCGTCCTCCACCGTGTGCACTTTGGCGGTGCAGTCCGAGTGCGTGGCGCACTTCCAGGTCGTCCTAATGTGGTGTTGACAGTAGCTGCAGCAGGAGAGTATCCACCCACCACAGAATTTCATTGTCTGCCCGTTGCGGTCCTATGCTGGACTAGAACTACCCTAGATGAGGGCTCATGCCCGGTCTCCTTACTGGGAAGGTAAGTTTCTAATGCGTAGCGGGCAGAAAATGGTAGAATATATTGAAATACGTCTGCTTGTCGCGGTCCACTGCTGGACTTAGAAATCCCCTAGATGGCGTCTTATACTCAGTCTCTTAACAGGGAAGGTGGTTTACAAAATACGTAGCGTGCGTAAAATGGCAGAATAAGGTGATTTATTAAAAAACAACAACCACTCATCCACTGACTATATGGTTCAGATACGTCTCCAACCTCGACAGCTTCATCCTGACCCCCGGCTGGTGCGTGTGGTCGTTGTTGAGCGAGACTATCTCGTCCTCCACCGTGTGCACTTTGGCGGTGCAGTCCGAGTGGGTGGCGCACTTCCAGGTCTTCCTGATGTGGTGCTGGCAGTAACTTCGGCAGATGAAGGAGAAACCGCCTACGACTAGCTGCCTCGTCCCGCGAGCGGATGTCCTGTAGAATACTGCAAAGTGGTGTCACATTAGTTACATCAGTGTTTTGAATAGAATCTAGGTGTCAAGAAGGCATTTCTCAGAAAACCTGCGGGTCGACGGCCGGTCGATCGCCCTCGCTACCGGTGGAGTAACGCTGTGGATGCAGACCTCCAAGTGCTTGGATCGGGAGACTGGCACGAAACCGCAGGGCACTGAGATAGGCCAAAACATTTTTTAAATCGCTGAGCTACAGGAGTAAGTAAGTAAGTTAGTAAGTGTTTAAAATAACAAATCAATACCAGAACAAATTGAGTAACTGTTATTTCTTGAATAATTAAATTATTATCGACTTTACTGAATGCAACAACTGTCTAAATAGGCAAACATTAAATACTCTTTTGATAAAATAAGGTTACAATTATTGACAAATGTCGTTTTTGATGTTAAATACAAAATTTAACTGAAGCGTCGTTTACTTTTTGGTAACACATGCTTTTGTACTAAAGCTGTACCTAAGTAATCCGTATTATTGACGCCAAAAAATTAAATTTAAACTAAATTACAGATGAAAATAAAGTCCAGTTATACTACCGATTCGATCCTGAAATATTACAAGTATTTTATAAGCTCAAAATCCTGCAACCAACCGACATTACTTTGATTTCATAAAACCTGATATCTATAGAAGTATCTTTGAACCTTCATGGTAGCTTCTGGTTAGCGCCCTGCCAATTCCCAATATGGAGGACGAGAAAACACGTTCATACCATATACATTTTGCTATAAGAAGCACGTTCACGGCTAAAAGGATAGCTGGCTTTAACACTGGTTAGCATGATACGGGTATTATGTGCGATTTTGGCTTGGTCCAAATAACTTGAATACTCGTAAATTAATGCAGAATGTTATTGATTCAATATTTAAGTAGGTACTCTATTTAACAAGCGATTGTCAGTTAACCAATTATATAAATCGATACTTTAGTTTAGTAGGATTAAATTGAAAAAAAAAACACAAGAAAAGTGCATTTTATTAGAATGTTTATTTAATTAAATAAGCTTACAATCTAAAAAGAATAAATGCTTCATTAAAACGTCATCATTACATTATTTAAATATGTAAAATCACATCTATGTAATAATTTATCATAAGAGTTGGCACATCACTACGTATTTACTATCACTACTTTAACTACGTTATGAATAAACGCATTTAAGAAATTTACAAAAGTTTTAACCACTCGAGGTTCCACGTCCATTTCGGGACAAAATGTGACCACGAATCCGTATAAATGTTAGGCGCATCATGAAATATCTTTTACCAAATTAATAATGATAACTAATTATCAAAATAATTAATACTAAGAAACCCTCCCGCCAGTCTTGAACCACATTCCATTCGGCAACTTTTGGTAAGACGGTTTGTCATGAGTGTGGCACTTGTCATGCGTGATGATCCCTTCCAGAGGGTTCTCCGTCCTGCTGATGACCTTGGTCTTGCAGCCCATGAGGATGCGGGAGCAGCGCCAGACCACCTTGCCTCCTGTCAACTTGGCGAAGCGCCACGCACCCGCACTGCCGTAGTATGTACAGCAACAAGTTTTTGAGCACCTGGCTAGGTCAACTTTTGATCACGGATTGTTTTTATTGACTCACCTACTTGATATCTTTGTCAAGCTAATAAAATTTATAGGTGCTTAAAGACTTGGCCAGATGCTTAATAATGGGGTGCTCAAAGTAGATTTCTACCCCACACTGGGCTCGCTTGGTGGTTATTAGTGTCCGACCGAAGGTCTATTTTTGGCCGAAGCCGAAGCCGAAGCCGAATAATCGGCTATTGCCACGACCTTCGGCCGAAGCCGAAGCCGAAGCCGAAGGTTTATATTTTCTCAGTACTCAGTAATTAATTTTGCTCAATATGGTCTAAATAAGCTACAATTAATATTAATTTTTTTTTCAAAACCTCAGTTTAGAAGGTTTACATTGACTGTCTCATACCTATAGAAGTTGATGATATATTTTGTGATTTGCCTACTTTTGAAAAATAATCATTTCTTTATGTCTTTGTTTTACTCGAATGGGCCAAAACTAAACTAATAATAATAATAAAAAAAACACTTCTCAATAAATAATTAAAGGTTGGTCAATTTAAATGCACAGTTTAGAAACTATTAGATTATTCAAAATAAATGTAACAATTACAATATGAATGTTTTGAAAACAAACTGAAATTTAATAAGCAACCCATATGCAATATAATTATTAAAATGACAAATTATGTATAAAATATGTTTCATCCATTAAGCAACTCGATGAAGGACCTTGTATAGCGGGATCTTAGACTATAACGTATCACAATTTCATTTATAGGCACAAATTCAAAACAAAACTCTCGTTTAGATACACGTACGAACTTGTTTGGATGCATGCAATGTGATATTTTGACAGTGACTACCCGCCGCTTCATGACTTTCGTTACAGTTTGTTCAATGTCGTCGGTCGCTCGGACCTTCGGCGAAACATTCGGCTTCGGCCCAAAATCCGGCCGAAGCCGAAGGTTTCGCCGAAGGTGGATTTTTTGGCCGAAGGTGGCCGAAGCCGAAGCCGAAGCCGAAGCTTCGGTCGGACACTAGTGGTTATAGATCCAATCTCTCTGTCCAAGTGTCCACCCACAGGGAAGGCTCGTGCCCTAGCAGTTGGGACGTTATTGGGCTATTCGCGCAGTTCAGGCTTTTACAGTAACATAGGTACACATAATTTTATAGGTTATTAAAACTAAGAAACCCTCCCACCAGTCTTAAACCACATTCCATTCGGCAACCTTTGGTAAGACGGTTTGTCATGAGTGTGGCACTTGTCATGCGTGATGATCCCTTCCAGAGGGTTCTCCGTCCTACTGATGACCTTGGACTTGCAGCCCATGAGGATGCGGGAGCAGCGCCAGACCACCTTGCCTCCTGTCATCTTGGCGAAGCGCCACGCACCCGCACTGCCGTAGTATGTACAGCAACAAGTTTTTGAGCACCTGGCTTGGTCAACTGGGAGCACGGAGTGTTTTTGTCGACTCACCTATTTGATATCTTTGCCAAGCTTTTAAAATTTATAGGTGCTTAAGGACTTGGCCAGGTGCCTAAAAATAGGGTGCTCGAAGAAGACTTCTTTCCCACACTGGGCTCGCTTGGTGGTTTCAGAGCCAATCTCTCTATCCATCCATAGAGAAGGCTCGTGCTCTAGCAGTGGGGACGTTATTGGGCTGTTCGCGCAGTTCAGGCTTTTGCAGTAACATATATGTACATATATGGTATACTACATATTTGAATTATCAACTTCATATTATGTATAAATACTAAGAAACCCTCCCGCCAGTCTTGAACCACATTCCATTCGGCAACCTTTGGTAAGACGGTTTGTCATGAGTGTGGCACTTGTCATGCGTGATGATCCCTTCCAGAGGGTTCTCCGTCCTGCTGATGACCTTGGACTTGCAGCCCATGAGGATGCGGGAGCAGCGCCAGACCACCTTGCCTCCTGTCATCTTGGCGAAGCGCCACGCACCCGCATTGAGGTAGTATGTACAGCAACAAGTTTTTGAGCACCTGGCTAGGTCAACTTTTGATCACGGATTGTTTTTATTGACTCACCTACTTGATATCTTTGTCAAGCTAATAAAATTTATAGGTGCTTAAAGACTTGGCCAGATGCTTAATAATGGGGTGCTCAAAGTAGATTTCTACCCCACACTGGGCTCGCTTGGTGGTTATAGATCCAATCTCTCTGTCCAAGTGTCCACCCACAGGGAAGGCTCGTGCCCTAGCAGTTGGGACGTTATTGGGCTATTCGCGCAGTTCAGGCTTTTACAGTAACATAGGTACACATAATTTTATAGGTTATTAAAACTAAGAAACCCTCCCACCAGTCTTAAACCACATTCCATTCGGCAACCTTTGGTAAGACGGTTTGTCATGAGTGTGGCACTTGTCATGCGTGATGATCCCTTCCAGAGGGTTCTCCGTCCTACTGATGACCTTGGACTTGCAGCCCATGAGGATGCGGGAGCAGCGCCAGACCACCTTGCCTCCTGTCATCTTGGCGAAGCGCCACGCACCCGCACTGCCGTAGTATGTACAGCAACAAGTTTTTGAGCACCTGGCTTGGTCAACTGGGAGCACGGAGTGTTTTTGTCGACTCACCTATTTGATATCTTTGCCAAGCTTTTAAAATTTATAGGTGCTTAAAGACTTGGCCAGGTGCCTAAAAATAGGGTGCTCGAAGAAGACTTCTTTCCCACACTGGGCTCGCTTGGTGGTTTCAGAGCCAATCTCTCTATCCATCCATAGAGAAGGCTCGTGCTCTAGCAGTGGGGACGTTATTGGGCTGTTCGCGCAGTTCAGGCTTTTGCAGTAACATATATGTACATATATGGTATACTACATATTTGAATTATCAACTTCATATTATGTATAAATTCTAAGAAACCCTCCCACCAGTCTTGAACCACATTCCATTCGGCAACCTTTGGTAAGACGGTTTGTCATGAGTGTGGCACTTGTCATGCGTGATGATCCCTTCCAGAGGGTTCTCCGTCCTGCTGATGACCTTGGACTTGCAGCCCATGAGGATGCGGGAGCAGCGCCAGACCACCTTGCCTCCTGTCATCTTGGCGAAGCCCCACAAACACGGACTGAGGTTGTAAGTACAGCATCCAGTTTTGGAGTACCTGGCTAGGTCAACTTTTGATCACGGATTGTTTTTATTGACTCACCTACTTGATATCTTTGTCAAGCTAATAAAATTTATAGGTGCTTAAAGACTTGGCCAGGTGCCTAAAAATAGGGTGCTCGAAGAAGACTTCTTTCCCACACTGGGCTCGCTTGGTGGTTTCAGAGCCAATCTCTCTATCCACCCATAGAGAAGGCTCGTGCTCTAGCAGTGGGGACGTTATTGGGCTGTTCACGCAGTTCAGGCTTATACAGTAACATATATGTACATATATGGTATACTACATATTTGAATTATCAACTTCATATTATGTATAAATACTAAGAAACCCTCCCGCCAGTCTTGAACCACATTCCATTCGGCAACCTTTGGTAAGACGGTTTGTCATGAGTGTGGCACTTGTCATGCGTGATGATCCCTTCCAGAGGGTTCTCCGTCCTGCTGATGACCTTGGACTTGCAGCCCATGAGGATGCGGGAGCAGCGCCAGACCACCTTGCCTCCTGTCATCTTGGCGAAGCGCCACGCACCCGCATTGAGGTAGTATGTACAGCAACAAGTTTTTGAGCACCTGGCTAGGTCAACTTTTGATCACGGATTGTTTTTATTGACTCACCTACTTGATATCTTTGTCAAGCTAATAAAATTTATAGGTGCTTAAAGACTTGGCCAGATGCTTAATAATGGGGTGCTCAAAGTAGATTTCTACCCCACACTGGGCTCGCTTGGTGGTTATAGATCCAATCTCTCTGTCCAAGTGTCCACCCACAGGGAAGGCTCGTGCCCTAGCAGTTGGGACGTTATTGGGCTATTCGCGCAGTTCAGGCTTTTACAGTAACATAGGTACACATAATTTTATAGGTTATTAAAACTAAGAAACCCTCCCACCAGTCTTAAACCACATTCCATTCGGCAACCTTTGGTAAGACGGTTTGTCATGAGTGTGGCACTTGTCATGCGTGATGATCCCTTCCAGAGGGTTCTCCGTCCTACTGATGACCTTGGACTTGCAGCCCATGAGGATGCGGGAGCAGCGCCAGACCACCTTGCCTCCTGTCATCTTGGCGAAGCGCCACGCACCCGCACTGCCGTAGTATGTACAGCAACAAGTTTTTGAGCACCTGGCTTGGTCAACTGGGAGCACGGAGTGTTTTTGTCGACTCACCTATTTGATATCTTTGCCAAGCTTTTAAAATTTATAGGTGCTTAAAGACTTGGCCAGGTGCCTAAAAATAGGGTGCTCGAAGAAGACTTCTTTCCCACACTGGGCTCGCTTGGTGGTTTCAGAGCCAATCTCTCTATCCATCCATAGAGAAGGCTCGTGCTCTAGCAGTGGGGACGTTATTGGGCTGTTCACGCAGTTCAGGCTTATACAGTAACATATATGTACATATATGGTATACTACATATTTGAATTATCAACTTCATATTATGTATAAATACTAAGAAACCCTCCCGCCAGTCTTGAACCACATTCCATTCGGCAACCTTTGGTAAGACGGTTTGTCATGAGTGTGGCACTTGTCATGCGTGATGATCCCTTCCAGAGGGTTCTCCGTCCTGCTGATGACCTTGGACTTGCAGCCCATGAGGATGCGGGAGCAGCGCCAGACCACCTTGCCTCCTGTCATCTTGGCGAAGCGCCACGCACCCGCATTGAGGTAGTATGTACAGCAACAAGTTTTTGAGCACCTGGCTAGGTCAACTTTTGATCACGGATTGTTTTTATTGACTCACCTACTTGATATCTTTGTCAAGCTAATAAAATTTATAGGTGCTTAAAGACTTGGCCAGATGCTTAATAATGGGGTGCTCAAAGTAGATTTCTACCCCACACTGGGCTCGCTTGGTAGTTTCAGAGCCAATCTCTCTATCCACCCATAGAGAAGGCTCGTGCTCTAGCAGTGGGGACGTTATTGGGCTGTTCGCGCAGTTCAGGCTTATACAGTAACATATATGTACATATATGGTATACTACATATTTGAATTATCAACTTCATATTATGTATAAATACTAAGAAACCCTCCCACCAGTCTTGAACCACATCCCATTCGGCAGCCGCTGGTACGACGGCTTGTCATGAGTGTGGCACTTGTCATGCGTGATGATCCCTTCCAGAGGGTTCTCCGTCCTGCTGATGACCTTGGACTTGCAGCCCATGAGGATGCGGGAGCAGCGCCAGACCACCTTGCCTCCTGTCATCTTGGCGAAGCGCTTGAACGTGTGACCTTCCACCATGAGGAGGGGGTACTTGCGACCAAACGGGATCAGGTGGATACCTGAAACGAGATAGAACACAGTACCGAGAACTGCTTGTAAAGATGATCGCATCACTACAAAGCATGAAGAAAAACCGCTTTCTGTGTAAAATATGTTTGCTTACTTTTTTGATGGTCAAATCAGCATTGAAACCTTTACTACGGAAAGGCGGGTCATTTGTTAAAAATAAAGTAGAAGAGAAAGAGAATTATTATAAAATTATTACTTTTTGTAATGTCTTTATAGGCAAAAGTCATCCACTACCCGGAAAACTCTATTATAATATTTTCTGAAGGTGCTTTGGAAATCAAACAGGTGGTTATGTGTACATCGGAATTTTATTTAAGTATACACGTTTTCGTTACAATATATAAGCAAAACAGAAATTTAAACAATACAACAGTACACATGTTACTCAAGAGACAAGCTGGGCCTAACAATAATTTGGTATCAGAAAAATTATACTAAAAAGAAAAAATTAAGATTAATTTTTATCCAAAATATAAATAACAAACACATTATTTTTTAAGGACTACCTAACGCATTTGTATCAGGGTTGAAACCACTTTTATCAAACACTAGCGGCCGCCCACGACTCCGTCCGCGTGGAGTCGATTTCGATTTCCAATAGCCTAAAGCCTTCCTTGTCAAATAGACTATCCAACACAAAAAGATTTTTTCAAATCGGACCAGTAGTTCCTTAGATTAGCGCGTTCAAACAAACAAACATACAAACAAACTCTTCAGCCTTATATATTAGTATAGATATATTGACCATGAAGACCGGCTCTTCGCAGCCACGACCTTTTTATCACCATGGCTCCAACAAGGGCTCATTTTGCTATAAAAATGGCTGACCGAAGGAACTATTCATCATCTTTGTCATCAGTAGCGAGCACCCATCTTCCCGTCTTCGTCCTGCACTTGGGACGTTCATGGTTATGGTGGTTCCTGACTTCCACCACGTCATTTTTGACCAGGCAGTAGCCCTTGCAGCCCTTATGCGTAATCACGCACCTCCAGAAGACCTTTCCTGATCGGTTGACTTTGATACGCTTGTACACGTGATCCTGGAAAACCATGATGGGATACTTCCTCCCTGACGGTAAGAAAGTCATATCTGGAAAGAATGAGTCGTGTTTACTTGTTAGGTGCGGATTAGAGAAAACCTTGGATTAAACTTAAACTGAAATGAGGTTAGATAAGGAATAGACAAAGAAAAAGTCGAACACCTTCTTTTTCCTTTAATTTCAATCAATCAAATGAGATTATCCTCCTAGCGTTTATGCCGTTTCTGTGCGGGGTCCGCTTTGACCATGATTCAGGATTTGACAAGTCTGATTATTATAGTGAAGCGACTGCCATCTGACCTTCGCAACCCTTACAGGGGAACCAGACAGATTGGATCTTGGTTACATATTCAGATTTAACTGAACCAAAGACAAAAACTGTATGGATGTGCAGGTTTCCTCACGGTGTTTTCACACATATGAATATTTTTGAAAAATCCAGAGGTGTGGGCCCGGATTCGAACCTCGGGCCTCGCGTATGTGAGGCGCGGTTCTTACCACTAGGCCACCATCGCTCTCAATCGATCAAATGAGATGTTTACCAACAATTATTTGTGCTTGATCCAAGTTTACTTCTGTCACATAGATATTAACATAAATGTAACGATTAATAAATGGTGGTCAATAGTTTAATAACAAGAATTTTTTTTTGGATACTCAAAATCTATTATTAACGAAATAAAACTGCATCATGTGAACTTAAAATTTGCACTATGTATTTGTAAGATCAATCTTAATAGAGAGTGATAAAAATATAATCTATGGTTAATAGGTAAAAGGCTCTAACCACCAACCCAGAATCTTAACTAAGTCTTAAATAAGACTAATACAGTTATTTTTATTAATAATAAAGTAATGATTACGTTAGATATTGCAAAAGTAGTTCAGTTGTTTTTACTAATTTAACGATAGTAAAAAGATGCACATTCCATTCTTAACAAAAGAAACCAAAATCCTTCAAAAAGATGATATTTTATATACAACATAACATCTTCCTATGGCTAGATAATAAAGAAGCAAAGACATTTTGAACAACTTAAATAGGTGCAAACGTGTAAAAAAACATTAAAAGCTCACGTAATTTAAGACTTAAATAATACTCTGATATTACAAAGTAATCATTCAAATAACATTTTTCCTTCGATTTGATAACAGGTTAGGCCTAAACATTCATATAAAATAACAAAACTCTGTAATTAATGTAAAAGCTAATCATCAGCTCATACTTAAAATTTTGTCAATTTCTTTTTACGTATTTTTACATGCTAAATATTATTTACATTTATCTATAAATATTTAAAATTATAAACGAATAAAAATCTGGTCTCAACCGAACCCAGCACCCGTTTATCATTAAGGGTTCCTTATCGCCCATTAAGCGCTAAGAAGAAAATCATCAGTTGCATTAACGGTCTCGGTAGCTTTATTAGTAAGAGCGCTTGCCCGGATTGCAAGATGTGCTGGGTTCATACTTAACTACCAACAATTTTGGAAACACTAAAATGTATCAGTTAAACTAGATATTAGTAATCGTCTGTTTTGAACGAACTAGAATCGTTATGTCGCCCGACAACTAATTCATAACTACGAGAAACATCCCGCCTGTCCATGGATCTGACTGGGCACAACCCCCCCGGAAAGCATACGTTCCGATGAGAGCCCTCCATCGGCAAGGGGGGCTGGCCTCTTCCGTACCCTCGCTTTCGGGGACGACAGCCTCGGCTGGTGGCAGTGCTCATCAAACACAGCTTGGATGACGTCCAAGTTATCCGGAGACGTCTTGATGAACGCTTTGCAGCCGGTCCTGGTTCTTCTAGAGCAGTGCCAGAGGACTCCCGTGCAGGAGAGGACTTTGTAAGTGTAGGTGTAGTTGTTGTAGACGAGAAGTGGATGTTTCCCTTTCCCGGATGGAATCAGAAGGCCTGCGAAAGGATGTTTGTTTAGTTATAATGTTCTTTAGTTATGTATTGACTATTATTTTTGTATTCTATTGGCAGGAGACAATAGGATAAAGTAATACAAGCTATTTTATTTAAAGGGAGACTAAGGCTCGTTTAAATAAATCGCACTCAACTCGGAGCTCGATCTTGACCGCGAACTTGAGGTGCTGTTTTGTATGAGAATGAATTATCAAGTTTGCACTCAAGATCGATCTCAGAGTTGAATGCGAATTATTTTTACGAGCCTAAGTGTCTCTCCTATGTACGAAATACCTGTGGAAGTATTATATTGGCTTTGCCGTTCTATGTCCTCACCTCTTGAAGAATGACTAGTAGTAGTACTTTAGACACAGGAGCCTCAGGTGCAGTAGAAATATATTCTTTTAATTAAAATGCATTATGTAGCATCTATACATTTAATTATTTCTTAGGTACATAATATTTTTTGATTAACGTAAAAACAAGACCTACAAAAATGGCCTAGATAAAGGAACGATTACACTTTATTAGAAATATTACGAAAAAATTAAATGCTCGTTACATTAGGTATAGCTATCACTAACAATAAATAAGTATCTTATAAACTTATGAAGAAAATACAAACTAGAAATAGGAATAAAATGTAGACGGATTTCACAAAATAACAAGATAGTTGTTATTGAAAATTATAACTTAAATTTTTAAATGACGTATGGGGTGTTTGGAAGTTGACCCCGGTACCTGAAAAACACCGCGGTGTCAACCGCACAAGGTCTCTTTTTAATGTGCCGATAGACACTGCGATATCAATCGGTCAACATTTTTAGCTTCGTCATTTGACACCGCTGTTTTATTAAATGAGTGTTTTTTTGTTTGTGAACCGTGGTGTCAATTGATAAGGTCGAAATACGTTTTTCCCGCTTGACGCCGTCGATATTAATAACTATTATTGTTCGGCACATTCAAACAGATCTCTTGTGCGGTTGACACCGCGGTGTACTCAGAGACCGGGGCCAAGTGACGAACGCCCCGTAGATTGTAAAATTATACACACAATCACATGTCATTCATTACTTACTTGTAATATATTTCCTATGAATATTTAAACATATCAGTAGGGACATAATAAAAATAAATTGTATACTGCTGTACATTGTTATGTATGTATGTTTAATTTATTATTATCACCTAATACTTTTTTGTACATTTTGGAAGATCATTACTTGTCTGGTACTATCAACTGATGGACACTGTGTAAGTATGTAAAATTTTGAACTTTATTTATTATTGTTTGTATATGTTATTGTTTTTATATGGCAAGTTACTAATGATACTAATATTATAAATGTGCAAGTTTGTTTGTTTGGATATTTATCCGTCAGTGTTAAGATATTCATCATCCAACTAACTACTTAACTACTGAACGGATTTTGATGAAATTATGTAGGTATACAGTCTGGGTATGGGCTGACTTAGGTGATATCATTATTTTTAAACAGAAATCTTGTGATTATTAATTTTGCCTCTCTTCATCTTAACGGTTACCGAATGCATACATCAGAGCAGAATAAAGGATTTCCAATACTAAGCTAAATTTATTCAATTTTAAAATGCACTTTACATGAATGCATGCGCCATTTTAGGGATAAGCTAATTTCTACAAAAATAAGATATAATACATATTGTATTAACGCATCCTATATCAGTATATATCACATACTCGTACGCACGATTCCTATATATTCTACGTAGCGAAAGTTCCTACACTATTAAACTTACCAAATTATTATTGTTTATCTAATTTGTCTTCTTAAACCTAAAATATATTTTGCCTTTAAGAAAACATTACATTTTAAAGTCAGATATCAAAATTATAGCATTCTTCGGATTTTGTAAAATAAATAATTCCATTTAATCTCAAAAACAATAAAAAATCAAATAGGGAAAAGATTATCACTTCCCATTTCTGGCTGTAAATAAATAAAAAACATTGCATTGTATGTTTTTAATGTAATATATGTACTCATAATTTATGATGGCCGTTGTATCAATAAGAGACGATGTATTTTATTAACTATCAAGAAGGCCTTTTGAATGCCTACACGTACATAAATATGACCTATTTTAAGAATTTTGAATAAAAGGGTCTATGAATATAGCCTCTAATTGAGATTCTTCAAGTTTTCATTTTTATGAAAAGTTAAATCGATTGTTGATTTTTTTAGTTTCAATAACAAAACGCACCAAATGTCAATAATTACTCAGTTTGTAAGAAAAATAAACATAATCAGCCAGTCCATATTTTTTTCAAACGCTTACTCACTCTAAGGCTCGTATTAATAAATCACACTGAACTCTGAGATCGAACTTGAGCGCGAACTTGAGGTGCTGTTTTATATTAGAATGACATATCAAGTTCGCACTCAAGATCGATTTCAGAGTTGAGTGCGTTTATTAATACGAGCCTAAACGCCATAAATAACTATAACCAACATCAATTCCAGAAGCTATTAGGAAAAATATGTGTATCAGTTTCAGGCTTCACAACCGCAGGCTTCACATCAGCAGCATTGCTCAACTTAGGCGGGGGGTGGTCATGGGGCTTGTGGGAGAAGGCTCTCGTCCCGAAGCTGATGGCAGAGGCCCTGCAGCCCTTCAGACGTCTGGAACAGTACCAGGAGATCCTTCCGTCGGCGTTCTGCTTCTGATAGCTGTAGGTATACCCTGACAGGAGTAGGAGTGGATGCTTCCCACCCCTTTTGGTCCACAGGAAAGAACCTGGAAAGAAAAATGTGTCAGAACAAAATTTCGTGAAGGGTAACCTAAATGTTATTAACATTTTTTAATACATTTTATTGTCACATGATATCATAGCGTACTTCAAAGTGTGTAATAATTATTGAAGGCTTGGTTAGCTTTTTATTTTATTGTCCAAAAATAGTCCATTTCGTAACGTTTCCGTATAAAGCTTACACTAAGTGATAAAACTAGTAGACTACGGAACCCTAAAAAGGGAATTGTACAGGAGAAAGATACTTTAATTTATTAATTAGTTTATTTCTTTAAGATAATAACAAATAACAATGTGTATACTCTCTTCTTTAATATTAATCTTCGTATGCCTATATAGGATACATATACGCAACAGTTTAAAAATATTTTTAAGGCAAAACAGTCTTTTAAAAACGACATTTAACAACCTTAGTTAAGTATAATATTCCAAAAATGTTTCAAGTTATAGACATCACTTAATTTTCAGTCAATTTTATCAATATAAATAAGGTTTGAAAATTTTCATAACATAAATAATCGTGATATTTTTTAAATACATACACCGTACAGTGGAAAATTAAAAAAGCTGTACATTTCATCATGAAATGAAATGTTCGAAACTTTTGTATTTTACTATACCTTTAAAAACAATAATTCACAACTTTGGTCTTAGTTTTATCAATAAAGTTCTTAAATCTTACTCTCCAAATGAAAATATGAATTACATCAAGGCACTTAAATAAACACCCTATATTTTTAAATATTACCAACAACTTTCATTCAATATTTATTATTATTTTCTTTTTTAATGTCATTGTGTTTTCGAAATTACATAATACTATACCGATTTTAAAGATATTTGACCCATTTATCCGTAAGAATCATTCCGACAGTAGAAATAATAACCATATCAGTTTACTTTTTCTGTCGACTGTATCTTTAAAATTATAACATAACATAAACCTTTAACATAACATAAAAAAAACTGATTAAATATGCCATCAACTACATAATGTGCAGGACATTGGTATTATAGATACATAGATTCTCGAACCAATGAAAAGTTATGCGTGCGTGAGTCATCCAACTAACATACATATTTATATTATTATGCACATGCTTTCAATGATAACACGTCAAACTATATTGATCGGTCACTCAATATGCTGTCTCACTCATACCTCGTACACGGATTGAACCCTCCTCGTCAGTAACCATCATTGGATAATAAACTATTGAGTTCAACTTGCATGCATTCATTCAAAAATGTACTTTAATTTTTTTTTTTAATATTGCAGATATACTATTGTAATATGAATTTTCTGAAATTCAGTAAACTGTTCTGGGAAACGATTTAACTTCACTATTGTCATCACTACATAGTATAAAACAAAGTCGCTTTTTCTGTCCCTATGTGTGTTGTATGTCCCTATGAACGCTTAAATCTTTAAAACTACGCAACGGATTTTGATGCGGTTTTTTTTAATAGATAGAGTAACTCATGAGGAAGGTTTTTATGTATAATATCATCCATTAAATAGTGGACAAGTACCACGGGC
Organism: Nomophila noctuella; assembly: GCA_958496325.1. Classification (NCBI taxonomy): domain Eukaryota; kingdom Metazoa; phylum Arthropoda; class Insecta; order Lepidoptera; family Crambidae; genus Nomophila; species Nomophila noctuella. Next base: position 13,482,296 of record OY292491.1, read on the forward strand.
GAAGCCGGGGCGGGCCGCTAGTCTAAATATAAAGAACGGTTTATCATTGCAGCTGTGCTATATGTAGCTATATTGATAGCTCACCTTATATATCGGTTTTCTAACATCCATATTCAAAAGTTTGTTTTAGTTTGTAAAGACTATTGAATGTTAAAATACAAAGCCTTACTGATTTCTCTTTGAACCAACAGTAATAAAATTCAAAATGATAACTCAATAGACTCTAACAAGGACGTTATTCCTCTTAATAAACCTCGGCTTTCTATGGCTGTGGCTGCCGCAGTTATCCATCACCTTATACTGCGCATCAGTGAACAGCTTACAGAATACCAAGACTTACTAATTTCCCTTTGAACTAGACAGTTATGGAATCAAAAATCAAAACTCAGTAGACCCTAACAAGAACGTTATTCCTCTTAATAAACCTCGGCTTCGTATGGCTGTGGCTTCCCCAGTTATCCATCACTTTATACTGTGCATCAGTGAACAACTTCGCGGTACATCGCTTAGTCGTCCCCGGCTGCACCATGGTACACCTCCACTGCGCCACGGAGTCCTTATACTTCTGCAGGCTGTAGGAATACCCCTCGTACACGATCAGCTGCCCGCCTCTCTGAGACTTAGCAAATGTTACTGAAACCATTTCGAATACTCATAGCAGTTCTTATTTCATTCTTGATTACCCGTCACCGTACAAAGTGCTTATACTTACCAAACCATTATCATAATAAGGAAACTGTACATTTATGTTTTTGTAGCATAGGAGACAGGCGCGGATCTAGCCCTCAAAAAAGGTTGTGGGCACAGCTACCAAAAAATCGGCCAAAAGCGAGTTGGACTCGCGCACTGAGGGTTCCGTACATATTTTATTTTTCACGTTTTAAAAAAACGACTCGCTAGATTTCGTTCAAACCAATTTCGTAGTAGTGACCAAATGGTAGTTTTTATGGTAATGTACATTATATATTTTTTTACATCATCTCTTATTTTAGAAGTTAGAGGGGGGGGGTTGGGGCGACACATTTTTCCACTTTGGAAGGGTCTCTCACGCAAAGTATTCACTTTAAAAATATTATTTTTAAATACCTATCCATAGATACCCCACACGTAAATACAATGAAAAAAAATATTTCCCGGTTTAGTTAATAGGGGACCCATTTTGTTATTATTTTTTTTCTATTTTCGTGTTAAAACCTTGTTGCGGTTTACAGAATACATCTACTCACCAAGTTTCAATAGTATAGTACTTATAGTTTCGGAAAAAAGTGGCTGTGACAGACTGGCGGACAGACAGACAGACATGACGAATCTATAAGGGTTCCGTTTTTTGCCATTTGGCGTCGGAATCCTAAAAATTAGCAAAGTGACAGTTGGATTGGAGTACGAACTCACTCATGAACAATCATGGACTTACCTATGTTTTGAACAATTTTTTAATTTGATATTTTTCACATCATCAATTGATAATATTGATTACAAACTAAATAACACACCATTTTACATTAAATAACTACCAAAAATTAGCAAAATTGCTTCACACGAGTGAAGATTTATGTTAATACCTTATTCTACTTACAATCAGTAAAAATGTAGTACCTATTCTAACGGTGGAAAAAAAAACAAATTTTATTGTAGTATAATTAAATGACACAACTACCTACTATTTTACTTAACATAACGAGTAAAAGTGCGAAAATTTAAATGTTTCAATGTTTGTTACTCAATCACGCCTAAACCGTTGAGCAGATTTTGAAGAAATTTGGTATACAGATAGACTAAATACTGGATTATCATAGCATCATAACATAGGCTATATCCTTGTGACGCGTTTGTGACAGTGCAGTCAGTTACCAACAAAATAATCACGACGGCGCGCAAGCAGCGCCAAGTGGTCGGTGGCGGCGGCGTTTTAGTGGAACGGCTGTGTTCCAAATCACGCTCGAATTCGATTTTTTAAAAGCTCATCAGTCAGGCGTTTTTATCATCAGCCTATCGATCTAATCAATAGATCATAATTACAATAAGCAAATTAGGGTTGTGGGCATGCCCACAGTGCCCACAACGGTGGATCCGCGCCTGATAGGAGAGAGCTTTTATACGCCTTAGCACTTAATGACTAGCTAGGCCTTTATTTTTGTGCCGTTGTGCCGTCCCGCCTTTAGGTGAATTAGGCGGAGGTCTATGGGATTATCTACGCCCTAATCAACAACCTGAAGAGATAGAATACCCACTAAGTACTTACAACTACTTTCTACTACTGAGCCATATTAGCTATTGGGGGACCAGGCCAGAGCACTCGTAAAGACGCAGAACTATACCTTTATACATTTTTTTTAAATAATTTCTTTGAAGAATGCGATGACTTCGCTACCATGTTGGATAGAAATACTTACGATACAAAATTGTAAATAAATAAAATACATACTTTGTTTACTGATAATAATTTTAATAAAATTGAGATCAACAGTAATTTAAAAAGCATTACTAAATATTATAACATCATTGACGAGATCAATGAAAGAGTAAATATTAATGTTTGAAATACTTACGTCTAATTGCGCTCTTATATACGAGGCTTTTATACCTACATAGGATGGCTAAAACATATTTCAATGCTTGTGACCACATGCCAATCCGGATTTTGACTGACAGGTCAAATGACCTACTTTTTTAAATGTCAAAAACATAACCTGTAGGATAAAGATTATGAAAAATTTGAATTGTGACGTCACATTTCTGTAGTGTCAAATCAATACTTTTTTAATTGAAATTAAAAGACACTACATTAGCTGTAATACTTTATTAAAAGCTCAATAGTAACTGTGGGATAAAAATTTGTGGTTAATTTTTGATTTCGTCTTTAATGTTAGAATGTCATAATTTATTTCGTATGCAGTCAAATACCCAATTGCATCCTTTTGGGGAATAACTGATCGGCTGGGACTTAATCTATTCATTTTAATATTTGTACTTACTAAAAGGAACTGCGGTAGAATCTTTCTTCATCCTTTTTAATTGACAATTCATAAATGCATGTCTAAAACTTACATGAATAAAGAATAACTTCCTATATGTTTGTTTGTTTGAGCCAACAATTAAGGACGATATAATAAAAAAATATATATTGCTTTAACGAGTCGCCGCAGATCGGGCTGAGTGAAGAGCCATAGAAGAGGCCTATGTCTAGCAGTGGACTGCGATAGGCTAATGATGATGATGATTGCTTTAAAAGGACAGCTTCTTTGAGTTACTGAGTCTCGTCTTTCATTTAACTGTAATAAATATCACTAGCGCAGTTGACGCAAAACTTTACCTCATGTTCTCTACATATATGCTGACTGCACCTACTGCAGATCGACTTTGTCTTCCTATCCCTAGACCTGGCGCAGAACCCGCACCTCCTCTGTTTCCTTTGAGGATTGTCCGCAGAACTCTCTTCATCTTCAAGTTTAATCTTAGTATTGGCTTCTAGTAAAGCAAACTTCTTCTTTAGAAATGCTCCTTTTGACTGAGAATCTGGAAAATCTTTTGCGTTTAGTCATCGCCAAATGTGACCAAGCCAATCCCGAATGTGACTTGTTTGCGGATGGATGGTCGCGGATATTGTTTGAGTGTTTGCGTTACTGTGAGGCGAAGATGTAAATGTGTTAGTGTAAGTAGGTATTATTTAGTTTTGTGTAATTTAAATTTGTGTGTTTTTGTAACCTTTCTTTAATTAATGTAATTGGTCTTTTGTACCGTTTTAATTAAAGTAAAAATAATAAATAAATAAAATAAGTAAATAAATAAAATCGCCTAGGAACATTTTTTTGCTGATTCTAATTTCAATATGAATAGGATAGAATGTGAATTATAATCAGATCTAATAAATTATGAAATTAATATCGTTTTGCATCTTGTTATTGGTACTGTGTTCGTATTTAAGGGATACTTACGAGATGTGTTTCCAAAGTAGTTGGAGATGAAGTAAAGAAAAATACTTCGTTTAATAAAGTAAGACAGAATATAATTACAAGAGTTAAACATCTAACAGTAAAGTAAGTCAGTACCTAAAGATAAGATAAAAAAGAAACATTAAATAAATGCAAACACAATTGTTTTTCCAAATTTTTAACCAACTTAAAATTAAATTATATTTAATGCGTAAAGATCCATTTATTCAATCATAACTGTTCTTTCTTCTTAAGATTTTTAACCTCCAATTGATGGGACTTCAGTTGTCTAGCATAGGTGTGAACTTAGACGTTTCACCTAATGATACTTGTGACAGGTGTACTTTTTAAACAAATTAAAACTTTATTTAAAGGCAATTAGGTTCTTATTACTTAAGAAAAAGTGTCGATTTTCCTTTGAACCGACAACTGTCAGCGAAATCATCTTAGGCAATCAAATTGTTAACCTCTCTAGTCGGTATGCAAGTGAATTTGCTATGCGGTGGGCTGTGGACAGCTTGTCGAGACATGAGCGACTCGTGAAGGCTTGAAGGCCAACGAACGGTAACACTAATGTGTGCACTCAGCCTTCCAGTCAAACGAATATGAGCCTTATTACAAAAAACAAAATAACAAATTGCAAAATCAAGCATTCCACAAAAACAACATAATGTATCACATTAGTCAGTACACTATGAATGACGTAAATAAACATCTGAAGTTCTGAACTATTGTTCGCGACGTGAATCAGGCAAGGACCAATTTCTATAAACCTCTAGATCAGTGGTTCCCAAACTTTTCTTTCCTCGTGGACCACTTTCAAAATTTTATTGGTTTCGGTGGACCAGGGCTGCTACATTTCTACCACATTCATAAAGTCTCAGTCTGAGTTCTGTCCCTAAACAGGGTGTATCTGCGAACATTTACATCCTTTCAACCACGTGTACTACCAACCATTTTGAACAACATATTTGTATCATGGCTGTTCGCAATTCGCATAAAAAAAATATTTTTAAAATGGTTGGTAAAACACGTGGTTAGTTTATATTTTAAGAAATATTTGGCTTTGGAATATTAATTGGAATAGAATACTATGCATAAATTTTTGCTCTTTACTATTAAAAGCAGATAAATTTTCGTGGACCCCATTAACATTTTATGGACCCCCATTTTTTATTCACTTCTACGTGGACCCCCAGCAAGTCTCCCGTGGACCCCTGGGGGTCCACCTGGACCACTTTGGGAATCACTGCTCTAGATCCTAACGTAGACTCCATCAGCAGTGACGTGGTAGCTCGGTGGTTTGTGGTTGTGCGTCCCCGTCGCCTGCAGGAACCGACCATCCGCTGTCATCAGGATACCTGCTCTACACATGTGGGTTTGCGTGCACCGCAACCTTTGATTGTTCTTCGACTTGAATCCGACGGTGTAAGTGTACTGCTGGTACATGTAATACGATTTACCGTTCACCAGTTTTATCATTTTCAATTCTGCAAACGAAATAGTTACATCAAATTTTAATGTGCGTATCCACTTGTTCGTCATGATTGTTCTTCGACAAGTTCGTTGAATGAGCTCCAAAACAACGTAGGAAAGAATTATATATGAAAAGAAAGCACAAAATTCCAGAGTAAGTTCATTTAATATCAATGGCTTACTATGTATTTTTATATTGTTACGGCTTACGGCTAACAGCCGAAGTGAGGTTACACCAAGTTTTAGCCGGCTACAACTACGTGCAGCTCACTCCGGTACATAAGATATCTTATCCTAGACAAGCCATAAACCATGCCAGTCCGAAACAAGAATTATACTCGTAATGTGTTGAATATATTTAAAAAAACAACGAGGAACACCCACAACCTTCAGAGTAGTAATTCTGCATAATTAGTTGTAGCCAGCTAAAACTGGGTGAAGCCGCACTTCGCCTATTAGCCGTTAAATACATACAAATATAGGTAGGTATAAAAGACGTAAATAAACATCCGAAGTTATGAACGATTGTTTTAGAAATGGGAATCGTGTTTTAGAAATGTGAATCGAGCAAGTGCCTGTGCTTGCATTATCTTCTAGAGCTTCACGTAAACTCCGTCAGATGTGACATGGTATCTCGGTGGTGGGTGGTTGTGTGAGCCTATTACTTTCAATAGCCGTCTGTCTGAAGTGGTGATAAGGCCAGCCCGACACACCATTGTTCTCGTGCATTTCCATCTTTGTTCGTTCTTCGACTTGGGCCCGACGATGTAATTGTTGTAAGTGTACTGTTGGTACATTAAATACGATTTGCCGTTTGTTAGTTTTATCATTCTTATTTCTGCAAAAGAAATTTTATAATTAAATCTCCATTTTTGTCTTAATGTGTTCGTCTGATTGTACCATCATCTTTGATAGTTCTTCAATATATTGGCTTAATGAACCCCAAAATCCCGTAGGAAAGAATGCTGAATGAAATATAATAAAAATACAAATTTTCAGAGCAATACAATTTAATGTCAAGAGACTTACCAACATGTTCATTCATATACTCGTATATAGGTTCGCGGAGAGACCAAACACTATCTTTACAAAGACAGAGATAGAGACATCTGTTATATAATCTGATAATTTGTAGCAAACTATAAATTATGTAAATAAACTTCTGAAGTTCTGGCGATGGGAATCTGGCAAGTACCTATTTCCTACTTCTAGAGCTTCACGTAAACCCCGTCAGATGTGACGTGGAATCTTGGTGGTGGGTGGTTATGTTGCCCAATAACATTCAGGAGCCGTCCGTCCGTAGACATCAGTATACCCGCCCGACATATGTGGCTGTGCGAGCACCGCAATCTTTGATTGGTCTTCGACTTGTACCAGAAGGTATAAGTGTATTGTTCGTACATGTAAGACGATTTTCCATTAATCGTTTTAATCATTTTCAATTCTGCAAACGAAATGGTAACATTAATTTTTTTTGTGTGTCTTCACTAATTGTTCGTCAGGGTGTTCCGTCGTATTTGATTTATCTTCGACATAATTGTTGAATGAGCCCCAAAACTCCGTAGGAAAGAATTACTTTGTAAGAAAAACACAAAATCCCAGAGAAATTCATTTTAATATCACATGGCTACATTCAAAACACAGTGAAATACATATAATATATGTACGTATATACATATATAGGTCCGGAAAAACCAAGCACCACCGCTGTACAGTCAGGGATGTGACATCATGAAGATAATACTTTACAACAAACTACAAATTTCGTCAAATCCTATAATATAAGTCGAAAGAAATGTGATATGTGATGTGAGCCATCTGCTCCCACAACCATCTGGTTAAACTGTCAAGTGCCTTCGGTCACATTACAGAAAAAGCGAGAGAAAATCTGTTTATCCCATGGGAGCGGTGACATGGGAGAGTAGTGTACGAAGGGTAATAATATAGATCTGAAGTCCTTACCGATTTTTCTTGCAATGGGTATCTGGGACATACCTATTTCCATAACATCTAGACTCTAGAGCTTCACGTAAACTCCTTCAGCGGTGACGTGGTACCTCGGTGGTGGGTGGTTGTGTGACCCTATGACCTTTAGCAGTCGTCCATCTGAGGTGGTCAGGATGCCCGCCCGGCACCCCTTTGTCTGGGTGCATCGCCATCTTTGATTGTTCTTCGACTTGAATCCGAAGGTGTAAGTGTACTGCTGGTACATGTAATACGATTTACCGTTCATCAGTTTTATCGTTTTCAATTCTGTTGAAGAAATAATGGAAATAATATTTCATGTGTCAGTGTTTTCGAAAAGACAGGATTAAGTTATTAAATATTATCAAACTATCCTGGCACTGAAATCATGGAACAAAGGTTTTGTTCTGATTTTAAACTGTGAAGATGATAAAAATTGTGTTAATGTGTTAAATTAAATTTATTTCAATATTTTGGCACATCATTACTCATATTACTCAAATACATATTACGCACATCATTACTCAAATCTTAATAAACAATTGACCAATGAGAGAATAATGAGACCACAACCAGATGATCTAAATCGGTTATATCATCCCTACTACGGAGTAATTGTCCCCTGAATCTATGGAAGCTTTTTATTCTTATTTGTTCCATTAGACTTGACAATGGAACAACTGAGAACAAATATTCACACTTTACATTATATAAATAAATAAGTTCGATTGACAATGTGTGGTCGAGTCAATTTCTGTTCCAATTTTGACGATTAATAAGTGCTTCTATGAAGCCTATATTATTAAGAATATTTTGATGTTTGATTTTGAATGTCCTTCTTTTGTCAATTTAAAAAAAATATTACATTTTAAAATATTTCCCGTTGGACGTCCTCACATATGTGTTGGGCAGGTGATTGTGGTCTCCCTCATTCTTCATCAGGTTCCCATCATCGTCCACCATGATGTACGCCTTGCATCCAGCGCTGCAGCGCCACCGCGTGCCCACCCGGGTTTTGAACCCGAACGAATACGTGAACCCGTTTCGGAGGTAGAACTTCTTGCCGTTAACCAGAGTTATCATCTTGAAATCGGCTGTTGGATTTCAATTTAAGTTCATTAAAGTTTGATCAAAATTAGTGAATTCTATTTTATTCCTTTTTCCCACAATTGTTTTTTTTGGGATTTTTAACATTTTCATTTCATTACTTTTATTTTTATTGAAAATAACATTTGTTCCATTTATAAAAATCATACAGCAAAATATGAATTGAACTAAATGGTATAAGGGAAACGTATAGAATCTGACACACCGAAAACTGCATCATATTTTAACTCGATTATTCGTTTAATATTTTCATGAAATGATTAACACTTACATTAAATAATAGACATACATATACGATAATAACACATTCATATATAAGTGTTGACTAGCTACATCACGCAATTGGTAGTGACAGAATTTTGCACTAGAAAAATTCCAACGATTTTGAATTTGAACACCCATCTTAAAACCGTCTCGTCTAGCCTTTCGGCTTCGCTAGTAAGATCACTACCAAAAACGTCAAAGATAAACGTTTTCTAAATCTATTTTTCTATAATATCGCGTATACTCCTCACTAAAACGATCTGTTTAAGAGGATGCTTCTTAGTAATATGTCTTATGAGGCTACACGTTGACTTATTGGCCACAGATAGTTTCTGAGTACAGTATAAACATTCGACTTTGTTCTCTTCATCCACGGGAGTAAAATGCGCCCATATACGACTTTTCAACCTGGAGTTTTTTCGCCTTTCGTTACCTAGAAATAAGATGTATTGAAGTCTACAATTTTTACGGCCCAAAAATCAAATGAAAAGTAAAATTATGACGATTATTTATAAATATTTCAATGATGGAAGTATTTGCCCTAATCAAAATTTGGTGTTCAAAATGTATCTTCCAAAATCTTTTTAACCGACTTCATTTAGATGCTTTTATATACTCAAAACACTTTTTCTTTTTCAATCAAAGCTATATTCAAAATAGCAAAGTCCGGGGAAAGGAAGTTTCAATGTATGTAACATATATTACTACATAATACTTACTAGTACTAGTGAATTACAAATGAATAGTACTCGGGAACAATAGTATATTTTCATTTTCCTTTTTTTAAAGTGTTTGTTCACGTTGAACTCGCAAGCGCGAACTTGAAATTTGAAACATTTAAGTGACAGGAACAAACGAGCTCGCAAGTAAAACGTGAACGACCACTAATTTATTTATTTCTTCACTAGCGGCCGCCCGCGACTCCGTCCGCGTGGATTTCGATTACCAATATCCTTTTTGTTATTCTGATGTATAAGCAATATTGTGGTAAACTGAACTCATCTTTGAAGTTTGTTGTGTAGAGATCCCAAAATTTAATGTTATTATTGTTAACCTGTATTGGCCAATGAAAAATAGAAATTCAGACGTCTTTTTCACATCACTTGAAAATATGCTTATTATTTTTATGAAAAAAGACCTTCAAAAAAATATAATTTTGGGAGGTGACTTTAATGTAGATTTTTTATGCAAGTCGGAACTTCAGTCTAAGCTTTCCAATCTCTTGTCCAACTTTAATTTTACTCAGCAAATTAAGGAACCAACTAGAGTAACAAGCACGAGCTCTACATGCATAGATTTATTATTTACTAACTTTAATTTGAGAATGTATGATGTAAATGTAGAGGTGCATGAATATGGATTATCTGATCATAAGGGTCTCATCGTCAGTACAAAAGATTTTCAATGTAAGTCCATGTCATTTTGGAACATACAAAAACGCCTCTACAAAGAAAGCCAAATAGAATTATTTAAAACACGAATTAGCAATATTAACTGGATGCAACATTTCAAGTATAGCTCTGTAAATGAAAATTATAATATTTTTATAGAAATAGTTCATAAAATACTTAATGATTGTATACCTACTGCTACCATAAAACTGAGAAACAAGAAAACAAAACCATGGTTGACAAAGGGCATAAAAACCTCTTGTAGACATAAAAGATCACTAAAAATATTAATAGGCAAATATAAAAATCCTATTCTAGAAAACTATTATAGACAATACACAAAATCCCTCAAAAACATAGTAAAAACATCAAAGAAAATATGTTCTATCCAAAAAATTAAAAATTCGTCAAACATCAGTAAAGCGATGTGGTCAATTATCAAAGAAAAAACAAATAAATTACCCCGTCTCAAAGTAAAAAATATGTCATTAAAAATAAATAAAAGAATTGAAAAGGAACCGCAAATAATAATAGCTGACGAATTTAACAAACATTTCGTGTCGGTAGGAAAACAAGATGAGATAGAGGCGACTCCAACAGGTCGTCCTGTCTCATCCTCTATTAAAAATTCATTTTATTTGAGACCAGTTGATCTTAAAGAAATAGTACGTATCATAAAAAACTTAAAAAATAAAACTAGCTGCGGACACGATGAAATACCTCCTACACTCATAAAAAAATGCGTTCAAGAACTAGCGCCGCCACTTGTCTATCTCATAAACCAATCTTTTAACGAGGGTTTAGTTCCGGATGATCTTAAAATATCTATAGTCAGACCAATATTTAAATCTGGAGATGCAAATTTAACAAGCAATTACCGGCCAATAGCTCTGTTACCATCTTTCTCAAAAATATTTGAATCAGCAATGACAAGTCGTTTAATACTCATTTTGTGAAAAATATAATATAATAGATAATAGTCAGAACGGTTTTCGATGTAACCGATCTACTACCTTAGCAGTGTTTAAATACTCACAAAATATATTAGACATAATTAACAATAAACAATATGCTATAGGAATTTTATTAGATTTAAGTAAGGCATACGATCGAGTTTTACCAAATATCCTACTAAGTAAATTATACAGCATAGGCATCAGAGGGGCTGCTCATGATTGGCTCAGACCATACTTTGAAAATAGGTCTCAGTATGTTGAAATACAGCATACTTGCATTGAAACTAACTACATTGAGAAAATAAGATCAAAAAAAGTATCTGTTAAAAAGTCTATTCCCCAGGGAAGTGTTATAGGATGTTTCCTGTTTTTATTATTAATTTACATTAATGAATTACCTAAAGTTATAAAGGCAAAAAGTATACTGTTTGCTGATGATATGTCAATAGTGCTACCGGTGATAGATGAAACAGATATAAATATAAGAGTAGGCAGCATCCTAAATGAAATTATTCCATGGCTAAAAGATCACAATCTTGAATTAAATTTAAATAAAACCAAATTAATGATCTTTAAACCCTACCAAAAAGCACAACTAAATATAAATTTTTCTATAAGCAATACTAGACTAGACTGTGTTAAAGAGTTTTCTTTGTTAGGAATAAAAATAGATAGTAGCCTAAATTGGAAAAGCCATGTAGAATATGTATTAAATAAACTATCCAGATTTGTATATGCGCTAAATGAGCTGAAGAGGTCCACAAACACAAAAACCGCCATCATGGCATATAATGCGTATGCCCATTCATGGTTGCGGTATGGCATACCCCTGTGGGGAAACTGCACCGAAATACATAGACTCTCTGTAGCTCAAAAAAAATGCATTAGAATATTAGCAAATATAAGCCCTAGAGAAAGTTGCAGGCCCTTTTTCATAAAATATAAAATACTAACCGTCACTTCATTATACATATTAGAATCTTGTAAACTTGTCAAAAACACATAGATATGTTCAGAAAAACAGATGATTTAAATATTAACATGAACATGCAACTAAGAAAAAGGAAAAAATTGGTCTTACCTAAAACTACTTTATCACTTTATAGTTCTGGGCCGTACTCCATGGCAGTCAAATTATACAATAATTTGCCAGAACACATAAGAGAGATAGAAGATTATAGAAAGTTTATAAATACACTTAATATATTTTTACTTAATAAATGTTATTATAAGATAAATGAATATTATGTACAGTTGAAGTAAAATATTATATTGTTATAGTAATAGTTATTTAGTTTTAAAAATATGTAAAGAATTAATTAAAAGTTTTATAATAGTAACTAGCTCGGGACGCCCGCTACGCGGTCGCGCCCAGAGCTAGGTCGCTCCGCGACGGGGCCGCTCCCGGGCTTCGCCCTCCGCGGCGCTCGGCCTTCGGCCTCGCCGTGGCTCGGCCTGCGGCCTCGCAAAATTACATGGCTGGTTTGGACCGTCCGTCAGCGGGTTCCCTGTCTTTTTTTACGCCCCGAGAGCCATCAACTGAGTCCTACTGTTTCACTCTATGCCGCTCCGGGCTTCGCCCTCCGCGGCGCTCGGCCTTCGGCCTCGCAGATTAATTTGCTTTAACACCTTTTCTTTTCATTTTCAAAGCAAACTTTGTATGATAATGTCATCAATATAACTAACCAATAACTCTATATTGCTCCAGTCTGCAATGAAAAACGTTTGAAATATTTCACATTATTTAAAATCATGCAAGTAAACGCATAGCAGCCATGGCTTCTGTCACGGCTCCGGCAGTCAGGCAGACAAATACAGTCCTAACAGACAATATTTCAGTACCACTAAAAATTTTTCAAACACTTGAAAAATTTCCATACAAAGTCACAGTGCCGCGTGCCCCATATAAAGCTCGATCCAGTACAAAATGTATGGGCTAAATCGAAAACTGTTTTTTTAATTATTTTAAAGTTACAAGTATTATGAATAAAAGTATTGTCAAAATGGAAACAAATGACGACTTTTGACAGTTCCTCATAAAATTTTTTGCCCAAAAGTTGATATTCCGAGTTTTGACATTTTCCCCTAGAACTCGAAAATTACCCCGAAAATGGGGTAAATTATGTTACCTTATTATGGATCAAGTCTTACCCTACAATAAAGGTCATGTAACTTTTTCTCCTAGGATAACTTAATCGAACCCAAAAATCGGTTTAAAAATTTCCGCAACTAAAACTTTTCACAAAATGGCCGCTAGCCCGTCCGCCATCTTGGTTGGATTTTTTTTCGTATTTTTCCTAGTTAAAAGTTTTATAATAGTAATATAGTAGCTCTGAATAATATAGAAAATATATTAAGATGGAAATGTAATACATCATAAATATTTTGTATTATAATTGTAATAATATTATAACTTTATAAGATGTAGAAAGAAGCTTATATGTATAATGTTTAAATAATTAGGAATGTAATAATATTGTTATGCCCTAACCGGGTGCACGTGTTACTGTTTTTCTTTGAAAATTTGTAGTAACTGTGTAAATGCAATAAATAAATAAATAAATAAATAAAGTAAAGTTTCATTCAAATCCATTCAGTAGTTTTTACGTGAAAGAGTAACAAACATCCATACATCCATACTTACAAACTTTCGCCTTTATAATAGTAGTAGGATTACAATTTGACGTAGTATCCATCCGCCGTGACATGGTACCTAGGCGGCGGATGGGGGTGGTCATCAAAAGCCTTCACCAGTTCACCTTCAAACATGATCAGGTAGGCCTTGCAGCCGAACGTACACCTCCATCTCTTGCTATTCTTCTTCTCCAGGAAGTAAGTGTACCCTTTGTACATGTAAAACTTCTTGCCGTTTACCAATTGTATCATTTTAACTGCAATGTTAAAAAAGGAGATCGATTGTAATTCTTCGACCATAATATGTAGTAGTAAAGTGAAGAAGAATTGGACACCAAGTCCGATATTGAACGCAATTTCTGATCCACTTCTTTTATTTACACGGGTGGGTCCAATAAATAAATAAATCAATATTTCACAAGATCACATACATTGATCTGACTCCATTTCAAGTAGCTTAAGCACTTGTGTCAGAGACATCAGAATCAACAGTCGTATTAAAAATATATTTCAATATATACATACATATAACATCCAGACCAGGACAAACAGACATGTTCATGCACACAAATGTTTGTCCTGTGCAAAAACCGAACCCGCGACCTCTTGTATGATAGGCAACATCTTCACCATTACACCAAGCGGGTCGTCGATGCCAAAGAACCTATCTAGTCGTTCGCTTATGAAGCAAGTTAAAAGACACAATAAACATTACTTTTTAATTTGTAGGTGACTGACAAAACATTATTAATTTATAATTATTTATTGCCTTTTTATTCAAATCAACATAAGTAAAACACCTTCATAAACTTTTGCACTAATTTCTCCTTGGCGTTGTCTGCTCAGGCTCGGTTGCAAATCTTCATCCTCTCTCAACCTTACCAGTACCTATTTTATTTTTTATTTATTTATTCACATTCCTCAAAATTGGGGAGAATTGGAAGGTACGCGTATCACATTACAGTTTGACGTATAAACCCTCTTTGGTGACGTGGTACTTAGGCGGCGGGTGAGGGTGTTCATGGAAGGCCTGCATCAGCCTGCCATCATCAATCATCAGGTAGGCCTTACAGCCAAAAGTACAGCGCCAGCGACGAGGGGTTTTCTTGGAAGAAGGGCAGTACGTGTACCCATTGTACAGGTAGTAATTCTTGCCGTTAACTAATGTTATTAGGTGAACTGAAATAATTACAGAAAGTCATTGCATATTTACGACAATAAATATCTAATTAATTACATACAACCGCCCTACGTGTCAAACGTTATGGTACTGACAATGATACGAAGTCCACCGGGTCATCTAATAAAATTGGGATAGTTAAAGCTTCCATTAGGTGACACAACCACTATTAATGTCATTTTGTCAGTGATATGATATCATTATTGTTTTGTACATGCATTGACCACTACAACGTAAATCTTAAAGCAGACATTTTTCACGATTCCTTTCCTACGTTTAAAAGAATATTGGCGGATTCCTTGGCTCACACTCAGGGAATCGGTTAAACTATTTAGTCGGCTAGCTAACCTAGCCTAGTTTCATGTTGAAATAGTCATGTTATTCTATTATATATATGTATATACAGGGTGACTTGGAATTAGTGAACAATCCTTTAAGGGGTTATAGAACAGGTCATTTGCAACAATTTTGTGTATGGACATTCATATGCAAAAATGAACCATTACTGAAATATATTTATTTTATTGTTTTTTGAAAAATCTCGGAGTTGAAACTTAAAATTTAACAATACAAAAAAGATTCTAATTTTTTTTTTAATTTTTATGCTTTATTATGCTTTATAAAAGGTCTAATTACATATCCAAATCATTGAACATGCAATAATATCACTAGTTTAGGTACAGTGCTTCTGAATTCGAGAAACATAGAAAAAACATATTCGATTTACAAACATATTTGCTCTCATAACACAAAAATTCACTATGGCATTTGTTGTGCATATCATTAAAAAAAACATCTACATTTCCTAGGCTTTCAAATGAGGTATAAAACTTTAACGTAGCTAGTCAAATGCCAAAGATAATAAGATTAACAACAGAACAGGTGAAACAAATAAAAATTTCTAAATTCACTTCAACACTTTTTAAAGTAGGAAATTAAAGTAATAAATCAACAATTTTGATTTACTTTCTAAATCAAAACTCATTTTCAAAATGACTGCTCTTGATTCTCACACAAATCCGCATTCTCTTCCTCAATTCCAACTTTACGACTCGTGTGGTAAAATTTAATTTAAAACTGTTCAGCTGTTAATATTATTTTCCCTTTTTATGATTGGCGAGCTTCCGAGCAATGACATTCCAACACGATGGATGTCCAGCAAATTATAGGCGCCAAATTAGAAATTGGTTAGATGTAAATTTCCCAAATAATTGGATCGACAAAGGAGGACCCATACCATGGTCAGCAAGAGAAGCCCAGATTTAACCCCCATGGATTATTACGTAAGGGCATATGAAAACATTCGCGTATGAAAACAATCAGTCAGCTCACGAGGCGTAAAGTCGGAATTGAGGAAGAGAATGCGGATTTGTGTGAGAAACAAGAGCAGTCATTTTGAAAATGAGTTTTGATTTAGAAAGTTAATCAAAATTGTTGATTTATTACTTTAATTTCCTACTTCAAAAAGTGTTGAAGTGAATTTAGAACTTTTTATTTGTTTCACCTGTTCTGTTGTTAATCTTATTATCTTTGGAATTCGACTAGCTACGTTAAAGTTTTATACCTCATTTGAAAGCCTAGGAAATGTAGATGTTTTTTTAATGATATGCACAACTAATGCCATAATGAGTTTTTGTGTTATGAGAGCAAATATGTTTGTAAATCGAATATACTTTTTCTATGTTTCTCGAATTCAGAAGCACTGTACCTAAACTAGTGATATTATTGCATGTTCAATGATTTGTATATGTAATTAGACCTTTTATAAAGCATAATAAAGCATAAAAATTCAAAAAAAATTAGTATCTTTTTTGTATTGTTAAATTTTAAGTTTCAACTCCGAGATTTTTCAAAAAACAATAAAATAAATATATTTCAGTAATGGTTCATTTTTGCATATGAATGTCCATACACAAAATTGTTGCAAATGACCTGTTCTATAACCCCTTAAAGGATTGTTCACTAATTCCAAGTCACCCTATATATATATAATGTTGTTTGTTATTTCATTTTTAATTGATTTAAATTTAAAATTTTATATGTATGTTACTTAAAGCTAATATTATGTACGTCTTACGTTGTTGTTTGTTTCGGAGAATGCTGTGTACGCCTATAAAAGGCATATGTACTAGAATTTAAGTTTAATTGCTTCTGTGTGTGTTTTGTATGTATGCTGTTGGTGTACCTTATTAAATAAATAAATTATAATCGTTATCAGCCTGTGCCACTCCATTGCTGGAAATACACTACCCCCAGATGGTTTATACTCATAGTTTTTCCAACCATCAAGCAGAGTAGAGCCAATATAACGAGCTAACATAAAAAAATAAATAAATTACCACATTGGGCAGGCGGGTAAATTACCGTTATAGGGTGAACGATAGCAATCCCTCAGGGAAACTGCAACTACCAATCCCCCAAAATAGAATATGGAAACTAACTCAATTAAAGAAATAAAGCGCATGCTTAGAATTTTATTTTATTTATATGTGGCACAAATCACGACGCTCTTAAGTTTATATAATTTAAAAGATATTATTATAAGTATAGATTTATAACTTCAAAATGGTTTCACACTATTTCGATTCGTTTTCACTAACAACGGAATTAAAGAAGCTATTAATTAACAATCAAGGCATTTTGCCCCATAACTTTCTTGAGTTATTGAGAAAATTATTTCCCATGCCTCAAGCAACGGATTTTAATGAAGTTTTTCGTTAAAAATATAATGACTCAAGAAGAGCTACTGATCACTTCCTTGTAAGCTGTTAGTCTTTTAAATAAAGGAATACTTAAATCTATACAAGACTAGTTTACGCACAAAATAATGTATTGACAAGAGATCAAATTCAAAATTTGGTGTAGCATCCGATATCCAACAACGAAACCAAATCGCATCAAAATTTCACATAACAACATCAGATCTATCTCTTAAGAACTGGCATTTTCCGTTTTTCGTCACAATCATCCTTCTTGGCATATGTTCATGTTCATTGGGTTCCTTCTTGACTGTGAAGTTTTCCGTGAGAAGCAAACCAACGTAGCAGTGTGTGGTGTTCACACACCTCCATCTCCATTTAGAATATGGCGAGCGAGTGTAGAAGTGGCCTTTGTACATTAGAATCTGTCTGTTGTTTGTTGTTGTTAGGAATGATAGGCCTGAAAACACCGAGAATATTTTTACCTATCAGAATGACCAGTTTTTAGGACAACATTAATCATGCAGCTACACGTGCTAATGAAAACTAAATAAAACGTGTATAAGCTGTAGGAGATGCTTTTTAGTGGCGTGAAGGATATCCATGTCCTCGCTTGCCTCTCTAACTGACGTATCTGCCATTTTTTTCGAAACTGAGTAATCAACACCATCTTAAACTATTTCGCAAGATGATTAAGATGTTGTAGATCGCGCAGTAAGAGAGGAAAACGATAATGTAACTAAGAGTGAGACTTCACCAAAGCGGAGATAGGCCGTAGGAAACCAAAAGGATTTAAACGATGAGATGGTCACGTGTTTATGCCAAAATCCTATTGACTGCTTACGACATATCTCCGCTCCGCTTTGCACATCTCCGCTTTGGTGGAGTCTCAACCCTAACTAGCCACTATGGTAACGAATGTCAGACCGCTCTTGCAGAACCTCAAAAACTACACAGATCGCGTTACAGGAGAACTTCACGCCACTATTTGAAGTAAGCAAAACTTACATTGTTGAAATGTACAGTGAAATTCATTTATTTATTCTTATTATATCTTTTTGATCTCGTATTAGGACTATGGTAGGTCCCATCTTCGGACTTAATGAATGTTCTGGGTTCGTGCCAATGCGGCGTGGGTTCCTTCACGATGGTTGAGAAATCTGTACTAAACCTCAGGTTGACGTAACATTGTTTCGTGTTGACACATCTCCAGGAACAGTTGTATTTTGTGGTCGTGTAGTAATGCCCTTTGTACTTCAAGAGATACTTGTTATTTGGAGTAGGGATAAAATCCCATAATCTACCTGTAATAAAGAATTCAATGCTTATTGAATTTCAAATTATTTTTTGAACAAAAATCCTAGTCTTCTTCGTACAGGATAGTGGCAAAATACCTACCACGTTTTATTATAAAATTGATTTAAATTTTTTAATAATAACATTTAACAAATTACTAGAAATACGTTATTATTATCCTTTAATTAAAAAAACTCTGTATATCTTGGAAGTATTATACAATAAATAAACAAAAATACAAAGATAAAGTATGCATCGGCCGGGAATCGAACCCGGGCCGCCCGCGTGGCAGGCGAGCATTCTACCACTGAACCACCGATGCTTATACTGTTATTGCGAAAGTACGGATTAGTTTCTCACGTCACTTATCACGGTTGATTACAGCATGGAGTTTTAAAACTTTTACAACATAAATTATGTATGTTTTATTTGTACAAATAAAATATCAATACATTACTTTGCTTACCTTATCTTAGAAGTTTTTTTAGATTTATGCGACGATTTGCTCATTAAATCAAACAACTAGAGACGGATAAAAATCGCAGTGAAAAACTACATTATCTTGTTCTTCTTTACGAGTTTTAAAATTGGAAATCTAGTGAAGGGTCTTTATTGTTATGTATACTCGATTCTAATATTATGTCTACTTTATTACCTACCATGCCTCGACTTGACTTAAGGTCCATAGTCCCCGCGATGGGTCAGAGGCGATATTTTTACGATCGGTTTGAAACCGATGTTTCCACTAATGGCTGTGATAATTGTAGCACAAATAATTTGTCAAAAAGATACATTTACTCTATAAAAAAAACCTTGTTTTACACACTATTGTTTATTTATTAATTGAAATTATTACAAATTACATTTACTTAATTATTTACTTATTTACACAGTAATAACACAAGGCATTTAATACTAATGATCGATCCTTAACAGGCTGCATCGACATTAAAACGAATTACAGAAAAAGCCTATCTTATATGCATTCCTGATTTCGTCCAGTGACGCGCACAACCTACGTACATCCCTTCATCATAGTCAGATAGTCAATCGCATCTTTCGTCGAGACCCTCCTGTACTTCCCGTCGATCGTTTTCTCGAAGACCTTGGGCTGGTGGCGATGAGGCTTGGGCTCCTTCAGGACTGTGAAGTCGTCTTCCAGCAGGAGACTGACGAAGCAGCTGCTGGTGTTGATGCACCGCCAACGCCGTTTGCTCATGCGGTTCCTCGTGTAGAAGTGGTCTTGATATTTCAACAGCTGCGTGCCGTGTATTGTAGTGAGGAACTGGACTGTAAAGAAATTTTACGTCTTCATTATTGTTTTCAATATGTAAAAGTTATAATTCAATCAAAATAATAAAAATAATAACATGAACTGCTTTAAGAGAAACGTGAAAAAGTACGTATACAATGGATATGTTTACGTGCATCCATTGTCATGGCAGCTAGGCTCCTCTTTTACTTATTACCATCATGCAGAGTGGAGCCAATATTCTGCGCTCTTATACTTAAAAAAACATTAAATGTTACGACATTCAAAAGTCACACGACCGACGAATGTACCTAGTGAAAATTCTACTTCACTCCCGCTTACCGTAATGTGGAATCTCTCGTGTCATGTCATCCTACATAATCATGTCAATAAGAATGCGTAAACAAGGACGGTACCAAGGCATCAAGAAAGCAAATAACGCATGACTATAATTTAATATACGTTCCATCAGTAGATACAATGAACCTCTTGAACGGATGGTTGTGGACCCCGATTTTCTCCAGTATATACAGGTCTTCAGTGGTGTACACGTAAGTCTTGCACCTGGGAAAGCTGGAACAACTCCACCGTGTCCTCTTCTTGGCGACGAAATGTTTGAAGTAAGTATAATCCTCATACAGAAGTTGCTGCTTCCCGCTTGGAACTGTTATTATTTGCCCTGAAAAATACTATTTTGATATCATCACCATCATTATCAGCCTGTTGAAATTCGCTGCTAGACGTAGGCTTCCCTAAGATGAGGGGTTATGCCTATAGTAATTTGACGTATTTTTTATACCTAATACGTCAGGTTCCAATTTTACCCTTATTCATGCTCACGGGCTACCCTCATTGAACGATCATTTAGTTCCCGAGAATGGAAGTCTTTGATGAAAAGGCTTCACGATATTTAAGAAAAGTCTTGGATGGAATTCACATTCAATGAACTTAGTTTTATTTCACACTTTGAACTTTATTCAATCATATTTTGATATAAGTCCCGTTGGAGGCCAGGATGAACTGCTTCTGGCTGTGATTGTGATGCTCCACCTTTTCGAGGATATACAGGTCTTCTGTGGCAAAGACGTGAGCCTTGCACTTGGGGAAGTTGGTGCAACTCCACCGCCGGTGCTTCCTCGCGTAGTGCTTGAAGTAAGTGTAGTTCTCGAACAGCATTGGTTGCTTTCCATTCGGGAGCCTTATGAGTTTTCCTGGAATGAGAAATACGGCGATTATGAAGTTATTATGTTTTTATTGGTCCAGCAACCAGCGTTGTGGGTTTGTTTTTCACTCACCCCGATTGTTGTATAGAATAGTTATATTGTTGTGTAGTAGATACTTGCGTCTTATTGGTTGCATCACTTCTGTTTCTTTTTCATACAATGTCATGCTACGGCGAATTAAGATATTGCCAAATATAGCTAATCGAATATTATCTACATCTCCTAGTAGATCCCGAATATTGAGGTAACGCAAAAAGCCTATTTTCTGAAGAGTTCTCCAAACGAACGTCTATTTTATTTATAGTTTGAATAACAAAACGTGTAGTCAACGGAAGTCTACATCTATTATTCGACGTCTGGGGTCCACCTGCATTTCTTGCTGGATGAAGCAAATTAAAAGACAGCAACTTCCAAAACATTTTGTATATTATTACAAATCACGGCAAACTCATATAAGTCCCTGCAGGTGTCTTGATGAGGGTCCTCATCGGATGGTTGTGGAAACCAGGCTCATTCAAGACTGTGAACGTTTCATCAACTCTGATGAAAGCTTTACAGCCAGGGTAGGACACGCAGTCCCATCGCTTCAAATTCTGATTCTTCGGATAGTAGAGTCGTCCTTGGTACATCAACCGTTGTTTGCCGTTGATTTTTGTCACCAGGGTTGCTTAAATATAAATTGTATGGATAAGTATACAACTAATCTAATAGAGTAATGACTGTAGACAAAACAGGCAAAGGGCTCAGTCCAAAATTGGACTGCAACAAGCTGATTGAAAGTAAAATAAATCCCAGAAAAATTCAAACTTTTTAATTATGCCGTTATTATTTAAATTAAAACAATAAATATTTTAATAAATCATTGAATTAAATGTACTATTAAATATGCGATATATGCGGTCGATGTCTCACTCTTGGCTTGACGTACTTTCCATTAGGCAACATCTTAATTAACGGTGGAGGATGCGAGTGCTTTTGGCGGAATTCCTTCATTAGAACATAGTCATTTCTGAGGACCAGACCAGCCATACATTTGGAGTAGGAAGTACACCTCCATCTAGTCCGCCGCTCCGATACATAGTATCTGTAGTACGAATAATCTTTGTAAAGCACCCTTTCCTTCCCATCGATCATAGTTATTACTTCCACTGAAATATAGGATGATAACAATTACAAAACATTTGGATGTTCAAATGACCATGAACATTTAGTAGAGGTATGTGAAATGGGCTGATGATGATGACGATGGTTGATGATGATTATAAAGAATTCTTACTTAACAAATATATCAAAACAGGGATAGTAAGTTTATAAATGATTTTATTTCATAAATTCTATAACGGTGACCAAAATTTGGCTAATACCATTGAAGTAACACTTCAACAGGAAAGTTTCGATTGCATTCGATCCAATCATTCGCTATTCTTAAAAAAAAAAAACAATTTCTTAACATATAAAACAAAATATATCTAGTTCATCAATCCTCTAGAATTGCAACATGGATTTCGTTGTTGTTATATTGGTGAAAATAATATGCTCAGCAACGTAGCAAGTACATATGTATGTAATATCTTTGTTCTTGCAGCGGTATAAAGTAAAATTTTCCTTGATTTTTTTTTAATTTGATGGTGATATTATAATTATGTATAGTGCAAAAATATAATCATGTTGAGTATATCCCAGATTTAAATGATTTATTGGGAACTTAAAGTATTCAGTTTCGATGACATGTCATAGTAACTCTACAAGTTGTTTAGATTGTTCACTGCGCAGAGCAGATCTATAAAATACATATTCATATTTCACCTTTTACTTTAAGAGGTCCACACAGACTACTCTTTTCAAGTATTCAAAATTTTTTTGGGGAAGTTACGCAGGAGGGTCACATGAAGGTAAGTGATTACCGCCGCTTATTGACATCTACAACTCAAGTCGCCGATGCTTTGCCTGCCATTCTAACCCCGTACCGTCTAACTGAGCTCTTCCATCATCATTCAACCGCTTGTCCCGGTCACATCCTCGTTAATTGCCTCGGAGTCCCGGGTTCGCTTAGTTTAAGCTCAGTTCCTCAGTTTGAGCACTTTACCTAACGTACTTCCCATCCGGGCATTTGTGCAACGGTCTCATCGCGTGCGAGTGATGCAACTGGGCTTTGATGATGAAGAGCTCATCATCGACGCAGAGGAAGGCCTTGCAGCGCGGGAAGTTGGTGCAGACCCACTTGTGGCCCAGCCGCAGCTTGTACCGGTAGAAGAAAGTAAAACCCTGGTAGTGGAGGCACTGCTTATCTGTAAACGCCATCGTGATGATTTCAGCTGGAATTTAAGAGTTTGCCTGTACTTTATGCATTTCTATACCATAATAAATAACGGAATGAGGTGATGATTCGAATTCAGATCCAAATTATGAAAACTTACCAGTATGCCATATTCAAGGTCTTATGTGGTAAAGAGGTTATTTGGCAGAATAATACAATTTTTTATAGTAAATTTTTATTAAACAGTAAATAATATGTTAAAAAAATACACAGAAGATATTATGTTTCCTCCGCGGAGACCAGGTAGGCTAGCCAAGATGCCACTTTGACGAATTCGCCAGACGCTTTCGTAGCGACTTATATCTTCATCCCGCTCACATAAATAGTACGTGTGCGGGAGGACAATATAAGTCGCGACGAACGCTTATGGCGAATTCGTCAAAGTGGCATCTTGGCTACGGGCCCAGGACCCCCGCTCATGTAATACAGCTATGCGTAAGATGTTCACTGTGTCATTGAAGCAATTTGGGTTCGTTTTCATAAAGATGCCTTTTGTTATGTAGTATAGAATTTCATTTCATTTTCATTACGTTACGCAGTGCTTATGTTTCGCAGTGGCTGGTACATAATATGTATGTAGGTATCGTATAGATATAGCGGCAGCCACACATTTGTGTCTTCCTTGTCTTGTTGATAACTCAGTTGGTCTAAGATCCCGCCATATAAGGATCTTCATCGAGCTGGTTATTGAATGAAACATGTTTTATACATAATTTTACATGCCAATAATTATATTGCATATGGGTTGCCTAGTGAATTTCAGTCCAGGATTTGATAAACTTAAATATTAAAAATTGGACTTAAAAATTAAGAATTTAATTACAACACTATTCTTCCAGTTTAGTAATTAATTACTCCAAAATGATACACAGAATATCCAAGTCTATCGTTATCCTTGTCATTTGTACTATCAAATAGCACGCGCACTCTCTTTTTCATAGCGGCAAAATTTCACTTTTCAAAATGCGACAACTCTAATTCTGGACTGATTTTTCGGAGGAAACCCTGTACCACCGTGTTCATAATGAAATAATCTTTATTTTCATTTAACTTTGATACAAAAACTTTTTAATTTTTAGGGTTCCGTAGCCAAAATGGCAAAAAAACGGAACCCTTATAGATTCGTCATGTCTGTCTGTCTGTCTGTCTGTCTGTCTGTCTGTCTGTCTGTCCGCCAGTCTGTCACAGCCACTTTTTTCCGAAACTATAAGTACTATACTATTGAATTTTGGTGAGTAGATGTATTCTGTGAACCGCAACAAGGTTTGCACAAGAAAATAGAAAAAAAAAATAAAAGAATGGGGGGTCCCCATAGTTAGAACTGAAACTGAAAATATTTTTTTTCATTGAACATATACGTGTGGGGTATCTATGGATAGGTCTTTAAAAATTGTATTGAGGTTTCTAAGCTCATTTTTTTCTTAAGTGAATACTTTGCGTGACAGACTCTTCCAAAGTGGAAAAAAGTGTGTCCCCCCCCTCTAACTTCTAAAGTAAGAGAATGATAAATCTGAAATAAATATATAATGTACATTACCATAAAAACTACCAACGAAAATTGTTTCGAACGAAATCTATTCAGTAGTTTTTTTAATACGTCAAAAAAAGAATTTGTACGGAACCCTCAGTGCGGGAGTCCGACTCGCACTTGGCCAATTTTTTTTTATCTCGGTCATCGGACTGAAATTCACCAGGCAACCCATATGCAATATAATTATTGGCATGTAAAATTGTGTATAACAAATGTTTCATCCAATAACCAGCTCGATGAAGGTCCATGTATGGCGGGATCTTAGACTAAGTCCTGAGTTTGTACGTCATGATCGATGACTTCAAGAGTCATCGATCAGTGAGTTTAAAATACTTTCCTTGCGCGTTGATGGCGTAGGTTGGCGGGCCGTGGTCATGCTCCCCCGTCATGCCGACCAGTGTCTCCCCGCTCATGTACAGTCGCGCGCGACACTTGGACGACCGCGTGCAGCTCCAGCGCTCGCCGCAACGCACGCTCATGTGCCGGTAGTACGTGAACCCGTGGAGCATGAGGTACTGCTTCCCGTTCTTCAGCGTGATCATCTTCACTGTGGAATGAAAGGAAATTAGACTCATAAATACTTTTGTTTAATTGAAAATCATAATAATATGGTAGTTGTTAGTTGCTGACACTTTCAAATCAGTGCAAGTATGGTCCGAACAACCGAACAACAATCGAAGACCAAAAAAAGTCGTAATGACGGTGGAAGTCATGCCCTGTGATATTATTTTGTTTAACATGAAAATGAAGCGACCGGCGTCGTTTCAAATTTTAGTGCCAATTTCAGAGCGGATCGACGTCCGGCATATTTTACGATTGAGATCTATGGTGGAGGCTATATGAATCTCTATACATTATAATATAGAAATCCAAAAGAAGGATACTAAATTATATGTAGGTTCACATTTAAACTCAGGCAGATCTGATAATTTTTAATAAAATAAACAGTCATGTTGCTTTTACGTTTAATTTACATAAACTATACAAAACCAATTAGTTTTAAAATCTTAACATATGACAACGACTATACGGACTCAAATAGTAACAAGCACAGTAACATATTATTAAATAGCATTTAAAAAAAATAAAAAAGTATTTTAAAATAACAGCAAGTTACAAGAATGACTATCTGTAATCACAAAAAAAATGTAGCATTTCCTAAAACCATACAATTACTATCTACAATATTTGCGTTTTTAAATGACACCATTAACTTAATTATAACAATGTATACATACACTCTTAATATAATTCATTAGATGCATTACATTTACAAAGATGTTGCTTTTGACCCCACAAAATTTTAAAACAGGTGCAGGTCAAGGTGCAAAATGCACCTCTTTATAAATATTGTGGAGTCTAATTTTAAAGCATTATCTCTTCTAAAAGTTGACGGATGGCCCGCTCACCCACTGGTCACCAATACAAAACAGGAGTTACCCTTCCACCCGCCGGTGGGTGAACCAGTGTAAAGGTACAATTCCAAGTCGGGCCGCAGACAGCAGACTGCAGAACGCAGACCATTGCAGCCGCGGTTGGAATGGCGACCGCAATGGTCTACGTTCTGCGGTCTGCAGTCTGCAGTCTGCGGACCGACTTGTAATTGTACCTTAAGCGGGGCATGCGCCCCAATGTCTACTGACTGTTCAAATAATTACGATTAAATTGTAGAGTATCTTAACAAGAGTTGATGTTATAGTTATTGTTGATCTATCAATGTTATTGTAGTTTTTATATCACACAATCAAAGGAAATACACTGACATTAAAAAAACAATAACAAAATGCCATTGACATGCCACGACTGGCATATTCAAAGCAATGAAATCACACTTATTTTAGACTAGGTTTACAATTACGTAACAAACGAAACTTACTTATTATAGGCATGTCGCAAATGCCTTTCTTCTTAATAACAATAGGTAATTTAGGTACCAGACCTAAATTGGTATTATTTCCAAACAAATCGCCTACAATTTATCTTAAGATCCCTAAGCTGTATAATAAAACCTATGGGTAATGTAAGCAGAAATTCGACACATACCTATTTTTTACAATAAATTAAATACACCTGACAACAATGAAAATTCGTAAAATTTACTATTATACAAAATAAACAGCAAAAGTCTACACTCTATTAACGATCAACTGATTTTTGATTTGAAACTGCAAAACGAATAAGCTTCTTTGTTCTCAGTAGTATTTATACTTTTAATTACGATCCAAAGTGAAATAAAAGCTTTTATAGAATTTAACACGAACGCTGAACACGGTAACATTTTGCCAAACTATTGGAAAGCAATAAGAACCCTATAGAACATCGTAAAAACATCTCGTGGAAAATGTTGCAGAAATAAAGTTTTATATCGTATTAGAAGTGCAAGGTGCACTGGGGTCTTCTTAAATGCAAAATATTATAGAAAATGCAAGGGAAACATCGATCACATTACTCGTCGTAAATCTGTTTAATAACTCTATTTGGAGAAAAGGCATTTTTGATAACGTTAGTGTAATAACATGTAATAGTGTCCGCCTGGTAGCTATTAGAGCTACTTTTGGTGGGAGATCTGTAATTGTTTTCTCGGTGTATATGCCTACAGATTCAACTGATAATTTACCTATATTTACCGAGGTGTTAGGTGAAATAAGTGCAATTGTGGAAGGAGAAGGCGTTGAAAGTGTGTTCATATTGGGTGATTTTAATGCCCATCCTCATGAATTGTTTTATGATGAATTGTGCAACTTTTGCCTTGACCAGAGTTGGATCTGTGCTGACATACAAAAACTAGGTCTGAACTCTGACACTTATACATATGTGAGTGCTGCCCACAAATGTAGGCGGTGGCTAGACCACTGCATTGTTTCAAAGTCAGCCTGGCAGACTGTGGTCGGGGTAGAGGTTGTTGAAGATATCTTTGTATCGGATCACCTACCATTAACTATCAATTGTGATATGAACATTGTTAGAACCAAGTTGAATATAACGCGTAACTTGAGGGTTAATACGGTAGTGTGGGGAGAGAGGGACGAAGCTCAAATAGCTAAGTACGTAGAAATATGTAACAGTAGATTACGTGACATTCAATTTCCCTCTGAATTTACGAATTGTTGTCGCGGAATATGCAATTTGGAGGAACATAAGCTCGTGTTAAATAAGCTATATGATAGTATTGTTAGTGTCCTATGTGATGCCGCTGCTGACACAAGGAAACAGCCTTGTTCAAAATTTAATAAAAACAGGCATCTTTGTGGCTGGAATCGGCATGTTCGGGAGGCTCATAGGTCGGCCAGGCTTAATTTCAAAATATGGGTGATGTACAACCGTCCATTATCTGGCAAAATATATGATGACATGAACGAAGCCAGAAAAAAGTTTAAGAGTCGCTTAAAGTGGTGCCAACGTAACCAAGACCAACTCAAAATGGACGTTCTATCTAAACACCGATCGGCTAAAAATTTTAAGAACTTTTGGAAGGCCACTAGGAGGTGCGACATTAGGCCTGGCCTGCCTGTGAGTGTTGATGGGTTGAGCGATCCTGTGCAGGTTGCAAATGCTTTCGTGCAGCAGTTTAGGGTGCGATCTCCGCTAGGTCCTTCAGTTTCCGCCTGCTGCACTGAGTCGGCACGTGGGGGAGAAGGACCTCTATTTCATGTTACTGCCAAACAAATTAGAGAGGCGCTAAAGAGAATGAGCGGAGGTAAATCTCCTGGTCATGACGGCATTAGTGTGGAGCATTTGCGATGTGCGGGGGTTCACCTGCCGAGGTTACTGGCTCTGTTTTTCTCAATGTGCATAAGTCACTCTTACCTACCACATGACTTAATGAAAACCGTGGTCGTGCCCATTGTCAAGGATAGGACGGGTGACATCTCGGATGGGAAGAACTATCGCCCTATCTCATTAGCAACAACTATTGCGAAGGTCCTGGATAGTGTGCTTGACTCTGAATTAGAAAAATATGCTGATATTCATGATGCACAGTTTGGGTTTCGACCTGGACTTTCGACTGAAAGTGCCATAGTCGGTTTCAAGCATACTGTCCAGTACTATACTGACCGTGGGACGCCGGTGTACGCCTGCTTCCTGGATCTCTCCAAGGCTTTTGATCTGGTATCGTACGATGTGCTTTGGAGGAAACTGGGGAGCAGAGGTGTACCGGTAGAAGTTCAAAATGTGCTCAAGTTTTGGTATTCCAACCAAACTAACCAGGTCAGGTGGGCGGATTCCCTATCGGATGCATATATGTTGGAATGCGGAGTGAGGCAGGGGGGGTTATCCTCTCCCATGATTTTCAACATGTATGTTAATGATCTCATCGTGGAACTGAGCAGCATGCGTGTCGGTTGTAGAATAGATGGCACTAGCATAAACAACATTAGCTACGCGGATGACATGGTGCTGCTCAGTCCCACGGTGGGGGGCCTGAAGGAAATGTTGAAAGTCTGTGAGACATATGCTGCTGAGCATGGGCTCGCTTACAATGTCAACAAAACTGAATACATGGTTTTTGAGGCCGCTGGCAAATGTCCTGATAATAATACCTGCATTACCCTTAACGGCTTGAACATTAGACGTGTCTCGAGATTTAAATATCTGGGGCATGTTATTGCCAGCGACCTCAGGGATGATTGTGACATTGAAAGGGAGCGCAGGGCTCTGTCGGTTAGAGGTAACATGCTTTCTCGCAGGTTTTCCCGATGTACGGATGATGTCAAAGTTACACTGTTTAAAGCATACTGTCAGAGCATGTACACGGGAAATTTGTGGGTCAGGCACACTAAAAGATCGATCGACACCCTCCGAGTTCAATATAATAATGTCTTTAGGATGATGTTGGGACTGCCGCGCTTCTGCAGTGCTTCCGGGATGTTTGCGGAGTACCAAACTGATGGCTTCGAAGCTGTCATTCGGAAGAAAACCAGTTCCCTTCTCCACAGAGTGAGGAACAGTCCCAATAGCATCCTGAAGACATTAGCGAACCGTTTCACATCCCCCCTTTGGAGGTGTTTTGTGCATAGAGTGATGATCACGGGAACCTATCCTTTCTCGTGATGGTCACTCTTATTTAAATATGCCTCTATTTCTTTCTTTAAATTATTACTAACAATAGTTATTAAGCTAATAATGTACTAACAAAATATGGAAATCTCAAGTTCTGAAATAAACAATTTTTATTTTATTTTTATTTATTTATTTATTTATTTACACTTAGCAATATGCATCATCGATAGAAACATCTCAATAATTTCGTTATGCTACTAATATTTCAAAGCGACAACAAATTCGAAAGCTTTTTATCTTAACGCACATTTGTTTACTATTAAGTATATTATTTTTTTATAACTAAGTTTCCAAAGCCGTATTTTATGACTTTGCGGATAAAACTTGTATGACAGATACGATCTACGAGTATCTCTGATAGAAAATTAATTTTAGGCTGAATATAAGTACGAATTTTATGGAGAAGTTATCGTATACTTTAGCATTACCACTTTCATGAAAATCTTGTCTTAACATTACATCGACAAAATTTATTTATATTCAAAATTTAATAAAACATTGACTCTAGCCCCTCACCAATATTTTTAACGATTAATCCTGTTGTTATTAACTTTAAGTTCTTAAACGTTTTACATCGAAGCTTTAAAAGCCGAGCTAAGCATAGCTGGTTTCGGTTCATGGTTGTGTTTGTTCCGATTCTCAATTTGATGGTTGACAATATTGATGACAACATATGCAGGGCATTTGGATCCTTCTGCACATTTCCACTGCACTTTACCGGTCTTATCGAGTTTCCCTTCGTGGTACACAAAGCCTTTGAATATCAACATCTTCGTCCCGGCCGGCGACTCGAACACACCTCCAACGACGATCTGTTTTGTATTCGGAGCTGAAATTGAATTAGTTAATTAGTGCACATTTTACTTCAATTCGTTCCCTAAACTAACTTTACCTTAATTTACGATAGTAAAAATTCATGGATTGGGTGTAAAGAGATAATGCAATAAAGTTAATAGTATTTTTTAATCCAAATTATATAAAACTAATCGCATATTATGTATAATAATACCTTCAGACTAGAAAATCATTCATGAACTACACAATAAAATTGAGATCATTAAAACAAATACATACGATTAATAATGGTAAGATTTTAAAAAGTTCAAAAATATAAATTTATTTTAAGATTCTTATACTAATATGAGCTGTCAATCTCACATAATGATTTTAATAACAAAAAAAATTATGTCAAAAATTTATAAGTTGGGAACGCCTTAATAGATTTACATTCTGATTTAAGTTTTAGTCAGTCCAATAAATTAGTCTACTAAGATTTAGTTGCTGCTAAATTCAGTCTAGTTTCACGTTCTAATACTACTTATAGGTGTAAAGATACAGTCTTTATTTGTCTCTCGTCTTAACTTACTGGAGAATTGGAAAAGTTAAGAAAGTTACTACTTTCTTTCTCCAATTTGCTTTTAATCGCTCTCTCTACTGTTTTTTTTTATTAATTTCGGTATTATTTACAAACATATTAGTAAGGTTCTAATACTGTCACAGGTTGCAATTAACCTCCTTGCTGAGAAGGCCTTGCTTTCTTGTTAAATGGCTACATACGATCCGTTTTGAGTGACTTTAAATTTTGGGAACGGATGTGTATGATCCAACATTGCCTTGACCACCATGTTAGCTTGATTCAGGTGAAGGTACGCCCTGCAAGGGTTGGAGGCGTGGAACTTGGAGCAACGCCACCTAAAGCCATCCCTGATGCGGAAGTGTCGGTAGAACATGTAACCGTTAAAGATGAGCCCTTCACCGTGTGGTCTTTTCACGAGAATACCTGAGGAGTCATTAAACTACATGAGTGAAAGCAAAATTTTATAGTTAAACTGATTAGGAACGAATGTACTATTAACCAACTGTGTAAATAAACAAATCAAATTCAGTTGATTGCAAACAACCATAGAATTTTATTAGGTCACCTTAGCTCCTAGACATTTTTGATTACAACATCTAAATGACTTAAACAATTTAAAATTTGCTCCCTGCGGCTCTATCATTTCGTCACATGAGGTATCAACCAATTACTCACTTAGCCTTGCACTATCCAGATATTGTTTATACTATAAAATAAAACTCTGCCTTTAATAAGTATGATTTCAGATTGATGCTCGAAATTTGTAACAAAAAAACACTGTAAATGGTTGTAAGCCAAAATTTCATGGAAAAAGAATATGTAGTAAGGTACTATTTCCTGGCTGTGCCAAAACTAATATATCTTCTAAACAATTCCGTCAACTATTGTAAAAATGTGTTTAATTCCAAATGCGTAACATGATTAACATATTGAATTTTGTTCCGTGTTTACGTCACGTCTTCCTCTGAAACGAAATCTTCAGCATCAGAGGTACGATTTACTAAATCGATTTCCGCAAAGTTACAAGGACATTTTCTCTTTATTTTATATAAAGAATTTTTCACATTATGAAAGGTAGGTATCACGTCATGGTCCATTCCTAACTCTTTCAAGGTTTTTACTGCTAATTTGTAGGCTTCAGTTACAGACGTTTCTGGTCTAGAATGCATCAACGCTCTGACGTCATCAAAAACTCTATCTATTTCATTTTTGGTGTAGTCTGGCGGATGAATATGGTTTTTCTCATCTCTGTACAGCTCATTATCCTGAAAAAATAATACTTTCATATCAAATACTTTTATTAACTAAAAGCAATACCCATATAGATTTTTAACATTCTCAATACGCATTAAGTTTAGCCACTCTTGATAAAAATTATGTTAGACAACACCTAGAATAATGTATGTTTTTATGTCTGGACCCGTATGTTGTGAGAGTATTTGATACTTTGTTAGAGCTGGTGGACAGGCTATTAGCAGTCAAATACTTACTTTGACTAAGACTTTCCCTGGACATTTCAGTTTCCTTCCTACGTAACAATACCAATGGGTTGTTTGGTTCTTGAATTTTTTATTTTTATACTTTGATATATATTGGTGCCCATCGTGCAGTAGAAGAGTTCCACCTCTTCTGTGTATGTAGATTAAGCCGCCTTCACGTTTGTTATCTTGAGGAGATATTAGTACTGTAATTTAATACATTCCTTATTATTTATATTTATAATTATTTATTTCTTAAATATTATAACTATTCTATTTATGTTGTTATACTTCCTAATCAACCACCCCTTGAAATAAAAGACAAACATTCTCGTCATAATTTTTAATTATGTATTATCATCAACAATTTCAGGTAAAATCGCATCAGAAGACGGTATATCCGAATCAACAAAAACATTATTCAGTCTCCTCTTGACTCTATACAATGTATTTTTAACACTATTGAACGTTGGTATTTCATTTTGATCCAAACCAGCATTCACTAACGAAGCAACTGCTATATTATACGCCTGAGACACAGATATATCTGGCCTAGAATTCATAAGAACTCTACAATCATGAAACACTCTATCTATTATATTTTTATTGTAGTCTGGAGGGTGAGTGTGCTGTCTTATCCCTCCACACAGTTTTTTATTCTGCAACATAAAAACCATAAAACTTACCTGAATTTGGCTACAAACACATTCACAATTCTTTACTCATGACGATAAGTACTTACTTTTATATAAATTTTCCCAGGACATTTGAGTTTTCTATTTATATGACAATACCAAGGAGTTGTTTTATCTTTGATATCTGAATGTTTATACTTCGATAGATATTGATGACCAGCGTAGAGAAGTATAGTACCTCCTCCCCTTTGAATATAAGCTATTTCGCCATCTTGTTTACATTCTTCATGTGATTCTGAAATCAGGATTTAACTACAATTTTGTTAGCACACAAGGCGTTTGCAAATTCATAAGGTACTTATGTCAAATCAAATGATCTTAGACCAACGAAATACAAAAAACTGTAATGATTAGTATTTTTAGAAAATAAATTAAAGAGAAAATATTTCTTTTTTGTGGCAAATAAAACAGGCAATTTATTTTTAAGAGTACTTTTTCAAAATCAGTTTGACAGATTGACCATACGAACTCTTATTAAATATCTGATTAGGTTTATGATTAAAGTTCAAGCATTTATTTATTTAAACATCTTCCGGCCCGTCATGTGGTTTTGATGCTTGCTTCACATGTCTATACAGTGCAGTCTTGATTTTACTGAACGGAGGTATTTTTTCTTCTACACAGCCGGAGTTCTTAAGCTCTGCCACTACATCTCTATATGCTGCAGCTACGTTCGTTTCTAAAGCAGCGGTAGATAATTTTGTCCTGAATTCATAAAACGTTTTGTCCATTTCATTTTTGGTGAAGTCTGCTTTGCACTTGTGTCTTACTTCTCGACAAATTTTGTCCCCCTAAAAACATTAAGGTTGGTTAATAAATAGCTTTTTTACGAAAATCTAGGCCAAAATTGTTGTGTTGCACGACACAAATTTAACATTAAGAATTTCTGTACGAATAATATGAGTATAACTTAGTTAAACATCAGTTAGACCCATATTTAAGTTAGACTGTCTTAAGAAACCTAATAGTTCGTTAAACGTTTGGCCTGCGTTTTTAAAAGTTAAGCAACTTTCGCAGAGGCCAGTCATCGGAAGGCACGTTGGTTCTGCGCCTAATCTCTTTACGGATGTGTCAGATTGCTGTCCCACCGAACTATGAGAGTGAGGGAATAGGGAGTGCATCGGTGCTTGCGCAAATGCGCACTCACTTGTGCACTTTAATATATCCTGCGTACTTGGCTGATCGTAAGATAATCCGCCATGGTCGAAAATCGGCCGGAAGGGGTACATAGGCGGTTTGATAAGTTCGTGCAAAGTCCGAGAGCTTATGCTATTGCTTCGTTTTGAGTTTATGTTTGATTACTAGCATCTTTTA
Organism: Nomophila noctuella; assembly: GCA_958496325.1. Classification (NCBI taxonomy): domain Eukaryota; kingdom Metazoa; phylum Arthropoda; class Insecta; order Lepidoptera; family Crambidae; genus Nomophila; species Nomophila noctuella. The sequence goes on from OY292491.1 coordinate 13,517,424, forward strand.
GAGGACCATACGCAAAGTTTCAGCTTGATCGGCCTACTTCTTTGTGTTTGGCATTGATTCGCGTAAAGGAAGTCGAGTGATTTTCAGAACATTTTGTGAAACAGAATTTCGTGTGGTGATTTCACATTACTGTCTGAAAAGCAAAACTCCTCAGGAGACAAAAGTGATGATTGACAAACATTATGGAGACTCTGCACCTTACATTATAAAGTGTTTTAAAAAAAATGCAGTGATCTTATGGGTCCAAGTGATGCTAAGCCATCTGGACGTCCTGTAGAGGGTACTACTGCAGTAATGTTGGTTGAAATCCATGACATAGTGATAGATGACAGAAAAGTGAAGATGAGAATACTAGTGCTATGGACATCTCGAATCAACGAGTACATAATATTATTCACCAACATTCAGAGACGAGAAAGCTGTCTGAAAAAGTCATTTTTTATTATGGAAATGTACCAGCCCACACCCCAGAATTTGTGGTCCCAAAATTAGTAGAAATAGGCTCTCAATTTGTTTTATATCCCTGTTATTCTACAGAATTGACTCCCTTTGACTATAATCTGTGGCTTTATTTTAAAAAAATATTTGCATGAATACAAGATTTTGTTCAAACAAGGAGGTGATGGCTGCAAAATTTGGCTCTTTTTTAGACCTTTACAAATCCTATTATTTGGAAAGGATTATCTAATTCGAAAAGCGTTAAATTACGCGTATAAACCTCTAAGGAGTCTATGTCGAAGAATTAAAAAGGTTTTCCTCTAAAAGTAACATACTTTTGATTTTTGCACGAACTTATCAAACTGCCCTCGTATTTTAATTAGACTAGTGTGGTGGACCTGCAAAGCAATCTAATGCAGTGAAGGCTGCAATGTTACTTACTTTCAAAAAGATTCTTCCAGGACATTTCGTTTTTTTTTTCAACCAACAAGTCCAAACGCTTCTGCCATTTTTATATTTAACCTTCAAGGTGTACTGATATCCTGCACACAGGAGGACAGTGCCACGCCCTCTTTTTATATACGTCAATTCAGCGTAGCCGAGCGGGTCCTCTTGAAAAGTTCCTGAAACAAGAAAAAAAAATGCAATAACAAATTAAAAGAACTCCTTAGGATATTTTTTATAAATTACTATGATAACATTTACGTTTGTATATGTACAAAAAAATTGTCTTATAATTAAAGGAGTTTGTCTAACGTACGGATTAAGGATAACAAGAGACTGAACAAAATAAGTTTTCATACGTGAGTAAGTACAACAGATTAATATATTTCTCTATTAATTTAAAATAGATCACTATAATGTGGCACAAAATATCAACTTATTATTAAATAGTCTTATAAAATAAACAATTTTCATTCTCAAAGTAAATAATACTGCGGCATAATTTAATGTTTTAATTAAAGCTATAACTTATTAACAAATTTAAAAATGAAGATGGAAGAATTGTTTATGATTCTTTTGTAATGAATAATTTTAAATAAGTACCTACTTATATGTTACTTATTTGTTGCCACAAATGGATTCCGTTACAACAAAAAGTCAATAATAATCTAAATATGTAAACTGGACCTTTAATATACATCTAATAAAACCCGGTCGAAACGTTTCAACAAAATAAAATGTCGTTCATATATTAACAAAATTCAGTACTATTAATACCAAGTTATACAAATTAAGTACTCTGCCACCTAAAATCACCAGAAAAATAAAAAATCTAATATTTTGTACATGATTTACAACATATTATTATGTAAAAAAATAATGGCAAAATAACATTCAAATGCAAAACAGCATTATCACAAGACCGCGAGACATCTTAGTTTTTAATCCTTCCAATGTATTTTCATAATCTCTCTAAAGAGCTACACATTGAGTCTGCCGACCGACTGCCCGGAACATGTCGGCAATCTGCCAACCGTGCGTATTACCTACCGACATGTTGATAAGCTCACACATATGACTGTGCTTACATAGCTGGCGACGTTCGAATCGTCTACTTGTGCGCAATAAGTAGGTTCCTGAGCGACCGACGTCTGACGTTACAAATAAAGAATGTGTTGAGTTCAGGCAGTACAAAACGGGTGCAAAAGAGGAAGGACAAGGAAAGCGAGGGATTCCAGGCGGTTCTCAACGGGCGCAAAGGTAGTACAATGGCAAAAGCCGCCAACTACCCAGCCGGCAAAGGGCTACCGACATAATACGGTGGCACGAACTATATTGCTCTAAACACTGAATGTCTACTCGTCACAATCTCTCTCCGCTTCTTCATCAGAATCAAGCTTAAACCTTCTTACAAAGTATCCATTTTTATTCACGTAAATGGGTGGAGGATGGTTATGGCTTCCGCATACCCTATCCACATTCGACATTCCGTTGTTGACCACAATAAACATTTTGCATTTCTTCTTCCTCGAGGAACATAGCCACCGGGACTTTCCACAGGCCATATTGTTATGTTTGTGGAACGTAAAGCTATCCAGCATGAGCAGAGTCCTCCCATCAGCTAAGGTGATGAAACGTGCTGCTGCAACAACGCAATGAGAGTGAAAATATTTGTTAGAAGAATGAAGATGGACGTTTATACGCGTAGATGATGAAGATAATTACAAAATAAAGACATCACTCACAGAGTAAAATGTATAAACGATAAACATGATGACATGTAGACTGCCATGTTCACCGGTGAGTGACAGGTATAGAACCTGTCTGAAATATATCAGTCATCGGTGCCCACCCAACATAGTGGCGTCAAGGAATGAGTGCTGCGAGCCGTCAAGCACGCTTTTCAACTTAAATTTTTGCTATTAGAAATCACTGCCGATTCCCCGAGCAAAGCATATCCACCGGGGTCTGTGACTTATAATTCTTGAATATTTTTAATTTTTATTTATATGTTTAAGTGAAAAACTTAATGAAACACAAAGAGTTCTTTCAAATAACTGCATTTATTAACAACAACAACCACAAATTAAAAAAAAAAAACTACTGACAAATATATGAAACAAGAAAGAAAATACATTTATATATTGACCAAACACTCACAAAAAACATAGTACTGTAAGAACACAAAACATAGAAGAATAAAATAATTAAAAAGTAATACATAGCAAGGTTCAGATACAATAAAACAGGTGTGTGTGTTGGGCCAATCAGGTCCGTGCCCCAGCATGAGTTACTACGACCGGCGATGACTTATCGCCGCAGCAACGCTAATGTCTATGTTCATATTGCACTATTTACTTGTCAATATATTTTTAAATATATCTGTAACACATCATTCTCAACAAGTGTTTAAAATAAATTGATGTAAATAAACGATTATTTCATGCACTATTAATAAATTAACAATATGCTCTTATAAGAATATAACAATCTTCAAAACATGCTTTTCGATGCACGCGTATCTTTTCGAATCTACAAATTAGGGACAAATGACGAAAAATAAAATGAAATGCGAAATTAAAATAGTGTAAACTTAGAGTGTACATAATAATCATATAATATATCTATGTTCGAAATTAAAACATTCTAGGCAAAAATGTGGTTCGTTTGGACATTGACGGCAGTACGTAGATACTTGCTTTGTCTTATGTCTGGCAAATATTCGGTCAACCTTTTCTACATTTAGTTTGTAACATCTTGAACAGTACTTACGTGTTTTCTGTACTGTCCCCTCTTTTTTAGTTAACTCATGCTTCTTCCTCGAGTTTCGGGTGAACGACACTTCCAACCCGCAATTTTCCCGCCAGAACGCCTGATATGGCGCTGTGAAATGATATTCATCCTTTTAGTACAATTTAGGCCGATTCTGACTTTTTTTGTTATTTATCAAAATTAATGTGTAAATCTATAAAACATGTTTACACACAATTTGATAAATAGTTTGAATTGATCAATAAATTATTTATTTTCTGATAACATTGTGGTCTGAAATTATCTTTTAATTATAATGTAGGGTTCAGATAAACTCAATTTCCATGCGAAGTACATATTAAGTATGAAATAAAATACTCACAATTTAATATATTATTTATTTCAACAACACAACAGCCACATACATACTCGTCGTTTCTAAAGATTATCACATTTCAACTTCTATGAACTATGAAAACGTCAAATTATTTTCTTACACCACAATCTAGGTTTGACTTGGCAGAAATTACAAGCAGTCTTTCTTACATACATTATACTTCGAGCACCGCTTTCTTGAAAGGGTAGAAAGGTAAGCCGAAGGATAATTTAGAACACCCTAAAAGTGTAACAAAGAAGAACTATGGACAGTTCTTTAGAAGCTGCACCTTACAGAAGGCCACAGTAAAGAAGTACTCCATGTCGGAGCGACACATCTGGCCTCCGTAGCTTTTGCTTCGGATGATACTTATAAGGATAAGGATTTGTTTATGTCCGATTGTCCATGTGAGCAGCGGTGAGAATTTACTACTAGAAAGCTATCTTACTTCGCCTCCCTTCCATGGATTTTCTTCTTCGTTATGCGTTTATCCCCGTTAAATCCATTGTAGACCCCGGGATACACTACGACAATCATCCTGATTTGGTTGGTCTGCTTATACACGTAACTTTGGAGCAACTGCCGTCTGACATTCGTAACTTTTATATGAGAAACCACTCATTAATTTTTGGATTATAGCCGACGAACCATGCCTCCCTACCATGAATATACGCCTAAAAACCAGTCATTGATCAATCGCCTGCCCTGTTTCCAGTTTTTCTGAGGTCGGCTCAATATGTGGACTTCTTCTTTATAGGCCTACACACCAGTCATTATTCGCCTAAAATAAATTCAGTCACTCATTCGTCGAAATCTTAAAATAACAACCATCCTGCGTCTTCACCAGAGTCGGGGGATCGTGGTGGTGTTCCCCTTGCACCTTCACGAGCTGGTCCCTTTCATCCAGCACAGCAAAGACCTTGCAGCCTCTATTCCTGGCGGAGCAGCGGTACCTGACCGTCTTCGCGTCCTTGCGGTAGCACGACTTATGGTATGTGTAGCTGTCGATGGTAAGACGGAGCAATCCATTCGTCCATTTGATGAAGCGAACTGAAAGAACGGTGAGAGGGACAGTCGAAGTACAATGAAGTTTGGACGCGGATTTAAATTGTTAGATATGCCCTGACATGATAAAACTGTGGTATTATTTTGACTGACGTGACGCACGATGGTTATTAAGGTTACTTCGCGATTTAAAGCGACTGTCGCTTCACATTACAAGGCCTGTGTCAGAGCGGGTTGAAGTATGGCGAGGGATAAAGATTTTGCTGTGTTTGGAAGCAAAAGTTCGAGGTTTTGTTTTTGGTATGATAGCGTTAATGAGCTATAAAAAGTACTAATTTCATGCTGGTATCTTCTGTGTCAGTTGAAATTAAAGATTTTAAGTAGAATCGAATAATATCGCAAAATCTGATAGTAATTAATTTGAAATGGTTCAACAGGAGTAGGACATCAAACAAAACTAGGGAATCAATTTGAACACATTATGTATTTATCCGCTTAATACTCGTAATTACTTAAACCAGTCATTATTTATTCATTATCTTTTCTCACTTTGTTCGATTTCAATAGTATAACTGTACCTAATCATTACTGAGCATCATCATTAAAATATATGCTACATATTTATGCTGAATGACAAGACATCACATCGCTATTAGCCATTTCAAATATTTTAATTTTTAAGTGCAAGATAAAAGTAAACTGAATAAGTTAGTGTCAACTAAACATAAATAAATATTTGGTTTAGCTAGATAAAAGAAATTCTACGAACAATCAACTTTAGGTTTTATAAGGGCCATAGCACACGGCGTATTTTAAACGCGCAGACGACGCGCAGATTACACGCGTATACGCGATTCAAACGAGATTCTATCGCAACTTTGTAACTTTTGTATCATGATTGCAAACGCAACAATCAGCATCTACGGCACCGAAAACGCGTGTTTCTGAAACGCGCGTCGTCGGCGCGTTAAAAATACGCCGTGTGCCATGGCCCTAAAGAAACAGCCTGGGAGCAATTCCTAACAATCAACTTTGAGTTACACTAAAACAACCTTGGCGCAATCTGACTATATTTGGGGGGTTGTGATTGTGGATCCCCCTGTACCTGATGACGTCCTCACTCTCCCCCAGGACGACGAAGACGTTGCACCCCCTCATCTTAGCAGAACAGCGCCAGCGGGTCCTGGCATTCTTGCGTTCGAACCTGGTGGTAGACTTGTGGAAAGTGTAATGGTCGATGACCAGGCGTCGAGAACCGTCGTACAACGTGATGAACTGCGCTGAAATGCGGGAAAGATATGTGCCTTAAATCTCGATATTATCTTAAAATACAAACTTGCAAATCATACGAATTGAAATAGAAGTTTATAAGGATGGATACCGACAGATGATTTCAGATGCGTTGCTTGCCTTGAATGCCCCAAATCTATCCAACTGATTATTTTCCTTAAAATCCTGACATTATTTTAAATTAGAACGTTGCAAATTATACGAAATGAACCAATCTCTCTTTTTATGATGATTGCGTTAAAAGGTAAACTTGGTGATATGTACATACTGCCCTGTTAAAAAGCGCTTACTCGACACTACAGCGAACATTGTTAAAAAAATTACTGACAAAATATACATATTACAAACGCATGAATAATATGCAGAATACCATTTGCAATTTACTTAAGATTTTTTTTAAATCTTTATAATTTGTAATGTTATTTCTATTTTTGATTTGGTGCAAGTAATTATACACTTGTGTTTCTTTCATTCTTTCTATTAATCAGAGCAACTATTGAAATAAAAGCCTTTTATATTTAAACAAAATATTCTTTGTATTTAAATATTATCAAAGCCAATAGTAATTTTATTGCGCATGTTATAACAATTTTTAGGTCTTGTAATACATCCCGTTACACATTCTCTTGTACACAGGTGGTGGGTGAGAGTGGTCCAATTTAACTTTCAAAACAGTACCATTGTCAGCTGAAACCACAATAAACGCTCTGCATTTAGAAGAGTCTTTAGATGAACACTGCCAGCGAAATCCTCCACCAGATGGGCCTGTTCTATGAAATGTGTAGCCATTCGCCATAAGTAGTTTCTTGCCGTTCAAAAGGTCGATGAATTTAAAATCTGGAAAGTAATACACAATAAATAAAATAAATAAATTCTGCGGACTAAAAAACCAATCGCCTGGCCATTTTTTTTGGCATGTATGTTTTTCCGCAATTACAGTAGTGACATGATTCAACTCTTTATTTCGCTTAATTTACAATAATTGTGGAGGATGAACCTTTCTAGCGAATAGAAATTGGAATTGCAAATATATGTCATATTAACTAAAACAAAGTAATGTGAAATATATTTTATTGCCTACTAACATAAGACATAAAAACGAATATTGCAATTATCTTAGTAAAATTAAAATGTGTACATTTAATTATATTATAATCTCTTAACAATATATAAAACAATATACACAGATATAGTTAGTAAAATTCATATACTTGACACAATCAATCACAGTGATCAAATTATCAATTTACTATTATATCCGAAGGTCCCACAAAAGCAGAATAACAGAACGGAAAGAAGTAACAATGTCAAACAAGTACAAAAGTACAAGTGTAAAACAACAAAATATAATTTAGTACGAATGACAACGTAGCAAGCGGCCTCACATATTATGTAGATCTCATTCCTAAAAGCCAAAATTTTAAAACAATCTCCTTTGTAAAAATAATACTAACCCTTACAGTGACATCATCCGTTCCCTGTACCAGAGGTACAGCTTAAATCTAAATTGTGCATTTTCAATAACTCATCCTATATAATTCCAGTGCTTAAGCTACTTAACACGGGGTCAGATCAATGTATGTGATGTTGTGAAATATTTATTTATTTATATTTATTTAAAAAAAAAAATAGAATAAAGTAGATAATATACACATAGTACATAGTTTATACCTAATTGTCAGTTTATCCTTTTCATCAGGTTCCGCTTCCTGAGTCACTAAAGCAGCTGTGTGTCCACTTGTAACTGGGATCCGAGGCTATGGCCGAAGGAATCACCGGGACTAATGTCGCTCGAGCAATGACGACATTTTACTTTTGACGATATACCCATCACTGGTGACGTAGAATGACGGAGGTTCGTGGTTGTGCACTGTTTCTGCCTTCAAGATCTCGCCACACTGAGACATGTGGATGTGAGCTTTGCAGTTCTTGAGCATCTTGGAGCAGGCGTACCGAGCACCGCCCTTGCGTATGTTACCGTTCTTGCTATACGTGTAGCCGTCGAATATCAGCAGCGTTCCACCGGTAGACGTCTTCACGTATTGGACTGGAAATATTCGAAAGCACGATTATGAAGAAATAAATAACATAAATTCTTTGGACTATCACTATCACCAATTGCCTGGCCCCAAACTAAGCTCGACTATGCAAGCTAGAACAGGTGGACGCACTGAAATATTTTTATAAACATCCCTGACTCGAGTACAAATGCCGACGTTCATCACACAAACATTTGCCCATAGCGGGCTTCGAATCCGGGTCCCTTGGTTTTTGTGGCCAGGATCTCTGACCACTAGAATAACGGGCCCGTCAAAAAACTGTTCCATCCTATAACTTGGATCTCTTTAAGCGAAGCGTGAAGAAGTATCTTGCGAGGTGTTGCCAACGAATAGGATACCACAATACCGCAACCGTTGTCACGGCAAGGAGGGCTCCCCTTTCGCTTTCTCTCTGGCAGAATGTCTCCCCCTTACCTGCGACCCACTTGACTTATTAGAGGAACCAGGAGCCAGAAACCTCTAAGATAAGTATTATATTTCTTTGGATATAAAAATGTCTACTCACTTTTAGACGGATCGATTGAAAGCGGAGCTAGTGGTGGAGGCGCCACTTTCGTCGATGATACGAAGCGTGATGGCCACGCTGAAACTGAAATTAATGATGATTCGTTCATTCAGATGTATACAAAAGAAAAAAACAATAAATAATCATTTATTAGACAATGGACTTGGAGGAATTCAACAGATAATTTAAATAATAAACCAATATAATTTAACATTTTCATAATGACATTCACACACATACAAAATTCAAGTATCAGCACACTGCAGGACAAAAGCCTTTTTCATTAAAATATTGTAATTGTTACGAGACGAGTAGAATACCTTACCAACATTTAATAAGCGGATTAATAATATAATACAAACTACTACACATATTCGAATAGTACAAAAGGCGGATTTCATGCGTCATGGCATTCTCTACCAGTCACCCATCTTTCCATTACAGGCAATTTTGGTGACATCATACTTCATAGAGGGGTGTTATGTGCCATGATGCCGGTCAGGATGGTTTTGTGTTTATCCAGGTGGATGTAGGACTTGCAGCCTTTGCTGTTGGAACTGGAGCAGCTGTAGTGAAACCCTCCAGCTTTGATAGCGCCGCTTTTGAAGTACTTCTGAAGGGCTTGAGGCCACATGGTATTCTTTGCCAGTCAACCATCATTGTTACTGCTTCATATAATGTCCAGTTTTAGTCCAGTACCGATACCCTCCAGCTCTCATAACGCCATTTCTGAAGTACTTCTGAAGGGCTTGAGGCCTCATGGTATTCTCTAAAGTCATCCATATTTGTCGTTACAGCTTGACATAATGTCCAGTTTTGGTGACAGCATACTTCACAGGCGGATGGTTATGGTCTGTGACGCCGGTCAGGATGGTTTTATGTTTATCCAGGTGAATAAAGGACTTGCAGCCTTTGCTGATGGAGCTAGAACAGCTGTACCGAGACCCTCCAGCTCTGATGGCCCCACTTCTGAAGTACTTTTGATGGGCTTGAGGTCACATGGTATTCTTTACCAGTCCACCATCATTGTTATAGCTTGATATAATGTCCAGTTTTAGTCCAGTACCGAGACACTCCAAATCTCATAACGCCAATTTTGAAGTAAGTACTACAAAAGTCTGAAGGACTTGAGGCCACATGGTATTCTCTAAAGTCATCCATATTTGTCGTTACAGCTTGACGTAATGTCCAGTCTTGGTGACAGCATACTTCACAGGCGGATGGTTATGATCCGTGACGCCGGTCAGGATGGTTTTATGTTTATCCAGGTGGATGTAGGACTTGCAGCCTTTGCTGATGGAGCTAGAACAGCTGTACCGAGACCCTCCAGCTCTGATAGCCCCACTTCTGAAGTACGTGTAGTCGTTAAGCAGAAGCAACTGCGTACCGCGAGTGGTGGTGATGAATTTAGCTGAAAAGGTGAAGTTCATTTTCATCATCAGCCTAAGAGAAGTTTTGGACTAGTTCAATTTAGGGAAATGGAATTCGTAAAAGGTTTTTAGGTCCCTTTTTATTTAATGGAGTTCGATTTCATATCACGGTAGTCATGCACCCTTTGCTTAATTGATCATTATGCTTTTGTTAAATATTACTAGATAAAGATTACTTCAAAAGTTTAAACAAGTTTAATAATAGCAAGGATCTGGTTTACTTTTATTTGATGTATAAGCGGAATACACAACAAAGAGTTCCATGGAAATTAAAAATAAGATTGATTAATTATAGTGGTATTATGCGAATTTCCATACGTACCTGAGTGTTAAATAACAAAAGACATAATAATTATATTGTTAAAACAGATGTGTATTTTTAAAAATAAAGAGAATTCATAATACAATGAGATATTCAACATGTTTGACTATTTTTATATTATGTACGACCAGAAACATGCTTTAATTATACTTAAATTTAACTTAAAACTTAAATAAGTTTAACACATTCAGAAAAAAAAATACAGCCGTGTTATCACGGGTGCGTGACCATACATCAGCAACTGGCATGTAAATATTAATCATCTTATTTATTAGAGATTTAGGTAAAACAAATTTATTACATGATAAAACAGCACCAATAATGCAATGAGATCACAACAACCCAGGTGAGATAATAATGAAAATAATTATAACATACCATTATGCAAAGAAAACCTTACTTATAGTAAATCTGTGTTTTATGTATTCTCAACGAGGCATAAAAGAAACCAGATAACAACTTTGTGGCATAAATATAACACTTTTAGTGCACTGTGAATTGTGTACTGACAACGAACATTTTCCAACTATTGAATAAACAACTACTATTACATTTGTATGATTAATTATAAGGCTATTTACACTTTGTGCCAGGGTAATAAAAATATGTATCACGTAAGAAAAAAAAAACAACAGAGTATTTCTTCAAAACAACCAAGTTTCTACACCTTTAGTTTAACGCCTCATTGTGGTAACAAACTAATATTAACCTCTTAATTACATAAAACGTTACGATGAACTGAAAAGTTATTAAATAATATTTTCCTTTTAGTAAAAGATAATTCAAGTTCAAAACGACATTTTAAAATGCCTTTGTTCGATTGACAGCGCGTTTTGCAATACGCTCTCAGTTATTTTACCTCTTAACATTTAATCATTTAAGTCGGTATTCATTCTTTTAAATATCGTAAAGCTTCAGATCAATCATCATAAGCATCCCATCTAAGTCCACTTCTGGACATAGGCCTCTCCAAGGGCTCTCCATTCAGCTTGAGTCTCGGCTATCAATAAAAGTGTGTTTTATCAGTGTCAATACAACTTGCCTTAATTTTGATATTAACGAAAGCAAGATAATAATATGGCCAGAGGTAAAATAACTGTAAACTCATATTCAGCTCGTGTCATCTGTCGAAATATTATTAAAACTAGCATTGATATACAAAAACCCAAGATACACAATTAGCGTCTCAAAAACGTCCCCAAAAAATAAGTGCAGAATGCTCTTATTTCAAACAGTCTTGTCTTGTGTCAACCGCGCCATCGCAATTTCGAACACTCCTTTGTGAAAACAATCTTAACTAATCTGCTTAGGTTTAATTTTCAAATTATAATGTTCATAGTTTGACACACAGATTTGCCGAGTTTTTCGTGACAGAATTGACTGTTACTTTTGTTCCAGACTGTGCATCTTTGGTTTTTGTAGATCAATGAAAATTAGCGAAGTTTTCGGACAAGTGTGCCAAAGGCACTGTGTGTGTGCTGCATATTACTTCTAACAATTGTCATGTCGTCCGCTAAATGCAGATACGCCTTACACTTGTGCCATCTGTTCTTTGTGCAGCCCCACCTGAATCCACTTCTGGTCCTACTCTGTTTGTAGTATGTGTAGTTTTTGTAGATCAGTCGCTCCTTACCTCGCGTCGTCATGAATATGTTCACTGAAATGTTAGTTTGTTAGTTCGCAATCGAGGACACTTCCCAACCAAAGCTAATGCTGAGAAAACGATATAAAAGCTGTGTGTCCTTTAAGCTTAAACGATCTACAATCTACAGGTTAGATATGTTAGTAAATTATCATCAGTTGTCATTGCAAATAAGGAAACGTCGTATATTACAAGCATTTATTAAAAAATATTCTTCGAAAATTATTCATAATGTTGAAACAGTTGCATTATAAACCAATTTTTTGCACATTAAATTTTTGGGGCATTGATGTAACCAAATCTCCGTAAATACGGCATTTCTGTCCCTTCTCAGTTAGTATCACCGGGATAAAGTCTCTTCAAATCATTATATTTTCCGATACCTTCCATGCCGTACTTTCTTGTACTTAGGGGGAGGATGGTTATGCGTGTCCTCTATTGTCTCTATGTCCAAATTAGCCGACACGATCAGGTGTGAATCACAGCCATTTTCAGTGCAACACCAACGAAAGTTGAACTTCTTGCATCGCCCCCAGTTGTAGTACGTCTGGTTCCCAAGCTTTATAAGTTTCTTCCCACTAGTGAGAGTTATCAGCTCACCTAGAAACGGAAAAAATGGAATAGCGAAATTTGAGACATATGAATGACAAAACTTCATGTCAAATTTTTGGCTTTTTACTAGCATCGCCAATTCATTGACACCAGTGTCAACTCGTATCTCGATTGTAAGGAACGAAAATATTCAGGTCAAACAATGACCAGTTCACAACGCTCATTAATATTTTTGTAACTTTTTTTAGCCTTCAGGCTTTGTAACGCCCAGTAAAATTTAGAGTAGAGAAAAACACTTAGATTATTTTATTCACATTTTAATACAAATACAACTCATCTCTGTACAAACCAAAGGAAGAAAGTAAATCTAATCAACTAAATCTGAATATGTTTTCCACAAGAGGTTTTATGGTATTGTTTAGGAGAATGATTGTGTTCTGTCTTAGAAATTTCAACGACATTCATCTCATGGTCTAAGTGTAAGTACGCCGCACACTTTGTAGAAGTAGTGCAAGCGTATCTGTATGCAGATCCTTTTCGCACCAAGTATCTTTTGTAATACGTGTATCCCATATAAAAGAGCATCCGTTTCCCGTTCAGCAGTGTGATGATTTCAGCTGGAAATTAAATACAATTTTATTTTTGACTTGTCGACCCGAGCTCATTTTGATGAATGTGATTTTCCTCTCCATCTTTGTTCAATCATTATTAAATTCGAGTACTAAATATTTTCATTTATTTATTTTAACAATCTTCTTCATGTGGTTTCGGGTCCTTCAGTCGTTTATACAACGCACTCTTGACTTTACTGAACGGGGGTATCCTATCAACTTCTTCGAAGCCGGAGTTCTTAATCGAAGCCGGAGTTCTTAATGCAAAAGAATTTCAGTGTAAATCAAGTTGCAAAATAAACGCTTTGACTTTGACTTTGACTTTGAAGCTACTACATCTCTATATGCCGCAGATAGATTCGTTACCGCGTCTGTCGACATTCGTGTCGAGCTTTGTCTATTTCGTTCTTTGTGTAATCCGCATTGCACGTGTGGGGTTTTTCACGACAAATTAAGCCATCCTGAAAAAAGTATTGGAATAGAAAGTTGATCACATTTCAAATGTCGTCTTCAACATCACTCAGAATATTGGTGTTGCACACACAACAAATTACTTTTAGGTGGCAACTTTAGGAACTGCAACCTCTTTCTGACAAGTTCCTCACAACTAAATAACTAATAGTCCACATATGTTAGTATGATAAGTCTTTCAGTATAAGGTTTTTATCCGAGTGTGTTACAACTGCCAAAAGGTATAAATGTTACTTACTTTCACAGTTATGTTTCCATAACATTTTAAGCTTCTCCATCCGCAACAACGCCACAAGCATTCTCCATTTTTATATTTATTCTTGAAGATATATTGGTATCCCGCATTCAGAAGGACTGCGCCACGCCCTCTTCGAATATACGTCAAATTTGGACTGAGCGGGTCCACTTGAGATGTTCCTTAAATCAAAAAGAACAATAGTTTTATTATTCAAGTCATAAATCACATTATTTTTGGATGACTCCAGGTGGCAATAAAATTATATAATATTTATGACTTGCCAACCCGAGCCCACTTCGTAAAGTGTATATTTTAATCTGTTATTTTGGAATGTAGTTAAAATACGACGCTTCCCGCTCCATCCCTTGACCCCTTAGTGGCCGTCCTCCACCTTTCCCTGCAACCCAGCAGGCAAGGTTTGAGTTTCTTGGTTGTATTATAAATACTATGCCTGAATATATCTCTCAAGCGGCTTTATGGTATTGCTTAGAAGGACATTCATCTCATGGTCTAAGTGTAGGTACGCCGCACGGTTTGTAAAACTAGTGCAAGACTATTCACAGATCCTTTAGTATCTTTTGTAAAAGGTGTATCTTATATAAATGAGCATCTGGTTCCCATTCAGCAGTTGAATGATTTCAGCTAGAAATTAAATTCGATTTTATTTTTGACTTATCGACCTGAGCTCACTTTGATGAATGTGTATTTTCCTCTGCATCTTTGTTAAATCATAATTAAATTCGAATACTTAATATTTTCATTTATTTATTTTAACAATCTGCTTCATGTGATTTAGAATCCTTAAGTCGTTTATACAACGCACTCTTGACTTTACTGAACGGAGGTATCCTATCAACCTCTTCAAAGCCGGAGTTCCTAATCGAAGCTACTACATCTCTGTATGCTGCAGCTACATTGGTTACCGCGTCTGTCGACAATTGTGTCTTGAAGTCACTCAAAGCTTTGTCTATTTTGTTCTTCGTGTAATCCGCATTGCACGTGTGGGGGTTTTCTCGACATATTAAGCCATCCTGGAAAAAAAATAGTTAAATCATCACAAATCTAACGTCGTCCTCAACATCAACCAGAATTTTGGTGTTGCTTGCAACAACAATTACTTAAATTCCCAATAGTGTCGTGTTTCATGCTATACCGGGCAACTTTAAGGACTGTTACCACTTTCTGACAAGTGCAGACTACACAACTAAAAGTCCACACATGTAAGTATGATTAGCCTTTCAGTATAAGGTTTTTATCTGTGTGTCTTAGAACTGGTTTAAGGTATAAATGTTATTTACTTTCACAGTTATGCTTCCATGACATTTCAAGTTTCTGCATCCGCAACAACGCCAAATGCATCCTCCATTTTGATATCTTTTCCAGAAGACATACTGGTATCCCGCACACAGGAGGACTCTGCCACGCCCCCTTCTAATAAACGTCATCTTTGGACTGAGCGGGTCCACTTGAAATGTTCCTTAAAACAAAAAGAACAATAGTTTTATCATTCAACTAGCGACCCGCACTGACTTCGCACGGGTGCAACTAAGTTTATTAGTGTTTTTCTACTATATTATGCATGTGTTATAATTAAAAACCTTCATCTTGAATCACTCTATCTATTAAAAAAACCGCATCAAAAACCGTTGCGTAGTTTCAAAGATTTAAGCATACAAAGAGACATAGGGACAGAGAAAGCGACTTTGTTTTATACTATGACATAGCTATGTTATAAATAGGACGTCCCGCTTGGCGTAATGGTCAAGATGTTGCCTATTACGCAAGAGGTCGAGAGTTCGATTCCCGCACGGGACAAACATTTGTGTGCATGAACATGTCTGTTTGTCGTGGTCTGGGTGTTATATGTATGTATATATTTAAGTATTTTTGTAATACCACTGTTGATTCTGATGTCTGTAACACAAGTGCTTAAGCTACTTAAAACGGAGCCAGATCAATGAATGTGATGTATTGAAATATTTATTTATTTATTTATTATTATAATACGAAGAAATTTATGTGGCCTTGCTACACGCCCTGTAAACCAGCAGGCGAGGACTCACTTTCGTGGTCGTATTGTAAATAATACTTTTTTTATAAAATATCTATCAGACCTAATCACCTGAAGCTTATCTAAGCCTGTTTCTGTGTGATTAAAATCCAAGAATTCAAGTATGTATTTATTTATTTTGACAATCTTCTTCCACATCATGTGGTTTCGCGTCCTTCAGTCGTCTATACAATGCATTCTTGACTTTACTGAACGGAGGTATCCTATCAACCTCTTCAAAGCCGGAGTTCCTAATTGAAGCTACTACATCTCTGTATGCCGCAGCAACATTCGACACCGCGTCTGTCGACAATTGTGTCTTGAAGTCACTCAAAGCTTTGTCTATTTCGTTCTTCGGGTAATCAGCATTGCACGTGTGGGGGTTTTCTCGACAAATTAAGCCATCCTGGAAAAAAAATAGTTATTCATCACATTTATAACGTCGTCCTCAACATCACCCAGAATTTTGGTGTAGCTCGAAACAAATTACTTAAATTCCTTATTAGATTCGTGTTTCGTTCCTAACAGACTACACAACTAAAAGTCCAAACATATAAGTTCAATTAGTCGGTCAGTTTTAGGTTTTTATCTGTGTCTTAGAACTGGTTTAAGGTATAAATGTTATTTACTTTCACAGTTATGCTTCCGTGACATTTCAAGTTTCTCCATACGCAACAACGCCAAATGCTTCCTCCATTTTTATATCTTTTCCAGAAGACATATTGGTATCCCGCACACAGGAGAACTCTGCCACGCCCTCTTCTAATAAACGTCATCTTTAGACTGAGTGGGTCCACTTGAGATGTTCCTAAAATCAGAAAGAACAATAGTGTTATCATTCAATGTCACAAATAACATTATTTTTGGATGATTCCAGGAGGCAATAAAATTATAGAATATTTTATGACTTGCCAACCCGAGCCCACTTCGTAAGTGTATGTTTAAATATGTTTTTTGGAATGAAGTTATAATACAACGAAATTTATCGTGCCCTTCTCGCTCCATCCTTTGATCCCTTGGTGGCCTTCCTTCTCGCCTCTGTAACCCAGCAGGTGAGCCAGAGTTTCGTGGTCGTTTTATAAATACTCTGCCACTTATAAAATATCTATCAGACCTAATCATCTGAAGCTTATCTGAGACTGGTTCTGTGTGATTAAAATCCAAGAACAAGATATAAGGTACATATATTTATTTATTTTGACAATCTTCTTCAACATCATGTGGTTTCGCGTCCTTCAGTCGTCTATACAATGCACTCTTGACTTTTCTGAACGGAGGTATTTTATCAACTTCTTCAAAGCCGGAGTCCTTTATAGAAGCCACTACATTTCTGTATGCCGCAGCTAGATTCGTTACCGCGTTTGTCGACAATCGTGTCTTGAAGTCACTCATAACTTTGTCTATTTCGTTCTTTGTGTAATCTGCTTTGCATGTGTGGGGCTTTTTTCGACAAATAAGGCCATCCTGAAAAAATAGTAATTGATCACTTTCCTAACATGAGGACAACCTCAACAACACCCCGAATTGTGGTGTTGCAGGACACAAATTAAATATTTTATCTTCCATTTAGTTCTGTACTCCATTTTATACGAGTTGAAAGGACCTTGCGGACAAAAAATCAGCTGACTCTTTTAGTCAGCTAGTTTACATGTTAGCATGACTAGACTCATAGACTGTCACTCATCCGAGTGTGATGTAACTTCCTTAAAAGATACGAGTAAATGTTATTTACTTTCACAGTTATGCTTCCATGACATTTCAAGGTTTTCAATTCGCAACAACGCCAAAGGCGTCCTCCATTTTTATATCTTGCGTTGAAGATATACTGGTGTCCTGCACACAGGAGTACTGTGCCTCGCCCTCTTTTGATATACGTCAACTCTGGATTGAGCGGGTCCACTGGAAATGTTCCTGAAATCAATAAGAACAACTGTTTTATCGTTCATTGACATAATAGTACAGAAAAGACTTCTCCTGAGTATATTGGCGAGGAGTCGTAATTTCGTACCGCAAATGGGAATTTGTGGACTGTAAGATCAAACAATCAGGTTTTATTCATTCGTTTATTAGCATCTTATTTATAAGTTTCTTATATGTATTATTGTACTAGTCTTGTTATGCTCCAAATCGTCTGGTTTCCTGTGTAAGGGTTACGGAGGTCAGACAACAGTCGCTTTATTGTCATAACCAGGCCAGTCAATTCTAGATCTTAGTCGCAAAGTACCCCGGGAACCGAGGCATTTCCCGAGGATCCAACCGGTAGAGGCCAAAGATTTCGATATAGTTATATGATTCAAACAATCATCAGATGATGAATGTATGAATCCTATCAGACCTTGACATATTTCCCCGAGGCCATTCGAACGATTTTGACTACAGAATGATTGTGCTGGTGTTTGGAACTGTCCAGGACCCTGAAGTCTCCATCGAGGTGAAGGTACGCGCTGCAGTTAGATGACCGTGTGCACACCCATCTCGTCGCTCCCAGCTTCTTCACCAACGATTTTTCGTAGAACGTGTGACCATCTAGGTAGTAAAGCGTCGTTCCGTTCACCATTTCTATTAAGGTTCCTGAAATATATGTAGCAATATGTATATATTTTTTTGTAGATTTAAATTTATAATCCTGACGCAAAGTTTTTGATTGATGAATGTTATAGGAAACAACTGTTATTCCTAAATCCTAATAGGTACCGTTTGTATATTTCTATTCATTGTGCGGACCTCGGGTCTAAATTATTTTTACCCTCTTAACTCTTGCAGTTCCCTTCGCACCAGGAAACACAGTGGGACATGATATGTAGTCATGCCGGCATTTTTATACTTGTTTTGTACCTATTTATCTTTGAGGTAAGGAAGTAAGAGTAGGTAATACAGTCGAGTGCACTTACATAACTCTTGAATTCAATATAATACCAACAAAAAAGTTTTATTGAAGTCTACGAATATTAAAGACATTTATTCAAAAGAAAGTATTATTATTGTTCAATAAATAAAATTATCAGTCACCAATTAAAACTAATTATGTTACACTCTGTGTAACTACCATAAGTATGAGAGTCATTTCAAACTATTATTTACTACTATAAAAAAAATTAGCTAGTCCAAAACAGTAGGTATGAGTCAGTAATTAAAAACTCTGTTGTGAGACTGCGTCTACGGCACTTCTTTCAACGTTGAACGGACTATTAACTTTAAAACATTCTTATCAACCAATACTAACTCTAAAAACTATTAAATCCAAAAGCAATTATACGTATTTGCTTAGGTATAATAATGACTAATACGTGTAATTTCTAAATATACCATACAATTAATATATAGATTTTTATATTCCTTATGTTCTTGTATTGACGAGTAATAGCCTAATAGTAAAAGCATAATTTATGGACATATTTAGAACAAACTTTGCTAGTACATGTTAACTCTTACCAAATACGACTTGTATTTGTAAAGAGTTAACATGTACTAGCAAAAGTTTGTAACTGATTATCCTAAACGATAGCCGTTCTAAACCTTCCCTAAAACCGTTACGATAAAGTCTTGACCGTTACACCAAGCGGGTCTCCTTAGTCAATAACCTAACACAAACTACATAAAAAGACAAAACTACGATTAATTAAATCTTAAAGTATTTTCAATCCGAATTTGTTTATGGTGCCATACGAACGATTCAGAAATGTTATCAGGTAACTGGGACCATGGTCAGTTTCTTATCGTCCCAGCCGCCTGGACCCCCATACCATGAAAAATCTGAAATGTTCATGCAAACAAATGTTTGCCATGTGCGCTGATCGAACTCATGTCCTCTTGATTTAAAATTCAACTGACGATAACACCAAGCGGGTCGTCTTACTAACGTAACACATAACCTATCTAAGACTACGACATAACTACGATTAATTAAATCTTAAAATATTTCCCATCCGACGTCTGCCTGTACAGCGTCCCGCTATGGTTGTGCCCTATCCTGGAGGTCGGCAGGACCCTCATACGCGCGTCGACGTGAAGGAAAGCGGAGCACGTCGCGCCCCTGGTGCACGCCCAGCGGGTCGCATTGTACTTCTTGATGGTACCCTTCTCGTAGTACGTGAAACCGTTGAGGAGGTACACCCGTTTACCATTGATCAACTCGACGAGAGATCCTGTAGGATAGGTTGTGTTTTAGTTGTGTTTTACAACAGAAGGATTTTCGTAAATAAAACTTAAATTACCTAGGTTTTTGTACATTTATGAAGAAGTAAAGAACATACTACACAAATAATGTGAAGCACTTGATGATTATGCTGCGTTTCCACTGGACGCGAAGCTTGGCGGAGAGGAGCGTAGAAGAGAGGTGAAACATATTCAGTATTTTTCTGAAGCGGAGTGGACTGAATAGTATTTTAGTCACATGTGCTATTCATTACTATTAGTTGTTATGTTACCCAACACTGATATGGAAGCCAAAACAGGTTTTAAGAAATATAATAAAATAAAAAAAAACAGGTACGGCTTTTAATTCAAAACATTCTTTGACAAAACAAATCAAAATATTTATTTACACAAAATAATCCGGTATATAAAACTATGAACATCTCATAATAAAATTAATTGTGACATTCAAAATCATTTTTACATTTTAAAAAATCTACATCTGTTCTTGGATTTGGGCCGATAAATTATTCTTAAAAACTCTCAAAAACTCTATAAAATTTACAATATAGCTCCAAACCAACCTAGCTATTCTAAGTTGCATCGTATTCCACCGGATTACGATTCGTATAGAAATCCATTGTAGTGAAATTCAACGGAGTGCAATTGTGACCTGTCTTTTTAAAAATAAACTGACCTCTCGCAGTGAGAGTACCGTGACATTGTACATCTTTTCTAACACAACGCCAATACGTACATCCGTTTTTATATATTCTCTTTTTGTTATATTTGTGCCCGGCGTGAAATAAGAGAGTACCCCCTCTTTGTGAAGAAACATAGTTCAGTCTATATTCATCGTAATCGTCATTCGCCCCGACTGTAACAAGAAATATTTTAGATTAAGGTTATTAGTAAAATGTGTATACTAATGATTCAGTTCTAGAATGCATTTTACCTCCTGTCCTGCTTCTCGTAACACGGGTTTCCAGCGCTGCTGACATATACCTAGCTGAAAAAACAAAGCAGGCAAAAATAAGTTACTACTTTATTATTATTGCCGTAAGTATGTAGTAAGTAAGTAGATAAAAGAGAAACCCTTTTATAATTTAGGTAATTTGTTTATTGATCATGATCATGATCATGATAAAGATAATTTTGCATAGACCATCGGCAAAATGTAATAAGAAAGAACATAATAATATTATTAAATACAAAAAATGTAGATTTCCCCAAAAAATAATCCCTTCATTTAATCAATGATTTAAATTTACATAAGTATTGACACACCAACACCAACCACCAACAGTCATATCAAAGGAAAAACAACTTTTGTATTTATTATCTATTAATCTTTAAGAAATCTTTATATACTTTCCATTAGCACACAGGAAATACTTATTAGGGTCATGATTATGGTATAAGTCGGCACTTAGAATTTGTTTTTGTTCATCAATACGAACAACCGCCTTACAGTTGTTACGTACACAGTTGTACCTCATGACTCCGTCCCTCATCACATGTTTCTTGTAGAAGGGATAATCCCTCACTAACATAAGCGACTTGCCATTCGCTAGTTCAATAAATGTCACTTCATCTGTAAGAAATTAAATAAAAAAATAAACATATGACTTTGTGCTAAGTACCTAGCTTAAGCACTTGTGATACAGATATCAGAATCAACAGTGGTATATCAAATTAAAAGCTTATAGATACATACACAACACACACAGACTAGGACAAACGGGCATGTTCCCGGCGGGGGTCGAACCCACGTCTACTTCTTGACTTGATCGTTGACTATATGGGTGACCAAGAAGTTAATACCTTCTTGGTATACAACAGTAAAAGAAAGGCATAATGTCACGGCGTATAAGGAGAAATGAAACATTGCTATATACTAAATATCTGTACTTTAATTACAAAAGTGATATCCTCAAACAAATATCTTCGATGTGACTGTCATTATCAGGTACTAAAAATCTATATCTCGAAAATAATGTGCATTGTAAATACTATAAGGGTGAAGAATAAGACAAAACAAGAGTGATATACGACAAAACCACAGAAACATAATAATACTCTTATCATAAAGAGAACATAAAGTATTAGACATTATATTATGTTTACTCATCAAATGTGTTCTTAACAGTATAACTATATAGGTTTTATAGGAATTATTTCCTACTATCCCGATTCTTGTGACCACGAGTAAAAGTAATATGTATAAATAATGATATATTCATATTTTTTACAACATGGTGTGTTTAATAAAACTTCCGGAGAGTCTATACCCTATATGTATTTTCCATCAGCGGCATCAGCATCAGCGGCATGCAGCGGCGGCAGCCTATGCCTGTGCTCGTACGGAGAAGCTTCCAGTATGTTCATGCTTTCATCCAGGTGCAACCCGATGAGTTCAAAGCTGACGTATTTAACACCTGATATTGTCCAAACATTCACACATACACATAGATGTGAAAGGAGTGAATGAAGAGTGGACGGCTGACAGAAGCGAGTAGAAAAAGAAACAATTTCAAGCCGATCCCCTCTAATGTAGGACATGAGAATGATGATGATCGAGTAGTGTGATGAGTAAATCTTCCGGAAAGTCTATAGCCTAATATATTTCCCATCAACGGTCTTAAGCAGCGGCGGCAGCCTACGCCTGTGCTCGTACGGAGATGCTTCCAGAATGTTCATGCTTTCATCCAGGTGCAACCCGATGTGAAAGGAGTGAATGAAGAGTTGACGGCGGACAGAAGCTAGTAGAAAAAGAAACAATTTCAAGCCGTTCCCCTCTAATGCTGGATAAGGACATGAGAATGACGAAGATCGAGAAGTTTGTTGAGTAAATCATCCGGAAAGTCTATAGCCTAATATATTTCCCATCAACGGTCTTATGCAGCGGCGGCGGCCTATGCCTGTGCTCGTACGGCGAAGCTTCCAGAATGTTCATGCTTTCATCCAGGTGCAACCCGATGAGTACAAAGGTGACGTTCTAACATCTGATATTATCCAAACATTCACACATACACATAGATGTGAAAGGAGTGAATTAAGAGTTGACGGCTGACAGAAGTGAGTAGAAAAAGAAACGATTTCAAGCCGATCCCCTCTAATGCAGGATAAGGACATGAGAATGATGATGATAGATAAGTTTGTTGAGTAAGCCTCGTACTTGAGGTGCTATTTTGTATGAGAATGACATATTTAGTTCGCATTCAAGATCGAGCTCAGAGTTGAGTGTGATTTATTAATACGAGCCTTAATCTTCTGGAAAGTCTATAGCCTAATATATTTCCCATCAACGGTCTTATGCAGCGGCGGCGGCCTATGCCTGTGCTCGTACGGAGATGCTTCCAGAATGTTCATGCTTTCATCCAGGTGCACATACACGTTGCACTTAGCGGTTAAGCTGCAGCTCCACCGGCTGGCGTGGCCCTGTCTCACCATCCTCCTCTTGGTGTAAGTGTACCCTTTGTAGAGAAACATTGTCCTTCCATTCGCGAACTCTATCAGTTGACCTGTTGAATTTCTTTAGGATTAGACATATTAGTTCTTAAGAAAATGTTATGAAAATAAAATGGGGTTATCATTCGTGTAGATATTGGCAATAAACAGGCATGTCAATTCAGGATCATAGTCGCAGCGTACTCTGGGCTCCAAGGCAATGGCCGAGGATGCAACTGGGAGAGGCGCTAGGATGATGATGATGATTCGTGTAGATATTGGGTTAAAATTATAAAGTAGTAGAAGTGAGTACTCTTTAAAAGTTTGGTTGCACAATGATGGTACCACCAGTTTTGGACTTTGGCTTAAAGAAACCAGCTGGATCAATTTTATAAAAACATCATCTTAAGCAGTATCATTGCAGGGTAAGGCCTCTATAATCATCATATAAATCATGTTTTTATTTCTATTGTGTAATGTTTCCGATTCGCGGAATCGTTGTTATTTGCCAAATATTGATTTATTTAATGACAGGAACGAGGAGCTATTTATAATTGCAAACAGTTCAGGAATATACTCGTATTGGTCAGTGTGTGGTTGGGCAGTTGGGCACCCAAACAGTTTGATAAGCGCTATTTTAATAATCGCTAAATAAAATATTGATGACGTTTTAATTTTTTTATTAGTCTTAAATAAGCAAATAATGGTAAAAATCACACTCGTAATTCGATAAAATAAGCGGAAAAATGGTAATATAGGCAAGTTAATACTAATTAATCCTAAACACAGTCGAGATATACGCAGTCCAAGAGTCATAATCATAATGGATAAAATATGAGATCCAAAAATGAGATACACAAATTATCACAAACATCAAGCATGCAGTCTTAAAGTTAAAATTAATGATATATATAGTAACTACGGGATAAACTTTACTTAGTATTAATCACTGTTTAATACTGGATACTTCTCAAATGCTGTCAAAAATATCACACAAAATATTTCACTATCGCTATAAAACTAATGATATTTATTCTACTCACTACATAGTATATCATGAAGTTAACTCTAAAAGACACAATCTACTAAAGGCACTTTTTGATATTTCAAAGTCGAAAACAATAAACATGAGCAATCAAAATTATGTATATAAAAAAACGCTGCTTAAATATTTTAATGCTTATGAGCATAATCATAATCACGTAACAATTCATCTTTTTAATGCAACACTAATTTAAATTATGTTTTAAATACAATTTTAAATCACTACAAAGATATGAATATGGGTTTGACTGCCTGTATATAATACCAAATACCAAAAATTGGCCAAGTGCGAGTCGGACTCCCGCACTGAGGGTTCCGTACAAATTCTATTTTTGACGTATTAAAAAAACTACTGAATGGATTTCGTTCGAACCAATTTTCGTTGGTAGTTTTTATGGTAATGTACATTATATGTTAATTTCAGTTTTATCATCCTCTTATTTTAGAAGTTAGAGGGGGGGGGACACACTTTTTTCCACTTTGGAAGGGTCTGTCACGCAAAGTATTCACTTTAGAAAAAAGTGATATTAGAAACCTTAATATAATTTTTAAAGACCTATCTATAGATACCCCACACGTATATCGATACCTTAAATCTCAAATGGCGTAACCACCAAAACACAACTTTTCAGGGGAGCAAAAAAACGAAAAAAAAAATTTTGTTTAAATTATAACTTTATATATTTTAATACTATAAAAATGTTTTATACATCAAATTTCTTAGAATTTTGAGATGAAGGCTTCAGTTAGAACTATTTGCACCTAAATCTTATATTTTAAAAAATAGAAGTCGGTTACGACTTCTGAAAATATGACACAAAGGCGTTTACACCCTATAAAAAACACGAATTTTTTGAGATTAAGGTCGTATCTCCCATTAAATTCATAAAAAAATACAATATAAGGGGTATTTTCTACTTCTTTTAATGAATTAGGTACATTAAACGGGTAAGAGGATTTTAGGAAACAAAAAAAAAATTAAAAAAAGACAAGGCCGAGAGAATAAGAAGGCCTAATTCGATTAAGCAGTGTAGTAGTAGAAAAACGACCTTTATTCTTAGCAACAATGATTTCTACTTATATTTATATAATATTTACGTAATAATCAACTTTAAATTTCAATTAAAGTTCTAATGGAGTTAGAAAAGATTACAAAAATTGTATTAATTTAAGAATCAATGAATCAAGTAGCTACGTTCAAAAAGTAAGAGATTTTAGAAAGCCTTCATTTAAAATAATCAGTAAAAAATTTTCAATTGAAACTATCAAAAACAATCAAACAAAAAAAAACAGTATTTTTCTGAGTCTGTATCTCCGTCCTCTACATCAGTGTCTGGTAATATATGTATCTGGCACATCTTCTGCTGTTGGTAATCGCGGGTGATATTCTTCATGATATGTTTTACCCTAACATTAAAGGCCATGAAGCTTAAAGAAATTAGAGTCGTAACATTTCAGAAGAAGATCACTCAGCATTCATTGCTTACTAATTGTGTGAATGTGTACTTTGTATCGTTTTTTGGCAATTAATAAATGACTTTATTATTATTAAGAAAAACCCACACACTATTCAAATAAAATACTCAATGAAAGAAGATGCCTCAGAAGAACAAGTTTCTCTCGGTCAAAAAAATATTCAAAAGAAGGGAAAGGAAAAGGGGATCGGGAATCGGGAAGGGTAAAAAGAAAATTACTAGTTTGACTAACGATAATGAGATGGAAAAACAAACAGACACAGAACTAAATTACACAATAAAACCTTTGTTCACAAGACCTATTTCAAAAATGAAATTCTAAAACCTTCTAAAAATGTGCCCAGACGGCATTTTCCCAAAAACATATCATGAAGAATATCGCCGATTACCAACAGCAGAAGATGTGCCAGATGTATTACCAGACACTGATATAGAGGACGGAGTTACAGACACAGAAAAATACTATTTTTTTATGTTTGATTGTTTTTGATAGTTTCAATTTAATTTTTTTGACTGATTATTTTAAATTAAGGCTTTCTAAAATCTCTTACTTTTTGAACGTAGCTACTTGATTCATTGATTCTTAAATTAATACAATTTTTGTAATCTTTTCTAACTCCATTAGGACTTTAATTGAATTTTAAAGTTGATCATTACGTAAATATTATATAAATATAAGTAGAAATCATTGTTGCTAAGAATAAGGGTCGTTTTTCTACTACTACACTGCTTAATCGAATTAGGCCTTCTTATTCTCTCGGCCTTGGCTTTTTTTAGATTTTTTTTTGTTTCCTAAAATCCTCTTACCCGTTTAATGTACCAAATTCAATAAAAGATGTAGAAAATACCCCCTATTTTGTATTTTTTTATGAATTTAATGGGAGATACGACCTTAATATCAAAAAAATCGTGTTTTTTATAGGGTGTAAACGCCTTTCAATAATAAAAATTGTGTGTGGTGTAAACGCCGAAACTGAAAAATGATGTCCCTTACCCCCTTGTGTTTTTACTTTTTTTTTCACTTTACAATAATTTCTAAGGGCGTAACCACCAAATAACGTTGGCTATGTGTGATACGCCATATTAGTGTATTAAAATATCTCGTTACGCCCTGACGTTATTCATGCATTAAATTTATAGCTGCTTACGACCTCTTTTCCTTATAAAAAGTGTTCAAATCTATAAAAAACATCGGGTCGTAATGACCATTTTTTTGCGAATTTCAGGATTTTAAATATACAGATCGATAGAGAAAAAAAAACTGAATAAAACTGCATTTAAAAGTCATTTTGACCAATTTGGCGCTTACGCCATTTGAGATTTAAGGTATCGATATGTTCAATGAAAAAAAATATTTTCAGTTTCAGTTCTGACTATGAGGACCCCCCACTATTTTTATTTTTTTTCTATTTTCGTGTGAAAACCTTGTTGCGGTTCACAGAATACATCCACTCACAAAGTTTCGACAGTAAAGTACTTATAGTTTCGGAAAAAAGTTGCTGTGACAGACTGGCGGACAGACAGACAGACAGACAGACAGACAGACATGACGAATCTATAAGGGTTCCGTTTTTTTGCCATTTTGGCTACGGAACCCTAAAAACAGGCGTTGAATTGTAGTAAGTCTTATGTATCACATTAAAACAAATATTGGTATATTTTGATGCCTATCATATCGGCATAATATAATTTATTCGATATGACCAATTGACCATAGGTTGAGTCTACATCTAAACAATGCGCGATTTCGCGATCTGTTCGGGAGCTGTAAATTCGCGGCATTCGTCAGATGTGGACGCACCCTTACACCGCTTGCGGTCCAATCATATTTAAAAGTTTTAAGTGTAGCTAAGCATTTTAAACGTGGTTTGTAACATCAAACTTAAATAATAAAGGCATTTTTCACATCGCAAGTGATAAAAACGTACAAAAAGTAAATTATAGTAGACATTTGAAAAGGTTAAATGCACTTGAGTATAATAATAGTACAATAGTAAATACTATGATATCACTAACTGACATCGAATAAAACATTTATTTAGCAGTTAAATGTGTTCTCTCGTTGCCCGTTTAGTTAAATGTTTAAGGAATATCTAAGTTATTGAAAACTCATGTGAGAGCCTTTCATTTAAATGAAGTAGATAATATTATGAGATTACAGAAAAAATATATATTTGTAATGACAGAACTTGGTACGTTTCATAGAACGTTCGGATAACAGCTACAGACAGACAGGCAAAAACCGGTACAATAATAATGTGATATGGAGAGAATTAGATTATTTCGCGGGCAACGATTTCTTAACATGATTAACATAGTCGTATTATTTTTTTGTTTACTTATATAAAACACTCTTATTGGTAATTAGTGAAAACGCTATGTGCTACTAAATAATCATGTAGCGGTGTATACGGATGGTAATAGGAGTTGTTTTCGAGATCATTTTCGTTTTTAATGTGAACCCTGTTTGGGGTTTGACCGTTGACATCATTGCCGTTTAAGACTTGACCGTTGGCTTCGTTGAAGGGGTTAGGGAGACGATTCGGGTCCACCTTGAGTGCTTTGTTGTTCAACTGCGTATGCGTGAGAACTTTGAGTTTGTTCTGTGTGTTTTGAAGGAGTCCGTTTGGTTTCTTATTGGAGGGCGGATGGCTGTGAACTGTGTTGGCTTTGAGGACCTCCAGCTTGTCCGTGATGATGAGGTGGGCCTTGCACTTCCACTTGGAGCCGTAGGCGGTGCAACTCCAGCGGTGGGCGTTGGTCCTGGCCTTCAGGTGCTTGTAAAACGTGAAGTTGTTGAGGCGAAGGTTGATGCGCCCGCTCGGACGAAGGTAGAACTCCACTGAGGAAGAAGTACATTTTTTAGATATAAATATACCATTCATCATTTTAATTTATATTTATACACTAGCTTATTATTTATAATCAATACTCTCAGGTTATTGAGTACAATCAACAGCAAAAGTGCAAGATAATAGCAAAATAGCTGAAATATACTAGCTGCTTTTGTTGTCGAATATACTTGGGAGAAATAAGTATGCAAACAATTTTTATGATGTTTTAATGAGCTAAGATTTATAAATATTAAGACGTTTAAACATAATTTAAGCTATAAGTATATTACTTTAAATAATATAAACAGATTTATTAAATTCACATTGTACAGAATGTGATAGTTGATTTTGTACAATAAGTCATTTCAGAAGCATTTTTAATTAAAACAGAATATTTTTTTCATAGTCTAGTAAAGGTCTTCTTAACTTAAATAATAAATACATTTCAGCAATCAAAAAAAGTTTAAGTATAGCACGGCTGAATAAAGAATGTCATCAAATATTCTCGAAGCATAGGCACCCAATGACATTTTATAAATATACGCTTGACCGTCCCTAAGATTAAAATACTTTTTATAGTTATTTCTATAAATCTACATATCTATTTATTTATCAAATGTTTATTATATAAATAAAGAATGTATTTGCTAAATGGGTTGCTAAATCCGAAAGTATTGTGTCTATTTTACGAGGTTCTGATATGAAGCACGTCTATTATCAAAACGTGATACAGATAGTTTTAGTACGAAAATGCATTTTTCTCTATCTTTTACACAGCTCATATTTCTTGCTTATTTTGAACTTGGCAACCCACATAGCACATATTATTAAACATCCTGTACATTCTATTCCCTTATATCATACAACAACTACATTTATTGTGCAAAATACATAAATAATGTCAAATACTACAACATTTAAAAAAAGTCTGGTTCACCTTTTCCAACAAGCCTTAATCTCAACCATATATTAAAATCCTTAAATATGCTCTCGCCAGAATTTGGAGCACTGTAATTTGAAGCGACTGTCGCTTCATATCGCATATTATTCCGTTAATATGTCAAGAGTCATCTTAGTAACGAACGCAAGTCGCGTCAATCAAAATACCTTATAATAATAATGTCTGGACATTATTCACACAGCGCCATCTATGCCCAAACTAAGCATTAGCTTAGTTAATGGCAGAGTTTTCTGGTTTTGAGGCTCATCTATTGATTTAGATCAATGATCTCAACACAGCCTTTTCCTAACAGTCGATAAGATCTTTCTAGCCAAATTTCCGCTAATCTTCCTTTATAAAACCGTCAATTTCAGTCAACTTAAAATAAACAACTAAGCAAGTCTAAATGTAAAGGTGAGTCAGGCTCATTTAACTTAAATCCAACGCTTCAAGGCATTATTCCCGGAATTCCACTCCACTCTGTACACTTGAGATTTTCAATGAAAACGGATTCAAATTCTTCGGCTTCACATCGGTCTGAAACTAAATGTTAATAGATAATCATCACACAATATCTACATTATCGTTTAAAGTAACTAATTGGCTTATTATCATTGATAAACTAGCTGACCCAGTGAACTTTGTAACATTGACAGTCAGGTTCATATGGTTTGACAGGTAAGAACAGTTTGTATTGGAAAATGAAATTGTATGTAGTTTTATTCCCCTTAATTTAAATCTTCCCTCGAATTCCGCATAGATTTTTAAGACTTCATCATGTTTAAGGAACCAGGCGGGATTCTCATCCGCATCCTTCGCTATCTGGGCAAGTTGACTTTCCATTTATTCAACCGTACGAGTTATGCTTTTGTAAGTCCACGGGTCTAAAAGGTTTATTTCTGTTTTGGTTAAAAAAAATACATAATAAATAAATAAAAACACGCACCTCCATGTGCTGGTGCTTCGTGCTCTTCATCAGGTAATGCGACGGCTGATGAGTGTGTTCAGTATGAGCCCTCACCACCAGGTTATCATTGGTGACATGGAGGAACCCACGGCAAGACCTTGACCCCATCTGCGTACAACTCCACCTGAATCCGTCGCGAAGTATCTTGTGCTGGTAGTAGGTATAACCGTTGTGCATGAGCAGATGCTTCCCGTTCCGACCTTTCACCATGATCACTGAAAAATTAACCTTGTTAACTTCCACACAAAGACGAATATCAATAGTGCATAATGAGTATTGTTATGATTTACTTACTTAGGCATAATGATATTCGGTACTTACTAAGGTCAAATAATTACGCTATAGTCTCTACTCTACGTAACTTACGGTTTAGTTAATTAAGCACCTTTTCATGGAGGTAAAAGAGCGAGAAGGTCACCTGATGGTATGTTATCATCGCTGCCAGTTGCCCGTGGACATCCAGACATCCAAAACTCACCAAGTGTCGCAATTGCGTTGCCTGCATTTAAAACGACCCCGCCCAAACTGACAGCAGGAACTCATTTATCATTTTGAAAATAATTATGACATTTAAAAACTACTTGCTCATATTAATATCTAATCCCTTAAAAAAATACAAATCTCATCTTTAAGTTAAGTTATGTTATTTATTATGCCTTCTGCCTCTTTACGATGACACCCTGGGTAGTAAACAAATTACTACTTTAACCATTTTCGAACATCGCTATCGTGGCGATTTAAATGTTCATACCTGTTGCGCAGATACTATTTTTGCCAGATGGCAATATAGAGACTGTAGAAAGTAGCGATAATGTTCAAAGTGTATGCCTTGAATTTTTTTGAGAGTGCCTGAATACTTCCACCATATTGTGTGTTTTTTTATGGTTATTATATTCATTAGTAATATCTCCTGAAAAGGCTACAAATTCTTAAAGGCGGACATATGTCCCATTTTCCAACCGAATATACGGCAATGGTTCATGGTTATGGTCTTCTTGACGCTTCACAATATCTCCATCGTTTGTTAAGATAAGAAATGCCTTGCATCTCGAAGAGGAATGCCTAGAGCACGTCCAACGGGTTCCCGTACATGAAAACCGATGTTTAAAAAAGGTGTGTTTCTTGAACATCACTAGCTGTCCTCCTGTATGCGTGCGAATGAATTGAGCTGAAAACAATATTTTTTTTCAAACTGGAATTCTTGTAATAAAAAGAACCCTAGCTTATCGTCGCTTTCGTTTCGTCAGAATTAGCTAGTCCACCGAAGGCGTGGACGATTATGATGAGTGCTTTTTAAATGCCTTCACGAATGAAGGTTTTGATTTGATGTAACAAAACTACAAAAATATAACCCAGCCTTTGTTGTAGCACTAGCTAGTGTGTCTAATTTTGTACTTAGTGGATCTTATTTTGGTTCAGATTTTACGCAAAATAATAAAATCAATTCAAATTCCTCAGACTTGCAAACAAATTGAACTCTACTGATATTCCTCAAGACTTTATTGCATCCTTATATAAATCCCATCGTCAGTCCGGCAGTACCGGAACGGCGCATGCGTGTGATTGTTGTTCACCTTCACCAGGGTTCCATCTTTATCAATCACCAGGAACGCTGTGCAGGTCTGGGAAGCCTGTCGAGTACATCTCCACCTCACCCCCTTCTTCAGCTCATAGTGCCGGCAGAAAGTGTAATTGTTCAGCATCGCAAGGAAATTCCCCTTCTTCTCTATTTGAATATACTTCACTGCAAAGTAAAAGGGTTGGTTTGGTAAACTTCGTCTTCGTGTCCCTTAAAAAAATACAAATCTCATCTTTAAGTTAAGTTATGTTATTTATTATGCCTTCTGCCTCTTTACGATGACACCCTGGGTAGTAAACAAATTACTACTTTAACCATTTTCGAACATCGCTATCGTGGCGATTTAAATGTTCATACCTGTTGCGCAGATACTATTTTTGCCAGATGGCAATATAGAGACTGTAGAAAGTAGCGATAATGTTCAAAGTGTATGCCTTGAATTTTTTTGAGAGTGCCTGAATACTTCCACCATATTGTGTGTTTTTTTATGGTTATTATATTCATTAGTAATATCTCCTGAAAAGGCTACAAATTCTTAAAGGCGGACATATGTCCCATTTTCCAACCGAATATACGGCAATGGTTCATGGTTATGGTCTTCTTGACGCTTCACAATATCTCCATCGTTTGTTAAGATAAGAAATGCCTTGCATCTCGAAGAGGAATGCCTAGAGCACGTCCAACGGGTTCCCGTACATGAAAACCGATGTTTAAAAAAGGTGTGTTTCTTGAACATCACTAGCTGTCCTCCTGTATGCGTGCGAATGAATTGAGCTGAAAACAATATTTTTTTTCAAACTGGAATTCTTGTAATAAAAAGAACCCTAGCTTATCGTCGCTTTCGTTTCGTCAGAATTAGCTAGTCCACCGAAGGCGTGGACGATTATGATGAGTGCTTTTTAAATGCCTTCACGAATGAAGGTTTTGATTTGATGTAACAAAACTACAAAAATATAACCCAGCCTTTGTTGTAGCACTAGCTAGTGTGTCTAATTTTGTACTTAGTGGATCTTATTTTGGTTCAGATTTTACGCAAAATAATAAAATCAATTCAAATTCCTCAGACTTGCAAACAAATTGAACTCTACTGATATTCCTCAAGACTTTATTGCATCCTTATATAAATCCCATCGTCAGTCCGGCAGTACCGGAACGGCGCATGCGTGTGATTGTTGTTCACCTTCACCAGGGTTCCATCTTTATCAATCACCAGGAACGCTGTGCAGGTCTGGGAAGCCTGTCGAGTACATCTCCACCTCACCCCCTTCTTCAGCTCATAGTGCCGGCAGAAAGTGTAATTGTTCAGCATCGCAAGGAAATTCCCCTTCTTCTCTATTTGAATATACTTCACTGCAAAGTAAAAGGGTTGGTTTGGTAAACTTCGTCTTCGTGTCCCTTAAAAAAATACAAATCTCATCTTTAAGTTAAGTTATGTTATTTATTATGCCTTCTGCCTCTTTACGATGACACCCTGGGTAGTAAACAAATTACTACTTTAACCATTTTCGAACATCGCTATCGTGGCGATTTAAATGTTCATACCTGTTGCGCAGATACTATTTTTGCCAGATGGCAATATAGAGACTGTAGAAAGTAGCGATAATGTTCAAAGTGTATGCCTTGAATTTTTTTGAGAGTGCCTGAATACTTCCACCATATTGTGTGTTTTTTTATGGTTATTATATTCATTAGTAATATCTCCTGAAAAGGCTACAAATTCTTAAAGGCGGACATATGTCCCATTTTCCAACCGAATATACGGCAATGGTTCATGGTTATGGTCTTCTTGACGCTTCACAATATCTCCATCGTTTGTTAAGATAAGAAATGCCTTGCATCTCGAAGAGGAATGCCTAGAGCACGTCCAACGGGTTCCCGTACATGAAAACCGATGTTTAAAAAAGGTGTGTTTCTTGAACATCACTAGCTGTCCTCCTGTATGCGTGCGAATGAATTGAGCTGAAAACAATATTTTTTTTCAAACTGGAATTCTTGTAATAAAAAGAACCCTAGCTTATCGTCGCTTTCGTT
Organism: Nomophila noctuella; assembly: GCA_958496325.1. NCBI lineage: Eukaryota > Metazoa > Arthropoda > Insecta > Lepidoptera > Crambidae > Nomophila > Nomophila noctuella. The sequence continues at coordinate 13,552,063 of OY292491.1, forward strand.
TCGTCAGAATTAGCTAGTCCACCGAAGGCGTGGACGATTATGATGAGTGCTTTTTAAATGCCTTCACGAATGAAGGTTTTGATTTGATGTAACAAAACTACAAAAATATAACCCAGCCTTTGTTGTAGCACTAGCTAGTGTGTCTAATTTTGTACTTAGTGGATCTTATTTTGGTTCAGATTTTACGCAAAATAATAAAATCAATTCAAATTCCTCAGACTTGCAAACAAATTGAACTCTACTGATATTCCTCAAGACTTTATTGCATCCTTATATAAATCCCATCGTCAGTCCGGCAGTACCGGAACGGCGCATGCGTGTGATTGTTGTTCACCTTCACCAGGGTTCCATCTTTATCAATCACCAGGAACGCTGTGCAGGTCTGGGAAGCCTGTCGAGTACATCTCCACCTCACCCCCTTCTTCAGCTCATAGTGCCGGCAGAAAGTGTAATTGTTCAGCATCGCAAGGAAATTCCCCTTCTTCTCTATTTGAATATACTTCACTGCAAAGTAAAAGGGTTGGTTTGGTAAACTTCGTCTTCGTGAACAAAGGCTTCGATGGACTCCGCAGTCCTGGATCGAGGACTACATAACCCGTGACAGGTCATATTTAGTAAATACACTGTGAAGTTCACCCACCGAATAGACATATACCATCGATATGCTGGCAGAAGTCATTGGTGGAGCAATGTACGAGTAATGGAAGGATACTTCGGGAGCAACTTGTTGACTCCATGTATTTTACCACGGGAAGAGTGGGAAAGGAGGGCTTCATGAAGATAAATAACATTACTTGAAACATTGAAGACGGCAAGCAAGAGCCGGCAGTTTGCAACCATAAGTCTGAGTACAATTCGAAAACAAATGAAACGCCTGTACCATTTATTAAAACTATATTACATCCTTACATATATCCCCTCCTCGGTCTGGCAGTACCGGAAAGGCTCGTGCGAGTGTATATCGTTCACCTTCACCACGGTCCCCTCGTTATCAATCACCAGGTACGCTGCGCAGCTCTGTGAAGCATGCCGAGTGCATCGCCACCTCGTCCCCTTCTTCAAGCCGTAGTGTCGGCAAAAAGTGTAATTGTTCAACATCGCAAGGAAATTACCCTTTCTCTCAATCTGAATGTACGTCACTGTAACACAAAAGATACGTTTGAATCATTTCGTCTACAAAAGTATGGCGTACAAGGTCATTGTGTGGTATAGTGAATGTAGTAGTATTACGAATTTCATGTAAATAACCAGGTTGGCCAAATCAACATCATAGTCGAAAAGTACCCTGGTGTCCACCGTCCTGATGAAGATTTACATCACTGATGTTTAGTAACTCATCCTCTATCAACATTATTTTTTAAGGATAAATGAACACAGACAAAATACGCCGTACTAAACTCATACTTACTTACAACTTACAAACTTCATTAAAGGGTGGAGAACGGGCAAGGTTGAATTTCAACTCGCAAATATCACAAAAGAGCCACTAGTCTGGAAAATACTTTACAGGAGGCTAATGTGAGGATGGACTTTATTCCTGTTGTGCTGAGTAGGTCTTATTACCTGGGATGGGAGAGTAGAGGGATTTATAGGCAGGCAAGTAAAAGTCTGATTGAGTAACAGTAGGATTACTTTATTTTAACCTAGTTTCGTGTCAAAATATTTTTAAAAGTAGCTTCATTAATTAGAATCGTCGAGAAATCAAATATAAGGTTTATATAGTATAGATTAAGTATAGATGTAATCTTTAATTATGTCTCTATACAGGCGCAAAGTTGCAATGTTTTTATACTAATAATTATAACGATGTAGGTTTTCCCATTGAACATACAAGTTAAACATTTTAGTTATTGATAAACGTTTGGCAAAAGCTTGAATGAATGTTTTGGCGAGTTATTTCATTCAAATGTTCGTAGCATTTAAACCGACAAGTTTCCTTACAGACTGGCCCCATTACTTTCTTACCACGAACCTTGCCATTCTTGCTTACATATTGCTGACCGGTATTCACTGCAGCTTTCCTAACAAAATCTTTCCAGTGCGATTTTACTTTGTAAGTTGTTTTTTTTTCTTTTCTTTTCTTTCACAGTGCTCAAGGACTCGCCTTCTGATACCGAAAAATCCTCCAACTTCGAACCTATATCAGAGGAGAACTCATCAACGTTCACCTCTTCTATTGATTTCCAATATGAATTATTAGATATGTATTCTTTGGGTATCGGTGAATCTGAAACATCGAGAAAAATGTGCACAGCAAGAATCGTAACAAGCTTTGACTCAATAATCATGCTTTTATCTTTATTGCAAGTATGTAAAGAAAAATTTACCAATTTATTTTATAAACTGTATTTATTATTTACAAGCCTAATGAATCTACTTATTTCTTATAACAATATTAATTACGAGCATTCATATCTTTTTATTATACAATCTTCATCTTATACTTATACTTGTTATTTCTTAAGTCTTTGTTGGATCAAAGAATTCTATTTCCATGTAATCATTTATTATATCTCTATACTGCCGTAAAGTTTGCGCAGTATTTTTATAAAGATAAAGGTTTTCCCATTGAACATACAAAGAATACATTTTTGTTACTGATAAGTTGCTGTCTAAATACACCTTGCTAGAACTCTTTTGTTTGCTACGAGCTTCAACAGGTTGTAAGGATACAACGTGGTCACGTACACTTTTAACCATATCACGATTTATCTTAACAACATGGTTTGAATGCTTCCCTCTATTATCAGGCAAGGCGATACCGTCATCATTTACTTTCTGATGAGCGGTGCGTATAATTCGACGTGTAATTGACAATGTATTTAAAAACATTGTAAGGCAAACACGTCTGTGTTCGCACGGTTCGTTTTGATTTTCGGCACGAGTTGGTAAGAAATATCGGATGGTAAACTGTCTTCTTGATGTATCAGTGTTTAATCGGCGCTTCTTAGTAAACCTTTTGGTGAATTTGTATACATATTCCCATTGTTTTGAGCGGTCACCTAGTTGCCAAAAGCTTGAATGAATTTTATCACGAGTAATTTCATTGAAATGTTCGTAGCATTTTAACTTACAATTGTTTTTACAGACTGGCCCCATTACTTTCTTACCATGCACCTTGCCATTCTTGCTAACATATTGTTGACCGCTGTTCACTGCTGCTTTCCTTGCAAAATCTCTCCAGTGCGGTTTTACTTTGTAAGTTGATTTCCCTTTCTTTTTTTTCATACTACACAGGGCCTCGCTATCTGATACCGAACATTCTTCTAACCCCAAAGTTATATCTGAGGAAACCTGATCGACGTTCACCTCTTCTAATGATTTCCAATAAATGTTATTGTACGTTGGTGATTCTGTAACATTGTGACAGTATTTAATTTTGCAAGATTAAACATATTTTGTTCCATAACCTATTAAATAAAACAATAAATTAGTAACAAAATATGCAAGTAACTTAAGTTAATGGTAGTCTCGATAAATCTCATATTCATTTCCATACGACTATTACTACTACGGCTAAGTTACTACTACGGCTAAGCGCTAACAAGACCTAGTAAAAATGTATTTTGTGTTATAGCGTAATAACATATTTAAAGTATTTTTAGTTTTGTATTTATTGTAATTCCAATCAATACCAAACGAATAAGATCTTATATAATCAAATTATATATATTAAAATATATAACCTAGAGTTTGCACAATTGCACAAGCCTGGTAAACAACAGTTTATTATATAAATTCTTCTTTATATTAGATTGCCCCAATCGACTTCTTTTACATTATTAGCATTGATGTATTCTAGTAAATATTATTTGGGATTTCTCCTCACTGCTCGTCTGGAATTGTCCGTTCTTGTATCAGGTAATGCGATACCTACATCACTTAACTTTCGATGAGCAGTGTAAACAACTCGCTGTGTTGTTGACAACGTGTTCAAAAATGCTACAAGACATACGCGTCTATGTTCGCAAGTTTCGTCGTCGGGGTTTGGTAAAAAGTAGTGAAAAGTAAACTGCCTTCTAGACATGAGTTTAGTATAACTGCTCTTTGACAACTTTTTGGTGAATTTGTTAATAAATTCCCATCGTTTCGAGCGATGACCCAACTGCCAGAAGCTGGAATTAATTTTCTGACGAGCCATTTCATTAAAATGTTGAAAGCATTTTAATTTACATGTATTTTTACACATGGGCCCGATCGCTCTTTTCGCACGCACCTTACCGTTGTGGCGAACATATCCTTGCCCTGTGTTTAATGCTTTCGTTGTTTTGCGTTTGCTGTTCTCTATGCATCTTGTCCTTTCCTTTTTAGGTTTTACTTTTGGTTCTAGAGTTAATTTAACTCTCTCATCGATTGAACAGCATGTGGAATCGTTTTCTGATGCCGATAATTCTTCTATCTTCACTTGCGCAAATGTTTTACGGTATGAGTCGACAAAAATGTATTCCTTTTGAAGTTCTGTCTCTGAAACATAAAATGTTAGTCAACGGTACATAGCCTTGACAAACTATTATTTTAAAATTATTTTTTCTATAATCTGAATATATAATGTGCTACTGTACTGAAAGATATCATAATATATTACAAAGAAGCTGGTTATTATTTGTTATACTACTGCGGAAGACCCAATAAATACGGCTCTTCCTTCTTGTTGGACGTTAAAATTGAGATTATAGTAAAAAAAGATTGAACAGTTGTATAAAAATATTTTATTTAGTTTAATAGGTCCATTGCATTCTATAAACTAAAATTTATACTTAATAAAAATTTAAGTGTCCGTGTTATTATACATTTTGTCATCACACGTTTATTTGAGAAACGGTTACCATCGTCACTGGGTGGCATTTCTATTGCCAAACAAATGAGATGTCCCATCCCAGGCCTGCACCATGTACGTGGTACCAAAAAATCGGTCAAATATTGCTATTTCCATTAAAAATACAATAAAACATTTTTGGTCCGTAGTTTAGTGGGTTAAAAATAAAATCAAATTCATAATTGTTCACTTTACTTCGTAAAGATGGCAACTGTATTTTTTTTCTTTACTGGGATTTACAGCTTTGGCCCCAGCCTTTTTAGGTCGTTTGTCACCTAAAAATATGAATACTTTGTGAAATAAACTGCATACTGTCATAACAAAAATAAACTGACGGATAAACGACATTCAAGTTTCAAAGATGCGTCTTGGTATATTTACTTTACTCTATGGATGCGTCCTCCGCCATATTGTACTGAGTTGCAATATTGTGGTTTAATTTATTGTTTCAGCCAAAAAACTAAGGTTTTCCATAAGAATTGGAGTAATTAAAACTGTAGTAAACTTATTCGCCTATATTTAGGTATAGCGTACATGGACCAGGCCGGGGCTTCATACATTTCTGGGACATCTCTTTACACCCAGTCATTTAAAACCTACAATGTGAAACCCTAAATTAAATAATATCAGGATTTCACGTAAATTATGAAAAGCTTTTTCAATGTGTATTCTATTCTTTCTACTTTAAGTATTTTTATGTGATCAATGGATTACACATCAACAATAAATTAAAATCCATAAAAGTGATATGTGCTTTAACATCTTAATAGTAAAACAATATACCTAGCTAACTTTTTAAAAGATATAGTCATCATTTCATGATCACTATGCTAATGATAAATTGATAAGTTCGCCATACGTAGCGACAAATCATTAAGAGGCCAAGTGGTAGACAAAATGAAATTATACTTTAAATATACCACAGTTAAGACAGATTTTATTAATTTTATCGGAATGTTAGAACTGTCCTGATTTTTTATGCGGAACCAGTTAACACACAAAAAGTCTTTTGATTTTTATAGGGCAATCCCTTACCTGTTATAAGGCTGAGTATGTATTTTAAGTCCAGAATATACAAGCGAGATTACAAAATGGGGTGGTCGGCATCACACAACGCTGCCTGCCGAGCGCTTAATCGCTCGGCTCCCTTGGTGGCCCCCTTTCTTATCCCTGTAACCCAGGACATGGTTGATTTAAGGTCTTAAGTCCTCTCGATGGGACTGAGGGCGCCCATAGTTACTGACTGAAGAGCACCAAGATGCCCGATTTTCTGGAGGAGGCCTGAGTTGCAAGGTAGTATAAATTGTGACCAACAAAGATAGAACTCTATATATCTAAATCCTAACATAGGTGCCATCAGTGTTCTGATAGTACCGAGAGGGTGGGTGGGTGTGTTCTTCGTTCCTCTTCTTGATGATTCCATCGTCAGTGAGTACCAAGAAAGCGTAGCAGTTCTTCGATGCATGCATGGAACACTGCCATCGTCTTCGGCCGTACTTCAACATGTAGTGCTTGCAGTATGTATACCCGTTTAGAAACACGAGGATCCTGCCTTGGTGTGTACGGATCATTTGAGCTGGAAAATTAATAATGTTAAAACTCCTTTCAATACTGAAGAAACAGATGAGTTACTTAACTCAAATCAAACCGCAAAAGTCAACAAAAGGTAAGTTCAAATGTAAAGTTTTAAAAAGTTATTTTGAAAAAAATTACATCCTGTTCAATTAAAAACCCACGTAACGTGATAAAAAGTTTTCTCAAATTGGGGATGAAATAAAAAGCAATGTAACAGTTAAGACGGAAAAACGAGAATTGCCGCTATTCCAGCTAATATTACAACATCACAATAATTTATAGTATTTATACAATATAACAGTACAATAATATCTTCAATTAATTTTAACATAGCAACCATCACTGCTTTGATGGTACAACGTTGGTTCATGCACGTGATTCTCTATCCTCTTCACGAAGTTGCCCTGAGGGTCGATGATGACGTAGGCGTTGCAGTTCCTGGAGAAGTTCTTGGAGCACTTCCACCGGGTGCCCTTCTTCAGCGGCCGGTCTCGACCATACGTATACCCGTTCAGCATCACTAAAGTGCTGCCGCTGCTTGTACGAATGAACTTAGCTGGAAAAGTCACGGCATCTTGTTAAAAAATAACATACCTACTGTAATGTAGGATTTTACGGATAGCCATAGGTATTTAAATCTTTCGTAAACAACCATGACGCCAGTAGGTACAAATGCTGATGTTCTTCTTACTAAGATTTAAAAGGCAGACCCAACAAGACCGTGAGCGTAACAACTAAAGCTGAGCCTCTTAAACCGGATATAAAGGACACTGAGAATGTTGATCTAAGTAAATTCAACATGTTTAAGAAAAAAATCCGCCACGGTGTCAATAACAAAGTATCTAAACGAATGAGATCTTTGACCGGGAATGTATTATTTATTATGTAATATTATGCCACTAGTGTACAAAATGAAGATAAAAACTATAAGTATAATACATTCTCATTATTATTTATTTAGTAAACCATTAATGATCATATTATTATAACATTTAGAAAGGACCTGATCCACCAAACATGTACTATATAGGTTTATACATAAAAATACAACAACAATTAAAATATTTTAAAAAGGTACCTAATAAATGCTATTAAATTATGCTAACATTTTAGTAAATATATAGGGTGTAACAAAATATACTGCAAATATTTTAAGGGCGAATTCTTTATTGGCAATGTAATCAATATCAGATATTAAAAAGTCAAAATTAACGCCTACCAAATTTTGCATTTTCTGCATTGGCCAATTTGCTCTTTTCGTCCTGTAAGCTTCGCCCCCTCTCCACTACTTTGCTTTTGGGGTAGGACAAGTGTAGTAATTGTATTACACTGATAGAACACGACCAGCTTGCATTATGACAAAACTTGTAACTTTCCCAATAATTCACTCAATTTATTTATTTGATTTTCTCTGAAACTAGCGTATTAACAAAAAAAAATTACTAGACTAATTTATTACATTCCCACTAAACGATTCGCCCTTAAAATATTTGTAGTATATTTTGTTACACCTTATTACCTACCTAACAGATTTACTTTTTTGCTATGAACAAATAAACATTCGTAAGTAAGTAGACCCTGTCGTTTCTAATATTAACATTTAAGCAAACATAGAAACTCATCAGCAAGTACCTACCTAGTCACTTTAATGAAATTTAACATGCGATTCCAATGATTTTGGCTCGTGTATGTGTGAATTAGCTATTTTTGTAACTTTGTGGCTGTCGTCAACAATGACATACGCAGAACATCCTTTGCAAGTGCACACCCATCTTCTCGCGCCAGACTTTAATATGTGATGTTTCCTGTATGTGTATTTTTGGAACAGGACTAAAGCTGAGCCTCTTAAACTGGTTATAAAGGATACTGAAAATGTTAATGAAAAACGATAATATAAGTAATTTCTGCCATTCATTAAGAAATACTCTAAAAATATAATCATAAAATTTAAATAATAATAACCGTAAAAGATCAAAAATGAATAAACCTACAGAAGATGAATGAGAGCATAATTGAACGGGAACGTATTAAAAAATATGCTAACAGTGTAGAAAATAGAAATAAACAATTAGTTGTACAAACGAATTTCATTATTTATTTTGTAACACTTAAAGACAATATTATTCCAATGAGAAGGGACAATTGAATTTTGCCTCAATTACAATATTGCCACCTCAAATTCACTATAATATTATAAATATTTAAAATTCATATTTAACAATAATTAGAACGGAGAATTAAAAAGAAATAAAATGCTTTCACATTTTAGTACTTAAATAACAAATATTTTTTTTGCTATCACCAAATAAACTTTACAGGACTTAAATGTTTACAAAATTATAAAAAAGAATCTTCGACCGTTATCAAATAACATTATTATAATTTCTGTAAGGGCATTTTTAAATAGAGAATGCGAAGTTTTACAAATAAGACAAATAACAAACATCTTCACGTAGTTTTACATCCGTGATAGTCTTGGTTACACTTTACCATTTCCAGTAATTTATTGTGCAGTTATAAAAGCAAAAGTTTCGCGGAAAACACTGACTTTTTAACTATTTAATTTATTAACTCTTTCGAAGGACGAAAAAAATGGGACAGTATGATGTCAAATTCACGTTTGTGATCCTTGTGGAGTTGTTGAACGATTGATAGCCATGATCACTTACTTATCATTGGGTGCTTTATTGCTCGTTGGTCTCCCTCTTCTCTCTGCGGTGCTTTTGTCGGTGTTGTTGCATAAAATTAAACACACACCTGTCCTGGCAATTTAATGGAGTGGTTTGCCATTACCATCTCTATTTCACACACTAACTCGTAGGATGCAGGTTTCCACACGATGTTTTCCTTCATCGTACTGCTGGTATGCAATAACTCCTCCCTCCTATTACACCTTGATGTACGCTCCAGCCATGTTCCTCGCGTAAGCCGAAGGTTCGTGCGTGTGCATTTCGTTCCTCTTCAGCACATACCCGTTCCCGTCTATGATCAGGTACGCGTGGCAGCGCCTGCTGACGCTCATGCAGCACTGCAGCCTCGAACCTGACTTCAGCATGCAGTGCTTCCTGTACGTGTAGTTGTTCAGCATCATGAGCTCTTTTCCGTTGCTCGTCACGATGTATTTCACTGGAATTAATAGATACAATGGTTAAAATGAAAACCACTAACCTTTTTAAGTTCTACGTAACGCAATTCTACATAAGAGCTTGTCGTTCACCTGATGATAAGCACCACAAGTTGTTGCTGGATTAGACATTTGGGTTATTATTGAATTAATCTTTCATGAGAGACCAAGAGACCATGCCATTTAAAAGATTTAGGTACCCTGTTTTGTTTCATATGTGCGTAGTTCTACGATTGAGGTTTCAAGTCCATAGAAGATTCAGCCACGGAAAAAAGTTGTTTTTTTCACATGAAACTCTTATATTATAATTTCTGTCCTATCTATGTATGTATCTTTTCTTAAGGGCAAGTGAAATTATGCATATTTTATTATATTTTATAAGGCCAGGGTAGAGACATCAAGACCAGGGTAGATACTTATTTGGCCCGGGGAGATAATAGCGGGTAGTAAAAGTAACAAAATTAGTTTTATCAAGTTTAATTAATTTGTACGAGGACAAATCTGTATAGATTTCTTGAAATTTTTAGTGACTTTTCGAACCTTATGTGTTTTTGCATCAGTTATATTGGTGAAAACAGATTCCCACTTCTTGAAGACAATTTCAATCCTATTATGCTGTACGCATAAGATCCATGTTGACGCACAAACATGTATCGTGTTTGTCACAATTCGGCTGTACTATGCAAAATGGCTTAAGGCGACAGAATAGGGAAAATGATACCTTGATATTGCATTTCTTCATGAAAGATTTGTGGAGATTTCTTAGAGTATCTACAAGAACTCTCTTTTGTTTACGGTCTCCTTTATTCGTCACGTAATCTTTTTACCGGCACATAATCTCGTATTCGAGTCATCTTGGAGAAAATGGATGATTTTAGTTTTTCATATTTCATAGCTTGCTTTGGGTTTCTTTTTATTATCTAACTAGCGGCCGCCCGCGACTCCGTCCGCGTGGATTTCGATTTCCAATAGCCTAAAGCCTTCCTTACAAACAAACAAACTCTTTAGTCAGCTTTATTATATTAGTATAGATAATCGTACTTGTCCAATTTTTCTTAAAGATTTAATATGTTTTTTCAATTTTCATTGAAGTATGCCGTATTTGTTCACTAGTTTCCGGCTTATGATTCTTTTGAAAATTCTTTTTTTTTTTTATTATTTGGAAGAGAAGAATAATTTTACTTTTAACTGCTGATTTAGCACTTCTGCAAATAATATTTTTTTTAACATGTTAATTTTTTCTTTAGTTCATTTATAGAATTATTTTATATCTTATTAATAAGATACCTCTCTCTTCTGGCTCGATCAGATTTTCTGTGAGAATGAAAAGCCGGTTCATTAGCCTCTGAAATCGATTGCGTTACTGAAATATTACCTAGTTACATTTTGAAGTGCAAGTCGTTGCCTACGCTCCCTAGCTTTTTTTCTCCAAATCTTTCGAGCAATGCGATGCTCCGTAGGAGTCATTTTTGCAATAGTCTTTATTAATCCTTTCTCTTTCTTTTTCAAATATTTTTCCTTCTCTTTTTGTTTATGCAATTCGTATTGTACTGGATCATTTTTAATCCTTTCATATCTCCGCCTTTCCGCTTCCCGTTTCTTTTGCAATCGTTCTTGCCATGTCAACTTTTTCCGTGGTGCCCCTGCAACAACATTAGACCGAAATATAATAAAACTATGAACTGAGAACCTCCTTTATTTGTCAGTTTTAAGATGGCCATTGACGATCAGTATTTCCCGTCAGTTGAACATCCAAAATCTGATCGTGAGTGTCGATTCATCACTCCACAGTTTTAAATGACGTAATATAACTTCTTTCATCCTTTACTTTCTTTCTCGTGATTCGGTAAGTAGGATATGGCAACAAACAATAGCTACAGAAAGAACTACGTCGCAACTACTGAGATGATTAGTTTTATTGCAAAAAATAACAAGTCATAGAATAAAATTTCTATTCTGTCTGTAAATTACCAGTGTCTGTTTTAAATCCAGTAAGTTGCTACCCTTAGAGCAGGAATAGCAACCATTTGCCAGAGATTTAAAATTTATTTTGTATTGCGAAGTCTGGTGAGGGGAACCTCACCAGACTTCGCAAACCTAAAATACTTCTGCTCAACCTAAAATAATTCACCTTGTACACTTTATGATAAAAAAAAAATTAATATATTAAAAATTATCTTAGATTAACATTTTATTTCAACTGAGTAACACTTGTTTTCAATGATAGATTATCACCACAGCATCACATGTTGCTATCCTACTGGACTAGAATATTCACGAATCATAGGATATGTGTAATTAATATCTGAATTCCGCATCTTGGACCTGACCTGTATATACTCCCCACTTTCGTTGACATAATATTGTGGGGGATCGTGGTTATGGTCTGGATCGTAGAATTCTATCGCACCATTATGGCCTAGCCTGATCCTAGCCTTGCATTTGGTCCCAGTCCTTTTGGAGCAGTTCCAATACCGATTACACTTTTTCACTTGGCTGAACGTGTAGTTCTCTAGCATGAGAAGACGGCATTTACCGGACACTATGAAGAGATATTGCAAACCTGTAATAAAACACTAATTTATTACAATAAAAACTTCGACATGGGAAAATTTCATTCGCCCAGTCCAACGAATTTTATGATAAAGTACTAAAACACCATCTAGACACAAAACTTATAACACCAATTTTTCACACCCACATAGAAAATACATACTAAGAATATCTTCTTCGATGACTAAGTCCCGTTTACCTCGTGTAACTTCATATGGCGCAACTACATAGTTGTGTCATTACGATTTTTTTACAGTCATCTATCCAGGAAGGAACACACAAGTGTGGGACTCAAACGTCACCCGAAACGTGAAGCTTAATTCAATGAAAAAAGTAAGCACAAAAGTATGAAGGGCCCATATTATTTACCTACTACGATACTAGTAAATTCTTTTTTTCATCGCCAAAGGGTCGCCAAATCCTTTTTGCCAGCAGCACATTTGGTTTTCAAATTATCTATTTAATAAAGACTTAGATAGGTTTTGTTTGTCCCCTTGAAAAACTGTAGTACATTAATTTAGCGCTTTATTTCACCAATTCATTTTTGTATACAATGAGTATAAAATCAGTAGACATTCATTAACAGTACGAGTGAAAATTCTGTTCAAATTAATGACGAGTTATGAGCGTCCGTATCTGAGGCTCGTAATAATAAATCGCACTCAACTTGAGATGACATAATTATCTAGTTCGCTCTCAAGATCGAGCTCAGAGTTGAGAGCGATTTAGTAATATGAGCCTGAAAGTCCAAAATTATTAAGGAAACTATATTTTTCAAAAATGCCCCAAGGTTTGGTGCCAACACTCGAAAAAGTTTTGTTATGTTTTATTTTAGAAGTATTTTGAATACGTTTACAATAAGTGGTTTAATTAATATGACTAGAAATCACAACACATTTATTTTAGTCTTATTAACCCTAAGTAGTAATAAAATTACCATTTTTCTTTAAATTCTATCAAATTGAGAAATTGAGATCATTAAAAAAAAACATCACATCGTGAATATTTACTTACACAATTTTTTTATAAAAATTATGTTTGAAATATTTTGCTGCTGTAGTTATAAGTATATGTGTAGAGATACTATTCCTAAAATTACATAATTATTATTACATATGACTATTAATCACAACACATTTTTTTTATCTTAACCCTATGTAGTTATGAAAATACCATGTATTTTAAAGTACTTTTAAATAGAGATCATTTTATGATTTTTTTTTCTTGAAGGTATTCATCACATCTTGATTTTTTGTCTTTGGACTAACACAGCCTACCTAGCCCCAATCTAAGCTCGAAGCTTGTTTTAAGAAGCTAGGGCACGCATAGACATACCTACTTAAATGCTTTTATTAGTATCCATAACTCGAGTACAAGTGCCGATGTTCATCACACAAACATTGATTGCTTACCATCAGCCAATACGTCTGCTCGTTTGCTGCCCTATAATATAAAAAAAAAACATTTGCCCATAACGGGATTCGTACCCGCAACCCTTAAATTTGTAGTCAGGGTCACTGCCCTCTTGATCAACGCACTGGTCGTCTAGTGTAATAGTTTTTTACTTACTCAAATTCTTTACGGACAAATTATGCTTTAAATATTTTACTGCTGTAGTAAATATGAAGGTGTGTAGATAATCTAGATATAACCTATAATAACGCCGAATTGGGCCAGTAACATAATCAAGCTAATCTCTTAAAAAATAATAATTACCATCGACATGAGGTGACAAGTGGCTTTGCTTACTAATAATAATTAATTGTATCATATCTTTTCGTAATGTTTAAATATTATTACAGTATGAATGCAAGTAGAGACAAGAAGACATTAAATTGTCAGAGTAGTATTATCATGACATTATTTCTTAAATCCCCTAACGACTAAAACTTAATAAAGGAAGTACATTTATGGAGCCTTCGACACGCTTTGTTCGAGTTCGGCATTATTTATGACGTCCCTATTAAATGGCCATAACCCTGTCTCCTTAAAATCACTCTCAGCCATGTTTTGCCTAACTGCTTTAGGGAAAGCTATTCCCAAAAATTCGGTAATATGAGGCTGTACTATTAAGTGACCAGGATTTGTACGGATCCAAGCACTGGCCGCTTCTGAGAAGCAACTATTCAGCAAAGTCAAGAACGACCTCTCAAGTGGTTGTAGAAAATGTGTCAAGTTACGGGGATAAGAAAGCATAACAATGCCGTAACTTTTTGCCATCTCAATGACAAAAATGTTTTTCACACACGTGTCATAGCCGTTAATCATCAACAGGACTTGATTCTTAGTATTCTTTTTTAATCCGAGCGATCGTATGAAATGTTTTAACCATTCCAAAGCAATATAAGGTGAGATCCATCCAGTTTTAGTACATTTGTAAGCAGCATTTGGCGGTCCTCCCTTGGTGAGGAAGTCATAGATTCTGCTTCTCTTAAAGATTAATAAAGGAGGAATAAACTCAGCTGCTGCGTTCATTGCACATACGCAGGATGCGGTCAGACTTCGTTCCTTGTCTTTCTTAACCACCGTCTCTGATGGTTTGTGTCCAGTAAATAGCCTTGTGAATCCCATTGTGAAAATTTTATCCGCAGTAAAATTATTTTCATCCAAAATTTGTTTATACTTGTCAAAAAAGTTGTTCACATTTTGTATGCCCTTTTCCGGTTTGTCACAATCTAACGCTACTGAATATTTTTTCAAGAAATTCCAGGTCCATCTCTTACCAAACAGTTTATTTGTACGGTCGAAGCCGTGGGAAATGTTTTGTTTCGTGGCCACTTGGTACGCCAATTTCCGAACATCAGTCGGGGACAACTCGAAACACTTTGATTCTAATTCATGAACAATTTCAAGTAATTCGATTTCCATAATCTCTTGCATTTTGGAAGGTATCTCACACTCGTCGGTGTTGATAACGTTTACAGTCTTCAAATAATCCCGGAATGGTCCCACTGGCAGTCCAAATTTTGTTGCCACCTGTTTCACTGGAAACTGTCTCGTTTGGTACATATCTACTGCTTTCCTCAAATTATCTCCATTTAATTCATCTTGCGGGTTCCCTAGTTTCTTATCTGGAAGAAAGAACATTGTTAAGTCCCTCGTTTTTCAATACGGATCGGTTCTTTAACATGCACGTAATTTTTACTCATTCTTCACACCAAGTAGGTATTTAATCATCATTTTCCTCGTGGACTTACTGATATGTACAAAGAGAAGTATCATAAGAATAGTTGAGTCAGAAACTAAACACTAATACGGAGCTGGAAAGCGAAAAGGCGTTGAGTAATAGGCGGTTTGGGGGAACAGTTTTATTGCAACACCAACATTCACAATTAACAATAATTTTGTAAGTAAGAAATCAAAATATAAATTCAATTAATAGGTATACTTATTCTAAATGTACCCCGCAATAAATGCATATTTCTAACAGTACATATTTTAGTCAATTTAAGTTCATAATTATGCTTTACAGTCTCATCATATCAAAATTAAATCAATTTTATTTTTATTTGGAACAAAAATAAAGGTTAGTGTTTTAAATGTCCCAAAGGAAAATATATTTTCGTCCAATAAAGCAAATCGTAAAAATTTAAAACTTTTTTAAAATAGTTAACTATCCTATTTACTAAAATAAATTTTACGTAGCCTAAAACTACCATGTGTCCACAAGGTATTGCGATGCCAATGGATACGAAACTACTATAGTACCGCATCCGTTGTCATAGCAATCAAGGCTGCAGGCTGGATCTAATATACATACCTACAGTACAAAAAAAAAACTTGACTTTCATTTACAAAATAAACTAAAAACAATAACGAGTCCGCCACCCAATTTAAAATAATATTATTTATTATGTTCTTTGTTTTTTCTTCAACGTTTCTGTTCACCGCCGTTTTCTGTTCTACGTTTACTCCCCCTTTTTTTTTATATATAATCTTTAATTGATTTTGAATTTTGCAACAATCTGTCTTAATTCTTCAGTTATCTCTTATGTACCTTGTATATGTATTTTTGCCTTTTTTTGGGGCAATCATGATACTGATATCGGCGTCGTTCCGCCTCTCTTTTTCTCTAATCTCTCTTATCTTGTTTGCCTTTTCTTTTGCTTCTGTCCTCCTTTTTCGTATCTGTTGGCACTTTTCAGCAATATCCACGCAACCCAATACTTTTCGTACATATTGAGTTTCTTTATTAATTTAAACTTTATTGCACGTCGAAACTTTTACAAAAGGCGTAGTTAATGCCTCACATTCTAGCACCTTACCGAATCTTAATATAGACGCCATTACTGCTCAAATGAAATTGGGAAGGCTCATGGTTGTGCTGCACGTCTTGCATCACAATTTTATCATTAAAATCTACCATCACGAATGCTTTACAGTTCTTCGACAGTTTCTTTGTGCACTGCCACTTGACCGCCGTCCTCGACGTGTACTTCTTGCAGTAAGTATGCTCGTTCATCATCAACAACTTACTGCCGGTCTGGGTCGTTATGAACTGGGCTGGAAATAAAAATAGACGTATATAGAGTGGACACATGTATATAGAGTGGAATTTTGGAATGGGTTTTGAAGGAGAAGTTCATTAACGGTTGTAGTTACCTACAAGAAAACGATGGTTGGCAACCATCCATAACTTTGTTTAAATATTTTGACCAGCATCGACAAATACTGGAAAAATGTTAGTCTGCAAAAAAAACTGAAATAGGCAATGTTTTTTCATTTCCATCGATCCATTTACATGAAATAGGACCGATGAGCATAAAAAAAACATTATTGCCTATTTTATTTTTTGATGCTGACTTTAACCATTTTATATGAACATGGTTACAGTCAGCATATTGTTATGAAAATTAAAAAAAAAATATCATGCCTTCTAATTCTAAATCATAGTTTCTACATATGGGAAGTGTTGTTTTTCCTGATCAAACAACTCTGGTTTGTGTTTGCCAATCCGCATTTGGTAAGATTGGTGAGGAATTATGCCAAAAATATTTATCAATCAATGATGAGACCTTTGCTCTGTGCAGTGGAACATTAATAGGCTGATATTTTAGGCACTTTCTCACGTGTCGTATCTATTTGTTTTTTTAACTAAACGCTTTTTGCATTTCAAAAAAATAATACAGAAAGGCGTAGGTAATGCCTGTGTGATTTTTGCGCCTTACCGAATCTTAAAATAGACGCCATTACTGCTCATTTGGTACTGCGAAGGCTCATGGGTGTGCTGCTCGTCTTTCAGAACTATCTTATCATTAAAATCCAACATCACGAACGCTCTACATTTCTTTGACTGCTTCTTTGTGCATTGCCACTTGACCGCCGACTTCGACGTGTACTTTTTGCAGTAAGTATGATTGTTCTTCATCAGCAACTTACTACCGGTTTGCGTCGTTATGAACTGGGCTGGAAATACAAAAACACGTTCAGAACACATGTATATACGATTATATTATATACAGTGAAACCTGATTAAGTGAGACCTGGATAAGTGAGAAACCTCCTTATCCAGTACTCAATCTGAGGTCCCAACACTTTGGCACTGCATGACCTCTGTTAGTGAGACGAAGCAGACCTCTATATCTGGGATTCGTTCTTTCGATTTATCTTTCTTATTTACTTCTGTTACTAAGACAGCGAGTGTATTTCATATCAACAAACCTCTGTTACTGAGATAGTGTAAGTCGTATTGTTTGTTTGCTTACTTATTCGTATTCTTCCCACAAATTCCGCACTTACACTTACGTCGTAATTTCGTTATTTTAATGGCCTCCAGTTTAAGGCTCGTATTAATAAATCGCTCTGGAAAACTGAAACGTGTACGTTCATCAGTATAAATCCTGAAATTGAACAGTGTTTGGTAGCTTGGGTTTAGCAAGTTCGTAACAAAAACTTTCCGTTGAGTGGACCAATTAGAGACCAAATCATTATAACGTTGAAAAACATGTGATGATTATACTTCCAAAATACAAACTAAAATGACAGACTTTTATAATTTATACTTTATGTTCTCATTTTTGCAATAGGTCTGTCTAGACATACGCACGCGCACGTTTGTACGCACATTTTCTAATTATCGCACCTCTATATCTGAAATAACCTGATTTCTGACCTCTGTTAATGGAACCCTCTGTTAATGAGACTGATATTTATTTATACCTGGATATCTGAGACACTGGGTAAGTGGAATACCTCTATAAGTGAAACAATATTCCTGGTCCCTGGAGGTCTTAGTTAACCAGGTTTCACTGTATATAAATATACTTTAAATAAGATCGGTATATTGGCTTCACTCTGCCTGATAGTAAGCAAAACAGGAGCCCTAATTGCCATAAGATCGGTACCAAAGTGGTATCCTAACCTTTGGCATTGTCATATCGGCACTGAAGATAATCCTCCACGCTTCTCTTACAGAAATTTAAACATTCATTGACGACAAAGAAAGCTTTTTCAATAGGCAGAATTTATGCCTTATGCCAATCTTTACAAGTCAACCTTAGGGCCAAACAGAGAGTAAGAAGATACTGCTAATAAATTTAATTATATTAATACAACATTGTTGAAGGTAACACAATTTTTTTATTGGCTTCAGTTGGAACTTTGTTTGTCAAACAGAAATAAAATTGCGATCAAATATGTTAATAGATTAAACCCTTTACACGTACCTTATTTCAAAGTATGGGGCTAGTTGCGTCGAATTAAGACCATTGTTATTTTGGTTGTAATGGCTAAGACTGTATTTGGAATATTTCCGTAAAATAAAATGTTCTCCGTTTGAATCTCTGTCAAATATTTAATTTTTCTTTTTAATTTTGACACACTATGTTTATGAGAAGGCAAATCTAATTTTAAATTTTCAATACAAATATTAGAATGATCTAAACACGTGTTCTTACTAAACATAATTTAATAAATAACTGGGGAGCTT
This sequence comes from Nomophila noctuella, assembly GCA_958496325.1. Classification (NCBI taxonomy): domain Eukaryota; kingdom Metazoa; phylum Arthropoda; class Insecta; order Lepidoptera; family Crambidae; genus Nomophila; species Nomophila noctuella. Next base: position 13,571,059 of record OY292491.1, read on the forward strand.
CGGCGTATCAAAAGATTTTAACTGGCTGTCAACCATAGATTTAAATCGTTAACTATGCCCCGAGTCAGGACCAAACACAAAAAAACTATTCCGTTATTTTGACATGCGTTTAGCCATCTTGCGGACACAATGCATACTAACCATCTGTATTTATTCGTCTGTTTCCTCGTAGTCTTACTAGTGGTAAAAAATAATAGGACAACGTGGAAGCGATTTCCTCATTTTTAGATGTCAGTAGGACCACGAGGAATTCGATTTTCCCGCGACCTTATCCCTTCTAAACTGGGGGGCGATTCACTAAGCGCAAATGTCATAATCTCACGGTTGTATCATCGTTGACAGTAGAAATTTAGTACTAATTTAGTACTGTCACCGATGACACAACCGTGAGATTATGACATTCGCGCTTAGTGAATTCCACCTCTTAGCCCTTATACATACAAAGGCAGTTCCTTACAAAATGTTTAACATGCTCACTCACGTCAACAGTGCCACATTTCCGATGAACAATTTATGGTTGCATATATAACGATTTAGATTTATGCCGAAAACGGATACATTTAACAATTTGGCCTTAACCGTTTTCGCAAATACACACCCTCCCCTTTGTATATAAAAATGTCTGGTACATGAGAATGGAAGCCTTCAACCGCTAATAACTCCCTATTTGAATCCAAAACCACGTATGCATTGCAAGACCTGGATATTCTTTTGGTGCAGGTCCATCTCTCTTGTTGCTTGGTCGCATATCTCTTAGCATAACTATGTTTGTTAATCAAAAAACACTCCTTGTAGATACCTCCTTCTTGTATATGGATAAATTGTCCTTAAATAAAAAGTTACATTTATATAAGTAAGATTTTATTTTAGGTCATGATACCTTATATAAAGACTAAGGTACCTTAGTCGTTGGACTGGCGTTTAAGTGCTCAGGATCGGGGAAAATAAAATTAAATATTTCACATCATCAGGCGGTGTATTTTATTGTGGGACAGGACACGCTTTTGGTCGTTGAGCCATCGAAGCAAGTAATTTAGTTAAAAGTGTAAGTTAATAATTTAATTAAATCATAAGGACCACAAACTTGTAACTTATTAACTTTCTTTAAGTCACAATATCAGGTATAAATGTGAAAATCAAAATCTTTGTCAGAAATAATTGTTTGAACTGGACAATACGATGGCCAATAATATTAAGGACTTCTAAAAAGTTCCAAACTTTAAAATTTATACACACGTCCACGTTTAATCAAACCTTTAATTTAATTTCATTTATTCATTGCAATTTGTTCATACTAACTTACAGTTGTCCAATACGTCAGTATAAAGGCATTTAAAATAAAATCATATTTTAATATAAGTGCCGTCGCCAGCTTGAAAGTACTTCGTGGTATCGCTATGCGTATGTTCTCCTACACTTCGCAACACCGTCCTGAACATGGGATCATGTGCTTCTACTCCAAGATGATGCAAATCTGGCAGCTTGAAGTGGCTGCCCTGATGCATTACCACTGGTGTCAGTGGTCTTGGTGCCAGAGTGCTTGAAATCATATCTTAATATAAGTGCCGTCTCCAGCTTGAAAATACTTCGTGGTATCGCTATGCGTATGTTCCCCTACACTTCTTAACACCGTCCTGATTTTGAGATCATGTTGTTCCTTAGCCAAGATGATGTAAGCCTTGCAGCTCGTGGTGGCTGCCCTGTTGCACTTCCACCGCTCAGTCGTCTTGGTGCCATAGTGCTTGCAGTACATGTGGTGGTTATACTTGACCAGCGTCGATCCGTTGCTCAGCTCGATGCAAAGCGCTGCAACGATATACCATAAGTTCTGCCACATTTACTTATTATTTAAGATGCTTTTATAGGTGATGAGTAAATTGTATTGTCGACGAGGTTTATTCTCGTTCGTCCCCAATGGTGGAGATAAAAATACTTTTATTACGACTTGCTGGGCAAGATAGCCCCAGGGTTGGAGTATTGTGGAATATGTTGATACTTTATCTCCATTCGTTCCTAGTGGGGTCGACTGAGTAGAGACGAACGGGAATAAACCTTCGATGGTAATTGAAAGGCTGGTTCACTGATTCCCAATGGCACAAAACTCTGAATAAATTGAAATTGAAATTGAAATGTGATGTGATGATGATGATATTTGTTTTATTCTGCATAGAAATAAATTGCCGACATTGTCAGCAAGTCGGTATTGACTTACGGCCAGATCCCCTTTAGGGTGGTGTGTGGGACTCCCGGCATCCTAAAAAGGGCCCTGCTCAATCTCCATTGAGAGTGAGGGTGGGGCATACCCACTAAAAACCTGCTATAGGTATTGCTGTGGGTCTCCGAGATTCATGAACAGCCAGGTGGCTAGCCAAGTTGCCAGTTAGACCACTATCGCCATCGTCATCGCTTCGACTAATATTGCCATCCCACATGAGTATATGTATGAGCGAGATGGAGATATAAGTCGCGACGATAGCGATAGCGACAAAAGTCAATGGCAACTTCGCAAGATCACCACCTTTCGACAAACCAAAGTACGACGTTTAAAAACAGGTTTTGCCTCTGCCAAAATAAAGAATAAATAACGAATAATTTTGAAATTATATATTTAAATGATATTCAGCACTGCATGGGGTGATGCAAAGATAGACATTACATTCCTTGCACATATATCTTGTGGCTCTCCTTATTTTCTTCTGCGCGCATGCCTTGCAGCGCTGGCTCTTATTTTTAGGGATCGTCGTAGGGAAATGATTTAGAAAACTTGAAGGTACCAGCTGGTATTCTTTTTTAATTCCTGAAATAAACATAATAGTATTTCCTGGGTGAGAATGGGTAACCGAAAAATTTCACCTCTATCTCCTACTTGCTTCGGAAGGCTCTACGCTCTACGTTCGTGTCAGATTGCTATCCAAACGTACTATGAGAGTGAGGGAAATGGGAGTGCACTTGTGCTTGCGCACTCACTTGTGCACTATAACATATCTTGCGTACCTGGCTGATCGTAAGATCGGCCGCCTTGGTCGAAAACGGCCGGAAGTTTGGTATTATCATACATTTGTATATGCGACAACGGAGATCCACGTACGTAGTCGCGGGTGGCCGACTGTATCAAATAATTATAGAAGTTTTATAAAAAAATCAGGTCGTGACCCAGAAAAATAAAGAAGAACGAAAAATAATAAAACTATAATTATTTATTTAAGTGATATTCAGCACTGCATGGGGTGATGCAAAGATAGACATTACATTCCTTGCACATATATCTTGTCTCTTTCCTTATTTTCTTCAGCGCACATACCCTGCAGCGCTGGCATTTCTTGTTAGGGATCTTCGTAGGGAAATGATTGAGTTCATCTCGAGATAAAAAGCGAACTGGACTTTTTTGTAGTTTTGCGAACATGAAGGCAACGGTTGGTTGGTACTCTTTCTTATCTCCTGAAATAAACATGATTGTTTTTCCTTCATATGAGTAGTTCGTCAATATTGATTATTATTGTGTTCCAATCATCGTGATGAAAAATTAAAAAGCCAACAGTTTAATCTGAAATACATGTGATATTTGCCCTTTGTCTAACAACTACGTCATCATCCCATTAATATCCTTTACTGTCCCACTGTAGGGCAATAAGCCGCCCAACTGGCGGCTGGCAGCGACCCGTCCTGATGAGAGCAAAAGGGGAAACTGGAGGGGTTTAGTGGGTAGTGGGCGCTTATTTTTTGCGCCCGAGCTCCACACACGGTCGCGGGCTTAGCTAGCCCGCGGCGACATGGTGCGTCAATGCAATCCCCTCCAAAAAAAAAGGCAAAGGCTTCCCTACTCTCCTTCCACTTCTTTCGGTCTTGTGCCAAAGTGCTCCAGTCATCCGGGACGGGACGGGAAATTAAATTTTAAAATAATTTTTACTTAATTTACAACTTTTAATTAACTTGTTTCATTATTATGGTAACATTTGTATTTTGGTTCACTATAATAAACGCGGTATTTACAAACGAGTGAAAAATAAATACTTAATACAGGTGGTAGGTATAACATTATAAGAAATCTGAGAGAGTTCAAAGGAAAGACCAAGGAATCTTTAATATGATATAAATTATCCCCGTCATATAAAAAGTTTCGATAGAACAGCTATATTTTTCAAAAACACAACCTAAATATTCGATCAGTAGAAAAATGTAAGAAACCATCTTTAGTGATAAGTTACCTACTAGAAGATGTTCTTAAATTTAATTATAATTTTAACTCATAAAAGTACCTAATTGTTTGTTGATACATAAAAGGACAGTCATCGATCTTCAGATCAAAGTCAGATCGGTTAGACAGCTGATATCTAATTTGTCTTATAGAAAAACAATTATATGAACGATTCAACAGAATATTAATTGATAATATTAGGTGAATTAAACAAAGCATAAAAATGAAATCATTTATCTTAATTGCACGTAATTGAACACATTATTATGTAGGTAACTCCATATAAAATTTGAATATTTTAAAATAAATAAAAAAAAACCCTATCAGTAAAAAAATGCTTTTACATGACAGCGCGTTTCATTTTACCCACTGCCACGGTTTGGCAATGCTTTCTGAGGTTGGCCACAAACATTTATTTTTATTAGCACAGTAGGTAGCCATATTAGTTCTTCTCTGCGTGATGGTGAGCAAAGGAGGAGCCCTAATCGCCATTTGCTTTCTGAGATTGCTTACGAAACTTCCTTCACTTACATAACTTCACATCTAGACATAAGTCTCGTCCCTGTTCCTTTGGTACTAAGCAGGGGGGCGAGTGTGTTCCCCCACAGACCTCTGTGTGGTGCGGAAGCGGTGACCATACCGCTGTCTCCCCATCAATGGTCTCCAACAGTTACGCCTTGAAGTTCTGCCCGATCCTCTTTCTGCACTTCCACCGTGGGAGAGCGGTGGAAGGCTTATACTAGCCACAAACTTGACTTAACAATCTTCACATCTTGACATAAGTCCCATCCCTGTTCCTGTGATACTTAGCGGGGGGATGCGTGTGATCTCCCACACAGGACACCGCTTTCTCCCCATCAATCGTCTCCAGCATTAGATAAGCCTTGCAGTTCTGCGTGATCCTCTGACTGCATTTCCATCGCTCTCCTAATTTCGTCTTATACTGCTTGCAATAAGTGTGATTTTTGTACTTCATTAAAAGACTACCCGCGCGTAAGGTAATGAAGTGGACTGAAAAAAAAACAGGTATAGATTAACATAACAATGTACCGTAGATATTAAGAGAAATTATTTAGTCGAATCAAATTAAGGTCAATGATGTGTCCCTAGTGATGATGCTCGATAGCGCAAAAGTCAACTATCGATAGTCTGGCTTCGGAAGCGCGTATTATAGGTATTGTTTTGTTACTGAACTATCGATATTCTGTTTATCCAGGTTTATCAACAATAACAGCTTACAAATAACAATAAATTCAGTAGCTTTACATGATCATGGAAGATTTGCATTTTAGGTAAAATAATTGTCTTCAAATAACATCTTGCAATTACTAAGTTCTTGTAAGTAATATTTTTTCCTCGTATTCCTTTGAAAACGTCACACACACTTGGGTTATTAATATTTAAAGGGGCAAAAAAAAAAATTGATAACAATAAATTCAGTAGTAAGTATTTAGTATATTTTGAAAAAGAAAACAATAATTATATACCGTAAGATGACTTATAAAAAACTACGTACAATATTAACTACAAATTTCACCTATGGGAAATTTTCAAAACTTGTCCAGTTCATATTTCAAATAACATTTGTTTGGCACAAATTTAACATTAAAATATTTAACATAAAAGTTTGACTAGGAATTTAATATTTTTTCCATATAAATGCTTTCAATCACCACTACTTAAAGCTAAGAAAACAATCTTTCCTAAACCACACCAGTCCACCTAAATACCAAAAATAAACATAATCGAATATCACAAATCAAGAATGTTAAGTCTCACCACTAGAACTATTGCAGCAAACTCAAAATTACAACTAGCGCCATCTTTCTTTTCAGTATATAAGTTAGATTGATTTGGCATCAGAAATATGCCATCTAATATAATGTCAAGATATATGTATTTTATTTGAGTAGGTAGGTACTAACGCTAAAGTAAAATGAGTAATAACCGAACGCTGAGTACTGACGCTCAAATTACCTCTTATGATAAAACTAAATGTAAACACACTTGCCACTGAGCAGCAATTATAATAATAGTAAGTCTTTTTAAGTGAAATATTACCTACAATAAATTATAAAAGAAAAGCTTTCTCACTTCACAGGGTCGCATATTACACATATCATTGTTATCGATATATCCAAATCCATCTTTGAATTACAACGCCATTATATGCTGGCATAGTATGTTATTGGCTCATTGGGCATGTCATGAGATGGGAAGAATGGCATGACTGAAGATAGAAATACCAGCAGAGGAAGACCAAAAAAGAGATTGATGGATTGCGTGAAGTATGATATGCAAGGAGTGCACGTGGAGTAGACGGCTGATAGGAGGGATTACAAACCTTCAACAGTTTGTAATATTATGATGTTTTTAGCATTAACAAGTTTTCTGAATTCTACTATAACAAGATATTCTTACTTCTTTGTAAAACCGACAACAATATACTTTAAATACCGATTGTGGAAAGTTGAACCAGAGCGCACGGCAGGATTTATCTAAGCAAATTTCCTTTAAAAAAAAAATAACATGGGTACATTAAGTTAACAATAAGTACTGACCAAAGAGACATAGACCTTCAAACATTATGAATACTTATTAATATGGCTTTTAGTAACAATTTTACTAACAAAAGCATTACAATTATTACTTAATAAAAAGTCATCACTACCAGAAACCACTACCTATTTAATATGTTACATATCTATCTCTACTTAGTTTTAACAGCTTTAATATTAAGGAAAATAATTTATTAATGGCGGATGTTTATCTCAGATTTCTTGAAGGAATATAATCACGACTCGTGATATTCTACACCTTCTACAAAATACATTTCTAACTTAGAATATAATTTTGGAACGATTGATAAATGCATGTATTTTATTAGAATTTATAATATTATACATTACCTAGTTTAAAGGAAATATTTTTAATCCAACTAGAACACATTTACAGCGTGTAGTTTCCTTAGAATAATTTGGCACCATGTTCATAATATGAACGATACAAAATGTCTAGGTATATTCCGCGACAGTCAGCATTACAACGACTATATTATAGGCACGCGAATAATATTTTTACTAAATTCATAACAGTCAACCAAAATGTTTTTTAAGCAAAATAAATCACATACTACTTAATTGAAAATGGACTCTCTGTTTTAAACGAAGTACCACGCCGCCAGTAGAGAACAACACTATCGCTCTTATTTTGCACAAGTCCAAAAGTGAATTCTTAAAGGCACAGTATATTTACACTGTTGCAAAGCATCGTAAGTCTGAGATCGTCTGAACCTACTTTCTAACTACACAATCGTGTGAACAATCTCCGGTTGTCATTGCAAATCTGACAAACACGTATAAAGTGAAGTGTGTTCTGCAAATATCCGTGCTTTGTTGACTGAATGACATCTTTACCAACACAGTTTTACTTTCGATGAACTGAGTTCAACCATTCGAAAATAGAACAATGAGACTCCACCAAAGCGGAGATGTGCCAGTGGAGCGGAGATGTGTCGCGTAAGCAGCCAATGGGGTTTTGGTATCAAAACGTGCCCACCTCAGAAATGTAATCCTATTGGCTTCTTACGGCACATTTCCGCTCTGCTCGCACATCTACGCTTTGATGGAGTTTCACTCTGATATTATTAAATGTTTTTTAAGTGACCGAGATTTCAAATTCAAGAAACAAACCCCTTTACCGAAGCAAGTCACTCCCTGCAACTCGCAACAGCAGTTATAACGGGGAATGTAAAAGTTTTGGATCAGTCATTGAAGTTATACTTCGTATAATTGTCCGCATGGTTATGGAATCCTTTGTGCTTGATGTACCTCCCTTCGACAGTTGTTTGGACACAGCTGTTGCAGCCGAGCCTCTTCCGATCCCTGCAGGTCCAGTTGATGGTGTTCTGGTATCTATTGTTGATCCAGTACTTGTTGTCTCGGAATATCAGGACCATGCTGCCCGTACGGTGCGAGGGGAGGTAGTAAATGCTGTCCTCTGATATCGCTGCGAACAAAACCTTTGTTTATTACCTGGACATAGAGACCTAATTGCTGGTTTAACTCTTGCAATCGTCTCTTGTGCTAAGATTATTTATTAGAAGTTCCACTTTAGAGTTACCTTATTACAGTAGAATTTAAATTATGTAGCCTTCGGCATTCTAGAATTAAATCTAAGTATAAAGTCATGCAATACTTACAGCACATGCTTAACTTAGTATAAAAGGAGCTACGGGATGCAGTCTTTCGGCTGTGGAAACTCTGTGAACTCAGTAGGAAATCTTCGAAAGTAGTGAAACTCTGTCACAAGAAAACAGGTCTGAAAGTTGACATTATTATTAAAAGTTAGTGGTTGACTGTAGAAATATTATTGCTTAATTTGGGGAGGTTATGATATCATTAGCAATTAAAGTCGTAGTTTCTCAAACAAAACTTAAGTGGCCAGTTACTTTTAAACTGAGGAATTATTAATCAAACTAATTTGGCCACAAATATCATCAAACTAAGCACAAAATGAAGTTGTTAGTAGATTAAACCACAACACATTTACCAGAATACTGTATTTCTAAAATTCTCACAAAATTTATACGTCATCTACAATCTAGCAGGTCCCTACAGCAGAAACATGCGTTTAGAAGACACCTTCAATATAATCAATTATAAGTACATCACATGATTTAAGAAAAAAATCTGTAAAAATTATACAATTAAAACTTAACTTAATTAATATAAATATATCTAACATTTATCACTTCAACGATTGTCTGGTATTGAAGTCTTTCTCCCTGATATATCTGCCATCGTGGCACTGGCGAAGTCGCGGGGGGTTGTGTATATGTCTACCGCGGAATATGGATATATAGTCCCTCCCGTCGACTCCTTTATACGTGATGACGTCAGCCCTGCAGCCGTGGACGTCTCTTGACGAGCAGTACCACTGCTTCTTCCCGTGTGCCTGATGATTCTTCATGTAGAACGTGAACCCGTTGAGTATAAGGAGTCCGGCGCCCGTCCTCCCCGGAATAAACTGGGCGGGAACTGTGAGCAAAACCAACCTTTTAGTTACCTTGTTTAGGGGGGGGAATGAAACTACAGCTACTTTCTAAAATACTTTATTAAAAATAAGTTACCTTTACCTGTTTACCTTTGATACGTTGTTTTAATGCAATATTTTTTTGTGAAATAAGTTTTGGGTTTGGAATAAGGATGGGATTTTTGGATGGTAAATAAGTAGACAAGCCATTCCAAATTCTTTATTTCGTCTGATAAATGGGATGGGGATTTTTTTTTATTTAGGGAACAGGTTAGCTTTTCTCTTTATTTATTAAATAAAACACCAAGACGCTTTTTATTTGATTAAAGATAGTTTTACAATGCTGTAGTAATGAGGTAATAAAATAACTTAAAACAATAAAAATAAAACAAAAAAGTCCCTAATAATATAAATTTGAAAATTCAAATTTTTAGAACAAAACATTTTTTAAAGTTCGATATAATGGCACCATAGTTTTTTTTATTTAAAAAACTATGTTATAATGGTGAATAAATCCCAATGTTAAAAAGGCAGATACTACATTATAAAAAATCTATGAGTGAAGATGGAATTAATAAAATATTTGTTACCATTACCATGTACTTACAACTACATAATTCTAAAATATATGAATAAACTAAAACTAAATTTAAAACTAGTTTTACTCTACTTCAATTTTTAGAGAAATACTTAGGTTAAATACTAACTAGTCTCATGATTGGGCCTGGAATTGAACCAGCACCCATCTTGCCATTATGCAAATGAGAACTTTCTTGACTTGGCAAATATTTGCCTGTTATTCATCCTTCTTATATTATTTATCCTTTTTCAACTAATTTTAATTGGGATATCGAACCCAATATATGAATATGTTTCATCAACAAAAGTATCCTCTTCATTGGTGTTTTAACACCGGAGAAGTTAGTCTTTGAAGAAACAAGATTGGGAGTTGAACCCAACAATTCGGAACGCCTTATAACATACATACCTACCTAAATTTTCATTGAAAAAAAGAGAATATAAAGCCTACATTACTTTTTAATAAATAAATCAGTTCACATTACTTAGGAATTGAACTCAAGACTTGTTTAACTTTATCTTTTTTTCTTTTCATCATCATCGTCATCATCATCATTGTCATCATTATCATACTTAACAAAGTTAATCAACCCTGGATTTGAACCTGGGAAACTATCAATGCCGGGCAGGAATCGAACCTGGTATCTGCAAGCTAGTATGTACTGGAGCATTGGGAGTCGAACCCAATAGGTCTCCCTAAAACCACATTAATAATGAATTAAACTTTTTTGGGATTCGAACCCACATGTTTTGTTTATAAAAACATTACCTTTCGGTACCCCACTATTTATTTATTTAAAATTTTTGGCCCAAAATAAAATTTGTTCAAAAGGCGGACTTAATGCCTCATGGCATTCTCTACCAGTCAACATAAGTCACTATGTTACCTACTTAATTATACATTAAGTAAACAACAAACAATTCATTATGTCTCAAATATCAACTGATGGCGAGAATCGAACCCGCACCTTACATATTAAAAAACATTAACTCATTTAACATAAAACTATAATAAGACCAAAATTCATCACACATGATACCATCACCATCACATAATTTTTCAGGTGGAAATCGAACACCCGCTGACATCTGAAGGTCATCACCTCATCATGATATCTGAGTTTCTCAAATTGGCTTCTGTAGCATGGGAATTGAACCCAAGACTTTACATAGAAGTGAAATTGTTGTGGTACAATAAATCAAAACTTACACATGACATTGGGTCATTGGGTCAGATCATCATCGGAAAATGGATAGCCAGAAATCGAACTGGCTAAAGATTTGTAAACACACATAGAAAGATGTTATAGACTTGTTCTCAAGTCATTTAATCTATTTCTATAACTAGATTTCATTTCATAATACAGTTCTTATCACAACAATCTGTTTTTGTCAACATAAACAAAGATATTGCCGCTAAATTTTCAACAGAAATTATGTTTCTGCAGGTATGTCAAATAAAATTATTTAGCTCTGGCCTAATATGTTTACTATTTCATTTGATTTTCATCTTTTCTCATAGATGTTTTCATGCAATTTAGGTAAATATCTGCCTTTTACAAAACACAAACAAAAATCTTGAAAACATGTTTTTACTACCAGTTTTTTACCGGTAAGAAAGATAATCCCGTACTGCAGCCATTGGGAATCCTTCAATAGAAACTTACAATCTATTACTCACCGAACCGCAGCCAGGATAGAGGGATGTATACCCTAAAATAGCGGGAACAAAAACTAACCTCACCACAGACACTTCACACCTATTTTATACACAAAAACAAGTCGGCACCAACCTCGCAACCAATGAAAGACAAACATGACACTATGTGATGACCGAACACTTAATTTTACACCATGTTATGAACCAAATATTCGCGTAAAACACGTAAAAACAAATTGACATAAGAAGTTACAAGATCAACGAAAAAACACACGGTAACTCACAAAACGGTATTTGCGGTATCGCGAACGCGATGTTATATTAACGCGTTACTCAATTTCGATGCAAGGAAACCCCGAAAATTTAAAAACAACAAAGTAAAACAACAATATTATTTAGCATCGAAAGAGTTATTTTGACGTTTACGAAGTAATTACGTCCGTATTCCGTATCGTTAAGAGAGACTGCCAGCCTGAACTGTCGAAATTTTCTATCGCTGTCTCGTGAGTCTCTTAGTAAAAGAAAGAGATAGTGGATGTTGTAAACTTAAATGTTAACTCAGAATACGCGCCACCATAGACAACGTCTAAAACAAGGTATATTTTTCTTAATTTCCAGAACGTTTACAAACGTTCCGTTACACAATAAAGATTCTACTTCTAATCTTTCTTTCATTATTTGTTGGGTATCAAGTGCGCTGACTGACTATGTACTCGATAAGCCAATGTAGTTCTAGCCGTTTTGGCCTTCAAGGATCTTTACATAATTTTGTACGAAATACAACTCGGTATCAAAATAATGGAAATTTGTATTTTTGACTCTTTACTATTTTATTTAATATCATTTTGATAAGTAACTCGTCAATTATCAAAACATTATTACCTACTATTCAACTTCGAAGTGTCACCTACTTCCTATTCCTATCAAACTCATAACTCTGTTTAGTGACGGGTTCTCCACCTTTATTGGTTTCAGAAACAAGAAATAATATTTCTGATACACAAGATATTTCAATGTTAATATTTTGGTTAATATAGTACAGCGACATCTGTTATTGTAAGACTGAACTAAGTACTAATTTTATTATCTTATAATAAGCTTACACACTAGCGACATCTAGAGTATACTACATTAACGAATTGATTTATAAAATATTATGCTTATTGCAGGTAAAGGTTTAATCACAAATGTAGATGGTGTTAAATAACAAATTTGTGACAAGACCCAAAATCAATCTTTTGAAATACTTAATGATTTGAAATATTTTTGTGTTTTAATTTCCAACATCAAACACAAGTTCGTGACGTACCTCAGTGGTTTTATTGTGCCTTTTCCCAGAATGCTAGTCTAACTGTCAGTCAGTGAGAATGGCGCTAGATTCTAAACTTACTACAGGCATCTGGACAGAAGTAACATTATGTAGATCCTATGATTTAATTTAATATGTTATTTTTCTTTATGAGCTACGATTTTGCTTTTCAAAACTAATAATATATACAAATAGCCTTAGGTACGTTCTGTTACCATCATTTTGTACTCTATTTAAGACGAATAAATTAATTTGTAGTTGTATTTGTTACATGTAATAGGTAAGTTATCTTGAAATGAAAAGCTTTAGATATAAACGAAATAAATATGTCCATGCCCATCTTTATCTTTATCAAAATGCAATAATCCTTTACAACAGCTGTCAACTTCTCAACCAATGGTACAAATCGTTGGCAATAACGCTAAAAGCAGTTTTTTCCCTTCATAAAAAGAGGAAATTCAGTGCATCAGTGCATAGCGTGGGTTGCAATAGCAAGAGGGGAGGGATGCACCCTTTGAGCTGGTTTGAAAGGAGCGTATCGCATTTCAGTAATGAAATCAACGTGCAACGGTTTCCCGTACAAATACAGTACAGCTTTAAACGGAAACCGTTTGTATAAGTTTTGATTGTAGGATTTTCTTTTACGTAAACTAGTGTTTCAATTCAATGTTCGTTGGAAACATTCGGTGGAGTAGCACAAAGAGTTTCACTAAAAGAATTGAGTTATTTCTTTTAAGTATTTTTATTTATTAAACCAATCTATTCGTGGCTTCTGGAGTACCGGATCCAAAAACTGAGCGCAGTTCGAACTAGGTATACCTAATATGTATATCTTTGTTTCTCTCCAGGGTAGGACCGTCATTCACATCTTAGAGGCCCTGGGTACATGGGCCGTCAAAACCTCTGATTTGGTAATCGTGCAGGGTCTAGGGGCCCCAATCGATACCATACCAGTCGTCCTTCGGCGATTGGTATGCTTGAAGGCCGATCCAATACTCCACTGGATTCGCAACATTTCCTCTGCGTAAAAAAAAGGGCGCTATGATTATCATCAGCATTTCAGTCCACTGCTACACACTGGCCACATCCAGTCACCACTGTGCTGCACAGGCGTAAACTACCATCCACCGGGATGTACCATCATGTGAAAGCCAGACACTTAAATGTTTTTGGGCAGCGTTCTGGCTGATGGTGGCTTTGCCTGATACCATGTATGACGCATCATTCTCCTGCTGTTATCCTGCACAAGGCGGGGACGCCGCAACATGTTCTCTTCTTCCACTCTCCATTTACTCCTTTCACGTCCATATCATACTTTACTCAATAATACTATGGATTTAGTGGGAATACACCGCATTCCTGTGAAATCAGGGGGTGGGGCAGTGCGTCTGTGGTCTTAATTACATCTTGATGGGTCAATGTGACGATAAAACGCTAGAAACAATCGAATTTAAAACGATTTTCCCTGCATACTATAACTGCATGATTTTTTAAGTACAAAATAATGTTTCTTGTTAAGAGTTTGGTGTTTCTGTTAGAACCCTTAAGTTCAAAGTATAAGTTATCTAAGTACATAGTATTTTATCGTATGCAACTCTTCCAAATAGTACTAGAAAACCATGCGTAGTTGACGATGGAACAAAACATAAATAGTGATTTTCTCCTGATTATATATTCGCAGTTCTATCACTTCTCTGCGGTCGTCGTTTTTCTTCCATTTAACCAGGATTGAAATGTAGTAAATGCAATTTTCCATCGCCCGTATAATTGGCCGTTTCCGCAATTACCTCGTTTCAATAGCCGCAACATTTAATGGAAAAAGCAAAACCAATTAAAATCAAACTCTCGAAACCCCTGAGGAGTTATCTCCAATTGTGGGCGATTGTGGCTTTCTTGATTTACATGGAAACTGAAGTCTCAGGTGGAATATTATTACTTAGTTCTATAAATATCACTCGAAAAAATTATGGTGCCAACGAATATGTGTATTTTGTTTCTGTGCATTTGTATATCTTTTTAAAGCGACCTAGACCTCCAAAACATTGTTTTAACAACAATTTCAAATGCAAATTGAGAGCACAATCGTCTGCAAGTGTTGCCAAAAGTTTTGCAGCACTAAAGATCTGAATTTTCTATCTTTATTATCATGTGCATGCTGGCATTATCACTGTACACAGATGTGGCTACAATTTTCTGGAAAATGTCTATCTATTAATAATAATTTGAGGTTTTTCTCATTTAATAAGTTGTTGTTTATTTATTACATTACTACTTATTAATCCCTTGACGTTTACATTACAGTGAATGTACCTGATTGCTCCTGCATCCTGGACAGAACCTCAGTCTAGCTTGCCACTTCTTCTTACCATCAGCTAGGATTTGTGGTCCAAAAGGTTCAAGTGATAACAAGGCCAGCTTTACATTTGAAGACTATTTTATTTGTTTTTGAAAATCAGTTGATCACATTTAGGCGTAAGCGTTCAGCTGTATTTCCAATAATGCCGGCTACTCGCCAATGTTTGCAGAACGTTGATTCAGATGGCTGGCATAATAAGCCAATGGCAACATTATTACGATACCGCAAACTGATTTAGATGACTCGCAGATATTCTGTCAATTGCCTCATATTTAATGAAAACTCCATGGGTAGTAGTTTTAGGTTTAGTTTTAGAGATGAGAGTGAATTCTCCTCGAGTCCAGAGTTTTATTGAGAGAAGAACTACTGTATGACCTGCCCCTGAAATGAGAAGTGTTGCTCGTTACATGTCTTATATAAATATAATGTAGAAAAAGAAGTTGGTCGGTATGAATTGTGGCTTTATACTATTATTGCCCTGTATACCATAAATAAATGGAATTAATTAATCTGTTTGCATGAATACCTATGATCTGAAACATTGTTTGCATCTTCGCAGCCACAGATAAATTCAGGCCGGTCAAATTGTATTGTCCGTACTGTACCTAGGAATAGATAGCTATTCCTTTCGTCGATACTTGTTAAATGCCGGTTTCTAACGACCTGACCACAAATACTAGCACAGAACAATGGAAATCCTACAAAGAGTTCGACTAAGGTACGTGATTTTCTTCTTCTAATGAAGTATTATTGCAAATCTCTGATGTTGCCACACTTCTGCCAAACGAAAATGAGCTCTAAGGCTTAAATTCAGGTGTTTTGTTTGTATCATAACTTTTCCATTCGACCAATGCTAAAGAAAGCAATGTGGAGAAAATAAAAATTACCTTAACATATTTTTAATAGATGTTCCTCTCTGCTTTTTCCAAGGCACTCCTGCATCAGAGGTCCTTGGTTAAGTTCTTCTGTTGGACAAAAAATTTGTGAATGGCTTTGCTAGGATAGCAGTGTTACTATAGGCAGTTAAGAAGTTTTTTTTTATAGAAAACGTATTCTACTATAAAAATTAATTAAATGTTTTATTAATACTGGATTTTGGTAGTGACAGGGACAGGTGACCTTCAGTGCTTCAAGGACTGAGAGTTCAAATACTATTTACTTATAATAAAATTCAACCTACATTTTTTTGTATCGGAATGTTTAAATATTTTAGTACTTCGTTGATTTCTGTTTTTCTGAATACATTTTTTTCTGACTTCTGTTGACCTTATTTTCAAGTTTTCCCTTGAAATTATTTTATAAACGAAATCAAATTTACAAGTATTCATATAATTCAAAAGGATAAAGAAATTCCGTTGAAATGAATTTGTTTCCTCTATTTTTTCCGTTCACAGGGTACGTACTGAACCTTTTGTTAAGTCGAGCTAGTGATGCGAAATAATATCGTAGCAATTCAAATACAGTGACTTAGGTTATGTCAGTCGAGAATATTCTTGAACATTTATTAAGAAATTTATTTACCTTGAGGTAACTTTTTGATACCCAGACGGCAAACCTTTTTTTGGATTAGGGTTGTAGTCAATTAGGCACCATTTTTTATTGATTCCGTGTAATGATTTGTATTTTAGCAACAATTTCGGAACATTTTGCGCATTCTTTAATATTGATTTATTCTTTGATTTCGCTTGGTCTTGTTAACCCATCTCTAACAGGGCAGCATTAAAAAAATGAGTTTTTTATCCTGCCATTATGACCGTTGGTCGTTGAAATACTTTTTTTTTAAATTCTTACTCTAACGAACTTTTTATTTTAATTTCAAGTCATTTTACTTTAAGAAGCCGTTTCCTTTCTGATTGCCAGCATCAGTTAAATGCTGGTTACCTTCGTCTCCAAGAAATATAAAAACTTATTTATAGTCTTGATAAGTGTTCTTCAGTGGATAATATAAGTCGGAAACAGTACGAGTATTTTCGCTCTATATTCTTATTTTAAGGCATTTGTTTAAACTTACTCAAAATAATGCTAATTTAGGTGCTGCCAGAAAGCACCCCGTCGCATGTTAATAACTGCCTCTGTCGATGCTTATAGTACAGATTGATTGCAGACCAATATTTATTTAAAATTACTGCTATAATATGTTTAATGGAAGACAGATGAATTTACGAGCATAATATTGTGCTTGTTTTACATAAGTAATATGCTCATTTCTTGCTACGACGAGGCCTAAAAGTTACGACCGTAATTTCAACAAACCACGCTAGCTTCAGAATACTCCTACTTTCGAAGATAAAATACTTTACTATACAATACTTACCGCTATTTTAAGAATTGTTTAACATAAGTTAAACGAATGTAAGTATGGTGTTTTAAAGTTATTATCCTTATGTTAAAGCAGAGGTGAATAACTACATATACAGTGCTGATCAGTAGATCATTTTCTAACCTTTCAGAACCTATTTACTCTTAGCATTTAGTATATTTTTTTGCTTTGAGAGAAAGGTTTACCACATCTGTTTACTTGTCAACACAACTTTTTATTCTTTATAATGCCTTTATAATCTTTGAGCCTTAAATGTCATTGTTTTCGCTCCAACACTTTCCAGGATTTTAGAATCTCGCGTTTAGTGTAGGTACTTGTAGTGTCAAACACTTTAAGACTGATCAAAGACATTATTTTAGGAAGTCCATTATAGTTAGGTATCACCACGTAAGAAGCCCGTAGCCAATGGGATAACTTTAGTGAATAATTTACTTTAACTCCGAACAACGATTGTCAGCGCTGTGAAGGAGCGGTCTGAGTTAATTAGTTACTTTAGTAATCAATGTTTTAAACTGCTGCCATTCGTCAGCACTTTCGGCGATTTAACCTGCAGTGCGCGTAAAGTAAGACTTTCGATTGATTTACTACGCATCTATACTAAAAACTAATTATACTATTTAATAGCAATTTAATAACGCTGATGAGTTGTTTGTTTCTCAGGAACTACTGGTTCGAATTGTAAAATTATTTTTGTGTTGGATAGACCATTTGCCGGGGAATAACGCTATATGCGGAAACCGAAGTCCACGCCGGGCCGCTAGTAGGTATATCTATAATATATATATTTTTGAACGCACTAATCTCAAAAAACTACTGGCTCAAACTGAAAAAACAAAAACGGGAGAAAATAAAGATAATCGCGACAGCGTTTTCGAGAACCAAACGAACGAAGTCGCATACAACGCTAATTACAATATACAGATTTAAATCAAGGGCGGATCCAGGGGGGAGGTCACAGGGGTCATGACCCCCCCCTGGGCTGATTCTAGGACTTACGAGGACCACTAACTGTACACAATGATTTTTTATCAATTTTGTCTCCATACAGATTTTATGAAACTGCATACATACTTACATACCTTCCATATTTAATATTTTAAATTTGATACAGAGTGTCCCACCTGACCTTTAACAGCAAAATCCCAACTAATATTATAAATGCGAAAGTAACTCTGTCTGTCTGTCTGTCTGTCTGTCTGTCTGTCTGTCTGTCTGTCTGTCTGTTACGCTTTCCCGCTTAAACCTCGCAACCGATTTTGATGAAATTTGGTACAGACAATCTTTAGACCCTGAGACAGAACATAGGCTACTTTTTGACCCATTCCAACCCCCAATTCCCCGAAATGAGGGGGTGGAAGTTTGTATGGAAAATCTAAACTACTTGAGTTAGACGCTTGAAAGGCATGCAGGTCCCTTAGTAAACTTGATGCTTAGTTGCAAAAGGATATTGCAAAATTCCCACGGGAACGGGAGTTAGCGGGAAAAAACATTCGTATAATGAAAACCGACATCCACGCGGACGAAGTCGCGGGCGGCCGCTAGTTCTGAATAAATCAGTGATTTTAGGCATTTTAAAATCCAATGTGGAGAACACGTCAAAAATCGATTGATATAGTGCGAACAAAGAAAAGCGTCAAAGGGTCACCAAAATCAGTTTTTAGAGGTAATAAGCTTCAATCAAATTGATATAAGATTGAAAAGCATATGCATATTACGCATTTTTTCGCGAAACTCTGAAGTTCCAAACTTTATACCATGGTGTAAATTTGAAGTGGGTTTTGAAGGGCAGGTACTCCGGTTGGCACGAAAAAACATTTTAGGAATTTTCTGTATTTATGTTAGTCATATGTAGTATCATCGTTCCTAAATCTGTGAATGCCGATCAAAATATCTCAAAAAGTCATGGATGGTTGTGTAACAATATTATTTTCTTATAAATGTACCGGTTAGTGTACCTGCCCTTCAAAACCCATTTCAAAATTCCATCTTACGCCATTACAGTCAAAAAAACTGATATTTTCAGGATATTATTTTCTCAAAATTTTGCGACTGTAGTCCAATGCTAGACATAGCTACGCTTAGGGCTCTCCATCCAGCCAGATCCTTGGTGACTCACATCCAGTACCTGCCAGTCTCAAATTCCACAAACGCTAGACACATGGGCTGATTATACTCCTCGGTCTTTCGCAAAATTTTCCCGTTTTTGTGGATCTGGTTAATGGTGCATCCGCTCACATGCTCATTCCGGTGATGGAAATTCGTTGAGTCTTCACGCAAGACGGTTCGTAATCACTCTTGAGAACACCTTGTAGACGTGGCTTAAAAGCGAAATGCGACGTCGATAGGTCTCCAACAGGTTTTGTCACCCCTTTTTGAAGAAAAAACGACTACACTTCTACTCCACGGCTCCGGAGTTCTCCCTTCAAAGAGGACAGCGTTAAAAAGCTTTTATAGCTTCCTCAGTACGGGTTTCCCTCCAGCCTTTAACAGCTCTGTTGTAAGGCCATCCTCTTCAGGGGCTTTTCTTTGAGCTGTCTAAGAGTGATCTCGTTTTCGATTTATTCATAGTCATCCAGAGTGCCTTCGACCGGTCTGTGATCGCTGCTGGAGAGACATCTCTTAATATGTGTTTCCTATCCGCCAGGATGAAGTCTATCTCCTTTTTCGTCATAGCGTCAGGGCTTTGCCATTTCCTATGGGACTGGTTCTTGCCGAACGAGTTCGTAAAATGGAGCCCTTCCTTTTCTAGATTTACGGGATCTGGCCTCTATGATTTCTGACTAAAAAATCTATTAGATCCTTAATGTTAAAATCCCCCATAACAACGTCTTTGTTGTGACGTGGAGGGTCCTCGATATTTCATCGAAGACTTCTTCCACCTCAGCGTCCGAATGTGTCGAAGTCTGAGCGTACACTTGCACCACCTTGAGAATGAGACTATATCTCTCTCTGAGTGTTTGACACACTTGAGATTTCCACAACGTTGTCAGAGATCGATTAATTCATTTTTGGTGACCCGACGCCACCTTGGAACTTTTGGTCTCCCTCGCGGCAGTACATCAGGTGGCCCGACTCTAAAGCTTTTCTCTGAACATATGTACATCGGAGTCCAATCTATGAGTTCTGGTCTCCCCTGGCCACGAATTTCACTGCTACAGGTTACGTGGAAATATGTAGGTACGTGTATGTGTTGAGTTTTTACAGTGTACAATTAAATCAATATTTTAAGTACAGTACAGTGCTTACGTGCCTACATTAATAAATACCTACTTTTTCTTGTACCTATCTATTTTAATCAAAATAAAATTATTAGTTCTTGACTTGGCCACGACTATGTGACCACCCCCTGGCGCTAAAGCTGGATCCGCCCTTGATTTAAATTGCGTACTCCGGAATACTCCGGAATACTCCGGATGGTTTCGGTAATAGTAATTTATTGTATAACAAGACTAAAACAGTAATTAATAAATAATTAAAGCATATAACCTAAATACAACTTTGACCTTAGACTGACATTTAAACAATTCTCTCCTTGATCCTTTAATTGCGTTGTAAATTTTATTGTGAAAATTTATTGAAACGGTGAAAACCACGTTTCGAAACAAATTTAGGTGAGGGCACTAAATAAAATTTAAGTTTTCATTGTGTCTAGATCGTAATTATGAGGGCCAATGATGTTATTAAGGTTTCAACGATGAATTCTCAATGATTCCTTGTGTTCAGGACTTGATATTATAATAAAAATTACCATTAGGTACTATAGCACTGCAGATGAAAAAATCTGATGAAATTGAGTATCAGTTATATCCATCACCACCAGATTAATAAGAAAAAGAGGAATACAATATTTTGATATTTTCATTAATGTGATTGGAAGTGAGATTTTTCATAAAAATCTTCTATGTAATCCCGTCGACTCAATAAAGCATTGAAATCACATGAATGGTTCCAAGAAACTAATATTTGTTGAGCTAAACTAACCGTAAGTCGATAAAATGGAGAATAATGTCGGTAAAACCACGATAATGAAGTATGTACTTATGAAATAAAACTACTTTTAAACGGATATAATCGCGGTATATTCTTAAACTACATATTTACAGGAAAAAACCCAAAGATTTTGGAAGTACTAGATGGAGAGTATGATTTGACAGATTTTTTGTCCTTTTTCTCCTTATTATGAATCATGTGTGATAGAGCAAGATACCAGACCGCCGACAAAAATCGTCTAAACGTCATGGAACTAGGGATTCCAGTACATGCGTACCGATTTTCATCGATATCGACTCTCCGTTTATATGTGTAGTCTATGATCTACTGCACGTAAAATTTTGATACAGAATATTTTTTTGATAATAGAGGTGGTATTGTAAAATAACTTGAATGACGACATCATTTATAAAAGTGGCTATTTGAATAATGAATATGGGTAAAGCTGGTCTGGCTATTATGGCGGTCATTTTTTAACGGGAATCGAATCCAGTGTAATTCGTACTTCGAGCGCAATATTGTAAGTAGTAAAAAGTGCCGTAAATATTGTAAGAATATTGAATGACAACCTCGAACAGTTACTTTATAACATTGCATTACACTCAGATAAACGGATAATACTTTCCTTTTCTCTTTCTCGCGATATGATTATAAAGAACTTGCACTCAATCTATGAATTTATAATTTTAATCGACTTCTGTTGAGAGAAACAAACTTTGTAGAGAGATGCAGGCGAAGAGATGTGTTGAGTAAATAAATAAATAAATTCATTGGACTAACACACCAATTGCCTAGCCTCAAACTAAGCTCGAAGCTTGTACTATGGATGCTAGGGAACGGATAGACATACTTAAATACATTTATAAACATCCATGACTCGAGTACAAATGCCGATGTTCATCACACAAACATTTGCCCCTACCGGGATTCGAACCCGCGACCTTTGGTTTTGTAGCCAGGGTCTCTAGCCACTCGACCAACAGGCCTGTCACGTACGGGTCGACTTAAAGGTAGGTAATATAATTTTAAATTACCTTTGTTAAACTGAATCGGGTAATATTGTATCTTTTCTTTACACTTTTTCGCTTAATGATGAACATTTTCAATGATTATTATTTATGTTGAGAATTTTTATATTTATTTAACATTACAACGGGACTAAACGCGATATTATTTTTTATATAAGTACCTAAGTACTTACTGCTTGACGTTTCGGCTGCGATGCTGCAGCCGTGGTCACAAGCGGACTGGCGGTGCGCGGCGTCGTCTACTTGAACGGGCTTGAGATGGTGAATCGGAATCTACCCCCGTAATGTCAACAATATTTATACTGCAACGATTGTCTGTAAAGTCACTCCGGCACACTACACTAACAGTATCGGGGTTTGTATTTTGATGTTTTGGCAAATATCGCGGTTTGCATTTATCAATCACTGGATTCCATGCTGACGACAATTTAAATCCATCCTCCCGATTGAAATTTTTATATTTCTTGATTTCAATCGCTTCACGTACTACTCTGGAGTAATAATGACGATCAGTGGAGAGGATTTTAGGGTCATGTAACTCCATCCAGTGATTGACATTGGATTGCAGAAGATGTTCAGCAACCGCTGATTTGCTAATCTGTCGGTTTTTTACAGCTGCGATATGTTCTTTGACACGTTCTGCTATAGTCCGCTTTGTCTGTCCAATATACGAACTACCACAACTGCAATCAATTTTGTAAACACCCGGAGTCTGAAAAGGTATCATGTCCTTTGGAGATCGTAGTTTCCTTGATATCTGGCATAGCGGAGTGTATACAGCCTTAATGGAGAACTTTCTAAGCACTGCTCCAATTTTGTCCGTTACGCCTTTAACATAAGGTAAAAATGCTGCCTGACGACTCACTTCCGGACATTTATCCTTTCTTTTCTGCCTTTTACTCTTCTGTGACACCTTGTATCCGTTTCTCTAATAAATAATATCGCGTTTAGTCCCGTTGTAATGTTAAATAATTATAATGCAACGCGAAAGTTTAAAGTTAAATTTTTATATTAATAAATAAAAAAATCTCTTAGTAGAGAAACGTCTTGTTGGCTCGAGGACTTTATCGATAGGCACGGCACTATAGGTGTAAAGTTAGGTGAATTTTTGAAGTTTTGGTGGCTTCACTCAAACCTGACATATGTTTTATCTATTGATTTTTCCAAAATCTTTGAAAAAACCCGACGTTTCGGCTCCTTTTTAGGATGCGTCACTTGTCATATTTGAAAATATGACAAGTGACGCATAACACCTGAGTTGAGACGCATATTTCATGAGTAACAGTCGCGTAAACCTAAGAAAACATTAAGTATGTACTTTATTATATAGCTGCAGACAATACGACTCAAAGAGAAAAGAAACCGCGATTCCAAGCTGCAATACAAAAAAAACTAACAGATTCACAGCTAACCGCTTTTAACTGGTGAAAACTGCTTTCAGGGCAAATCCTGAATTAATGAGATCATTAGCAAGTCCACTTTACACCGTTATTCTTTAGTTACCTAGTTGTAATGTTTTAAATTTAATTATGTTAGTAGGTAATAAAACATTAGCTTAATCCGTACAATTTATTTAATTTATCATTGTATGTACGAGTACCTCTATCAGACTCATGGTCTTATCGCATTATTACGTGCCGAAACGAGCGCCATTGTGGCGAATAATTTAACTATAAGCGCTGTGGATCATTGCCGACGAACTTCCCTCGTTTGCCGCTAGATGTCACTATGTGGACTTTAATCGCGATGGCGTTTCGTTTTTCCGGGCGTGTATATAGTCCGGGCCGGGCCTTTACACGGTGCCATCAGGAGGGTCTTAACTGACTCGACTGAACAGCGAGTGATGAGCTCGGATATGAATCTTGTGATTCCGCCTCGCTCGCTTTCAGGTCAACTATCGCAGACCTGTTAGTCGAATATCTGACGCTGTTTTTGGCCACTTTTATAAAACGTGTACAATCATTGCTGCAAGATTAGGAATAAGCAGTTAATGCCCGTTCTTCTTCTAATTCTTCTTCCTAGAGCATTTAAGCCGTTTCTATGCGTGGTCCGCTTTCACCATGTCCAACCTACATTTTACCAATTAATGCCCGTTATCAGACTTAATAATATTGATTAGCGGGAATATGTATTGTATTGTTTGTAAGTGTTTTTATCTTGAACACTGAGAATGTCTAAAGTCATTAAATTATAAGCCTGTTACATTATGTAACTAAATGCTGGAGAAAATATTCCTTGGTTTAATATTAGCTAAGTTGTGTATTTTTTAACCTCACCTTTATTACATTACAGAACATTTTAAGCATTTCCTTAATGATGATAATAATAGAAATATCTTTAGTAGGAAAGCGTTTGTCACCTTGCGCTCAGACAGTTTAATTGTGCTAATGACACATAAATTAATGTCTTAATGAACAAATTCACCCGTTTGGTGTACAAATTCTACCATAAGTACCATATTGCTGTAACTGTGGTGAAATATCAGATGAAAGCATTTAAGGTTTGCTAAAGTGCAGATTACAATGTGTAGAATTGGAGAATAATCTCAGTCCAATTAATACTGAAATTAAACTCTTTTTCTAAATTCAAGTAAAATACAACATAACTTCATGTACTTTGATATTAAATGGTTCAATATATTATTAAGTCCATCGGAATATATCGTCTTATAAACTACAACAATACTTCCGAACAACAATGAATCTCGTCTAATGAATCTTAAAGAATCTCTCATTGAGCATTATGCCAAGGACCGGGCTGAGTGGAGAGCTCTAGACGAGGCCTTTGTCCAGCAGTGGACTGCGATAGGCTGAAGATGATGATGATTGATAATTTTGTATCATGATTATCATTTATTTACGACGTACTTTAATTTAATCTGAAGACTTGTAGTAGTAGCTGACCCGATTGAATATGCACACAAAATAGGACTATTTAATGCAATTTTGCATCAGGCAAGAGCATAATGATTCCATTTTCATAATAGTATCGTTCCCCTGGAAGCCTAAGTGTACCTAAACCTTTACGTAAGAGCAAGGTGCTTGAAAACGGTCTGGTTCCAACGTCCGTATTTGTCCCGATATTCCCACAGGAAACTTCTCGGTAATTTCGGGAATAGTCGAAGCTGCACTTACCATTATCGAAGGTGGATCGTGTGAATATTTTTGGCTTTTGGCTTGGCTGTAGCAAAGATATTTACTATACATTCATACATAATGTAATAAACATTTACACATTCATATTTAATATACTTACTCATATTTTGGATTTTAAAAGGAAGCATATTCAAATTGATTTACTCATTCAGCATCACACTTTAAATTCATTTCATGGGGTTTTGGAGTACTTTTAAGTAATTTAGGAATGATAACGTTGTTTGTGAAGATATTGAGACTTTCAGCTGTTTGAATTTATTTCATGTTAATTTTAGCAATTGCATCAAAATCAGATCGCATTGCCTTGTACATCTTAATATATGAAAATAAGTGAAATTTTCGTTGTCACTGTATTACTCAAGAACAGGCTCACGTATCCAAACCAAATATTCAGGGTTTGTTTGGGCTAATTAGTAGATGGTGTATGTGACGTTTGCACAAAATCAATCGAGTGGTTCTTCATTTACCACACTTACCGGGCTGCTAATAATTGTCAATGTGACCCAAGAAAAAAGTTGTGGTGCCATACCGTTACTATACCGTTTTCTAATGCTATTGATATTGACCAAAAAGCATTCTCCGCTCACAAATAAGCCAAAAAGAGTTTTGTTTAGGACAACAAAACGCAATAAATAGTTGCTTGGCCCATCAGAGGCGAGTACTCGAGCGCAAATCAGCATAAATTGTGTACAAGTGTCTGGTTTGTTTCGGGTTTATGTGTTTAGGACCACTTTTAGTTCACAACAATGACGGGAGCCCTTCTAAAGGGGTTGGGCAAAGACTAGAACGCTACAGAAGGGAGAATATTTGATACCTAACTTAAAAAAAATAACGACGCTTTTTGTAATACATATGTAGTAATACATACAATTTTGATAATACACAGTCATGTTTCGTTGTATTACACTTTCATACAAACATACCTTAAAACATATTTCTTGTAATAAGTCAAGCAATTGTCTTCTTATACGTTGGACAAGCACAGCGATTGCCTATATCCAAACTAAGTTTGTAGCTGTTTAGAAAACGGTTATAAATACATTAATCTAAATACATACAATGATATTTATAATTAACAAATACCATTTGTAAATGTAAATATCATGCGGAATTCAAATTTTCTTCATCATCATCATCATCCTGTCACAGTCGAACGTTCTTGTCACTTCTTAATTTTGTTCTATGGTCCGAAGTTAGCCGGACAATATGTCACAACTTACCTTATTTACTTGAATAGGGTAAACAAACTACACAGGATCTAGAAGCCTATGAAGGATTTACATCCATACCAACCAACTGACTTCTAGAGATATGCGTAATTTACACAATCAAAACTTTATTCTAGGGTAAGCTGACCTCTGTAATATAAGGGATGGTAAAAGTTGGCCATTGGCCTTTAAGAATTTGGAAAACTGATTGTTTTACAACTCGGTAAAAACAGAATGAAAAAAAAAATCAGAATGTACAAGATAAATTGTAGAATTTGGTGACATAGACTACAGATCAAAGAAGCAATGTACTATGTACTGTGCATGTAATATATCCTAGGACCAATGAATTTACTTAGATGTCCCACTGCAGGAAAGACCTCTATAATTTATCATGTTTTCGTTACAAAGATGGGTTAAGGGTTAATCACCACGTTTGATAAATGCGGGTTGGTTACAAACCCAGCTGTATTCGAATAAACCGACACAAATGTCTCCCGACTTGGGAATCGAAACCAAAACCTCGAAACTTAACCCGGTACATGAACCAATAGGCTATCGAGGCGTTTAGGGACAAATGATGTTGAAAATGTCAAGGAATGTTCAATATCAGCCATCGTCGTCACAAATTGAAATAATCTAAAACAATCTGCAATGGCTCCAACATTGACAAAGTTCGCGCCTTATTTAATTAAAAACCCCTAACTACGGAATCTAAAATGAGGGTGATTCTTGTATGGTACAAGGGTAAAAGTGGAAGGATTTAAATTATGTTATTTTTGTAGTCGCGTTATCCGTAGAAAACATTAAGTTTTTTTATTTGGCGTATAACGTAGTAGTTATAACTTATAACAACGTTTTCACAAACCTTAGTGGTTTGTATATGTGTACATATGTATGTTGTATGGTTTTGATATGAATAATTTAATTACACATTTTTGTAATTTTGGTTTGCTGAGAGATAAGTGTAAGGCAGAAATAATTCATTACCTGTTCTTCAGTACCCTTCTATTATTGTGTCTTATTAACACTACAAAATTATAAACAGTATAAAACAAAGTCGCTAACCGCCGTCTGCCTGTCCCTATGTATGTTTAGATCTTTAAAACTACTAACGTTTTTTAAATAGATAGAGATACGTGGCTCTTAAAGAAGGCTAATTAATATGTATATTACTTGTATAATATAGTAAAGAAACACTGATAACATTGCATGCGTGCGAAGCCGGATAAAATATAACACTAACCACATTCATAAACTTTTCTGTCACTTCGCAATAATATTAACCCCAATGATTCCACCACGCTAGAAAGTTGTCCCATTTTGCATTTGTATGACTCTTTATAAGTGCAGAAAGTTTAAAAATGTTAATTTTATATAGTTTCGTGTTCTATGGCTTAGTCATTCTGGTACGAAATAGGAAATCAAGCGTCCTTCTCGCTATATACAGGGTGGAACTTTGTAATGCCACCTGGAAGGGAAGAACCCTTAATACTGTAGATAGACAATTTTACTCAAAGGAAACATTCATAATTTTTTGAAAAGAAAATATGTAACTACATTAAAAAGAAAACTACAGAACGAACAGAGTAAGTTGGCCAATGCAGGATATGCCGGATTTGGTATTTTTGGCATTATCATTGACTTTTTATTTTCTGACTTTTTACCTACATTTCCACTGAAGCAGTCACCTTTAAAATGTTTGCATTATATTTGGAAACACCTTATATTTTCAAAATTATCTCACCAGCTTTGTAGTTTGTTCTCTGCCCGTGCATAATGCATTAGCTTGCGCTTTGACTTTGCAAATTGCATTCCTTTTGTGCATGCTTTGTACAGTTTAAAAAATGGTGCACCCTTCTGTAATTCACAACCTGTGTCCGAAATAGAGTCTAATTTTTAAACCTGCAGCTGGTGTAAGTAGGTTTATTTTTCGGTTGGATCATTTCTGTCTTGTTTTATTATTTTGACTTACGAATCCGAAAATTACCACTCACTAAAGAGCACATAAGTAAAATAAGGGTCGCTCAAAGAGCAATGGAGCGTGCCAAAAAAAATATTTTTTCAAATCGGACCAGTAGTTCCTGAGATAAGCGCGTTCAAACGAAGAAATAAACAAACAAACTCTTTAGCTTTATTATATTTGTATAGATTTAAATCTTTGCTTTGTACTGATGACTTCGGGCGAACCCTTGACCAGAACTATCTGTAGTTTGGTCCAATTGGAATGTTTGAAGCGGAATGTATTATGTTGGATTATGTAAACAACTACGGAATGACAGGCTGACCGACGAATGCAAATAAGAATTGAAGTCAACAGCGAAATACTCGTAAAAGACATTTCATATTAAAAAAGTAAATCATAATAAAAACGGCGATTAGTACGTTTAACACACCATTAAGCTTGAAAATTATTAAAAAAATATATGAATTGTTATTTATAATGAAATGATCATCTTTAACAATTCTTAAGCCCATTTCTTATCTTACAAGAATTCAAGCGTAGTAGATCCAATGTTTGCACCAAAACCACGGCGTTTTAAGACCGAACAATGAATTAGTTGCACAATGGAGCTTTGTAAGAGCTCTTAAGATGTTCTTTTTGTTAAACTTGTTTAGGCTCATCGATTCTTCGAGATTGCATTGAAACTTTCTCAAGATAAGCCTTGTTCAAGCAGTTTGAAAGCAATCTCTTCGATTCTTCTATGTAATAACCCTTTCTCTATCTCAATATACTTTTGATTTGGTTTTGAGTTAGAAAATGAGAAGTCATGTTTCTAATTTTTGTAAAATTCGTTAAGATTGTGGCATTATATCAAAAAAAGAAAAAGAAGAACTTAGGTACTAATTTGCAACCAAACCTTTCGGTATTTGCTCAAAGTTTTGAAGAGCTAATCAGTATATTAATTTATGCAATTAACATTACGTGTAAGCCTTTCAACAACATTCTCACTAATAAATATTTTGGTTTCCTATACGAGTAAAACTTATTTATCCCATTCGTTTAAAGGTTACTTCATTCACAGTCTTTGCAATTTTTTAACGCCTGTGTTCTGAATTCAAGCGCTGCACGCTAAAATAAAGAAGAGCAATCTGCAAATTGACTTATTCGTTTTTCGGAAGCGGACAGGTCCGTTGTACGGGTTCGGAAATGTTAGGCGCTTATAAATCTCTCGATGGATGGACAGAACAGAGCCGACAAAGATTTTAAATTGATTACTCGCAGGGCTGGCTGTGGATTCAAATCAAACCCATTCGATTCTGGTTTTGATAGATCGACCGGATGAAGTGGATGATTCACGTGTGGGAAGGAGGTGGCAAGAGTTGGTGTTGATTTTAATCCCGGCTGCAGTTCTGGTGTACCTTTGATGCTTTAAAGCGTTTTCTTTTTGCAAGAAAACTGCAAGACAGATGTACATTTTTTAAGGATATGTTTTATAACCTTCAATGTCTGTGCTCATTATTGGCAAAAAGAAAGATTTTTGATTCTTGAATTGAATATTTGATTTGAGTATTTTGTACTGCGTCGCACCGTGTTATATAGGTTAACAAATCTTATATTTTAAGGGTAATCATTTGTAACCTCTCTGGTAAATAGTTTGTATTCCCTATAGACTAATCATTAGATGAACTGCATCACAAACGTCCGGTCCCCATTGAATACAAATCTTCTTTTCAAATTAACAATTCCTTTGTTGGTAACCCTAATTAGACCGAAGTTTAGCAAACGTTCGAAGACGACATGAAAGAAATTCGTTCTAAAAACTGGGGATTGGTTTAGTTACCCAACCAATTGAAACGTCAATTCGTGATTTATGACGCAGAAGTTTAAAGAATCTACGGTTTAAGATCTTTATTCATTTCTCAAACAGAATTAATACATAATTCACTTACTGAGAAACACTGATTATAAATTTAAAAATAAGTTAAGAGCGTACAGGTAATACAGAAACAGTTAACAGCGAAATTCCTAACCATCAAAACATAACAATTTAAAACAAACAGTGAGGGTAATTGCACCTACATACATTGGTCAAACGCTAACCCCGGCAAACAGGGTCAGAGAGCGTAACAAAATATTGGATGCGGCATTCCTACTTCGCGACTCATGACTTGAGTGAAAGTTTAATTTTAAGTTTTAAGCTTCTATTAAATATGTTTTAAGTAATTTTTTGAAAATATGTATGCTTTTTGCTTCTTTAATATTAAGTGGTAATTTGTTGTACATTTTTACACCTTCAAATTCAATGTTCTTTTTGCCATAATTAGTTCTTGGCGTCCGTGATACTAAAAAATTTGAATTTCGAAGTTTCATTTTTTGTATTTGATGTTTCCTTGTAAAGGTTATTGTAGTATTAATATTTTTGTTTAGTATTTTGTAGATAAGTAGACATGTATAATATTTGTAAGTTTGTGCTATATTCATTATTCCAGTATCGTTGTATATTTTTTGAGTGCTTGTTCGAAACTTGTAATTAAATAAAATTTTAATTATCTGGGTTATATTTTATTGTAGATTGTCAATGGTTTTTTTGTAATGCTCAAGGTCGTTTGGATCTCTCAAACCTTGTCTTGGATTCTGATATTTCATTCGTTATACTCTTAATACTCTTATTACATACAATATTTAGCAATTGACTAAGTCCATCTGTTGATGAGATGAGGTATATTTTTGGGTAGGTTACTAGCATGTGTAATGTAGGGACATTTATCTCACACGTTAGTATTTTTCAGCAGAAGTTTCTGTTGTTATAGTGAACTTGTGGGTATAGAATGTACCGTTAAATTTGTTAATTAACTATAAAATACTATTGAATATCTTATACTCAAAAGGGGACTTTAACTAATCTTTAAATAACTGAGATAAAAGAGACATTAAAAATAATTTCTCCAAAAGCTTGCAAAAACTGCTTAGCTCGTGAAATACAAACAGAAACATCATTAAAGTATTCAAGTTCGTTTCCTGGTTGAATTAATGAAGCAAACACTGCGGGGACTCCCTATTAGTGGATTCTGTCGGGTTTTTGGGAATAATTCATGCTCGAAACTTGTGGAACGAAATTCATTCCGAAGCTTTGGTGGCAAAGGGGAAGATTTTCTTTTGTATGAATTTAAAATGTTCTCCGGAATATGTCGTTTTAAGCTGTTGAACTATGAAATATTTATTTTCAACTTACTAAGCTAATTCCCAATGATTTTTGATTTTAATAAATGCTTTTCAAGTCTTCTCAACTCGTTTTAGTGGCAACTCTAGGTAGGTGTGGGTGGACTGTGAGTTCAAGAACAGTTTTGGGCTCTGTTCTTATTAAAGCTGGTTTTACCCGCGGCTTTGCCCGCGTTAGAAAGATTCCTGTTTAATCCCATTTGAGCATTTAATCGGGTTTAAAAGTATCCTTTCACCTAAGTCAGCACATGGAATTTGGTATACCTGCCTGTATACAATTTTCCATCAAAATCTGTTCTTCAGTAGTTTCATCATTTTTGACGGAAAAATATCCAACGAAACAAATCACATTTTTAATATTAGAATGATTTTTAATGAATAATCTTTAATGAACTTTCCACGTCACATATCTCACAGTGGCGAAGAGTGGACCGATGAGCAGGTGGAAGGATTGGGTCTCTACCTCCTCTATGGGAAAAGGGCGTGACTACTGTATATAGGTATGTGATGTAATAATCTTTAAATAATATTATTCCACAAATCGGCCACATGTCATGTAAAAATACTTGTGACGGAACGTGAAGGCAATTTGCGTGAACCGAGACGCATGCGTTATTCAGATCACACGCTTTATTGAATATCTGATGTTCCATATCAAAGGTCTTTGTGGATCCGTCTGACTGAATACGTAATGAAGATTTTTGTGTGGCAGTTGTTTTGGGCAGATGAATATTCAGTAAGAAAAAAGTACAGTTTCTAACCTCTTATTTACATAAAATCTAAAATTTGATACAGTTAGTTTATAAGAGGAAAATGGTTCCTGTTAGAAAAACACTTTGTCGCTTTCAAAATGACGTAAAAAAATTTCGTGAGATGTACATAATATGTAAGGAAACCTCACCTAAAATACAGGCAAATGTTTGCATGATGAACATTGGCTGTTAAACTCGAGTCATGGATGTTTAAAACAGTATTTAAGTGTCTTTCCGTTCCCTAGCATCCATAGCAGTTACAAGCTTCGAGCTTTGTTTGTTGTTAGTCGAAGGAAAAAAAACTTAATTTTAAACATTTTTCACTTGGCAAATTAACCGCCATTTTCGTAGAAATCCCACAGTATCTGGACATTGTTCCAATCAATTCAAAGTTCATTTGAAAGTCGTCGAGACATTATCCATACTGGAACATGAACATGCAAATCTATCGATATGTTTAATTCATGTACGTCTTTGCTCATGAGAATATGAACAGCAATTATGTACGAGTACAGTCAAAGCATACATGCAATACAATTCAAATAAATAATTTAACGTCCTACTACTATTATAAAGGCGAAAGTTTGTAAGTATGGATGTATGGATGTTACTCTTTCACGTAAAAATAACTGAATGGATTTGAATGAAACTTTACCACAATATAGCTTATACATCAGAATAACACATAGGATGTTGGAAATAGAAATCCACGCGGACGTAGTCGCGGGCGGCCGCTAGCATATTGATATAATGGTTACACCAAATGTTTACTTCTTTACTTATACAAGAAAACTGAAGAGTTAGTTTGTTTTGTTGTTGAACGCGCTAATCTCAGACACTTCTGGTTGGAATTGAAAAACACTACTTATATTTTGTAGTCCATTTGTCGTAAAACAGAGCCAAATAATTATTTTAATGTATTAAGTACTAATGTTCAATTCTGCAGGCGTTAAGTCTCTTCTATCACATTCCTAAACTACTTAATACGAAACCAAGGAAACCGATAAAATAACGTTTAAAACTTTAAAACCAAAATATAGCATGAATTTTCGTTGGGTATAATATATTAATTACGTTATTCAAACAAAGAATCAAAATATTCTTAATTCAATTAGGCTTTATAGACACCGTAATAAGAAAACGATTATGTTTCATAATATGTATTTATTGTCGGTACATAAACGAAGTATTATCAATGAAGTTTATGGTAATTATTTGTTTATATGACTTTCGGAGAGTATTTATGGAGAGGGTAAAGCACTTGTGGCATGTAAAAGGTATGCAAATTCTCTGAATTTCGATCCGCTCAACGCAGAAAAATATTTGTTGCAACGAATATTTCTTTTTGTGTTTAGTGCCTTTGCCGCTGAAAATTCCACAACAAAGTGCTATAAATAAATAACCAAGCTATGCTGGAAGCTTGTATTATGGATGCTAGGGAACGGATATACATCCTTAAGCTAATAAATTTTATTAACATCCATACATACTTAAGTACAATTGCCGACGTTTATCACACAAAAATTTGGACCGAGCGGGGTTCGAACCCGCGTTTCTTGGTTTCGTGTGTAGCCACTAGACAAACGTGCCTGTCAAGAGAGTGTTTTTTTATGTGTGTTTTTTTCGTTTCTGATAAATTAGATCCTTTAATAAAGGAAACAATGCGATATAATACATCCAAAGAGCTGTGTGCCTTTCATTAAATCAAAATGGGGCTCCGAATGGCAAGCATGCAAACAAGATTTGTTATGCTGAGCTCGCATTTGACGGATAGAAGTATGCTGCCACTGAAATATCACAAAATAAGAGTTGAATATTTATAAAAAAAATGAGAAGCTGTGCTAAAAATTAAATGAAATTCTACCTATTTAGAAATAAATAACAAAGGTACTTATCATGTTAAAAATATTGAATGCGAAAGCTTTCTTTTTGCAAATATTGGAATGAAGTTGTTCTTATGTAAATACATAGGATTACGAATGGCAGGATCTATAATTAATAGCGTTATCTTATGTAACTTAACTGTTTCATCTCCGGAGGAATTCATAATTTTAGTAAAGTGGCAAATATTTTTTAAATTCTAGAGGATGCAAGAAATTTTAGCGTGTACAGCCAGCACACTCGAGTACTAAAGCCAAGGCGACCCAATTATCCTGTTTCCTTCTTAGCACAACCATGTTGAGAATTGTACGAGTATGTTCTTGGAATTTGATCAAGAAATTCTATTATAAAAACATACAGAAGAAAATACTTAATAATCGAATTAAAATGGAAACCTATGTAGGTCGTACTTTCATACACATTAGCCCTCGTTACTAATGTTTAAATAGGTAAGTAATTGATTTGATAAGAATAAATCGGAATTGGTATGTAAGTTCTCTGTTGAACGTTGTAGCCCAACACTGTACTCATGTTAAGAAATTCAATATATAATTTAATTGCGGACATTTCTTGTATTCAAACTTAGTACCTATTTGCTTTATCTAGACTAATAAAGACTTTAAGTTTGTATACACTATACAGAATGTAGCGTCTTAATCTTAATAATATTTGCTCTAACTAGCTTTTGAAACAGCGAACAAACTGGTAATGCGATTACCACAGCGCAGGCTACGTTCTTAAAATACAAAACAATATTGTTAAACTTAAGATAATAACGCCGAGATGGTCCAGTGGTTTAAGTACCGGGCCGTGGTCTCAAGGTCATGGGTTCGATTCCTGGGTCCGGGCATAATTTGTATTGATTTTTCTAAACACAGCCCGGGTTTGCGGACGCCAACCCGCGTGGCGAGGGGAATAAATCAAAACCCTTCTTTGAAACGCAAACATTCAAATGATGGCCTTCGCCCTGCAGTAGGACATTTATAAGGCTGATACTTTTAAGATAATAAAGCCATTGTAGTCTTGAAATGACGGCTGAACGATCAAATGAGCCAAAAAGTAGAAGAACATTTTTTTTTGTAGGAAAGAGCTCTCTTTTAAGCAGGAAGGTTAATATTCTTATCTGGATACTTTTGACTATTTTGCTAAATAATATTAAAACAAGTCTGATAAAAGGTATGGTAAGTATGTTATTATATTAATGTCGCAGGCATTTTGTAAGAATGGTCTTTTTACATATGGCGTCGTCATTTTGCAAACGGGAAGCG
This sequence comes from Nomophila noctuella, assembly GCA_958496325.1. Classification (NCBI taxonomy): domain Eukaryota; kingdom Metazoa; phylum Arthropoda; class Insecta; order Lepidoptera; family Crambidae; genus Nomophila; species Nomophila noctuella. The sequence goes on from OY292491.1 coordinate 13,606,958, forward strand.
CTTTGTAAATTGCCTAAGGCATTTTGTTGTTGAACTGAATGATGTCAATGTGTGATAATGAGTATGCAGAAGTACTACTCTGACGGAAGTAGGTTAGAAGAGCAAGCCGGGAGCTCTGCTCCCGACTTGCTCTTCGTGGTTTTTTTTTAAACCCTTAAAGAATATTTTTATTTCTCGAGTTTGTTTGTTTAAATAAATATCTATTAAATTAATATTTATTGTAAACGGCGCGTCGCCAAGGTTGCAAGGTATTTTATAAAATTACGACATTTTACGATATGCCTAAGGCAATTTACAAAGCGCTTCCCGTTTGCAAAATGACGACGCCATATGTAAAAAGACCATTCTTACAAAATGCCTGCGACATGCATATCTTGAACAGTGAAAAAAGTCCATGTATTAGCAAAAGCTATTTGAATGATCTTCAATCATACATGACACAATTAAATACTGTTACTGCGCAATTGCGCATCTTTCTGCCTTTCTATTGCTATGATAAATTTAGAATTTACTAATTTCGTTACGCTGCAACAAGCATCGGTGGTTCAGTGGTAGAATGCTCGCCTGCCACGCGGGCGGCCCGGGTTCGATTCCCGGCCGATGCAATGTACTTGTTGCACCTGGCAAATATTTTTTTTTTTGATAGATTTACTTTAGGAATATGTTTTTGTTATTTTTTTAAGATTATTTAACGCCTCTTTAAAAACTAAACTTTTTTTTTAATTTCAAAACACCAACGACCAGAATATCACATTAAATGTCAAGAATAGCTTCATCCAACTGCACAAAATAAATCGCTTACGAACAGATTTTGTGCAGAACAAAATACCTACATTCAATTTGGCTTGCTCTTGCTAGTACAGGTGCGCCCAAATGTTCAACGACGTTAATTTTAATCATTTTACAACAAGTATTGTATTTTATAAATGGTTAGTTCTCTCGCACAATAAAATGAAAATACTTAAAAGACTAACTTTTTAATAAAAAATCGTCATGACAATAGCAATAAATACCTCTTTAATAAATATTTACTTACATGGATGTCTAAAATGAATGTGATATTTAACAGTCAACTGTTTAATTATAAATCATGTCGATAAAGCTATTAATCTACCCATTCCTCTAAGTAGGGAAATTAATAAGCCATTAAAATTTTAAACAACTCGTATTCTGCATGTTTTAATAACTGTTTCACAATGTCACAAAGAACAATAAAAGAAAATGAAACTCAGTTTACTTCCGTCGTTTGCACCACTTGTGCTAGCGAGTGTACCGTGCACAATTTCAATATCAATGCGAAAAGTATACGAAATGCAGTTTTGCATTCTTTCATTTGATCAAACAATTCAATGCGAAAATATCTGGGTCATTTAATGGCTGCTTTAAAATGCGACTTTGATGACGACCGATTGGTCTTGTTGTAAATATTGCTATGATCGTTTGTTCCGTTACCACTTCAAAACATTTGTGCACTGTAAAAAAACATGCATGCAGGATATAAAAAGTTATAGTTTAGTTAGATCAATCATTTATTAAAAGGAATTATAATGGATGCCCCGATTTCAAAGTAAATTAATTCCCATGTATTTATTTATTGCAAACGCCTATTTCTTAAAAACCAAACTTTATTATTGCTAACACACATTATTATTCCGGCATGTTTTATTTTAATTTTAGACACTCAAATGTTCTAATCTTGACCCATGTTATCTTGAGCCTCGCTATGACGTCATCACTGCGTGCGCAGGTGCGCATCTCTTCTTTCGATTTATTGACATAAGAATCAATTTGTTAGTATGGGTAAAATTCAACTTCCAGTCATAAGCATCGGTGGTTCAGTGGTAGAATGCTCGCCTGCCACGCGGGCGGCCCGGGTTCGATTCCCGGCCGATGCAGATAACTTTTTGCATTTTTTATTGTAGTTTGTTTATTGTGTCCAAAAATAAATTTAAGTTGTTTTTTTATGTAATGGAACTCTTGGTAATTGAGTGTTGCGATTGGAGGAACTGCTTGACAAAAATATGTTTATTTTTTTGTGTTTTAAATTGCGCAGGCGTTATTATTATTAAAGAAAATAACATATTTTAATACGTAATTTGAGAAATAATGAAGGCACTCTCGGGGCTCCTTTTCAATTTGCATCCCGCTAAGCCTCGGCGAATGTCTCGGCTCCAGGTAAGGAATTGCAATTTTATCTCTACATCCTATGGGATACCTTGAAGGTGGAAGATTATTCGGAAGCTGGTATCAAATGTACAGTAAATTTAAATAAATATAATTTCAAAACCCCCGTACATTGATCTGACACCGTGTTAAGTAGCTTAAGCACTTGTGTTACAAATATCAGAATCAATACTGGTATTACAAATTTACTTAAATAGATACAAATAACACCCAGACCAGGACAAACAGACACATTCATGCACCCAAATCCACTGCTGGACATAGGCCTTCTTAATGCTGTCTACTCAGCCCAATCCTTGGCGACTCGCATCCAGCTCCTTTTTTTACGCAGGGAAACACATTGACGTGACATTATTGCAGGCTAAATAGACCTGCCAGTAGTGTGTAGCTCCTGCCAGTTATTCCTGTTTGGGTATCGAAGACAACTTTCTGTCCATTGTAACCTACTCGATTATACATACATATTTAAAAAAAACTGCATAACTTTGAATTTTCTTTCATTTATTCATACGTGTTAGTACCTACGTCAGCTCCTTTCGATCAATCACGGATTGTTACGCGTTGACGCACCCCGCTCGCTCCGGCAAGTCACACACGCGCAAGACCGGATTGAAGTGCAGCCCAGCGTTGCACGGGCGGCAGACCGGGGCTTCGCCAACGCACTGGTAGTACAGCGCGCAGTCGTCGGGGTGCGCCAGCAGACCGTCCTCGGCGTCTGCGCAGTTATAGTAGCAAGTTGACCAATTATTAGTCTTGTTGGAACCGGAGACTGCTAATGTTTCCAAAATATAGGCATCGATAATAAAGAGTAACATCATGCGCAGCTCACCAGCACGTTGGCACAGATAATGCTAATTAAATAAAAAATCTATCCATCTAACGCATCGCTTCATCCCCTTGCCGTCACGCCACGACCGCCTGTCTTGTTAGATCCAGGGTTTCCTAATGTTACAAAAAATTATTATTCAATCGTGAAGCATCCATGCTACAGAGTTACTCACACATATGCCATAGGATGATAGAGACAACACTTCAGAGAAACATCGATTCTTGTTCACACCTACTAGTATCTATTTACATTAAAACAGCATCATTTTATTAAATTTAACAGCATATTTTTTTATTTACTTTTATTATTCTTAAGAAACTGGGTAGCATTTTTACGCAGCAAGACAGGCAGCTGTTTCAGGCAGGTCACACACGCGCAGGATCGGATTGAAGTGCAGCCCGGCGTTGCACGGGCGGCAGACCGGCGCGTCGCCCGCGCACTGGTAGTACAGCGCGCAGTCGTCGGGGTGCGCCAGCAGTCCGTCCGCGGCCTCTGCGCAGCTCACCGGCGTAGGCGCAGATACAACGCACCACTTAGCGCACCCAACTTTTTAGCAATCGGAGCGTGAGCACCTGGCCTATTTCAATTAGAGAACCTATTCATAGTCTTGGTCTGCCAAAAGTATTAATCAGTGCTCAAAGTAAAGTAGGCCATTTCCCAATTGGCGGTTTACTAATTCGTATCTATTTACAAAAACACTGGATATTTTTAATTTGCTTTCATTTTTTCACATGAGTATATGTACATGCGTATTTGAACACATCCAACTCAACCTTTCACAGAGTGACACAGCCAGCTCTTTCAGGCAAGTCACACACGCGCAAGACTGGATTGAAGTGCAATCCAGCGTTGCACGGGCGGCAGGCCGGCGCGTCGCCAACGCACTGGTAGTACAGCGCGCAGTCGTCGGGGTGCGCCAGCAGGCCGTCCGCGGCGCCTGCGCAGCTCTAGCACTCCAACAACTTGAGCACATGGCCTTTTCCCAGTGGAGCAGCTACGCATAGTCTTGGGTTGCCAAAAATATCAATCGGTGCTCAAAGTGGACTAGGCGGGTTGCTTATTCGTGTCTATTAACATAATTTGAAAAAATATGAAACAAGTTCATTTCGTATGTAATTTGCTTTTTATTAATAAATATCGGTTGCTTTATAGGCATCTCAATAAGTCACGGGGTTTTACGCAGCAAGACACCCCGCTCGTTCAGGCAGGTCACACACGCGCAAGACCGGATTGAAGCGCAGCCCGGCGTTGCATGGCCGGCAGACCGGCGCGTCGCCCGCGCACTGGTAGTACAGCGCGCAGTCGTCGGGGTGCGCCAGCAGGCCGTCCGCAGCGTCTGCGCAGCTCACCGGCGTAGGGGCAGTTATAGCAGCATGTTGAACAATTGGTCTTGTTGGACCTAGAGATTGCTAATGCTACCCACATAAAGGCATTTGTTAGGTACCGATTCTTAAGAGTAACATCCATATTTCGGCGCAGCTCACCAGCCATTCATTGTCGCCACATAAAATGCTTATAAAAATCTATCCATTTAACGCATCGCTCCATCCCTTTGCCGTCTGACTGAGTCCACCTAACTGTCTTGTTCGATCCAGGGATTTCTTATGTTACAAAAATGATTATTCAATCGTGAAGCATCTATACTACAGTTACTCATATACCTTAGGATAATAGAGACAACACTTCAGAGAAACATCTATTTTTTTCACACCTTAGTATCTTTTAATATTAAAACAGCATCATTTTATAGTCACTTTTATTATTTATAAGTAACTGGGGATTATAATATTATTACGCGGCGACACACCCCGCTCTTTCAGGCAGGTCACACACGCGCAAGACTGGATTGAAGTGCAGCCCGGCGTTGCACGGGCGGCAGACCGGGGCGTCGCCCGCGCACTGGTAGTACAGCGCGCAGTCGTCGGGGTGCGCCAGCAGTCCGTCCGCGGCGTCTGCGCAGCTCACCGGCGTAGGCGCAGTTATAGCAGCATGTTGAACAATTGGTCTTGTTGGACCTAGAGATTGCTAATGCTACCAAAATACATATTGTCCATTGCTAGGTATCGATACTTAAGAGTAACATCGAAATTTCTGCGCAGCTCACCAGCACGTTGCCAAAGATAATGTTAATAAAATAAAAAATCTATCCATCTAACGCATCGCTCCATCACCTAGCCGTCTGACTGCGTCCACCTAACTGTCTTGTTAGACCGGGGTATTCATTAACCTACCCCGCAAAGCACTGGACCCGCGGGGTCAGTCGCGCACGGCGTTTTTTGAGACCCAGGGTTTGCTAATGTCACAAAAAAGTTGATTAATCAATCTTTAAGTATCTATACTACAGAGTTACTTATACTTCACAGAAACCTCGATTCTTGAACGCACCTACTAGTATCTATCTACATTGAAACAACATCATTTTATATTTACATACTTTTATTTTACTATATCTGTTGGGCATCAAAACATTTTTATGCAGTGACACAGCCAGCTCGTTCAGGCAGGTCACAAACGTGCAAGACTGGATTGAAGTGCAGCCCAGCGTTGCACGGGCGGCAGACCGGGGCTTCGCCAACGCACTGGTAGTACAGCGCGCAGTCGTCGGGGTGCGCCAGCAGTCCGTCCGCAGCGTCTGCGCAGCTCACCGGCGTGGGCGCAGTTATAGCAGCATGTTGAACAATAGGTCTTGTTGGACCCAGAGATTGCTAATGCTACCAAAATAAAGGCATTTGTTAGGTATCGATACTTAAGAGTAACATCCATATTTCTGCGCAGCTCACCAGCCGTCGTCGCCACATTAAATGCTTATAAAAATCTATTCATCTAACGCATCGCTCCATCCCCTTGCCGTCTGACTGCGTCCACCTAACTGTCTTGTTAGACCCAGGGTTTCCCAATGTTACAAAAATATGATAAGTTTATCGTTAAGTATCTTTACTACAGATTAGGTTATATATCTAAGGATAATAGAGACAAAACTTCTGAGAAACATCGATTCTTGTTCACACCTACTAGTATCTATTTACATTAAAACAGCATCATTTTATTAAATTTTATTATTCTTAAGAAACTGGGTAGCATTTTTACGCAGCAAGACAGCCAGCTCGTTCAGGCAAGTCACACACGCGCAGGACCGGATTGAAGTGCAGCCCGGCGTTGCACGGGCGGCAGACCGGCGCGTCGCCCGAGCACTGGTAGTACAGCGCGCAGTCGTCGGGGTGCGCCAGCAGACCGTCCGCGGCGCCTGCGCAGCTCACCGGCGTAGGCGCAGTTATAGCTGCACATCTTTCTGCCCCTTCGCCAGGGGAGGGTGTCGACCAGTCCAGCACAGGGCCTGCTAAAGTTAGCAAAAGTATGGTTAATCGGTGGTGAAGTATCGATACTTTACTTTCATTTAGTGAATCAGGCATTATCAGATCCGGCCACCTGAAGAGCTCTTGGAGTTGCTAATGACCAGCTGATGACGTTGAATAAGCAATGATACGCAAGTAAGGCACCTAAATAAAAGTAACTGAAGTAGCAATGGGCAGATGGATGGGCGTAAATCAGACTCGTGGTGCAAAGACATGTTGGAATTGAGACCATGGGAGTACAAGAGACCAGTTGACAGACAGCAGATGCGTTGGTAAGATGACATCTGGTAGATAGCGGGTCAAAATTGGATACTGATAGCCCAAAATAGAACGAGATGGTGGGGGTTGAAGGAAGCCTTCACCAAATTGGTCGAGGAAGGCTTGATGATGCATGCATGACTCAAGGATAATTCTATGATGAAGCTATGTGCCTTCGTCGCCGCAGCCGGCATGTGCCAGATCATCACATACGTACAACTACATATTTTTGTATAGGAAAATGGCTGTCTGTATTTAAGAACGTGCCAGAGACATCTGTAGAGTTATATCGGAACTACTCCTTGTGGCGATGCAGATTGAGTTGCCACAATAACTTCTTTCTGGATTGTCGTCCGTTCTACTACTGGGGCTCCCCCATTAGTAAAACAGAACAGTTGTTTGAAAGCAGGAATAGATAATGCACACAGTACAAGCAACTTATATAATTATGTTAAGATACCTTCGTCACCACAGCCGGCACGCTCAGGGACATCGCACACATACAACTTCGGGTTGAAGTGCAGCTCAGCGTTGCACTGCCGGCAGACGGGGGCAGCAGTTGCGCTCACGCAGTAGTAGAACAGACGACAGTCGTCAGGATGCGGCAGGAGTGCGTCGCGTGTGACTGCTCCGGCGCAGGATACGGGAGTTATGCTGGCTTGTAGGCAGAGAGGAGGGATGTCGTCGTGCTCTCCGGAGTCAGGTTGGTAGCCCCTGAAATATAATTTATTTTTTATTTACTAAATAAGCTAACAGGAGCTGAGAACAGGAGCCTTTCTCTCCACGAGTAATATAGAAACCGCAGGGTTTAGTTGATTTGGGGTGTCCTGGTCCCCAAAGCAGATCAACTGTGACTGTGAGGAAGTTCGTTGTTAGGGTGTAGTCGCATTCGGACTACCACATACCTTCGTTCAATCATTCAGGGCGGAGAATGAGTAAAGGAATTCGCCAAGGATGAAAAAAAATTTATAAGTATAATATAGTGGGACAAAATCAGAAGCCCCACACATGACTGCAGCTAGCTTGCAGTGGCGCTGAAATGTGTTCCCTTGCGCCAAAAAAACCTATGCCCAATGCAATACGCTGATTATATTGGAAAGACATACTTACAAATGTGAAACACGGTATTCCCGCCCCTGAACGGCCAGGGTAAGTGCTGCTGCGAGCAGGAAAACGAATGATGCGTAGGTCCCCATGACTAATAATGCAACTGAATAACTTGTCATTACCTTATAAACAAATAGTAAATACCTAAACGAATTCGAGTGGTCGATATACTCAAGACTTAAGTGTTTACAAATGTTTATTATTAGATAACAAATCAATGCATAATTTATTGAAGTATCTAGTGCTAGTTCTTAGTAATTAGTACAGGTAATTCCCCGTTTCTTCTTTGGATTTGGTATGGGATATTCTAGGGGCTTTAGCACATTACTTTGAAGATTTATTCCCTTGAGTCGTATACCTCAGTACTGTGGGTCGTCATTGTATGAACGAAGCACTTGACAACTTTCTGGGCAATCGTGGTTTGTCATCGCCTTTCTTCCACACATTAACTCGTAAAGTACAGGATTCTTTTACCGATCTGATATATCCCATAGATCTTTGACAATTCAGAGATGCGTGTCTGTCTGGGGTATGAACCAACAACCACACGCTTATGCGGTAACTAATCTATGCACTGTTAGTCTAACTAGTAGGCTTGAAACCACAGCCAAGTACGATCCCATTAATATTTTGATAAGAAACAGCCCTCGAGTCATCAGGCCCACCAGTGTTCTTGTAACGAGCGGCCCTAATTTGATCTTCCAGAGCATTTGACGGTTCTCTAAACATTAATACAAGCAATCCCATATAATTGGGGCTGTTTGCTTAACCCGTTCGCTGAATAGGCAATTACAGAGGTCCCAGTCGGTTGAAATAGGCGTGTATTAGGTCCTACGCACAGATTACTAATTATACTGAAAGTCTAAATACCTAACTAGTAATTGTGTAGGTCCTCAAGCTGCTACGCTATTCAACAAATAGCGTGATATTTGTGTTGTTTAAGGCAGCATGTTACTGGCGCTCTGTTCAGATTATCAGTATTGTGTGGCCTGTATTATAGTCACGTACATATTATTGTAAATACGAATTTCAATTTGGTCCAGCAAATACATACTATGTTACAGTAGTATTAAAAGTGTCCTAAAAAGCGCAGTGTTGGACGCCCTCAGGCTAGGTGGAGTGGCGATCTGCGCAAGATGGCTGGCAGGAGTTGGACGCGAGTCGCCAAGGAATGAGCTGAGCGGAATGCACTTGCATAAGCCTATGTCCAGCAGTAGACTGCGGTAGGCTGATGATGAAGATGAATAGTAGTTATTTCAAGAATGTGTTATCTGCTAATGGGACTATGATCTAAGGATCTAACCCTATTGGCAATTACCAACTCCACGAGTAACACGCTATGGATTAGCCGTCAGTTTCTTAGAGGCAGCCCGACTGTATTATCAAACAACTTGTTACCAAGGGAGGCATTTCGATTCCCGTGTGATTATTGTAACTTTTTTATATGTAATATAGGTACCTACATATAGAAAAGTCAAAAGTAAAAGGCAGAAAAATTAATTGCTGTTTTTTTGTTATTTGTAGTTTTTATTCTATGTTTACCTTCTGTTTATCATTGTTTCTTAATCTTTGCCGCTGAGGTGGTGCCGATTTGTTTCGTTAAACGCCACCATTAATTTAAGCCGTGAAGCGAGGAATCCGCGACGGCATTCTTTATTTCGCAAATCCTTGGGGAGATTGATAAGGGTTCCGTGCTGTTGTAATAGATGTCGTATTGCTAATGAGCGTTTGATTCAAATTTGCTTGAATCTGTTTTTAATTCATTGGATTGACTACTAAACGAATCTATATAGTTCATAAACTAGAAACTAAACGAAGATTAGTGCTTTTAAAAACAAAAAGTTTTCTAATATAACCAAATGGCATTTGGTACAACAGTCAGATACAGGATAGAGATAGTATTTTGAAATTTTTGTCACTGTTTTACAAGCCAATAATAATGCAAAAAAAAGTGTTTTAATTTTCACGAAAACGTGTCAAGTGTAGGATACCGACGTATCCCGTATACTTTCAAAGCCACTCCTTGATCTTTTACCCAAAGAAGATGCAAACTTCCACCGTCAATCGGAGGGAGCGATAGGTAGTCATTTTAACACGACATAAATCATAAACCTCAATTTTCTAGGATTTGTTCGGACCCTCGGTGCGAAAGTCCAACTCGCACTTGTCTGGTTTTTTAGATCTCATCTTGCAAGGAGAATTCCTTGTATGTAAAAAGTTAAAATCGCATCGCTATCAAGGCCCCCATAACTTACTGATCACTAACTCAGGCTTGTTAAAACAAACCATTCCGAAGTTACATCTCGTAAAGTCGTATCACCTGCGTATCACCTGATTTACACAAGTATCACGCATGCAGGGGTGTTCAAATGGGACGCGGGATGGGCCGATACTGCGAGATTGCGGCCCGGGCGTGTGTCTTCGTCTGCGGTCTGCGGTCCGCATTTGCATAGTCAGGGCTGCCCAACCTTGGAGCCGTGTGGGAGTAGTAATAAAAACAGGGGCGGTATAAAGACTAGTTCTATTGTAGTTTCTAGTTGGTATGCAGAAGGGCTAGATAGCTGTATGGTTTATGGTCAGCAATAGAGGCAACACATTTCGTATTGCTTAATAACGTCGATTTTATAACAATGAGAACGAAAAAGCTTTGACTGATACACACGAGTAGGTACCACGAGTACATGACGTAATACCAATTTACCAAGGCCATTTACGGTAAAATAAATTTCAAAATTTCATTCCATTTTAAGAGAGATAGAGCTTTGTGGAACTTCCACGCATTTGCGACCCTTGTGCGGTTGTTGCCCATGGGCAGCGGTGATCACTTACCATCAGTTCAGTTACCCTATTGTTCGTTTGCATTCATATACCATTTAAAAAAAATCTTCATTCAGTAATGTATTCCAAAAACACCTACGAATGAAACAAAGATTACACAAGCTTTTAATCCGAGTATTATCGGAGCAACACCTAAATCCCATCTAAAATTCCCCCTTTTTGCAACAAAACAGTTCAATTGGAAAGCAGAGTACTGCTGTTAAAAATTCACCCGCTCTTCTGAAGTAGGGCGACCAAATACACTGCCGAAATACGAAATAAGATATTTAAGAGGGTTAGTAGAGCTAAGTGGAACTCCCACTCAAATGAGCAGCTCGTCTGGGGAAGTACCTCCTCCTTACAGAAGACCACAGTGAAGTAGCACCTCGTAACTGTTTATGTTTCTGCTAGGGAGTGAGGTTTCCAGTACTCAGTTGGGGAGAGTGTGGGATTTTGGAGGCAGGCACCACATAAGCGACCCTTGTGTGGTTGTTGATGTCCATGGGCAGCGGTGATAACTATCAGGAGAACCTCTGGCTCGTTTGCCTCACATTTAAAAATAACATAAATATTAATGATATTATAATACATGTGGATCAGAACGGAATAACCATAGATTTAAATCGTTAAGTATGCTCGCGCTAAACTTCGCTTTTTGGTGTCGGGGCATATCTAATATAGGAATAACTCTTGATATTCGGTAACGAACCCTTACCTCAGAGTATCTGAGTCTGGAAAGTCACCCGATGGCCAAAGATTATCACCCCCATGGGCTTCATGGGGGTGATGATCATATCCACATGTATTTTCGTCTTTCATGAGTCGACTTAATTTTTTACTCACGCGTTACAAAGGTATCAAATCCGTAGACAAGCCTCAAGCTTAGTTTGGGGATAAGCAATCGGTGTGTTAGTTCAAAAATTTATTATTAACTTATTTTTATTTATTTACCAAACGAGCTGCGACTAATCACCAACACAAACATTTGGTGGCATGAAATGTTCAAATTCAGAATTAGGATTACATTTTATTTTCAACAGAAATATAAAAGCAAAATTATATCATTCAAATTCAAATCAAAATGTAAATTTTTGCCACCCTACCCGTAGGGCGTAATTGAAACACCCGTTAATAATAAAAGAGTATCGTGCTCGAATAAGGTGCAAATGTCTTTATGACGATGCCAAAAAATTCTTGGAAAAATGCCTAATGTTGCCTTACTAAAAGTTATGCAAAAGTATGTTAGCAATGGTTTTCACTTATCTAGTGATAAGCATTAAGTGCGTTCATGGTTATTGCCAACTACGAGTAAGGTATAGTTACTTCAGTTGTTGGCTGTAATAATGTTGTTCAAGGCTTGTACTTATTTATAAATATTTTATTTGCAGCACTTCTTCTGAACAGGCCATTTACGACGAACTGCTTCGAGATTAAAAAGAAGTTAGACGTGCAGAAGTGTTTGATTGTACCTATATCATATTGCAAAATATTTTTTTTAATTTTAATTGGCTCACCTGAAAGGAAATTATACTTGCTGAAATATTAAATATTTAATGATTCAACGATCAAAGTTCAAAGTTATCCTATTTCGAAAACTCAATAACAATCCACAACAGTAATACGATTCCTTATTTCTGAAACAAAAGTAACTCTTCCACCAAACCTTTTGTTATACAAAACGGAAACGAACGGAAAACCTTTCCTATTTCTAACCATAGATTACGACCGGCTATTTTTAATCTTCGTATCTCGAGAAGACCGAGATTGCCGTCGTCTACGTGACTCGAAACAGCCGGCTTTTATGAGATATAACGGGAAATATCGTAACTAATGAAATAACTTTATATTTATTATCGCGGCGCGTGATACATAATTATATGATGTTGGGGTTCAATATAAAATTTGGAATTAAAATGAATTGGGTTTTGATTTCCTTTATGGAACAGTGGTTTAGCTACGGCGATTAAATGACGAAAGGACGAGGTGTCAATCAAAGTTTGTAACATTTTAAAAGTAATAATTTTTTGTTGCTTTTAAAAAATGGAATTCACGTTAACCATTCCGGCTTTCTTTACAGTTACACTCTCATTTAAATTTTATTTATTTTTCTACAGACAAAATGTTCATATCAAACCGATTAGGCAGATTTGGTGAAAATCCTCTCTCCAAAATCATTTTCCCGCGTCTACGGACGATGATGTTCGTTATTCGAGTTAACCCGTCGCCGCTGTCGGAAATGACAAACACGCTAGAATAGCGGACGGGTTATTTGTCGCAGCACGACGGCAAGAGGGTTTATTACGTCCAACCTGCTAGGAATTAGAGCCGATCCCTCAGTAGGTATCAAAACATAATATTAGGAACCAAAGGTACAGAATGCTCGATGCTCGATCTTATTTCTGTGTAACAAGTGTGCTGATACTCGTAAATTTTAGGCCCAAAAATGACATTATTTGATAGTTACCTAAGGGAGAAAATGTATTACATTTGTTTCAAAGTTTCAGTTCAAAGAGACAGCTGGAGAACACATTTATTTGTCTAAAATCTAAATACAGCGAAACACTTAAATCATTTTCCCACGTCCATCGACGATGTTGTTCGTTATTCGAGTTAACCCGTCGCCGCTGTCGGAAATGACAAACACGCCAGAGCTGGCGGGTTATTTGTCGCAGCACGACAGCGAGAGGGTTTATTACGTACGTCCAACCCGCTAGGAATTAGCGAGGTATTAGCACCAGGGGTAGGAAATGACCGGTCTTATTTCGGTGTGGCAAGTGCGCTACGTAAATATGTTTGGCAGAAAATATTTACACATTTTTATAGTTAAAGTCCAGAATAGTGTTTAGTATTTTCAATTGTCGTTTTTTTTACAAAAATTATGTTTTTTTTACTTTTTACTTTATGTATACTTTGTTTTTTTTAAAATACCAATATACCATAATGCCACCTGCAGCATTATATAACGAAGTGATTGGCGGATTGTCAACCATCGAAGGTTTCATTTGTTTACAGTACTAGGCAGGGCAGATCCATAATAGTTCTAGTCCATTGGGATCATAAAAACAATTTAATCTGACGTGAATTACGTTTAATAGCAGCCAGCACCCTTTTTAGGGTTCCGTAGCCAAAATGGCAAAAAAACGGAACCCTTATAGATTCGTCATGTCTGTCTGTCTGTCTGTCTGTCCGCCAGTCTGTCACAGCCACTTTATTCCGAAACTATAAGTATGTACTATACTGTTGAAACTTAGTGAGTGGATGTATTCTGTGAACCGCAACAAGGTTTTAATACGAAAATAGAAAAAAAATAAAAAAGTGGGGGGTCCCCATAGTCAGAACTGAAACTCGAAATTTTTTTTTCATTAAACATATACGTGTGGGTTATCTATGGATAGGTCTTTAAAAATGATATTAAGGTTTCTAATATCACTTTTTTCTAAAGTGAATACTTTGCGTGACAGACCCTTCCAAAGTGGAAAAAAGTGTGTCCCCCCCCCTCTAACTTCTAAAATAAGAGGTTGATAAAACTGAAATAATTATATAATGTACATTACCATAAAAACTACCAACGAAAATTGGTTCGAACGAAATCTATTCAGTAGTTTTTTTAATACGTCAAAAATATAATTTGTACGGAATCCTCAGTGCGGGAGTCCGACTCGCACTTGGCCAATTTTTATATCTTATAGTTCTTTATTATATCAGCTAGAACAATGCCCAATTCATTTTAAGCAGCAAGATATTTTCTTAAACAATGTTATTCTACTCGTACTAAATTGAATTAAGGAACGAAAGTATTTTGTAATTGTTTCAGAGATTTCTTGAAATGGATTTAACGAGAATTTAATCAAACAGGTTTTTGCTTTAAGCCGTATAAGTGTGGTATTTCAACAGAGATGAATTCAACGGATTAGGTAATTCAGAAAAGGTCAGAATTTAATCTCTAAGAACACAAAGTTCTCAATAGCTGCTGGTGGTTTATTAATTTATCTTGTACATAATGATAATAATAATTATTGTTACTTCGATATTGAAGTGTGAATGTTTTACCTATACTTAATATAATTAAGCTGAAGGGTTTGTTTGTTTGTTGGCTAGTCCAACTGACGAGGAAGGCTTTAGGCTATAGTATATACCTATGTGAGCGAAACCCAGTAACCACGCGGACGGACGGAGTCGCGGGCGGCCGCTAGTAAAATAATAATATGGTCATTGAGTGCTGAATCAGAAGTATTTCTTGAAATACATAAAGAGATTGACAACTGGTGTGATCCAAAACCTCGAAAAAAGGGTTAATTAAAACATTCTGGTTTTTATTTAGGTATTTTACGGTTAGGTCCGCTTAAGTTTAAATCTAAAAATTAAAATTAAACTACGTTGACTTAAAATCAACCCTCTTTCGTTGGTTGAAAAATGGAGACGTATTATCGGGATTGGCCCGAGCGACCTGGTCGTTTGTCTCGATGCGGCCCCAGTGGTTTATTGCGTCAATCAGAGCGTTTTCGCACAAGGAATTAGCCGGTCCGTACAAATTGGACCCCCCGATCCCGTAGTTAGGGTTAATACTGTTATTTTTGGAGGCAGTCCACTTTGACAACCCAGTTTTAGACCAATCTCATGTTAAACATCTTCGGTAGGTGCACATTTATATTAATCTTATAAAGCTGAAGAGTTTGTTTGCTTGTTTGTTTGAACGCGCTTATCTCAGAAACTTCTGGTCCGATTTGAAAAAATAATTTTGTGTTGGATAGTCCATTTGACGAGGAAGTCTTTTGGCTATAGAATATACATACCTATGTGTGCAGAAACCGAAAACCACGCGGACGGAGACGCGGGCGGCCGCTAGTTATTGATTTTTTTAGTAGGTAGGTGCTCAAAGTGGAGACCAGTGTATTTGAATCCCCAAAAAACATCAAAAGGTGCTCTATGTGCGGATGCTCTAAAGCTAAAAGTGGCCTATTTTATTTTATACTATGTACTTTTATTTTCGACTCGAATTCTGATCCGAGGGGATTTATTCGCACCTGCTCCTACAGTGAGAAGTTTAGGGTTTGTTTTGTAGAATTTGTTATTCGTTTGATAGGAAACGGAAGGTGTTTAATCGAATAAGTTTTTGGCGTCAAATTGTTGACGGTAATTTGGTTTATTAATTCGGTATAACCGAATGGGTTATGAACATGATGTTATTCTTTAATTTAATAAATAAGTAAAGATCGGAAGTGGCATTCTTTGGAGTATCAGGACAATATGCACTTCGGGTTGAAGTTCCTAAGTAGAGAGGTACTAAAATCTCTTGTGATCTTGAAGTTAAGAAATGAAATGAAAATGAAATCCCACATGAAAAAAACAGGCCGTATGAGACCGAACGATCATCACACAAACATTTGCCACTATTCGAACCCGCCACCATTGGATTTGTAGCCAGGGTCTCTGACCACTAGACCAACGGGCCTTAGACACAACTTAAAGATACCTATATTTTATGTACTATGTACAGTAACTCTGTGATGTGAAGTATTTCTAAACGTGACCTATCATTACCACAATCTCTTGAGGTCACGATGTGCGCAAGAGCATCTTCACTTCGCCTTTCTATTTTAAGCATATTGATGTTAGTATGTACTTTCGATGGAAAGATATGAGCATCGGTGGTTCAGTGGTAGAATGCTCGCCTGCCACGCGGGCGGCCCGGGTTCGATTCCCGGCCGATGCAAGTCTTTTTATATCGCACGAGTTTGAAGATTGTAATTGTCGTGTTGTATATTTTTACAACGTATATTACACAATAGGGCAACTTTTTACTGAAAGGGCATATTTTTTAATAATACATGAAAGTGTTTCAAGATTTAAGTACATAATTATGCATCAAATTAAATCTATAAAGTTGGGTGATGTTACTGGGGTAATTATCATTTTTAGATAATAATTTATGTATAATTAATCATTACAAAATTGTTTCGTAATATCATATATTCATTAATTACGTTTTTAATTTGAATAAATAAATATTATAAGTGCATACTTGTTTCTAGCTATTTAATTACATATATTTCATCAAAATAGTAATTTCAAGATAATAAATCAAGCATCGGTGGTTCAGTGGTAGAATGCTCGCCTGCCACGCGGGCGGCCCGGGTTCGATTCCCGGCCGATGCAGTACTTTTTTACCATTTATGTCTTGTATGTTTTTTTTCTAACGACCCAGGTGTAAATTCGATAGCATCGTGTACTATGTTTAAGTGTCTATAACTTTTTAGGCTTTACTGGCTACTTTTTGACGACCCGCTTGGTGTAAAGGTCAAGAAGTTGCATTAGACCAAGATGATTCGATTCCCGCACAGGACAAACATTTATATTCATGAACATGTCTGTTTATCTTGGTCTGGGTATTATTATAATATGTACATATGTATTTAATCATATTTGTTATACCACTCTTGATTCTGATGCCTGTAACACAAGTGCTTAAGCTACTTAACACGGAGTCAGATCAATAAATGTGATGTTGTGAAATACTGATATAAAAAATTTAAAAAAAAATGCTATAAATTACCTATGCATAAATTTTGCAATTAATTTGCCTTTTATGCCTATGTTATTTCTCAGGGTCCTTAGTTCAGGAGCTTAAGCGAGAAAGCGTAACAGACACAGACAGAAAAACGGACAGAGTTACTTTCGCACTTTTAATATTTGTAGTGTATTGGCTATACAGCCAATACACTAAAACTGGGACAACCAACACTATACAGTGTTGGTTGTCTCAGGCGCTTACGTCACGTGTCAGAATGACATTCCGTCCGGCGGGAGAACGGAGCGGGCGGGACTGTACTTCGTACGCGTGTTGTAGTGTTGGTGAGCCGTAAAATATCCAAACAACGAGGATTCTACATGTGGCGACGAGGAGAAAGGTACATTATACTACTTACTAAAAAAAAAAGGGAAAAAATAAAGGAAAAATCAGTGATCTCTAAAACCACGATTTTTCATGTATCTCTCAGTATACTACTAAGATTGTGTATAAATTGAATGTTGAACGTTAAATGGTCATGTATTTCAAGAAGAAACGAAAAAGAAACATTTGAAACACGTAATTTATATGTACCGCACAAAGAAATTGATGCAGTTCGAGCGCAAATTCTAACAATAACATTCCAGCGTTCGGGTAGTCCCTTGTACCTACAAACTTTAACGTAGGTCAATAACTTGGCATTGAGGCGTACAAAAGGAAACGATTGGAACATTCGCCTCACTGTGTTGACCTAATAGTATAGATACCGGGTCGTGGTCTGGGTTCGATTCCCGTCCCGGGTCGAGGGGAATTTGTGTCGGTTTTCGAGTGCGGCTCGGACTTCTGAGCGGTACAGTTAATTATGTTGTTTATTAACACCGATTCTTTAAAGGTTTGATGGTAAATAATAAAACATCAAAATTATGAGTATAGTTACTGACTTGATAAATGTTAAACAATAATTTTAACATTTAATTTTAACAGTATTTTGCTATTTAAAACTAAAGCCAATGTAGTAAGGCAAAGTACATACTTTGTGCAAAGGCTGTTTTGACAAACGTTGTTTAGTTACATGTATCATTGTGAAGTTAGAATTATTTTAAACTGGATTATCAAAATAATAATTTATGTTGGGCTATAAAGGAAGCCCATGAACAGAAAATGCACGTCAGTAAGATGAAGATGCTTAGATGGGCTGCAGGTGTAACTCGACTTGATAAAGTGCGAAACGAGCACATTAGAGTAAGTTTTAAGGTTGCGCCTATTGCAGAAACCTTACTGAAAGCCGCCTGCGATGGTTCGGTCATGTCATGAGACGCCCTGAAGACCATGTAGTAAAACAGGCTCTAGCACTCGAATGAAGAAGAAGAAGAGATGTTTAAGAAATTAACTTTTCTATTTTCCTTCTTTGGGCCGTTTACTACAAAAGTTATGTGTGTATATTTGAAATACCTGGCGACAGTAATCACGTTATTTAATTGGATTATGCTAGATGCTGGGCATGAAATACCTATTTCGTATTAGAAAATAAACGATTACGTTTAAATTAAAAATATTTATTTGTATTTTATCTGGTTTTAAAAGCATTAGCTCCAGATAAAGCTCCAGAGGAACCGAAATCTTATAGACCCATAAGCCTGCTACCAATACCTTCAAAATTATACGAATCACTATTACTGCAACGTATATTGCCAATACTAAAAGAAAAGCAAGTGATCCCAGACCACCAATTTGGGTTTCGAAGCAAACATGCCACTATTGACCAAGTGCATAGACTAACGAAAAAGATTATGCAATCACTCGAAGAAAAATCTTATTGTGTCAGTGCTTTCTTGGACATATCGCAGGCGTTTGATCGCGTCTGGCACGAGGGGCTCCTTTACAAGATCAAAAACGCTCTACCAGCCTACTTATACGAATTGCTAAAATCATTCTTGCATCAGCGTCACTTTACCGTAGAGAATGGAGAAGTCATGTCAGTTTTATCACCCATAAAGGCAGGAGTTCCCCAGGGAAGCGTACTGGGCCCCGTACTTTATTTAATATTTACCGCAGATCTACCTACATCACAATCATTAACCACAGGTACCTTCGCTGATGACACTGCAATCCTAGCTGCACACACCGATCCAATTATGGCCTCAAAAGCATTGCAAAGTGGACTTGACGACATATCTCACTGGCTTAAAATGTGGAGGATAAAAGCAAATGAAACTAAGTCGGTAAACGTCACATTCACATTAAGAAGAGGTACCTGCCCCCCAGTTACTCTTAATGGCATAGAAGTTCCACAGGCAGATCATGTAAAGTACCTGGGATTATATTTGGACAAGAGGCTTACTTGGCAAAAGCATATATTTACTAAAAGGAAACAACTTGGCTTACAAACAAGAAAATTATATTGGCTTATAGGTCGTAAGTCCCAACTCTCTCTTGAGAATAAGATCCTCTTGTACAAAGCCATACTGAAGCCTATCTGGACATATGGGATTCAACTATGGGGTACTGCATCCCACTCAAATATTGAAATAATACAAAGGTTCCAAAACAAAACACTCCGTATGTTGACAAACGCTCCTTGGTTTGTGCCCAATGATCTACTACACCACGACCTAAAAATACCAACAGTAGGACAGGAAATTGAACGACATACTAAGTCGTATAAAGAACGCATAACCCATCACCCTAATACTCTTGCACAAACACTAATGGACCAACATAAAGAAGCTAGACGGCTTAAACGTAAAATACCGCAAGACGTTATCGTACCACAGTAAAATAAACTGTCTTTATGTGAGGATGTGACACAGGTCACATTCCGAGAACGCCATCTGAATGTCCAACATATTGCTGAATGTCCCAAAGAAGGCGACAGATTGTAATAAACAATAAAAAAAAAAAAAAAAAAAAAAAAAAAATTTGTATTTTAGTTTTGTTGCATTATTAACAATTATAATCCAATGACGTCGCTGGAAACGAAACGGCCGCTTGTGCATGAAGGTGCAGGTTCGATTCCCATACCGCACTCAAACTCAAACTCAAACTCAAAATATACTTTATTCAAATAGGCCTCAGAAAAGCACTTATGAATCGTCAATATTATAAAAACAACACATTGAATCTACCACCGACTTCGGAATGCAGACATCTACCGAGAAGAAGCGGCAAGAAACTCGATAGTTGCTCTTTTCAATCGCCAAGTTCTGTTACAATATTTAATTTTGTCAAGTTTACATACTTGTACTTTTACTAGTACTATGCCATAAGGTTACCTCTTTCAGGTACAGAATTAAAAATATTAAATACATATGAACATTATAGTGAGCATGACTACTGAGACCCAGGCCATCCAACCAAAAACTGGAAAAACAAAATTTAAAGTACAACTACATTGTAGGACCTAGTGTACATACTCCATTTTAAAAGTACACACTTATATACATGTTGATTAAATGAAAATAAATATAAGAGCAGATGAAAATCTGATCATTAAATTGATAAGCAGATTGGAGGGATCAATCTGAATCATTAAATTGATAAGCAGATTGGAGGAATCAATCTGAATCATTAAATTGATAAGCAGATTTGAGTAATCAATCTGAATCATTGCATTGATAAGCAGATTGGAGTGATCAATCTGAATCATTAAATTGATAAGCAGATTGGAGGAATCAATCTGAATCATTGAATTGTTAAGCAGATTGGAGGGATCAATCTGAATCATTGAATTGATAAGCAGATTGGAGGCATCAATCTGAATCATTAAATTGATAAGCAGATTGGAGGAATCAATCTGAATCATTGAATTGTTAAGCAGATTGGAGGTATCAATCTGAATCATTGAATTGATAAGCAGATTGGAGGCATCAATCTGAATCATTAAATTGATAAGTAGATTGGAGGGATCAATCTGAATCATTCAATCGATTATTCTGAATTAACCTAAAAAATTCAGGAATAATAGCAGATAATCCGACCATTAAATTGATGAGTAAATAGCGGATAACATATCTGAATCATTAAATTGATCACTCCAGGTTGCCCAAAGATGTCACTCCTGTCATTGGAAAAGTTTGATTGTTACGGGGAATCCACTTCAGTGGGTATACGATGGGAACGCTGGAAAAGAGCATTGCTCATATTCTTGGAAGCGTCTAACATTGATAAAGACATCAAGAAAAGGGCTTCTCTTCTACATTTCGCTAGTTTAGATTCGCAAGAAGTGTTTCAGAACATTTCTGGTGCTAATATTGAGTCAAGTGTTGGCGTCGACGTGTTTGAAGTTGCAATATCTAAACTAGATTCATACTCTGCTCCAAAACAGAGCAAAATCTACAAGCGACATTCATGCAGGTTGCTAAAACAGGAATCAACTTGGTAAACAATGAAGAAGAACAAAGTTAGTTTGTTTAATGTTTAATCAACAACTAAATCCTACTGTAACATTCACGGCCTGTGGCAATACCACACCACTAAAGCCTTACAGGTATTGATTTCATTGTTATAAAGTATCTAATATATATTTATAAATGATAATGGTTGATAATGGTGAGGTATAAGTCCAAATAAATATTGTTGATACCTTAAATTATTTATTAAACATAATATTGCACCATCTTTAGATGTTGTTTGATTATTATGTGTTATTAATCTTTACCTATTCCTGTTTGTACATTTTTAGAAGGACCCCGCTATCTTTAGAAGCTAAAATTGAGGGGAAAATTGAATAGCTTAAACAAAGGGATATTATAGAACCAGCCGTAAGCTCTTCCAAATGGGTATACCCTGTGGTGCCAGTGTTGAAGGCTTATTAAAGTGATAATAAGCAGATTGTTAAGCTCAATCTGAACCCTTCCATTGATTACCATGTCTCAAAGTGTGTGGGGATAAATAATCCAATCATTAAATTGATGTGCAAAGCAGATAACACCTATTTATCTGAACCATTCAATTGATTACCATGTCTCAAAGTTTGTGGGGATAAATAGAAATACGTCTTTGTAAAGACATGCGTCGATCTTATGAAGCTGTACGAGAAAACCACCCATTGCCGACAATGGACAAATTAATACCGAAAGATGAAAAATGCAAGTTTTCACAAAATTGGATATAAAAGACGCATTTCATAAAATGGCTTTAAGACATATAACCACCCTCATAACCAATAATAAAGGCCTATTTAGGTAGGAAATCTTTCATAAAACATTAGAGCACATGCTTGTAGGTTGTGAAGGAGTGGTAAATAATGACATCTTGATTTACGGGAAACACAGGCAGGAGCATGATGCTCGAGTAAAGAAAGTGATGTCAGTTCTGAAAGAGAATAATGTATTAGTAAGAGAAGACAAATGTTCTCTCGGGATGAGTAAAGTGAGGTTTTTGGGACATGAGTTGTCAGCAGAAGGCGTGAGACCGTTGGAAAAGTACGTTTCTACGATAAAAGAATTTAGAGGGCCAAAAACTGCCGGATATTTACGAAGCTTCTTAGGCCTGATTAATTTCGTCAGCAAAAGGATCCCCAATTATGCGACAATAACGAAACTCTGAAAGCACTTCTTCGAAATAAAAATGGAGATCGAAAAAATATTACAGATCATTGGCGACCAGAAAATCAGCGATGTTTCAATTCGTTGAATGAAGGATATCATGACAAATATACCTACCTTAGGTTACTACGATGTAAACGATCGTACGATGGTCATAGCAGACGCTAGCCCGGTGGGCCTGGGTGGAGTGCTAGTCCAAACTGATTCTGAAGACAACCCCAGGATTATTGAATAGGTATGGTCACAAGACTCGGACTGATTGTAAACGCCGCTACTGCCAGACTGAGATAGAGGCATTAGCCCGTGTATGGACAGTAGAGCATTTTCACATTTTCCTCTATGGCAGAAGATTCGAACTTATAACAGACCACAAACCGTCGGAGGTTATATTTGAATCAAGTTCAAAACATGTGCTAGGATAGAGATATGGGTTATAGTACAGTCGTATAGCTACAAAGTAGTTTAACAATCGGGTAAGACCAATATCGCAGACTCATTATAAATCTCCGCATTGTATCGATGAAGGCAAAACTTCGAACAAAAGTTTGGTGGCTTAAATGTAACAAGGATGCCGAAAACATTGTAAAAGCGTGTAAAGGACGCACTCTTGTATCTGCACTACATGCCTCAAATCCTATGAAACGACGAGAAATGCCTGACGGTTCTTGGATTGACATTACGATTGATTTGATGGGCCCCTCCCTAGCGGTGACCATCTGGTTGCTGTAGTAGACTTACAGCAGATATAAAGAAGTTAAGATTTGTAGGAAAATCACCCCTACCGAAATTGTGGCAAATCTCAAAGATATATTTAGTCGTTTAGGAAATTCAACTTTAATAACAGCGGATAATGGAAGACATATGGCGGATATGATCAGCGAAGAATTCAACATTTTTAACAGAAAGAAACATCACCTTTTTTTCAATACAATCCCATACTGGCCACAACAAAAGGGAGAGGTCGAAAGACAAAATCGCGATATATTAAAGCGGTTAAAAAATAAGCATAGCTGAAAATAAAGATTGGAAGGAAAGTTTACTAGACTAGACTATCTAACTATGTACAATAGCACACCACATTCTGTCACCGGAAGAATAATTTAAGATTTAGAGATAAAATTCCTGTAGTGAGTGATACAATGGAAAGGATATCAAAAAACTCTGCGGTCAAGGACAGGGATCAAGAAAGGAAAGAAAGAGGAAAGGGTTATGGAGATAGGAAAAGAAAGGCAGAAGAAAGTGATCTAGTAGGTACTAGGTGATAAAGTTTATATTAAGAACAGAAAAAGTAAAATGGATAGACAGAATAAATTATGCTAGGACTACAATCCTGAAACGCATACAGTGGAAATAATGAAGTGGAGTTATCCAAGTCCGAAACGATGAAACTGGTCAAGTCCGTAGAAGGAATATAGGGCACTTATTCAGGGCGAATGGAGCGTGTGGTAAGATTGAAATTAAATCGACGACGAAGAAAGGAATCTTGCAACTTAATCCCACTTCAGGCACCACAATGGTGTAAAATTTTGGTTGACCTCTTAATGCGTAAATTAAGATTTGATTTAATAATAATAATAATAATAAATCATTTATTCCTCACCATAATCTTATTAGTAACATTACATGTTGATTAATAAGCAATTAAAATAATGTAACTAGTAGTAAACTTTCCACATAGATAAAACTGTCTCATGATTATATGAAGTAAGTACATTCGTTTTAATAAAACTAAATTAAATCAAGAAAGGGATGTAGTGTATTGGCTGTATAGTGTTGGTTGTCTCAGGCGCTTACGTCACGTGTCAGAATGACATTCCGTCCGGCGGGAGAACGGAGCGGGCGGGACTGTACTTCGTACGCGTGTTGTAGTGTTGGTGAGCCGTAAAATATCCAAACAACGAGGATTCTACAATATTAAAATGGATTTTCTGTCATTTCTAAGTCATCTTCTTGCCTTATTGGGTATAATAAAAATAACATGATTTTTAGGATTATTGTTACTTATTAAATATTCTTTCTCTTTGTTATGGGGTACTTTTTGCCTGAGTGGGCCTAATGAAAGGCGAAAGAACACCAACGGTGTCTTTCAAACAACCCAATTCTGTTAATGGTGTACCGGTGCGAAATTACCTTATTATCATATTTTGTAGGCACTTCCCTCGGACGGAATTAATTCAACTCAATATTACGAGCTTAATTTACATGGATTCTTTTAGCGGCTTCTGAATCCGGAACAAAAATAAGAAATATTTTATTGTATAATTTTTGTAAAACAGCAGGAGAGTTCGGGTACATTGGAAACAATTTGGAAAGTAAAACAGAAATAGAAGTGAACTACAGAAACTCCATTGGTCCAATTGTGAAGAAACCAGCCCAGGAGAGGAGGGAATAGGGTTTTTAAAGGCAGGCAACGCATCTGCGACCCTTGTACGGTTTTTGATGTCCATGGGAAATGGTGATCACTTACCATCAGGTGACTCTCACAGGTGTTCGTTTGCCTCCCTGTCACATTTAAAAAAACAATTCCAGATGAGTCCAATTCGCGATCAACATCACGTTAATCTGATTACATCTTACGAATCTTATGATATTTTCGCGATCATGAAGCTCAACTAATGTTATCTGTAGGTACTAATATGTATAATAAAGCCGAAGAGTTTGTTTGTGAGAACGCGCTAATCTCAGAAATTACTGGTCTGAATTGAAAAAATATGTTTGTGCTAGTACCTACATGTGACGAGGAAGGCTTTAGCTACATACTATGTATAACATAAATGTGTACGGAAACCGAAATCCACGCGGACGCAAGTATGTAATAACTAAAAAAAACCCTGCGGTCGTTATAACTCATCGGCTATGCAGACAAGATCGCTCTAAGCTCACTATTAAAAAAAAGTATCATGCATCGGCCGGGAATCGAACCCGGGCCGCCCGCGTGGCAGGCGAGCATTCTACCACTGAACCACCGATGCTTACAATTCTAAACTCGAAAAGCCCATGTGCTATATAAATTGTACAATCACTTCCAAAAGTGATAGCTATGAACTATTCCGTAAAACATTGATTAAAACATTGATGTGATCATCCTTTCCAATTACGTGATTTCTTGCAGAATACAATGACCTCGTAACTCGTTAGAAGTTCAAATGAAACTCGTCTTTATTTCATAAGCGATAAAGATTTAAATTAGCAATAGAAAATCGTTATCTTAAGCTTAATACGGACTGACAATGTCTGCAATATTCAATGAGGTATTTAATTTATTAGTAATAATTTATTTTCGATTACTATTAAATATGTATATTTATATATGTATGTAGATATGTATGCTTACTCCTTTTTTGTATATATACTTATTTCTTTAACTATTGTATATTACTCGTGTCACTATATAAATACCTATAAACAAGTTAACAGGAATAAACAACTAAACGGGACTAAATAACGGGACTAAATAAGTCCCTTAAACTAATATCTAGTGTTAAAATTCAATGAGAGAGTCTAAAATCAATATTATTATGTTGCGATTCCAAGTACAGTCAGTGACGAAATAAAAGAAAGTAATTTTATTTCGTTGCATTTTGAAATTTTTGACAAACATTCTTCGAAACGTTTAACTAACATTTATCGCAGAACGTGAATGCATTTGCAACGTGCATTGTATGCAGCAATATGCAACACCATCGGTTTCCTAACAGCGTACATTATAAAGCAAGTTCAATGTCACCATAACTCGGTCAGTAGTGCAATGGCTTCAACGGAGAGAGTATTTTGCGTTTTCTTGCTCATAGTTCAGGTATTTAAATTTTTTATTTTGCATACCTATTTGTATTTAGATTTTTGATGGTGCCCATGTTTTTTTTTGTGATTTTTGACCAAGGTGGAAAACTGGGGCGCCATTTACATTTAAATTTTCGATATGTACTTAATTGTTCTTATAATTTTGTTGCTTTCATTATTGTTTAAAGATTTATTGTTATTAAAAGTTAAGTAAAGTATCAGACTATCAATGTCCCACTGGAGGGCAAAGGCCTTCATAATTTAAAACCATATTGTTTTCATTACAAAAATGAGTTATTGTTATTATTTTTATTACATATTTTATGATTGATCTGTCGGTCACCCATGAGGACTTTTCAAATGATAATAATTAGCATTTAACCTCTTAAATAATTCCGATCGCTCACCCATTCGAAATAGGTCATACCAGTTTATGTAGCACCAAAATGTCGATTCGAAACTGCTAATGGGTTCATGTCTATAATCTAAATAGAGCACACGATTGATTGATAGCCTAGTTCGTGGACTAACAACGTGTATAAAGCCTAGCTGAACGCCGCGGGCTCTCAAAGCGGGCCAATTTCACTTTGTTTTTTTAACGAATGGACTGAATTTTCAGGCATAAAAATAATAATTAAATATACGAGTACAGATAGGTACATGTTAGGCTGTATGCTAATGGGATAAGGTTTACATTTGAATAAGCCTTTATTTTGTAGATATATGTACTTACTTATTACGCGAGACGGTATAGTTCATGAAATGTACACATGTGACGCCTTAGGCAATCAAGATAAGTTTTAGAATAGGTTCAATGTACATGTTTATGTTGGTGACTGTACTTCATTTTACAAAAACAGAGTAATTAACTGGTTTCTAAATGAAGTAAAAATCCGGCTTTGTTCTGGGTTTAAGTCCCAGGCCAAGTCAATATAATGTTGGTAATTGACCATAGCTTGGATTTATGTCCAGACCACCAATACACTTAGCAAGCTTTGAAAATTGTTGCATTCTAGAAATTTATTTAGTTTCTACGCCGAATGAGACTATTTTTTTTGAGCTGCGAAAGTCTAGACTTTAAATTGTCTGTTGTTTGATTAAAACTAGAGTGGAAAAAATGTTGAAAACACATTTTCTCGCCTGTATACAACTAAATTGTTGACAAACATTTTAATTTCGTTAAACGACTGTATTCAATTGAACGAGTATATTCTGCGCCGAAATCCGGTACAAAATTTAATTTTAGCTTCCCGAAACTCAGATATTTTTGCTAAAATGCTGCACTTGTTAATTAAAAAGGCAGCAGTTTTTAAACGCCATTTAATTTGTTCCGGTTAAAAGGTTCGCCTTAAAAGAATAAGATAAAGAGGACTTTAGTAATGTATTTCCCTAATCTTTATTGCACATTAAAAGGGAATTTGAAATAAACAGCTAAAATGACAAATAAGTTACACCAATAAATAATTGCAGCATTTGATAACTTTTGAGTAACCAATTTTTGAATATTTATGTTCCAAAGTAGGTATTTAAAAAAATATTGGATAACATATTTTATCCAACAAACATTTCATTGATTGTGAGCTGAGAGGTTTTAATCCATAATCCTTTAATAAGATAAATGTGTTGACGACAAATGTTATAGGTACGACGTACAAAGTGTTATCATGTAATATGAATAAGGACACAAAATTAAATCGGATAACGAACAGTTCTTACCCAAACATTTTTGTGATTAAACAATATTTATTAAATCTTGTTTGTTCCAGGTCTCCCTGATAACCTGCAATGTCGTTCCACCAGATTACTTCATTAGAGTCCCAGAAATTTCTGTAAACATCGGAGGCGTCGTTTTACCCGTGAACACTGATACACTCGTATATTCCGACCAGACCTTACCCATTGAAGCTTACCCTTCGCCTCCATGCTTACCCAAATATGAACCTTACCCTTATTACCCTGCACAATCGCCTCCTATCATCATCTTAGACGATGCTAAGAACGATGATAGTAGCTTATTATATCTGCTTCTGCTGCTTAAGGGTAAAAATAATTATGGACGTAATTGTAACAATCAGTGTTCTGTTTCGAGATGTAACTCAGGTCCTTGTTATTGCCCACAACCGTGTTTTAACCCAGGACCATATTATAATCCGGGAGCACCTGGTTACCCAGGGCCGTACCAAGGGCCCTACCAAGGACCCTCCAATGGATGTGGACCAGATGATGATGATGACTACGGCCCTGTAGTGTCGATATCATTCTCCCCTAACGACTTTTGTTATAGTGGTTCGCCGCAGTAAGCTTTTAAATTTTATTAGTTTTTGTATGTACTTCGAGATTAAAGTGACATGTTTTGTTTTTTAGTAGTTAACATTTATTAAAATATATTTTTAAATTAATGTTTTTGTTTTTTGCTTCCCAAGTCCTCTTAAAATACTTAAATTATTTTGTGTAATTTTTTCGTCTTGATAGTATATCTGTCTATAGTATATCTGTAATATAATTGTCTGCTTGCTTTTCTTTAAAACCTCATTCTCCTACCAACTGAGCCCTGGAGACTTTCATCGCCAACAGAAACATACCAAAACGATTACGAAGTTCTACTTCACTGTGGTATTCTACAAAGATGTAGTTCCTTAGACGAGTGGCTCTTCCTTCTGTCCCTCTAAATTGTGTAACGGGTATATAATATTATAATATGTATATAACTTTAGATAACTATACATACATTTTAATTTCACGCCTTCAATGTTTCTATACATATTGGCAACCGTTCCAGCTAATCCTAATATATATTTGCCCTCAAAACGGGCTAAGTGTGATTGATTGAGCCCAATACATCCGATCGCAAATAAAGATTGAAGACCGTTTTGTCTCAATTTACCGGCAACGCTGCTATGGTCTACATCCAGGGACAGCAATTGCAGTTCGATATTAGCCCTTATGCCTTTAAAATAAGGTCGATATAAAGCCCAAAATGTGTGTTGGCATGTTGTTGTCTGCAACCTGGTAGCAATTCTTGTAGGCTTGGGATTGGCACTGATTTTCGGTCAATGTCCGTACGTTAAATAGCGAACATTTTAAATCATAGGTCATGTGTTGCAAAGCTAAGAAGCGGACCATGGGCTCTGAGACAATAGTTAAAGGATCCGGGACAAATAACTCTTGAATGATGAAGCTGTATTGATTAAGTCCCGTCAATTGTTGGGCTAGACATGTAATTAGTATGGTGGCCTTGTAGTGTCGTGTAATCCTCGGGGTTATTCGGGGAATTTTTCTCGTATGAAACAACTGAGGGATATTCTATTTACTGTTACCAAATAAATTCAGTGTGAATACCACCACCGCATCTGAAGGAGCCATACGTCCAATTTTACATGATAATGTGATCGTTATTTAAACTAATCCGTTATTAAGCTCGGCACGGCTATCTGGCTCTTTTCAAGGGCCATTTTAATTCAAGAATACTGGTCTCACCATAATATACAACCCAAAATAATTACCAATGTATAAAAACGTAAGCTAACATTTCCTGGTTTCAACTAACCTTTTTCGAACTTGACATGTTTTTGTACCACATATATTCGTAGGAGTAATAGCTAAAACACGGATTAAGTACAGTCCGGCCAGGATTGATGCGTAGCAGTCGAGCATCCATTGTGTGCCGTAAATAAGGATAAAGCTGTCTTCAATCTTTGTTTCTTTGTAGATTGATGGATCGAGAATAGTAAAAATTCCGATTACTGTACCTATTTTGTAGCTAGCTTTTGTTTATTTCAGTTCAAGAGGATTGCTGGTCTCCCCCAGATTGTGTCTCATGCCTATTGTCACCAATGCGAGCGGGTTGGTGACCGCAGTATGGTAAAAGTTAAAAGCTCGCTGCTGCCCATCCTTCGGAATGTCCCTTAGTCACTTCATACTACACATACTCTGACGGCCTTGGTCTAGTGATCAGAGACCCTGGCTGCAAAACCGAGAGTCGCGGCTTTGAATCCCGCCAGGGGCAAATGTTTGTGTGATGAACATCAGCATTCGTACTTGAGTAATGGATGTTTATTAAAAGTACTAGCGGCCGCCCGCGACTTCGTCCGCGTGGATGTCGGTTTTCATTATACGAATGTTTTTTCCCGCTGATTCCCGTTCCCGTGGGAATTTCGCAATATCCTTTTGCAATTAAGCATCAAGTTTACTAAGGGACCTGCATGCCAAATTTCAAGCGTCTAACTCAAGTAGTTTAGATTTTCCATACAAACTTCCACCCCCCCATTTCAGGGAAGTGGGGTGTTGGAATGGGTCAAAAAGTAGCCTATGTTCTGTCTCAGGGTCTAAAGATTGTCTGTACCAAATTTCATCAAAATCGGTTGCGAGGTTTAAGCGGGAAAGCGTAACAGACAGACAGACAGACAGACAGACAGACAGACAGACAGACAGACAGACAGACAGAGTTACTTTCGCATTTATAATATTAGTTGGGATTAGCTTAAGCTTCGAGCTTAGTTTGGGGCTAGGTATTAGGCGTGTTAGTTCCAGGAATTTCTTTATTTACACCCACGGGAAGAAAAAAGGAACTGCTAATTAATTCCAAAAAAATCTAGGCCGGCACTACACTGTTATCAACATCTTGTTGGTTTGCCTCTATCTTATGAAATAAAAGATCATTCTTTAATGTGCTCAAATGTATATTTGGCTCTGTATCCTGCAATCAGCCATTCAATATCGAAACAATATTACAAGTCATTTTATTATCATTGAAAACTTGCCAAGTTTGATCGGGAACCTCATTAATTCATATATTCAGTGCTTATCAAGAAACTTACATTTTCTGCTCCCGCCATACTTGGCGTTGATTCAATAGGTAAGTAGCGGTCGTACTTTTAAATAAGCTTAAAGAAAGAACATGGAATTAAAATATGGGTACTGGCAACAACATAGCTTTTTCAACTAGCGTTGATATATGGTCTTGAAGGTATATTTTCAATCAAAAAGTGCAGTCAAGTGTACTTATAATCTATTGTTATTATTTGAATTCACGTCGAAGTGCTGGTAGGTCAAAATAAAGTGATGTGCAAAAAAAAAGTAAATCGACTTGCAGAATAAAAATGTACAAAAAACTCAGATAAGACAAGGAATTTTGAAAAAGTAAAAATAAATTAAAGGAAAAAACAAATGACGCGCGCTGTTTGCATTTCGAACTATGAACGCCTTCTTCCAATTTTTTTTAAAGGGGCCAGTCCGCTGAATGTCCTGACCAGGTTTTCTATTTAAATAATTTTGTCATCTATCTTAAATCGGGTTACACAGATTCAAACATGGCAGCTTCAAAGTAGCATAACAAACAATATAATCTTAATTACGAAGAAATGCAAGATGCAACCGCTCCCATCTCTTGGGAAATAGCCGCGATGGATGAAAGATGGGATTATATTTTTAATCTGACTTAAGAAACCAGCGGGAACCCGTGGGGTGTTTTTAATCTTTTCTTAATACCGTATAACTTTAGTAAGATGTTTTCACGCAAGTTGAGGACTTGTTTTCTTTTCTTTATGTTTATATTTTTGCAACGCGTATTTGATAAAGAAAAGACAATTAATTTACTATCTAATAGTTAGTAATGTAACAGCATACATTAAGTTTCGTTGGTCTAGTGGTCACCGTGATGTTATAAGTGTCTGAGTTCAAATTGAGGGTCGTCCAAAGTACGGAATTTTTCGAAGCCCAAGCTCAACTGTTTATTATAGATAGAGGGCTGTAGGAATTTCTAAATATTAAGCTTTATTTTCGATACCTGGTTATTGAAACAGTACCTAAGTTATAGACATAATCCCCCTTCAGAGGTTACCAACATATAGCAGTATATTGCGGTAGGCTGATGATGATATCGTTGGCAAGTTAAGCGGTGATGGACACCTTTGTCCATAAGTGGGACTATCTATCATCATCATTCTGGCGCCTGTCCCAGTTGTTCATTCTCGGTCATTGTCTCACAGTCCAGGTTACGCTACAGACTAACAGTGGGACTATAAAAATATTTCATGCCCAACAGTAGTTAGTAGCAGTTCTGCCCAACAGTTGGATTATAAAATTATGCTACACCATATAGACTGTGAATAACCAGCCTAATACCAGCTGTGTGCTCCCGCCTTGTCCATTGCCTAATTAGTCACGTTCGCTGTGACTCCAGCAAACTCCCCAGGCATAGAGTAACTTATTGCTCTAACTTATTTGGACCGTAACCTTGTATTTCGTAATAAATAATATGGTCTGGAATTAAAAAATAGGTGCCAAAAATTATGATTTATGTTGTAGTATTCTCTCTTTTTATTTGAGCAGGCAGGAAAAATAAAGTTGGCAGGGAAACAGAGCTAATGATCCTTGATGAAAATCACTTTAGTTTGAGTAATGGCTATTCTTTTGCTCAATTAACAACAGACAAACTATGGTCAGAGAGTGTACAAGATGATCGAAGAATATTCCAATTGATTAATTGCTTATATGATGAAAGTTATAAAGTTTTTCCCATTTCAAAATACAATGAAAGTTCACATAAATTACGAATTAAGGTGATTTCATTTGTAATTAAATAACTCGTTTTCGACTGGGGACATCCACCCCGAGGGCGTCGACAAAAATATAGTATATACAACACTATATTTTTGTCGATGTATAAAGACAAAAATACACCAGGGGCGTAAACCACCAGGCCTTGCTTCATTTTTCTTTCAGCTAGATGGTGAGGGTATGGAGCTTTCGAGGTAGGCAACGCAACAGCGACCCCTGTTGTTGATGTCCATGGGCAGCAGTGATCACTTACCATCAGGTGAACCTCGTGCTCGTTTGCTTCACCCTGAAAAATAAAGATCTAACAGTCTTATTCTACCACGCTTTGGTCATACACGTATGTTCTTTAGTTCAATTAGTGATGTGGAACATGTGTCGTGAGTAACAATGGCTATGGAAACTGTCTGAAGGCATCTCAGACAGTTTCTAGAGGATGCTAACTCGCGTCGTATTGTGGACCGAAATTCGCCAGTTTGCGAACTAAGGCGGGTTGGTCACTGTAAGAATAATGTCTTCGTTCTAGAAACCTGGCTGCTCCGTTTTAATCAAGTAACTGGTGGCTGGTTCCCGCGTAGCTATTGTGTAGATATTTGCCAACATTTAACACAAGACACGCAGTTCATTCTCTGACATAATATACAAGACACTTAGTGAAATAAACGTCCAGCAGCTTGTTAAGCATCAAAATACGCATCTCCAGAAAAATCAGAACCAACTGAGGAATCTCTCTCTGAATCCATCAGAGTTTTTTATTACAAGTCTTGAGTTGAAATCTCGTTGGAGGTTTTTGTCTGAAAATAGCACCCACAAAACTTTGGTTTCAGCGGCATAACCACAATATTGTATGCAATAAAGTCGACCGTGTGGTACAGGCTTACTGTCCAATTCATTGGTCACGTCCGACGTCACTTGAACGTCGCCGCAGCTACGCGGTTAACGACTGCGATGACTACATAGATATATAATATAGCACGACTAGTGCTGGTTCCCTCCATTTTGACTATTCTTCTGCTGCGAGTACTATACTCTATGGCTACATTGATATTTGTGGGGATGCGGCACTGAAGTATCGATCTGCTTAGCAAACTCCTTACCAAAACTAGCAATTGGCTGCCTGCATTTGGTCTATTCTTCTAGATAATTCTGCTTAAACAATTATGAGATGATGGAGATGTTGTACTGAAATGAAATACCAGCTTAGCTATCTGCTTACGCTTAATAAGCAACTTATAGGCTTACTATACTGGAAATACAGGTACTTAGACTATGTTTGATGAACTACCCACTTCTGTATGATCGTTTTAATTATCTCTGGTCGATATGTGAGAGGATCCACTGATGGATTCTCACAATTGAATCTAGTGGGGAAAGATTCGATAAGAGCCTTTTCGATTAGATCTTTTTTAGCTTACAGTCAAGGTTACCAGCTATTTTTACAGCGGGAAACAGAACTACAAATCAATCAGATGAGATTAAACCTAATTCACCATCGGTATAGGGTTTCCTTATTAAAAATCAGGCCTTCAAATCGTTTTATGGTGATAAGAACATCCTCAAGGTTTGGTCCCTAAAACATTTAATTTAAAAGACTTGACCATTTATCCTGCTGAACTTCAAGTACCAATTTTGTTAAGTCGACAGTTTGCAGAGCACGTAATTCGCACACTTAACGGCTCTCTCTCTTGTAGATGGAAGAGGGGGGAGGTCTGAGAGGGGGGTTCATAAAGCCACATGAGTGTTGAGGGTTAACTCACTACTTGTAAAATGTAGACGATATTGTGTAGTTAGTCCATAGTTTCATCGTATTACAAGAGTTGATTTTAGCTAGGACTTTTAGTGTGATTGAAATAGCAAGTGGGTGATAAATTTAGAGTTTCGTATGTTATCTAGTGATTGCCAAGCCAAGGTTTCATGAAGAATGTCGTTACATGTTGTTGTTGTTATAAAATACTTATTTACGGTGATTGCTTATGCAAATTATTGGGATATTATATTATGGATATTATTGGGATAGTGCAAAACTATCCCAATCAGAAATTGCGTCTTGGGAAACTTAGAAAGAAAAATCTTGTTTTACTTCCATTAAACCTTTAAATTTATTTTATACTAGCGGCCGCCAGCGACTCCGTCCGCGTGGGTTTCAGTTTCCGCACACAGTGTTACTATAGATAGCTTAAAGCCTTCCTTGACAAACGGTAAGTGGACTATCCAACTCAAAAGATTTTGTCAATTCGAACCTGTTAGGCTAGCCACTTTGACGAATTCGCCATCCGCTTTCGTAGCGACTTATATCTCCATCCCGCTCACATAAATATACAGTTCGTGTACGGGGTGGCAATACATATTATAAGTCGCGACGAAAGCGTATGGCAAATTCGTCAAAGTGGCATCTTGGCTAGCCCCTGTAGTCCCTGAGATTAGCGCGTTCAAACCTATCTGGATCAGTTACACGGGTAATTGTGAGTAAACCGTAAAAGATAGATATATGCTGTCAAGCGATATTTTTTAGGAAATTTTATTTAAAATATTTCCGCCTTACATGATTTCTATGTAACTTTAACCATTAAGGCTGCACACGCGACAGAAGCTTTAAAAATGGAGGAATTTCTCCCGTTTTCCCAACATTTTCCTCCACTACTCTGCCCCTATTGATTGTAGCGTGATGAAAAGTATCCTATAATATGCCCAGGAGTATAAAGAATAATGATACCAAGTTTCGTCAAAATCCGTCGAGTAGTTTTTGTTTCTATAAGGAACATACAGACAGACAGACAGACAGACAGACAGACAGACAAAAATTTTACTGATTGCATTTTTGGCATCAGTATCGATCACTAATGATTCCCTGATACTTATTTTGAAAATATATTTCATGTACAGAATTGACCTCTCTACAGATTTATTATAAGTATAGATTTATTTTTGTACCGAGTGCCATATTTTTAAACAATTTTTTTTAGAAGAGATACGTCAGTCAAAGGAGATAACAGTTCAAATACGTTTTTAAATTAATAATTCCAAGACTAAGTGGAAGTGGAGTTTTCCTATCAACATTTTTCTTCAGATAGTTAGTAAAAAATCTTTGAAACACCAAGCGAAATTATTATCACTCTGCCTTAATGATCGCATTTAGGTCATTTATTGCGGGATAAACCCGTCTTTCTTTTATAAAAGAGACATTAGGCCGAAATCAGGACCATTTTACGCACAAATTGTTTTTGTGTCGCTCACCGCTGCACAACAAAAGACAATTATCTCCAGGCCCACGAGAAATGGTTGTTAAACTTACTTTTTATTGCTTTTATTGCTGGACAGTTTTTGTTTGATTGACAAAAGGATACTTCTTTGACACTTCTTTGAAGTGCTATTTGGGAGAAATAATGAGGTTGTATTTTTTGTCTAAGGAGAAGTAAGTATCACCTTGTCAAATGCGAGCGTTTAAAATTTTCCTAAACATGCTAATTCCTAAAAAAGTTAAAATACTGAGATTATGTATCAAACTTGAAATATTATTTTTAAATTAGGCTTCATTAGGCATTTTGTATTAAGTTTCAAAGTTAAAATATTATTTTTTAAATGAAACACCTATTAATCTTCAGATTAATACAAAATGATGCCTCTACCACCTATTCGGAAGGCAGTATTTCGTGTCACATACAGTTTTTGCCTAGAAAAATATACTAGACATCTAACAAAAGAACTGTATTTTGTTAATTGAAGTATAGAGCTGCGAAATTAGACCTCATAAACAAAGACGGAAAGGTATGTGATGTGGCTCAGGGTATTCGGTAAAAATGACTCTTGAGACGATTTAATGGGTACCAACGAATGGCTGAAGTTTCGAAGTTCGCAAACTGTTATGAAAAGGGTTGAAGTATCTGTCAAAATTAACCTAATTATTGGCCGTTAAAGTAATATGATGCGTTTCTCCGGTTTTAGCGCTCCTCTTAAGCTATTATTTTTGAAAATAAAATGTTAGAAATTAATCCATTATTATTTTTTGTAAAGGAGAGAATATAAAGACAAAATCACGATATGACCATACTCAACACAATTCTCTCTAGAAAACCTCATCAAAAAATACTTTACAACTTCCTTAATTTGGTGGTTAATAAAAGAACAACTGCCATGACAACGTACACAAAGCAAGGTGACTATTTCTTAGCCAAAACAAAACAAATTTAATATTTCGTCTTGAAATTCCGTGATTACTCCATTTTTATTAGTGCATCCGCGGCTAAGATTGCAATAAATGCCACGATTTCATTTGAAGTTTATAACTTTATTTTATCTCGTGAGATGCAATAACTGTTGGCTATAATAACCAGGAGGAAGGTTTTACTAAGATAAAGTAAGAAAAACATACCTTGCGTTCATCTTGAAAACGCTGGTAATATTAACTACTGGACCATGATCTCGTGGTCCTGGCATCGATTCTCGGGTCAGGCAAAAATTTGTGTTGGTTTTTCCCGCCTGGTTTTGTGATCACGAATATGCATTTAACAAGCTTGGTGATTAAATCTAAACACCTCTTTGTAACAATAACATAATTTCAAATGATAGGGGGCCCTTTGCTCTGCTGCGGGAAATTAAAAGGCTATACTTTACTTTTAGTTTCTTTTTTGGTGTCAAATTAAAGTGATAAAATAAATATGTGAATTTGGTGATGTTTTCCACACACGTTTCTATCAAGCATAATACATACAGTGGCGTAGGTGTCTCTCGACAAAACATATTGATTCCCAATATATCTGTCTTAATAACAAATGACCTTTCTGTCTCCGAAGCGGAATAATATATGCCACATTCACATCGTTAGCCTTATTATCCCTGCGAATATTTTTATTGTTTCTGGGCCATAGTTTGTAGAACTATCTCTGAGGATATATATTTGTTGTTTTTCTTGTGATATTGGTTCAGTCTACGTAAACAATATCTGCAATGAGATGGGACAAACACTTGTACAGATTGTGTTCTGAGAGTTATATTCAATGTATTTTTTTGACACGTCTTGGGTCCTGACAACAAAACTAAGGGTCTCTGGTTTGAATCCCGCTAAGGGCTAATGATTGTGTAATGATATAAGTATTGGATTTTTTACTCAGCATGTTTCTCCTTTTCCTTCGAGTATCGCGGGTTTGATTCCTGCTTTAAGAAAATGTTTGTGTGATGGGCGTGGGTTTACACGTTTTATGGATATGTCTATCTATACTTACATTATATAGCTGAAGAGTATGTTTTTTGTTTGTTTGTTTGTTTGAACGCGCTAACATTGGGAACAACTGATTCGAATGAAAAAAATATTTTTGTGTCGGATAGTTCACTTGACGTCGCGAGAAGGCTTTAGTCTTTAAGCATTGTATATCACTATATGTGCGGTAACTGGAATCCACGCGGACGGAGTCGCGGGCGGCCGCTAGTAAAACGATATTTAAAAATGGAAGGAATGATAATTTATTCCTTCCAAGCTTCGGACTTAGTTTGCTAGCCAGAAAATTGGTGTATTAATCTAAGAACCTTATTTATGTTCACACTTTCATTTAACACGTCACTGAAGGTTTATACGGTAGTAGAGGTAAAGTTCACTCCTTAAAGGAGGTTCATAAATTGGGAAAATACAACCCCTCTGGGACACGGTTTCCGCACTCAATTCGATACAGATCGATCGGGATACGCGACTTGTCATCTCAGGATAGGGCAGAGATAGACCTAAAAGCATAAAAGAAGATTAAGTCAGTTCCACTATCGGATAAGATCTTAATAGATTGTTTTGAAGGTGGTTGACGTAACTTTTACTTACATAATCTGTCATATTATCCTCTAAATCGGATGTTAGGAAGTTACGCAGAAGAGATCCGACGACCTGCTTTGTGTAGTGGTCAACAAGTTTACTATTAGACCAAGAGGTCGCGGGTTCGATACAAACATTTGTATGCATGAATATGGCTTGGCGCTAGGCATTGGTGTGTTAGTTAAATAAATATTCTTATATTTCATTTTTTATTTAAACCCTACATTTATATGGCTATATTAAAAATGGTGATGTTATCACAAACATTTGATCCTTGCGGAATTCGAACCCGAGACCCTCAGTTTTTAGTTTGGTCTCTGACCACTAAACCAACGGGTCCGTCAATGTATGTTTGTACGTTGAACCAGTGAAATAAAAAGACTTAGCAGTTCAACGGTTAAACTGATCTATTAACCTTTGACCGACTGTGGCGTGAGGCACGTCACTATAAATACATGCGTGGTCGAGCCAATTTAATCTTAAACGCATATGAAATAAGAACTAATTTCGTGATAATACTTTCCGACGCGGATGGTGAAAGAAGTCACGTTATTTGAAAGGATGATTACACAAAGTGACTTGCGGTATCATGCTCAACTATCACTTTTAACTATTGCAGTTGGACATTTTTGCAGTTTTAGCATAAGCATCGGTGGTTCAGTGGTAGAATGCTCGCCTGCCACGCGGGCGGCCCGGGTTCGATTCCCGGCCGATGCAAGATACTTTTGTAGTAATTTTGGTGGATTAAGCCTTTTGTACGTTGTACGCGTGTTTCTAAGAATCTAGAATTTAATCATTGTATTCTTTTATTTGTATGGAGAGTTAGGCCCACATAAAACTTTAGCGTTTATTTACGAAATGGGTATCAATTTATTCCTTACTAGCGGCCGCCCGCGACTCCGTCCGCGTGGATTTCTTTTTTTCGAAATAAAAAGTAGCCTATGTTCTGTCTCAGGGTCTAAAGATTGTCTGTACCAAATTTCATCAAAATCGGTTGCGAGGTTTAAGCGGGAAAGCGTAACAGACAGACAGACAGACAGACAGACAGACAGACAGACAGACAGACAGACAGAGTTACTTTCGCATTTATAATATTAGTTGGGATAATCTCCAGATTATAGTGGTAACATTACTTTTTCATATTATAACCGGAATCGTTAGAAATCAGATGTGAAAATATGTATTAACCTCATAAACTAATCTGTCATTTTACTTTCCTGACGTTCAACGCCTGAACCGTAATTACTTGCACATAAGGGCGATTTTCCATTATGTTTTTCCTATGTATCTGAAGTAAAAGCAATTTATTATGACTAGTGGCCGCCTGTGGCTCTGTCTGCGTGGAATAAGTTTTTCGCACAACAATCTTAAACTATAGCTTAACATTTTTTAGTTCAAGCCTGCCTCGACTAATGGATAATCAAACGCAAAAATATTTTTTCAATTCGAGCCAGCTGTTCCTGATAGTAGCGTGTTCAAACAAACAAACAAACTACAGCTTTTTTATATTATATAGTAAAACCATTCATGACAGTTGACAGACGGAAGGTTTCTGACATTTGTATTCAGTTTTTAAATAAAATCAAAATCCGGCAATAGACTAGCACTTGCGTTCCGTTATACGGATTTTTTTGTTTTGTTTATTCGAATTATTTTATTTAATTATTTAAATGATTAAAAATCACTAAGAATCACCGCCTTAGATAAAAATAGGCATGAAAACCGTTCCAGGAGTAAATTGCGTCTCCTTTATGTTCGATTTCAAGTGTTTTATTTTAATTCTATTGATAAAAACCTTTTTCCTTCAGTTATCTGTATGTCAGCCATTGTTTACTAATCTTTGGACAGATAGTTCACGGATATAATCAAAATAAGGCTTTTTATTTTGGTTTTCTGACTCCGGTTTCGTTTGAAATTCACTTCAATTGCAAAATTCATTAAAAAAATATACATTTTTAACGTAGTTCTCTTTCTCTTAAACGTTACCGATTGTTGGTGGGCCCAAAAAAAATGGTCTCCTTTACACAATATTTTCCTTCTTGTTAGTTGTTTACCAAAAATTTGCACCATGTTTTTATTAAATTCCTTTGCTCTATCGTAAAAATACAAAACTAAAAACAAAATAGCCGTCCGCCTTTGACCGCCGTTATTGAACAGAGTTCGTTTGTTATGCCGCTGGTGTCCACTATGACATAGGTCGGCGCACCGGATTGCGTTTAGAGCTATAAATTAATTCGAAGCTATTTTGTAGAAGTATCGGAACTACATCCAAAATGCTTTCAGGAAAATTATTAAATGGTTGGTGACTTCCTGTATTGGATTGGACTCTTCTGCATCTGTAAAATGAATCTTTGAGCTATTTTTTGTCAAAACCTTAAGAATTATTCCGGGTGTCAAGAGAGGTATGTGATTGTTGATCTTCCACTCAAATGAGCTGCTCATTTGGGAAAGTAACTATCCTTGCCTTTTAGACTTCTAAAAGTCACCAAACCGTTCTTAACGTAGAACTTCATGATTATGTATGCAACGGTAAAAGGTAGACTTTGTTCTTTCTCAGGGTCTAAAGAATGTCTGTGCCGAATTTCATCAAAATTGGTTGTGTGGTCTAGCATAAAAGACAGACAGTCAGCCAGCCAGACAGAGTTACAGTACGGGAGACCCAGGGGTAGTGCCACTGTTGTTCAACATTCATAGTTGATGGTAACTTTTTATTATAAAGCGGACTTATAGATCCATCTTGAGCTCGTCTTCAGTGGTTCAAAAGAAACCTTCTATGATTCGTCTAGATTTTGCGTCTTTATTATTGAGCCATAGGTTTAGCCCGCAGCGGCATAGTCTGAAACAGTAGGACTCAGTTGTTGACTGGCTTAGGCCGTTTGTCAGCGGGTTCTCAGTCTTTTTTAAACGTCCCAAGATCCATCAATTGAGTCCGTCTGCTTCATACTATACCGCATCACGACGTATCAATCTTGATGACCTACTTCACGATTGCTCAATAATAAACCATAGTTATATCCTTGATTAGAAAAGCAGTTGTATAAATCCACAGCATTCATTCACGGCACTAAACTCTTGCAAGCGGACGAGGAGTGTTGGTTATTCAATCAGACGCCCGTCAAAAATAAACTAAGCCGGGTGCCCGGGCCGAATATCCGGTGCAATCAAATCCGCCTGACTGTTGATAGGAGATATCTGATCGGCTGGATGTGCCGAGATCAAAAGCTGTGGAAGGAAATTTAAATATACTGTTTTGTGTTTCTGTTGGTAGTTTCTTTTAACGAAGACAATTCTTGATGAATAACTTCTAGATTTCTCCTAGTCGCCGTAGGGTATAAAGCCGGCCTAGAATAGTTGTAGTTCCGTTTTATTTTAATGGAGCTACTATTGTAAACTATCACCATTTCCAACATGGAACTGTTGATCATACTAGAGTCAACCAACCTTTTCTTCCTGCTTGTGTAACAGACTGGTCCTCCATGGGCCAATATTGGTTCGAGCGAGGAAGTAGTGGAAATTCTTAGTTAGTCAATCTCTCCAGATTGTTGAATAGGGCGGGACATGCGTAATTGCGTAACGCATTTTCATCCACTATAAAAAAAAAAACGTCATAATTACGTAACAACACAAGTTGATTACTTAGTGCGCGTTCGAGGCTGACACTATTTCTTATTTAATAATTAAATACGTTAGGGAATTAGATGTAATATTAATCTAACCACTCAACCGTCCGTGGATACCATAGTATCCAAAAAAAATATGTAAACTTACGTCCGTGGATACTATAGTATCCAACAGAGAAAAAAAATTCTTGGTGTATAAAACTGCTTTAAAACGCCATCTGTTGGCCTGTGACGATAGCCCGAGCTTTTAGAACGATACTCTATTAACTAATACACTTAAAAAATCATAGATGGCACTATAGTATGCTTTCTGGACTGAATAATATTTTTTTTTGTTTAGTGTTACCTGTGTTTTGAGGGACTTGTGCATGCGCGTGGAATTACTGCCGATTATGTCGTTAGAACTTGTTTTATTATATAATTCAGTTGGTTTTTATTAATCTTTATGATTGGAGAACCACATATTTGCTGTGGTGTTTCTTTCACGGCGATGAATATCGAGTAAACCCATTATTACGAGAGGCTGTAACTTTCGTGTACTAACAATAGCCGCCGATAAGGTTTTTTCTAACTATTCCATAAAATTTGTTTTATTGAAGATTCATTAGTTTGTTATTAACATACCTTTATAATTATTTGATAAAAATACATTAAGTCTGCTGAAGATTTCTTAAAATAACATGAAAGTTACCTACTCATGACGCGACCAGCGATGACCAATGTGAGGGAGAAGGTAATCTTTATGAATTTATTGTACCTCAACAACTGTATAACACAAAATTATTTTGGTATCATTTGAAAGGTAATTTAGCCCAGATTAATAATATATTTTTTAATTGTCACAATCAAATTTAATTATGCCAAAAAAGTTAAGTTGAAATAATTAAATAAGCATTTATTCAAGGTTTTGTATGTTTATGGCCCAAATACAGAAAAAATTATGAAATTTTATACAATAAAATATATGTTGTGTGGTAGTGTATATAATCAGCTTCAGCACAATATTTTTTTTGTAGCTGTAGGTCGTTTAAGTAATGAGTTATGAAGCATTTTTTGAGAGTTCACAAGCCGCAATTTTACGCTGTGACGGGCCGCGCGGACCCGGACGTATGCTTACATAGTCATAAAGCGCGCCGGACGGTTGAGTGGCTAAAGTAAATTAGTCGGAAACTAATGGTTTTCCAAGATGCAGGCATGGCCTAGTTTAGAAAACTCTGTGCAATTTAATGTTTTATCATTTACGAGTATTTAAGTGCACAAATTATTTTCTGTGTTGATATCTGTTTGTCACAAGTATGTGAAAGGCAAAAAATCAATTTTTCTGGTGCAATAAATAAATGAAAGGATTTAATTGCCCCAATGAATACAATAGGTGCTTCTAGCATCAATCAGAATCCATGTTGTAAGTTAGATTCGGTCGATACACTGACCGGCGGAGCGACGCTTCCCGGATTTGACTTTCATTAACTTTAATCCGTGTTGACAATACACGATATACACGGAGCTGTATATAGGAGACATTATAGTTTATGGGATCAATTAATGACTTAGTCAAAGTACTAAGGCAAAAGGGTGAAGAATTCTAAAACACACACTTATACACTGTAACAGAATTGTTTCTTTTAATTTTATCAAATTAATACCAAACTGGTAAAACGTGGGTCCCCTCCAAGTTACTTCTAAAATAAGAGAATGATAAAACTTCCACTGAAAAATTGGTTTAAGCGAGATCTAGTATGTACTATGTAGTGTTTAATACGTCAAAACTAGGATTTGTATGGAACCCTCGGTGCACGAGTCCTACTCGCGCTTGGCTGGTTTTATTTTTATTATATAACTACCAAACCTCCCCCCTGCAAGAAAAGTATTTTAAAACTTTTACTACAAATGAGTCTTTCCTACACACTCAAGATTCAAAAGGATTCGTTGCTTCTTCAGTAGACGTATTTAGCAGGGCATAATCTTAGGTGATAAATTGCCTCTAAAGAGGGTACGCAGAC
This sequence comes from Nomophila noctuella, assembly GCA_958496325.1. Taxonomy (NCBI): domain Eukaryota; kingdom Metazoa; phylum Arthropoda; class Insecta; order Lepidoptera; family Crambidae; genus Nomophila; species Nomophila noctuella. Next base: position 13,651,309 of record OY292491.1, read on the forward strand.
CGCGATATATGATACGGTTATTAGCATATAATTTATAGTTTGTCGGGCAAAGTCGGCTTGGCAAGACGTAGACGAACTAAGGAAGTCGATGCAGTGAGGTGTTTTGCAAGAGAGTCGTTACGTGTTGGTGTTTATAGGTCCGAAAAAACGTCAATTTTGAATATTAAGAAAGAAATTGTGAAAAAGTATGAGATATATAGGTAAAAATATCTCATTATTTTCACAAGTTCTTGCTTATATAGTACATCTAGGATTAAAGCAACGGCATAGACATAGATAGGTCTTCTACCTAGCGTTTATCTATCTATAGACATAGATAGATATAGAAAGGTAAATATGCTGGCTTGTTTAAGCAGTTAACGGTATAAATTTTAATAACCTGCCGTAGCCCAGAGTCGACTAAAAATCGTATCGAATAGGTACTTTCTTTTTCGTTTCTCCGAAAACCTTAGTTAAACTCAAGGGAATTTATTACCATACTTTTGTCTTCGTTTGTTTTTAATACCGTCTTTCATGTCTAAATAAACAATTTATTAATTGTGTCACTGTTACATTATCACTGTGACACGGCGTGAAATATGCTTAACTTTTGCGTAAGTTCACCGAAGTTGCTTCCACTAATAATAATGATAAGCACGAACAATATGCAAGTTGTTCAACAACTATATGTAGTTGTTATTGCTATATTAATATGTAATGTGTTGACATTACATAATATGGTTGGCACACAATTCCACATTCAAACTACATTTAACAATCGTTCAACTTTAACTGACCCAGAGCAACTTAAGTAGTTCTATGTGCAGCAGATAGTGCGACCAAAGCGCATACGTAAATAGGAAACCATTATGCACTGAACAACTTTACATACCTAGTTGTGGGAGTGAACAACGTTCAGTCCCTTTTTGAACAAGTTACTCGTAAAAAGTTTGACAAACGTAGTGACCGAATAGTAATAGTCAATTACAAATAAACCTTGGGACAGATTTTTTTGTTTAGCAGTAAGTGGGAAAAAGTTTATGATATACGTATGTCTCATATAATCTCCATCAACTTTTGGGGGGATTAGTATATTTAGCAGTACCTAAGTAAGAAAAAGTTGGTGTAAATTAAATTTTTGATCTCATTGAGTAACTCTCGTGTCTCTCTACTAGAGAGAGAGAATGACTTTCATATTCAACAAGTTTAGGTGTTCACAGTTCTAAACTAAATTTTCCTTTAGTAGTCATCAACTTGAATACTAAAGGTGTTATCAGTTGACTTCATTCCGGAACGTTTATAGCAGACTATTCCGAGTCCTAACTAACTAGTTACCTTAGATAATGTCATTCTCGTAAAATTTCGGTCACGACAGCCAAACTTTACGATCGACTTACTGCACAGGTTAAATTAAAGTGAATAACTGACGATGCAAGCACAAAAGCAAATGAGCACCTGATAGAAAATTTATCGTCAGGTGACCCCTCTTGCTGGTTTGCATCTGATTAGCATCCCCATTATGTTGAAAAAACAAAGTGGACCCGTAGGTATCCAATATTATATCAAATAGTTACCATATTCCAGAGTTAGGGCGGCCACCTGAGCGGAGATGAGCGAGCGCATCGGAGATGTATCGTAAGCAGCTAATGGGATTTTGGTCGTAACTCGTGACCAATCTCAGCATTGAATTCCTATTGGCTGTTTACGGCACATCTTCGCTCCACTCGCACAGCTCCGCTTTGGTAGAGTCTAAGGGTGCCACCAATCAGAATCGGAGTGGAGATGATATGTGTATTTTGAGTAATGTGATTGGCCAAATTTTACACGACTCTGCTCAGCTCCGCGCAGCTCAGCTTATGTGGAAACGCTTACTCAAGAGTCATAGTTAATCATGACTTTACTGTAATAAAGCGTTTAATATTGTTTGTAACAATAGCATCTGAAACGACTACACCAATTAGTTTTTTTACTAGTTCTTAGAAAGCTACATTATCAAAAATAAACTCTTACTTAAATTCCCTCGGGTGACCGTCTTGAAATCGACGCTGCAAAGTACAAGCACTAAGTAATAATGTAAGCTTATAGCTTCTATATATATTTACTCGACATGCTAGTAAATTTGTCATGGCGGAATCCGCAATAAGCGATGTGAATTGCAGTTGCATACCTACAATGTCGTACGGAGTGAATTCGGTCGCAAATTAATGACGACGTCGGGTTATATTGCATATTATGCGATATTTTGTAGCAGTTTTAATGGACCAGATGCACGTGATCGAACAAATTGATGGACGTAAATATTGGATGAAGTGCTCGATAAAAACATAAATTGGGATCTAAGTGGGATAAGTAATGTACATTAGAGATTGTAATAGGTATTTAGGTAAATCATCCATTCCCTAAAATTTAGAAGTCCTTCTGCCGAGTATCTGGGTTTGAGACCGTGGGGCTTACTACAATACCTCGTGTTGCTGTAGTCGCCGGCAAAAACTTTGCTAGCGCGATGTAGGCTTGTATTTAAATATTGAAGTTAGTATGAGAGAGCATGTTAGCGATGTCGTACGGAGTGAATTCGGTCGCAAATTAATGACGACGTCGGGTGATATTGCATATGCGATATTTTGTAGCAGTTTTAATGGACCAGATGCAAGTGATCGAACAAATTGATGGACGTAAATATTGGATGAAGTGATCGGTAAATCTGTATTGGAAATGGTAAAGGGTATTTTACATTGTAACTTTTTTAAAACAAGTAAAAACATAGTCCAAGAAGTGCAATACAGTGTAAGACATGCTGCCATTTTAGCTCCATCAAAAGAGCCTACCTTTGTGATGAATATTATATAATACTCTAATTTCTTTTGGTTAAAAAACCTAGGGTTTGAAACCCGCTAGGGGCAAATGTTTGTGCGATGAACATCGGCATTTGTACTCGAGTCATGGATGTTTATAATCTACGCAGTTAACTTTGACTATCCGTTCCCTAGCATCCATAGTACGAGTACAAGCTTCGAACATTATTTTGTTGTTGGAAAATATTCTTTTCGTGGCTTCTATGTAACTCACATTTTCAAAGCAAGCGTACAAAAAAGGAAAACCCATTTTTGTGTATGCGAGCTATCAGCAGAGGTTTTCTAAATTCAGACACAAAACTCGTAACGACTAATTAAAACGAATGCACAGAAAAAACATTATTCCATTTCAGTGTTTTATTTTCAAAATTCTCTGATACCTTCAAACGGAGTAAAAAAAAATTAACATTCTCTGATGATACCTTCAAAGTGAAATATTATATTCCATCTGTTTCTTTTTGTCATCTGTCATTTATATTCTAAAAGTGAAATATAAAAATCGACGAATCGCCTATTTATTTATTTTAATTAATTAATTAATTACAGAAGAAGAAGAAATAATAACTTTAATTAAAGGTAGGTACGAGTACGAGAGCCCTAGGAGAGGCCTATGCCCAGCAGTGGACTGCGGTAGGCTGATGATGATGATGATGATGAAATAGTTCTAATAAATCACATCCTATCTCACCAGCGGAACTGATAGTTAATGACATTAGTTCCTGATTACCATACAATTGCAGTTCTATTAGAGTTAGTTCGTTATCACAAGCGAAACTTGGGACCCAATTAAGAGCGTGCTGTTAAGATTTCTGTACAATGCAAGCGAAATTAAGAGCTTACTTTTTGGGAGTGCGCCGAAAAATTGTCCAGTGCTATTTACTTCTGATGAACATGAATTGTTCTTACACAAAAAAAAACAATGCCCTTTTGACTACGACATTTAGCTTGCGATGATATAATAATAATATTCGGCCATGGCGGCCGATCTTACGATCAGCCAGGTACGCAGGATATATTATAGTGCACAAGTGAGTGGTGCAAGCACAGGTGCACTCCCTATTCCTTCACTCTCATAATTCGGTGGGACAGCAATCTGACACGACCGTAGAGAGATCAGGCGCAGGACCAACAGCTTAACGTGCCTTCCGAAGCACGGAGGAGCTCGAGATGAAATTTTTCGGTCACCCATCCGATGACTGGCATCTGCGAACGTTGCTTAACTTTAGCAACCGCAGGCCGAATGCGCTAACCACTGCGCCATCGAGCTCCTCAAAATGATATAATCCAGATGCATCCCGACAATAATTTATTTAGAGACGGGGTCAGGCTGAATTAACGTTTAATCTTCCGTTTTGATTATCTCGACAAGACCGATGGTACGACTTAGTCTTTTTATGATTAAAATACATAGGTAGGCAAGGCATACATAGGCAAGCTTTGTAAATTGTACTGAGACACGTTTAACCCCTTTTGAGGCAAAGAAAATATGTGTATGTGTACCTACATTATGTTATCGAATAGCACCGGATTCTATCATAGCGAATCTGGCGCTATGTAAGCGCCCTTACACAGAATATCTTATTGGATCCAGGATACGCTTCTAGAAACCTTTATTAGGAATCCAATGTTTGTGTTCAGAAGTGCTGCGTCGTTGGTAATTTGCGTGTAATTAACGATTTGATGAGCAATCAGCTTTTGCATCAGCTGATTAAGCTATGTAGAAACCTAACTTTGTCCTAGGACTTGGGTCTTTATATATTATCTGCTAATAAAGATTCTGATGAGGTGTCTGCATCGAAGATCTCATTTGTTCCCGTGGGTGTTTCGAAAATCCGTCCCTTGTGGTTCATTGTTGGAGTATTTTTTTAAGTAAAACAATTCTGAGGCGCAACCAATAAGACGCATCTAAACTTGTCCTCGAAGCGCACCAACGTTAACGGCGCCAAGGCTGAGTGGAGAGCCCTAGGAGAGGCCTATGTTCAGCAGTGGACTGTGATAAGCTGATGATGATGATGATGAATCACGTAGTTACCCTCACTAATACCCTCCAACCCGTTTTTGGACATGGCAGTCAATCTTACCATTACGTACGTTGGATATACCTACTAATAATTCTCAAAAGATACACAGATTTATTGGATATACTTATAGTTCACAAACGATAGCCAGATTTAATAATATAGTGCTAATAGCATAGTAATTATTCCTTGACAGCTACTTGGCCGAGTTACGTGGTTCCCTTCATAGCAACAAAGAAGGGAATTAGAGCTCTAGTTACGAGAAATGTTTTCGTATATTTCTTCTACGACCTTTTACGTCTAGAATGAACTAGGGCGAGACGGCTAGGCCAGTGGTGATTTGGACGTCTGGTCTAACTTTTGATGGTCTTGTTTTCGTTTCCGACGCAAATAAAATGTCTAACTTATTTGGAGTCAGTTTGTTGCGTCATGGAAAAAGTCTCCGATATTACAGAAAGTTGATGGGGCACTTTATGGGTACCATCATCAGCCTATCGCAGTCCACTGCTGGACTCAGGCCTCTCTAAGGGCTCTCCATATGGCTTTAAACTTGATGGTCTGATTCACGTCGTTGATGTAAAACTGATATACGTCATCAGAGATACCACTCACATGAGTTGCCACCAGCCATAGAAGATGTAGTTTGCTTTTTTCTGTAATATTGCCGGATTACTTGACGGCCCGTTGGTCTAGTGGCTAGAGACCCTGGCTACAAAACCAAGGGTCGCGGGTTCGAATCCCGCTAGGGGCAAAAGTTTGTGTGATGAACATCGGCATTTGCACCTACTCGAGTCAAGGATGGTTATAAAAGTATTTAAGTATGTCTATCCGTTCCCTAGCTTCCATAGTACAAGTTTCGAGCTTAGTTTGGGGCTAGGTAATTGGTGTGTAAGTCCAAGGCATTTATTTATTTTATTTAGTATCCAAAGCAATGCCGAAGAGTGCCATCTATTACAAAATATAAATTTTAAATACTTTAATCAAAAAAGAAGATGACACCAATTAATATACCTTAAAAAGTCTCGTAACATCATCGCTTAAGGCAGTGAAATGAAGTAATAAGCCGGATTACTGTTGTTGCCTTATAAGAAATATTTTTATCAGAGGAAGCAATCTGTACTCTAAGTTTTCCATAACAAGGTTATAATGCTTCAGTTATTTTTTCAAGTCACCAAACCATAAATGATCCAATCTACTGAACAGAAAACTAACTTGCGAGCAGCAACTTTTATAATGCCATCATTCAATGGTTAGTAAGTACATTTATATGGGCACCATTTGGGTGATTGAGTAGTTTTATGAAAGTTACCTAGAAGGCAGGTAGCCAAGTTCTCTTAAATTGCTTTAGTAGCGTTATCAAAGTCCACAAAGGTCAGTTTAAGATTGTCAAGGTGCAATATGAATTATAATCTACCTACTAACCTTATACACCGTGGCATGACAATCGATTTCCTACACTTCCTCTTCTACTGGAGTTTATCATATTTATTGGTCTTTTGTACCGTTTTTATTAAAGTTAATAAATAAATAATTAAATTAACTGACTATGTATTCTGGACCCCACGGTACGCTGCGACTATGATCCTGATTTGACCGTCCTGTGGAGTGACTGAGCGTCTGACCTCTGTTACCTTTACAAACGGTCAGAGCAGAGGGAAACCAGTCTATGGCCATCTTCGTCTATCAGGAGGAAAAACATCTTTTCATTAGTTAACCTGTTCAACCTTGACCCTTCCAAGATTCCAGCCCTCCCCATTATCAATAAGCATCGTGAAACCGATAACTTGGTACACTTCCCAAAAAAAGTACAGAAAGAGCGAGGTAATGTGCCGATGTGCGGATAAACGACAGGCCAAAACATCGTGGGAAAAATAAGAAGTTTCCCAAAGGAAAATAGACCTTCAGGACGTGGTTTGTAAGGCCTAAATTGCTTGATAGGTTGAGCTAAGATGACAATTTTTTGCCGGCATAAAACTAAACGAATACTTGTGTAGTAGAAGGAGATAATGCCGGCGACATACCGTATTTTAGACACAAAGGCTGGACTTCTATACGGTTTTCGGGATGGTATTTATCCCTGGTAACGGTGTGTATCTTACATAGCATTATGTTACTTTTTCAATCCTTCTATGTAGAACTTAATACTTTCACAAATCATCGAGTTATTATCTTTTATGGCCAGCAACGCATTATTGTTGGAAAATGCTTGGTGTCGCATAACCAGCTTCTTCTGTCTATAATAAGAACATAATTGTCTTTGAATTTATATTGTTAATTATGGCTGCAGCGTAATTCAAGTAAATTGCTCGTATCATTGTCATGATCAATAATGTATTCTACTCAGTATCACAGATTTATCATTGTATCGGGATTTGTTAACACCATTCAATAGCATGATGTATGAGGAAAGTTTAGTTGAAATTCGAATTTCCGTGAAACTTAGAATGGAATATACAAGTATCCAGAATTAAGTTTTTCCAGATAAATGAGCCAGAAAACCCAAGAGCCCTGATGTATGTAAATAAAACAGAAAATCCTAGCGAAATATGTTACTATGTATAGTGTATAGTAAAAAAACTGTATAAGACATCTACAATTATCATAACACTCAAATGACAGAAAGATGCGTTTGGACATCAGAAGACTTTGCCCCCAGTTAAAGTGACACTCAAGATCACAGTCCGCTTGATTTTCATTCACAGAGGCATCACTCGTCATTGACAAACACCAAGCTCTCCCTTACTGATCCACTGGGAACCGTTATCACATACAGACACAAAGAACAACAGTTATGAAACGCTATTTACCACGCTCTTCTTTAAAGTGGAGGTATTATCTGAATAGAAGTAAGTTGTGTAACATAAAACTTCTTCTGCTCATTCAAGTGTCATAAAATCTAGCACTATCTAGTACTTAAGAAAACAAAGTGTGGCAACTACAGCTGAAATCACCTTCCGAAACATTCTCTCGGTGTTTCTCTCATTTGTAGCGGAAAGACAAATTGGTCGTATTAAGAAGGCGGATGGCTGATAGTGCAAGAATGGCTACAATGGCTGAGATGTTATTTTGTTTTTACTCGTAGATTGATTTTCTTGTACTCCTATACGTAGCTAATTCCCACTTAAAGTCATAGCTCTCGAACAATTCCATGGATCGCCCTAATGATCGCCCGCATTGTTATTTGATTCTATTCGAAACAGCTGCGCCTAAAGCAATGACAGATGTTATATGGTATATAGAACATAATGGGTGGCTCATCATTAAAGATGTCTCTTTGCGTCCTTTACAGTAGCAACTTAGGTAAAGCCAACACTGAATACAAAAAAACATTTTGGCAATCGGCAAAGTATATTCGTTATGGCTATTTCGTTAGTATTTCGACGATTAGCAAAAAAAGAGGTTTTACCAAATTCAGAATTTAAAAAAAAAATATTTCTCCGGTTTTAGACAGGCCCGGACAATAGCAGCATATCACAATCATGATTACCAAACTGAAAATAAAACCAGTAAAACATATTATTTTAAAAAATGTTGATCTACGTTAAATTCTGTTCATATCAGGCCAAGTAACAAATAAACATAAAAGAATAATAAAATTGGACACTACGCAAAATGAGGTTCAATACGAAAAAGAACGGTTCACCAACGTAACCGTCCCAATTTAAAAAAAAAAAACATTTATTCCTCCTGTCTCAGACAGGGCCGGACAATAGAAGCTACAGGTAACAAGTTCGTTAAAAATAATACAGGCTAATGCCGGTCTGAGGAACCGAATGATGGAGACCGGACCCTCGTCAAACTGACCTCGTCGTATTTTTGTCATGTCTCGCCTCTGTTTAATGTATTTTTTCCACTTGGGATTTATATAGGCTTATTTTATTCCATTTTACCACAAACGGTTGAAGGTTGATAGGAGACAAATAGGAGGGATATCGTAGTTTATCTGAAGTTCAGCGCAACTGGGCCACGTTTACCAATCAGTGCCAATCACTAACAGTAGCAATGTTTATTTACGTTATTGTTAGACAAAACAACGAATTTACTGCCATGTATCCACATAAGAGTTAGTTGCATGCTCTCTGTGGTGTAGTGGTTAGCGCACTATTCTTAAAAACCTCGGAGGTCGTGGGTCAAATCCAGGGAACGCTTTCACCTCGTGTTAGTTCTCCCAGTTTGGTTAGGACTTTGCAGGCTCGAATCACCTGATTGTAAGATAAGAAAGACGATTCCGCGCTCCGGAAGACATCTAAGCCGTTGGTCCCGACTATGGTCCAAATAGTCTGGTTCCCCTTGTATCAGACAGTCATATATCGGTCAGATGACAGTCTAATAACCAGGCAGGTCAATTCAGGATCATAGTCGCAGCGTGCCCTTGGCTCCGAGGCAATGGCCCAGGATGCAACCGGGAGAAGCGAAGGGTGATTATGATGGATACCAGTCATCAATCCTCCTAGGCAGAAATGGTAATGGCATCGGCATAGCCCCAGCTTTGGACTGCAACAGGCTGATGAAATAATGATGACAACCTGAGCTAATATGAAGCCCTATTTCACCAATATACCGTAGCTTACTATCTTTTGGTCTTTGAGCCTTTGACAAGATATTTATCTTTGCTTGAATGTGTCCAACTGTATAACAAATACAGGTAATAAAATAAATAGTCGTAGTTAACAGCAAAGCAAAGAGAGCCACGCTTCGCGAGTTTTCCGGGAACTCGATTAAACTCCAGAAGTGCGACGGGACACCTGATTTATGTAAATAAAACAGAAAATCCTAGCGAAACATGTCACTATTAAAGTAACTGTATAATGTCATCTACAATTATCATACCACCCAAATGATAGAAAGATGCGTTTGGACATCAGAAGACTTTGCCCCCAGTTAAGGTGACACTCAAGATCACAGTCCGCTTGATTTTCATTTACAGAGGCATCACGCGTCATTGACAAACACCAAGCTCTCCCTTACTGATCACTGGGAACCGTTATCACATACAGAAACAGAACAACAGTTATGAAACGCTATTTACCCTGCTCTTCTATAAAGTGGAGGTATCTATCTATGTATATAGAAGAAGTCGTGTAGCATAAAACTTCCATGTATATAGAAGAAGTCGTGTAGCATAAAACTTCTTCTGCTCATTTAAGTGTCATAAAATCTAGCACTATCTAGTACTTAAGAAAACAAAGTGTGGCAACTACAGCTGAAATCACCTTCCGAAACATTCTCTCGGTGTTTCTCTCATTTGTAGCGGAAAGACAAATTGGTCGTATTAAGAAGGCGGATGGCTGATAGTGCAAGAATGGCTACAATGGCTGAGATGTTATTTTGTTTTTACTCGTAGATTGATTTTCTTGTACTCCTATACGTAGCTAATTCCCACTTAAAGTCATAGCTCTCGAACAATTCCATGGATCGCCCTAATGATCGCCCGCATTGTTATTTGATTCTATTCGAAACAGCTGCGCCTAAAGCAATGACAGATGTTATATGGTATATAGAACATAATGGGTGGCTCATCATTAAAGATGTCTCTTTGCGTCCTTTACAGTAGCAACTTAGGTAAAGCCAACACTGAATACAAAAAAACATTTTGGCAATCGGCAAAGTATATTCGTTATGGCTATTTCGTTAGTATTTCGACGATTAGCAAAAAAAGAGGTTTTACCAAATTCAGAATTTAAAAAAAAAATATTTCTCCGGTTTTAGACAGGCCCGGACAATAGCAGCATATCACAATCATGATTACCAAACTGAAAATAAAACCAGTAAAACATATTATTTTAAAAAATGTTGATCTACGTTAAATTCTGTTCATATCAGGCCAAGTAACAAATAAACATAAAAGAATAATAAAATTGGACACTACGCAAAATGAGGTTCAATACGAAAAAGAACGGTTCACCAACGTCACCGTCCCAATTTAAAAAAAAAAACATTTATTCCTCCTGTCTCAGACAGGGCCGGACAATAGAAGCTACAGGTAACAAGTTCGTTAAAAATAATACAGGCTAATGCCGGTCTGAGGAACCGAATGATGGAGACCGGACCCTCGTCAAACTGACCTCGTCGTATTTTTGTCATGTCTCGCCTCTGTTTAATGTATTTTTTCCACTTGGGATTTATATAGGCTTATTTTATTCCATTTTACCACAAACGGTTGAAGGTTGATAGGAGACAAATAGGAGGGATATCGTAGTTTATCTGAAGTTCAGCGCAACTGGGCCACGTTTACCAATCAGTGCCAATCACTAACAGTAGCAATGTTTATTTACGTTATTGTTAGACAAAACAACGAATTTACTGCCATGTATCCACATAAGAGTTAGTTGCATGCTCTCTGTGGTGTAGTGGTTAGCGCACTATTCTTAAAAACCTCGGAGGTCGTGGGTCAAATCCAGGGAACGCTTTCACCTCGTGTTAGTTCTCCCAGTTTGGTTAGGACTTTGCAGGCTCGAATCACCTGATTGTAAGATAAGAAAGACGATTCCGCGCTCCGGAAGACATCTAAGCCGTTGGTCCCGACTATGGTCCAAATAGTCTGGTTCCCCTTGTATCAGACAGTCATATATCGGTCAGACGACAGTCTAATAACCAGGCAGGTCAATTCAAGATCATAGTCGCAGCGTGCCCTTGGCTCCGAGGCAATGGCCCAGGATGCAACCGGGAGAAGTGAAGGGTGATTATGATGGATACCAGTCATCAATCCTCCTAGGCAGAAATGGTAATGGCATCGGCATAGCCCCAGCTTTGGACTGCAACAGGCTGATGAAATAATGATGACAACCTGAGCTAGTATGAAGCCCCATTTCACCAATATTCCGTAGTTTGTTACCTTCTGATCTTTGAGCCTTTGATAAGATATTTATCTTTGCTTGAATGTGTCCAACTGTATAACAAAGTCAGGTAATAAAATAAATAGTCGTAGTTAACAGCAAAGCAAAGAGAGCCACGCTTCACGAGTTTTCCGGGAACTCGATTAAACTCCAGAAGTGCGACGGGACTCGGAATTTTGCAGTCGAGTTTTGCGTCCACAAAGTACACTGGAATTAATGTTTAACTGAGGTTCTAATAGGTAATGACTAAGTGCCAGTGATGCATCAGCAAAATTGTCGTTTTCGTAACCAAATGCAGATAATGTTAAAGTTTGATTTTGAGAATTGGTTTTCCATTTAACTAACTGGTTACAAGAGATAGCTATGAAAATTGTTAATTAATAGTAATCAGTTTGTGTATATGAAAAAAGTCTCCATTCGTAGCTGGTTACGAAACTTGGTTACAAAAACATCTAACTAAGGTTCTAACTGGCTACGAAAGATCAGTTACAAATGTGGACCAAAGGCATCAGGCTGATAATGTAGTCTTCAAAATACACGAATTTAAGACAAACCAATAAATTACACATTTGATAGAAAAACTGTATCTTCCATTCCACTAAAGTCATTGCAACAGATTATGCTAGCAAGTTTACATTAAGGGTTTGCTGTTAAAGTGTTAAGGCGAAGTTCTAGTGACTAAACTTCGTCGAAGTGACTCGACTATTATAGAGGAACTTGTAGATAGCTCGGTTGGTGACTGCACGTTTCGTAGACTTAGGAACTTTGATTTAATGAATGGCGGTAATCTGTACTGAGGGGATGGCAAACGATCTTCGCTTTAAGACATTCTTTTCGCACTTACTGGGGAGGGAATAGCGATTTTTAAAAAATGTTTTGTTGTTCGTAGTATTAAATCTTCCTCTTGAATTATTCAGTCTCTTAAAAAAGAAACCCGTTGCTTAATCTTAAAAAATATCAGCAACATACAAACAGCATTTTGGGACAAAGACAGCGAGAAGAAAATTAATTGTGACGAGATAAATTATTTGCATGATTAAATTTAAAAGTTATAATAAAATATAAAGATTTGTCTTACACTCGAGCAGAAATCCCGATTGTACCTACATCAGACATTGTCTGTCATAGCATCTACAAATTCACTTTCTTAAGCATAAAAACTTATCATACTTATTACTAAATATTCTTAGCTCACCTATTTTCTTTCTTCTGGCAAAGACCTTAATGTTTTCCAACTTTTCGCTTGAATTAATATTAAGATATCCTCCTTCCAAAAGCCCAGGAAAAAGCTAAGAACGATATATCATATGAATAACATTTTCGTATCAACAAACGGAGTTTTCAAAAATTAGAATAAGGAAGGTGGAAAGAACTGGGCTTTAAATGCCGTTTTACACGAAGCATTACACATTGTCTTTTGAATTTATGATTCCAATAATTATTATTTTAAAGTGTTATGATATGCTATTGAGTTAAATGACGACTACACTAAAGGGTCGCGGGTTCGATTCCGCACTCAAAACAGCACAAAAGTTTGGAGTTCGGAGATCGAACTTGCGACTTCTAAGTCGTGTACTAGTCCACTTCTCAAATATTGTAGCAAACCAGTCTTCGTGATACGAGTATTTCCTTCTATTTAGAGCAAACCGCATACTACTGGAATGTGTAACCACAAGATTATCTAAGGACCCAAGACACAAAACTCAAAGAGATAGTTTCCACTTTAAATATGCATGTTTTGATTAAACAGTTGGAATCGCACGACCGAGCAAGTGTATAAGCGCCTGTACATGACGTAACCAACCGTTCTCGTAGAATATTTAAAAGCTCATAAGGCAAGGAAAAGGTACCACAGAAAGTGACATAAATAGAGATAATTCCTTCATTTATTATTCTTTACGGATGGTTTATTTTGGCATTTATGGGTAGGTTTAACAGTATAGGGTCTAAACTCTAACGTATAGCTCTGCAGGGGTCAGATGGTACTCTGAAGAAAAAATAATATTGCTGTGACTGTTTATTTTTAAGCAAGTATTTGCACTGTGAAGACAGCTACACGACAAGAGCCAACTCTTTAGTTTAAGAAGAATTTGCACTGTGATACAACTGCTAGTCAATTGTTGGACTTAGGCGTACAAATGTACAGGTACCTTCATTACGCTCAGCAAGTGTGCTGTTGGTGGTGATACAAAGACAAGGGAATGCTGCCATCCTTCATACCCATAGTCAGCACGTCAGGCAAGTTGGTGTCCGCAATATGACGAACGATAATAATCTAATTTAACCAAAACGTTAGCAAGGCATTAGAGCAAAAAGTATTACTTTAATTTATCCAAATTCTCAAACATAAATCGTTGATAAACATCAAGATTACACTAATAAATCAGAACGGAAAAAACAAACCCTAATTAACTAAAACAACACGGTTCATTTTGACGTCCCCAACCTTTTGTAGGAATACATCTTCATGGAACTTGTGCAAAGGAATTTGATATTTAAAATTCTTGCGATAAAATTGGAAGTTGATAATCATACCGTTCATGATATCAGCTGTTTTGTGGAAGGTCGCGTACAAAGGGATTCCTTTGCACGCCGATATGAAATTTGCGAAGCTTTGTTATGGTTCGGTAAAAGCGAGCTGGAATGGAAATGTTTGTTTTGCGATCACGTGTGCCGAAACTTCTAATATTCGTGGTATTTTTCATTTAGGCAAACATGAAGGTAAACTGTGATAAAATTAAACAAAAATATAGTTTATTTGTTGTAGTCGGAAAAACAGCCAATGGAGTTTAATTAGCAGTTTAAATGAGCATGTTTAAATTGTTATTATTTAGATAATACAGAGTTTTTAGCCTAAATGGAGCAGTGTTAATTCTCGGTTACTTCCTCTGCCAGTGCCTCGGATTCCAGAGTCTTCTTTTATACTTTTTTGACTTCATTACTCATGGTCTTCTGTATCCTTTGATCTGAGAGCAGTCATGTCATCCCTTACGACATCGAGTCAGCATTTATTGGAACTATGAAATTTGACAACTGTAGCCTAAAAATGCATTGGATATTTCCAGTTACACTAACCTTTTCTTCATTGGTCAGATGACAGTTCGCAAATAGCCAACCTATTGACCCGTTCCACATCCACAGTCAAGGCCGGAGACTAATTTTACTATGTTTAGCCCCTGCCAGTGATACCGATTTTAACCAATAGGTACACGGATTGAAACTTGACTTTTGTAGCTACCTTGGAAATGGTTACATTTCCAAGGTAGCTACAAAAGTCAAGCTCATATATGTACGAAAGTGTTAACTTTCGTACAGCATGACGATACATTTGATGCGATCTTTAGTCAGGTAGTAAGTCCGGGTGTTTAATATGTATCAGTGCAACTATATACGTAAATAAATTCCTTTATCCTTTGTCTTGCTCCAATCGAAGCTTGAAGCGTGTAATATGAGTATGGATACTAGCCATAGACATATTTAAATACTTTTGTAAACATTCATGAATCAAGTACAGATGTTCATGATCATCACACAAACATTTTCCCCACGCATACTGTTGGTACTAATTTTCGTAATACTAGAAATTAATCTACTCTTAATCAAATAAATAATGTTATTAGCAGAGTTAATTAAATGGTTAAACTAGTTAAAACTACCACCTAAAATGTAAAAGTATGTGTGAATTTGTCCCGCTCCGAAATCCAACTTGCGAATCGATAAATTCCCCGACTACATTAGTTTAAAGTTAAAAGTTGTGGAATGTTGCTTGTAGCGTCCCAGTGAGTTTACACTACAGCTACGTAATGTATCGACGTACTCGTATTCAGAAGTCAGCGAGCGAACTCGGGCGTGGATTTCCATGGTGCACTCTCGATAGTGCCTTAGTATTTGGAATCTTTATTCTACTCAGCTATATTATGATAAAGAGATTATTTAAAATTGCGATAGGTGTCCCATAACAATGGCTACCCTAGGATATAATAAGCAAAAATAAAAAACTGTTTGCTAACAACTATGACACAGTCCGGAATGTGTATGATAGCGGTATTTCCGAAAAATCTAGCAGTACTTTTTCTGCTGGGCTCGATCTCCGCCTGAGCCAATTGACATCAGATGAAATTTTCTTTGTTCATAATTTTAAAAAATGCTCAAAAACTATTACTTAAACAGAACACTAAAAACTTTTTGAATGACATATTAAAATGGGAAGTCTTACATCCGTTACCAAATGCTTATAATACAAAATTAAATAACAACTTCATTATGACGCCCATGCTATAATAGCTCAAAGCATCACCAGTCAAGCAAACCAATCGATTCCCTCACCGATACACTAACATCTGAATTTTACTAGCACATCATCTCATACTAAACTCGCCTCTAAATTCTAGCTCGTTACACGATTTTTCAATGAAAATTCGCCATAAAATTTTATTTTAAAATGCGAGCACATTGAATAAAGATGAAGAGGTTACGTAAAGAGGTACGGAGTTCGGAGGGAACGAGCGGAAAAGAGGGAGGCGTAGGTATAGATTTTTAAATTCATAAAGCAGCCTTTGTGGAGTATTTTTAAAATTTTGGAGGGAGCTTATCTGAGAATTTATTTGGTTCGTGTTCCATTTAGTGGGAGGAAAATACGGCAGTTGTTTAGATGCTTTAAGAGCCCACTTTGGATGGGATTCGGTTTTTATGACTGGCGTTGACTAGGCAAGAGTGCTAATCTCTTCCTTGACGAGGATATGAAGGCAACCGCAGAGGTTTTAGGGGGTTTAGTGGGTAGTTGTGGTGATTCATGCCGTGAAGTCCTTATGTAGGACCTTGGTGTCAGCCCTTTTATGCCCTAGGTACGCGTAAAAGCGCTTCCCCCCTCAAGAAAAAAAAGAAATTGGGTTTATTGGGTTGTGAGACGATAATTAACGAGCTCACATCACACTCTGAACGTTGGTCTATTTAACCTGCAGTTATGACACGTAGATTCCCCACGTTTTCCTGCGTCTAATAAAAATAAAAAGATCATCTTCAGACATTGCGGAACTGGTGGTACATTGTAGTTACATTGTCAGGTAAAAAATAAATAAAATACAATACTTGCTGGGATTGCTCCAATTTTATTTATGTATTTTAATAACCAATTTAAAAGTGCTTTACCATAAAATAGAAAACTTTCCTGGCGTTAATGTGAATGTATTCAATGCAGTTAGTGTACAGAGAAAACTCCATGTAAGCGTAGCTCTCTGAATGGCATCCCACTCACAACGAAATCCTCGTTTATTGCTCCTCTACCACCGAGTGTAAATATAAATATGCACAACATAATTTGAGTGCCCAATACGGTCCCTTAATACGTATGCCTTAGTAGACAGACATGTTTATGAATAGGATTTAATTGATCTGATTATTAACAATGAAAATTACTTCAATAACTGGCAGTCTATCTTAAAAAAAATATTGGTTACATACTTCATGCCAATTTAATACACAATTTATAAAAAGTTAAATCTAATTCTTCTGGTTAATTAAAATGAAATCACCTTGTTAAGCTTGTTTCGTGGGAATCAAACAAAATGATTAGGTACCTATGCATAGAGAAACCTTTAAAAAGGCATGCACAGGAAGTGTGCCAAAATTCATAAGTATTTGGCAGCAATAGTATGAAAAATCTAAGCTTATATCTATTTAGTATTTAAATTTAATTATCTATGAGAGCAGCTGGCTTATCATTGCAACCCTTGCGTGCTGCACGCCATCTTCCCCGCCATTGTGGATTCACCGAACTCTGTCAGAGCGTCGAAGATGTCTGCTCGCATATGCTGCCGCGGGAATCTGAAATTGAAATAAATCTATTCTATATTATAATAAAGCTAAACAATTTGTTTGTTTGAACGCGCTCATCTCAGAAAAAACTGGTTCGAATTGAAAAATTATTTCCATAGTCATCCATTTAACGAGGAAGGCTTTAAGCTAAAGTAGAACACTATGTGTGAGGAAACTAAAATACACGCGGACGGAGTCACAGGCGGCCGCTATTCCAACAAAAAAGTAAAGAATTTATTAAAACACTTATCGTCCAGCTACTAAGTGAAAATTGTACTGTGGATGCTAGGGAACGGATAGCCATAAACTGAAATAATGTTTAGAGAAACATCCACGAATCGAGTGTCTTCTCTGTTCTTCTGGTCACTAACTGCTGGATCAACGGACCTATGAATTATCAATGCTAAATAATCTTTATTTTTAACCGACTTCAAAAAAGGAGGAGGTTCTCAATTCGTCTGTATATTTTTTTTTTATGTATGTTCAACGATATTTTCGTCAATTATAGACGGATTTCAAAATTTCTTTTTTTGTTTGATAGGGTTCACTTCTGAGGTGGTCCCATTTTCACCAGTCCAGGATCTGATGATGGAATCCAGGAGAAATCGAGGGCAACCACCGAAAATTGTATGCTCGTATGGTGTTTTTGTTACGTAATCATGTCTTACTCAGGTATATGCTTCAGGGTGTCAACATCTGATGCTGCTGTCCTGATGATGATGCTATAGTACTCCTTAACGGTTAGGAGTTGGAAGGCAGAACTGCAACTGGTCGATGGAAACTATTTAGTTTTATATAGGGCTAACATGTTTCTTGTGAGGTTTGTTTGAATCAACATCTGATGCTGCTGTGCTGATGATGAAGCTGCAGTACTCCTCAACGGTTAGGAGTTGGGAGCAGTACTGCAATTGGTCGATCGAATGTATGTAAGGCTAACGTGATACTTGTGTATATTACATCCATACTCACGGTGAGAAACTCCTCACATTCACGTTCTCGGGTGTTCTCGCCGTGAGACTGGATGGGCTATAAGGGCAGTTACTACTCTTAACAACTAAGTACCTTTTAATAATTAAGTTCACAACGCGTTAACACAACTATAAAACATGAAATAAACTGACTTTTTAAAAAAAAAATTAAACCGACTTCAAAAAAACACAAACGACAAAAACTTTAACCAGAAAAAACCTACATAACTAAAAAGCGATAAATAACCTCATTTATCTGCTTGATGCTTATTATATATAGGTATGCAATTATTTAAATATTGACGACTTAATACCTAATACTTTAACAAAGTCATCTTTAACTATTTAAATATTTACAGTTATCACTTATTTTTGAAGTCGGTGCCAGCCAAACAAATAAATGTAATTAAGAAAACTGACCGACACTAAAATTTAAAGCAAAACTAAGAATAGGACGCACCTTTTGAAACGATAGTTACCTAGGCTGCAGGTTGGCACCGACTTCAAAATTAAGGGATAACTGTAAATATTTAAATAGTTAAAGATGACTTTGTTAAAGTATTAGGTGGGTGGATCAACTTTTTAACCGACAAAACGAGCGTAAAATTTCGGCATGTTTCAAAAATTTTTTTTTTGTTATTTATCCATTTTATTTACTCAGAAGTGTGTCAAATATATCTGAGATACGGCTTCCTAATCGAGCAGCGAACTTTTTGAACTACTTCTTATTGAAAAACTCAAATGTTTAAATCTTGACCCATAGTTTTGTCACCGGAGTTACCCAAAGTTATAACGCTGCAATTCTTGAATAAATAGAAACTTCAATATTTATTTAAGTGGATTTATTCTGTCATGCGAAATCAAATAGTTTGGTATACAGCATTTGTATATAGTTTTAGTATATGGGCACCAAAATATGATATATGTGTATGCTGAGTTACTAACGAGTCATACATGTTGTAAATTTTCTCAGTTATTCTTTAAAAACTTAAAATAAAATCACAGTTTTCTCTGAAATTAAAGTAAATAACCTTATTTTACGGTAAACCTAAAATAATCATACAAATGAAACCAAAAACACATTGTTATCTTCCAAAAACGGCTTACAAATTTAGGGACAAATAGTAACTCCTGAGACATTTTTGGTAACTCAAGAGACAAGAGACAAGAACAATCTATATACTTCTGAACATAACTACACTCGCAAGCAACCTAATCGACTCAAGCCCAACCTCTGCATTCAAACATAGTTCTAAGTAAAAGTATGCAACATTTGAATAGAAAGGATATGTCATTTAATAGCTTAAAACTTTAGTTTTTATGAGATATCATCATTAATAATAACAATGTATACTTTTTTGATATGGGTGTCTGAACTTGAATGAGGGAAAATGGGAGATTCTAGGGGCGCAGTTTTGAAAGCTCGCACCGGGCGCATAAAAGGCTAGTTACGGCACTGTGTGCAAATCGACTTTTTGAAGGAACTGCTGCGGAATGCACGCTGTGTGGCACAGAGCTTTGTCTTGCATTAGGAGAGGCCTATGGCCAGCAGTTGACTGCGACAGGCTGATGATAATGATGATCTAAGGATGAAGTCTTCGCCAGCAAATCCTGCGTAGGACACGACATGTTCCAGTAAAATATTTGTGATGTGCCCCTCAGCTTCTTGTCCTCCTCGGCCTCCTCCAGGCCCGAAAACGAGCTCGGTTTTATCCTCCAACGGGATACTAGCCCACATCATGCCAGAACCGCCACCAAAGGGAACGGTTTCTGCGAGACAGCATTGGGAAATTCACTCTCCCGGACGCCTGTAGTCCTGGCCTCTCCTTTCACTGCCATGCAGACACACCCTGCACTCTTTTGTGAACAGGATCGACCGCCATTGCCCAAAACTCGAGTTGAGATGCTCTCGACCAAACTGTAACCGAGCTTGCCGGTGGCCTGCAGTCGATTTGTGGCCTGTTGCTGGCCTTTTTGGAATCAGGTTGGCTTCCTTTAGACGTCTTCTTACCGTCTACTTGCTGACAGCTACATCTTGAACATGTCACAGCTCGTGCAGGTGAGCTGGGTCCCCACCCGTAAGGTGCCGATTTCGCAGGGCGGTAGAAACAATGAACCGGTCGTCTCGCTCAGAAGTACCCCGGTGGCGGCTGGTTCCTAGCCTCAAAATAATGATCCAGTCTCTTTATATTGCTTGTATAATCGGGAAACAGTAGACTGACTAAAGAGAAGCTGTGAAGCGAATACTCGCTGTCTGAGTCCTTTTTGCAAAAATGTAACAACTTGAGCGGCTTATTGAGGAGTGTTATGCATGTTTTCCACCATGGATACCGCCATTAGCAAGTTTACAATCTGAAAGTAGCTTTGATTATGACAGTATGTCTATGAAAATCGCATAATGTCTAAAGCGTTACCTAAATTGTCTTTGGAGTTACCACTTTGGTAACATAGTATACAGGCAACTCAGCAGACATTTTTTACGTAATGGATTGTAAATTAAAATTTACTATAATGGCGAACGTTTTGAATTGACCCATAGCAAATCAGCCTTAAGGACCTTCAAAATCTGATGAAGAAATTAAAAAACATTTATCCGTTCATCGAAATAATCCGGTAACTCTGCCGACACTGAATAAATACACGCGCACTCCTCTAGAGTTTGCTGCGGACTGGCAGCGCAACGGCAGGAATCAAAGGCTCGCCGCCGCGCATGCAAGGAACAACATCGTATCCCCGTTCTTTACTAGAAATTTGTGTCGTATTGCATAATTTTGTTTACGTTTTTTCGCGGTCACTCAGTATACACCACAAAATGAGATGAATTAGGGACAGAGCTTTAAAGCCTATATTTCTATAAAATTAAAACCTATTTTTATATTTAACATAGTAAGAACCAAACCTTGTTTCATTTATAAGCAATATATAAGCAGACTTAAGAATGTTCCAAGGAAAAAAACTCTTAAATTAGCAATTACATATAGCCACTTCGATCAAGGGACAGCTAAAATTTGTATGGAAAGCTTTGTCTTATGCAAAGTCGTATACTGAGTTACCATAGTTTTTACGTTTACTTCTTCGTTTTATCTAGATATCATATGTTTTTTATTTAGGTTCATGAGCTGTTAATTGAATAAAACATAGAAATATTTTTTATATTGTCTGAATTTAGTCGTTTTCGAATGCGACGTCGTCGGGACAAACTTATGTCGGTTAAAAAGTTGATCCACCCAGGTATTAAGTCGTCAATATTTAAATAATTGCATATATATAGTAAGCATCAAGCAGATAAATGAGGTTATTTATCGCTTTTTAGTTATGTAGGTTTTTTCTGGTTAAAGTTTTTGTCGTTTGTGTTTTTTTGAAGTCGGTTTTATATAACTGGAAACCTAAGAGTTCAACATATTATGCCAGTAACAATCAAGCTCCCAACTGGTGATATAAGTCCTCTATCCTTTAGAAATATTGGGGAGAAGTTGGTAATTCTTCGACACTGACCTGGAGAAGACCACGACGTGTCCCTCGTTGCAATCCCTGAGGAGAAGAAGGTCCTTGATCACTCGCCACTGATCAGGACTCTCTGTCGCGAGGATGTAGGTCACCTCCTGATAATTAGGAAATGCTTTACCTGAAAAAGAAACAAAAAAATATATTATTTCGATAAAAACTGTATCATTTACTTTTGCCCCATTACAATGATGGATCTTGGAGAAAAAACGCAATATTAAGGTAACAGTAGGTACGCATTATTTCAAAGACGACTAATTGCTTCGTGTCATTATTTTGCAAAAGGAAATAAGTAGGCTGGTACTATACTCGTTGTAATCTATTTTAAAATACTAACTACCTTTGAAAACCCTGGCTTGATTGCATTCTATCATTTACTGTTTTCCATTTCGATACATTGTAATTTTTATAACAAAATCAAGATCCAAAATTCTCTATTGTCTGTCTATCACAAAGCAGTGATGTTCAAAATCTATTTTGTTGCTGCATTCTATTTCTGATCGAATGTCGTAAAATATAGTCTGTGTTGCAATCTCCAACAAACACGTGTCTTCAACATCACATCGTATCGTGGAAATTGCAACGTCAACATTTTGTCCTATCTCCGAAGGGATTTATTTTATTGCCTTGCAGATTTTGTTTGGAAATGGAGGAGAAGCCTTATTTAATGCTAGTTTTTACCAACGGCTGCACCCGCGTTTTCAGGATTCCTGTGCTAGGATTTAAGAACGATAAAACGTCCAATGAGCTAAGTCACCCTGCCTGTATAAAAAATATCATCAAAATCCGTTCAGTAGTTTCAGCGTGATTGACAGACAAACATCCAAACAAACAAACTTTCAAGATTTATCTATAATTGAGTTTTATAATCACGGGAAGCCTACGCCCAGTAATGGTCTGCGACAGTCTGATTTATAATGTTAAGAAAAGTCACCAACGATAATGTTGTGGGTTTAATAGAATTTTTTAATGTTATAAGGAGGCAAACAAACAAGACGGTCACCTGATTGTAAGTGATCACCGCTGCCTATGGACAACAACAACCGCACAAGGGTCGTAAATGTGTTGCTTGTCTTTAAGACCCCATACCCCCTCCCCAACTAAGCTACAAATAACATTAAATTGTTAACTAATATTTGTTTATTTTAAGTCCATAACAACTACATATTTTTACCACAAGTACTTTAAACGCGTGAAAAAATAACTGCAGTTGCCAATTTGATTTCAATTAATTACATTATGCTGCTAGACACGTTCGCAAAATTCGGTTCGTGCTCTCAACTA
This sequence comes from Nomophila noctuella, assembly GCA_958496325.1. Classification (NCBI taxonomy): domain Eukaryota; kingdom Metazoa; phylum Arthropoda; class Insecta; order Lepidoptera; family Crambidae; genus Nomophila; species Nomophila noctuella. Next base: position 13,674,564 of record OY292491.1, read on the forward strand.
AAATATAATTATCTTTTGCAAAATCAACAAGACTGTTTTCGTTTGTTTGTTCATCTCATTATCCAGTGCGATGCAAACAGAATTAAAAGTTGCTTAGCTCAGTGTTTAAATAATCAACAAGAAAATGAGCTCTAATTAAATTATAACTGGGTCTTTCAACCTGGGGACAGGCGGAAGGGAAAGTCATATTTGAATTTAGCAACGCAGCAGTATTGTTGGAAGATACTTATTATCTATACTAATATAATAAAATTAAGAGTTTGTTTATTTGAACGCGCTAATCTCAGGAAGTACCGGTAGGATTTGAAAAAATATTTTTGTGTTGGATAGTCCATTTGACGAGGAAGGCTTTAGGCAATTGGAAATCGAAATCCACGGACGGAATCACGGGCGGCCGCTAGTTCCAAAATAAGAAAGAAATAAATTTTTAATCAAACTCTGGTCATCTATAAAAAAAAACAGTCTGTGTATGAATAAAAAAATCACAAGTATCTTACATTGGAAATATGTATTTATGTCCCATTGAAAAGGCAAAGGTCAATCATTTGAAATCATGATATCGTTACAAATATGGGTTTTGACCAAATCACCACGCTTGCCAAATAGGAAATCACTTCGGGCAGTGTTTGGATAAACTAACACAAATTTTGCCCGGCCCAGGAATCGAATTCAGGACCTTGCGACCACTGCGACCTGGTGTTTAAAATACTAACTATTGTTTTTTCAGTTAACATAAGAATTCTAAAATAAAAAAATACTTAAGTTATGTATGGAGTTAGGTAAATATTTCTGGCTAGAATCCATCTCAAATATTCATGATCGATTGCTTACTTAAAGCAAATTTGGCCTGGGACTGAACTCATACATTTTCAATGATATTTCAAACAATACATATTACTCGTACATGTTTTGTAATTTGCGTGCTTTATATTCGAAAGGAAACAGTTCGTGATGTACATTATTATTACGTAATATTTATGTATTTAGTGCGTGATAAGGGCAGGAAAATGATGATGAATATTTATGTAATACTAGCGGCCGCCCGCGACTCCGTCCGCGTGGATTTCGATTTCCAATATCCTATGTGTTATTCTGATGTATAAGCTATATTGTGGTAAAGTTTCATTCAAATCCATTTAGTAGTTTTTACGTGAAAGAGTAACAAACATCCATACATCCATACATCCATACATCCACACATCCACACATACAAACTTTCGCCTTTATAATAGTAGTAGGATTCATAATATAAATTCATAGGATTAACTCACAAATAGTCTAGCCCCTATCTAAGCTAGAAGCTTGCGCTATGGATGTCAAGGTATGAACAAACATCCATGACTTGAGCAGAAATGCCGATGTTCATCACACGAACTTTTGACCCCTATGGGATTAACACTCGGTTTTGTAGCCAGGGTCTCTGACCACTAGACCATCGGGCCCGTCACTTAATTAAGCCAAAATTAATTACAAAGCATGCTAACAACACGTCCATTGAAAATATAAGTAATTTGCATAACAATGTAACAAATAAAGCTGGTAGGATAAACAATAATGTTTGTACTAATGAGACTGCCATTTTCCACAACACCACTTTAATATTTAAGCCGGCCTGGAATCACAATTGTTTTAATTATCATGTTGTAATTACAGGTAAGTTTATTCACTAATGAAGCTCAATTAATGTTGGACAAACAATGCATGGGCACGGATATTTATCTGTTTATGAATGAAAATAATGTCAAATCGTAGTAACTATTGAATCACTGTCACACGCACTTCATAATGAATTAAATATAATTAACTATTATTTATTGACTTAATGATTGCATGCTGAATGCATTTTACTATCCATTAACATATTGCTCTATTGAAGTATGAAAGTGAGAGAATAGAGAGCGCACCTTTACTTGCGCAGGCGCTTTTGGCACTTCAATATACCCCGAATATCTGACAGATCACATTAAAACCAAAACGTGACGTGCATGCAATCGTGACGAACAATTGCACAAATCCATATTTGTATAATTGAAAAATCTTGTAATGCATTTGAAAATTTTCACAATACTCTTGGTGTTCTACTGTATAACAACATAATAAGGTTCAGTTTCCTTAACAAAAACTAGTATGCTTCAACCACTAGTTACGGGATAAAACGCGATATAAGCCCATATTTCACGTAGATAGAAGCAATGCACTATATAATATTGCCAATTTCTCCCATCAGATCCAAAATCGCGATCTTCGTACTTAAATATTTCACGGAAACATTTTAGCTCACGAAGAAATAGCATTTTTCAAGATAATAAAAATACGCGGGAATTTCGCCGTGTTTATCATCATAGGAGAACATTAATCCTTTATGAGAGGTACCCTAGAAACACAAAGCGAGATACACAGAATGTTTCATATTACTGAAATATGCCTTCGGTTTTAATAAAATGCTGTCATAATATATTCCTGTATTTATATTTTTACTCCTCGGAAATTTACATTACTACGATGTAATAAGCAGCAAAGTCGCTTCCCGTTGTCTAGCCTTATGTATGTGTATATGTGTTAGTTTAGATTTTTAATACGCAATGTATGTACCTATTTCAAAATGTGGATTTATATTATATCCATATTACATGTACCTACAACAATATAGTAGATACTATTAATTTCGTTACACTTTCAACGTGGGTGGTGGTAATAAAAAATATATTATGATGGTTATATCCACAAACAAAAACTGATATTTTATTATAATACGTTCATAAAATAAATTAAACTAAATAAATAAATTCTTTGGACTTACACACAAATTGCCTATCCCCAAATTAAGCTCGAAGCTTGTACTATGGAAGCTAGGTAACGGATAGACAGACATACTTGAATACTTTTATAAACATCCATGACTCAAGAACAAATGTTGATGTTCATCACACAGCCATTTGCCCCTAGCGGGATTCGAACCCGCGACCCCTGGTTTTGTAGCCAGGGTCTCTGACCACTAGACCAACGGGCCGTTAAATATGAATGTATTATGTATCTATGATCCTACGGTGCCAGATTTTAAATAAATTATTAGGAATTCCTTGTTACCTTCCTGTTCCCAAATGACGACATTCTCCAAGACGCCATCAGTATTGTTGACGTCCCCCATGAGGAAGTGCTTCCTCCCGATGTCTTCCACAGCCGCCCCCCTCACCTCCAGCAGGCATTTGCTCCAATTCACAGTGTTACCGAAGGTGCCGTATTTAGCTTCGTTATCTTTTCTTTCCTGAAATAAAACAGTATGTTATTTACCACAGTTTGAAGCTAGATCAGTTAGAAAATGAAAACCATAAAAGGTAGCCCTAAGGTGCCGTGAACTTAAAGCTTATCATTAAACTAAAGTTATCTTCTAACTTCTGAACGTATTAATTTACTCGTAATACCCCTCCGGCCGTTATCCGACATTACGATCAGCCAGGTTCGCAGCATATATTATAGTGCACAAGTGAGTGCGCAAGCACAGGTGCACTCCCTATTCTCACTCTCATAATTCGGTGGGACAGCAATCTGACACGAATCTGAAGAGATCAGGCGAAGGACCAACGGCTTAACGTGCCTTCCGAAGAACGGAGGAGCTCACGATTACAATTTACAAAATGCTGCAATAACAGACCAGGACAAACATACATGATCATGTACACTAGTACATGAACGTCTTGGAAACACTTGTGTGTTTGTCCTGTGCGGGGATCGAACCTGCGACCCCTTGTTCTAATAGTCAACTTCTTGACCATTACACCAAGCGGGTCGTCTAGTATCGATCTCTAATCAATCAAACCTCTGAATTGTTTCGTAAATATATTTCATGTGCAGATTTTTTACAGATTTATTTTAAGTCTAATAAAAAATATTTTATCTTAACAAGATATTTCTTTGGCTACTCAATTCTGGTTACAATCAAGAAGCTTGCAATGCACAACGCACAATTAGTGTTGGAGAAAATGTTGTGTTGTTTGCGGTGCAGTTAAAAGTGCAGTCTGTTTCGCAGATGCAACACTCGGTACATTCTTGATTGTAGAAAAGGTTTAACAACATTACCACGTAATTGTGTAGATGGTTGTTAGTGTAGGAGCACACTATGCTGAGAAAACGCGGCTGAAATTACGTTCCGTCGTATTCATAATATGACACACTTTTAAATGGAAGATGGCAAACTATGCCGAAACCAAGGCGGTACACCCAAGTCTGAAAATACGCGACCGAAAGTTCGGAGGCTCGGAGCCAATAAATTTTCTTTGCAAAATTACGTGACATAATTTTGGCATAGTGTGTTTTAGTAATATTTAAAAGATTTATGTACTCCAGAAGTGGACCGCAACATGGTTATGTATAATACATACATACAAAAGAAATATTTTCTGTTTTATTCAGCGGCAAAACGTTGAATGCTCGCATCAAGTACACTCACGCGTTAAATCGACCTCACAGTGTGCGCAAGAAACTGTCTACACGCAATTAGTGGGGACGTTAATTAAAACTCCAGGTTCCACTAAACACACTCGAGGACTTCGCCTTGGCGATATTACCCGCTTAGCGTTCTCGAAATTCGACATCGTCTCGACTTTTAAAAATGATCCTATGAATGTCCCACTGCAGGGCAGAGGCCTCCATCATTTGAAATCATGATTTATTACAAAGATGAGTTTTGGCTTAATCACCACGCTTGCCTAATGCGGGTTGGCTATCACAAATACGAACTTTTGCCGAACCTCTGACCTCGAGACCATCGCTGGGTTTTTTAACCACCAGGCCATCGAGGCGTTATTGCTGGACTATTCCCAGTTTCGCCTGCGACGTGACTCGCTCCAGGGTAGACAGGTTATCACTTTAAGCGTTCTCGAACTTCGTTATCGTTTCGACTAAAATAACCGGTCCGTTCCCAGTATCTCCCATATGGCTTCCATTAAATGGTGGACACTGGGAAGTATTGTTGCAACTTCCCCCCAAATATGAAATCGGTTGAACTGGGTACACAATATTCCCAAACACTCCCAAAATGTTATTTAATTAATAATGTCATTTTTAAATCGCGTGTTACTTACTTGTTGATATTCATAAAATGCCATACCGCAAACGTTTGTGTATCTGGGCGACGCGATGGTAATATTACTCGAGACGATAACGAAGTTCGCTAACGCTTAAAGTGACAACTTGTCTATAAGCCCACGATACTAAGCTTAATTTTCAACGTGAAGTGACGGTATGATGAAATTATGTAAACTGCGAGAGGAATTTTGAAGATTTCAGGATTTAACTCGCGTTGTGGGATGTGAAATTCCAAGGTCATTGTTTTAAGAGATAAAGTGTAATGTAGCTTAGTCTGTAGCACGAAAAGGCAAGCGGCGGGCGATCCCTAGATTTTGTGAATATCATATAATAATAAAAATAGTATCATATGCTTCAAAGGACCTAGTCCTGGTCCCGTTATCGCGAAAAAGTACCTACATATAAATAAAAAAATGTGAAGGGCTATGCATAAAAGACATTTTCTTTGGAGGTAAAAGGCAATTTCATTTGAAGTTATGAAAGTACCTAGTCGAAATTAACAAAGTCTTCTACCGGTTTTTCAAAAATTGTTATATTTTGTAATTAAATAAGTTCAAGAACTCATAGTCATTTTCTATGAAAAAAACAATATTGTTGTCCTGTTTTGCCTGATATTTTCTTTTGGTTCACATTAGAGTAAAGGAAAATGTTCTTGGCCGAACGTAAGTACTTTTATGAAAATGCGTAATCTGGTTGTTTTAATTAAATTACCGATTAGTTTTCTCACAGGGTCACTAAATTACTGCTTGAGGAAATTTTACAGGATTAATGATTGCACCGCAAAATGAAGTTTAAAGGGGTAAGTTTTTCGTTGGCGAACCTCTTTAATTACGTTTCCCTGCTAATTGCGAAGCACTGACTCAAGAAATCTGCAAATTATGTTAACAATTTGCTGAAACGGTCCAGTTTTGAGCGTATCAGAGAGCCTTCAGAATAACTGGGGAAAATTATTGACCGACCCACTGATTACTTTTAAACGAACTAGCTTGAATGAATAATTTAGTGGAGATATCGTATTAACGTATATCGTATAACTTCTGTGGGCAATGGTTAGCATTCGCTGTACTTTAAACTGAGAGTTACACTAATGCATAATCATCACGCTGCGCTGGGCAGTTAAGTTGGTACCGGCATAATAAATAAACTATTAAATAATATTCCTCGACATCACGTATATTGATCTGACTCCGTATTAAGTAGCTTAAGCACTTGTGTTACATGTAACAGAAACAACAGTGGTATTACAAATATACTTAAATATACGCAAAATATAACACCCAAACCAGGACAACTGTTTGTCCTGTGCGAGGATCGAACCCGCGACCTCTTGGTCTAATAGTCAACCTCTTGAGCACTACACCAAGCAGATTGTCATTATAGTGGACGATAATACATAATAAATAATATAACAAACAACTTAATGATAGTCGTATCTTACGACACCCACAGGACAAATGGGGCAAAAACAGAAGTCCGTTTTGTCAGCTGTTACTTCACATGTTGCGATTAGGTTTTTTGAACCATCCAAACCATTGTTTTTGCTCATCTTAATTGTGTCATGAATACATGATTTTGCGACAAAATACGCAAAACAAGTGAATGAACCGCATTGTCATAAACAAAACACCCAACGCAACAAATGCCACAAACTGTTGGTTTTCAATCGTGTGTCCTGTTTGCGGTCCATGATGAATTGTGTCAACCATTACAGAGCTACTTCATTATAGATAGTTGTCATAAATAAACCCTTTGAAATGTTTCATTGTGCTTGTGTAAATAATAATAATGTTGCTACTATGTTGTTCAATATTAAAATTAAAAGAGGCATTTCTCGATGCGCAAAAATTTGAAACGCACAAAACGAAACGCACACAAATCATTCCCTTGTGGCCGTTTTTCGGCAATGGCGGCCGATCTTTAGGATTTATGAAGATTTTCTTTCACTCATATGTCAAACGACAGAAAATCTTTGTATCACTAATGACAGAACAGCAGTGTTGTTGGTCCCATAGAAAATGTCCATAAGTGTGTGTCTATCTATTTGACGAATCAATATCCTTTAAATAAATGGGAGTATTTTATTTTTCCTTAAACATTCTTATATTACACGAGCAAAGGAAAAACACCATCTGTTTCTAATTCCAATTTCCATGTGAATGAATCGTGGGAATAATAAAGAACTCTCGATTGATTGAAACTTTATTTCGTTATAATATTTAATAAGCAGAGAAAACTCTGTAAAAGCTAATATAATACTTTACCAAAAACCATTTCAGGTAGCCGTTTGCTTAGAAATGTAATTTAAACTTATAATAAAGGCTGAAATATAATATTGCTCCAATTCGACATTTGTCCAAAGGCTTAAAATTACTTACGAAATTTTATAATACCCTGATAACCTCCACGGGTAAGATTCGAAACAATCTTTAATAACTCAGTTGAAATACGGTACCTACTTGAAAACTTTTAGAAAGTTATATTGCTATTTGACTTTCTATAATGTAACAAGAGTTTTTAGGATAGTGTTTTTATGTCTAAGAGTAAATTAACTTTTATAATATATTCTAATGTCCGAATTCAAAGGTACGTGTATGCTTATGTTAAACCAAGAATATTTTTTTTTTCTTTTCTAGCGAAAACAACACAGAAAATTATTAAGACACATACCAAGGAGAAAATCAAATTATTCCTTACCTCTTCCGTGGTCTTCTTTATATGTATTTTAAAACACATAATATCTTCAGGTAACTGATAATACACAGTTTGCCATACATCAGACATTTTATCAAAGTCCATATCATCTCCATTTCTGTAATATTTACACATCACTTCACCTTTCGTACTGTCGTTATTCTTCAATTCTTTTTCCATGTTGTTCAAATTATGTCCTGGTTTTATATAAAATTTACCGGTATCTCCCTTCCTGTTTTCTTCAGAACTTTTAGATTTACAAAAAACATATAAAATATTGAGTAACAGAAAAACAAAGAGTAGGTAGATATTGGAATCTTTCGCCATTTTAAAATTGATCATATTTTTAAAAACGGAATCGGAGCATTGAAATGTGTTGGATTGCGTCCGCCCCTTTTATAAGAACTGGTTGTTTTAGAATATTTGTGGAAGACACTATTGTGTATTGTGCAATACGATTTGGAATAGTAAACACTAGTTTTGTGTTGTTTATCGTTGGTATTGTCCAATATTACGAAGGTAAACAGACTTAATATTAATCATAACATGTTCGTTGTTTCAAATACTTCTTGGGTCGCACCTCTGAATATTCAAAGAATTATCTTCGGAATTCCTACCCCAGGCTCTTTGGGAAGGAAAAAGATCTTATGGAAACCTCAAACTACGAGTTAAAATTTGAAATGGAACATCGTTGCGTATTTCATTCATACAATGACCCCGACATTCAGTAATGAGGGATACGTCATCAAATATTACTTGATCCAAATTCTGAAATACAATTCAAAAGGCCTTTATGAGTACCGCATAATAAGGTTTATTCCACCACTTACGAAGTATTTTAAACCAGTTTATTAAAACATAGTTAGCTTCTTAGTGATATGAAGGCTTCGACATGTCAAATTCCGCCCTGGCTTCTACACTATATTTTCTATTCAAATTTTGTAATAAGGAAGCCTGCTAAGTCGTGCTAGGGTTCGCAGAACGTCGCAGTGCTATCTACATCGACAGAAGTATGAGATATTTCGCGTAAAAATTGCGCGTTACAATGTATAATATCCTAAGTGGCCAAATGGGTAGCTATTTACTTGACAATGGTTAAGAACATACAGTCTTACAGGCTAGCTTGAAGCTGAGTCTAGAGTATTTATGGATGCATCGAAACGAACATTCATATTCATACGAGTATGAGTGATTCAAATATAACTATCCTTACGTGAGCCATGTACTCATGGTTCGAGAACCTAAATTTAACTATCGACAAAACGGGAAGGTCACAAGCTAAAAACCAAAGCGTCTCTAAGGTATAATCCTTATTAATGTTAGATGCGAAAGTAACCCTGTCTGTATGTAGTAATGCTTTACCGCTTAAAGCTCTCAACAGATTTTGATTAATTTTGGCACAGATAATATTAAGACCCTGAGAAAAAACATAGGCTAAGTTAGGCTACCTTTAATGGCGAAAAACCAGGGTCAGAAATCCACGCAGACGTAGTCGCGGACGGCCGCTTGTATTTCATAAATGAGTTTCTGTTTATCCATATACTGTGGTTCGTCGCTCATCTTTGAAGGTTTCCGGCATATCGTCGGTAGCGTGTTCGTTGCAAAGCGGCTTGCGTCAAACAACAAGAGAATAACTTTACTTATATGGGGAACAAAAACCTGTTTACATTTTTAACGTTATGGAGAAAGTATAATACGAGATTAATGAAGGGAATTTGATTAAAATTATGAGAGGAAAGTTGTTCTTTCTAAAGCAAACATTTCAATCACTACGAGTGATTGAAGTGGCTACTTTAATTTTCTCAAGTTCAGTAAACTGCTCTGGGGAATTATTTTACTTCACTACTGTAATTTAATTAGTCCTTAAGTAATTACTAAGTGTTGCAATGATTGCATACAATGAACTGTTAAATAAAAAGAAGGCCTCAGCATGACAGCATAATGACGACGCCATGGTATTGTTATTGTCATTTTGTACATATGTACGAGTATACATATAATTAAATTGCCTTTTTATTTCAACGAACTCCGAAGTTATGAAATGAAAAATATACTTTGGTAGTTTTTGTATCAAGCGATTATTTTATATTTCATCTATGTAGGAGTAAGGAACTGAAACATTTCTGAGTAGAAAATATTGGCTTGGAATTCGAATCCGGTACCCTTTCCATATCTGTATAATTACAGAACAGCCGAACCAGTCCCGGAATCGGTTATTCTAAAGTTTTTTACGCTATTTCAGCAAGGCACGCAATAGTTGCGACCCCAACCAACGTCATAAATAATGGCTGCCAACTTCATGTGCTGCAGTTCCCCAGGGAGACGGTGGGAAGAGGCCACGTGCCATCTATAAGCTACTTCATTTGTTATAATAGGCAGAAGTTTAACTTAATGTTTGTTTTTAATTGGTTTCGTTTTTCAATGATGTATTGAAAAACGTCAAGTCTTGCTATTCTAGCTATCTGGGTTTTTCATAAGTTATAGGTAACCCTTCCTCAAAGAAAATTATTATATTATTAATTAATATTAATTATTATTATATATTATATTATCTTTTTTTTATAAATGTACCTCATATTAGAATAGAAATATAAGAACCATGTAATTTTTTTGACCAAAAAGCTTTGTCATGACCAAAGTTACTGCCGGAAGGGAAAAAGTCTTTTGTTGTTTATTTATTCGAAAATTGTTTGATTGATAAAATATTTAAACTGCTTAGTATGTACGAGTATACTTTGCCTTTGACTTTGATTTTGGCTGACCAAAAGGCATCGAACCTAAGAAAAAGACCGTAACTTCTAATTAGTTTTCCTCACATACATGGTCCAACATAACTATACATTAATTGAAACAACCCCTAACAAAATGTATCCGGGAAAGTTTACCTAACTATTAGACGCGTCAACCCAGTTGCGTCTTAACAAAAACCACATCTCACACACCATTCTAACCTATACCTTACATAACTGTCTATTGAGTTCATTTCCCAACGCACCATATTTTCCGGGAAACAAAGTTGTGTGTGTAGGGTTGCCAATTGTACATAAAAAGGGTATAATACTGTTTTTTTACCGCATTATGTGGTAGAAAAAATTAGTGCTATATGTATAATAATAATACCCTCCGGCCGTATTCGGCCATGGCGGCCGATCTTACGATCAGCCAGGTACGCAGGATATATTATAGTGCACAAGTGAGTGCGCAAGCACAGGTGCACTCCCTATTCCTTCACTCTCATAATTCGGTGGGACAGCAATCTGACACGACCGTAGAGAGATCAGGCGCAGGACCAACGGCTTAACGTGCCTTCCGAAGCACGGAGGAGCTCGAGATGAAATTTTTCGGTCACCCATCCGATGACTGGCATCTGCGAACGTTGCTTAACTTTAGCAACCGCAGGCCGAGTGCGCTAACCGCTGCGCCATCGAGCTCCTCAAGCTATATGTATAGTGCTATATGTAGTATATACTTTTTAGAACAAAAATATAGAATACTCTGTTTTTGAATACTGTGTTCAGCATAACAATGCTTATCACTATAACAAGAAGTGCGTGAAGCTCTAAACATATTTATCAAAGTAAATAAATTATTTTTGAATTTTCTGAAATACTGCTGAATATATTTCTAAGATCTTAATATTGAATGGCCCGTTGGTTTAGAAGTAAGTGCCCCTGACCAAAGAACTCGAGGTCGCGGATTCTGATCCTCCAGTTGAGAGGTTTAAGCGGGAAAGCGTAACAGACAGATAGACAGACAGACCGAGTTACCTTGAATTTAAAATATTAGTAGGGATTTTTTTATAAATATAAATAAATAAATAAATTCATTGGACTAACACACCGATCGCCTAGCCCCAAACTAAGCTCGAAGCTTGTACTATGTGTTTAACCCGGTATCAAACCTTTTTGGCACTGGCCGTATGTAGAAAAGTAAAATATTATGAATACAATTTATCTGTCAGAAATTTGCACTTCTGACATTTTTGGATACATGAACAATTGTAAATTAGACAATGCTAGGGAAAGGATAGACATACTTAAATACATTTATAAACATCCATGACTCGAGTATAAATGCCCATGTTCATCACACAAACATTTGCCCCTAGCGGGATTCGAACCCGCGACCTTTGGTTTTGTAGCCAGGGTCTCTAGCCACGAAAAAGTTGTAGTAAAATGTTGCTAGCCCTACTCTTGTGCGGGAATGAATTGCCCACACTTGTTTCCGCTGCTTCGTAAGTAGCTTTTATTGTGTAAAGGAGCCTGTACAAGGTTGCAACACTTGCAGCCGAATGAGCTTGAAATATGACTTTTACTATGCATTGTAGGGAAATGTGGAGCAATGCAGGACTTAATTATTCAAAGCGCAATTTCTGTCTACAATGTGACTTAAGTTAGCGTTGTTTTGTCTGGAGAGTAGAGTAAGGTCTTTTACTTTGAATAAAGGAATGAGACGTTGATTTGGAACCAATAAATACAAACACAAAGTAAAATAGCACATTAACAAAAATCTAAAAAATAATATTTATCTATTTATTTATTTATTTAATCTTTATTGTACTACACAAAATATTGTACAAAAGGCGGACTTAATGCCTCATGGAATTCTCCACCAGTCCCTATAATATTATGTTTCTTGATTCTGTTGGCCCAAAGTTTGCCCAGTAGAAAATACCATGAGACCTAAGCTCGAAGCTTGTATGGATACTAGCGAACGGAAAGACATACTGGCTCGAGTAAAATGCCGATGTTCATCACAGAAACATAAGCCCCTATTGGTGTTAGAACCAGTTGCCCCTGGCTACAAGCCAGGGTGTCTGACCACTAGACTAACGGGCCGGTCAAAAACTTTCTAACTTTAAACTCTCGCGTTGCGTTATAATTATTGAAAATTACAACGGGACTAAACGTGATATTATTTTTATAAGTACCAGAGTACTTATTGCTTGACGTTTCAGCTGTGATGCTACAGCCGTGGTCACACGCGTTGAGTTCGCTTGAAAACTTTCCAGTAACGCAAAATAAGAATACTGGCAAACAAAAACAGAATATCCAGAGCGTCAATAGCACCATGTGTCTCCGCCCTTTAGAAAGCAATCAACAACATGTGTCGGTTCCTTCACTCGCTCTAGTTCTGCGAATAGCACGCGACATCACTTGTAATTCGCTTCCTCCTGGTAATAGACACTGGTATATACTGTTGAATGGAGAATTCTGATGGGTTTCCTTTGCAAGACCTGGTTATGTACATGGTGGTGTAATTGTAATATGGACCAGGTATTTGGGAGGCGCTAGCCTGGCCAGAGAACTGGACCCTCCATTACACGCTGGATTGAAGAAACCGCAGGGGCTAAAGCAGAGTCCTAAACACGGGTGGTTTTTTTTCACACTAATTAAAGAGCGGTGCTCTTGTCGTCATTGTATGAAATGAACACACAAAAAATGGCATGACTATTTTAATGGAGTGTTTGCCATTGCCTTCTCAATTTCACACACTAAATCGTCACGATGTTTTCCTGCAGCAAAAAAGGAAACTGGAAAGGATTAGGTATCTGTCAAAAAGGAGATTCGCAGAAACGGATACGAACATGGATCTTACTTTTCTTATGCAATCGTTATAGGCGCAAGTGACCCTTGAACCGATAGTAGACGCTTCGCTCGCCTCAACGATTCATAAGACATGTACCTATGAAACGCAAAATAATACTTTAATTCCGATTTTAAGATTTTTTAAATCTCACATCCATAATTTTCCTATTAATTGAACCCCTTAAACCTACACGCTGGGTCGCAAGTCCCAGGCGCCGACTGACATTCCTCTCTCTTCCACGCGATGGACCCGGCACCCGCACGGAGAATCCATGGATAGCTAAGAAGTTCGTCTCATAGTAGAGAAAAGATCCCTACAATATCCGTGTAAAAAGTAACGGATACGAATACGAATTCGGATTTACTTTCCCTGGCGGATATCCACAAATGCGGATACGGATATCCGGAACATAACTAATTACATCGACAACTTTTTTCACTCCAGTCAATAACAAACTTTATGGAACGAGAAAACTCAATCTCATAAATTCGATTCCGAATTCGAATCCAGAACTTCTAGGGCGATCGTTTTAAACATCGATCTACTGCCCACTACGTGACGAGGAGAATCAAATACCTACTCTGACTAAAATAAACCTAAAAATAGCTTTTCAAGCAAGTTTCTCTCTTCTTGGCAACGCTTGGGTCGTTACGGACTAATGTATTCATTCGCCTCTCGGAGTCAAAAAGCCTTCAGGAAAATAGTTTCAAAGTACTGTTATATTATCATCAGCTCGTAATGTAGGCAAAAATTGTAGGTATGAGACACAATAAGAGCGGAAACATGGAGTGGACGTAGAGAATGCCATGAGCAGTTAAGTCCGCATTTTGTGCAATTTTTATGGTGCTTATAAAGCTCAAATAAATAACTAAATATTATTTAGTTACTACATATTGTTATACAATTATTTTAATTCTACTTTTTCCTTTGAATTTCATTTTTTTACACAAAGACGAGTAATGTTGAAAAAGTTTAGCATTTTACTAGGTCTAGAATTTAAAGGCATTAATGTAGCAATAAATAATATGGACAAAAACACCACTACCTTGCTCTTACAATTAGCTGAACGGATATAAATTTTTTGCTCCTATCGGGATCCGAACCCGCGGCCGCAGTTTTGTGGTAAGGGTCACTTATCATTGTAACAGCGGGCCTAAGTAAAAAAGCCGATTAATTAAACACTACCAAAGCGAAACATTGATTCCTTCTGATAACCCTTATCAGTATTATCCTAAAACGGCACTTCGGTTTTATAATCCCTTGTGGCATCCAGTCAAGTCGCCCCATATTATAGATTCCAACAATTCCCAATGTGCCAAGTCTATAAGTGAATTTCACTGGATTACAAGACACTAATGCGATCAAAATCTGCGAGCCAGCTTAGCTTGGAACAAAGAGAGCAGGGGTGGTAAACCTTTTTATACCATTGTTATTCGGTAGATTCAATACCTATATTGATTTTTTTACCACCTATAAGTGCACCTATGAAGCCTATAAATCTAATTAATAATATTTTTATAAATTATGCCAGCATAGCAAAAACACGTGTTATAAAAATACCCACGCAAGGGATTTTTTAAATTGAACAGCCAATTTGTCTGGCTCTTGTCAAGAGGCTTAACATGGCACATCTGTAACGGATATCACAACCAGCAGAGGTATTAAATAAAATACTTTATACAACAATAAACATAGTTAATAAGTACATTGATTATTATTCTATACATTTAGTAAAACCTAGACTAAATAAAAATAATGACCAGTAACAAAATATTGTGTCCGTTGCCATTGGTTGGCAATCCCTGACTTAGGTCTTAGACTATGGCATTAATGAAACCTGCAATGTGCTAAAGCATATCAAGGCAACCTTTGAAGACTGTAATCAAGGTAGGCTTAAGATTTAGGACATTCCAGAGAAGTGACAAGGGTTTCGCGAAGTACCTAGGAATTGGAGGTACAGTATGTGATAAGATTGCGCAATAAAATTCCAGACATGTCTGGTTCATCCTCATTTAAGTTACAATTTTTGTTTATTATTGTAATAGCACGGTATTTGAATAATTTGGTAAGTTCGTCTATGGAACATCATTTTTCGATTTAACTAGTTGTTCAAACGTTTGGTATTGTGATTATCTTTCATTGTAGTACCAAATCAATACCACATGGTAGTAATGATAACATAAGCGACCAGCTCTCAGTATGGCTAGGCAAGTGATTTAGTTAATATCAAGTTTTAAAAGTGGCCAAAAACAGCGTCAGATATTCGACTAACAGGTCTGCGATAGTTGACCTGAAAGCGAGCGAGGCGGAATCACAGAACTCATGTCCGAGCTCATCACTCGCTGTTCAGTCGAGTCAGTTAAGACCCTCCTGATGGCACCGTGTAAAGGCCCGGCCCGGACTATATACACGCCCGGAAAAACGAAACGCCATCGCGATTAAAGTCGGCATAGTGACATCTAGCGGCAAGTGGGGGAAATTCAACAGTGATGATCCACGGTGATTTTAGTTCCGATCTTCGCAACGTGGCGCTATTTATAGATTGCGATGTGTGGTTTTTTGTAATGATTCACATTTTTATTTTGGCAGTAGTAGGTTGGTAGTAATAAGTTGTAACTACATATTTCTATTATCTTAATGTAAAATGGTTTTTATGTAATTTTATTGGCAGGTATGCATAACAATGAAATTACTATTTAAGTGAAAAAAAAATATGAGGAATAAAGATATTGAATTTAATATTTACAATTAAGCCTAAAATTTGTATGTTCCAATTGATATTCAATCTTGTATTATTGTGCATATTCGGATTTGTTCTACTAAAATCATTGAATAATTTTAAAAACAAAAATTTTAAGAGAGGTAAAGCTTTGTGGAAATTCCTTGCAGAAGACCGCAGTGATTTAGCACTTCGTAACTGTTGTGCTATGTATTTGCTGGTGATTAAGGTTGCCAGAGCTCACTATACCTCTGGTGTCCCGGATGTCCATGGGCGGCGGTGATTGCTTACCATCAGGCGACCCGCTAGCTCGTTTGCCGCCTCTGACATAAAAAAAATGAGTGATTTATTCAGAGGTTATATTTTTAAAGGTTATGCTTTAATAGCCAAATGCCCTTTATTTGGCTATTAAATACCTATACAACTTTCCGTTTTATTTGTAGAAGCATGTAAGTAGATGAATGGCTTTAGAACACAACTCATCGTAGGTTATGGATATTTCACATTTGATACTATCTTCACAATTGCTGTTCATAATATGTTAGGAAAAATATACCTGAAACTATTGGTTCATTTCCGTACAGAAATATTCACTAAAGCATGAATACTCATAAAAGAAACTGCATCGATAAAAATGCAATCTGAAAGCAGTAATATCTCCGGTGCACCATTGCATTGCATTCATCGAGTTATTAGCTATTCAATAATGGCTGAAGTGCTCGAGATATAAGAAATGGAGGGGAAACATTTAACCGCAAATGGAAATGTTTTATCGACTGTCGACTTAAGTTTTACAATGTGGTACCTATTTTATTTATATCGAGCTAGCTTTTTGCAAGTTGTTTCACCCGCGTATATACGACGATATAACGTGGGACTTTTGCATATTTTGCGCTAAAAAGTTGTTTATGCGTTGTTCTGATTGTTACCTACGATACTATACTACTGTTGTTTTACGTGAATAGTAACATTATGTTGATTTTATAGTTATAGGTTCGGTACCTTTGTTTCAAATGTTTTTGGGAATCAAAAAGAGGATCACCTGATGGTAATTGATCACTGCTGCCCATGGACATCAACAACCCCACAATGGTCACAGATGCGCTTCCTGCCTTTAAGACCCCATACCCTAACCAACTGTACTCTGAGGTATACTAGATTAATTAAAGACCTTAATTAAAAGCTCATGTTATGCATATCAGAACGAACTATAGGTTATTTAGAAACGTATATACCCAGACCAGTCCAAACAAACATGTTAGTTCATGCACCGCACACATAATATATTACTGCAGTATGGGGATCAACCCCGTTACTTTTTGTGTGGTCGTCTTTTTAACCATTACACCAAAACAGTCGTCGAAAGTATATTATTCAGTTCGCGTCTTGAGAAAGCGCCGAGAAAATGACGAGTATATCGTATATAAGGATAAACGACGCGTGTTTCCTACTGTATAAAGGAAGCAAAACGTCAGCAGCAAACTAAAGCAATTTAGAATGCTTTCACAAACGCGCCCTCGCCTTTGTCTCAGTGAGGAAGTTTATTTATAACGCCTTCTAAAATAGTCGCGGCAAAATCGGCTCACTGTTGAATTATTCTATTTTTATTCTTCAGAAATGGGGAGAACATAGTGTGTGCTTGCTTTTACAGTCTTGTAAATTGTGTAAAATGTTGATGAGAAGGTTGACTTTAAACGCGCGTTAAACTCATTGGCAGGCATACATAAGTAATGGGTGCGCGTCAGTGAGGACATCGCCTGTAATAAAGATTGGAAGAAATGCCTTAGAAAATAAAGATTCTAGACCGGCAGTACAAGTCAATATATGTTCTACCTGGGCCTGGTCTGTATACTTTGTATAATGTTAAGGTGTAAAAACGTCGACAAAGCTTAATCTGGCTACAACACCTCCATTCCGGAGTCGGTATAGCCGCCGTAAAGAGGGGCTCTTAAAGAGATTGCACCTCGTTCCGAGCTTATGATTAGGTGGCCTGTAAACTACAATGTCGCTTGCTTCAAAATAGACATTATGTTTCACTAGCGGCCGGCTGCGACTCCGTCTGCGTGGATTTCGGTTTCGGTATTCAAAACCAAAAGTTCATGAGATTAGCGCGTTCAAACATAAAAACAAACTGTTCAGCTTTATTATAATACTAGCGACCGCCCGCGACTCCGTCTGCGTGGGTTTTACATACGACGCGTGAGTTTTGGTTTTTTTGTTGAGTTTCAGATTAGAAATAAATGAGACATTTTCGTCTTAATCATTTCAACTAATTTAATAAATATCAGTATTGGAAAAAGTAACATGGCACCTACAATTAATTGTTTGATTATTTTACTGTTAGATACCCAAAACTATAATGAGACGAATGTAATAAGCTCTCTTATTCATCGAAATAGCTTATATCCCAATTTACTTATTATACAAAATTGTTATAAATATTTACAAAAACAACCTAATCCATTTTTTTTTAAATAAGAGCGAAGCCGCAAATCAGTTGGTACATCATTCTTATTACCATAATAAATTATTAGCGACTTACAAAAACTGTATTAGATGTTTTGCCTGTAAAATTTTTCTCATTTGAATATTTTCCTTTATCCAAATTTTTGCGGTCGCTGTACTATTTCAGCATTTTCCCTCCCGATCCCTGTGGATTATTTCGTTCCCGTTTTTACGAGAAGCTAGTATTCCTCTTCCTAATTCACGATTGGCTTGGGACGTGGCCCCGCGGCATTTCATTGGTAAACAATGCTTCCCCTAATGGTCCATGAGTATTTGAAATACTTTTTGTTAGGAATTATGTAGGATAGACTTGTGGTTTTTCCTACACAGATTTTTACACAATAAGTCATTAGGGGACCGAAACAGAACGAGTTTATCTACCGGTTGAATGGAAGGCAAAAAATATTTAATGATTCAATTGACAACATTTAAATTTTTTCATGTGCTGTTTTTATTTACTATTCTGAAAGATTTTCAAAATCTAAAACTTACGTATTTTTTCCTTTTCGTTTATTTTCTTTCCTTTTTGTAAAATAAATTATTTAAAAACGACTTATTCTAAAAGAGCGTAAGTCAATGTCATCGGATGAACGAACATTTTATCTTTGCTATTTTATAAAATAAACTTGAATGACGGAAGTTCTCATAAATGTTGCCAGGAGACTCTAGGGTAAATTCATGAAAAATGTTGTCCAAGTACCTAAAGTGCCACTTAAGTACCCAGTTCGTACTTTAAACTAACGTAAATAATATTTTAGTGAGATTTCATGAAGTTATAAAATTCAATCTGGTACATCAACTGAGTTATAATTTTTTCGCAATATTTCAAAACATGGGTTTTCCCCAATTGGCCAGGAGTTTTGCCAATCCGGCAACACTGTATGATAAATGTACACACACATGCACAGTTTTCTGTCAGTTTGACAAGAAATAGTGTCAAACTTGCGTTTCTTTTTTTTAATTCACGATGGCAAAAGCGAGACCAAGACTGACTGTGTGTAGATCCGACGAGCATTGAATTTGGAAATTTTTCAAAATATCTTTTTAGTTACTGAATGAAAAAAATTAAAAACATTTTTTTTGTGTTAATTAAGAGAAAAACTCGAAATGGTTTTTGAATTATAGTACCTTACAAAAAATTAAATGTTGTCAATTAATCAGGCTTGGACAAGGTAACATTTAACTAAAACTTTAGGTAAAATTAATAAAATTTTTGTAATCTTTTCTAACTCCATTAGGACTTTAATTGAATTTTAAAGTTGATTATTACGTAAATATTATATTAATATAAGTAGAAATCATTGTTGCTAAGAATAAAAGTCGTTTTTCTACTACTACACTGCTTAATCGAATTAGGCCTTCTTATTCTCTCAGCCTTGGCTTTTTTAAGATTTTATTTTGTTTCCTAAAATCCTTTTACCCGTTTAATGTACCTAATTCAATAAAAGAAGTAGAAAATACCCGTTATTTTGTATATTTTTATGAATTTAATGGGAGATACGACCTTAATCTCAAAAAAATCGTGTTTTTTATAGGGTGTAAACGCCTTTTTGTCATATTTTCAGAAGTCGTAACCGACTTCTATTTTTTTAAATATAAGATTTAGGTGCAAATAGTGTTAACTGAAGCCTTCATCTCAAAATTCTAAGAAATTTGATGTATAACACATTTTTATAGTATTAAAATATAAAAAGTTATAAATTAAACAAATATTTTTTTTTTGTTTTTTTGCTCCCCTGAAAAGTTGTGTTTTGGTGGTTACGCCATTTGAGATTTAAGGTATCGATATAAAGCTTATATTTCTCAGGTGACTGAATGCCTTGCATGGATTTCTGCCTGGACTACTAGACTCTAACGATGGCAAGCCACTATTTGAACCCTGATAATTTTCCCAAGTCGGGATTTGAACTTTACACTTCTGGAACTTAAGATTCTGGTAGTTTAACTACAGTAGTTAAAAAGTAGGCAAGAATCCCGCGTTACTTTATTTTCAGAGAGCAAAGTAAAACTTTCTCGATCAAAACTCGTTCACTCTTTTTAATGTTCTCGTGAAAATTTTAACCGGAAAAATTGCCTTATGGATAAAGTGATTTCTGCTTTATTTTTATTTAAACGCTTGTCACATGAGCCGAAGAAAACTATGCGCTCTTAAGCTAACTAAATCTCTATAAGATATGATTATAATATCTTGCACAGTTAAAATAATAATCTAACACACATTAACCAATTAGAAAAGATATAACAACTGTATAATAAAATGAAATAAGTGGCCCACCTACATACAGATATGGGTACTGTTAGGTACAAAGAAAACACAGACTATAGTACCTACAAACTCCACTTTATTTTTAAGACCGGAATTTATGAAACATTCCAATTGATTACACATATAAAACTTCGTTTTATGCAGAATCAGATCCTCATAAATCTAAGAGAAACCTACTTAGCCTCTTTCTTGGAAGTCTAACTCACGATTTTATGCCATACATAAAGCGTAGCAGTTATTAAGATCGTCCATCAAATGAATTCATGATTGATTGCCATACTACAGTTTCTGGTGTTTTTCTACTAGCTCTTGCCCGCGACTTCGTCCGCGTCAATTTCTTTTATTATAAACCCAAATTCGTACCTTTGTTCAGCGCACGCAACCGAAGGCAAACGTCAAAATCCACAAATAATTCAAAATAGGTTCCCCTATTCTTCATTGCATATATGCCGGCAACATCCATCGTTAACACCAGGGCTGCTTCTATGATCCTGATTAGATCATCCTCGATATAATCTCTTACATTGGAGCGACTGTCGGCAGACCTTGTCCTTGTCATCCTTACAAGGGAAACTAAAAAAATTGGATCATAGTCGAGACCAGCGGCTTGACGTGCCTTCCGAAGCCGGGATCACCAATATTATCGGACAATCAGGTTCAAGCCTGCTGAGTCCTAACCAAAATGGAAAATTCCACAAAACAAACACACAAAACAAACTCTGCAGCTTTACAATATTGGTACAGATTTGATTCCAGATGAGTGTTGCCTTCTCTGTCATACTTAAGACGAAAGAGCGAGAGCTAGGGGCAGTCAAGTGGATCCTAATGAGTGAGGATTAGGCCGAATCCAGCTTTAGGTGGTCCTAGTTAATTAATCAAGGAAGAATGGCTGAGGTTGGTATAGTGATGGACTTAAGCTTTTATCTGCAAGGCTTTTTGTCTGGAAGGGTTTATATTGTGTCTGTAATAAGTACTGAAAGTAAAAACAGAATGAGCACTACATAATAAATAAGTAAATTCCTTGGACCGATTGCCTAGCCCCAAACTAAGCTCGAAGCTTGTACTATGGAAGCTAGGGAACGGATAGACATACTTAAATACATTTATAAACGTCCATGACTCGAGTACAAATGCCGATGTTCATCACACAAACATTTGCCCCTAGGAATTGAAATAGATCGACGGGCCCGTCAAAGTAAAATTAAAGTATGCAAAATTGATTACATTAGTTTGGTGTTAGTTTCATTGTGTTTTTCGTACCTACAATTTAATAGCACTACTCAACTACGCTTTCTGTTTTGGCCTTAAAGTTGACTGGTATAGAATACCATGTCGTGCAAAATGGTTTAAATAAATAAAAATCATTTATGACTTTGATACCCCAAAGCTTAAATAAATAAATATTATCACCTATCTATGTATGTATCTTCGGGTCATTTATTTTGTATCTAATACAGTTTAATAAAGTTGGGGCATCCATTGAGCCAAAACTTTTCAATTGGGTTCATATATTTCCCATTTGGAAGTAAATAAAGCCAATTCAAACACTCGGTCGGTTTGATAGTTACACGTTTTATTGTTTATACAGCTATCAGCTTAGTTGGGTGGGTACGGGATTTTAAAGTCAATGCATCAGCCACCCTTTTTGGGGTTGTTGATGTTCATGGGCAGCGGTGATCACATACCATCAGATGATTCTATTACCCGTTTGCCTATACAATAATAAAATTTATTTTTTCACGTAGGAATATATTTTTAGATTTTTACATGCAGTAAAAGGCAAGTTATAAGCATCTAAGGATCTCTAATTGTCCTCAACTTTAATGCTAATAAAACTGATAGTTTGTTTGTTTGAACGCAATGAACTCAGGAACTAATTGGTTTGAATAGAAAACATATTTTTGTGTTTGATTGACTTAGGAGGAAGGTTTTGAGGCTATAAAATCAAAATGCGGACGAAGTTGCTAGCTGCGACTAGTATTTTATAATAATTAAGTTGATTATCATGTTTTTTTTTATATTTAGCCAAGATTCTGCTGGAACGAAATACTCGTAAATACTCCTACATACACACATAAATGGTGCAGTGAAGTTTCGTGTTACAATTACCAACTTCGCTGCCATATCCTCTGTTCAAGCATAGTAATTCCCTTATATGAGGGTAAGCTACAAAAAACCCGCGCCTCGGCAGTGAAGTGCGCTGCAAGCGCCCGCGCCGGCCCCAGTCCATCGGTTGATCGCGCACTGTGTACTACGCGCGGCTTCGGATTTCTCTCTTCCCGGCGGAATATCGGTGACAATCGGATTTTTGTGGACTTTACGTGTTTTATCTCGGACCTTACAATAGTTTGGTGTGGTTTAATCAATTTTGGGAAAGTGCAAGTGATAACGGGGGACTTCTCAGAACACGTGGCGAGCACGGCTTCTCATCTCCACTCCAGCATAGCAGTCGGCGTCAAAGGTGAGTGGTTTGCCTTTTTATCGGGGTTTTGCTATGCCTTGACTGCCCAAGAAAATAGAAACGAATAATCCAGCGATTTCTACTTGTTCCGTGAGTTATCGAAGGGTTCTCGTGAACACCTCCGTATGATAGTTATCTAATTTCCAGACATAAAACCAAACTAGCTCCCTAACTATGATACGAAGTTTTTCCGCTAATCTTATTTAGACACTGGGACTATTAAGCCGTGGGGAAACTTCGCACGGACAGTTTCAAACTTGCGTGCTTCGCTCGTGCGAGCAGAAGGTAGTCTTTACGTAGACTACCTAGACTTACTTCTAATTACAAACTAGGAACCAACTGCAGGTGTCCTGTTAATAAAAATAATAGCATCCCAGACAACTTCGGCTACGGCAGACGATCTTATGATCTGCCGGTACGCAGCACATTAGGTAGGGAGTAAAAGCAGCAGATCACCAATAGACTTGTTTTATTTCACCAACTAGCGGCCGCCCGCGACTCCGTCCGCGTGGATTTCTTTTTTTCGAAATAAAAAGTAGCCTATGTTCTGTCTCAGGGTCTAAAGATTGTCTGTACCAAATTTCATCAAAATCGGTTGCGAGGTTTAAGCGGGAAAGCGTAACAGACAGACAGACAGACAGACAGACAGACAGACAGACAGACAGACAGACAGACAGAGTTACTTTCGCATTTATAATATTAGTTGGGATTTCACTATTACTGGCACTATTACATGTTTTGTAATCATACATTTTATCAATATTGTTAAGTTATTAACAAGAGCTGTGCATAGCTACGAGGTTGCCGTACGACTCTCGATGACAAAATTATGTTTATTTTTTAATTTTGAAATATTGGTTTATAAGAATTTCGAGCCACCATGGAGGTCTGGCCATCCATTAAGGCTAGAAGGGAACGGCACCGTTAAAATGCACTATTTTCTTTAGATTTTCGCGTTTAAATTTTCCTGGAATGGCAATCTGACACGACTGATCGGAGATCTGGCGCAGGACCAACTGCTTTACGTGCTTGCCTTGCAAAGTAAGATCTGGTCGTCGTCGGTCAAAATTAAAGAGGTTTTTGTTGACTATAACTTATAAGTGTAAAAGAATATTTGTCATGAACAAGAATTTCAAGTTGAAAATAAACGCTTTGACTTTGACTTTTGACTAAAATGATCAGTTTTACTTTTTACTCCACTATATAACACAAACCTTTCTCTTAAATCACATACATAGGGGAAGACAGAAAGCGATTTTTTTACATATACTATGTTGCTATTTGTAACCTCTGTAATCTGAAGAAAGGTGTATTACATTTTTAAACAAGTACTGGCCAAAAAATATCGGTAGAGAAATATTTCTTGCATGCCAAGTTTTTATTTTTACCAAACGTAGTCAATTTATACAATTCATAATTTTAGTCCCGAAAAACTGACAATCCAAATAAATTCAGTGCGGCCAATTTATTTTGCGCCCACTGTACAATAGTAATAACATCGGTGACCATAAAAGCAGCGTTATGAAGGATTAGTGCGAGTGAAAAAGTATTTTATTACCTAAGGGATAAGTTTTATATCCTTCCCGCTAGTTTAATTTTCTTGAACATTGTTCCTAATGAGACAAAGGCGTTTGAGCCTCAGGGCGTGTGAAGGAAGACATTTTTAATTAGTGCTCTGTTAGTGGGGTCTAGATTGCTGTAATAATAATATTATTTGGAACTAGCGGCCGCCAGCGACTCCGTCCGCGTGGGTTACGATTTCCGCACACAGTCTGACTAAAAATAGCTGAATAAAATAACGGTCTATATGCAATAGGCATGCAGTATGCAGTCAAATTGCACACTTTTACGGGACTAATTACTCAAGATAGAAACACATAACAGTATACTTAAGTGACGGAAAGAAAGCGCTTATCTTTATTAACAGTAATCTGGAGACCTTATACATTTGAGAAATCATCTGTTCACCGCGATTCAGATCCGCGGCCGCGCCTCTACCGAGGTGCGCCATCTGTCGGCACATTTTAGAACTAAATAGTTCGCTAGCACAACAATGATAAAAAGGAATATACAATAGCTTAAAGCCTACCTCGACAAAAGGTAAGTGGTAAGTGGACTATCCAACACAAAATGTTTTGTCAATTCGAACCAGTAGTTCCTGAGCTTAGCGCGTTCAAACCAATTTGGATATTGGAGCTGCACGTGTTATTGTGAGTCAACCATAAAAGATAGACATATGCTGTTGGGGGATATTTTTTAGAAAATTTTATGTAGAATATTTCCGTCATACATGATTTCTATGTGACTTTAACCATAAAGGCTGCACACGCGACTGAAGCTTAAGAAATGGAGTAAATTCTCCCGTTTTCCCCACATTTCCCTTCACTACGCTACTCCTGTTGATTGTAGCGTGATGAAAAGTATCCTATAATATGCCCAGGAGTATGAAGAATAATGGTACCAAGTTTCGTCAAAATCCGTCCAGTAGTTTTTGTTTCTATAAGGAACATACAGACAGACAGACAGACAGACAGACAGACAGACAAAAATTTTACTGATTGCATTTTTGGTATCAGTATCGATCACTAAACGCCCCCTGATAGTTATTTTGGAAAAATATTTAATGTACAGAATTGACCTCTCTACAGATTTATTATAAGTATAGATTATCACTTTTTACAATCTCTTAAAGAGTGCACATAAGTTCAAATGTTAACTATCTCCTTGTTAGAATAATAAAAAAATCCCTCCGACTTTCCTAGCTCCAAACCCAGTTTAAAGCTTGTACAAAAGGTGACAGGGTACGATTTAACAAAAAAGACTTGAACATTGTTCGAGCCCAGAATAGATTAGAGGCCCATGTTGAAAAATAATGGGTCATTTGAACCACCAGGTAACGTAGGTATTTACGACACAAGTGCATAAAATAATAAGATTCAGCACTATACCTACCGTCACTTGTAAGGTATCCAATTGAGTGCAGGTGAAAATTCTAAAGTATAGTGAGTACATTTTGGTCATATATTTTTGTACAGCATTGCGGAATAATGGGTAAGAAACGATAATTGAAATAGTATGACAACGATGCCGTACAAAATCAAATGACCAAATATACCCCGGTCGGTTTTTATTTTCTTTTTTGACAATTACCAGGGTATATTACAGTCATTAGTGCGACTTCAATAAAGAAAGAACATTATCACTCGCTAACTAAAATGAATGCGTGTGAAGAAACAAGCGTAAATCAAGCTTGAAATAAAAGGGAGGTCATAAAACATAACTTCACTGAAATTAATCGAAAAAACTCAAGATATTTCGTAAAGAGAACCTTTGTGAATTTATGGACGCCCTTTGGGCAACAAACACGCATAAAATTAAAATTGTTTTTCTTCGGAAAGCTTGTAAACCATGAAATATCTCGGAGGATACAAATCTTGTTGAAGCCCGAGGCGGCGATGATAAGTTCGAAGATAACGACTGAAAAATGTGTTCGCCCGACTTCCGTGCCAAATCTATTTCGGATCTTTTATCATTGAACGCGTACGGATAGCAGAAATGTAAACACGTGCTCTTATCGCTAAGTTCAAAAGTATTTCTATTAAATAATTAAGCTAAGGCATTGAGGCTTCCCCCGGTGGCAGCCTCGGGCACTGCCTCGGACCCCAGGGAACGCTTCGACTATGATCTTCAGTCGTCTGACCACCGCACCGCAACCCACGCAAAAGAAACCAGACAATTTGGATATCATATCATATTGGAGCCTACGGCTAAATGTGCCTTCCGTAGCTCGGAATCATCATTCTTATCGGATGATCAGGTGATTAAAGCCTGCAATGTGCTTACCAAGCTGAGAAAACCTACTCAAAGTGGTGTTCCCCGCTGGATTTGAACTCACGACCACCGCAGTTTTTGCCCAGCGTTCTAACCACTACACCACGGAGACAGTTATAATTAGGAATAATAAGGAGTAATACACAATTGTTATTCATAACTTTTTCGCAATAGAATATTTATTTTCTAACGCTCCTCAGTTCCTGTAGTTTTCTTATATCGCCTTCGGCTGTGTAAGTTTTGTCGAAGGGATGCGCAAAGGCAAAGTTTGCCTTCGTCCCATGCAGCGATGTCAACCGACGTCAATAAATTGTTAACCAGTTAATACTTATGCAAGTTTATAAACTTACTGGAACCAAATAAAAGTGGACCTTCGGAGCAATAAAACTCTTATTCATATCTTATCTCTAGTTCATAATTATGGATGACACGTTCAGATAGAACTAACGCTAACGAACTACATAATTTATACATTTAGCATATGTAAGATTATTTGCAGTCATTTGCAGCAATTTTACCGAACAACCTCAAATTATATTTTTTGAAGCAGGCATACTTTTTGTAACGATTTGAGATGTTTTGGTGCTCTTTTCTTGGCTAGTCTAATGGTTAACTAGGTTGGAGGTTGGAAATAAATTTCAAATACAAAAGAACACGGTCCTTTAAATCATACACGAAGATATTGCATTTTGTAATCATTTACATTCGAGTGGCCCAGTAAAATACGCAAATATCGTTATAACATCAGAAAAAAATATTAATGAAGTGTCGTATGATCCGTGCCCATCCTTTCCGGGATAAATCCCATATATAAACAGGACCTTTTTAAAATTCCTCCCCCGCGGCGTATAAATCAAGGCATGAGGCTATGTGATGTGTGCGTGAAACTGATTTCTGATCATCCCGGTTTTGGTAAACAGATCACGCCTACGAAGATTCGATGTGCAAACACTTCTTAAGCGTTTAGAAAAATATAGTTAAGCTGGATTAAGGAACGTCTAATGTTAATAAAGTGAAAACTGCTATCCATACTAATATAATCAAGCTGAAGAGTTTGTTTACTTGAACGCGCTAATCTCAAATCAACTAGTTTGGGTTGAAATAATATTTTTGTGTTGGATAGTGCATTTGTCGAGGACTGATTTGTGCGCGGACTGATTCGTGGGCGGCCGCTAGTATAGACATATTTGGCTATTGGTAGCCTACCAATATTGTAGCCTAATAGAACACAAGTATTTTAATTGTCATATATAATTTAATCCAAATTAATAAGCAGAGCCGCATTGACTGAAATGATGTAGCTTTTTGTACTTTCTTGGTCCAATAAAAGTTTGGATTTATTTTTACCTTGATGCCTTTTACTATGCACAATTTTAACTATCTGCGATCTCAGTATAAACATAATAAAGTTTATGGAAATTACCCATTCAGCGAACTAAAACCGATGCATCACCGTCCATGAAAAATGCTTCTCAATTCAAATTTTTCTTGTTGGAACGTTTCGCTCCTTAAGGCTCTCAGATAATCCAATAAATAAATACTTCTTTTTCTCAGCAATATTATTAATCCGTTGCAGCTTTTCACAATAATTGATGACGTAGATGCGCCCCAGGTGTCGAGGATAGGGCCATTTCTCTCGTGTCAAAGGTACATTCGTTATCTATACTAATATATAAGGCTGAAGAGTTTGTATGTTTGTTTGTTTGAACGTGCTAATCTCAGGAAATACTCTGGACCGATTTGAAAAATTATTTTTGTGTTCGATAGTCCATTTGACGAAGAAGGTTTTAGGCTATTTGAAATCGAAAACCAAGCGGACAGAGTCGCGGGCGGCCGCTAGTGTACGATAAATATGCTCTTGAAAACATTACATTTTTCTTTATATTGTTGTTAATAGTCTAGCCTCTAGGAATAATGGGTCTGTTGAGAAGAATGTTCGATTTCTGTCTAGATTGGTTGAAGTGTTTCTCAGTATTAAGTGGCTTGGAAAAAGATTTGTGCACTGAATATATTCGGCTGTTTTTCGTAAAGTTAAGTTGTAAATGTAATAGATTATATTAGTACTGTACCTACTATAAAATGTATTGTTTATACCGTCCCCAAATAGTTTTGTCATTGACTGTTCCCAATTAACTAATCTATATCTATAAAACTCAAAGGTGACTGACTGATTGCTGACTGACTGACTGATTACATAGTGATCTATCAACGCACAGCCCAAACCACTGGACGGATCGGGCTCAAATTTTGTATGCAGGTAGATGTAATGACGTAGGCATCCGCTAAGAAAGGATTTTGATTAATTCAACCCCCAAGGGGGTAAAATAGGGGATGATCGGTAGTATGAAACTTTGTCAATTTTAAACCTATCGGGCTGATATTTTGCATACATAAAGCTACTATGACGTAGGCATCGCTTAATTAATGAGATTGATAAATTCTAACCCCCAAGGGGGTAAAATAGGGGGTGAACGGTTGTATGAAACTTTGTCAATTTTAAACCTATCGGGCTATATCTATAAAACTCAAAGGTGACTGACTGATTGCTGACTGACTGACTGATTACATAGTGATCTATCAACGCACAGCCCAAACCACTGGACGGATCGGGCTCAAATTTTGTATGCAGGTAGATGTAATGACGTAGGCATCCGCTAAGAAAGGATTTTGATTAATTCAACCCCCAAGGGGGTAAAATAGGGGATGATCGGTAGTATGAAACTTTGTCAATTTTAAACCTATCGGGCTGATATTTTGCATACATAAAGCTACTATGACGTAGGCATCGCTTAATTAATGAGATTGATAAATTCTAACCCCCAAGGGGGTAAAATAGGGGGTGAACGGTTGTATGAAACTTTGTCAATTTTAAACCTATCGGGCTGATATTTTGCATACATAAAGCTACTATGACGTAGGCATCGCCTAATTAATGAGATTGATAAATTCTAACCCCCAAGGGGGTAAAATAGGGGATGAATGGTAGTATGAAACTTTGTCATTTTTTTAACCGATCGGTTTGAGACTTTCATTCATAAAGCTACTTTGACCTAGGCATCGCCTAATTAATGAGATTAATAAATTCCAACCCCCAAGGGGGTAAAATAGGGGATGAACTTTAGTATGAAACTTTGTCATTTTTAACCGATCGGGCTGAGACTTTGCATTCATAAAGATAATATGACGTAGGCATCCCCTTTCAAAGATTATTTCAAAAATCCAGCCCTAACGGGAAAAAAAGTTGATATAGAAACCAAAATCCACGCGGACGAAGTCGCGGGCGCCCGCTAGTTTTATCATATAACGTAAAACGTTTTTTGTTATGTGGAAATAGCTCAAATATTTTTCAATACAATTATTTATAAATAACATAATATGTAAACGCGTTTGCTATAAACAAATTCCTGGAAAAATCCAAAAGTAATTTAGTCGAAGAAATCGTTTCAATTTATAACCACTCGGTCGAGCTAATGACTAGCTTGCACCAATCTGGAATCTCAGAGTCAGGTGCAATTTTCAATTAAGACGAAGCTGAGTAAAAAGTGCATTGTCCAGATCATTATTTAATTAGTTCTTGTCCGGACTTGATCAAGTTAGAGCTAAGTACATATTGAAAAGTTTCAGGCGGCACCTCCTTCTTTCATTAGTGAATTAACTTGCGAAAAAGACAGTTCTTTGCTTCCTCATGCAGCCTACAGTAGTCTTGAGTTCGAATCCCAATAAGAATTAAAAAATGTGACACAGATTTCCTGTCGGAATAATGA
The DNA here is from genome assembly GCA_958496325.1 of Nomophila noctuella. Lineage (NCBI taxonomy): Eukaryota > Metazoa > Arthropoda > Insecta > Lepidoptera > Crambidae > Nomophila > Nomophila noctuella. Next base: position 13,705,475 of record OY292491.1, read on the forward strand.
TGTTCAGGTGGAGTCCGTAATTTGGCATTGACGGTTTAAATACACCGAAGTTTGGCAACTCATTTCTGTGCCAAACTATTCTATGGAATGCGTACCAGCGTGCGTGTCTCCTTCTTTCTAGGCTTCTACCTTGTTAAGTGATTGAGATTCTACGACAGTTAGTTCTTTTTGTAACATTTATTGAGTGCCATATAGATAATTACTCATTATGTTAAAAACATTATTCAATATTACCTTCAAAATTTGATGATGACAAAAATACGATGAGAAGCGTCGTATTGCTCAGATCATAATTTTCGTCTGTGACATCTACTGAAATTGTAATTTACTTAAGCCATTACCTTTTTTAAAATGTTAAAACTGCCTAATGCGAACTATAAAATCCATGAGTCTGTATAAATGAAGCTGTGTTAAATGTCAAAAAAATTGTTCCTGTTCACGCATAGTCATTTCCTTATATGAGGGTAAACTACAAAAACCCGCGACCCGGCTGAAGTGCGCTGCAAGCGCCGGCCCCAGTAGATCGGTTGATCGCGCACGGTGTTTTGCGCAGCTTCAGATTTTTTTCTTTTCGGTGGAATATCGGTGATAATCGGACTTTGTAGACTTTGTATGTTTCATCTCGGATCCTAAAACGGTCATTGGTGTGGTTTCATCAATTTTGGAACAGCACAAGTGTTTTATCGATGGACTTCTCGGAACACGTGGCGAGCACGGCTTCTCATATCCAGTTCAGCATAGCAGTCGGCGTCAAAGGTGAGTGGTTTGCCTTTTTATCGCGGTTTTGAATTAATAGGTAGTAAAATATCGCAGTATGCTTTAATTAGGTATCGAATTCTACGTTGGTGCAAAGTTCATCGGAACTGGTTGAAATGAAGCTTGATAATAAAAAGCGGTGCAAGTTCCGAACTAATTAATGAGAAATACGGGAAGGAATTCGCCGATTTAAATTCCTGATGCGGATATAGGTAGTTAAGGAAATATTTTAAAACTTATTTATTTTTACTTATAATAATGACTGCTTTGATATAAATATGTAACTGTACTTACTTGTAAGTCATCTAAAATAATATACTTAAGCCACTATTGTTTGTTCAGTTTTCTCTTTGAATTATTATTTATTTATACAGGTTCTGTATAAAGAGAGCATCGAAAACTCAAGACCTTTCACATGTTAGCTTCATATGTAGGACTCATTCATTTATTTTTTGTTCATTTTAAAACGTCACGTTTTCAAAACTAAATCTCCATAGTTTAGTCGGTGGTTTCTCCTCCAGTACCTATGTTTAAGTAACTGTAAAAATGCAAGTGCACTCGGTCTAAATTCCGCTTAGCTCGCACTAATAACTCGGTGCAACGCTATTTGCAAGTCAATACTGCAGACCGCAGCTGACTGCAGTTGACTCCGGAATCTAATGTGCATTTTGGACGATACTTTATGAACTTACTGCTTAATTCACATTAACAATATTCTATATTATTTCTATTTATCACATATTCACAACATAGCTTAGCTATACTGATATAATAAAACCGAAGAGTGTGTTTGTTTGTTTGAACGCGCTAATCTCAGGAATTACTAGTCCGATTTGAAATATTTTTTTGTGTTGGATAGTCCATTTGAAGAGGAAGGCTTTAGTCTATAGTGTAAAACTATGTGTGCCGAAACCGAAAACCACGCGGACGGAGTCGCGGGCGACCGCTAATTGTATAATAAATAACAAGGCAATGTAATGTATTGTATAAATAATTAAAGATCACTTTGCATGCTGTGACAACCTTTGATTAAGGCATCTCATAGTACGTCTGTCATATTAGGCACTACCTAATTTCTGGCCTGCAATCTAATATATAAAATTAACTGAATTATTTCTAGTTTATCTGGGTTTATGTTTCTTTTTAATGTAGTTTGTCCTTGGAGCTTGAGTTTTTTAAGAAATAAGCGTTTTAAGAGCAATAAAAAAATGAATGCTGCCGGGCACTCAACCAACTGTCATTTGATAAAATTGTATAGGATTTTAATATTAAAACGGAAACTCTTGTTATCTATGTACACGAATGACGCTGTAATACAAAAAAAAAGCATTTGTCGAACATGGGTCAGGTATAAATCAGGGATGTGTTTGATTTATGCGACTTGTCATATGATGAGATAAGCAGGCATCGGTGAAGGTTTCGTTTTCACATTTCACTGTCATTCGGGTATTTTACACGGAAAATCTAAACTATTTTTGATTTATTTTACTCGGGGCTAAACTGTTTACTTCATAGATCCATAATAGAAAAGAACAAAACGAAATTATATCAAAACTCATAAACAGAACAGTAAAGTGTGAAGGTTTAACAATTTACCAATATGTAGCATGAATGACCTAAGTAAGCTCCACCAGGAAACCAAATAAATAATTACTAACTAACCGATCATAGCAAAATATTTAAAAATTAATTATTGCAGCGATTTCAAAGCTATCCAAACTTATAATTTTATTTACTTTTGATTTTGATAAAATGTCAATTTCCTGTTAAGTAAAAAAATATAATCAAATTAAACTATGAAGATAAACCATCATTAATTATTTAATATTTTCAAATTAGCTATCAAATAAAACACATAATGAAATTAAATTAAAATATTATTAATTAATCGAAATGACTTTGTAGTCACAGGCACAGTCGCTAGATGGAGCTGTTCGTCAATATCCGAGTTCCAATTTGCAGTTTTTAGTAAATTATTTTATTTATTTAGATATTTTAACATGACCAATATTTATTATTTTCGTTATCGTATTAACAATTATTATTAATTAAAAATAAATCAAACTTTAATACCCTCCGGCCGCATTCGGCCATCTCAGCCGATCTTACGATCAGCCGGGTACGCAGGATATAATTATAGTTCACAAGTAAGTACGCAGGCACAGGTGCACTCCCTATTTCCTCACTCTCATAATTCTGTAGGACAGCAATCTGACACGACCGTAGAGAGATCAGGGGCAGGACCAACGGCTTAATGTGCTTTGTTTTTTCGGTCACCCACCTGTTGACTGGCATCTGAGAACGTTGCTTAACTTTATCAACCGCAGGCCGAGTGCGCTAACCACTGCGCCATCGACCTCCTCAATAATAAATCCTTAATAAATCCACGGCGCCCATGTATAAACATTTCTCAACCAAAACTATGGTTTATCAAGTACGCTACCGAGTGCTAGTGAGGAGCGAATAATTACAACCCGCTGATGTAATCACATCGTGACGTCACGCCCGGGTCGTAATCAGTTTGCGTGAGTACTCCGCGCGAGCGTCGCCGAGAGCATGGTAATGCGGTTGTGAGCAGAGACATGGCAGAGACCCGGATTGGTAATAACTTTGTTTGAAAATGTATTTGGAGAATGTGTGAAAATTTATGGTCTGTTTTATACTTATTTATCTAAAACCAATAATATAAAGCTAACCAGTTTTTTTAACGTACTAATCTCAGGATCTACTGGTTCGATTTTTTTTAAACAGTCCATTTGACGATGAAGGCTTTAAGCTGTAGTATAGAACCATGTATGCGGAAGCCGAAATCAAGGCGGACAAAGCCGCGGGCGGCCGCTAGTACTACATACTTAGAATGAGTTTAAATCAGAACTATTCAATTAAATAAATAAAAAATAACCCTAATTGAAATAGTTCTCAATCTATGAAACTGAACAATTTTCTGAAGATGATGTATGGTGGTGAAGATGAGTGATGTTTTATGTCATTTATTATGTATTTTTTAATGCACGTAGTTCACCAGACTTCGCAACCTCGATTAACCTTCCATCGCAAATGTATTAATGTTATAAAACAAAATCAAATATAATCCTTAAATGATAAGACTTCTGCTATAACTGAAACCCTTTCCATACATGTCAATACAAAGTACCAATGCTGGGCTCAGCTATAAAAATTCCCTTCCGTCGGCCCGTAACGAATTAGGCCCATTTGTCTTTGCGCGACGTGAGAGGGTGACCGGGGCGATCCGATGGAAGACTGAGGTAAATGTCATAATATTATGGCAATATTTCTTTGTAGAAGGTCGGTTTTTGGGTCCTACGTTGAAGATTACTTTCATTGTTAAAGGGTGGGTATCATAATACATACTCATTCATATTAATGTTTATTTGCATTGAAATAATATAGTTTATTTATCCGTAATTAACAGGCTTTTCAGCTTATACCTTCAGTTTAGATCTGAACTAGTCATCCTCCTAGCGTTTATCCCGTTTCTGTGCGGGGTCCGTTTTGACCAGGTTGAATGCAGAATGCACAGTGAAACGACGACCTTCGTAACCCAGAGGGGAACCTGACAGATTGGGTCATGGTTACACATTCGATCTAACTGATCTAAAGGCAGAAACTATTTGGAATATCGTTTGGGATTTTTTTGCTTACTTATTTCTTCTCAAGTTAAAGTAGAAACAAAATTACTCTTCTTCTTATTTTTATCAACTGGAAATAAAATGGGAAATGGTGTTCAGTTGATAAAAATAGCACCTAGTGAGCCTGACGATGAATTTTTATAGGCACTTAGTTTTGGTATGTGACTTTATGTAAGAAGTATCGTATTTGGTTCTAAGGTGAGACTGAAGCCTTAATGACATGAAGATAGAGTTGATAATTCAACACAGTTAAAGTGATTGTGGTCATATGTTACTCCGTGGCGCGATATTAAAATCTTGACTGTCCAGTTTCATGCACAGTAGAAACATTGCTTAATTTTAGGAGTTCGTGATAATATATTTTTCTTCTCAGTACATCAACAACTGTAACTTTTCGTGAAAAAATGTCGTGAGAGACCTATGTACAGATAGTATATATACAAATATAATCATCATCCTAGCGCCACAGGTTGAATCCTTCACCGTTGCTACGGAACCCAGGTCTGAATTGATTGACAAGCCTGGTTATTACAGTATCCAAATTTAATCTGAAAGTCAATGATTCTCTTTATTCTGTATGTAATATTTTAACTTCCAACAAAGTTTATTTTTCTTTCTACATTGAACTAGAAGTAAAATAGAAAAAAAGATACCGTAAAAAACAGTAATAGGAACGCTATTTGACTGGTGGCCTCTCTAAAAATACGCAAAGAAAAGTTTCACTTATGAAATATGCAACTAATGAAACAGTCACGTAATAGCGAGTCATATGGTATGAAAGACGGCAAATTAAATTTTCGTCGACTGCTGGTTTCATAGCATTCTACTTTTAGGGAAATATGGAAGTTTATTGTTTTTAGAAAAGAGAGGTAGAGCTTTGTGGAAATTCCACTTGAATGAGCCGCTCGTCTGGGGAAGTACCTCCACCTTAACTGTTGTGCTATGTTTCTGCTGGTGAGTAAGGTTGCCAGAGCTCAGTTGGGGAGGGTATGGGGTTAAGGCCGGCAACACATCAACGATGCCTCTGGTGTCGCGGATGTCCATGGGCGGCGGTGGTTGCTTACCATCAGGCGACCCGCCAGCTCGTTTGCCGACTCTGGCATAAAAAAAAAATCGTGATTGCTCTAACATTAGAACGTTTCCTAGGACGGATAAGTAGGAGGACTACATAGTATAAAACAAAGCTCGCTTTCTTCTATTTTTCTTTATGTCCTTAAATTTTTAAAACTACGCAATCCATTTTCACGGAGTTATTTTAACACTAGAAACATACTAGGCCGAAATTACGCGATCGAAATTCGACGATAAAACCGATATGCCAAAATTATGTCGCATATTGTACAGAAAATGAACTTTCGTCGCGTTTTTCCGCTTAGTGTAGGAGAAACACTGATAATTTCAGTTGCACCTATGCAAAGCCGGCTTCGTTGTTTTACATAAGTACAATTCTGAAGTTAGTATAGTGGCTATCCATGATTTATTTAGTAGGGAACCACTCCTTTTTTAATTCGGAAGCCGCGACAGAGTTATTTTCAGAAGGTACTGGCCTTGATCCCAGACAGGTAAGGTTAGTACAGCGAGTAATGTATCTCCATCCGTGTCAACGTAAAAATACGATGCTACTAAATTACCAACTAAGTCTTCGAGGTAATAACAAATTTGCTACAAAATATCATATTGATGACATTGAAAAATAACCTCATCAGTCTTGTGCCAAATATGTAACTTGCATAGATTGAAATCGGTAGATTTGCCCTCGCCATACTTCGAAATTGGCACTAAAATCAGAGCGACAGTCGCTTTTTAGAGCGAGACAGCTCGTTGACAGTCACCCGTTTAAATCTATGGTCAACGTCCTGTCTCGCTCACATTTTAATGCCAATTTCGAAGTATGGTGAGGGCAAATCTTACGTTTTAAATCTAAGGCAACTTGTTTGCCCTAGAAACCTTTACTTGCCCGGTTTTTTTGCGAGAACGTAGATAAGAGAAGGTTCCAATGTCTCAAGTTTCGTCATTATTGTCGCGAAATATGCCTCGGGAGACTAAAATATGCGTGGAAAAACAGTTTTAGGAAAGTTCTGTTTCAATTTGTGAGTGAAATAACCCAGCATTTGCGAACTCAACTGGTTACGAAATACCTACGATAACTCGCAAATATAGATTACACTAGCGGCCGCCCGCGACTCTGTCCGCGTGGATTTCTTTTTTTCGAAATAAAAAGTAGCCTATGTTCTGTCTCAGGGTCTAAAGATTGTCTGTACCAAATTTCATCAAAATGGGTTGCGAGGTTTAAGCGGGAAAGCGTAACAGACAGACAGACAGACAGACAGACAGACAGAAAGACAGACAGACAGACAGAGTTACTTTCGCATTTATAATATTAGTTGGGATTTAACTCGAAATTGTAGTTACTAAAAGCCCGCGACTTCGTTTCCGTGGATTTTGGTTTCCGCACACATAGTTTCATAATATGTATAGCTTAAAGCCTTCCTCGACAAATGCTATCCTAGGATTTTTCAATTCGAACCAGTCGTTCCTGAGATTGGCGCGTTCAAACAAACAAACAAAACTTTATGTTTTTTATCCAAATCTGTAAATATAGATAATTATACGAGTAACTTTGTTGAACCCATAGTTTTAAATATAGATACCCGCTCTAACAAATGCCCTTTAATGTGAAGCGTTAGTCGCTTCACATCGCGTAGTAAACTAAGTAACCAACGTACGTCACATCAATCAAAATAATGACACATTTTTCTAGTGTCGGTGCATATCCAACGCATTAAGTCCATGGTTTGAAAAGTAAGTAATTTAGGAACGTCATTATGAAAGACCCATACTCGTATGTTTGAAGAGCTAGCAAGTTCACCGTTATTAAATTAGACTTCGCTTTGTACGTTTCCGTGAATTAATAACTGAGAATCTTAAGACAATTATTTTAAGAGCTCCACCGTCTGCTAAATAACCCCATATTTCCCTAACACACACGAAGTGAGAGTAATAAATTTAAATAAAACAAACTAAAAACCTGTAGCAGGTAAGATTTGACAAATTGTTGTGTACAAACATGTATACAGTGACATGCAAATATGAACTTTACTGCTTAGAAATAAGAGTCGAGGTGTGTACATTTGAACGTTACGTTCCGTTGCACGAATAACTAATGGGACCTCATGAGTTATAAATTACATCTCATATGGTTTGTATGGGAAATGGTGAAAAGGGATGACTGAGGTTGAGGCACATTGGAATACATAACGGTAAGCTATTCCGACTCGTCTTTATGGGGTAGGCACGCAGGATGTATGAGTGATATTTTACCCCATAACCTTTATGTGGGAAATGAACGATAGTGGCCTAGAGGTAAGGATTGCGCCTCACATATGTGAGGTCCGTGGTTTGAATCTGGGCTCACACCTTTAGATTTTTCGAAATCGGTGTGGATTTGTGCCATTAGCTCGGTGGTGAGAGAAAACACCGTGAGGAAACCTTCCCATTCAGATAGATTCTGACTTTAGCTCAGTTAGATCTGAATGTGTAACCATGATCCAATCTGTCTGGTTCCCCTCTAAGGGTTACGAAGGTCTGATGGCAGTCGCATCACTGTAATAACTAGACGCACCAAATCCTGGAACATGGTCAAAGCGGACGCCGCAAAGAAACGGGATAAAAGCTAGGAAGAAAATCCTTTATGTGGGAAATTGGGGGAGTACCCATGTTTGTTTATCGTGCACCATGCAGTCACCAGCCCGTCTGACTTCGGCAAGGTATTTCAACTACCTGATGATTATGATGCTAGTAATTATTGAATGGAAAGAAAGGAGGAGTGAAAGACCAAGCTTTTATTTGGCCTGGAATTACACGAATTACAAACGTAAAATAACATTATGTTGTTCTGCACCAAATAGGCCCCCGCTCAGCATAATATGTTATTCTTCCGCGGGCCCCTTTTGGAAGCTGAAGAGTTTGCTTGTATGTTTGTTTGAAAGCGCTTAACTCAGGACATACTGGCTATACACATTGTGTGCAGAAACCACATTTCACGCGGACGGAGTCGCGGGCGGCCGCTAGTACCTAACTAAATACATATATCAATCAAGTCTGCATATTGTCAAAGAATAAATTATCACCATTATAAAATGGTAGGTACTATAAACAAGATATTACAGAATCATAATACTATTTTAGAAGGCACACACCACACACCTTACCCAAAGCTCATTTCATGAAATCTCTAGGCAAAATCTGTAGGCAAGGTAATTCTGAATTTTGACAGACAATTCATTCACCCAAGAAGACAGGTAAGTATTTATACCTATACATACCCACATTATATGAAAGTATATGTAAGCTCGGGACAATATACTGATGGATCGATGTTGTGGACCAAATAGCCCGTTTTAAGGGCCCATAAATCTTGTAAGCATTTTGTATTGTTACGTCGGTATCGTGTCCAATCCATACTGAGGGATGAGGGGTTCAGGCGACATTAAGTGATTATTAATATTGCAGAGTGATATCGGTGGTGTTGAAAATCATAATATTTTGTAGATGAGACTTCGCACTACTCGCTTAAAATACCGACATCGAAAACAATTCATAAGTTTTAACACAAATACAATCAAACGAAAAATAAATTCAAGAAAGTCGACATAAACTATTTAGTACATATTACACAGTTATTATGAATCTCCTTTTATATTATATTATAGCGATTGAGTATATTATGTAGTACCAACCTATTTTGCTATCAAAATAATAAAATGTCGTCAAGAGCCCGTGCTCCCACTGGTTTGTCTCATTGGTGGAACCACAGGTCCCTCGTGGGTTATGCATGCATGAATCTTGTACCCGTGGTCCCACCGTTATCCCAACTAATATTATAAATGCGAAAGTAACTCTGTCTGTCTGTCTGTCTGTTACGCTTTCCCGCTTAAACCTCGCAACCGATTTTGATGAAATTTGGTACAGACAATCTTTAGACCCTGAGACAGAACATAGGCTACTTTTTATTTCGAAAAAAAGAAATCCACGCGGACGGAGTCGCGGGCGGCCGCTAGTATTCCACATAATTCTGTATGTCGCACACTGCGCATACAGCACGCCTTACACGATTTTACAATTTAAATAACTACTCACAAAATCTGATTAAAACTTCTAACAAGCGAGCTTGTTCCATTCCCAGTTCTATTTACATCTTAACAGATGTTCTACATGGATACTGCACTGGAGACAGATCTTTCATATCCTAAGGCAGTTGGGAACTTGAGGCAAGACAAGAGTGTATTTGTCAGCAAACAAAATTTGAGGTTGGAAGACATTCGTTTCTTACGATTTTTGAGAGTTATACAAGCTTGCGGCTAACTGAGGTTTAGTACATAATGCCTATGGATAAATAACATGACTTATACGTTTGTATCGGCGGTAATACACATAGACTATACCTACATAGAAACTGGTAATACAATATCAGATCAATAAAGGTGATTTGTCAGATTAAAAAAATATATACAAGTACGACATTATTGCACTGCCATATTTTCATGATTTACGAGTATATGTCTCTTTAAACAATAACTAATACAAAATACCAACAATTAGCTACGAGGACATTGCCTCCAAACTAAAACCTATGTAAGTCCAGACTTTGGGGCTTGAAACTAAGTGAGTTAGTGGGTAGTGGTTAAATTATGATTTGCAGTATTCTCCAGTCCCGCCTGGAATTTTAGTCGCGTCGCAATTTCAGATTTGGTTTCGAAAGTTTTTAAGTCTGTTAGATTTACATTCATACGTTGTTATAGTGACTTTGTGAAGTTTATGATTAAATTCTGATAATACTTGTTGTAGGAGTTGAGGAGTTTATTTTTGTTTATATTTGTTATGTGATAAGAAGACAAAGGAACAAGTGTGTTACCTGATTGTAAGTGATCACCGCTTCCCATGGACATCAACAACCGTACAAGGGCCAGATCTCAGACGTTAAAAACCCTATATATGTATGTGGTCTTCTGTAAGTTGAAGTTCCACAAAACTAAACTTTTATACATATATTGATTTCTCTAAACCCCGCGGATTGTAAGTGATCACCGCTTCCCATGGACATCCGTACAAGGGTCTGGCGTCAAAAACCCTGTATATGTATGTGGTCTTCTGTAAGGTGGGCGTATTTTACTTACGAGCGGCTCATTCGAGTGGAAGTTTCATAAAACTCTACCTCTATTTTATTGGTTTTCTCTAAACCCAGCGTGAAAAATAGCTAACTAACTAACCAATGTTGGGATGGAGCGACGTCATGGGCAGCCATATACTTCCCATATAACATAAATTCCTATAATATAGACAAGTTAACAAAGGCTCCATTGTTGCGTAAATAGTATTAATAAGATCAAATAATTTACGGGCACGTCAGGAGGTCCTATCACGCGGTCCCATCTGGGATGATCTGATAGGGGGGAGCAGAAAGGCTTAAAGGAGGCATTAGCTTAACAAGGCTTGAGGGTTTATAAATAAAAAGTGCATTGTGTCAAATACTTTATTGTTATTCTGTGTATTGGTGATAGAGCCATATTTTTGTGATTTTTTGACAATTAATAAGTGCGCTTCTATGAAGCCTATTCTAATAAATTAAATTGTGAGTTTGAGTTTTCTATTTATTGATTGGATTTGTTGATTTTTAAAATATTATGTTATGCCTTTAAAAAACGACCGTTTTGTGTGTGTCACAAATTGTATCACAAAATATTGTGACTTATAAGTTTTACCAAAAATTAGTTATGATAATATATTATTGTGCTTTCTGATACACACACAAAACTATTACCTGTAGATAGCTGCTTAGCTTATTACAATCATTGCTTGTGACGAACTATGTACATACTATTCCGTCGTTTAAATCTCACATGAAGAAATTTCTCGGGTAGATACTGAATACGTTTAGAATTCGTATCGAAAAAAAAGTATTCCAACTGAGGACTAAAACTTGTAAAAACACGGAATCTCTTGCCAAGAAACTTCCGTTGAAAATTTCTCGGAAAATTGTGTGGTTTTAGAATTATTTCACCATCGGACTGGTTTATATTGGCACAATTTATTCGAACTCTTTATTATATGCTAGACTTGTTTCAATTTTCCAACTCAGTTTGGATAAGTGATGACCTTTTGGCAAGAGTGGTGATAAAGCCTATACCCGACGCAACTTCCAGAAAAATAAGATGAATTTAATATTTTATTTCACTGTAAAAAAAATATATTCTGGTCAATTTATAAGTAGAAGAATAATGTCTCCTCTTTAAAATATACATATGATGCTGCCCAGGGGGAGCGATTCACTAAGCGCAAATGTCATAATCTCACGGTTGTGTCATCGGCGACAGTAGGAATTTAGTACTAATTTTGTACTGTCGCCGTTGATACAACCGTGAGATTATGACATTTGCGCTTAGTGAAATCCACCTCTGAACATAAAGCTTTGAGGCGCAAAATTCCATTCAACGTTCCATGTCAGTTATCGTATTCAACATTCTATTGGCGGGAGTATTGACAGTATACGTCAATAGCAGATAGCTCTGCATTCCTTGATGTTAATCTGCCAGACATGAACGAACCTTTGTGGTTAAGAATGACTTAAAAATATTTGGAGGAAGCCGAGTTCAGTAGCAGTTACATTTTTTGTACGATTTTTTTGCCGGAGAATAAGTACTTCAGAATTAAAATGAGGAGACCCAGATTGTAAAGGGCCAGTTTGTAAAAGGATAGTATGTTAGCATGAAAGATGCATCTTATATTGCAAACGTGCATTAACGATGGTAATTGCTAACCATCAGACAGTATTTATAAAATAGATCGTAAACTATCTCTAATAGAGTTCAAATTTACTAGTACTACAGATGTCAGTCCAATTATAAAAATACCGCTTTTCCACCCAACGAACACGTCTCGTATTTTTGTCTTTGTCCGGGATGAAGCTTACTTTCAGACGAAAGGTTTCACTAAGCCTTTGAAAGCTTTGAAGGACGAAATAAAGATTTGTTTCAAAAATATCGTTATGGCGAATTAAATTCGGCCTTTTATATTCAGGTATCGCTTTGATCGTTTCTGTGGAATTGGGGCTAAGCCTTTTGGGTCTAACCTACCGTAGATTTTGACCTCAGTTGAATAGAACTAAATAAACTTGTCAATAAATACCACAAGATCATATAACACCAAATCTGCCTCGAAGGACCAAGACTAATGACAAACTCCGAGCGTACTAACAGCAATTAACAAGCACAGCTTTTTTAGACCGAACGTTTGAACACAAATTCTGCTTTATGCGTCGCTTCATTTAATATTACTACGATCATTAAGTTATAATATTATGACAAAATTGCACTTACTTTTTACCTTATTTTTTAATTTTATAAGCCTGCATCTAAAATTGGTTGTTGCTCCGAAATACTGACCATCAATCGATTTTGAACCTTTCCCCCTCGAAGTAAAGTTTAATATTTTTAAGCTCTCCGGTCCATTCTTACATCTAATAAGGTAATATTGTTTAACGATAACTGTCTGACTTGCCCGAAAGGTTCATTTAAACTTTTAATTAAAGTCTTATCGCTGAAAATTTTGACTCAAAGCTTGACTTAATTATTATACAACCTTACCAAAAAGGGCCTAATCTTGAAAGTCCCTTCGTGATAACTGCGGAAATGTGACTCTTCAAGTTTTGACGTCTATACTTCATTGTTTAAGTGTTGTTTAATTTAAATCATCTTTAACAGTCAAGCCAACCCTTTTAACAAAAAAATAATAATAATAGAGTTTCTGACAACATTACATAAAATGAACACTACTGTTATTAATTCAAGCATTAGAGCTACTTAAATTCATACGTAAACACCCAGACCAATTGAAACAGTTATGTTCATGCACACACATTTTTGTCCTGTACAAAGTTTGTGCACTAGCACACAAGACTACCAAGGCATTTATATTTATTTATTTATTTAAGAGAGTGTGGGAACAGGTTGTTAACCTGTGCTTGCGCTCTGACTTGTGCACCATAATTTCATCCACGCATCTTTCTGATAATATAGTTGGCCACAGTGACAAAAGAACGGCTAGAATAGTATTATTATTAAGACTTGTTTGGACGAGATTCACCCAGTTTTTCACCCACAACCGTGTGTGTTAAGTTGGATCAAACGGTTCATTAATCTCTTTGAGTAACACGAAACTTCCTTCCTCCCCACATGAGGAATACGGTGTAATCCAAAAATAATATCCGCACGAACAACAATTACTTTCTTTCGCACGTATTTTTTTGTTGAGCCTCTGGGTCACTGGTGTTCTTTGAACTTAATTATTATGATTGTTTTTGGAGGACCGGATTGCAAGATGTGCTGGGTTCAATCCTCGCTTCAGATCAGATATTTCTTTTTTAATCAATAAATTGTAAATAAAAATAATTAATTTTCGTTATTTATTTATTACTACTAAAAGTAATTTCCGAAGTATTCATTATCTTTTAAGAGTAAGAAAAAAAATGTTGTTTCTTTGTTTGTGTCTGCCTAGAAAACAAGCATAACTTCCCGTTGGAATCACAAGATACGACTCTGGTATTGACTGGGACACTCTGGTGGATAGGAGGCAGATTCCTGCTGGCGAAATGTTGATGATTAAGTTAACAACAGAACTACATAGTATTGTTCTATAGTCCTTTTTGCATTAGAAATTATGTAAACAAAGAAATAGGGGAAATAAACTTTTTCTACAATTCAACAATGGATGAATTTTGACACTTTTCATTCATACTATACGCCTGCCAATTTATAAATCCCCTCATGTCATACAAATGTCTTCATTGACATGATTTTTCTATAGTCATATTAATTAATTTACCGATTATTTTACAATGTTTTCCTTCACTGAAATCTGGTCTGCCCCTACTTCAAACAAGTGAGTTATTCCAGTGAGACAAAGCCTCAAACGTACCTTTTGTTCCAGCTCTCGACTGATTAATGTTCTTATCATAATGACACACTTCAGTTTTTATGAAAACTCCCAAAGACATTAGTAGAACTTTATTAAAGAACAAACTCCATGGCTTGAAGTCGTAATGATTCATTTCCTTTTAACTTTTTGCCCTTAAAGTTTCACTTTTTCTAAAAATACGCTGCAAAGCCAGTCAGTATAATAATAGTGTATGCTAGGGCCTATTTATAAGAAATTAGGCACCGAGCCAGCCGATGTATGACCTAGATTTAGTTTAAGGCTAACGGAAACAGTAATAGCCCTTGTCTGAAAATGGTGATGACGAACATTCTGGAAATTATGAGTCGGATAGATTTAACGTTAAAATAAAGAAAGATCTTAACGTTAGTCCACAAACTTAATTATATGAATATGGTAGTGTACCTATTGGTACGTACGTAAATACTCCGGTCATATAATTAACATGTCCAATATCAACAGTTTAATAAATATGGTGCCTTGAAAGATTCTGACCTCTTAGCACTAATTTATACTAATATACGAGTAAGAAAGCCAAAAAAATTATTTGTTTGTTTGTTTGTTTGAACGCGCTAATCTAATGGTTCGTGTTGAATTCGTGTCCATTTGTCGCGGAAGGCTTTAAGCGAAATAGTATAACAAAATGTGTGCGGGAACCGAAATCCACGCGGACTGATGTAGAATGAGTATAGATAGAAAATAGCAATAAAATAGTACTGTCTAGACTAGAAGCCTATCTATTGGAATCCTATTTTGTAGCCTACGATCTTTCCCAGATCGAACCGAGGTATTGGAATTGGAGAGCTAGAATAAAACCTTAGCCGTGGGCGGTGAGGCGAGGGCTCCCCGTAATAGGCTTGGTATGAATTGTTATATTTCTAATGACAGGATACTATCCTACTACTATTATAAAGGCGAAAGTTTGTATGTGTGGATGTATGGATGTTTGGATGTTTGTTACTCTTACACGTAAAAACTACTGAATGGATTTGAATGAAACTTTACCACAATATAGCTTATACATCAGAATAACACATAGGATATTGGAAATCGAAATCCACGCGAACGGAGTTGCGGGCGGCCGCTAGTGTTTAATATTTTTGCAAAACATCATTGCTTTTGAAAGAATAAAATAACTTTAATTGGTAGGCTTCAGAGATATAACTTCTTGGCAGAAAAGAGGGACGACGGGACGGGACGGGACGCGGACGAAGTCGCGACGGAAGGCTAGTTATAAATATAAAAAAGTACAGATTGATTCTACCGACTTTAGAAAGCAGTAATATACGTAAATGGTCTTTTTAATCTGGATGTTTTACAATAATTATACTGTCGGTACACTGAACTTGAAAACTTCTAGATTGAAAGACCATCTCACCTAAAATCACATTCACATAATCCAACTACATTAGGTCTTATTACAGTTTCGTTTATTAAGTATCAAGTTAAAACATTTTTTACATTAAATAGTATTATTATTTATCACAATAAAATAATTATGCCCTATTTGTTTTATAAACCTATTAGTATTTTTGACGTCGACCGTAATAAGGCAAGGTTATTAATTATTCGTACTAATGAACAGTGTTCATAATATCTGGTTTCTAAGATAATAATGAAATATTCGCGTAATATAATTAATTGTTATAGCGGTAAGACTTTGTGATAAATATTTTCCACGTAAACTTGTGAAAGGCTTAGATTACGGTAAACAAAATGGAGTAATTGCCTCTGAATCTACTTTGCTTAATAACCTTCAAGGATCGTAAACAGAATCGTAAATAAAACCTGTTGTCTTAGCAATCTAGCCCATCTTGTTAGTCTGTATGTCACAACTTTGAAGAACTTACTCTTTCCTCACATAAAATTCCGTGTTATTTGGTTGGTTGGTTGGTGTTGGGTCCTGATCTTGTTAGTAATGTAGTCGAACAAAAACAACGAATAATAAAATAAAAGTATATGTACATAAAAAATGTGTTTGTAGAGTGCCAGCCTAAAATAATTTGTTTATCTGGACATGAATGTATGTACATAATTTGTACTTTTCATTGTGTTTCACCATGTATGTATTTAATGTCTGAAACCAATTTTAAACAACCACTTATTATTGACGTGGGAGCAACTCGCCCGTGGGCCGCTGACCAGTTGACACTGTCTGAAATACATAGTAGAAAAGAGAGCCAAGAAATGGGCGAGTTGACTACCTGGTAGGCTAGCAAAGATGCCACTTTAACGAATTCGCCAGACGCTTTCGTAGCGACTTATATCTCCATCCCGCTCATATCAATAGTACGGGAGGGCAATATAAGTCGCGACGAAAACGTATGGCGAATTCGACAAAGTGGCATCTTGGCTAGGGCCCCTAAACAAAGAAATGATGGTTAGATCGTCCGAACCAATTTTTAACCGACTTCAATAAAGGAGGAGGTTCTCAATTAGTCTGTATGTATAATATAAATTTTTTTATAACACCAAATTTTTCATTAAAATCATGGATGGAAGTGAAAAATTTATCAATTACATATTTTGTTGACCCGCTCAATTGCGGTTTATTTCTGCTAAGTTAAGTGATAATATTATGATTTTCGTTCTGCTTTCTATATTAAAGAAAGGCTAGATTAAGAATCTCACACTAGTCAATTTGACGCCGTCAAAATTCTATAATATCAGTACTATTATAATGTTACATAAAATATAAGCGGTGACTATAATGGGCCCTGCATGTGAAGCGATAGTTGCTTCATATTACGGGGCGTATGTCAGAGCAGGTTGAAATATTAAGAGGGCATATCTAATGATTTAATATATGAAAATAATATTTTTCTACAACAAAGGCAGTCGAGTCCACCAACACAAGTCACATAGAAAGCTATTATACTGATTGCTTTCAAGTCGTATACTATAGATAATGATGGGCAATTACAGGCTGTAACAGTTTTGCACTAAACAACTTTATACTTGTGACTTGTCGTGCAATATCGATTTTTTGAAACTTCCAATTATGTACTTTAGCCATAGCTGATATTTTTCTATACAAGCGTGTTTCCATATTTCAGAGAAACGAACTGGATATTTAAGACAATTAATTTAAAATACTTGTTTTGCGGAATACAAAGTTGAACGTACATGACTGAATTATAGTATAGATGATAGGTATAGTAAAAAGTAAATTGAATATTGTAGAAGAGCCATAATTTTAGGTTGGCAGACATTGAAACGAAACAATGGATATGGAAAAAGGAAAAATTTAAATTGTTATTGGAAAGCTTTATAATACGTATTACCATAATCTTCCACGTTGAAGATTGTACCCATTGATATTAATATATACGTTTTCTTTGATAAATGTTAGTATTAGTTTTTTGCCCAAAGTTTATTTGTTCTGACGACTAATTAAGTTCGTAATCAAAAATCCTAGAAGATGTTTTTAGATCATGCTAACACACTCTTTGAAATTTTATTTGTGTTCCAGTCATTCTACATAGGTGTAGGTAAAGTGTGTTCGCAATTTCGGTCAAATATTTTGTTTCATACCGATTATATTATTATGTCCAACTACTAATTATTTTATTATACTTTTAAAAGCTTAAGAAAAATAAGTGACTTGAGGTCGGATCTCATTTTCTGATTGTTGTACAGAAGACCAGGTTAAAACTTGTTTGTATTGACATACATACATAATATTTAAAAACATTACTCACGATTATCAGTCGTCTCTCTACATTATACAAGGCTAAACATCACTCCATGAATAATGTTCAACTACAATATTTATTTATTCGTATCTACGATCTTCCCATAATAAATCATGTGTATTCAAAACACAGCACAATACAAATGGTCCTTGACCTGGTAATATCCGTTTTATTATCACCCAGAGATACGGATATTAGTTATAGACGGATATTAGAATGTGGGACGTCGTTAAGTAGATATGCTGATCTGATGGCATAGTTGTAAACCTTCATATAAATAACTGGTGACGATATTGGGGTTAGAAAATGTACGCAAGGGATCATGTTGTTGGCTTATTACATTAAATATTTGAACTTTACAGCTGATGCTGTTGGTTACCTACAGAATTGGCGTCCGTAGGTACTAGCATTTTTCATTTTACTAAAGAGAGAGAGAGACGAACTTCTTAGCTATCCATGGATTCTCCGTGCGGGTGCCGGGTCCATCGCGTGGAACAGAGAGGAACGTCAGTCGGTGCCTGGGACTTTCGACCCAGCGTGTAGGTTTAAGGGGCCCCTTTATAGTATACTAACGATCACCTTCACCGATGACGTTCCTCTCCCTTCCCAACCATATTTGGTATGAGCCGAGTAAAGCGGCTTTAGTTGCTCTTTCCAGTAACGAGCTAATATTAGATCTTGGTAATCCTAAGTCCTTCAGTAGGTTGTAGAGAGATTTCGCTGGTATACCTCTCGCACCCACTTCCACAGCATACAACCGTGCTATATAACCATTTTTAGTCATCTCGTTGGTTAGGTCATAATATTTATTTGTTTTAAACGCGTGATCTTTGGGAATGTTTGTCTCCCATGGAACAGTAAGTTCCACCAACAGTACGCGCTTAAGTTTTCTAGAATAAACGAAAAGGTCTGGTCTAGACGACGATAACACAATGTCTTCTGGAATAGTGTAGCGCTTTTCATACATGTCCATCATGATCTTCCAATCTGGAGCTGCACTAACGATGGAGTAAGGTTTGACTTTGGACTTCTTGGTAGATCCTTCCTTGACGAAGTTGATGTTCTTTGTATTCGTCGTCAAACCTTTTGCTGCTCTTGCTATTGAAAGGCTCACCGCTTCACGTATGATCTGCAACACTCCGTCATGGCGGCGAGAGTAGTGACCTCTGTCTAGGAGTACTCTGCATCCCACCAACAAATGCCTCGCGGTACCTACGGCCTCGCCACAGAGTAAACATGTTTTGTCTACTGCCATTCCCCACCTCACAAGATTGCTCTGATCGGGTAGGGTCAACTGGAAGGCATTCAGATAGAATTTAAGCAACGCCGGAGACCAATCGTACAGTATCGACCGCCACTTCAATGCTAAAGGGATACAAAACTCACCAAGGGACACCCACTCGTTTTGCATTTCAAGATTAAGCGCATGTACTCTATACTCGTTATCTTCATCCATTCGCAGAAAAGACTTAATGATGTTCCGGTCATCCTCTCTTCCTCGACTTCCTAATCCTACCCTGTTTGTTTGCGCTCCCACCATAAACTGCTTATGGAACCGTAACCTTGACTCTAACTCACTCATATTCTTATCTTTTGGGAGTGTTGCCACTGCGTTGTCTTTCGATTTACCCAGAATGTGCATCTTGGTAACTCTAAGATGTTTGTAAAGCTCCGATGGCTTGTTTAGGTTCATCCCAAAACTATTTTTGCCCCTAAATAGTGTAGAGGGGTCTGCCGAGTGGGCTAATCCAGTCCAAGACTTCAACGATTTCACAACAACGGCGTCCAGTCGCGATAAAAGGGTTTTGCCGAAGTCGTATACGAGGAAAGGCCAAGACAAGCGCGAGGACAGGTAGTTGTTGTAGATCCATAGCTTCTTAATGTTCCCTATGGGCTGGTTCTCAACCCTACTAATGGAATCAATGAAATCCTCAACAATACCATCCAAAGATGGTGTGCGGCCTCTATAGTCTATCTTTCTGCCTAGAAATTTGAACGGGAGCGCTTCAGAAATTGTGGCAACATTCTGACCGCCAATCGTGAGTCCAGGGTCATAAGATGTAAATTTCGTATCTCGTCTACCCAGACATAAGCAATAGCATTTACTTGGTTTCACCTTCATGCCGTCAGTCCAAGCACAGAACTCATCCACCTTTTTCAATAACACTTGACACTGCTTCGGGTTTCGTGTCAAGATTTTATTCACAAAAAATTGTTGAATATTTTTTGCAAAAAAAATAACAGACTTGGGTAACACAACAATCATTTTTTTTATAAATAATAATTTTCATTCCATTTTTGTTGTTCTCAAGTATACTAGTTTAGCAGGTTCTTATAATTGATGAAATAAAAATAATAATACTTTATGTACATACATTTATTTAATCTATTATGCCTAAAGTAAGTACATATATTTCAATAGAGCAACACAATAAACTGGAAATCTCAGGCTTAAAATAGAATTAAATTACCAATAGGAACAACTTAACGTGCTAGAATATATAGAAAACTTAACAATTTAACTGTCTTTTATATAACCGTTGTCATCAATTTATATCTGCAACGTTATCTAAATTAATAGATGAAAACATTGGACGTAGGAAACAAGTACACATACTACTTCTAACACTTTAACAACTATACTACTTCTATTCATGAATAAATCATCTATAGAATAGATAAAGTGCAGGTTCAATTACAACAACGGTTATACACAAAACAACATGAGATCATTTATCAATATCTGTAATATACTATTATAAGGTTGAAAACAATTTGGTTCAAGCACTCGAAACGTAGCATAAATTATATCGCATGATCGAGAACATTTATATATAATTCGGGTAACATCGTGGCGGAACGGTATAGTAATATGAGTAGAATTATCATTAGATATGACTACAAGATATGCTATTCAATGATGAAATAGTGAATAATCGTTTCGTTGTCACAAGACACTAAGAAATTTGAGAAATACTAGAAAATGCTTGAGCGTCAAGTTAGTTAAAGTTGAGATTAGTAAAATTACCTTCAAATTCATGATTGATCTGCTATTTAAGAGAAATATTAAGAATTACACTATATACTGAACACAGACACACGTAAAATCAATTTATATTAGATATTGACATGTCAGGCCTCACACTGTTCATTAAGCGTTGCAGGCATTTTGTAGCAGCATTTTAGTGCATGTGTGAAGGGCCCGTTGAAGCTGAAACCGGTTTGTGGCTGAAGGAAATTGAATTCTATAACCTTGCACTTCGATCGAAATTCCATAGATTCCAAAAAAGACGCTGCAAGTCGCTTTGCTTCTTCTTGCAGCGCTTGACAAGGTTGATGATGGTTCAGTATTCAACTTCCTTGGTACTATATGGAATGTTCTGGAGCCTCCGGCCGTCTCCCATGTCTGGGGGTGGTTATGTCAACATCAAGTTGGATGGTGCTTAGAAGCTAGTTCGCCCGAATATAAAATTCCCTGCCGCGTTCGCGTCTTCGGTGGAGAAGTACTCCTTCCAAAGCTCCTGGAACTCTTCCCAGGATACACTGCTCTTACCCTGTTAAAGAAAAGAATATATTTAATTTACTACTGGCATTAACAAGAGGTTTGTCTACATCAGTGGATTTTAAACTTTAAGGCACGCTACTTTTCCGTCAGAATAAGAAACAGAAGAATAGACAGAGTCACAATAAACTTTGGAGACCTCAAATCCACTAGCGCACTCAAAATCGAAGATCTTCGAAGGTTTAAAAATCTATCGGAAGTGTGATCCGTTTGCAGTTTAAAACCTCTCAAGAAACTTGATTGGAATTTTATACAAGTTTTGATTTGATAAAATACTATTTTTTACAATACCTTAGCCATCTTGCTGAACGCAAGTTTGCACTCCTGAGGGTCGATGCCGTAGGACGAGCAGACGGTGGTGAACTCATCGCAGTCGATGGAGCCGTCAGCGCTGGCGTCCTCCAGTTGGAACATGAAGTGGCAGTACAGCTGCTGCCACTTGAGCGCGGCGGACGGGTTCGCGGCGTAGTCGTTCCACATCGACACCCACTCTTCCACGGAGACCTGGTAAACAAGGGTATATTGTTAGAGCTTGGCAGCAATACCTCCACTTTCTATCCTTTTTAGCTATGACGGCTCATCTTTTACTATCAGCCAGTTGCGCAGGATAAAGAAGATAAGAAGAGGGAACACATACTGCCACAAACGAATACCCAAGTACAGGTCCACCCCCTATAAATCACTCTCTCAGCTCGATGGGTTAGCAATCCGCAACGACCTTAGAACAGACGCAGGACGATGGTATTCGAGACACGAGCTCGAGGGGTGTAATAACACGACCAACTCCCAAACTCTGGACTGTAACTGAGTTATCCCAACAGGAAATCTCAGCCACAAATGCTCAGTCCAGCTTGGGATTTGAACAAAGGACTTCCAGCCACTGCCACCGCTATAAAGTGCGAGCTTCTAGCCTCGGAGGCAGTTTGAGCTCATCGCAGCCGATGGAGCCGTCAGCGCTGGCGTCCTCCAGTTGGAACATGAAGTGGCAGTACAGCTGCTGCCACTTGAGCGCGGCGGACGGGTTCGCGGCGTAGTCGTTCCACATAGACACCCACTCTTCCACGGAAACCTGATGAAAATGGTTGAGGGTTAGGGCTCATTAGCATTAGTACCACCTTGGAGATTTTATCATCCGTGAGGTGCACAGGTTAAAAAAGACAAGAAAATAGATTTTACTACCACAAGCGCGCAGACCCTATTCCCTCACTTTCAAACTTTGGGGAGACAGAAATCTGTCAAGATCGTAGAAAGAATAGACGCAGGACTGTGCTTTTCGAGCCACAAGCACAAGGGGTGTAATAACACCACCAACTCCCAAGAATTCCAAGTGCTGCCGTTCTAAAGTGCGAGCTTCTAGCCACGGAGGCAGTTGGAACTCATCAAAGGCGATGGACCCATCAGTTCTAGCAACAGAAGCAAGCGGCAAGTTACATCATTTGAAATCATGTTACAGTTACGATAAGTTTTGGCTTAATCAAAAAGAAGTGACCACAAGACAGCAGAATTTGAAAGTTTTTTTATATATCTTGGTAGCACAAGAATGTTACTTTTGTAAAATGTGAACTTGAATAGAAAAATAGCTAGCAACATGTACCTGTCTTCTAAAATACATATTAAGTAACATTCATTCAAGATACGAGTATAAATCCTTTTATACTCACAAAATTTCCGGGCTCGTAGCATACTCAAACTTTGTCCAACCTAAAAATCTGTCTAACTTCCTTTACGCTACTACTCCATTTTTAATATTAGCAAAGGTAACTTCTTTTGAGTTTTAACTGCTTCCGGGGTCCTATAAGCAGGGTATGAAAAGAAATTTATCTGGCCGGAGAAAATAAGGGTGGAAAGTGTTGCCGAAAATACATTTTTACTTATCGTCCGTAATGTTGCTTTTTGTGAAGAATTTGAA
Source organism: Nomophila noctuella (assembly GCA_958496325.1). Classification (NCBI taxonomy): domain Eukaryota; kingdom Metazoa; phylum Arthropoda; class Insecta; order Lepidoptera; family Crambidae; genus Nomophila; species Nomophila noctuella. The sequence goes on from OY292491.1 coordinate 13,729,037, forward strand.
GTAAGGTCAAATATCGATACAGCATCATATACAAAATACACAACTTGATATAGCAATAAGTCTGCATATTGTTTAATTATGGTTATATTAGGCACCTTGGTTAAAAGTTGTAAATTTTGATTTTACGGCACGATCCGTCCGTGGGTGATCCCGTAGGATGATTATTGTAATTCAAGGAACCATTGTTGCTCAAGACAAAGGGTTTGATGAATAATCAATTCTTTTATTAAGTTGTTTACCAAAGTGATTGACGTCAGCCTGGTGCTTTACATTGTTCTAGAAATAATAAGGTACTTATTGAAATTTGTGCATCATGTGGACAGCAAATTACTTCTACTACGAGTACTTCCATACCACTTAATTACATCTATCACTTGCCGTATTTCAATGACTTGGTCGTTATATACTTTGAGTTTGAATAATAATCACTTATCTGTGGTGACTACAAATGTGATTTGCGATCACGACGACTTTTATCTAAAGTCTTATCACATTACCAATCGATTCAAAACTGCCTAATCGCAACACTGCTAGTCACTGAAGGACACTCTGACTAGATGCATTAACTCAACCTCTTTCCAAATCCTAATATTTGGTTTTACGATCATAGCTAGGTATGGGACTCTCACAATTTCCGTAGGGACCCGTAGTCGTGAGGTAATAACCGCTATATGGAAAAGCATTGTCGCTCCAACAAAGGATTATGTATAACCAGCGAGAAATCGAAATTCACGTACACTTTGAAACCCTTGTTATTTGTACCGTAGAGAATTCAGATAAACTTGATGGTTATCCTACTACTATTATAAAGTTTGTATGTGTGGATGTATGGATGTATGGATGTGTGGATGTATGGATGTATGGATGTATGGATGTTTGTTACTCTTTCACGTAAAAACTACTGAATGGATTTGAATGAAACTTTACCACAATATAGCTTATACATCAGAATAACACATAGGATATTGGAAATCGAAATCCACGCGGACGGAGTCGCGGGCGGCCGCTAGTTTGTAATACTATAATCATAGATAGCCGTAAGGGAAGTTGCGAGTCATACCCAACACAAGTGTCTTAGACAACTTACTGGGTAGTCTTGGCCACATTTTGTAACGATGATTATAGAAATAAATGAATTTTAATTTTAATTTTTAATACCATTGTTCATTCTGATATCTGTACTTTAAGTGCTTTAGCTACATAGTTATCTCGGTGTCAGATCAATATATGTGATGTTGTGAAGGAATAAATAAATAAAAATTGATTTTGTTTTGCGATCAGAGAACCTGGGCTGTGTAATAAGAAGTAGTCACGAATCTTCAATCAATTATTATTAAATAAACATCACCGAATTCGGAAGGCGGTTTTAACACTCAATAAAATTGACAAGAAACTCAATAGCCGCTCGTTTCAATTGCCAAATAGTAACTTGATATTTTAATACAGCCATTTCCAGATGGTTAAATAAAAAGAGTATTTTAACGATGAGAAAAGTTTGAAACTCTGTTTGCATTTTCTTGTATAATAAACAGCTTGGAAGAGTTCCAAACATGATCACGCTCTAGAAGAAGGCTTAAGTGAAACTTGAAAAAAAATGTAAAACTTGAGATTCAAAATATGGTTTAACAAGTTATGAAACTTAATTGGAAAGTTTATTTTCAACTTTTTTATTGGCTTAAGACGGCACACTTGATAGCTTCTCTAGGAGATCGTCAATTCAGTTCCCGCCTTTTTTATGAGTTCTACAGAGTAAAGTTTTATTTGAAAATGTTAACAATTTAATTCTAAGATATGGCAATATGAGACCAATTCTATTCAATAAGTCTAATTCATTAACAACAAAAATAAATTGGCGCCCAACGTGGGGTGCCGAAAAAATATTTTCAAGTCACTTAAAAAGCTACAACGTATGTAAAAGCGAAACCGTAAATTAGACAGAATGACCAGTGTTTTTATACTACGTGATGCTCGAAGTAATGAAGCGTGGCCGAGTGGGTTTCCGTGGCAAATAAACCTGGGTCAACACGTACGAACAATAACCGAATTACTCGGCAGAAATGTTGATTAACCCAATGGCAATTTATTCTAACAATGAAATAACGTACGCGCAATTAAACCGGCCTTTTGACATTTTTTTGAAAGCGAAATGCATGGAAGGTTGGCATGTGTGTTTCGGTAATTTAATTTTCCATCCGAGTGTACATTTTGACTGCATACCTACTCGTATTTTAGAACTCTGGGACCGAAATGTTATGAAAAGATTATAAAAACAGTTAATAAAATACATTTTGAGAAAGTGATCAATCTTAATCGTACAGTACATACATTTATCTTTTATTGTACATTTCGTAGAAGTATGTATATATTTCATTATAATATGAGAGTAAAATTATTTTACTCTCTTTAAAAGCATACCGGTAGTGGCTTTTTCTTTTAACTAGTTTTGGTATTTTATGATAATTTGCCAGCCCTGCCTGACTTTTCGTATAAATACCAATCATTCGTTATCGAGTCATTCACACCATATTAGCTATCGCTTTAATTACATAAATATTTTAATTTCATTTTCTTGATCTATTTTCCTTGAACGTGCCAATTTGTAACAAAAACAAAATATGTTACGAAATATCAATGTTATTTTATAGGTTTTTTGTTTATCTGTCTGTCCTTTTGATAGATAGCTGGTATTTTAGCTATGACGACATTATGGAGGACGTCACGCGTTATTTAGCAAGCCGGTGACATTTTTTGAGGCGTTACACAGTAGAATATTTTTATTTCCTTAAGCTTTTATAGCAACGGTAGTTGATGTCCATGGGCAGCGGTCATCACTTTCCATCTGGTGACCTTCTTGCAAATTTGCCTGCCTATTCTATTTAAAAAAAAAAACTGTCGTCATATATGCTCAATTTATTTATTTATTCATTATAAGCACACTAACAATAATAAACTTAACATTATTATCTGAACAGGTATCCAAACAGCAACCCAGAATTGACCGAAATCTTAAACTTATTATATATTCCCATTCCCACGATGACTTTTATGAAGCAACTTTCGAGTTTCCTGCGGCTTCATTTCGATAGATTACTATTTTCCGAAGTCTTTATTATTGACAATTAATAAGGGCCTTACTGAGACCTACATAAATAAAGTTCATTTTCATTTCCATCTTCATGTTCATTTTCGTAGTATGTACTTAGATTAAATACGCTAGTATTTTGTCTTTTTGCTATATTTGTAACAGTTGATGGCACAACATATAATCGAATATGTAATACAGAAGTTATATTGCTATCGATCGGCAGTAATTGCTCATTTCAGCTTCGCTTATGATTCACTCACGCGATTGGTCCACAAATTCTTCGATAAACTTTCTTTTTATGACATACTGTCTCGACATGTGAACTAGTAATATCTCATTTTGATTAGTTTTATTTCTTTCCAACTTCCAGTCTGATTAATCAGTATTTTCTAGTTAAAATCTATCATTTCTATGTTTGTTCAAACGAAATTAATAAGAGAGGTCAAAGGGTCGCAAAGTTCATCAAAGGTGGAACTTAAATGACTAAAAACCTTGACATATTTGAATTTTGGGATCCTATTAGCTCCCGTTCGATATTTCTTTTCAATTGAATATGATAGGTTTTGAATTCGACCATCATGATTGTGAGTAGCTTTAACGTGTTCGCTTTGTGGGTTTGCAACGGTTCTCCTAAAGCCAGAGGATGGAAAACATACCTACTGCGTTTGAAATAATACTCATCAACATTGTTATTTTTAACTCTTTACTAATATAATAAAGCTGAAGAGTTTATTTTTTGCTTAAACGCGCTAATGTCAGGAACTATTGGTTCAAATTGAAAAAAAAAATGTTGCATATTTCGAGGAAGGCTTTTACTCTTAGCTGTAATTTAACACATGACTGTGTGCAGAAACTGAAATTCATGGGGGCGAAGTCACAGGTGACCGGCAGTGAATTATATAATTATGAAACAACATTTTATTTTATGATTTCTCATTGTGGATGCGATGCGATGAACCAATGAATACCGACATGCGGATTCCCTAGTTAAATCAAACAAGATCGTTAATCCTACCGTGCAGTACCTACAATCTATATCTATAAAACTCAAACGTGACTGACTGACTGACATAGTGATCTATCAACGCACAGCCCAAACCACTGGACGGATCGGGCTGAAATTTGGTATGTAGGTAGATGTTATGACGTAGGCATCCGCTAAGAAAGGATTTTGATTAATTCAACCCCCAAGGGGGTAAAATAGGGGATGAACGGTAGTATGAAACTTTGTCAATTTTAAACCTATCGGGCTGATATTTTGCATACATAAAGCTACTATAACGTAGGCATCGCCTAAGCAATCATATTTGTAAATTCTAACCCCCAAGGGGGTAAAATAGGGGATAAACTTTAGTATGAAACTTTGTCAATTTTAAACCAATCGGGCTGAGACTTTGCATACATAAAGCTACTATGACGTAGGCATCTTCTTTTAAAGATTATTTGAAAAATCCACCCCTAACGGGAAAAATAAGTAGGTGATAAAAGAAACCAAAATCCACGCGGACGAAGTCGCGGGCGCCCGCTAGTGCACGTATAAAACCAATATCTTCAAGCACATTCCAATCTCAACCTTATTGTCTTCACATAAGACATACATACATCTTACACGACAGATGGCTCGCTCGTTACAGATACGTCAGGCACAGACAGACTATCTTGCATCTAGACCACAATAGTCCCACATGTAAGTCTGAATACCTTGACTTAGACACGTAATTAGTTGGGAAAATTAATCTTGTGTCAGCCAAAGTCTTCCGTATCAGGGGCAAAATCGGTTGTCTTATGATTGCAAATCACTATATTGCGATTCTTAGCCGAAGTATAGAAACTCGTTATGACACCGAAGTTCGGCGTGCAATGAAATATATCATAATATAACGAAATTTCGTTTCGTAATTTTGTATAGAAAATGCATTGCCGTAAAACTACGGTTACGTAATTTCAGCCTAGTTTCTACACTTCGTCAATTGTGTTTTAAAGATGGAGCTCAATCTAGCTTGATTATGGATGGAAGGTTTAGGCAGCTTTTTTTTATTTGCCACCGGATCTCAGCTCTCGTCTTTGAGAGGAACCCAGAGGTACCGACGCCTATGAGATTCTTTTATTGACTGCATTCATTAAGTAGGAAGCGATTTTTTAATTTATGATTGGGAGGGATTTGATCACTTTCCAAAACTTGGCATAATTAAATTCTAAAACGACAATAGAGAAACTAATCCTTCCTTTCATTAGACGTGTATAATTACTAAATTGAATACAATATAAGACAATAATTTGATTTGAATTGATTTGATAAGTGAGAATTGAAGAATCATGAAATTGTCACCTTAAACTGATAGTTTTGACAAAAGTACAAAGTCATGTATTTATTAACTGAATAGTTATAAACTTTGTCTTTATTTATTTAAAGAAGTTAAAGTTTCAAATTGATGTGTGTTCAAAAGTTAAAGTCCAATGAATTCAAGTATTGTAACATCAATTTATTTACCAAAGTAGCTTTGTGTAATTAAGTTTCAAACTTAATCTACCCATCTATTTATAATGTCACGCCTTTTCCGACAAGGGTTAGCTAACTAAACTTTATTCAAGATAAATTGCTGGTTTGTACTAATCCTTTATTCTCTTCGGAGATAAACTTTTGCTCGCATGTAATGTAACACTATCATTATTAAAAGTAGTAATCCACGGATACGGATCCGAAAACAGGTATTCGGTTTCAAGATCCGCGGATACGGAAAACGGTACGGATTTTTATTTTCTTATGCAACCGGTATCGTGTGACCTTAAATTATAGTTGACACTTCGCCACAACGACACGCAGGACATGTTTGACTTGCGTCGCGCGGATATTACGTTTGTTTTTTACAGTTTAGTGTGACACAAGGCCTATTTTAGTGTGATTCCATAAAAGATCCACGTGAAAAGTATCGGATACGGATTCGAATACGGTTTTTTTGGATACGGATATTCGGAACATCACTCATTTATAAGTCCTTTCAGCTAGTCAGTTTTTGTTTGACCTTTGCCTTCCACTCTTTCATAGAATTTGATAAAGAAACTATTTGTGTGCACTTACTTGACCATCCTTGTTAGAGTCAGCCCTCTTCCTAAGTCCGTCCCAAATCTTGATCATGATTTCATGTGTTTCGCTGTGTTTTGCATCACCCGGCTTCCACCCTCGAAGGCTGCAGATTTTCTGTGGAAAAATAAACCTTATTAAGTATAGAACAAAATATAAAATAAGTATTTTAAGAAATTGATAAATGTATGTCTGCAGTTTTTGTTTCGATTATCATCAGATTTGTATCGAAACCTATTTGTTGCGAATTTGAACCTTTGCTTAGACAAGATTCTCTGACGCGAGTTCGCATGAGATAAAAGTTTTAGAAATATACAGAGTGCTTACAAACTTAAATCAATAATAAACATATTTCGCGACCTCCAGTTAGCTATTCATCATCATTTATGAAAGAGCCATCAGAGCAAGGACAATAAATAATGTGATTAATATTTGCGTTTGTGCTTTTCGTGTCTTATTCTTTGGAATTGAATAATTTTTTGTTCGATTTATAGCATACTAAAACCCGCGACTCTGTCCGCCTGAAGCTCGGTTTCTAGCCTAAAGCCTTCTTCGCCTATTGGACTGTCCAACGCAAAAGGTAGATTTTTTCAATCCGAACCAGTAGTTCCTGAGATTAGTGCGTTCAAACAATCAACTAAACAAACCTTTCAGCTTTATTTTATTAGTATAGATTTATTTTAAACACTAATAGCTTATCTGTATACAATGCTGTTGCAATACACACAGCATATATTTTAAGCTGCAAGATTGTGAGCACATGGACTGGCAGATGCTTTGAATATGTTTTGAATCGAGTCCAACTGTTAGACGTACATCGGAGGAAATAACATGTTTTATTTTAATAGAAAATTCGAAGTCGTTTATGCTTAACGTTTCGTAAACGATCTAGATCTGTTTCTTACATTGGAAGAGAATGCTATTATCATTTTTTTCTTTACAGTAGGCAGAAGTTTAATAAAAGTAAGTTAGTTATTATAGTCCATTTCAGCTCAGATGTTCCCAGTGAATGTTTGTCTTCGAAGAAAAATCGTCACTATTTTAAAGTAAAAAGACCCTTCGGATAAACATTAAAACAGCTCGTGTAACTAGGACTAGAATTGCCTAGAAATAAAGATTATTTTTGCATAACTAGTACACCTGTCCAAAAGAATCATCTTACCTGAAATGGACTATAATCGTATGCAAGTTTCATAGTATTACTTGAGGAAAAAAGAAAAAGATTCATAGTTATTAAATTAAAACATATATTACAATGATACATAGTTATTCAATAACCACTATCACCATTCTGCAATAGTGATCACAATCCCGAGGAATATATGGTGAATCAATTTTGTCTTATCATTGTGTAGATACAAAATAAGTAACTTTTATAATGTGCGTACAATTTTCCGTTCAAGGAAATTATTACGAAAAGATATTGAATTTTCACAAACAATACCGTATTGTTTCATACTGTATTCAAATCTCATTAAATTTAATTATTAGCCCCTCATCAGTCTTCATTAAAATCGGTGTCAAAGTAATGAAGAAAGCATTTCATTTAAAGCATTTCTTATTTTAAGGAAACAAGAAAGAAAAAACAAAAAAAAACTTCCTTGGTAAGAAACGAAGTAATTAAATTTGGAAACTTGAAACGATTTTATCTAAGCTGAGACACTTTTTCCGCTTTGGAAACCGTTTCACAAACTTTCTTTTGCAACTAAAGAATACAATTTTATAAGATTTTAGACTTCCGCGTTTAATTCTAAACACCTTTATACTACGGTTGTTGTTACACAGCTAAATCGTCAAGCAGTAGTTTACACGAACTAGATTTTTTTTTAATTTACCTCTCTAATTGTTGTGACTTCATGATCTATTTGTCGAGAAAGACTTTAAAGGACACAATCGTGTACGGAAACCTAATTCAACGCGGTCGGAGTAGTGGGCGGCCGCTAGTTTGAATATCTCTATAAATTTCTGAAGTAGTATTACTTTATACTGACCTATCCTTTTTATCTTATCAAATTAAAAGCATTTCGCTGGTCTTCTAAATCTATCCGAATAAATTGGATTATTGAAGTCGAAGTCCCCGTGGACTTAACTTAGCCAATTTCAAGATTGACTGACCTTTTTAAAGTTTGTTCATTCCATAAAATTACCAGCGAAACTAAAAGCAATTTGACTCGAAAGAATATACGTGTACATTTGCTTTTTCAATTCGAACTAAACGTTTTCTACTGATTTAAATTCATTTAACAACACGAGACAAATTAGGGTAAAATTATGAAGCCTGTTTTGACATTTAACAAAACAGTTTTTTTAATAGCTTTATGTCAGTCTGCATCTGGCAGATTATGTTCATAACTTTGTAATGGCATTCTGATTAAATTGCCTTCTTAATTGTAAATTACTCCGGAAACATTTTTTTTGTATGCTTCTGAACGACACTCGTAATGTAATGTAATAAGATGACAATTTCTTAAATCATATTCAATAATATTTAACGAACATTTTGTGAATGACACCTGCAATATCTGGCTTCTAATTTCATCGCATATTATAATAAGTCTGGGTGACGCAATTAATCTCGCCCTATTTCAAACACGCAGTTGCTATTAGTCATCAATGCTAGTACAATAGTACAACAATTAGTTAGTGCGCTAGCCTATTATTGGCATTGTATGACGAAATGCTTGGTGCAATCAATTTGAACATCACTATCACTGTACTGTTGACGTCATCACAGGAAACAAATGAATTGCTTCCTTCAGTGATCAGCACAGATCAGAGTTTTATGTAATGAAGAAAACAGCATAAAGCATCATCCACAATGATAACCCTTTCTTCATGTAACTCCCGAGTCGCGTTAAAAGTTCAATACATTTTAAATCACAACGCGACTCCGTCCCAGTGGATTTCGGTTTCCGCACACATACATATACTCGTAGTATAACACTATGTGTGTGCGGAAACCGAAATCCACTCTGACCATGGCCTATTATTAGGCAATATCAGGGTATTGCCTGATAATAGGCCGCGGTAACCACTTACAATAAGATGAGCCAAGCCCAAGAGCTTTATTTGCCAAGTCGTGGCATAATCACAGAGCATCGAACCTTGTTGGCATACCTACAAATCCGCCATTTACAAAAAACCTATAACTATACTAATATATAAAGCTGAAGACATTGTTTGTATGTTTGTTTGTTTGTACGCGCTAATCTCAGGATTTACTGGACCGATTTGAAAAATTATTTTTGTGTTGGATAGTCCATATGACGAGGAAGGCTTTAGGCTATTGGAAATAGAGATCTACGCAGACGGAGTCGCGTGCGGCCTCTAGTCTAATTATAAACAAAAAGTGGTTATCAAAGCTAACAGCTTTTTGTTTATAACTTACTCTGTCGATTGACATGAGTTTTATTACTAGCTGCCGAAACTCGATTTTTTCAAACAGCAACATACATAAAAATTTTCGATGCTCTTTAGGTTTTTCTAGCATATTTAGAAACGATAATAAAACAAAACTGGATTTTTTACAAGTACTAGTACTTATATGTATGTATAAAACAAAATGGTGATCAGGTCAACTAACGTCCTTTCTTAACATTTCTGCGTAACGGTAATAATTCATTAGAATTTCATAAGCGCTGGCAATAGCAGTCATTTGAGCTTAATGTTCCCAAAGGGCGTCATGAATATAATAGCCTTGATTAAACTCTGTCAAATTACACAATCGGTAGCAAAATTGAGCATTTATTGCTCTAGGGATATAATCGTAGTCTAATTAAACGTTAGAGAATATAATAGCTGGGAGTAAATGGGATTTTGACTGCAAGTAGTTACTTGTGTATTTAAAATGACCTATAAACTGTTGACGTTTAGATTGCATTATATAGAAAGTGTCGTCTTAAACGAATCTACACAGTCTTCAAGCAGTATAAAGAAGTTATATTGACTTCTATACGTACGAAGCCATGTTCTGGCATAAAGTTTTAGCTTGTAATGTAAATAAATAAATAAATCTAGGCCTACCGACATTTATTTTGCAACTCAAAGAATTCATTATTATTTCGTGCCATAATTCTAGTGCTCATTCTAAAAACAACACTATCAGTCCTTGATACGTGAGTTTTAGTTATAAGAGATTTTATTTCAAATGATTAACGTGTTTCTTCGAATTAAAAGTGAAATATTTACCTCTATAGCTATTTCGAAGTCTTTCCTTTCTATCGTTCCACTTTGGTTGACATCTGAAACAAAAACAAATGAACGTAAAAACAAAGCTCACTTAGAAAAACAAGTCTGTAACGGGCTAATAATGACAATAAATAATAATAAATACCTTGGGCTAACACACCAATTGCCCAGCTCCATACTAAGCTTAAAGCTTGTCCTATGGATTCTAGGCAACGGATAGCCTTACGTAAATATTTTGATAAACATCCATGACTCGAGTACAAATCGCGATCGCAATCGTACAAATTGCAATCACAAACTCGGGCTGTGTTCAGAAAACACAAATTTTGCCCGACCCGAGAATCGAACCCAGGACCTCGAGATCACGGCCCGGTACTTAAACCACTAGACCATCGAGGCGTTCTGAGTTATGAGGCAGATAGTATTATTTTCACTCACCGAAAAATACGTTGAACACATACAGTAGCTTCTTTCGTCTGAACTCGGAGACTGACATTTTCTTAATCTGAAACAAAGAGATAGTTTTATTGAGTTTTGTTCTCAAACACCTCAGAGGGCGGTAATAAAAGGAATGGAAATCTTTTGTCTCAATTTTCTGAGGTCACGCTTTTGTTCCTTTGTTGATGATATTTTATTATTGTGGTAAGTAAGTGCGAGTTAGGGTCGTTATACGAGTGCTTATCATAATTTTATCTTCAGAAAAAGAAAATGTATAGGAATATTGTTATGAAAGGACACTAATAAAGGACAATAATAAAGGACTAACACACCGATTGCCTAGCCCCAAACTAAACTCGGAGCTTGTACTATGAATGCTAGGGAACGGATAGACATACTTAAATAGTTTTATAATTATACATGACTCGAGTACAAATGCCGATGTTCGTCACATAAACATTTGCCTCTGGCGGGATCCGAACCACGGTTTTGTAGCCAGGGTCTCTGACCATTAGACCAACGGGCCTATCAAAATCTACGATCAGCTTATTATAATCGTGATAAGAAACTTATTACGCGTACTTTTGCATTGAGTCTTTTAACTACTATGCCATAGTAGGTAGAATTTACTTTACATAATTGTTGACAATGATTGACCAAATCTGATAATTGATGCATACTCCTGTATGCGTCAATAGGCTGGCCCAAATGTTTAAGAAATCAGACTCAAAGGCAAAAACCTTTTTAACACTTACCCTGCTAGCTAGAATTCTCATATTGTCGTAATATAGTGCTTACATTACGCATAATGTAATATCAATAATATGGGCTTCTACAGTTCAGTATCAAAATGGTTTTTCGCCTTTTCCAGAATACAATATCAAAGTCAATAATACCACGAGATCGCGGTTGAGTACGCAATTAGATTAACGTATTATTAATGTAAAATTACAGTTTTATCGCAGCTATATTTCACATGGTCGGTAATCTTTAAATCCGTCGAAAAACAGAATTGAAACAAAATTGAGAGGCGAAAGTTGTTCATCCCAACTTCCCAACTAATATTATAAATGCGAAAGTAACTCTGTCTGTCTGTCTGTCTGTCTGTCTGTCTGTCTGTCTGTCTGTCTGTTACGCTTTCCCGCTCAAACCTCGCAACCGATTTTGATGAAATTTGGTACAGACAATTTTTAAACCCTGAGACAGAACATAGGCTACTTTTTATTTCGAAAAAAAGAAATCCACGCGGACGGAGTCGCGGGCGGCCGCTAGTATTTCCATACAGGTATGACGGGCTTTATTCGTTGCAATATTTTTCGCAATGATGGTCCTGTTTAAAATTCATAGTATTAAAATCTGCCTGTATTTTTATCATATCATGTCAATCCTTGTTGTTACAGCATACACTATGCATTTACAAAATATTAATTCAGTTCGTTCATTGAACATCGGTTTGGCAGTGGGTTGATAACATAGATTTTAAAATTAATTTATTTTCTAGGATCACTAAATGGCTTACACATTTTCAAGCTTCAAATCATATCACAATTGTTTTTAATGGGTGAAAATTAAGCCATTGTTACGAGAGATCATAAAAAAACAATTATACGGTTAAGCTATCATTTTAATTAATGTAGACAGAAACCCATAAAAAAGGTTTTGACTTCATGATCATTTCCAATATTTACCGATAATAATATATTGATGAATCTCATTAAAAGTAACATTATCTAATCTAGCCTAAATTTTATTTTTAAAATTAAAACTGGCTTCTTACAAAAATTAGAATAATTTTATTTTATAATATATCAGTAACCTCCAACATTATTTTAGCTCTTCTATTAATTGGCTTGTTCCAAATGTTCAACAATGTTTATGAAATATCATAATCATCTTTCCCTTTTATAAAATATCACTAAGCGTAAGTGCGTAGGTGGTAACGTGAGAGACATTTTAATCAATGCTTTAGTCGTCGCCGTTAAAAAGTTAATTATTGTGTTATGTTACACGTGTTCTCGTTATAACTGAGGGAGTCGGTCCCCAGTCGTTCAAACGAAGATTTGAATGAAATGACGGCACCTGAGACATTTATATGGTTAGTAGGTACATACCTACGTAGGGTTGTCATTGAAAGTGTTTAATTTAGCTACATTTCAACTTAGACTTAGTCATTTTAAGACTTATTTTCTACTAAGAGTCAGGTAACCGTGTTCTGCCGGTCTAGGAAGTGTTAACCTATTTCTTTCCTTTTGGCGTTGTAAGAAGCGACTAAAGAACATTCCGAGGGATGGAAAGCAGCGTTCTCCTGTTTCATGGTTTACCATACTGCGGTCACCAGCTTGCCTGCCCATTGTGGTAAATACGTGTAACTCCTCATCTGGGGTAGGTTAACATTCAGCAGTGGACTGCACCAGGCTGAAAATGATGATGATAGTATGACCACTCATAAGCGGGAGTAATTACCAGGCTTGTCAATTAAGGATTGCCTTAGAGCTCAGGGTATGCTTCGATGATCCATCCTCGGCATCCTCGGCCATTGGGCCGAGGATGCAACCAGGCGATGTGCTAAGATAAAGATATTAATGATGGTGATAAGAGAAACTCAAAAGAGCAACATGGTACCCGATGTTAAGTGATCACCGCCGCTCATGGACAACAACATCCATAGAAGTCGCTCGTTTTACTTTTAACAGCGAATTAACTTTTAAATTGTATTTTTTAACTTTAATTAAGTCGCTTAAGGCTGTTATCCTAAAGCTGCCCTACGTTTTATCAGCTGTAAAAACTTTAATAGCCTAGCTAAGGATAAGAGGTCATCAGATCTTAATCATTAATGTAAGGGTAATAAAGATTCAAATCCTCTTGGAGAGTGGTAGCCTCTTTGATTTTCGAAGTGATATTACCACGATTGTGAACAAGTGTTTATCTATTAATTATAGAAACACACTAGACGGAGAAAACGCGACCGAAGTTCGATATGACACGCTGACGCCGACGACTGCATTATATTTTCAAAGGAAGATGACACACCATGCTGGAATAATGTTGCGTAATTTTATATAGGAAATGCATTGCCGCCGAACGACTGTCGCGTATATTCCGCCTCGTGTAAAACACACACAAGGTTATAATAGCCCATGCCTATGAACTAAGCTGCATGCCCGTCTTAAAACTATAGGTACCCAGAAGCTTATCTTCAAACTATAGCGATCGAATATTCTAGGAAATTTACCTTGTAAGTATCAGCTTTGCTATCTATGCAAACTATCAGTTTAGCCTGTCTAATCACAATTTGCTTGCATGATTCGCTGCAAGCTCTTGTTGTTATTTTAGTAATAGATGCACCTTTACGAATACCTATCAATTTTATTAAAAGGTTAAACAATAGCCCTTCTCCTAGTTATTCCATTATAATAATATGTATAGTTTGTTTGGTTCTAAAAATAGCCTTCGATAGTGGTTTGGCTAACTTCGATTATATTATCGTTATATAATATTAAAATGACAACAAACATTGTGTTACGAAGCTTGGGTATAGGTACAAAGTAAGTTGCAAGTTTTAAATATTTTCTAAGAGCCAGTCATCAATGGTCTCATCGTTACAATCCGAATTTATTTTATAATACCTTTATTAATCAGCAGTATATTAAGATGATGATGATGAATATTAAGACCAGCGGCCGCACGCGACCCCGTACGCTTGGATTTTGGGTTCCGCATACAAAGTGTTACATTTTAGCCTTCCTCGACAAATACACAATATGTACATCGCAAAAATATTATTTTAAAACGAAACAGTAGTACCTGAGAATAGCGCGTTCAAACAAATGAACATACATAATAACTCTTCAGCTTTATTATATTGGTGTAGATACTTTTATTAATCAGCAGGAAATGAAGACTAACAAAACTGAAACTTAATAATCTTCGTGCCTTGAAAATGCCCTGGAGTCTCTCTCCCTTTTCTTCATTAAATGTCCCTCTTCTCAACTTAAGACACTATAATCGCCACGTCACTCGTGATTAAATACAGCATGGCGTCGCAAATGGGCAATTTGACGTTTTGCGATGAATTCCTCTAAGTGTGACGTATGCAAATTGATCCAGTAATGAGTTGACAGCCCTGTCCAGGAGGATGTCCATTAGTTGTTTTGTTTTGTGGATATGTGGTGAAGCAGCTCCGTTTTTAGGGTTCCGTAGCCAAATGGCAAAAAAACGAAACCCTTATAGATTCGTCATGTCTGTCTGTCTGTCTGTCTGCCTGTCTGTCTGTCTGTCCGCCTGTCTGTCACATACACTTTTTTCCGAAACTATAAGTAATATACTGTTGAAACTTAGAGAGTGTATGTATTCTATGAACCACAACAAGGTTTTTACATAAAATAGAAAAAGAAAACCGGCCAAGAGCGTGTCGGACACGCCCATGAAAGGGTTCCGTAGCTAACAGATGGCCCGACCGCTTAAGACACCATTTAGTAAGGGCAACTGCACGTCATAAGTTGGTCGAGTTGTATAAAAATAACTATGTATGATACAGAGTTCGCTATAGTTTTCGTTGAAAGCACTTACTTGGAGGTATACAGGACATTTTTTTCAGAATTATTGTAATAGTATTTCAAGAGTTAAGGGGGGGGGGGGACGCTCTAATTTTAACTTTGTATTAATATATCTCAAGACTGGGGTGTTTGATTCACATAGTTTCAAGGCAAGTTTTTGTATTTAAAAATACATTTTTAACGATACCCCACACAATGGGGTAAGTCGATTTTTTTTTAATTTACTTTTCCCTGTATGGGAGGGGGGGTAAAAATAATTATTATTCGATTATTTTAAAAACCAATTCTTGAATTATCACTATACATCTCTCCACCAATTTTCGCGGCAATCGGTTCAGAAACGGCGGAGAACGAGCCAGGACAGACAGACAGACAGACAGACAGACAGACAGACATGGCGAAACTATAAGGGTTCCGTTTTTTGCCATTTGGCTACGGAACCCTAAAAATGGGGGGTCCCCATAGTTAGAACTGAAACTGGAAATATTTTTTTTCATCGAACATATACGTGTGGGGTATGTATGGAGAGGTCTTTAAAAATGATATTGAGGTTTCTAAGATCATTTTTTTGTAAAGTGAATAGTTTGCGTGACAGACCCTTCCAAAGTGGAAAAATGTGTGCCCCCCTCTAACTTCTAAAATAAGAGGATTATAAATCTGAAATTAACATATAATGTAGATTACCATAAAAACTACCAAAGAAAATTCTTCTTCTTCTCAATCGTGACACTCTTGACAGAGCGGTCGTGGTCATCAATGTAAGTCCCCCTTTGTGACACGTTTGACGGCTCGCCTCCACTCCTCCCTGGCGGCTGCTCGTCTTGCGCACTCGTGCAACGGGCCCTCCAAAGAAAATTAGTTTGAACGAAATCTAGTCAGTAGTTTTTTTTTTATTCGTCAAAAATAGAATTGAACCCTCAGTGCGCGAGTCCGACTCGCACTTGGCCGATTTTTTGTTATACTGTGCTGTTATTTATCTGCTTGATTATAAAAAGTAAGGTAACTGTTGACATTAAAACAAAATTGATGAGTTTGTTTGTTTGAATGGGCTTTTCTCATGAACTTCTGGTTCGAATTGAAACAATAAAATGTGCGATGCGATACGATATCTACCTCCAGTTTTTGCAATACGATATTCGTATTGAATTTGATATAGAACCTTTCGAATGCTCTGCATTTAGCAAAGAAACCTAATACAAAATGGAAAACCTACATCATGTTACGTCTTATCATGTCAATGTCTAGTTTGACATAGTGAAGTCTGTTCTTTGAATGATCGACCATTTATCGTACTTAAATTATTTTTCGTATAGGGCGTTATGTAAAGGTCGAAGGTTTCTTTTTTGAAAATCCTGTGTTATTTTATTCAGTAGAAACCAGGACATGTCTCATGAGAACCAGTGAACTTGCCCACCCCACTCTGGTGATAACATACAGCTGTCACCGGTACCAGATTATGGGGGTACTGGGGTAGACTGAACCGGATTAATTGAACCCGGGACATAACTGCTTCTCATTATTACTCCTTTGCCCTGTATGGAGCACACTGGTATCACGTGTGCTGGGAAGGTGCATGGAAATATGAACCTTGTTTGAATTAATAAAAGGCTGAGAATGCGCATTTTTGCGTTTTGAAACCATTGTAGTAACAGCTCAATGTTTGGAAGAGAGACGAACTTCTTAGCTATCCATGGATTCTCCGTGCGGGTGCCGGGTCCATCGCGTGGAACAGAGAGGAATGTCAGTCGGCGCCTGGGACTTGCGACCCAGCGTGTAGGTTTAAGGGGCCCCTTTATAGTATACTAACGATCACCTCCACCGATGACATTCCTCTCCCTTCCCAACCATATTTGGTATGAGCCGAGTAAAGCAGCTTTAGTTGCTCTTTCCAGTAACGAGCTAATATTAGATCTTGGTAATCCTAAGTCCTTCAGTAGGTTGTAGAGAGATGTTATCAGATTGTTTTATGCGAAACGACTACTTCTTAATGGTATTTCCGATATCGTAGTTCTCAGGTAGTAAAATCAAAATAGTAGAAATAATTTAAGCAGCTAAAAAGTAGTAGAGGATTTTACTTCTTTCTTTTGACAACAGATTAATAGTTTATTATTATGGTAGCTTCTCATAACAGACTGAAGTTTGATATATTTAATGACATAACCATTTGTTGACGAAACGTTTTAATACTTCAATGATTGATTAGCACCATACAATTAATCTACAACCCCCTCTTTTGCTTTAGCGTTTATCCGCAATCTCTTCTTCAAAGCAATTAAATAAATGGTCCTTATCGTAATGGCAGACGATTTTGCGAAGGTTCTCCTATTATAATCGTTGCGGCGTGGTGACCTATAGATATTCGATTACAAAGCCGTGTCGAACTTTCCAAGATCAAAGATCACACACACAGGCTAATGCGAATCCTTTATATAGGAATAAGAAATGGTTTATTTTTAGATTTTTATATAATTTTGATCTTAGTATTAATTCGTTGTGAATCTTTTTTCCGACGAGAAGTGACACGTTCACGCTCGTAATTGAAAGTGTTTTTGGTTGATTAAAACACTCAAACGTAGGCCAATAATTAGAGTTAGAATTTCTACAGATACCGAACTCCAAGTAACTTTCCACAACGTAAAAATAATTTTCTGCGACTTAATGATTAGCCAAGGTCGTCTCTTCTTAAAGTGTTTTGAAGGGTCAAGTATAATTTATCTACAAGGCTCGTATCGATATACGATTACAAAGGCGTTCTGTCGAACTTTCATGACCAGAGACCGCATACGAGCTAATTGGAGTAGGGATGTTTAAGAGAACTGTCCCTTCCCGGAGTCCTCTTAAAGTTATGCTTAAAGGAAAATTGAGAGGTTACGGCAAATTAGAAGGAGCTTCTTAGAAGAGACTTGTACACTTGTGTTTAAAGTTTGCTATTAGGCAAAGGATTACAAAAATAAGAAAAGTTAGTCACTTGTAGTATGTTTGCGCTCGATGTAACATAGTTTTATGTCTGTGGTTTAGTCAATTTTGAGTTTATTATTTTTAGATCAATTCAGTTGTTATATTAGCAAGCAACCTTTAATGATAAACGGCCACAGTCTCTGCAGCAAATTTTATAAAGACGAAGACCAAAAAGTAACTTTATTATGAATAAATGCTCGAAGACTCTGATTTGCCTTTTTATTTTTCAAAGATATTTCTCTCTGAATAACGTTATGGCACGCTCGTTATACAAAAAGTTTCTTATCAGTCAGAAACTTTGACGGAAATATTTTAGACCCCGTGCTGCTAAATCTTAAGTACAAAAACTGTAGGCATCATTAAGACAAACTACTGTACACATTAAATTATTTGGCTGGACTGAAGTCTACACGTTGACGTTCGAGTAGATAGTAGAATTGTGATGAAATCCTGAATAACTCTACGATATTTTTTGTTTTTCTTTTATCGAACGAACTTTATTTTTATTAATTTATTACAATTAAAGCTTATTTTTCATTGGATTTACATAACTATCATCTTGGAATGGTTTAATTTTAAAAAGTTGATTCAGTTTCGAGATTTAATTTCAGCAATAAATAAATAAATATTTCACAACATCACATACATTGATCTGACCCCGTGTTAAGTAGCTTAAGCACTTGTGTTACAGACATCAGAATCAACTGTGGTAATACAAATATACTTAAATAGATACATAATGACACCCAGACCAGGACAAACAGACATGTTCATGCACACAAATGTTTGTCCTGTGCGGGGATCGAACCCGCGACCTCTTGCGTAATAGGCAACATCTTGATCATTACACCAAGCGGGTACATCAAGCAATGTAGGTAAGTTAAACAGCAGGCTTGTATTAGTTATAAACTAGCAGCAGTCCACGACTCCGTCCGCGTAGATTGCGGTTTCCGCACACATGGTGTTATAGTATAGCTTAAAGCTTTCTTGGACAAATGGTCTTTCCGAAACAAAAGTATTTTATCTTTTCGAACCAGTGGTTCCTGAGATTAGAGCGTCCAAACAAACACTTTGTTAAATAAGTAGCTATAAATAAAGCTAGTTTTTTTTAACTTAACTCTTTCATAAAAAGTAACATATGCTCAACCCCTAGTCCGCCTAATTTTGCACGTTTCATCAAAGGTCACACAATCGACGCAAGGCGCGGCGAGTCGGCGACCCGTATTGATATTCGATTACAAAGGCCGGAGTAAGAACATCACAGACCACACAGGCTAATTGGAGTGAAGTTGTTAGGGGTTTGTCCCTTGTTCAGTTCCGATGGGGAATGGGGAATACGTACAGTGTACAAATGGAACTTTGAGTAGCTTGTTTTGACTAATTAGCTCTCATTTTAGAACTCAACATTTATTCATTGGCAAATATATTGGCAAGGGAATTTGGCCCACTGAGATATGAGTTGGTAAAAATCAATAAACTTTGAATATAATTAACTGGTTAGGATTTGCGCACTCTTCAAAACATGTAAAAAATTATGCGTAGACGTAATTAAGTTATTATAAGGATATTATTAAAATCTTAAAATAGAAGATGACAGGAAGATAAGAGCAAAAGTAACGTGAAATTCAATTGATACCTTTGGAAAGGCCGCGGGGTTTGCAAAACATAAGACGGCAATGTGACAGGAATATAATCCCCTTGTTTTAGGAACGTAACAAGTAGGTATAATTTATTAAATGTTATCGTAGCAAAATAATAAACAGCTTTGTTATTTGTTCCATTCAGTATTGTTTTGTTATTCTAATTTAATATGTTTTTAGTATTAATGCCAGAAATGTAAACTTACCTAATTACTGATGTTTTTGTTACAATTAGAAAAACAACCTAAAATAATAGACTAATAAAATTAGTACACGTAACTGAATTTGGGAACGTTTTATTTTTTTATTAGGTTACTTTTCAAAAGTAAATAAGCTTTGAATAGGCTATTATTAAATAAAATCCTAAACTAGCATTAGAAATAAATTATAACACGCCTTTGCATTTATATCAAATATGGCATCAGGCGTATTGAGCCGAAGTGAATCGTCAAGTGCTCTTAAGTCCACTTGTAACTGGATATTAAGAAATTACAAATATATGGTATAATAAAATAATAATAAATTCTTTGGACCAACAAACCCATTGCCTAGCTTCAAACTAAGCTCGAAGCTTGTAGGTACTAAGGAAGCAAGGTAACGGATAGACATATGTACTTAAATATGTTTATAAACATCATGACTCGAGTACAAATGCCGTTGTTCATCATACAAACATGGTTTTGTAGCCAATTATATAATAGGTCTCTGACTAGACCGACGGGCCCGTAAAATATGATTAATTCTTTCTTAACAATTATTTTATTTTCGTATTTAAATAAAATACCTTATTTAAAACCACACAGTCTTGAAGAAGGTAAAGTCGTCCCGAAAAGGAATTGTACATACAAATTGGAGTATAAGCCCAGTTTCCAAACGATAAAGCTCGCGACCCGAACGTTCACGGGCCTCTGATCACAACGCAATTTGACAACAAAGAGTCTGCAATAAAAATACCCAGATCATTGGGGACACGAAAGATGTTTAGCGTGCCAAAACAAAGATTTAAACTTCTAGATGTGCCCATGCCATACTTAGAACATTACTAGAAATCGGCACTAAAATTTGAAGCGGCAGTCACTTCTTTTCGCATTGACAGCATGTTGATGAACGTACGTCATGTAAATCAAAATAATGCTACAGTTTTCTGATGTTAAGGCATCACTAAAGATTTAAATGTATGTCCCAAAACAGCTGGGATCCGCCACGGAATCCGTAAGATTCCAGAATTTCGTCGCACGAAACCTTTCCACCGATAAAGGTGGAATCTAGTGCAGATTCCCGTCTTGACGATAACGGTAACATTTTTTCGGGTTTGATCGCAAAAGCCGTATTTTGGAATTTTAATCCCTCCCTGAAAAAATAAAGGTAAACGCGATCGACAAAAAAGACAATAATAAAAAGACCAAGATCATTGGAGACACGAAAGATGTTAAGCGTCCCGAAACATCTGGGATCCGTCTTGGAATCCCGAAGATTCCAGGATTCCGTCGCACGGAAGCATTGCTTCGATAAAGGTGGAATCTAGAACAGATTTGCCTTGACGATAATGGAATGGTAAATTTTTTGTCGTAATACGTGCATATTTGTAGTATTCCATGAATCATAACAGTAGATGGGAATTGAATAAAAATTTGGTAATGTCATACGCGTTTAGGATTGTTTTAAATCCCATCCAGATATAATATTAAGTTAATAAATTTTCTTAATAAAGAACATAAATACATATTTTTTAATGTAATACGTAGGGAAATGAACAAGAGGGTCACCTGATGGAAAGTGATCACCGCTGCCCATGGACATCAACAAAAACCCCATACCCTCCCGAGCTATGGGAACCTTACTCACCAGCAGAAACATAGCACAACAGTTACGAAGTGCTACTTCACTGTGGTCTTCTGTACGGAGGAGGTTCTTACCCAGACGAACGGCTTATTCGAAAAGTTCCACTAAGCTCTACCTCTCTCTATAAATCTTCCTAAGCCAATTATTTTATAATCAAAAATACGTTATTGTTATCAATGCTATTATACAAAATAAGGAAGAAAACATAGTTTTTAAACATAAGGTCAAAGAACGAACACTATCAATCAAGCAATATAAGTAGAACAATAATCTTCCAGCCCTGAATTCAAGGCAAATAAACCAAAGGAAATGCTCACGATTTCTCGAGGGCAATGAAGGCATATCTTCATTCCAATCAAGGCAAAATTTACCTCGCTTTACGACCGTGCCCCGGAGACAAATCATTACTTTTGATGACCACGAACAGAATGTCCCCAATCAGGCAGGATTTAGTTTGATAAACATAAGGTACTTCTTAACCGCCTTCAAAAAAGGAGCCTATCAATTCTAATGAACGTTGTTTTCGTTAATGTTTGTTTGCAATTAACTTTTTTGTTTATGAACCGATTACAATGATATTTTTTGTTGAATAAGGATGAAACCAGGATCTAATGATGGAGTCTTATCTTATCAACATCGAGGGGATCTAATTTCTTAAATTTAAAGGGAAATATTTTGTCAGTTTCTTGTAATATGTCATTTCCAATTTTGCAAACAGCTTAGAGCAGTACTTGTTATTTTGCAACATTTTAACGATTTATAAAACTCTTTAGAACGTTTCTACATAACTTCTTCTTATGACGAAACCACTACGGTATATGTATTACAAAGGAATGTCTTAAAACACCAATAATCTTCTTCTTCCTAGCGTTTATCCCGTTTCTATGCGGGGTCCGCTTTGACCATGATCCAGGATTTGGCAAGTCTGGTTATTACAGTGAAGCGACTGCCATCAGACCTTTGTAACCCATAGAGGGAAACCAGACAGATTGGATCATGGTTACACATTCAGATCTAACTGAACCAAAGTCAGAAATCACTGAATGTGCAGGTTTCCTTACGGTGTTTTCCCTCACCGCCGAGCTAATGTCACTAATCCACACATAGATTTCGAGAAATCCAGAGTAGTGGGCCAGGATTCGAACCGCGGCCCTCATGTATGTGAGGCGCCGTTCATACTAATAGGCCACTATCGCTCTTTAAAACACCAATACTGTTGAGCTTAATGCGAGTACA
This sequence comes from Nomophila noctuella, assembly GCA_958496325.1. Lineage (NCBI taxonomy): Eukaryota > Metazoa > Arthropoda > Insecta > Lepidoptera > Crambidae > Nomophila > Nomophila noctuella. The sequence continues at coordinate 13,752,062 of OY292491.1, forward strand.
ACAACAAGTAATTTTATCGGCGTCAATTTTCTCAGCCAAGTTGAATAACGAACGTCTGAAAATCTAATGTAATTGATACTTCGATATAACTTGATAATAAAAGGGTATTGATATTACATTTATTCAAAGTGAGTGTTATAAAGCTGTAATTGAATAGTCTTGTTCATAATAAGACTTGCGAATGTGGGCTTTGATGTCTAAGAAACTGATTCTATACTTAAGATAATGAAGCTTTATTTATTCATAAAATGTATGTTAATTGGAATAACATGTTCTTGAATAAATAATCGTTTTGTTATGAATTATTTGAAATAACAAGCTTATTTGATCATTACATTTTGGGTGGTGGGTGATGGTCAAGTGAGACCTGGTATTCCAATAGTATATAAGTATGAAAAATTAATTATTTAAGCAAGTTGATTTACGGTCTGTAAGTCACAGCTATTTTTTCCCGAAACTATACGCACTATTCTGTTGAAACTTTGTAAGTAGATGTATTATGTGAACCGCATTAACATTTTCACACTAGATTTTCAAATGGTCAGAACTGACACTCAACATTTTTTTAAGGTCGTAGAGAAGAAAAACATTCCAATTCAGAAAGCTGTTAATAAAATCACAAATTCAGAGGCGTAGAAATAAAAAATCATGATTACTCTACTCTTCTTAGCCATTTCCGACCGATGGAAACTCACTGAGCTGGATGATTGGAATCGCTACTTTAAACATGAAATGGCAAACGTTCCTCCGGCTTAAAGGCAATCGAATTCAAAACACCATTAGGTGATTTAAACGAATGTTGATTAAATTTGAAATAGATGAATCGGCGACTAAAGTTTTGTTCCATTTGTTATTTAGTACAAAAGTTCGTTCTCACACTTATATGTACGTATTGGATTCTAAATTTAACGAGTCTGTGAAAAGTATTAAGGTACGAATGTATTTACATCACCCAGAATTGGGTATTTGACTGCATACGAAATAAATTATGACATTCTAAGATTAAAGACGAAATTAAAAATTAGGCACAATTATTGAAGTTAAAAGAGTATTGATTTGACACTATTGCATCGTGACGTCACGATTCAATATTTAATATTTTTTTCCTACAAAGTTACGTTTTTGACATTTAAAAAAAGTAGGTGATTTGACTTGTCAAATACCGTATTTAAATTATCGTTTCATTGTTTTAAAACAGCAAAGTTTCTTTCGTAAAATAAAATTATGTTTGTAAGATTTGACAAAGAGAAATGTACATAATTGATATTTAATTTACCTTAGCCAATTCAAAAGTTTTGTATTTGGAACAGTGAATTTAATTTCACTTAATGAAAAGATAAATTGTACAATCTATTAGAATTTTACAAAACTGGTTAATTAAACCTGCGTAATAATACCAGTTACAAAAACAAGTCTGAGCTACTTTTATTCACTTATTTGATTTTAAAACAAATAAAATAACAAAGGCCCTCATAATCCAGAATTACGCGTGTATTGGCCTAATAAAATTATACTTTCCCACTGCCTATAAAAACATTGCTCATTTTTCTGTTAAAACTGCTTTCATGAAAATATTCCAACCCCTTGACAATTCAGTACGGCTAACAAACTCTTTACCTGAGGGCTTTTTCAACCAAAGTGGGTTGGTACTCGTAATTTAATATGTAAATATCTGATTCAGTGGTATACCATACTTGTGGGGAAATAAAACGTATACATTTGCAGGTACGATAAGTGGTTGGTTCTTTTGAATCAGTAAGCTCTTGATTAATAATGGTTATGTGTGCCTTATTCAATCTATTTCCCGTTTTTCCTCTCACTCTCTTTTATCGTATGGTATGTTAAATGTAATTCATCGGTTTGAGAGTGGTATTTGAACTTTATTGAATTGATTATTGAGGTTTTTAAATCCGTAACGTGATGGAGATGTGGTACAATTATTTTGGTTTGATTGGAGATTGATTTGTTTTGCATGCTGCGTATTCTAATAATTTTAACTTCTTATTTATCACTATTCATACCGCTGGTTTTAGCACTTTTAAATAGGTTGGATTAATTTGTAATATTTTCCGGCATTTATTAATTTTCGTCCGTAGCATTTGTTAAAAAAAATATTTGGATTTTTTATCATCGAAGAGGAAAATAAAAATGACCGAAGCTACCTTCTTTAAAAATTATTTGTAACGGAACGATGCCCTAATTTTAAAACCACTCCAATGAAACCTTTATTCCGTAGCCGCTTCATTGTACTAAAGAATATTTCCCTGTTGTCCCGTTTGATTAGACGAGATGGTAGTCTTGCTTCATTTACCTTAAATAAAGACCTCAATTTTAAAGCAGAAGAAAAATCTCCTCAATTTTTGTAGGAAGTAAATTGATAATTTTTGTAGAAGAAGCAACTAGATAGAACATTTATACTAAATAAAGTATGGGAGTAGAATGTGTTAACCTGTCACACCTTATTCTAAGTGTAGGAACAGACCAAAATTACGCGACCGAAGTTCGGCGGCGACGCATTTACTATACAAAATTACGCAACGTAATTTCTGCATGGTGTGTCATCCTCCATTAAAATACATATAACAGGCGTAGTCAAGCCGAACTTTTTGTGGCGTAATCTCGGTCCGGTGTGTTTCTACACTAATTTTCGTGCAGAAATCTGGCGCAGGACTAACTGCTTTATACACTTTTACACACGGGAATTCAATTCGCCGCCAATTTCCAAACTCCGTACTGTAGTCGAGTTTTCAGAACTGAAAACACAATCACAAAAGTTCGACTTAAATATTAAAATTTAATATGAGTAATCGGTAATATTACACAGGAATTATGTATAATTCCTGTGTAATATTACCGACTCTGATTTTAGAATGTGTCGTATTTATAACTTTATTTATTTATTTATTTAAGGAAGACCAAGATTTACCCAAACTTATCTATGATAACAAAATGATAATTGTACAAATCACTAATAGGTCCTCACAAATAGAATTTAGAAAATTATACTATACAAAATACGGTTGACTATGCTACAAGTATTTGTAGGATTTCTGTTGCATTCAACAATTCCAATTGAATGGATCGTTGGTTTTATTTCTAGTTATTATGTGTGCTTTTTTTGTTATTTTCATTTGGAAAAATATTTTATTCTGTGCTGGTAACCATAATTCGAAATCTTAAAAAGATAAATAAATGTATTGATTTGATTTGATTCATCAAGCGGAGTTTAAATAGATAACAATATGAAAAATGGGTGTGTTACGTTTGTTGGTCTCGAGGTGATTCGATTTTTTTTTTTTTATGGCAGAGGCGGCAAACGAGCTAGCGGGTCGCCTGATGGTAAGCAATCACCGCCGCCTATGGATATCCGCGACACCAGAGGTATCGTTGATGCGTTGCCGGCCTTTTAAAAGAGAGTACGCTCGTTTCTTGAAGGTCCTCATGTCGTAGCAGTCAGGAAATACTGCAGCAGTGAGATTGTTCCACAAAACTGTCGTTCGAGGCGATTTCCGGGTTAGACATAATTTAACTCACTTCGGGTCTGTGATCACTAATCCGACTTTGGCTAAACTTATCCTTGTTACCTTGTTGGATACCCAAGTTTCAAACGAAAGCGGCCTTTGCCTTGCAGTGAGGCATAAATAAGCTGATACATACCTAAGTGGTGAGGGCGGAATTAGTCGCTAGTTGCGAGGATTAACTTAAGTGGTGCATGTTAGCCGCATTCCGACTTATCTAACGGGGACGAGCCAAGAGTAAGGAGGTCGCGACTTTGACTGCCTCATTGGTATAGTGGTAGCGGTAGAGCGCTGTGCTCCAAAGCTTTGGGGTCTCGAGTTCGTGGGTTCAAATCCCGTGGGAAACACTTACACTATGAGGTTTTTCAATTTGGTTAGGACGTTATAGGTTGTCTGACAAGAATGACGACGAATATAAGGAGGTCAGATAGCAGTCGCTCCTATGTTATAATAATCAGGCTGAGTATATAAGGATCAAAATCGCAGCACTCTCTAGGGTCCACAATGGATGTATCGATTCCAGTTCCATCCGTTGTAGACCGTAGGGTGCGCTAAACGCAAGCTAAACGCATATACAGAGCCGGATTAACCCTGTATGGGGCCTGTAGGCAATACAATTTTCGGGCCCCCAATTTTCTTTCCCAACACTGACTGTCTAAATCAAGTGATGTAGTTTTTGCCTTCACACAGTCGCTGTATGGTATCTGTCACAGTGTCTGTATGTTATTTGTGTATGTATAATACTTACCTACATCTTTTAAACAACGCAACGCATTTTTATTTATTTATTTATTTATTTACATTTCTCCGCCAAATAAACATGTTAGTAAGTTAAGATTAAAAGACAAGCCGATTTTTGTAGAGAAGGTGGCGTCTTTTTTTTCGAGCGTCCACCAATCAAAAATGGTAATATTATATTCTTGAGAGCATTTCAAACAATACTTACTTGCTATGGCAGTATAGCTGTAAGCTCAGTCCGAACTGAGTAAAACAAGTTTAAACTTTACTCATTAGTTCCTTGCTTCATACATTTTTCTATGAGAAATTGCTTCTTTTTGTTCTCGCGTCCATCAACCAAACATAAAATATATATTATGAGGTCATTTCAAATGATATTTGCTTTGGTAGTACATCTGTAAACTCAGTCTGATGAGACAGGCTAGAAACTTGAACACTACACCACCTCCCATAAAAAAAGTTGAAGCCAGGGTACATAGGGTAAAACTTCGAGCCTGTCTCACTCAGTTCGGGCATAGTTTACTGCAATACTGTCGTAGCAAAATTCATTCGTAACAGTCTCAAGATTTTTTTTCCATGTTAAGTCGATGGTCGCGAGAAAAACTGACGACACAATCCTTAGAAAAATATAAGAAGCAAAGGTCCAGTCAGTGGATAACACTTTTAACCTGTCTAACTCTGTTCGGACTGAGTTTACAGCCATGCCTTAGAGAATATCATTCGCAATGCTCTTCAAAATAATATACATATTTCCATGTTTGGTTAATGTCCTCTGGAAAAGAAAGGACACAAACTCCTATAAATAAAATATGGAAGCGAGAGTACACAGTGATCAAGTTTCTAGATTGTCTCACGCAGTTCGGACTGAGTTTACAGAAATTTTGCCAAAGCAAATATCATTTGTATTATTTATTTGAGGTCATCCTCAAGAATATATATTTTTATGTTTGGTCGACGGACGCTAGAAAAAAAAGATGCAATTTCTCATGGAAAAATACATATATGAACGAAGCCTCAAGTGTAAAGTATAAACCTGTTTTACTCAGTTCGGACTGAGCTTACAGCTATACTGATGCACTAAAGAATGTTTGGTTGGTGGACGCTAGAGAAAAAAAGACGCCAGCTTCAGGCACTGTCCTTTGTCTTTTACATATAGTAATTTCAGTCAGTACTTTAGAAGATATCAAACGCTAATCGGTGTTGGTAGGTACGGGGGGGCCCGTAGCCTGCTGCGCGTCGCGTGGTAACTATTTTATTCATATAAACAACCCGTGCGATGCTAGGGCGGGTCGCTAGTACAGAATTATGATGAAATGCAAAGTGTTCAAAAATATTTCTTTGGAGTTACACCCGTATACAGTCCGCCGACTAGCTGCGTTTTTCCAATTATATAATTAAAATCTTTGGTGTATAGGCAAATGTTAAGTCTTCACGGAGAAAAACCTTAAAATATATTGTAAATAACATATTTTGAAAGATTCGGAATTATAATGCACACAACAACAAACCAGAGATCAGGAAGTCCAGTTTCGTTCCGTAGAATTTTATTTGTTCTTTATTAGATACTAGATGGTTCTACTGATGGTTGACTTTTTTTTCGAACCGTTTTTTTTCTGCCGACTGCCGTGGGCCCCCTGTAGGTCGTGGGCCCATAGGCAATCGCCTAATCTGACTAAGGGTTAATCCGGCCCTGCGCATATATTCTTTTTCAATCACTTTTTTTCCATCAAATTATTTACTATGAAACTTTTATAAGACGCTAGTTGCGGAGATTAACTAAAGTGGCGCATGTCAGACACATTCCAAGTTATCTAACGGGGACAAGCCGCGAGTTAGGAGGTCGCGACGTGGCCTGCTATATGGATTAAGTCGATAACACCGTAATTTTGTTCAGAATTTATGGTCGCCGACGATTTCAAATAGAAAGAACATGCATGCAATGTAAACCACTTAAAATTACGACCCTCAGTAATGAGGAATTTTACAAAAGGAGGGATTTTAACAAACGCAAGCTTGACAGGTATGATGATGAGTCTTTCTATTGTGATATTATTTTCTTGACGATTTATACGTGTTTTGCAGAGGCCTACATAAATTAAGTATATTTTAACTTTGATTTTGATTTGAGGAAGCACAGTAAAAACTTTTTTTGTGACAAACATAAAATAAGCATAACGTTATTTGCACGAATTGAAAAAACAGTTGACAACCAAACACTAATTTTGAGAACGAAAAGTTATGAATACTTTTGTCATTTTAGTCTTAAACATTTAGTCATTAAGGGGTTCAAAATACTTGTTTGTTTTTAACCCTCTTTAATTTCCGTAATCAAAGAAAGCCTTAACTAAAGTGTAAACATTGGCACAGCATGATAAATTGAAATTGGCCGCAAACAAGCCGCCAAGTCGGAAGGCGCGTTTGTCGTGAATACCAAACAATACGTTTTGCAAGTCATGCACTCTCGGGTTCCTTTTATCGCTCTTCTTAAAACATTTGATAGTATTTTTCGATTATTTTTTTAAGGTTATAAATAGGTTAATAAATAACAGGGCTACTTGATGGTAAGTGATCACGGCGGCCCATAAACATCATCAACCGCACAAGGTTCGCAGATGCGTTTCCTGCCTTTAAAACCCCAACCCGCCCCAACTGAGCTCTGACGACTCTCCTCACCAGCAGAAACACAGCACAACAGTTTCGTAGTGCTACTTCACTGTAGTCTTCTGTTAGGTGGAGGTACTTCCCAGACAAGTGGCTCATTCAAGTGTTAGTGTTTCACTAAGAATACGGAATTCGGGTGCGTTTATAACTTTACGAGCGATGTTCTACATTAGCACCACGTTGGGCGCCAATTTCGAGTACGTGGAGAGGCAGTGCTGAAAATTTATTAATCGGCTTTCCTGTTTTATGGGTGTTCATGGGTGAAAAATGAAACAGATGGAATTAATTTTTTTGGCTTTTTTGTCTTTTTTAACTTCTACTCGTCTTGTGAAGAAACAAACTGAACATGCAGAGGATTAAAAACAGATTTAAGATTTTGTACATACATAATTATGACTAAATTGACAACTAGCTTCACACCAACTTCAACTAATGCAAAATGTTGCAACTTTTTATTATTTAATTCATACAGGCGCACTTAGTATTTGATGAATTAAAGTTGTCTAGACGGGTCACTGTTTGTTTTTACCCCCCCCCCCCCTTTAATTTCCGTAATGAAAGAAAGCCTTTACACTAAAGTATTCTGCAAGTCATGCACACGCTATTTTCATCGCTATGCTCAAAACATCCGATGCTATCTTTAGAATACAGAATTCGGGTGCGTTATAACTTTACGAGCGATGTTCAACATTCCCACCACGTTGGGCGCCAATTTCGTGTTTGTTGAAAGGCAGTGCTGAAAAGTTATTAAAAGGCGTTCCTGTTTCATGTTTGTTCATGTTGAAAGAAGAAACGAACGGAAATTTCGTAGTTTCCTTTTGTTTTTCCTTTATTTTATTGATTACCTTTGTGAAAAATACACCGTTATAGGCAGGTTATTTACGTAAAGTGTTCACTGTACAATGATTGTAGAAATATTATATTTAAAAAAATAAACATTTTCTGTTGCCTTTTCCGATTGACGACATTGCTCAAGCTCTAAATTCTCATAACTTCTTGTTTTTGAAATGCAATTATACAAGTTTCCATTTTATCCGAACACTTGCAACCAGGATAGTGTTTCTCTACTGTATTATGCATATACATATTATACACATTGAACTCTATCTAATAAAAAACACATGAAAATCGGTTGCGTGGTTTTTAAGATTTTAACATACATAGGGAGGGATAGACAGAAGAAAGGTATATTAATAATATATATGTGATAACCGTATCTTATTCAGATCGCATTCCATAACGCTAGAAAACTTTTCAAGTAACCAATTCAGCACTTTTGGGAACTACTAGGTGAAATCTGAATCCTTTTCTTTACAAAACCCTAGCGTGTTTTCAATACCGTTTTCCAAAGCCAACGTTTTCATGTCCATTTCTAAAGGAGCTTTGCGGAGCTAAATTTGATTTAACGGTCTTAGGAATACCTCTTGAGAGTTAAAGTGAACACAATTTGTGAAGGTTTGTGTAAATAAGTTGGTATTCGTTCTAGAGGTATGTTTTATCCAAAAAAGAAACTGTTCAGTTTCTTCCGGCACTTCTTCTCAGCAGGCCATTTACGTCGAAGTGCTAGTGGGTAAAAAAAGACATGACAATGTCAATACAAAATAAACTGCTTTTATATTGACTTTGATATGCGTCTTTAATAATGGTATAAGAATTTCCACATTTTTTTTCCGTTTTTGAAAGTTTTAAAATGTTTTATTAGTAATATTTTTAATAGATTTGTGTCTTATATTCAACAAATTTATGAAACGCATAGTTCGAATAGGGTCCTAAATCGAACCTATACTACCTAGCACTCACCTGTGCACTAATATAATTATCTACCTGTCATGTTTGACCGTACAGATAAGTCAAAGTAAAGGGCCACTATTATCATAATAGTCTGCAACCGGCAGGGCCCCACGTTGGGCGCCAACTTTCACATCAAAGTAAATTGTACAAAGGAACTTTCCACATTATGGAAGTAAATAGTTAAGTAGCGTATTCTCTATCTTAGCAATTGTAAGGAGCGGCGAACCAGTGATGCAACAAAAAGAGACAGGCGTTCTCTGATGTTTTTGCTAGTGATGTGCTGGATCGCGAAAAATGTAGATCCACGGATATGGATCTGAAAACGGATATTCGGTGTCAAGATCCGCAGATACGGTTCTTTATCTTCCAATGCAATCGATATAGGCTCCAGTGACCTTAAAACTAGAGTTGACACTTCGCTCACTTTAACGATACGCAGGACATGTTTCATGTTCGGGAAAAAGTGAGATTTTAAGATTTTAAAATTCTATCCGAAGACCTTTATACAGCATTTCATTCTATAAATATAATAAACTGAAAGTAGTCAAGAACACACCTTAACAGATCCGCGTTAAAAGTTACTGATTCAGATACCTATACGGTTCATTTTCTCGGCGTATATCCACGGATACGGGTATCAATAACATCTCTAGTTTTTGCTAAGACTGTGACCTAAAAACACACACACACACACACACACATACTCGCGTAATTGTAGGCACGGGAAATGTATGCTTTGTGACGTACTGTCTCCGCCGTGTGTGAATTGGTGTTTAAACGTGACGCAGAATGTTTAGAGGCTTTGCGGAATTAATGCCTCTTTTGTGTTTAAACATAAATTTGGTTTTGGAATTCAAATGTACTGAGTATATTATATTTTCAGTATTAAGAGGCGGTAGTCGTATTCAAGAACAAGCTTCCGCCAGCGACTCCGTCACAGTGGATTTTGAATCCGCACACATTGTGTTAAATTATAGCTAAAAGCAGTCTTTGACAAATGGACCTTCCAAAACATTTTTTCAATTCGAACCAGTAGTTCCATAGATTAGTTTGTTTAAATATATACATACAAAGAAACTCTTCAGCTCTATTACATAAGAATATTATATTATGTTAAAATTAACATATCTTGTTCTTAACCTCAATAATAAGCATTACTGTTTAGCTTAATTTTACTAAAATTTACACATTAGTTCGTTTCATGTTGTGTTTATTAGAACTACTCATTAAAACTATCTTAATTATACTAAATTAAGTCAAGAAGGAAGTATAAGGTTGATTTCAAGTTATCACGACACGAAATCGTTTGCGTTTGATGGTTATCTACTTTATTTATGCCTATTACCGTTTCCTTGAACCGTAGATTATGTAGCTAATCGCATTTTGTCTTGCAGAACTATTCTTTTTTAGTTCTTTAGTTTGCACGAAAGTCATTAGTTTGAAATCAAGTACACAGGCTTCCATTACAATATTGGCAGATGTTTAAAACAGTAGACTTCTCACGTGGAGGTGAAGGTTATAAAAATTATACTTAAATTATATTTAAATAATATAAGACTAGTTTGCCACCTGTTATCATTAAAATTAAGCAAAAGTTTATCAAAACTTAAATGCAAGAAATACTTAACTAGTAACATGTTCATTATAAGAAAGTAAATTTTCCATTTAACATTCTAACTCATGGGCATTTTATTTGTCAAAAAGATCGCATCTAGTATTCGGAAAAGGTCCGTTCAACAAGCCTTGCAATGTTAAAGTTTTATGTAAACAGTGAAAATGTCCTTATTAGGTATATTTATTTAGGTATATACAGTAATGGCTTTGCCCTTAAATTCTGAATCTGAAAAGACGGAACGTATACAATCAAATTAATTCTGATACCTGAATAACACCTCAAAGTATCGTAAAAAAGTAACAAGCATCAGAAAAAAGGAAAAATATGAGCGGCACACCCGAAAAACAAAAGACATTAACGTTAGGGATGGGGGTATGTATCGATGTCATTTCGATGCTGTCAAAGTATCGATAAAATTTCACGGTCGTCATACTTCGTACGACCGCTTTCTTCCGGATTGTGTTTTAAATAATGACGTTATTTTGGCACGAAAGGGAAGTTTCAATATGTATAAAAACTTTTTCGTCCCTTCATCGATTCCGAAATACTATGGTATGAAATCTATCGTTTGCTTTATTCGCTGCGGGATAAAAAGGGGAAAAAAGTTATTGAAATCAAGAATAGTACTTTATTATATTGTTAAGACGAGGCAGGCCAAATTGTAAATAATAAAAATTTTTTCATTGGTTTTCGCTGGAGCTACTGTAAAAGTAGGAGCACTGAGTAGTATTAAGTTTGAGAAAGTATTTAAAAAATCCATTAAAAAAAAAGTAATGAACAAGTCTCCTTTTTTCAGAAAAATAAAAATCCTCGTACTTTTCACGATACTTACAATGAAGCAGACGGCTTGAAATATCGACACTTAAATAGTTCGCAAACGGCAAAGTTCTGGAGGTGGCAATTTATAACCAATTCAAGTTGGTTCCTGTGACGTCATCGCCTGCACCCCATTTATCACCACCGGGGAAATGGAAAACGTACTTGCAAATAACTTTTCTCCTTTCAGCAAAAGAAGAAATTGGGTTTGTATGAAAACACCATAAAGAAGCAAGGGATTATAATATGCATTAAATGAGTATGCGATATGTTTCGTTCATCTTCATCATGATCTTTTCTTTACCCATCGCTTTTTACAGATCAGTACCCGTATAATTTCTTAGTTTGTTTTTATTAAACCATCACTTGGTCTGTGTTCATATATTTTATTTAACAATCAGGAGAAGCTAGCATTGTGATCTGGGTTTTGACAAATCTGGTTATAACATTGAAACGACAGCCGTCAGACCTCCTCAACCCTTAACGGTAGGAACTAGACAAATTACGACAAAGGCAAATAATGTCATCTCTTCGTTCTATCTTATACTAGCTAGACGATTTTCTATGCTATTAATATTATTAGAGTGGTACTAATGACAGACGACATTTACGATAAATTGTCGGGATCATAAGAGCGTCACTAAGTTATTTTATTAAATACAATACCAAAAACGGACATAACTAAAACAATTTCAACAATAACTGCGTGATAGCATAATACCGTGACTGCTCTTGCATATTGTCTCGGCGATTTCCACAAATCTACATCAAGTGACGCAGCTTACCACGCGGTAATTAAAACAAGGGTCGCTTTGAAATGGTAATTGTCGTCCTGGTATAAACAAATAGTGACGCCATTTTGGTAAGATCTGACGATTGTGGCTTGTTTGGGTTAAGAATATCTGTTGAATATTGCGTTATTGCTTCAACTAAGTAGATTTATCGCGTTTATTTGACAAACGTTGGTATTATAGTTCAATCAACATTCTCAATTATAATTGGGTATTGCGTTTAAAGCAAAAATATTTGTAAACAATGGTGATGTTTTTTTTTTTAAATAGTATGATAGTAAGTTAAACGAGCAAGAAAATAACTGAATGGTATGATCGCCAGTGACCATAGACATTACGAGTAATATACTCCAAGAGGCGTTGTTTTAATAACTATAGGTGCAGATAGAACTCTGGCGACCCTACTATAAGAGAGAAAAATCTATTTTTACAGCAAATTATCCATATTATACTAAGCGATTCGTCGGTGATACAATAACCTAAAGTGAGAAGTGGTAACCATTGTTCCTGCAACTATCGATATTTGCTCGACAAAAGCTCACCTCTCATCTAAAAAACGCTTGTTATTTTCCAAGCGTTTACCCAGCTCTCTCTATTGGGAACTATCCACCCGCGTGTGAGATATGTATGCTCTCTATTGTTTGCGAGTTTAACCCGCGTCACTCGAAACCACTGAATATCGCTCGCTGATTGATATGGAAATCGTGTGTGAGGCATTTATTGCGTTTTATTTTAGTTTTTTTGGCACTATCACGGCTTCTATTAATGACAAGTCATATATGAGAGCTCTGATCGAGCTATTTACTATTACAAACATCATGCATGAGGTCGATAAGTTTTCGCGTAAACTTTGGATTAACCACTTATTTACCACCACAAAAATGTCATCACAGTTTTATAGCCACTAGCGGGCGCCCACGACTCCGATTTCGTGAATTTCGGTTTCCGCACACATAGTGTTATAGTACAGCTTAAGCCTTTCTTGTCAAATGGACTATCTAACTCAAAATTATTTATGCAATTTGATCCTGTATTTTGAAAGATTAACGCGTTTAAGCAAACACACAAACTCTTCAGCATTATTATATTGGTAAAGAATTATCTCTCAAGACAGGCAACTTACAGTTATGAAAAATCCTTTAATTTTGTTATGACAAAATTTAACTACTTTACATCATACTTAATACGGTATTTGACTGGCAGGTTAAATCCCCTACGTTTATTGAATGTCAATAACGTAACCTATAAATACTGACTTGTGACGTCACATTTCTGCATTCTCAAATCAATACTCTTTTAGTTTCAATTTGCTGCAATAATTTGAAAAAACTCAATAGTGACTGTGGGATAAACATTTGTGCGTAATTATTAATTTCATCTTTGATTTTAGAATATCATCATATTTTATTTCGAATGCAGTCAAATACCCAATTACAGTAACCATGCAGATAAAACCTAGAACACGCAAGCAAAACTAAGATTCCGTTCCGTTCCTCGGAAGTGTTGCGGCGGAAATTGCCTTGCCCTGCCCATATGCCGCTGATGTATTGCGTGACTTTTTGCCAAGTCCAGTGATAACGAGGTCGTTATAGCTCCAAGTTATTGGTTTTAACACTAAACTAATCACGTTTGCTTTAGTGGAACAAGTTGCGAACATTTGGTGATATTCATCACATTTTTTGTTGCAATTTCTATGTCTATTTAGGGGTTCTTATAGTAGTCAATAAAAATGAGCGTATCTAGCCTTCGATTAATTGAATAAATAAACAAACCAAGAACAACTATAAAAATATACCTTTTTTAAGAGAATGGACAGTAAATAAATAAATTACCAGCGGTCTTTAGAAACTAACGACGACGAATGTAAAATACCGATTCACAAAAAAAATGCCACGACAGACAAACCAATGGATGACAAAATAGCACTTAGGATTCGATTTGATAGCAACGTAGGAGGGGTTATAACTACTACGTGCTATCGGTGAAACAAATCCACGCTGTAAAGCAGCTATTGCAATCTTTTTACCTTCAGGCAATTCGCATATTATAAAGATCGACCGATTGCAAGAAATATAGGGGTGTAGGGAAACACTCCACATTTCACCGGTACGGCTAACCAACAACTCGGAAACAATGGCTTGTATTTCACACTCGTACGATAAACTGCCCTCGCGCTTTTTACAAGCTTGATTCCCTAGTGTAAGGTGAATTTGCTATTTTGCTTCCTTGAAAGTGGGTATTGATTTTTTCGATGTAGTTATATACTCTTAATAATTCAAAAACAAACAATCCTAGAGTAAGTGTCAAAAAGGAAAAGAATGAAGAAGTCTGAAGGGATTATAACCCTTTTTTCTCATTTACTATAAGGTACATGGTCACTACAAAATTATCTACAAATTATTATTAAATGTACGTTTAATTTTCCTTTGGTATAATATTATTCATTAAGAGAGGTAGAGCTTAGTGGAACTTCCACTCGAATGAGCCGCTCGTCTGGAAAACTACCTCCACCTAACAAAAGACTACAGTGAAAAGTTTCTGCTGGTGAGTAAGGTCGCTAGAGGTTAATTGGGGAGGGTATGGGATCTTAAAGGCGGGCAACGCATCTGCGACCCTTGTGCGGTTGTTGATGTCCATCACTTACCATCAGGCTACTCTCTTGTTCGTTTGCCTCCCAATCACATAAAAAAGACTTGTTAGATATTTTAAACAGTTTCACATGCAGTTTCTGTTGTAACGTAACATTTACTGTCCAAACAGCAGCCTGAGATAGCAGCAAACCCTTTAATCTCTGATCAAAGCGCGATCTACCAGGTAAGCCAACACCAACGTTCACAAACATTCGTCTTCACAAACGGTTCACAAATTGCTCCCTAAATCAGAGTTAACCGGTGACTGTTTGTACAAGTGATTGCTTTTTGAGTAAGTCATGGATTGCACGGTACCGAATTGAGATCGCTGTTTGTTTTATTGAGAAACGATTGATTCCGAAGATAATGTCAGAGAATCGAATATTTGCTACAAGACGGAATAACTCAAGTTTATATCGAAGGTAGAAAATCCGCACAAATATAGATAAAACTAGTATAGTGTTGGATTTTCCTTTGTTTATCCAGCACTGTCAACTCAGGTTTGAATCGAAGGTAGGAAAAGCCGATCAAAATATCGATACCTATATCCTACCTATCCTTTGGATTCCGGATTTTTCCATTCTTTATTTAGCACTCCCGAGTGAAGCTTTCTGGTAAGCCAAAAGATTGAATGCCTTGATGCTTTAAAACCTCTTTCATGTTGTATACAAAAATAATTTAATAAAACATAAGAAGTGAGGTGCTAGTCGCATTAAAAATATTAAATCAGATCGGTATGGTGTAAATTATTCTTCGCTAAACTGAACTAAGTACCTATTATTCAAGTCAGTTTTATTCAGTATCAGTATCAGTATTATTCATTAAAGTCAACAAACACGAATTATTTAAAAATGGCACCTTTAAAAATCATCAAAATGTCCCGACGACCAAAATTCAAAATTAATAAAGTCCAACACTGATAATAATAGGGATCAAATACCCACCCCTAATCTAAATTTAAAGACGTCAAGAAAATCAAGTAAAGTTTCACAGTACAGTTAATGTCGACGACTTCTTAGTTAGCAAGGCAATCAACGTGTCATTACTGTAATAACAGGGTACAACAATCCCTTTGCAGACAGTTTTGCGAATATGGCATGTTATTTTCAGAAATAGGGTATTGATGACAATATGTGTATTGATTGGTATTGGCAAATGGTGAATGAATCGGTCATTTCTATGTTGTAAGTTGACAGACATGGACCCTGCCTACAAAACAAAGATTCTGGGGTACGAGTCCCGCTAAGGGAAAATGTATAAGTGATGAATTCGGCATTTGTACTCTAGTCATGGCTGCCTTAAAAGTATAAGTACTAGCGGCCGCTCGCGACTCCGTCCGCGTAGATTCCAATTTCCAATAGCCTAAAGCCTTTCTCGTCAAATGGACTATGCAAGACAAAAATATTTTTTCCAGTAGTTCCTGAGATTAGCGCGTTCAAACAAACATAGAAACAATCTCTTTAGCTTTATATATCAGTATATAGATTTTTATTCGTTCCCTAGCTTTAATAGTACAAGCATCGAGCTTAGTTTGGGGCAAGGCAATAGGTGTTTGTTTTAGCCCTAGGAATTTCAGGAATTTTCAGATTTATCTATTACTAGCGGCCGCCCGCGACTCCGTCCGCGTGGATTTCTTTTTTTCGAAATAAAAAGTAGCCTATGTTCTGTCTCAGGGTCTAAAGATTGTCTGTACCAAATTTCATCAAAATCGGTTGCGTGGTTTAAGCGGGAAAGCGTAACAGACAGACAGACAGACAGACAGAGTTACTTTCGCATTTATAATATTAGTTGGGATTATTATTCACTGTGGCTAGAATGGCCTTCGGAGAAGAAACCCGTCGCAAGAACAGTTTGCCTTACAGTACCTTGTTATAACATTCAGGTTATTTGATTTAATTTATTCTTTTATTTCTAGGATAATAATACTTTGTTGATGTATTGGTACATTTGTATTGGGACATTTTGACCAATTTAGTTTGAAAAAATATAAAACTAGTTTTAGTTTGTTAAAGAAAAAACACTTTTGGTATTTTATTTTTGTCTTCTACTCCTTCTCGATACGCCCAATCAAAATGTCACAAGCTCTTTCAAGTGCCGGAGAAAATATATATTATTTTGTATATCAAACAAGAAGTGTGTTTGGGGTAAAAATATTTAGCGTCTCAAAATACACTAATGGCTAACCAACTCATTCGTTTTAATGGTCACTGAGGCAAAAACCGTATTCACATTTGGCCAAAAAGGAATGTATTTTTTCCCATTCCACCTATTGAGATAAACATTCATTGCACATTATCCCGCGGGAATTTCCACGTTAACGCAACGGCCTATCCCGCGGGAACCATTCGGCGGAACGTTTATCTATAATAGTATCCTTTTGATAAATGTTTTTATTAGTCTGCGCGTGGCTAGGTAGTATCAGTGTTGGTATAGAATTGTACCTAACAAAAAAGTGGCAAATTGTGTGAAAATAAATGTAAAAGTATTGAAAAGTATGTAGCTGTAACGCAGCCGAAACATCAAGCAGTAAGTAGTATATACATAATATGTACTACAAAATTAAATATCGCGTTTAGTCCCAACAGTTAGATAACAAATATCAATATACATAGTTATGCAACGCGAAAGGCTAAAATCTCATATTGAAACAATTATGAAATAAAAAACTGGAATATGCTAAACATACTTAATGATAATATCTTGACCGGCCGTTGTTCGACCATGGTGTTCTCGTGTGTGTTAGGTGCATCCAAGAGTACACTAACAAGGGTTAGTGTAGAAAAACACTAAGTGGAAGAAACGCGACCTCCTATATACGGTCATGTTGACATTTCATTGTAAGAGAAGTGTTCAAGTGATCTGTAAATTTTCATCTCACATTAGGCTTTCGGACTCTACAAGCCACTATCACATCCAAAACAGCAGCCAAAATTTCAATCTTCTCGCCATAACCGCAGTAACCAGAAAGCGGTAAACGCAAATTTTATTTAAGAAACAGACCTCTTTAACCTCGTTTTAATTCTCGAAGGAAACCAACCCAAGACCATGAATGCGGAGTCCTAAATCTTAAGAGTCGAATTTAATTAAAGAAAATAGCTTGAAGGAAGAATATTTAAAGCTCAACTTACGCAATATAAAGTTAAGATAAAGTTGAAACAAAGATAAATTAATAGCGGTATCATGTTAAGAACATCAATATAAAAAGTTGGTTCTTCTGTGTGTCATATGTATGCAACTATGCAACCGATTTTCATGTGTTTTTAATTAGATAGAGTGTTTCAAGAGGTAGGGTTATGTGTATAATATTCGCACATATTATGTAAGTATTGTATCCGAGCGGAGCCGAGATGTAACATTATTATTACAAATATGTTTTCCTGTTTTAACAATATTTTTTATTGGACTGGCCACCACAATTTGAAAGAATTATGAAATTCAGGATTTTTTTACCTTTAATACTTACGTAACATTTTACTTGATCTATTATTGCATTAAGGAATCATAAAAATGGTACTTGAATAAATTTATCCCTTCTCATACTTCAAATAATAACGTTCATGTGGGTATCCGCCATTATGTGTCAAAAGGATAGAATTGAGAAGGTCTTCCTTTTGTTTCAAAAATGATACTACATAATATGTATATGGCCAATGTTATAAACGTAAAAGTTTGCTTGTTTGGATGTTTGTCCGTCAATCACGCTGAAACTACTGAACGAATTTTGATGTTGGTATTTATGCAGGCTATGGACTGACTTAGGCTTTTATTCCGATAAAGTGCTTTCATAAGATAAAACAGAAATCTTCATAACCAGGGCAAAGCCGCGGGAAAATACTAGTCATAGAATTCATTCATTTTCATTTCACTGTTTCATTACAAATATTAGTAGGTCAATTCTCAGGGCATACTATTGACCTTCAAAATGAGTTTATCTTAAAAAGTATGTGTGCGTCTGACTTCAGTTAAAAACATAGTCATAAAATAAAACTACTATAGTCACGTAATATTATCCCTATGACAAGTGTACTTCATGTTCCAAATTAAACTTTATTTCAAGGCAGTAAGTTCCACGAGCAGTTTTAATAATTTTCAGTAGCATCGTTTTACTTTGGAATGTAGTCGATTTTCCTTTGAAAGTAAATTGTCACCGGGATCATGAAATGAACTCAATGAACTATAAATACTGAGTTTTATCCGCTTTTAGAAAGTTTATTTAATATGCATGATACTAAAATTCAAAGTAAGGTAAGGTCTAACTAAGGTACTCACTCTTTAACTTTCAAGCTCCTTCACGAGTATCTGCAAAGAAAGACAATGTTGTTAATGTGCAAATAAAAGTGACTTTATAATAAGAAAGTGGAAGTATAGGCTTGGACTCGTCAAACAAAAAGTTAAAATGGACTTTTATTACTTTCACTTCACAATGTTTGTGATATTTCATTTCGATGTAACTATAAAGATAAAAGTTTAGTTTTTAATTCTGCTTTTTTTTATAAGACGTAAATGAATTTAACCACCTCTCATATTTGTGACTACATTCAGATATTATTTAAACAATTGACTTTTAAAATTAAATAGATTAGGAGACATAATGGAAACTAAATAACGTGCTATATAACATATTGTTTATACTTTTGTTAATTAGCTATTTAAGCGCTCATCTCAGGAACTACAGGTTCGAATAGAAAAAAAATTAGGCCACTTGTAATAATGTTACCATGTTTAATGTAAAGTTTTATGTTTAGTAAGTAGTATTTATATAATGCAATACTTAATTCGATATCGCGTTTAGTCTATACATGTTAGTCCATTACAGAAATCGTGTTCCACGAATTATTCTGCTTTCAAACTCTGGAAGTTTCTAACTTTCTAACCAATGATATACCCAATCACATTCATATTGAGTTCCACACGGGATAACAACCCGGGATCCCGAGAGAATTTGTCGCTTTATTATACAGCCTATCTGTGCATATTAATGTTCACACGATCGTGGGTCCAGAGTTCAAATAAAGGGGCGCGCCGAGAAATTTTGGGTCTGTGGTTGCGTGTTGGAAACATAGCTCGGGAAAAATAACATTATTAGGCAAAATAGAAAAAAAATTATCGCTTTATTCTGACTCTGATTGCCTTCCTTAGTAAACAGTATTACACTAAGCTTTTTAATATGTATGCTTGAGGAGCTCGAGGGCGCAGTGGTTAGCGCGCTCAGGCTGCGATTGCAACTTTCACAGAGGCCAGTCATCGGACGGGTGACAGAAACATATTTCATCCTGAACTCATCCGTGCTTCGTAAGGCACTGATAGCCATTTGCGCTGCGCCTGATCTCTCTACGGACGTGTTTGATTGCTGTCCCACCGAACTATGAGAGTGAGGGAATAGGGAGTGCTCCTTACAGGGAGGATCGCGTAGAAGGCTTCGTGCTAATTACCGTGATTCCTCCCAATAATGGACGATGAGGGAGCGCCGCAGGGGTTTTAGTGGGTATGCCTAGTTGGAGAGCCCCACATAACCCGTCTGTCCCCCGGCAGCGGGTATGCATCAGGTAGCATTTCCCCTGCGAAAAAAAAAAAAAAAAAAAAAAAAAAAAAAAAAAAAAAAAAAAAGGGAGTGCTCCTTAGAGGCCAACTTTCCGAATCACGGTATAACTCGAGATGTTTTTTTTTCGGTCACCCATCCGATGACTGGCTTCTGCGAAAGTTGCTTAACTGCGTCATCGAGCTAATTAAGTGCACGAACATCAACTATTGCACACCGCGATACCGAGCTTCCAAACTGATGCAATTCCCTGTTATCCTTGCATAAATGTCGGTCGAACACACTTAGAGCTAAGATGCATGCAATTAGAACATCGTTTGGCAGACCGGATTAGCCCTGCGTTTGATGCATTAGACGTTTCTCTAATGTACCGTATAATCATCATCAGCCAATTAACCACTCCATTGTTTGGGAACGATCCATCCCTTTGGATACACAGGGAGAACGGATATTTAGCCACCACGAGGACTTAGTGAAGGAAGATTGGTGGTTATTTAACGTATATCTATACAGTCAAAATAGATAAAGACCCCTTCCGAAGCACAGAGGGGCTTGGGAAACTTTTGGTCACCCATCCGAAGGCTGGCCTTTGCGAAAGTTGCTTAACGTCAAGAATCGAAGACCGCGAGCGTTAACTTTTGTGTTACCGAGCTCTGCAACTGATGCAATTTCACTCTAATCCTTGCATAAATGTCGGTCTAACACACTTTGAACTAAGATACCTGCAATCAGAACAGCGTTTGGCAAACCGGATTAGCCCGTTTGACGCATTAGTTCGTCTAATGTAGGTACCATTTAAGCTAGAATACAATATTTGGTTGGACACCCACTAGGGGATTGTGTGAAGGACGAACGGCATTTGTACTCAAGCCATGTTTATAAAAAATATTAAAGAGAATGTACATAACATTCTCTAGCATCCAAAGTTTCAGCCTCACACTTAGTTTGGATCTAGACAATTAGTGTGTTAGACCAAGGAATGAGGGTTTTTGCAAAAGAAAAATCCGCTAGATGGCAAAAGGTAGACGTTGGGTTTAACTGGTATGCGATTGGTGAATTATGACATGACTTTGACAGATATGTCAAAATTCACCAATGACATAGCAGTTAGACCTCTCGCCTACGTATTGCCATCTAGCGGATTTTTCAATCGCAAACACTCTCATTGATATATTTTTATTTATGATAAAACACAAAACAGAAGAATGTCATATGTTTGCAGAGTCTAATTATTGTATTCATTTACAAAAAAGAACTGAAGTACGTCGGAGCCTATTAAATAACAGCCTCAAGTTAAAAATGTGGTAAATTATTCTAATTATTCAAAACAAAAAGACAATTGAAGCAAGATTTTTGAATATAGAACGACGCGCGCCTCCGCATTTTCTTCAGATGACTTTTTTAATGTTATTAAATTACTTACACGGCGGTTTAATATTTGAAATATTAGATTGTTTAATTATTTTTAATGTAAAAAAATCTACTAATACCTTTTTAAAAAAAAAACAAGGTTTTACAAACTAACGGACAATGGTAGCTATCACTTATTTTTAATAGTATAGTATAAAGCCCTAATGTAAATCTGATTAATGTGAAACATTTATTATGAATTGTTTCACGAGCTCTACATTAAACCCGCTGTATCTCGAATTACATTGTACTTACGTGTATAAGCTATTTAAATTCAAATCACAAAGGTATTATAACAGATTCCACGTTCACATAACAAAATATAACATGCTGGGCTTATTAAGTATCATGTTAAATTAGCTTTTACGTACGTAAAATTTTGTGTACCCGGTTTTTATTAAATTCTAAAAAAAATATTGTGTTGCGGTAAAATAATTGATTTCTTTATTTCAATACAATTAATGACTATGAATTAGGTATTAAATACAACTTTGACAGCATAGCTTTAAAACTGTTCATCGAAATAAAATTTGTTTGAAAAATAAAACTTAAAGCTTAGGTGAGGCCTGTTGCGTGGGAACTATGATATTGAAAGGTTTTTTTTTTATAACTGTATCTAATTCTGTGACCGTCTTTACTTAATGTACGACAAAGCATAACTGTGTTATGTATGAATATCTAAATCATTAAATCTTATATATCAAACTAACGACCCGCACCGACTTCGCACTTGTACTAGGCTGGTACTTCTTTAGTACAGAAAATATAAGTATTATATATGTCGCAGTAAGATAGATAAAGCCGTAATATAGTTATATCCCTAGGGATATAATTATATACCGTAACATAGTTATACGAAAGCGATTCATTACTATCTCACTAGGAATATAGTTATAAAACAGCCCAAATTTAGTGATATACTTATATTACTAGATTAAGTTTAGTGAAATAGCTTTCGGAGTGTTGTCAAAAATTGTCGCGCTTTGTTGTTAAACTGAATGATGTCAATCTACACGTTATTTGTAAATAGCATGCAGAAGTACTACTCTGACGGAAGTAGGTTATTTTTTTTTAAACCCTTAAAGAATATTTTTATTTCTCGAGTTGTTATAACACTGAACTTAATCTAGTAATATAAGTATATCTCGGTATATAATTATTTCCCTAGGGATATAACTATATTACGGCTTTATCTATCTTCCTGCGACATATACACATAAACATTCATCTTGACTCACTCTATCTTATAAAAAAAAACTGCGGTAGCGTGGTTTTAAAGATTTAAGAATACATACAGACAGGCTTTGCTCTTTGTCGTGATACAAAATTTCCTTCATCATTATCAGCCCATTGCATTCTTCAATGTTCAATTTCACTTAAATATTCACCATAAATAGCAATAACTTAAGTTACAGCTATCATAAGTCACTTCACTCGCCCATCGAGGCAGCTAAATAATGCTAAAATAAGGCTTTTATTACACCCTAAGCGCTAAAAAGGCAAACAGAACGATATCTAGACCACATACTGTGCCCAAGGGCACATCAATTTATAATGAAAGGCCCATTTCCAAGCGCTATTTATGTAGCGCTAATTTTTTTCACGCTCATAACAGTAATTTCTGATGTAATCAGTGTAATTGGTTAATAATAAGGGTGCTAGACGGGGCCAATCTTAACGGAGAAAATATTAGGCCCAAAACACTGGATAAATAACTTATGATACTAATAAAGACGTATGTTTTTTTTTGCATGTAGGTACAATTTTATTGTTATATTTTTCGCAATTAAGTTTTGGTTTAAATACAGAGTGTGTAAGATACATCTTTACTAATATATAAAGGTGAACAGTTTGTTTGTTTGTTTTTTTGAACGCCCAAATCTAAGGAACCACTGGTCCGAAATGAGAAATTATTTATATTAGACTATAATTTAAACCTACGTGTGCGAAAACCGAAAACCGCTAGTAAATAACATTACTGAAATCAAATAACAGCCAAATATTTTTTTGCAACACCCAGAGATAACACGCAGAGTTAGCATGCATTCACGTTCCTAAAGAAAGTTATTACTTGACTCTAAGTCATCATAACAACCATCTTCATCAGCCTGCCATTTTGTCCATAAATGAACGTAGTTTTATTACAAAACGGGAGGTTAAGCTCATAGTCACCAGGCGTCGTGTGGGTTGCAAACGATAAATTAGTCCCTTAGCCATTTCTTACAAAACCCACGGGCAGAAATGTATTCTAAGGTGGCACAACCCAGCTCCTTAAAAACCGGTAGGTTATAACTGACGAATAGTTTCTACGAATAGAACCTAAAGGTTATTAATTAACTTCTTTTGTACTTTTAAACCGTTTTGCCTATTCACAGGGTTTCCATAAGCCTTTGTATTTATCATGGTCTCAGTCGTTTATCTGCATTATTTCCTTCGACCATTAGCGCTGAACTTCTAACAATAACATAATAATAAAGTTTTCCGCGGAAAGGGAGGAATGCAGCATGAAATACTGCCATTAGTGATGAATAAGTTTTTACGCAGGCCGTGGTTTCCGTCTGCTGGCACGTTTGTGGCGATTGTCGTTAGTTCTAGAGTGTTATGAATAATATTCACGTAAAACAAAAAGAGAAATAAAATAGTTCCTTAAATATAAAAAGTCGACTCCGTCCGCGTGGTTTTCGGTTTCCGCACATATAGGTATATACTACTTATAGCCTTAAAGCCTTCCTCGTCAAATGTACTATACAACACAAAAAGATTTTTTCAAATCAGACCAGTAGTTCCTGAGATTAGAGCGTTCAGACAAACAAACTCTTCAGCTTTATTATATTCGTATAGATTTGATGTTTACAGATTCTGACTATGTGAATTGTAGAATTTTGAAACATATACGAGCCTGTTGTTCTATTTGTCAGGCTACAAAACCGAGGGTCGAGGGCCCGCTATGGGCAAATGTTTGTGTGATGAACATAATGTATCGGCATTACATTCGAGTCATGGATGTTATTAAAGTATATAAGTACTTATATCCTTTCCCTAGCATCCATAGTGCAAGCTTCGAGCTTAGTTTGAGGCTAGGGACATCCTGTGTTTATCCAATGATTTAAAAAATATATATTTATGTTCTCTTGGGAAGCTACTCCTTGGACAGGGATACGTCCAGCTTTTTGTGGACTGCTATATAATGATGATAATGATGAAAGCTTTACTGAGGTAGAGATTCTGTAGTAGACATGTGCTACAAATTAACTTTCACAAAGTAAATCTTCTATTATCTACTGTATTATGTAGTCACTGCTAAACAATGTTTATACATGTAAGTAATTTTACATGATATGTTTTTATAGGGTCGTGAAAGAAGACATACACCTGCTACTAAATAAAACAACAATGCCAACTTTATGGGAGAATAAATAAATAATATAACTGTCGTCATCCCGAATGTGGCTTTAACCCTTCAGTACCACGCTATACTATAAAGTTACCTGTCAGAGATTTAACATAAATCTTTTGTGGCATATTAAAGCTATCTAATCATAATTTATCTAATTATTTAACATCACTTTACCGTCTAAAACAGAGAAAACATTAATTTTCTTTGTTTAGTGACCACGTGGTGACCAGTTCCAGTTCCATTTTCAAATATCGTAAAGATCATAGCAGTATTACAAAAGACGCCTTTATAATGTGGATCAAGTATCACTGCAAAATTAAATAACAAAAATTATCTCCGCATCGACCCGTTAACTTAACATTTTTCCTTCAAAAAGCAACACTTCCTTTAAAAACTGTCCAACCCTAAACCACCGTATATATTTAATTCAACCACGGCTTACCTAACCGGTTACGCTGTTACGCAACGCAAAAGCTAAATGCAGCCGAACCCGGGAACCTCCCCAAAGGGCTCGTGATGTTTATTTTACGACGACTGAAACGGCCCCTTTTTTTTTTTTTTTTTTTTTTTTTTTTTTTTTTTTTTTTTTTTTTTTTTTTTTTTTTTTGTGGAGGGGAATGCATTTACGCACCATGTCGCCGCGGGCTAGCTAAGCCCGCGACCGTGTGTGGGGCTCGGGCGCACAAAAGGCGCCCACTACCCACTAAACCCCTCCAGTTCCCCCTTTTGCTCGCATCAGGACGGGTCGCTGCCAGCCGCCACGTGGCGGCTTATGTTCGACCCGTCCTTCGAGCGCCCCGACCTGATGCGGTAGGCCGGGGCTGGCGCCTAGGGAGGACCACCCGGGAAACTGGGTGGTCCCCAGACATGGCTCGGGTGACCTAGTGCAATGCGCGGGTTGGGGGGCTACCCCCCCGCGCAGGTCACCCTACACAGGCCTAGAGGAGACGCAGATGAGCGCGCCTCCTCCGGCCCGGCCGTCTACGCCGGAGCGGAGCGGAAGAAGGATCCTCCTCCCGCTCGCACTCCTTTGCCTCCTTCTGCGAGATGACTTGTTCGCAGAAGGAGGCGGCCGCCTCCCACGCTCGTCGACTGGCGACCATGGCTTGCACCAAGGTCGGCAGCGAGAGGTGACCACCGCCTAGCGCCGCGATTAGTTCGCGGCGCTCGTGTCGCCAGGCCGGGCACTCCTCGAGGGTGTGCTCGGCCGTGTCGTCGGGAGCGCCGCAGTGATGACACAGCGGCAACTCCTCCCGACGGGCGACACGGTACAGGTAGTGACCGAAGCACCCATGTCCGGTCAGTACCTGCACAAGGCGGTAGGTGAGGCAGCCGTGCCGGCGCTCCACCCACTCCCTCAACACCGGACGAATCGCGTCGATCGTCCGGTGGCCGGCACTCGGGGCTCGGAGAGCCTCCGCCCAATTGGCTAGGGCCTCCTCCCTAGCCTGGGCACGTCCCAGCGCCACCTCCTCCAAGCTGGGCCGCTCCCCTCGCAGTCTCGCCGCGACCCGAACCCGATGCACGTGGGACAGAACCACGGCATCGAGTTCCCACGGGGTGGTGCCTGCCAGAACGCAGGCGGCCCCGTGGCTGACCGTGCGATAGGCTCGCACGGCCCGGGTCGCGATGACCCTCTGCGGTTGGCGCAAGAGGGCCTTGAGCGAGGGGGAGAGGCTCTCCGCCCACACAGGGGCTCCGTAGAGTGCCATCGACCTGACCACCATGTGGTACAGGCGACGGCACTTCCACCCTGGTGACTGACTGAAACGGCCCCTGAGGTCACGCAATACGAGAAAAAAAGAAATAAATAGACCATGTTAGTAATTTCTAATAAATATTAATTTTATTCGAAAATCGATTCGTAGAATTGATATCGATAAGTGATTTGAATTTTTGCGAAAAATATTTGGAAGGCGTAAAACTTTTTACGATTTATGGGTATGTGAATAATTTAGTGCTGTATAAAAAGGGAGTGGCTTGGAAAACGTGTACAAACATTTTAAGTTTAAGTACCAATATCTTTTGGCAATGAAAGAATCTTCATGAAATATATTGATCAAAAAGTAAAACGATAATTAGGCTGGTTGCAAAAGTCTTAAAAAGTATATTTATGCTTATCAATGAACTCAAACCACAAAAATGTACCTATTTACAACATAAATTCGAAACAATTTAATCAAATATGGAGTTGATACTATATAATTAAATATAGTTCACCCTCATAGGGGACCCGCAAGTAACTTTTCAAACTAAAACAGACTAACTTTGACTTAGAACACCGAAGCACACACTCAATACAAGTTCTCTTTAAAAGTAAAGCACTTAGTAAAAGAACCGCAACGACTTCACGAACTTTTAAAAGAAAATGCGGATACCTAATTTGAATTTCTTGATGACCCACTTTTTATAAATCGAAGTAAAAAAATAATAAATATTTAACAAGTCATGTCCGAAATTATCACGACTTAGATAATTTGTATTTTTACACTTTTTATACACGCAATCGTTTCTTTTTCCCTGTATAACAATGAAAAAGTTTGGACAATATCAACTTTTTTATTAAAATTTGCATTAGCTAAATAACTTTTTTTATAATCACGACTGGCTAACTCATAAAATAAATTTCTTTTACGTTTCATTGAGCCTCTTAGAAAATAAAGTACGAAAATGAAACCCAAAGTTTTCTCGTATCAAGTTCCGCGCAGTTATTTCGAATGCGATAAAAAAGCACCTTCCGTCGCGGTTCCAAATTCAAAAAAATGTGAAAAATTTCGAAAAGTGATTCTTATTTAAAAAAATATTTTTATAGAATGATTCTTATTTTGAATTATACATAGAAGTAGGTACCTGTTTCGGCGGCTGCTTCCCTCGGTGGAGCGACGTGAAATGCCGCGCGGCCGGGTTGTACTCGCTAGGACTGCATCCGAAGACCTCAGCGATTGATCGGTCGGATTCCTGGGCCGTTGCCGATTCTACCGGTGAGCGAGGTTTACCGGTAGCGGCGTTTTACCGATTAGGATTCGTCGAGTTGTTGCGTTTTATGCGATTTAGCTTTTACATTTCGTGCGGATAAATTATTATTCTATATTATTATTGGCGTTGGTTACATGAAATATGACATACAATTTAAGGAATTACTGGTTATAACAAAATATAACATTTAAAAATTTTAATCAGATACTACAATCAATGAAACTAGTAAGTTTATGTTACTACATTGAGGTTCAATAAATCAAATTACTTAATGATTATCCCTTGATAATCATCAACAGAGAAAGTAGACGTTTTCTGTTGAATAAATACTACTTTATATAATATCTATAAATTCTACTTTCTCTGCATGATTAATGACTGTCTTGTGTTATCGCTGAAAACCTAAGTCGTATTTTCTGACATATTGCTCTTCAAGGGTGAATACAAGTAAACACTATGAATTCTAAGCACTAGCCGATTGCTGATAAGCATTTGAAAAGGGAAAGGCGACTGCTTGACAGCACTCCATTATATTGCCATAGAGTTTCAGGCGTGTTTCATTCTACATAATGTCTTTTGACTTTTGGTTGGTGGTAAGGTCTTAGGTTAATATAATTTTTGATTATAATTTTAATAAACGTCCGAGCCAGTATTTTTTTTTTTTAAATCTATAATTACTGTCTTGAGTGATTGCCAAGTACTTGAAAAGATTTTAAATGTCCGATGAATATATTTGTGTCCTAAATCAAGCTAAATCAAATTATCAATTTTTATTACTGTGATTGGGTGGTGTAGCCATGGTTATCAGTCATATTCGAAAGTCTATGGAAAATACCTTTATGCTTCCATTTATTCGGATTGCTATCAGTACCTACATGGTGATTCTTTACTATCTGTTTTTTATTACAGACCACGTCAGGCGTGGCTTATTTTAAATTAACATGACACTTTATCATTTCTTCGGGTAAAATCGGTTTTTGCTTTTACATCACTATGATATTTGAGCGGGCTGTTTGTTTGAATATCGTTTTCGATTTACCTAGCGAATTGACATTTTTACCATCAAGGGTTCAGAAAGCGTTTGAAGTGTCTTCATATTTCAGTTACTTGTAAATACAAAATAATTTTAAGTTTTTGATTGGGAGGTATATTTTGCAATAACATTTCATGATTTCATTCATGACTTCTCCGACAAATATTTAGCGAGATTTAAATTGCATAGCTAGATAATTTTATGTTAGTTCCGTGAATATTTTTTAAAAGCATATTATTTTATTCGCTGATGATACGTCAACGTCATAATTATTATATTTAATCTAGAGCGTTATTTTTCATCCAATAGCATCAATCAATAATTTAATGTTTGTGAAATTGCATGGTATCTTTCATCATCATTATTGTATTGAGTATTAAGTGCCATTAGCCTGTTGCAGACTATTAGACGATGACCTTCCCAACATCAAGGTGTAAGCCCATAAGTCCTTATTGAATTACTACAATACTGATAGATTGTTACAAACAGTGTTGATAAGTTTAGAAAAAACATATACTTTTTTTGTATAATAGAGGGGCAAACGAACAAGAGGGTCACCTGATGGCAAGTGAGCACCTCTGCCCATGGACATTAAAAACCGCACAGGATTCGCAGATTCGTTGCCTACTTAATCTCTGGCGACTGAGCTCTGGCGACCTTACTCACCATCAGAAACATAGCACAACAGCTTCTCAGTGCTACTTCACTGTGGTCTTCTGTAAGGTGGAGGTACTTCCCCACACGATCAGCTAAATACATGTGCAAAATTAATTTATTTTAAGTCAAATCGCAAACTTTATTTTTTAAATTTTCATTTTCATCTTACTCTTAGACCAGGGTCAAAGATTAAAGTTCCAGTCCATATTTGCCTGTGTGCATAATGCATTCTATACGCGTTCAAAACCACTATGTCACCGCAATGAAATAAAGCTTCAAAGGAAAATATAAGGTGAAGTTGGTTTATTCAGAGCAGTTTATATAAGCTTGATCAGTGGTTTTGAAGTTGTATTTGATTTATTCATATTATATTATTATGTAATTTATTGTAAGTTATTGCTATTTTATATTTTATGGTAGAATAAAAGTATGACTTTCGTCTCGTGTAACTGGCTCAGAACAGTGGCTCTCTTTCAAGTCGGTCCCTCATGTCTAATAAGGCTCGTATTAATAAATCGCACTCAACTCTGAGATCGAACTTGAGCGCGAACTTGAGCTGCTGTTAATATGAGAATGACATATCAAGTTCGCACTCAAGTTCGATCTCAGAGTTGACTGCGATTTATTAATACGAGCCTAACGATCGTGTTCAGCATCGGAGTAGCATCTGGAGCGGATGATCTTCTTAACGTTAGTAAGCGGATGATAACCCGCAACCCTTTTCATTGTTCTTGTAGTGGATTTCTATAGAAAACAGGAGCATGCATAGGAATAAACCATTGGTAGCGATGTTGCTTTCTATTTTACTCTGCTTGATCTATTTCTTCATGACCTTGCGGCCCATATGTCTGGGCCTGACTCGGAGCTGATCCCAACGTATGAATGTACGCTTGAAATAATTGAAAATACTATATTATGTTAGACAGTATATGGTAAACGGAATTGAATAATAACAGAAGACTGCTTGGGATTGTGATTTCCCCGCTGATTTCTCTAACACGATGACTCTGTTTGTGCTATTAGACTATAACAATAGTCTATCTTTAGTAAAACTATCAGCAATTAATTGTATCTAATAGAATCAATGGTCATTATTATGCAAGGCGGCACGTTGCTTGTCCTGTGTTTGATTGAGTCATAGGTCCATACAC
The DNA here is from genome assembly GCA_958496325.1 of Nomophila noctuella. Classification (NCBI taxonomy): domain Eukaryota; kingdom Metazoa; phylum Arthropoda; class Insecta; order Lepidoptera; family Crambidae; genus Nomophila; species Nomophila noctuella. Next base: position 13,782,785 of record OY292491.1, read on the forward strand.
GATTGATTACGTTGGTTTTGTTTGTTAATTAGTTCGAATGAATGCGAAATTAACACCTCGAATGAATCTAAAAAGGTTGCTATTTGAAAAAAGGTGAAAGGCATAAATCAAATAAATTTAAATTCGTTGGATTATACACCAATTGCCCAGTCTCAAACTAAGATCGAAGCTTGTACTATGGAACGGATAGACAGACTCAAATACTTTTTATAACCATCCATGACTCAAGCACAAATGCCGTTGTTCATCACACATAAATTATCTCACTATCTACAATTTTTTCCGATAAGCTTTACGCCCTTATAGAGAGGGCCACATGCCAGCTATTTGGCAATTAACCGGTTCAAAACACCACTAATAAAAGCATTTCTCGAAAAATATTATTACCCTGTACGTGTTTATTATATATCGATAATATTAAATCATAAAACGTACATCATAAACGGAGACACGTAGACAAGTCTCGTTATATCATTCAGTAATTAAGGCGAGAACGTTTTGCGCGGTCGTAAAGTTCGTCCGGATACTAACAATATCCGAACGAGCCGGTTCCGGTAATTGAGGCGTTATGTACTTTTATACCTTCGCCTTAACTCGGTTATTGCAAACTAGAGATGGGATTACTTAAGGGATCTATCGACAACTGAAGTTTTGATTAATTTAGTTAGAGGGATAACAATGTTACAGGTTATAAAATCAGTTTCAATATAATGTAATACATACAAGTATACAGCATTCAATAACATTGAAGCATATTTTTGTATAGCTCTCTATCTATTTTCTTTAAAGGCAAACATAAACTCTTCTTTATTTATTTATTTATTTATTCTTTGGCACAGTAACAAAATACAAATTAACAGTAATGATGATAATAAGTACATTTTATAATTCCAAATTTGCATTTCGATTATAACTGAGCACAACATTCGACTTTAGTATTACAATGAATAGTTCTCTATGACGAAGTACAAAAAATTGGTACCAGCTAGAGTTTCTTCAGTTATTTAGTCACATTTTTAACAGATCTGATCCTATATTGTAATAGTCAATAACGTTAGTTTTAAAATATAATTAAAAATGTTTACGTCACCTCATATATAGTCACTCGAATTTCTTTAAAGATTTTTTTATCATCATCATCAGCCTATCTTAGTCCACTGCTACTGCTACCCATAGGCCTCTCCAAGGGCTCTCCATTTAGACCGATCCTCGGTAAACACGTATTTTTTAACAAACATTTCTATAACTTAAGATTTTTATGTTACACACACAACACTATCTCGCCTAGGAAGTTTCGAAGTGCAAACAAAATTAAAAATGGATTGATGAAAAATTCCTCCTTAGGGTAAATACTTCAGATAATTTAGTCAACACTTTAAATCAGATTCGGTGTAATGATTGGAAAGAATTTAATTTTATTTTAAATATTTTAAATTTCCATCTCAATTTGATGACTAGATGACTCGATGTCTACGACATTAGTCGTAACAGATATTTTGACTATTAAGTCAAAATATCTGTTTGTTTTATTTGTCTGTTGATTTTTTCTGTGTATGGTATTTACTTACATAATACTCATTTAATATACATATAGTAACAAATTAAAGTAGTAATTATGTTCATCAGTTGTTTTAAGTACTCGTACTTAAGTCACGTACGAGTGAGTGACGTTCTAAATACTTTCCAAGGATAATTATTTATTTACGTCCAAAACAATGCACCGCGGAGGCCGTATTTTCGTTAACTATAGGTAAACTTACTCGGTCCATATTGAATATAAGTTTATTACCGTTCTTTCATAACGCTGGCGGTAAATCAATAGTTGGCAAGTGATAGTTCCCACTCATGACTGAATCATGGCAATGTAATTGTAGCGTGTGAACGTTCCTTGGCTTTATTTCCGCATTTATCATTTGAATATTATAATTATAGACAGTGAAAGGAATAATCCTTCTCATATACTTTTGACGATATATCTTGTCATGACAAGAAACGCCCTTTAACATAACATTACTGCAATGCAGATTAATATTGTAACTAGAAAAAAAGTTATTTTTTTATTTAATATCTATCTTTGTATGTTTTTTTAAGTAAAAATAAATGTGTTATTTATTCATTCATAAATTTCCTGTCTTGACTGGGACATGGACCCTGGATCTTTGATGCGGCCGTCGCTTTTAATGAGGGTGTATGCGATCTGCCATCTAGCAGATATTTTGGAGGGGGGGGGGGACCCTCATTGTAATGCACTTGTTAGGCATGTCAGGGCAGAAGAAAAATAAAATCATAATTAGAGTAAGAAATTTTTTGCATTTCTTTTTTGCTGCGTTTAGGGAATGAAGAAATCATGTCGAGTACAAACGAGTTTCATAATAATACTAGTTTTCGCATTCATGTCGCGTGGTTACTAGTAATAGTTACTAATTTTAATGGATTCAATGAATTAAATATTTAATAGTTTTCTTTTCATTTCGTCATGTTTTGGTACAAAACTTTTTAGTGATATTGTGTTATGATAATATGAATGACATTGAAAGTTGTTGTAACTTATTACGCTTTGTTTTGAATTGGATCATCACTTGTTGTTGTTGTATTACAAGGTTTATCAATAAAATAAAAAGTTGTGGATTTTTTTAGGAGTTAAAAAAATTTCAGCGTATTTTAATGTTGGAATTTTATATTTCTTACTTCAGTTACACTGCTTGTGTAAACTGATGTTAATTTAGTATCGCCTTTGAATATAACCATTCCTTAACCAAAGCCAAAGTTTTAACTTGAAAAGTAAATAAACATCGATAACACACGGTGTACGTCACTTATAATTCTCTCTGCGGGTTTAGGAACACTTTGTCGATAAAGGGGCAATTAGTGGTGCGAACAGCAGCTAGTGATGTTATAGCCGAATGTAAATCTTTCCTGGCAGTTATACTTGTTGGGAAAATAAACCCTAGAGGTGAGATTTCAACTAAGCGGAGAATTGCGAAGGGAAGCGAAGACATGAAGTAAGCAGCCAATAGGATCTTGGCCTTCACACGTGACCATCATAACATCGAAATCTAAGAGAGGTAGAGCTTTGTGCAAATTCCACTCGAATGAGCCGCTCGTCTGGGGAAGTACCTCCACCTTACAGAAGACCGCAGTGAAGTAGCACTTCGTAACTGTTGTGCTATGTTTCTGCTGGTGAGTAAGGTTGCCAGAGCTCAGTTGGGGAGGGAATGGGGTTAAGGCTGGCAACACATCAACGATACCTCCGGTGTCGCGGATGTCCATGGGCGGCGGTGATTGCTTACCATCAGGCGACCCGCTAGCTCGTTTGCCGCCTTTGACATAAAAAAAATATCCTATTGGCTACTTACGGCACATCCCCGCTCCTCACACCTCCGCTTTGGTGGAGTCTCACCCAGAAGGAAGTGAAACTCACAGATTTCTAACGTATGTACATACATAGAAGCTAAGGAGGTATTGTTTGCTTCGTTAGCTAATCCTAAGTGCAAGCAAGATTCTGACCACAACTTGTATGGTACAATTTGCTACGAACAATTGCTATTCGTATAACCTCATCTCAATAGTAGACAATATTTATGAAACTTCTTTAAACTACAATCATAAATATGTATACATACTACTCTTACTCATAAAATAAAACTTCTTTTAAACGCGATTCCGTGGATCACGGCTGCTAAAAAGTAGCCGAAACTACGGGCTTTCCTGTAAACATGTAGTTTAAAATTATTCCACGATTCTTTCCGTTTAAAATCAGTTTAACTTTATTATAACTAAAATCTTCCAGGAAGGCTAACCGTAAACAATAAACATGTGCCGTGAAAATTTAATTCAGAAGATTACACGCCGGACCAATTGCTTTCCGAACTTAGACACCAAGCCGGATCCCTTCTGGGACTCATCTTAAGAACTCTAGTGCAGTTGCCGCTTTAAATTGTGACCTATTCATTGAACCACGGAGGTAGTTGACTTCAGAGGGACACTTGTAATGTTCAAACCATTTGAATTTGAATATGGTACTGCTTTATCTAAGACATATTTATTACAGTGATAGTAAAGACTTAAATTGCATAAATTTCTGACCTATAATGACGCGTGTTATTCATATTTAAAACTTACATAGTGCTACACGCATGATAAGGAAAAATACCTTACTACATTAACGATTATAAAGTAATCGGCAAAGTTCAGTGATCAGCAAAGTGAGGTTTCAATGTTACACCGACAGTACATTAGAGTCAAGAAAATCTGACAAAAAAGCTCATTTATTTATGGACTATCTTTAGCGCTCGAAAAAGTGTTGACGTATTCTTGATAAATCTTCCCCGCAGTCAGGAGTTCCCAGGCGTAATCTCTAAGGAACTTAGCCAAGTCCTTAAAAAACATTAAGCGCACACTCAGGTGAATTGTGCAGTACATTTGCGTTCTGTCTGGGGGTATAAAATATTTGCCTTTGTTTTCAAATGAGTTTTAAACCTAAAAAATCGACTCCGAATGACCCGAAAAATTCTTAAATATTTAAGCAACTCCAGTCACTACAGCCACGTCATCCAATACCACTTAGACAATTTTTATCTGATTCATTTTGCATACTATGCGCATTCGCCCGAAACAAAATTATATGTCGATTTCTGACACATTGCGTTGGAGTCATAGGACGCGAGCGGGGAATGGGACGTATGTAATCCGATTGGTGTTTAGATTTATATTATGTAGATGCTACCACATTATATAAGGCTTTCAAGCTTGCATATTATATCTTTTTTCTTGGACTATCACACCTTGTACAAAAGTATTATTAAATCAATCTAAATAAATAGCATGCACAAAATGGTAAATAAATATTACGAAGTATAACCTCTATTGTCGAATTAAAACCTCTTTTGAAAATGTATGTAACGCCGGCCGTCATTAAGTTTTTATGTGTTTTAAATGTCAAACTTCATTTGTTAATTTTCCAATTATACAATCACCACGTATTCAACTAAAAGTGTATTTTTATTTGTTGCTATCTCATGCGCTTTTAGTCTTTACAAGTTTTTAATGAGTTTAGGGTAATTGCCCCAACAATATGGTCCTGATCGAGTCGGGTATTGAGTCATAGTTTGCACACTTTCCCGGCGACTTTTCGTACGAGTGCTACATAGAAACCAGTGGTGGATAGCCACTAAATAGCAGTCTAACGCATTCTTGGACGAGTGCATTGGTGGAGAAGCTGTTCTTGGGCGGCGCTGAGGAGCGCTGCTAGTACTGTGTTCGTGTTAAGGAGCCGGAGGAGGAGCCGAGTTGGGACGACCGACGCGACGGTGCAGTTGCAGTTGCAGTGTGCAAGTTCAAAGTGAATCGTAATCAGTGAGTGGTGCAGTGAAATCGTAAGTACTTTGAAAGTCATAATAATAGCGGTTCAAGAAAAGTTGCAAGTTCTTACAGATTTTACGTCGAGTAGTTTATGGACTTATATAATTTTGAATTAATTTAGTGTGTTAGAATATTTGTGAATATTTGTTTTTCAACTTGTTTGTATATTTACGTATTGTTTAATTATTTACATGATGGAGGGCTTGTTTAAATTGCAGTTTAGTAAATTAGAAGGGATTAAAAAGGCTAGAGAAAATTATAAAAAATCGCCTAAGGATAGAATTACTCCATCATACGTAAAAACAAGGTTAGAAACATTAGATAAACAGTGGGATCAGTTTAATTCAACTCATGACACAATTGTTCAATTAGCTTCAGCAGATAACGATGACGAGTATTTTTCTAAAGATGTTTATGAATGTACCGAGGAATTGTATTATGCATATAAGTCGGAGTTGAGGGAAGTCCTTGACAAGTTCCCGCCCGCCCACAAAACTTCGTGCCTCCACGCATGCCCCCGCCCCGCGGGCGCTGCGAGCCACCTCCGGTGACTCCTCCGCCCATCACCGCGGAGGAGTTCGGCGCCCTGGAGCTTCGCTTAAGGGCGAAGAAGACGGCTCCCGGCCCGGACGGCGTGCCGGCCCGTGTTCTGGCGCTGGCGCTGCCGGAAATGAAGAACCGCGTGCGGGACCTCTTCGATCGCATTCTTGCGACCGGGAGGTTCCCGCGCGCCTGGAAGGAGGGTCAATTGATCCTCCTCCAGAAGCTTGGCCGGCCGGCGGACAGTCCCTCCGCCTACCGGCCAATTGTTTTGTTAGACGAGGTGGGCAAGCTTTGCGAGAAGCTCATCGCAGCCCGCCTCGTCACCCACCTGGAGGAAGTCGGTCCGGACCTCTCGGACCGACAGTTCGGCTTTCGGTCAGGGCGGTCTACGATAGACGCCCTGACCAAACTTCGTCGCTTTTGTTTGGAGGCGCACGACCGGGGGTTGGGGGTTGTCGCTGTCAGCTTCGACATTTCGAATGCGTTCAACTCCCTCCCCCACGCCACCATTATGGAGGCACTCAACTTCTTCAGAGTGCCTCCATACCTGAAGGGCGTGATTGAAGACTACCTCTCCGAGCGGGAGGTAGTCTACGCCGACAAATTCGGCGCTATCAAGCGCCACGGGGTAGGTACCGGGGTTCCGCAGGGCTCAGTGCTGGGCCCACTGCTGTGGAACCTCGGGTACGACTGGCTCCTGCGGGGTCAGCTTCTCCCGGACACGAGCGTGTTGTGCTACGCCGACGACACGCTCCTCTGTGCCCGGGGGAAGACTTACCGGGAGGCTGCGCGCCTTGCGTCCGCCGGCGGCGGCCTAGTAGCCAACCGCATCTCCCTACTGGGGTTGCAGGTTGCGCTGCACAAGACGGAGGCGATTTTCTTCCCGCCTCCCCGTCAGCGGTGCCCCCCCGACGCTTCCATCTCAGTCGGTGGGGTACAGGTCGCCGTCAAGCCCGAGATGAAGTATCTCGGGCTTATTTTGGACCCGAAGTGGGACTTTGGTCCCCACTTCAAGGGACTATCGCTTCGGGTCCTGAAGGCCGCGGACAGCCTTTCGTGGCTGATGCCCAATCTGGGGGGCCCGGGTGCTAAATGCCGGCGTTTGTATGCCGGCATCCTAAAGTCTATGGCGATGTACGGCGCCCCCATCTGGGCAGAGGCAGCAGCCAGGAGGAGCAATAAGGCCCTCCTGCGTCGGCCGCAAAAAGCGGTGGCAACGAGGGTCGCGCGGGCCTACCGCACCGTAGGCTTCGACGCGGCATGCGCGCTGGCGGAGCTCCCTCCGTGGGATTATGAGGCGGAGGTGTTGGCCGCCGTCTACCATTGGACGGTGGCCCGGCAGACTGCGGGCGAACCATTTACGCCCGCAGAGCGAAACAAATTGAGAGACGAGAAGCGGAGAGAAATGGTCCGCCGTTGGCAGGCGGACCTGATCGAGGCGCGGTACGGGCGACGTACACTGGACGCGCTCGCCCCGGTATTAAATCGGTGGCTGGAGCGCCCAGGAGGGTCGGTGTCCTTCCGGATGGTGCAGGTAATGACGGGGCATGGCTCCTTCGGCTCATTCCTGCACCGCATCCAACGGGAGGACACTCCGAGGTGCCATCACTGCGCAGCTGCGGAGGACACTGCACACCACACATTAGTGGTGTGCCCGTCCTGGGCCCCGCAGCGCGCTCTCCTCACAGCGCGGGTCGGTCGGGACCTCTCTCTGGCGAGCGTAGTCTTAGCTATGCTCGACAGGGAGGACGCCTGGCAGGCCTTTGCGCATTTTTGTGAGGAGGTGATGGCAGCCAAGGAAGCGGCGGAGCGCGAGCGCAGGATTGACCATCCTGCAGGCGCGCACCGGGCAAGGGGAGGGCGGGCCGGACGCGGTAACACGCGATCAGCCCGCTCTCCCCGTGGAGGTAGTCTGCCGGCTACAGGGGCGGGGGTCCCTACGCCGGCATCGACCACGGCTCCTTCACAGCCTGTTGGGGACGGCTCGACTCGCTCGGCTGTCCCCAGCCCCCCTCCTCCTCATCTGAGGAGGGGCGTGGCCGCACTGTCCCCGTAAAGGGGCTCGTGTAGGATAGAGCTGCGGCGGAAAACCTCCGGGCTCCCGCAGCTCTGTCCGTCATCCAACACGAGTGGGCGAGTCGCTGGTGGTTTAGTGGGTACGTCCCGAGGGGCGAGCCCCACACTATCCGAGTGCCCAGGGCAGGGCCAACCGACCCCCGTCGGTCGGGTGTGCATAAGGGGGTCTCGACGCAGAGACCCACGTCCTCCCGGCAGCCCCTAGGCTGGGAGGGCGGCATTCCACCAGCGAAAACAAAAAAAAAAAAAAAAAAAAAAAAAAAAAAAAAAAAAAAAAAAAAAAAAAAAAAAAAAAAAAGTCCTTGACAAGTTAGTCGTAAGTCAACCTCGAAGAGGTAATCAGGGGCCATCCAACTCAAGTCAATGTGAAGTTTCATCTGTCAAATTACCGCCAATTTCCATTCCTAGTTTTTCCGGTTTGTACTCAGAGTGGGCTACTTTCGAGGATCTGTTTTTGTCATTAATTGGCACAAACCCAAGCCTAGATGATGTGCAAAAAATGCATTATTTGAAGAGTCTTTTGACAGGTGAAGCCGAACAGTTAGTTAGGCATATTACAATCACAGCAGCTAATTATAATGTGTGTTGGTCTCAATTAAGTAGTAGGTACAAAAATAAGCGTTTTCAGTCTAACTCTTTATTAAAAAGGCTAATGAGTCAACCTAATGTAGTGGAATCGTCATCGGCTATTAAGAACCTTTTGGATACAACAGTAGAATGTCTCAATGGTTTAAAAAATCTTTCAGTTGATGTCAGTTCGTGGGACATAATCATTATTTATATTATTAGTTCTAAATTAGATCCCGAGTCACGAAAACAATGGGAGTCTAAAATAAGCTCTCATGATAATTTGCCTTTGTTTTCTGAATTCAAAGAGTTCTTGGAAGCCAGATTTCGAGCACTTGAGTTTTTAGATACTAAAATCACTAAGTCTGTAAAGCACAATTCAACTACTCAATCTGTTTATAAGTCAAAAGTTATGCACGCACTCAATGATAATTCTAGGTCTAGTTTTGTATTTTCTTGTCCGTTTTGTAAGGAAAATCATAAGATTGCTAATTGTAAGCAATTTGCAAAGGAGAGTTACGATTCACGTCACAGCTTTGTCCAAGGCAATGGGCTTTGCTTTAATTGTTTAGGAGGGAATCATTCGATCAAGCACTGTCGTCAGAGTTCCACTTGTCGTATATGCAACAAGAAACATCACTCTTTACTTCATCCCAAACCAGTATCAAACTTCGCTGCGCATTCAAAGAAGTCAGATTCAGCAGCGGAAGTTACTGCGGCCGTGTCTTCGGTTCGGGCACAGCTGACAAAAGGTGAACCATCAACATCAGGTGTCGTAAGTCATTTTTCCAAACAGACTATGTCTGTTCCAACCCAGGTTTTGTTAGCCACTGCTCTCGTCAACGCACAGACAAGTAGCGGCTATAATCAACTGTTGAGGGTGTTACTGGACCAAGGGTCCCAGGCATCATTCATAACCGAATCAGCAGTACGGTTGTTAGGTCTGAAGAAAATACCTGTTAAGACTACCATTTCAGGAATAGGCGGTGATCAGACGTCGTTGGCGTCCAAGTTTGTCGTAATGGTTAATATTCAATCCCGCGTTGTTCCCAGTTTTAGTATCCAAGTCAAAGCCTACGTGTTAGGTTCGATAACTTCTGTTCTGCCACCACAGAAGTTACATCAATGCAATTGGCCAGAGTTTCAAGCGATCACGTTAGCTGATCCAGATTTCAACACGCCTAGCAAGGTAGATATGTTGTTAGGCGCAGACATTTATGGTCAAGTTTTGAAAGAAGGGCTACTACAAGGTCCTACAGGCGCACCAACCGCTCAGAACACTTCCTTAGGTTGGATATTGTTCGGTCGTATCGGTTCTGAGCAGGGCAGCGTTCAGTGTCATCTCACTGTTTCCAACAACAACGATGATGGCAATGAATTGCTTAAGAAGTTATGGGAAATTGAATCTATTGTTCCCAAGCGAATACTGACCGAAGATGAACAACGTTGCGAAGAAATTTATAATGCAACCACGACCAGAGACTCAAGTGGTCGCTACGTTGTCAACCTTCCTTTTCGTGATGAAAACCCACGAAGTCAATATGGGAATTCAAAACAGCTCGCGATTAAGAGATTTCTACTTCTTGAAAAGAAGTTGAAGAAGCAACCGCACATAAAAAGTAGATACGCTGAAGTCATGAACATCCCATCATCAAACATACATGCTTGGACTGACTCATCAGTAGTCCTTGCATGGCTCAGTGATCATCCCAGCCGTTGGACAACATTTGTGGGAAATAGAGTGTCGCAAATTCTGTCGTTGTTTGACAACACCCATTGGTCGCATGTGTCCTCAGCTCAGAATCCCGCTGATGTTGCTTCACGGGGATCGAGTCCTCAGTATCTTCATGGCAATGTGCTGTGGCTGTCAGGTCCATCCTGGCTTAAGGAAGAAACGATCAGTTACACACGCCCAAAAGCAATCAGTACTAGCATGGAACAGAGAGCAATTAAGTTTCATGTAGTAACTGATGGTTCCTCAGAAGATAGGGTGTGGACCAAATTCTCTTCGTTGCATAAACTGGTTCGTGTTATTGCTTATTGTAAAAGGTTTTTAAATTTAAAGAGATTAAAAAATCGTAGAGTTTATATTCCACCTTACCTTACTAGTGAAGAATTAGATAAAGCTTTAAATATTTGTATTAGACAGTGCCAGCAAAGAGAATTTGATCAAGATATTAAGGAAATAATAAGAACAGGTAATGTAAAACATAGAAGTAAGCTAAAGTCTTTGTGTCCAATATTAGATGAAGATGGTATTCTACGTGTTGGAGGACGAATCAAAAATGCTCAATTGGATGAAAATGTCAAACATCCAATCATCGTTCCTCATAGCAGCCATTTCACATCCCTGCTTGTTGACGACGCACATAAGAAAACACTTCACGGTGGTCCTACAGCAGTGCTGCATTACATTCGGTCCAAATATTGGATAATATCTGGGAAAAACGTTGCAAAAAGCCACGTTCGCAAATGTGTTATTTACGTGCGACATTCTGCAGCAACTAGGAATCAATTAATGGGCCAGTTACCAACTTGTAGAGTCACTCCTGCGCGAGCATTCTTTAAAAGCGGTGTTGATTTCGCAGGTCCCATTAATTTCAGGATGTCTAAGGGTAGAAGTAACAAATCGTACAAAGGGTACATTTGTATCTTTGTATGCATGGTTACTCGTGCCATTCACTTGGAGGCTATAAGTGATTTGACCTCCGAAGGCTTTATTGCAGGGTTCAAAAGGTTTGTGGCTAGACGAGGACGCTGTAGTGAAATATGGAGCGACAATGGAACTAATTTTATTGGAGCATCTAAGGAACTACGCTCATTAGTTGCCATTGAAAACTCATCCGTTAGCCTTGAAATCCGGGGTTGGTTAAGTGACAACAGTGACACCTGGCACTTCATTCCCCCTCATGCGCCCAATTTCGGTGGCCTTTGGGAGGCGGGAGTGAAATCTACAAAATTTCATCTGAAGCGTGTAATAGGTAACTCCACGCTCACGTTTGAGGAGATGACTACTCTTCTTTGCCAAATTGAGGCTTGCCTCAATTCTCGCCCAATTTCTCAGTTGCCAGATAACCCTGAAGATCCCATGCCATTGACTCCTGGTCATTTTTTGATTGGGGAGCCTCTGGTCACTGTGCCGGACCGAGATTATCTCGATTCGAACATTGGTAGTTTGAGACGCTGGCAAGTTACACAGCGTATGTTGCAGGATTTCTGGCGCCGGTGGTCGAATGAGTACCTTGTTCATTTACTTCAACGGTATAAATGGACAAAGCACACCACAGAGCCTGTGGTCGGCGATGTTGTTTTAGTAAAGGAAGATAACCTTCCCCCAGCACGTTGGCTTTTGGGCAAAGTTGTAGACAAGCATCCGGGTTCTGATGGGGTTGTGCGAGTCGTAACTCTTCAATGCAATGGGTCTGTTATCAAACGTCCCACTTCAAAATTGTGTATTCTGCCAGTGACGTCTAGCACACAATAGATTTTAAGTTTTGTTATAGGTAGTCTAGTTTTCAATATGTTTTATAATTTCTTGAATTGTTAAGACGCTTTTGATGTCACGGTGGGCGGTTAGTGTTCAAGTTTTATGCATCCCCTTGACCTCATGGTGGGCGGTTCAGTTTAGTTTATTTAGTTTTCATAGTTATTAAGGTCATAAATGCCCTTGGTGGGCGGAATGTACAAAAGTATTATTAAATCAATCTAAATAAATAGAATGCACAAAATGGTAAATAAATATTACGAAGTATAACCTCTATTGTCGAATTAAAACCTCTTTTGAAAATGTATGTAACGCCGGCCGTCATTAAGTTTTTATGTGTTTTAAATGTCAAACTTCATTTGTTAATTTTCCAATTATACAATCACCACGTATTCAACTAAAAGTGTATTTTTATTTGTTGCTATCTCATGCGCTTTTAGTCTTTACAAGTTTTTAATGAGTTTAGGGTAATTGCCCCAACACACCTAATGGCTAGCTCTAAACTTCCCTTAAGCTTGTACCATGGATGCTATCAAATACACATATTAAATACATTTGAAAACTAAACATCCGTAACTTGAGTTCATAACAGCCCTCTGATGTTGCACCAACCAGAAATAAACGTGTATAAAAACAATTCTAGATTTTATGTAGTTAATAATAATAATCAAATAACTGATGGTGAGTATATAATGCAGATTTTTGCCCCAAAAACATTTACCTACCCCGGCGGGATTCGAACCCGCGGTCTTTAATTACTAAACCAGTGGGCCAATCAGTTTTAATAAATTAAATACATAACTATGTATTACCTCAGTATTAAACATATAATCATAAAAGTACTTACTGTATTAATAGCAATATTAATGTGGGAGCCAGCGCACTTGGGATCAAAGGGTATGAATATGGACGCTACAATATTGCAATGGGTATTGAGTCAATACTATTGACCGATGCTTCCGGGGTAAATCCTTCCTATTGGAATAGGGGTTGCATTGACAGCATACTATTAGGGAAAATAGAAAATGATGTTGCAGCATTTCTAGAAGGAATGCATTTGAAATGTTCTATGTTTTTTGGTCTTTTTCGATGGCAAAATCCCTTCAACCGTTTAGGAAATCTTCGTTTGGAAACTGGTTCTCTTAGTATTTATTTATACTTATACCAAACTGGTTTTCTAACAGCATTTTTTTATACTTTTAGGTAGCTGGTTTTCTATAAGTACTATGCGCATGTTAACAGGCACCTACGAAACTACAAACCATATACAAGGCTGGGATTGGTTATATTTCGTTAACGTTATTGAGTATATTTCATGTAGAATAAGGGTGGGAGGAGGGGATGGTCAGTTAAGCATTTAGTAGAATACATTAAGAAGGTATACATTAGATAATATTCAATTTGTATAGGTAATTGCCTAAAACTGAACTAAATCTAGTCACAAAAACGTTAAGGTTTTCACGAGACTAAATTAACGACCATTTTAATATTTTCAGTCGAACCCAAATGTACGGTTAGCTTAAGAGGTGTTGCGTTACATAGCTTGTGGTGATGTGGCGTACCAAAGCCCGAATAAATAATGCAGTTGAATAATAGACTTTAAAAACAAGGGCTTACGGTCTACCCTCAGTTTGCACAGTGGTATATTTTTGAAGAGTGATCGTCCTTGCACGTATCTGACTTGAGTGTGATATATTTACGTTACGTGTGCGATAATTTCCCATGATGCAGTGTTTGGTGATACAATGTGTCGCAAGTAGGACAATAGACGTGACAAAATGAATATTAGAACAAAAAACAATGTGAAACCAATGTCTATCTATACTAATATTATAAAGAGGAAATAATAGGTGTATTTTTGTATGTAATGAATAAACTCAAAAACAACGGGTCAGATTTCAAAATTATTTTATATTTTGAAACACTATTTCTCCTGAGTAACATAAGCTATATTTCGTACTTGATAATAATATTTTGATTTTCTACTTATGTCTACCCGAGCGAAGCCGAGACGGGCCGCTAGCAAGACATTAAATTGAAAATTCCTGAACCTCTTACAAGAGGAGCTTTATTTAGTGAAATATGTTTTTTTAGTTATCAATATGGGCTTATTGTACGTGGAAAGAAATAAGGTTTTTATCGCTCGTAAACATGAATTTGCTGTTCAGTTTATAGTCAAATTTTTATGTGTTAATTATAATATTTTTATTAATTTTATAAGTGAACATGCAAATGTAATTTCTCGAAATAATAAATGCCTGATTTTATTCGTTCGGTATTTTATGGCATGGTTTATAATTCAAAACATCCAACATAGTTTCTTCATTTTCCTACATCGAAATTATTTCTAATGATCGTACTAGACCCGTTGGTTTAGTGGTCAAAGACCCTGACTACAAAACCAATGGTCGCGGGTTCGAATCTCGCTAGGGGCAAATATTTGTGTGATGAGCATCGATATTTTTGTAGTCCTGTCATGGATGTTTATAAAAAGTATCTAAATATGTCTATCCATTTCCTAGCATCCACAGTATAAGCCCCGAGCTTAGTTTGTGCCTACGCGATTGGTGTACTAGTCGAAATAATTTAAATAATTTATTTACTACTCTTAAACTTCACTTCTTTACATTACTAGATGCTTCATTTTACAGTTTTAGTTATCCCACTTGTTTCAAAGATAAATGATACAACGCGGAACACGAAGATTACAAGTTTCAATTTAATTTTGAGTCTCAGCACGGTTATAGTCGTAGACAAATTATCTGCTAGACTACCTATTAGTCAGCAGTCAGCCAATTCTAGGCTTGTATTAAAATAAGGCTTAAAACAGGACTAATGTAGGCAATTTATATTTGAGATAAATGTGATTCGATTTAAACACAAACATATTCTGGACCGAAATGGTAATAGTCTGCATCAATTTAAGTACCTACATAACTAAGGTAGGTACTAATTTTATCTAATACTATTCGGTGGTAAGGGGTGTCTTGCAAAGTTCAAAATTATAATTTGTCTAGAAACACACAAGGCCGTAAAAACGAGACCGAAGTTCGGCGGGATTACGCCGCCAACAATGTAGTAAAGTCTAAATGGAGGATGACACACTGTGACGAAATCGCGTCACGTAATATAAGTATTGAAGATGATATTCGGCCTAAAATCGGTCGTGCTTCATCCACCTAGTGTGTTAATAAGTTTTGTAAGTGCCTTGCAGAGGCCTACATAAATAAAGAATATTTTGATTTTATTTGATTTGATTTGGTTTATACTCTGAAATTAAATTAAAATTGATGACAACTTTTTGAACCTTTACTGTCTAAATATTCTCACAACGAAAACGCTATCATCATATTTCTATACTAGCGACCCGCCCCGACTTCGCACGGGTGCAATTAAGTTTATTAGTGTTTCTCTACTATATTACGCATGTATTAAAAAAAACCTTCCTCTTGAATTTCTCTATCTATTAAAAAAAACCGCATCAAAATCCGTTGCGTAGTTTCAAAGATTTAAGCATACAAAGGGACATAGGGACAGAGAAAGCGACTTTGTTTTATACTATGTAGTGATGATTTCTCTACATTATAGTAAACGTTGAATGTAAAGCTCCTTACCTAACGAGAGTCTGGCAAATAAATCTTAAACTGCAAACCGCAACCCGAAGTCGGTTGTACGTGTATGTTTAGTTTAGAACTGCAATATACGAGTACATGGCGGCACCATCCAATAGACTTCGCTTTGAATTATGCACAACTTATGCTCACACATGTGTGTGAGCAAGTACATGTATGTACATTACATTAAATTCTCATGTATTCAAATTATATTATTACTAGCGGCCGCCCGCGATTCCGTTCGTGTGGATTTCGATTTCCAATATTCTATGTGTTATTCTGATGTATAAGCTATATTGTGGTAAAGTTTCATTCAAATCCATTCAGTAGTTTTTACGTGAAAGAGTAACAAACATCCATACATCCATACATACAAACTTTCGCCTTTATAATAGCAGTAGGATTCATTCCATTAGTCGTGTTGAACAAAGTTTTTATTATGTAAGGAAGACAAATGAGTGACACAGTCAACCAATTGTATAATCTACTGGTTGAAAGTGCATTACCAGCCCCTTATGACCCGCTTGGTGTAATGGTCAAGATGTTGCCTATTACGCAAGAGGTCGCGGGTTCGATCCCCGCACAGGACAAACATTTGTGTGCATGAACATGTCTGTTTGTCCTGGTCTGGGTGTTATATGTATCTATTTATTTAAGTATATTTGTAATACCACTGTTGATTCTGATGTCTGTAACACAAGTGCTTAAGCTACTTAACACGGGGTCAGATCAATGTATGTGATGTTGTGAAATATTTATATTTATTTATTTATATTTATTTATTCCCACCATAATTTTCAGTCCCGTTAGTCTAGTGGATAGTGGCCCTGGCTACTAATCCAAGGGCCGCGTGTTCGAATCCCGCTATGGACAAATGATTGTGTCATAAGTATCGGCGTTTGTACTCGAGTCATGGATGTTTTAGTATTCAAGTATGTCTATACATTCCCTAGCTTCCATAGTACAAGCTGCGAGCTTAGTTTGGAGCTAGGCAATTGATGTGTTAGTCCATGGAGTTCATTTATGCACTCTATTTTATTAAAAAAAACACAGCACCACGCTAACTTTGTCTATACATAAAGCCTTGTACTTCCAATGCATTTATCACGCACGTCAATACCGACACGGTAAACCATTTAACATGTGTCAACTAGCATTTCCAACCTTACAGCTACGAATTAAGGTTCTTTTTAAGGCCATGTGCAACTGCCGATGGTTATAGGATTAACACGGTCGGAGCGTAGGACGCAGCTGTGAGCGTTTCCTTCTGTGATTCAGCTTTGTGAATTACAAGCCATTTGCTTAATCAAGATGAAATATCATACCATAATTAATCACATAAGAGTTTTTTATATTACATTATGACAATAAAATATAATGTAGATAATGTAGTTCATTTTGAAACTCCAAGAAAGAGGCAACTAGAAGTCACGTGTTTCATAATCGCATAGGATGTTTAAGAGGATTGACTTGTCTGTAGTGGTAAGTTTCCCTGACCATAAAGCCAAGGGTCAGGAGTTTGAAGCACGGTACTCGAGTTAAAAATTTTTGGTCACCCATCCATTGACTGGCTTTTTCTAATTTTAACAATCGCCGACCACTGCGCAAAAGAGCTCCTCCAACAAAAGTAATGTCTAAAATAGTCCTGGACTATTATTGAGACTTTCTATCCTGCAACTATCTGCCTCTTTTTTCTTTGTTCCCAGGCAACAGCTAAGATTCGAGTTAATTGGAATCTGTCACATATTTCCCAGCTCTTAAACAGACACGAAACGAGGCAGTTTTAATTTCGTTTAATTAAAAACCGTGCCAGCAGAAGCTTAGTCTTAATTTTAATTCTACAACAGCATCTTGCCAAGACATGTGTTTGGGATGACCCGGCTCGCTCTTATGTGGAATACCGTCTTTGAAGAATGGCGGTTTCGAGATAATTAAATGTCCGAGAATATTATTCTGAGTCATCTAGGTCCTAAGTAAACTATGTATATGTGTAAAGAGCTGACTAAGATTGCTGGTTTGTTGCATGTTCTGCCTCAAAAGTTACGTAAAGTTTATGCCCTACATTTTTCGCAGGTTAAAGGGCTATCTGGGGTTGCAGCAAAAAGTTGTTCGCAGGAGTTGGACTGCGTTGCATTGATAAAGTAAAAATAAGGACGAAATTTTTTGCAACAGCTAGCAAGAGAATAACAAATCACGTTTCCAGTAACTATAATTCTAAATTTGATTTGGATCAAATAAAATATCATTATTTGTTTTAGTTATAGGTTAATCTTATTCTAGGTGTTACAATCATATTTATGTATCACTATAACCTGCTATTTGGCGTAAAAAGTTTAACACATGTAAACCTTAGTAGTGCTGCCAATTGAACTACTTTAAATAAAAGATTTACATCTTGTTCATTCACATTAAAGTTTCAATATTTTTTCAGAATACAAAGCGGGTACCAAGGTAACTAGATCTCAAAAGTGGCGCCTAATCAAAATTTAGCGTGTACCCCTTAAGGATATCAGAGGTAATAACGAGTAAAAGACTGTGCTTTATTCACAATTTTTGTTGAGAATGAACTCATACTCCTAATAAAGGCAAGCTTAAACTATTTTCCATTATTCTGCAACACAAAATATCATATTTCGCCCGCCAGATGGCACCGGTACTCAACCCATGCGAGACTGTTGGTGGTTTCGCTACGATACCTGAAATTAAAATAGTTTTTATTCCTTCCTGCTGCTCGGGAATTGTAATACAGATATTTTGGGACCGAAGATCATAAGCCTTGTTCTTTCTAGAAATAAAACAAGTTCGATTTTTGAAAGTAAGTACTTTACGTTTCTAACGATGATAAAAATTTTACTCTTACTCACTTTTGAAAGGATAATTGTGCAATTAGAATACTTTTCATAATTCGTGACCATCAGCGCATGGACTTGAAATTTTCAAATATTGCAATTTTTTTTCAGTTATCCTAAGGAATTTCATCTATAGCAATATTCATATTATCAGTGTCTATAGTCATAACTCGCAAAGTTAAAATCGTGCCCAAAATAAACGTCCCTACAATTAATTTTGGATTTGTCACTTGATGTAGGTACTCGTATAACTTTCTTTTACTATTACAAACACAAAAGAACTCTGAAAAAGGTGAAAACAAAGTGAAAACGATTTCTTTTTCGATTAAACGTGAATGTACATCAATAAATAAAAGTGTTAAGTGTTTTATTGGACACAGTCGTACGTCGACGCGGGGCAAAAATGTGGGACATTCAGTGCCATTACAAATGAACATGCATGTCATGTAGCGGCAATATTTACCCGACCAGGAACAAGAATTGCTGAAAGTGGCAATTTCTGGAATTACGAGCGTATAATGTGCTGGTTGCAGTTTTTCTATTTATAAGTTTTTTATATCGATGGTTCTAGCTGATGATAAGCTGTAATATTCCTTGTATCTAAATACTAGCGGCCGCCCGCGACTCCGTCCGCGTGGATTTCGATTTCCAATATCCTATGTGTTATTCTGATGTATAAGCTATATTGTGGTAAAGTTTCATTCAAATCCATTCAGTAGTTTTAACGTGAAAGAGTAACAAACATCCATACATCCATACATCCATACATCCACACATCCATACATCCACACATACAAACTTTCGCCTTTATAATAGTAGTAGGATGTAAAACTCAAAGGTAACTGACTGATGACTGACTGACTGACATAGTGATACATCAAAGCACTTCCCACACCACTGGACGGATCTGGACACAACTGGTGGTCTAGCCAAGTTTCCGCTTGACTATTGTCGCTATTGCTACCGTCGCGACTTATATCTCCATCCATACGAAGTATCTGTGTGATTGCACACAGAAAATTCGTATGCGAGATGGCAATATTAGTCGAAGCAATGGCGATGGCGATAGTGGCTAACTTGGCTAGACCACCTGGACGGAACCAAACATTCCATAATGGTATATTTTGACGACCCGCTTGGTGTAATGGTCAAGAAGTTGCCTATTACGCAAGAGGTCGCGGGTTCGATCCCCGCACAGGACAAACATTTGTGTGCATGAACATGTCTGTTTGTCCTGGTCTGGGTGTTATATGTATCTATTTAAGTATATTTGTAATACCACTGTTGATTATGATGTCTGTAACACAAGTGCTTAAGCTACTTACCACGGGGTCAGATCAATGTATGTGATGTTGTGAAATATTTATTTATTTATTTATTATTTATTTATTTATTTATCCAGTTTCACTTCATCAGATTCTTCAATAATAAAAAAATCTTGAAATCATGCCACACCCAGTAATCGAAGTGACATCCTTTGACCCCGTGACGACGCCATGAATAGCCCTTTCGACGCCGCAATAATACCATTAATCGTGCCCACTGATGAACATTTCAAAACCCTGCTAATTGGATTTTCTTTGGCAACATTAATTTCGCTGTATTGTGTAAAGGAAACTCGTCAATCGATATAGCTAATTAAAGGCGGCGTGTTGTTGTACCGTCTTTCTGTAAACACAGAACTGCTGATAGAAGGTTTTGCTATTGTATTTTTATAACGATAGGGCAACAGAACAGTTGATTACGATCAACATAAGAATAATACTACCCTTCTATCCTTTTTCTGCCTTAGCGGCTCATCTCACGGTCATCTCAGTACGCAGGATAATAGGTATATTAGAATTGACAAGTGAGTGCGCAAGCACAGGTGCACTCCCTATTCCACTCTCATATTTTGGTGGGACATCAATTTAACACGACCGTAGAGCGGTCAGGCGCAGAACCAACGGCTTAAGCGCTGAGGAGCTCGAGATGAAATTTTTGGTCACCCATCCGATGACTTACGAAAGTTGCTTTACTTTGAAATCGCAGGCCGAGCGTGCTTACCACAGCGCCAACGAGCTTCTTAAGCTTGTATTATAGTTATTATATTGGAGCTTGTATTATTATTAAAAGGTTCCCACGTCAATCAATACCGTATTATGTACTTAATGTAGTCATTAAAAGGTTCTTCATAAAAACAGAAATCAACAACTGAGCGACGGTACTCGAGGCAAGATGTGTTGTACTCGAGGATGAGTGGAGTGTCCTCAGGCCGGAGTCGGAGCACTTAAGATCTCGAGGCAGCTTGAGGAGACGTTAAGATATGGACGACAAGGTTTTATTTATACAAGGGATAAATATAGAATTAATGTCGGTGACTAATACACTAATACTATCTCATCAATTAAATAAGTCAATATGTGGCAGCTTTACATAATATATCAAAACATTGATAAGTGTCTGTGATATATCAAAAGCACATATATAATATAAATATAAAATGCTTTTTTTGCAGTTATAAAACCTGAAGTGGCTTTACCACGATATTATAGCGACCCACGGTTTTGTAGCCGGAGCTTTTGACCACTAGACCAACGGGCCTGTCAAAAATAAGATAGAAAGTTATGTTCATTTTATGTTTGATTGCTAGTATTTTTATTGTGGTATGAACTTAGGTTACCCCCGCTTCTTCTGATTATTCTGCTCGTACAAACTTTTACCTTTTAAAGATCAGACGATGTAAGGGAAACACATTCACAGCGATGTTCTGTTTAGTTTTTACGGTCGCTTACTATAAAACTTTACGCTTTTCTTCCAGATAACTTGACAAAAAAGTATTCCGTGACTGGTACATCACTTTACGGTTATGTTCACTAGAAAGTGGAAACATAAACCCAGGAATACCTCGAATGAAAACGCGTCCACTTCGAGTACCCCATTTTGAACTCCCGTATCTAAAGCACCTGGCCTTGTCCAATTAGAGCACCGGTTGATATTTCTGGCATGTATTATGGGACGGGCACTTTGGTCTAGTTGTTGGAGACTGGCTACACAACCAAGGGTCGCGGGTTCGAATCCCGCTAGGGGCAAATGTATGTGTGATGAACAATTGAACATCAGCATTAGTAGGTACCTACTCGAGTTATGAATGCTTATAAAAGTATTTAAGTCTGTAAATCCCTTGCATCCATAGTACAAGCTTCGAGCTTAGTTTGGGGCAAGGCAATTGGTGTGTTACTTCAAGGCATTTAATAATGCCAAAAATATCAATAGGCTCTCCAAAAACATTAGTAGGTACGCAAAGTGGGCTCGGCCCGGTCGGTGCTCAAAAATTGGGTGATGTAAGTGGAATGCCTTATGAAAACGGAGCTTGCTGCTTTCTTTTGAAACGACATCCAATTAATTAACCCCACATGACTCACGGTTTTAAAACATGGAGCTGTAAAGTTTTCTCCGCATTTACTAGACAAAAAGATGGATAATTATCGCTCGTTATACGATGTAGAACATTTTACATGATTATGAGGGTGGTTTTTCATTTTTAACGAACCTTTTTTTAAGCGGCCTACATTGCTTTATTCTTTTAAAGGATTAAAGAAAAAGCAGACCATGTAATGAGTGAGATATTCGTACTTATTTATGAATAAATCTTCATTATTTTAAAAGTAAATTGCCTTTAGTTTTTTTAAACTTAATTCTTAAGTATATTAATTAATTCTTGATAAATATGTTTAGATATAGACAGACATGCCCAGAATATTTTAAATAATAAAAATATAAATTAAATTACTGTGATTATCAAACGTGTGAAATGAAAGGTACAAGTACTTATCCGTCAACTGAATTGACATAAAAAAAGATGCAGCACGCTTCTTTAAATCGCTGAAACATTGCCTATGTACAACCGAGTAATTCCATTTCATCACATGCCAGAAGATTTGTTTTACGTCCTGCGAAATACAAAATAAAACGGAACGAGTAAACTCAACTGAAGCGGGTGTATCTCTGATTGTAAAGATCGGTATACACTGAGCTGGGCTGCCGACTTGTGTCGGTAACTTTCGTAGGCGGGCTGGATGTCGGCTTCACTCAAAAAGTTCGGATGTAGCCTGGAAAATAGGCGACTTACATTGACTTTGCCGACATATGTCGGCAACTTTTGTCGGCGGGATAGTTGGCGGCTTCATTGTAAGTCAGAAATGTTTGGGTTTCGCCGCACAAATGAGCGCTGGCGTACGCAATCGGTATATGTCGGCGGGACGTTTCCCGCCATGAAGGACTCGTATGAAAATAATCATGTCGGCAACTGGCGTCCAAGGGAACGCCCTTGGACGCCAGTTGCCGACATGATTATTTTCATACGAGTCCTTGTGTCGTTCAACATCGCTATGATAACTGGGGTCAACTGACTAACACCCCCGGGTTATGCCGATGGGCGAGTTGTATAGACGGCTCAGTGTGTACTGCACTTAAAGCCACGTCTAGAAGACAAGCGAGAATCCCAGACTTTGCCTGCACGGATTTTGCTGTCAGATGTTGATAAAGATTTATACATTCCAATGAAACGATGGCTTTCTTGTAGCGAAATATGCACTAACATAGATAGTGACCATGGTTTTACAGGAAACTATCATATAGTAGTGAATGCTCTTACTTTGTGCTTCCACCTAAAGAAAATAATACTATATCTAAGGGGCTAGCGTGTGGATATATGTACCTAACACCAATAATGTGTGATTTTCTTTAGGGTGCCAGGAGATACATACTCGTATTGTGGAGATCCTCGGTTAGGACTTCGGACACAACAAATAGGTATTTTTGTTGGCATTGAACGTATTTGACTATTGAATTTTAGAGGAAAAATATGCAGATCAATAACTAAATTTTATTGCTGACCAATATTTTTTATTGACACTGAACATAAAAACTGGCCACCAGTTAGTCCTAGTGCACACTGCACAGACAGAATTACAGTTTTACGTATATATAGTCAGATTAGATGGAATAGCCGGGTTCTTTTAAACTCCGTCGTAAAACCGCCGAAAAGTTTTTGATTGAAAACTGCGGTTCCGTCCAGTAGCGGGGAAATATTAATTGCAGCTGCATTCAACTTGCGTGCATCCAGCATATGTCAGTGTCGTTTACATGCATCGTCTGCAACGGGTGGTTTAGAAACAGGGTTTTAGTTGAATTCTCTATTGCAGCAGCATTTATTTTGTTTTAACATCCTTCCTCCTCCTTTACTTGTATCCCTTACAACTGAGGGTCGTGATCATTGTATGAAATGAAACACGCAACAACTCCTTGGCAATTTTAATGGAGTGGTTTGCCGTTATCTTTTCCCTAAAACAATACCAAATTCCTAGTTGTTAAAACCCTAATTCCTGTTGCAAACAACATCTGTTGAAAAAGGGACAGTTTATAATTTTTGACAGTCATATTTGTAGTTGAAATGTTCAGAAATATTTTCCCAATTTCTTCCCGTGGGTGTAGAAATATTTTGCTAAGGGATATTCCTGGAAGTGGAGTTCCTTGAGGAACTCTGTGTTTTAATTCACCATACTCCAGGCAATATACTTGATGCCAAGCGTGGGGACTTTGGGCAAAACCCATATCAAGTCAAAATTGCAAGGGGAAATCAAAGTACAACGTTTATATTTAATTTTTATCCACATAGAAATTATTTTGTACGTCATATCTTTTTAACTTACTAGGGCTTTGGCTAGCTGAAAAGAAGTACCGGAAACTCTACAGTTATCCTTTTTTATATTTATGTAAATAATTATTTTCACGTCATCAAAAATCCTCAAAACACTAACAACATGTATTGAAACAACAAAGTTAGTATTTACCACCTATAATATTATTGTAATCATAATTTGACCTCAATAACAGAGGCCTATTTAGTGGAGGCCTCTATTATTTAAATGACTGGTGCTTTTTTACGACAATTTCAGTTATTTGCATAAATAAAGACGTCAAACCGACGTGGATCGATCTACCGCGGCCCCGCCGAATCCTGAACGCGTTTGAATAACGAAGTTTCTGCGACAAATTGGTAATATTCCGTGAATAGATTTGATTCTGTTGTTTTGTATGAGCGAATTCTGGAATGTAGGTAATGCTTGGATTGAGGGAAATTGTATAAAATGCCATTACATTTTTTCTGTCTTTAGGATTTTTGTTGTTTCTTTTGCCTAATAAATCGTGAAAGACCTACATTGATGGATCAGTTTTGTCGCAAAATAGCGCTTCATTCGCAATTTTAATTGTCGTCAGACATGATTTTAAAAAGAAGAGATAATTTATACATATGTGCCTAAGACGCAATAAGATAAATATATTATTTATTATGGCTGGTGGAAGGCCTTCCAACGGAAAAGGCGAACGCGCTTCCAAAACAGCTTTAGGACTTCTACATGTAAGTTTTATAGAAACATCGGACAATAGTAGTCAATAAGACCTGATTTCTGCCACCAGAAACCCTCACTCGACGCGAGAACAACAACTTAATAAACATTAAAACTCTTCAACAAACCTTACAAGGTAAACCTTTGAGATTGCCGCTTTATTAAAATGCTTGCAGTGAAAATTCCTACCGAAATAAAACCTGGAAAATAAACATGCCATTTACGAGTGTAATTTCAGAAAGTGTCAGTTCTCCAAATAACCCTTTTTTTCTTACTTAATTAAAATGAGCGGGTCCGGATTACGGATTAAAATTTTAAATTCGCCGCGTCACTTTAGAAACAATAACCTTTTTACCGTGAAATGAATATTCATTTAAGGTTTAGCTACTTAGGACAACGTCTAAAGAACACCTTATGAAAGATTATGAAGGCCTTTACTACCGTTTGACATATCATTCTTGTTGGACTACTATATTATTTTTTTATCTCAATGCGATTATTTGAAACGAAGTATTCCATGAATGATACCCAATCGATGCACACCCAGACGAAGTACACTGAAGTTTTCCACTAAGTACACCGAAGTTTTCCACTAAGTACACCCGTAAGAGGCATGATTTAGTCACTGCAGACATGCCATATGAATGAATGAATTACAATTCGATCTTTTACACAAGCATGCATGCATGGTTAAGAAAGACAAGGAACGAAGTCTGACGGCATCCTGCGTATGTGCAATGAACGCAGCAGCTGAGTTTATTCCTCCTTTATTAATCTTCAAGAGAAGCAGAATCTGTGACTTCCTCACCAAGGGAGGACCGCCAAATGCTGCTTACAAATGTACTAAAACTGGATGGATCTCACCTTATATTGCTTTGGAATGGTTAAAACATTTCATACGATCGCTCGGATTAAAAAAGAATACTAAGAATCCAACCATTGTGGCTCGGCCACTCGAGTCTCCGTCCGCGTGGATTTCGGCTTCGTAAAATTTTCGGCAGAACCAGTTGTTCCTGAGATAAGCGACTTCAAAGGAACAAACAAACTCTTCAACTTTACAAAATATTAGTACAAATAAGTTATGTACCACAAACGTCAATGTCAAAGTTTCCATTTTTTTTTCATATTTACAACCTTACACTAGCAATATTCTATCTGATACGTATTATTTTCTGCAATAATTATACCAGAATTGGTGAGGCTTACATCTCCAATTCAATGGTCCAAGTCCAAAAACATAGTCACATAGTGTAGTTGCTGCAATGTCAATTCCATTTTCCTCTCGTTCGCACACTATAGTGTGGACACAGAACGTAAATAGAAGTTGCCGTACGAAGGTTTCCGACATAATTGTACGGTGCAAGTTGTAGTTTGTTTGTAGTGAAATATATGTATTGGGTTTTGGTTGTGCATTCACGTTGAAGTTAACTTTACGTATAGCTTACTTATTTTACATGTTTATTGGAAAATATTAAATAAGGTTTGTGCGTGATCGAATCAAGGGGTGGACTGGTTCGAATCGAGCATGATTTTTGAGACAACATGGATTTTTCTTGTTATAAACTAACTAACTAAGCATGCAAATACTTAAAAAAAAAAAGTGTTAAAAGGTTTACAGATTAAGGATTGGACAGCGACCTTGACACTATAAAATTTATAAAAGCGAAGTCAGCGCAATATAAGTAATTTATTACTTAGCACATCTAAATACGAGTACCGATGAGAATAGGGATGGTCCCATCTTATTATAAATTACGGTCGACTTTGTTTTATTTATTTAGAGATTATGTTTAAGAAATAATATCAAAGCTACTAATAATGCCTACTCATCATAGGAATTATTTATTAAATAAAATAGCAGATTTTATTGTTTACGCAATGTTATTGTGAAGCTTGACAGAGATGGAGAGATGGACATGTTCAAATTATGAAACTTATTCTATTTACATAGTTTCGGCCAGTGTATAAATTAATAAAGAGTATCTAATTCGAACACCCCCCCGTAATTTGTACACCCTGTATATGAACAAGAAAAATCCTATATTGATATCAAACTGAACTGTACACTTAACACTAACACAACCCTGTATAAAACACCAACAATATGTACACACCCTAACAATCTACAAACCAAAAAACTAATGAGATTCACAAAAATCCTACACCTAGCCTAAACCTAAATATTTTATACATTTGAAGTGTTTTAGTTTGGGAAGAGGTTTTGTGAGGATGTCTGCGATCATGAGGTTTGTATGAATGTATTTAATGGTGAGATCATGGTGCGATATTGCTTCTCGGATGAAATGGTGCTTTATGTCAATATGTTTTGTGCGGGCATGATAGGTGTTGTTGTGTGAAAGTTTGATGGCACTTTGATTGTCGGTATGAATGATGAGAGTATGCGTGATACCGAAGACTTCTTTAATGAGTGTCTTGAGGTATATGGCTTCTTTGCAAGCCTCGCCCAGTGCCATATACTCGGCCTCAGTGGTCGAGAGGGCAACTGTGCGCTGCTTGCGGGATTCCCAAGACACAGGTGCTCCGCTCATCATAAAAACAGTGCCAGTATAGGACCGACGATCCACTAAGTTGTTGCCATAGTCGGCATCCGTGTAGCCGACTGGGTAGAAGTGGCCGCCTCTTTTAAATTGGAGCCGCATATCATTTGTACCTTTTAGGTACCGTAGGACACGCTTGGCGGATCTCCAGTGCACCCCCCCGTAATGTCCATTGAACTGCGATAGGTACGAGACCGTGTGCGCAATATCAGGTCGTGTGCAGATTCCAATGTACATTAATGATCCGATAAGCTCCTGATATGGGGCTTCAAATGGTTCATCATCCTCACTAGGGGGCGTAAGCTTAAGGCCAGGTTCTAATGGTGTCGTGACGCTAATTGCATCACTCATGCCAAATTTGTCTATTAGCTTCTCTATATATTTTGACTGGTCGAGAGAAATGCCAGTTTTGTCATGGGTAACTCTCATACCCAGGCAATCTCTTAGGACACCAAGGTCCTTGACCGTAAACTCTTTCTTGAGTTCAGTCTTGAACTGGTCCTTGAAGCTGTCACTTGTGCTGACGACGAAGAAATCGTCAACGAAGACTGCTACAAGTAAAATATCGCCATCTTGGCGTCTATAGTATAGGCAATGCTCATTGGTAGCCTGGTTGAGACTAAGTTTGCGCATGGCCTGGCACACTTTAATGTTCCACTGTCGTGGGGCTTGCTTGAGACCATAAAGAGCCTTTCTAAGTAGACATACTTTTCCCTTGGGGTTATCGGCGAATCCTTCGGGTTGTTCCATATAAATTTCTTCCTCGAGATCCCCATTTAGGAAAGCTGTTTCGACGTCTAAATGTTCTACTTGCAGTCCTTTGTTGGCAGCGAATGCTAAAAGTAGTCGCACTGTCGAAAGTCTTGCTACTGGTGAAAAAGTTTCGCCGTAATCTATACCAGCAACTTGAGTAAAACCCTTTGCGACTAATCGTGCTTTGAATTTACTAATTTGGCCTGACGTGTCCCTTTTAATTTTGAAAACCCATTTGCACTTTGTTGTTTTTCGGTTGCTAGGCCTATCTACTAGCTTCCAAGTGCCATGCTTCATTAAGGAGTTGTATTCAGTCTGCATGGCTTCAAGCCAATTCTCCTTAAGCGGGTGGTCGTTGACTTCCTTGTACGTCTCAGGTTCCAAATCCGAGGTAAGGTACAGATGCTCTTGGAATCTGACAGGTGGACGCCTGTCGCGAAGAGGATATCTTCGTTCAGTTTCACCTTGTACCATATGCTCAGGGTCTGGGTGCTCAGGTGACGTTCCAGGGGGGACAAGGTCTTCTGTCACGACCGCTTCGGAGGGCAGGGGGTCAAGCTCAAACTGTGACTGATCCTCTGTGTCATTTTGAGTTTGAGGCTCTGGCTCTGGTTGAGGCTGACGCTCTGGTTCACGTTGAGGTCCAGTCTGTAGTTGCGGCTGAAAGCTTTGAACTTCATCTACTATAGGCAATAGTACCTCAATTGAGGCTGGTGGTGATGAAAGTTCTTGATTATGTGGTTTGTCTTCTACAAAGACCACATCCCTGGCAGTAATAATTGCTCTAGGGTTTGTAGGGTTAACGAGACGGTAGCCTTTCGTTTCGGTTGAGTATCCTACAAATATACAAGCTTGGGTCTTAGAATCGAGTTTCGTTCTCTTTTCCTTTGGCACGAGTACGTGTGCTTCACAACCGAAGACTCGCAGGTGAGAGAGATCGATTTGTTTACCGGTCCAGATTTCT
Organism: Nomophila noctuella; assembly: GCA_958496325.1. Lineage (NCBI taxonomy): Eukaryota > Metazoa > Arthropoda > Insecta > Lepidoptera > Crambidae > Nomophila > Nomophila noctuella. The sequence continues at coordinate 13,811,946 of OY292491.1, forward strand.
TCAGGGATCTTATTATTGAGAGACTGAGTAGGCGAGCGATTTTTAAGATAGATAGCGGTATTTACTGCTTCCGCCCAATAAGCTTTCGGTAGCTTCGAGTCGTGTAACATAGCACGTGTCTTCTCAATAATAGTCCGGTTAACTCTTTCTGCAACTCCGTTCTGCTGTGGATTGTATGGGACAGATGTTTGGTGAATAATGCCGTTATCTCGTAGGAAATTTGACATAGGCCCGTTAACGTATTCTCGACCATTATCCGATCTCAAACATTTGATTTTGTTCCCAGTTTGATTTTCCACTAGAGCTTTAAACTGGACAAACTTAGAAAAAACTTCGCTCTTAGTTTTTAAAAAATATCCAAAGGTTTTTCGACTAAAGTCATCTGTAAAAGTAAGTAAATATAAAGCTCCTCCAAAAGATTGTACGCTCATTGGCCCGCAGAGGTCAGAATGAATGAGCTGTAGGGCTTTGTTTGATTTACTTTTAGAGTTTTTAAAAGGCTTTTTGGATAGCTTACCTTGAAGGCATGGAACGCAGGTTTCACTCGACCTTGCATTAAAACTTATACCTAAACCTCTTTTCTTTAGGATTTCCATAGCCTTGACATTGAGATGCCCGAGACGTCTATGCCATAGTGACATTGACTCATTGACACTAGTCAGCTTGGCATTCTCACAGATGTCAAGTTTATACATGCCTCTATAATTCGAGCATGTTGCTACGACTTTGCCGGAGACTTTGCATTCATTTTTCCGTAAAATAAATGCGCCTTTGTCTGTAAAGACTACGACGTAGCCTTTCGTAGCAATTTTATGTACAGACAATAAGTTAGAGTTCAATTTAGGTACATACAGCACGTCCGAAATGGCGCGAATGTTTTTAGAAACATTAAGCAAAACTGTACCTTTTCCTTCGCTTAGGACTTGACTATTGTTAGCCACAGTTACCGGCTGGATTTGGCTGGTGAGAGACTTGAAGTGGTCCCTTCTGTTGCTCATGTGAGACGTAGCACCTGAGTCTAGAAACCATGTATCTCTGGGTGATGGGTGGGAATGAAATGAGGATGAAAGAACAAAATCAGAATTATTATTAGTTGTATCAAAATTATCAGACACTACACTAGCAACATTCTTCTTCACGTTCTTATACATTCTCTTCCTACAAACAGAAACAAGATGCCCTGGCTTCTTACAGTATATACAGAACTTTTGATTCCGATTTGGTTTCTCATTATTTACCAACAGTGCATTCGTCGTCTTGCTAGTAGATGGCTTCTGACGTTGTTTTTCCTTCATCAGTAGCGAGGCGACAGTATCACCTGTTATTTTTGAACCGGAATTTTCAAAAGCCATGACCAGGGGTTCATATTCCTCTGTCAGTCCTGTCAGCATCACTATTCCCACGAATTCATCGTCGATGGGGGATTCTATATCAGCAAGTTGCTGCTGCACCGAACGTACTGTGTTGACGTATTCCTCCATTGATGCACAACTTTCCAGCTGCATGTTAAACAGTTTCTTCAGGAGGTTCAGTCGACGCAGAAGGCCACTATTGGCATAAGTGTCCTTGAGTTTGTTCCAAGTAGCGGCTGCTGAAGAACAGTTCTGAATGACAGGATATATGACAGTTTGTACCATCAGACAGATTTTTGCTCTCGTTTTCGAGTCCATCCTCTTGAATTCGGCTTCTTGCATGGATGCCTTCATTTCATCTGGAGATTCAACGAAGCTCCACAGATCGAGATCTGTGAGAAGCATCTTCATGCCAAATTGCCAGCTCCCGTAGTTGGACGCGCCTGCCAACTTTTCTAGAGATGGGACGCCGGCCGAAGTTGTGCCAGTCCACTTGAGGTCGTGTCGCGGCGCTGTCGCCGATGGAGGGGGCGCATCCCCATCCATAGCACTTTATTATTACACACAACAGACTTAGCTTCACAAGGCGTATTTGCCCATAACCTACTAATAATGCCTACTCATCATAGGAATTATTTATTAAATAAAATAGCAGATTTTATTGTTTACGCAATGTTATTGTGAAGCTTGACAGAGATGGAGAGATGGACATGTTCAAATTATGAAACTTATTCTATTTACATAGTTTCGGCCAGTGTATAAATTAATAAAGAGTATCTAATTCGAACAAAAGCCGCAATCTTATTTAACTTTTAAATTAACTGTTCGTCATTAAGTTTTAATTGGCAAAGGCTTACACCGAATTACCTACAGAAATTACCATGACCCGTCTCAGAAGAGAATAGGGAAAAACTTGCATTCATTGTGTTAAAATTAAGTCATTTTAAACAATGTCGTTGTTCAATTCAGTGTTACTATATAAATTACCCAAATCTCCAAAACACGAAAATTTGTGAAAGATCAATCACCTAGAAAATTGTACTCTACCTTCCTCACCTTTTTGCATACCAGCAGATTAATGATCGAGTCGATATTAAAATCGATACACGTTCCATCGATCATCCCTACTCGCCTCTCGTTGACACAAACGGCCTTTCGAGATATAAAGAGACCAACATAAAGAGGTTTTATGGCTTTCAGAAATTTAAACGACGCCGTATAATTTATGTTTTAGCTTCTTTATACGAGATTTGTTGGTTTGAAAGGGACTGGATGTGTTTATATGGTTTAATGATGGACAATAAAAGTTTGATACATCGAACAGATGGGGAAAGCCTTTAAGCAAAGTTTGACAACTTTGAAGCACGTGTAACCGCTTAGAACGCGGAAACTTAATACGATTTTGACGTAGAGTTACAGATCTTGGTAGGGTTATAATACGTAGTATAAGTAGACTTTGTTTTGGTCGAGTAGACTATGGAAAATTGCTCCATTATGTTTACTGAGAAAGTCGTTGTGTGTTTTATGTAATTAAATGATCACTCTCAGCAATGAGAAATACGAATCAAGGAGAAGTATAGTTCGTATAGTAAGAAGTACGTGTTAAACTTCCTATTTGTCGTTATTATTAATAGCTCTGTTTATTTAAATTTATTTAGCGTAGACTAAATATACTTATTCACACTAATTTTGTAAAGCAATAACTTCATTTTTATTATAGCCAGAATCAGGTAGTTTTTATGCTTGTAGAAGAACACTAAATATGTATTTGCGCTTGACTTTCTCAACATAGCATTGCGTGTCTATTTATTGAGCAACTATTTTTAATGTTAAATAAAAGATAAAATAAATAAATCTATTCCTTGTAATTACTTCTCGGATATCTACATCGGCAATGCAGACCAACTCAAGAGCCCTCGAGACTGAACGAACGATGCCTCCGAACAAAGCACGGAACTAACAGGCTCTTGTTAATCCTTTATTCCCTCCTTGTTAATCCCTTGTTAACAAGAGGCTGCAGAAACGTTCTTTAATAATGACCGTTTTGGATCTCTCTCTATTATGACTGCATTTGTTTCTTTAGTCAAGTAATGTATCTGCCGATTAATGTCCCACTGCAAAGCCAATGCCTCCATCATCAAGATTATGATTTATGATGATTGGACAAACCCGACGAATTTTCGAAACATTTTGCCCGCCACGGAAATCAAACCCAGAACCTAAATATCAGGTCTCATATTGAAACCACAAGAACAACGAATCTTTTCTGATTTTATTTATAACTATGAATATATTATAGCATGAATATAAGAAAAATACTTTTGTTTTATATACTTCTGAGTAATATACTTTTATTAAAGAACTATTTAATTATAATTTTATTTTTACGAAAACTAAAACAGTTTTCAATGAAATCCACAACTGAAATTAATTTACAACCATTTAACTAGTGACATTGTGTCACTAAATTTTAAAGCTAGTTTAAACTATTGTTTCGTGTTCGTATATCATTTCAATTGTTACCCTAATGAATTAAACTCTGTATCATTAATCCGCTTGACAAACATTATCATAGCTTGATTTCAAATACATTTCATAATAAAATATTAATTTGCCAGATTATTACAATTGCGTAATAAAGCAGATATGGCGTTATGGGGTCATATTGCTACATTATTACATTGCTCCTTTAGAAGTAGAATACATTTTGTACTAAAATATGTCTTTGTGATAAGCTTTAATGTTTCTTGTGGTTTATCTTTAAAACACATTATATCATAAGTAATAATAATAAATAATACCCCCTCCGGCCGTATTCGGCCATAGCGACCGATCTTACGATCAGCCAGATCTTACACAGGACATATTATAGTGCACAAGTGAGTGCGCAAGCAGAGGTGCACTCTCTATTCCCTCACTCCCATAATTCGGTAGGACAGCAATCTGATACGACCGTAGAGAGATCAGGCGCAGGACCAACGGCTTAACATGCCTTCCGAAGCACGGAGAAGCTCGAGAAGAAATTTTTCGGTCACCCATCCGATGACTGGCATCTGCGAATGTTGCATAACTTTAGCAATCTCATGCCGAGTGCGCTAACCACTGCGCCATCGAGCTTCTCATATCAAAAGTATTTAGCTTTGTACTCAAGAGTAGCATATGTCTACCGAAGTTTCCATTTAAGTTTATAATTTATTTTAAACTAGCGGGCGCCCGCGACTTCGTCCGCGTGGATTTTGGTTTCTTTATCAACTTTTTTTCCCGTTAGGGGTGGATTTTTGAAATAATCTTTGAAAGGGAATGCCTCCGTCATATTTTCTTTATGAATGCAAAGTCTCAAGCTGATCAGTTAAAAAATGACAAAGTTTCGTACTAACGTTCATCCCCTATTTTACCCCTTGGGGGTTAGAATTTATCAATATGTTTGCATAGGCGATGCCTACGTCATAGTAGCTTTATATACGCAGAATATCAGCCCGATAAGTTTAAAATGGACAAAGTTTCATACTACCGTTCATCCCCTATTTTAACCCCTTGGGGGTTGGAATTTATCAATATGTTTGCATAGACGATGCCTACGTCATAGTAGCTTTATGTATACAAAATATCAGCCCGATAGGTTTAAAATTGACTAAGTTTCATACTACCGTTCATCCCCTATTTTACCCCCTTGGGTGTTGAAATTTATAAATCTCATTAATTAGGCGATGCCTACGTCATAGAAGCTTTATGTACGCAGAATATCAACCCGATAAGTTTAAAATGGACAAAGTTTCATACTACCGTTCATCCCCTATTTTACCCCCTTGGGGGTTAGAATTTATCAATATGTTTGCATAGACGATGCCTACGTCATAGTAGCTTTATGTATGCAAAATATCAGCCCGATAGGTTTAAAATTGACTAAGTTTCATACTACCGTTTATCCCCTATTTTACCCCCTTGGGTGTTGAAATGTATAAATCTCATTAATTAGGCGATGCCTACGTCATAGAAGCTTCATGTACGCAGAATATCAACCCGATAAGTTTAAAATGGACAAAGTTTCATACTACCGTTCATCCCCTATTTTACCCCCTTGGGGGTTAGAATTTATCAATATGTTTGCATAGACGATGCCTACGTCATAGTAGCTTTATGTACGCAGAATATCAGCCCGATAGGTTTAAAATTGACAAAGTTTCATACTACCGTTCATCCCCTATATTACCCCCTTGGGGGTTGGAATTTATCAATATCATTAATTAGGCGATGCCTACGTCATAGTAGCTTTATGAACGCAAAGTCTCAAGCCGATCGGTTAAAAAATGACAAAGTTTCATACTAACGTTCATCCCCTATTTTACACCCTTGGGGGTTAGAATTTATCAATATGTTTGCATCGACGATGCTTACGTCATAGTAGCTTTATGTATGCAAAATATCAGCCCGATAGGTTTAAAATTGACAAAGTTTCATACTACCGATCATCCCCTATTTTACCCCCTTGGGGGTTGAATTCATCAAAATCCTTTCTTAGCGGATGCCTACGTCATAACATCTACCTGCATACAAAATTTCAGCCTGATCCGTCTAGTGGTTTGGGCTGTGCGTTGATAGATCACTATGTAATCAGTCAGTCAGTCAGCAATCAGTCAGTCACCTTTGAGTTTTATAGATATAGAAGAAGATTCAATTTCAATTCGGATAAGCGCCGATGGAATCTTATACAGAACTTCGGCTTAGCCGTAAATTCTTCGGTGAATGTAATTTATTTAGCTGTTATTTGGAGCAAAGTCTGCGATATTTCAGAGTCAAATTACCTTGAAGAGATACATCTCCAATTGGTGATTGTTTTTGAATCCCGTTGGATTCAATTAAAGTTATCCAGGCAACAACGTATCTGCTATCTTGTATTTCCACAGTTACACACAAAATAAAAGTTAGTAAATACTTAACTCGCCGAGGATCGGGCTAATTGGAGAGCCCTAGGAGAGGCCTATGTCCAGCAGTGGACTGCGATAGGCTGATGATGATGATGATGATGATGAAATACTTAACCAATATATCTAGAAAATTTTAAATTTTAAATTACTTTATTTCGTAATAATATACTAATGCATAGTATTTCAATATGTTTTATTTCTACCGACTCATATAATAAGGCTGAAAAGTTTGTTTGCTCATTTGTTTGAACGCGTTCATCTCAAGGTGTGTGGGATATTCCTTTTGCCAAAAAAAGGCTTTAAGCTATAAAACAACACTATTCGTGCGGAAACCGAAATCTAAGTAAGACAAAGGCGCGGGCGGCCGCTAGTAATTTATACGCATGCAATAAATTGGGCAACTCACAGTATAGGAATGTAGCATATTAATGTCATCGCCCAATAAAGTAAATCCAATTTAAATCTCAATAAACAAACGCATCGGAAACAGTGATATTATGAATCTGTTTATTCAATTCTCGCAATGTTTATTCAAGTTTGGTTGAATTTTTCCAACCATTCCCCCGTGTGTTTCCGTTTGGCACGAGGCTCATTTCCTCAGGAAAACTGATAAGGAATAATTTTCCGCTTAACGTCAGTTTTATTATCTTATTCACGTGTTTTATTAGCATAGCTGTTGGCCTTTTCTTTAGACTTTTATGATTTTTAAAAAAACTTTAAAGTTTTAAATGGCGGTTTTCTTCGTTTTTAAGGCGCTTGAAAGTTTTACTCGTAATTGAAGATTTCTTAGTTTTCTAGGCAGTTATTTGTGTACCATATTATCCGTTCGATCGTTTAGATTGGCAAATATAGCTGAAGCTCTGCTTAAAGGATATTGTTTATTAATAAATAATTATTGACGTCATCACAAGTGTCTATCTGACTCCGAGATAAGTAGCTTAAGGATTTGTGTTAAGCACATGTTGTTTCCCACAATGGTATTACCAGTTATAATCTACACTAAATATTAGAAGAGGAAATATTATTTGTATGTTTGTATGTAATGGATAAAATTAAATACTACTTGACCGATTTGTATAATTCCTTCATTGTTGGCTAGCTACACTATCCCCGGTGGAAAAAGGGTACTTTTGATTCCGGAAATGTGGGGGGAAGGAGGGGATATTTGAAGAAAGAAATTACGCGCGGGTGAAACCGCTAGCGGATGGCTAGTGAGTAATCAACACCTATAGCTACAAACAGAAATCCTCACAATTATTGTTTATAACGAATCCAACCTGTGACTCTTTTAATAAATCGTAATATTGAATACCTTAACTTTTCAATCAAATTGGTTGTCAAAACATAAACACACTATTCCATGTTTCAACGCCTCGATGGTCTAGTGATTTAAGTACCTACCGGGCCGTGCTCTCGAGGTTCTGGGTTCGATTCCGTGGGACATTAATAGGCTGATACTGATTTCATGTTATCTGAGAGTGTTAAGTTTTGGAGACCAGATCAAGTTAAGGAAATTAATTAATAATAATAATAAATGCCTTGGACTAACACACCTATTGCCTAGCCTCAAAATTACCTCGTAGTTGTACTATGGATGGTAGGGAACGGATAGACATACTTAAATACATTGATAAACATCCATGACTCGAGTACAAATGCCGATGTTCATTACACAAACATTTACCCCTAGCGGGATTTGAACCCGCTTGGTTTTTTCCCCAGGGTCTCTAGCCATTAGACCAACGGGCCCGTCAAAGAAATTCACGTCATTTTAGAATTCGCCGAAGCCCAACACCAACCAAGCAACGTTTTGAAATGTCTGTAATTAAAACACAATTTTAATGACCGTATCCCATAAATCTTTTTAATCATTCTTTGAGTAAAGCACTAATTATGGTAGTTCGAGCCTGTAATTATCACAAACGGACGTGGCTCATTTATTCATTTAATTGGAAGTTCAATTTGACTTTCAATACTAAACTTGATAATTTATCAATACTTGGTGTTAATTGTTGGCAAATTCACGTTCCTTGGAGATTAAAGGCCAATTGGTCAAGGTCTTTTGTCTTTTTTAATTGTTTTGGAATACTGGCTCCACTGTATGAGGGGTGGTAAGCAAGAAGGAGTAGGATTGTGATCACCAATTTGCATTTTGCAAACGAGGTGATTAAGCCTAAACCCAACATTTTAACGAAAACATCTCAAATGATAGAGGCCTTTGCCCTGCAATATGACATTAATAGGTATCAACCTATATGTAGTAGTATCAACTACTACTACTAGTGTAGAAACACACTTAGCGGAAAAATCGCGACCGAAGTTCGGCTGAAGTTCATTATAGTTAATGAACTATTATATTACGCGACGTAATACAATACATTGCGGGCCCGCCCGAATCCCGCCGAACATCGATCGCGATTTTTCGGCCAAGTGTATTTCTATACTTAATGTATGTATAACATTTTATAAATGCAACATTAATAAAGTTTACAAAGACTTTACGTATACTACCTTTGTTCCAGCTATCGATATTCCCTCGCCATTTTATAATGCCATTGAGCGTGATAAATATTAATTGGGCAGCTTTAACAAAGTTGTTTGTAACACTCGAACGCGTCCCTGGCTCGGCGCCAACGCACGCGCGACCATTATGAATTACCTTTCCTTGTTTAGTATTATAAACTTATTGTTTCAATTTTTAAAATTAATTTTATATCGTTTATTTAAAGTGAGGTTAAGTCATTGTTCTCCAGCGCCTCTCCCGGTTGCATCCTCGGCCATTGCCTCAGAGCGCAGGCTAAGTACACTACGACGTTGACACTGAATTAACCAACTTGGATATTAAAAACAATAAATTAAAGTATCCGCCTATTATTGCCCCACTGCAGGGCAAAGACCTCCATCATTTGAATCGATTATATTAAAGTTTTTTTTTTGTGCAAATGGTCTTCATCTTCCTAGCGTTTATCCCGTTTCTATACGGGGTCCGCTTCGACCGTGATCCAGAATTAGGCAAGTCTGGTTATTACAGTGAAGCGTCTGCCATCAGACCTTCGTAACCCATAGAGGGGAACCAGACAGATTGGAACTTTTTTGTGCAAATGGTAATTAAAAAACTAACATATTTATCAAAAAAAATAACCTTATCACCTTTGATTTCCAACGTTGCAGCTAAAGCAAGTTATTTTTGTTTGTAATGGCCGAATAGCGAGAGACCCAGCTCTTCTTATATGACTATTTTTACTTGCGTCTCTGGTACTAAGAGACAATAGCGTCTATCTCCTTTGTGCAAAAAAGTCAGCACAGAAAGAGCAAGTCAGTATTATATTTCAAACTTTGTAGCATCTACCTTCGCCAAACAAATTACGTCCAAATAGTAATGATTGGTGTCGTTTCATCCGACCTACCTTGCCGCTGACAACGAGCTCTGGCATCTCGCCAGAATCAGACCAACTCGCGACGGCAGGATTTTTGCTAGACTTCACTTTTGATGTCAGGCACGTTTCATGATAAATTCATTCGATGTAATAGGAGCAATTTTAATTAATAGCTGAAGATTTCTGTTACCAATGAACTTGTTAATGCGTTCTAACCTTTAAAACAGCCAAATTATTATAGGTATCCTACAGCGTTCATGGTTAAAATATACCCGTATTTATAATTGAAATATTTTCCCGCTACTTTGGCGATAAGAGACAGTAGCGCTGTATCCACACTTGTTTAAAGAACTGGGTTTTATATTACAAAGTGTGTAGCCAATAAGTTAGCTACACGAATTTCGTGCAAATAATTGTGATTGGTGTCGTTTCATCAAGAATGTTTTTACACACGTCTTTGACGATAAGAGACTGTCTCCATTGTGCAAAAAAGTCAGCTCAGAGAGAACAAGCCAGTTTGACATTTCAAACTTTGCAGCATCTACCTTCGCTAAACGAATAAACGAATACCGTCCAAATAATGATTTCATCCGACCTAACTGGCCGCTGACAACGAGGCAGCTCTGGCACCTCGCCAGAATCAGACCAACTCGACGGCAGGATTTCTGCTAGACTTCACTTTTGATGTCAGGCACGTTTCCTCCAATCAGAGGAGACGGGTCATTCAGGAAATTAATCGGCATGATGCGTATTAAGCCGATAGACGACCCACTTGGTGTAATGGTCAAGAAGTTGCCTATTAGTCCAAGAAGTCGTGGGCTCGATCCCCGCATAAGACAAACATTTGTGTACGTGAACATGTCTGTTTATCCTGGTCTGGGTGGTATGTATCTGTTTAAGTATATTTTGTCATACCACTGTTGATTATGTCTATAACACAAGTACTTAAGCAACTTAGCACGGAGTCAGATCAATGTATGTGGTGTTGTGAAATATTAATTTATTTTTTTACCTGTGCTCACGCGATTAACTGTGCCTGAGAATATATTTTAAAATGCAAATAAGCAACAACAATCTTATTGTAGTTGTACAAACTAAAGATATATGCCAAAGATATATACTGTACTAAATCATTTATCATGCTTGCTAAAAGCAAAATGGTGATCACAAACCCGATTTTGTGCTCGAAATTCCGATACTAATTCCATTATGGGGATGCATTCTCGAATGTACCATGAAAATAAGCTTAGCCATTCCAGCCATTAACTTTTAATGAAATTTCTCTTCGATATCGAGTTCTTTGGTACAGCTACTCGATAGTTTTTTTCAAAGGCTTGCAGATTTAAAAATCAAAAACTTGAAGTCGTGGATGCCAGCCAATAGCCTAATAAAGAAAATCCTCATTATTCAACGCTGCTTAGCATAACTAACTTTTACTACCAATATGAACGGTAGCTTTGGGGTACCGCATTCGATATTATTCTGTTGCACTTCGGTTTTAATAGGTGTAAGAATATCTCAACCTAAGCTAAAGAAATAGTAAATAAAAATTCTTCCAAACGTGAAATTTTACATAATACGTTAAACATACTATGAATAAATTTTGCATTCTTTCTTTAAAGCATTTCGATCATTTCTCATTAATATAGGGAAACGTAAGTTGCAATGATGATTTACTAATAAAGTACTACTGAAGAAACGGCACATTAAGAAAAATAACGTTATTGTTATCCTTGCAAAAGGTACTATTAAGTAAAAAGGTAAAATACTAGACCTTAAAAAGAAAAAGCAACTCGAACTTGGCATTTTGCAAAAGACAATTTGCAAGTACAAAGAATATTGGCTTCTGGAAGCAAAACAAACCACCTGGAGTAGTTTGCACTTTTTTAAAGTTGCCAAGTAGACTGTGTTTTTCTTATAGAGAGAAATAACTGGAATCTGCTTTTATGTGGCTTTATCTTAATAAAATTCGTCTTCGTCACGTCGCAGCCCTATATGTTTCCATTCGTTCGATCATCATACGGTCACCATACTGCGTTCTCATTGGTCGTTCACAATTGTCATTCATTGTTCATTCACCATTCCTCCACAGACAATCATCACATCATAGACAACCGTCTATCAATCCCCCATGTTTATTTCTTTTCTGGTTTTTTCGAGAGATACAGAGCAGACGGTTGAGCAGTTAACCCCCACGGGGATGAAATAGGGGATGACAGTTTGTATGTAACTTGGTCCATTTTAAACCAATTGGGCTGTCACTTTTCATGAGCCGTTAAGAATAAAAATATAATTTATTAAACTTATTAGAACACAGATCTTTGATGAACATCAATATAAATTGACAAGTGGGATGAAAACTAAAACTTATCTTACTAATGAAAACATTGAAAAATAGGTAGAGCAGTGCACACGATGAAGTAAATGAGACGAAACCAGGCGCATTGCAAGTTAAAGATAAAATTATCATATAAGTTGTTTTATGCTTGACGTCATAGTGTTATATTGTCTTTGCATCTTCAAATATGGATGCTATGGCAGTTTTCAGTAAACTTGTAGCGAATATTGTGTTCTCAATATCTATACTTTTAAACTAATAAAACAAAGCTGAAGAGTTTGTTGGTTTATTTGTTTCTAATTGATAAACACAAAAAGATTTTTCTTTTTGTGTTGGATAGTCCATTTGTCGAGGAGGGCTTTAAGCTATAGTATAAAATACCATATGTGTACGGACGGAGTCGCGGGCGGTCGTTATTAGTTTTATAATAGCTTAAAAGTTACTACTAGTAACAACATTGTTCTTGTTATTTTGTACACTTTTAACATCAGGCGTGGTGAAAGGCCTTAGACTGTTGGAAGTCTGCCCAAAGGCTCTCGTTAAAATACATACTTTTGATGAGTGCAGTGTTAAATAAAATGACAAGACTGGCAGGACGAAAACTGTTTTAGCAGGTTGCACTTTTATTTCACGATCGGGCCGGCACAAACATTTGTAAGAGTATGTTGTTTAGTATGTAGAAATAAAATAGGTGGATACATATGAATTCATTAACAATAAGAATATTCCTATCTTTGTTAAATTGAAAAAAATGCGTTTCCTCTCTCCCAGCCCTTACTGTATTGCGTGCCCGACAGGGTCCATAATTGTGTCCATAAATATTTTATATTACCCATTTGGTTTTGCAATAAACATATTTGAGTTGATTTGATTTAATTAAATTTATTTTGTACTAGCGGCCGGCCGCAACTTCTTTTGCGTGGATTTCGGTTTCTGAACTTTACAGTGTTATACTGTAGCTTGAAGCCTTCCTCAACAAATGGACTATCCAACACCAAAATATTTTTTCATTTCAAATCGGTTGTTTCTGAGATAAGCACATTCCAACAAACAAACTCTGTAGCTATATTATAACAGTACTTATTACTGGATAGTAATTTCGAAAATACCAGAACTCGGTATATCAACAAGAGGCAGTCGACATGCTACATAAAAACAGCAAATGGCACGTGACGTCACTCGCATTTCACAAGCGAATTAATACGGAACGAGGAATTTTATTATTATCTCAACAGGAACGCTTTAATATAAATATTTTCCATGGAAGGTTTGCTCGTTATTTGTGATGTTCATGTTTTTAATATCTTTAACAGCCCATTGCAGGCTTCTTATGGACGTAGGCCTTCCCCTGATGAAGCATATACCCAAAGTCACGTCCAGGGTACGCTTCGACTATGATTATGAACCGACAGGCCTGGTGATTAGAATGGACCGACTATCGTGACCTACGCAACCTACACAAGGGAAACTAGACCATTTGGATTATAGTCGGGACCCAGCTTTTAGAGGCACTATAGAGGACTTGAACTCAAGTTATAGTGAAGAATATTTGTTCGTTTTTTTTACTAAAAACCTTTAAAGGTTGTGGATTCCCGAAATCTAGTTATAAATATGAATGTCCCAAGCATCAGTCCACTGCTGGATATGTCCCAATAGTCGAACCAAAATATTGCACTTTAGACTATCTGAAGTGTATCTAAGACTATCTACGAGTAATAGGATAAATATTGGCACGTCTCTCCACTCTCTACTAGTGGACTTGCAGCTTTAAGAGGCTCATTAAAAATGCATCAGCGAGTTGACACGCGCACTAACCGCGCTTCAACTATGAATGCTCGACTGGTAATGTCTGAGTGATGTGAATATTTCACGGTTTCGACGGTAAATGGATTATGATGCAGTTCAGACGTTTTGGCTCCGTATGGTTTGAAGCTGATTCTTTCTGCAATCTTCTGTGTCTGTTTCACATCAAAGGCATCATTGAATTGTGTTTTTCAATGGTTAAACTAATAAAATTACATCATGCAATAAAAAAAAATCGATTTTTTTTAATGATCTAAGCTTAAATAGTAGGCATCAACAGAGGGTAGTGTTTTTTTTTTCTATTTTACGTTCGCTCAAAATGTTTTTAAATACTATTATGTTTTGCAAGAAAAAATATTTAAAACGGAATGTCAAAATCACAGAACAGGGCTGGGAATTGTTAGAAAAAAAATTATGAAATTGCTTCTGTTTTATAGATTTTTGCCTATACGGATGGTCATTTTGAAATTAAGGTATATACAGGTGTCATCTACACGTTCTAAATGAAAACTCAACACTATCGTGCCCATAAGAATTTTATTCAATTCCCACAAGAGGGCGTATTCAAAGCTACCAAATTGCTTACTACGGGCTACGACGTAGTCAAGTTTACGTAGCACGCTACGGACGACTACGGTGCGAGTTTGCTATGTAAAACCAGATGGCGTTGACAAAAAAACCCATTGTGTTATTTTGCATTTGTATATTAAATCTTACTGTGCCCTTATTAAAGGATATGGCTGTTCATGATTTGTTTATATTATGTTTATCTATTTTTTATATAATAATTATTTAAGCGTAAACAGCTGCAGAGAAACCAAAAATGGCTTACAAAACCTTATTACCTGTAGCATTCATCATTGCCACGCAGTCCAAAAGTGAACTCCATAGCTCCATAACCCTCTAATTAAAAGAGACTACAACACAAATGTCGAAACTACATTTTGTCACCAAATCTTATAACAATCAATGAATTATTACGAATATTTAGCATTTCTCGTTTTGTAAATACGGCTTTAACCACTTTATGTAACATCCAACTCTAACTTTGATTTATATTTCACAACTTATGGCATTATTTGTCTTGTTAACCAATCGTAAACTTCTAAATAGATTACCATGTCAAAACTGTGTTTAGGCCGCCTAGTCGCTTACGACGGTCGGTGACCGTTTATCCGAAGAATGTGGAACATACCTTTGATGTAATAGTTAGGACACAAGAAGTTTTTAATTTATTTTTCCCCTTTTCGTCTATGGGCGCCGGCGATCGCTGACCGTCAGATCACCTATCTGCAGGTTTGCCCCCCTGTGACTAAAAAATAAAAAAATATGGTTGTCTTAGGGCTTCTTATTTCTAATTACGCTGTGTCGCGATGTCAAATTAAAAACAACAACACTCATAGCAACTTCAATGTATGTGGTTTTCCATTGCCTTCTCCCTTTCACACAATGACTTGCAGTGTGTAATTTGTTAACAAAGTACGATTATTAATACCAGTCAGTTCTATGATTTAACTTCTCCCATCTCACTAAACGAGCGTGTGTGGATAGCCTTAACCTTAAATGACGCATCTAAGCAAACACGATCTTAATTCCATCGTTTGTAGCGTTAATAGAACTGTTAATACCGATAGAGTATCATTTAATTTGGTTTCCAATCATGATTGTGAAATGGCGGATTCAATTCAGTCCTCTCTGAATTCTTAAATCGTTAAGACCTTGAATTTAATGCCAATTTTGGTGAATAGTATAGTTTAGGAACGTTTAAAAAAAAGGGATAGCTTTTGACCGGACCTGTACGCATTTTTCCCCTGTTTTTTTAATGTATGATAGATCGAGCGAGCATACGTGTGATTTTATGGTAAGTTATCAATAAAGTGGTACTCCACAGAGGAAGTCTTTTTAAAGAAGAGGAACCTCTCTAGATGAGCGACTCATTTGAGTGGTAGTTCCACTGAGGTGTAACCCTCTTCATACTTTCAATAATGGACTAAGACTTTCCTTAGGACGAGGTTATAAGCATAGTCGCCGCACTGGTCGGGCGTAACCACAGTAAATACAGGAGAACATTGTGCTTCCAGCTGTCCTCCAAGAAACACCACGGTCGGCGCGCGTTTTCCCTCGGAAATATCAATGTTTTCGAGATAAAAAGTGCCTTAATATTTTATCCGGACTTTTAACGCTATGCCTTGCAAAATTTCAAAGCAATCAGTTCAATAGTTATGGTGTGAAAGCGGAACAATCAAACTCACTTTCCTGTTTATAATATTAGTAAGGATTGGCTTGCTCTACGATGAAGCGAGCTCACCCAAATAATGCTTATCCACTTTTATTTTAACTGCTTCCCGTTTTTATGCCTTCGGAAACACAGACACTTGCATTGAATACCACTCCTTTGCGGTGCGCATTCTTTCATGCTTTGCGAAGCGAAAAATCCTAAATACATTTCAACCTACAGACCGCAGCCTAAAGTAAATCTATCGGGATGTAAGCACGCCTACTCTAGCACTCATAATGCGTGCGATGTCGTTAACGACTGTTTGATCTGACAGTTTATCACCAACATGGCGGTACAGGTTTTACGAGTATGTCAAATCAGACAGACATCGGGTGGACGTAGACCGCTAAGTAAAGTTTGGCTAAATGTGGGTTGATTTTTAAACGTCAACATATGACACACTGATTGAATTAATCATTACTTTATTATGTAGGGAGGCAAACGAATGGGAGGGTCACCTGATGGGTAGTGATCGCTGCCCATGGATTGGACATCAACAACCACACAAGGGTCGCAGATGCGTTGCCTGCCTTTAAGACTCCATACCCTTCCCAACTAAGCTCTGGCAACCTTACCCACCAGCAGAAACATAGCACAGTTAGCTATTCTTTTGCAAAATAGAAGTCATAAAAACGCAATTTCTTTTATCATATTCCAATTTTAGAAAGGACAAAACTCAATTTTCGTCAT
This sequence comes from Nomophila noctuella, assembly GCA_958496325.1. Taxonomy (NCBI): domain Eukaryota; kingdom Metazoa; phylum Arthropoda; class Insecta; order Lepidoptera; family Crambidae; genus Nomophila; species Nomophila noctuella. The sequence goes on from OY292491.1 coordinate 13,828,709, forward strand.
CTCCCATAATGTTAATATGCCATGAAGTCGGTCTAACACATTTGAATAATATATTGCCCATAATAGTTTTAGTGGCAGTTGAGGGCCTACAAGGACAAGAAAAGTGGGTAAAATAAGAGATAAGGAATATTATTTTGTTTCAAGCATAGCTAGGTATGCGTATTACTCGAGGAGAAAACACAATACACAATTCTATATAATAATATGATAGATTCACATAAATCTGTATTTATAATATTTACTTATATTATAAATGTGAACGTCTGTTTGTTTGGATGTTTTTCCGTCGATCGCACTGAAACTACTGAACTATTTTTTAAGATAATTTGGCATACAGGCAGGGTGTGGGTCGGTTTATCCCAATCAAATGCTCCCAAGGGATGAAATATGAATCTTGATAATGCGGGAAAAAACGCGTGTGAAAACTATTTAATGAATAAATCTAAACTAGTACTTCAGTGTTACCATACTCGTACTAATAACAAGATACAGTTCTCGAAAAAAATCGAGTAAGTTTCCATTTCCCTTTACGGTTAGAAAACTTTTCATACCATCGACTTGCAACAGAGTGTCAAAGGATTTGTAATTATCCTTCACACTGAAATACTTTAATCAGAGCTGTGAATCTGATATTGAATATGCAGTAATTGATATGTGGAGTTGCAGTGCTCTGGGTGTATTCTGACAATATTTATGTGAGAATTAGCATTTTACTGAAAGGCTCGAAAATCAAAAGAATCTTAACTAGTGTTTTTAACTGGTTTAGTGTTCCTTATAACAGTCGACAAAGACTTATTAAATTCAAAACAAGATAATTTGTCCAGCATTCTTCTGTACCAGGAAATAAAATAATAAGAAAAAATCATTAATAGGCAACTATGCTATTCACACTAAAAACACAGCGTTGGCGTAGGCAACAGGCAAGAATGGCGCTGTAACGGTCAAACCAAGAAATTGGTTATTGATCCAAAAATTAAAAACCAAAAGTATAACAAGGTTCGTTCGCCTCACAAAAAGCCCTATCGTGACTTTACCTAAACGTGACATTTTATCAAAATTAAGAAAAAACGCTCTCAGCCTACCGTACCCACCCAGACTCGACTCGTACTAAAACATCGTCACCTAAGAGTCAATACGCCGAACACATTATTAGTATTACAATTCAACCGCGCTGTTGACTGAAAGTCGACGAACATTAAGACAACACAACTACTCGGTGACGTGTTTACTGCCTCTGTTGGAGTTTCATTAATGTTGTAAATATATGACTGGTACAAACGACCTGATGTTTTTGAAGGTTCAATAGTTAAATAATTAACTACCGTGGAGCTCGATGGCGCAGTGGTTAGCGCACTCGGCCTGCGGTTGCTAAAGTTAAGCAACGTTCGCAGATGCCAGTCATCGGATGGGTGACCGAAAAATTTCATCTCGAGCTCCTCCGTGCTTCGGAAGGCACGTTAAGCCGTTGGTCCTGCGCCTGATCTCTCTACGGTCGTGTCAGATTGCTGTCCCACCGAATTATGAGAGTGAAGGAATAGAGAGTGCACCTGTGCTTGCGCACACACTTGTGCACTATAATATATCCTGCGTACCTGGCTGATCGTAAGATCGGCCGCCATGGCCGAATACGGCCGGAGGGTATTATTATTATTATTATTAATTAACTACTCAAAACCTTTAAGGTACTCCTTACAAAATCAGAGAAGTAAAGCCTTATTAAAATTAGCGGCAATGGCTGGAAATTAAGTGGACCTTATTTTATTCTAACAATTAAACAATAAAAAAGAAAAACTGTCAAAGAAGAAAAAAAACATTCTAAGCAACTATGCTATTTACACTAAAAACACAGCGTTGGCGTAGGCAACAGGCAAGAATGGCGCTGTAACGGTCAAAGCAAGAAATTGGTTTTTGATCCAAAAATTAAAAACCAAAAACATAACAAGGTTCATTCTCCTCACAAAAAGCCCTATCGTGACTTTACCTAAACGTGACATTTTAACAAAATTAATGAACGCTTTGAGCCAACCGTACCCACCTAGCCACGACTCGTACTAAAACATCGTCACCTAAGAGTCAATACGCCGAACATATTAGTATTACAATTCAACCGCGCTGTTGACTGAAAGTCGACGAACATTAAGACAACACAACTACTCGGTGACGTGTTTACTGCCTCTGTTGGAGTTTCATTAATGTTGTGCGGCAGGCGGGAAATTGCGACGCGAATATGACTGGTACAAGCGACCTGATGCTTTTTAGGGTTCAATTGTTAAATACTTTTTTTTTCATGTAAGTAACAAACAAGATCACCTGATGGTAAGTGATCGTCCATATTTTACCGATGTTGAGAGCTTTCCGTGAAGCAACAGGTAACATTTTACGACACAAGGAACAATTTTAGAAATAAACTTGGTTTTTAGGGTTCCGTAGCCAAATGGCAAAAAACGGAACCCTTCTAGTTTCGTCATGTCTGTCTGTCTGTCTGTCTGTCCTGGCTCGTTCTCCGCTGTTTCTGAACCGATTGCCACGAAAATTGGTGGAGAGATGTATAGTGATAATTCAAGAATCGGTTTTTAAAATAATCGAAAAATAATTATTTTTACCCCCCCTCCCATACATCGAAAAGTAAATCCGAAAAACAAAATTCGACTTACCCCATCGTGTGGGGTATCGTTAAAAAGGTATTTTTAAATACAATAAAACTTGCCTTGAAACTATGTGGATCAAACACCCCAGTCTCGAGATATATTAATACAAAGTTAAAATTAGAGCGTCCCCCCCCCCTTAACTTTTGAAATACTATTACAATAATTCTGAAAAAAATGTCCTGTATACCTCCAAGTAAGTACTTTCAACGAAAACTATAGCGAACTCTGTATCATACATAGTTATTTTTATACAACTCGACCAACTTATGACGTGCAGTTGCCCTTACTAAATGGTGTCTTAAGCAGTCGGGCCATCTTTTAGCTACGGAACCCTTTCATGGGCGTGTCCGACACGCTCTTGGCCGGTTTTTTACTTAATGTCTCCATTTCTTTACATAGAGGTAATCACACTAATATGTGTCTTATTAACGTAAAAGTTTGTTTGTCCGTCAATCACGCTGAAATTACCAGTCGGATTTTATTGGAATTTGGTGTACGTACAGGCTGGGTATGGGCTGACTTAGGTGATAGGATACTTTATATTCCGATTCAATGTTTCCTTGGAATATAGCAGAAATCCTGATAACTAAAGCAAAGCCACGTGTAGAAACTAGTGCTTCATAATTCTTTAGTTATTCTGTGTTTATGTGGATATTTACTTACAAATAACTATAACCAGGAAGAACATAGCATACAGAATACAGGGTTGTTCTCGCGTAAGTTTTGCCTCTAGTGTTACAATACAGGCTACGATAACCGCTTACCATCAGAATAACAAATATTTGAGTTCAACCTTAATGGTATTATTTTATAACCGCTATGATTTGTCTAGAGAATATAATATTTAATCAGAGCGCTAAGATATTTCATAAAACGTCCTTATCGGCCGGAGATATTTATATAACCTCCAGTAGCGTAAAATAATCATTTCAATGTTATTTTTCATTGTAAAACAACGTCAATAAATAATTTATATGAACGTAAACAAAAATAATTTATTCAGCAAACAGAAACCAAGAATATGCAGAATAGCTCAATAATGTTGTACAACTAGAATTTGTACCTAAATCATACGCTGGTAGACAAAGATTCTAAGGTCCCTGTGACATTTATTTACCGCATGTAGGAAGTTCAAATGAAGAATAAATCGATTTAAAAAACTGTTTTGATCAATAAAATCATACTGAATAATGATAAATTCCTTAGACTACCACACCAATAGCCTACCCCCAAACTAAGCTCGAAGCTTAAAGCGCGAATATTTTTTATTTGTGCAAATATACTTAAATATATATTTAGATATAACACCCAAACCAGGACAAACTGGCATGTTCAATATATGCACATAAATGTTAATCCTGTCCGGGGACAACTTCTTGACCATTACACCAAGCGTTAATATTTGATATAAAAATGAAAAAATCAAAGTTAATCTACACCATTTCCGTACCAACTCATAACTTCAGTATTTGATGCTTATACGGAACGCTCAAATCCTAACTTTACCCCGCCTGACGGCATTTTTCGTATATTAAAATGTAGCTGCCATGAAAGGGTTGGTTCTTTTTTTTTTACGAAGAGGACTATTTTTCGAATGCCCAAAACATAGGAACTACTTTCATGAAGACAATGCGTGGTCTACTCGAGCATGTAAAAAATAAAGAATGCATTTGACAAATTATTTGATAGGCCCGTTGGTTTAGTGGTCAGAGACCCTGGCGGCCTACAAATACAAGGGCCGCGGGTTCGGCTCTCGCCTGTTTTTGTGATGGACTTCGGCAATTGTAGTTGAGTGATGGATGTTTATAATATTTAAGTGTATCTATCCGTTCCCTTGCTTTTATAAGACAATAGCTTAGTTTGAGGCTAGGCAATGGGTGTGTTAGTTCAAGGAATTTGTTAAAGGTTTTTTTTGATACTATCGTTAGCAGATAGCTTTACAATAGAATTTTCTCACACGAAACTGGGGAGAATTCTGTTTGTGGCTTACAACATGAGCCTTATATTTAAATGCCATTAAGGAACTGAGGATCGGGCTAAATTGAGAATCCTAGGAGAGTCCTATGTCCAGCAGTGGACTGCGATAGACTGATGATGATGATGATAATGATGTAGGAACTGAACATTTCAAAGCACTAGTTAGAACCAACAATATATAATAAAAGGGTTTTTCAATGAACTAGGTTATTGCCTTTCCTTCCTGACCCCAAAACAAGTTACATTAACTTATCTTTATATTTTTAGTCTTGAAAGAGCTATAAAAGTTCGTGGGAGCAGTAAGATAATGCACTATTTGTGACATTCTCAACCGAGCTCGTGCGGCTGCTGTTGACAGATGCAGAGATTTAACGTTGCATTTTACAACTTATTTAACTGGAAAAGTGCAGAATAGATAACGGATGAACTATAAATGAATTAGTGAACAGTGATGCTTTAAAACCTTATATGCTTTCTCATCTTATGACGGCAATGATTTCTTGATTACGGAACTACTTTCTAGATTTTTTTCTTTTATTCTAAATGTAGGTTAAACTTCAATTTTATTTCCTTTTTTGTTGCTTTTTGGTAGTTTCTTAAGCGCCATCATTTTAACAACATGAACATAGTGCTTGGTTCGTAAAATAAAACAACATAAGTCAAGGGTTCATCGGTCAAATCGGGGCAAGCTCTTATTTATTTATTTTATTCCCTATGCCAAAAGTACTCAATTACTATCATCGGCGACAGTACTAAATTACTACTGTCACCAAATATACAGCCGTGAGATTATGACATTTGCGCTTAGAGAATCGCACCTCTGTGGTATTATTACACCCCCGCACACGGAAAGCACGTAGATCCGTTGATCCTATACCTGATCTGTGTACGTCACGTAAATGACCTTACGTGACTGTTTATCAACTTAAGTTAAAATCATCCTAATATAAATATACAAAACTCCTAAATGACTGACTTACTGACATAGTGATCTATAAACGCACAGCCCAAACTACTGGACGGATCGGGCTAAAATAAATACTTTTAATAACTTTATACAAATATTATTAATGTGAAAGCTAAATTGTTTCGATTCGGTATACGGGCAGGGTACTTAGGTGAAAACTCTTGTTTTATCCCAGTATCCTATCATCTATCACGGCTTTCCTCGCGTTATCGATTATTATCTTGATAACGCGAGGAAAGCCGTAGGTAAAAACAAGTTTGAAGTAATAATGTATGTCCTCTTAACACAATATCTGACTTTACAGGATACTTTATACTTAACTGTATGAAGTACTACAACCTGTTTAGTATTTATTCCGTCAATTCAAAGCTTGGAGGTATTATATATAAGAGTACCACCTAGAAATCAGGCTCAAGAATTAAGGCTCTTACTACAACTGAAGACAGCGGACTGTCGTTGAAGTTAGGAAACAAAAAACTCAATTACATATTTTCAATTCAGTGACTGCGACACCTAGGATATTAAAAAAAAATGTCACGAAGTATTTCTTCAATTTGTGTATTTGCTGAGCGTTTAGGCTTTCAAAGCCTTAATTATAGTATTTGTAAACTTCTTTATATTTGTACTTACAAGAGAGAAGTAGAGGGGGATGTGCAACACAAAACTTGACTAACAATCTTACCTGTCTATTAAGTGAAGTGTACAAAAATGTCTCTGACACTTTAAGTAAGTCTTATTTTATCCCTCAATAATTAAAACATTAAAAATTAATGTCATAGTACGAAATGTTTATTTTGAAGTGAGGTTACTTAATAATAGTGATGTGAATGTAAGACTGCAAAACAATTGAAAACTGTTATTATTTTACTTCTAGCATAAAATAAAAATTAAGACAAAAACATAAATATGATACAACAAGGAAAAATTGCCGTTTTGTTCACAAGACAGTTTCTTGAAATCGGGACACACCGGGTGCTTTTAATTTAGGAATTTCTACTTTAAAGGCCAAACTGTATCATTTACGATTTTAGGCAACATTATTTTATGCTAGAAAAGTACCTGTCACTAAGCAAAAATCAAAATACACACATCAAATTGCGGCTATATTTAAAAGTAATGTTGATTTTAATAGCATCAGTGTTAAAAAAAATCGTAAGGTCTAGTAAGTACTCAGCAGCAAGATTAGATGTGCATACACCCGGACAACTTAAAGGTAGTTTTTCTTCTTCTTAATAAATATTGATAAACCAGCGGCCGCCTGCGACTCCGTCCTCGTTGATTTTGATTTTCAATAGACTAAAGCCTTCGTCGTCTAATTGACTATCCAACACAAAAAAAATATTTTTTCAAATTGGACCAGTAGTTCCTGAGATTAGCGCGTTCAAACAAACAAACATACAAACAAACTCTTCAGCTTATAGTATAGATCTATCTATATTAGTATAGATAATCGTGTACATGCTCAAAATAATTAATTGTTTATTTACTTGCATAAGAAATTAAATCTGTTTAAACGGACCCCGTGTGGCTCAGGTGTAAACTGAAAGGTGTAAAGTGTAGCGACCCGGATCATATCTCACTTTCCGCGGTTGCGTGCACTACAGATGCATTTATGCACCTTAACATTTCTTAAAAACGTGCAACATTTTATGAATGCCTCCCACACATTTTTGTACTTGAATAAAACCTGTAACAGGTACCTTCTTAAACAATATTTAAAATATATTAATAATAATAATTAGGTATCTTGGTGATAAGTTAAATGAAGGAAAGTAAAAAAGTCTGAAGGGGCAGTCTACGGTTCGATTCGTCAGACAAAATTCAAGTAAATCGCAAATACCACTTTTGATGTTTGTGTGTAAAATCAAAATGGTTTTCAAATCAATGATGTACTAGTGTTAAACCGTTATGAAAATTTCCAATTACATACATATTTACGTCTGAATTAAAAAAAATACACAACTATGACATTTTTTAAAAATACGACTTTTTTACTACCAGAAAGAAAGTTTAATGCACATCTCAGAGACAGCACCTTTAAGTGCATTAACAAAAAGCTTAGTGACGTCATCACGAACTACATCATCTTTGCAACTAACCTGGAAGAGCATAGTGTGGAGAAAACTTACTTTCTATTTAAACATTTCCAACGATATATTTAGCTAAGATGCTTTAATTAACCATCTGTGCGACAGGGTTTGCTGAAAATAGTGTTCCCTTTGAATACTTATCGATGACCGATTTTTCACTTGAGTTTTGTAGTTTACGTAATGTTACCATAATTTCCTAAAGGATACTTACTGACTTACATTAAAAGGTAGTATATAAGGTGTAACAAAATATACTGCAAATGTTTTAAGGGCGAATTTCTTAGCGGAAATGTAATAAATTAGTCTAGTAAATTTTTTTTGTTAATACGCTAGTTTCCGAGAAAATCAACAAAATAAATTGAGTGAATAATTGGGAAAAGTACAAAATTTGTCATATGCAAGACAGCTGGTCGTGTCCTATCAGTGTAATACAGTTACTACACTTGTCCTGCCCCAAAAGCAAAGTGGTGGAGAGGGGGCTAAGCTTACAGGACGAAAATAGCAAATTGGCCAATGCAGAAAATGCAAAATTTTTAGGCATTAATTTTGACTTTTTTATATCAGATATTGATTACATTGCCACTAAAGAATTCGCCCTTAAAATATTTGCAGTATATTTTGTTACACCCTATATAACTATCTTGACTGTGTGTGTTTTTATATAAAAGGCAGTTTTTGTGATATTATTACCTTATAAGTATTAATCTGAATTAATGCAAATTTAGTCTGATTCGAGCTAAGTGGAGAAATACCAAGTTCTTAGGCTATGTATTTATTATTAATACATTTCATTGTACAATTAATAGAAAGCTTGGTTGCGTGCCTTATTACGTTGAGGACTATTTAGAAACATCTTCCCTAGCTGTAAGTCCCTGTGTTTTGTACAGTAAGTATTCTAGGAGAGACAATGATGCTTTGAACAATAGATATGATACGCCCACTGTAATTTGTGTCGAAATCTGCTCGAGGCCTAATATTGCTTACAGTTTGACAAGTTCCATCGATGTGAGTAGAGCGAGAAATCGACGAGGGAAAGAGATTGATATTTTAATGATCGCGACTTAAATGTTATTTAATCAGTCAATTACAAAAATCTTAATTACACCGCCAACTTCCAACCTCCGTACTGTAACTAAACTATCTAAATATGAGAACTCATTTCATGGGTATTGTATATGAAGACTATTTTATATTATACTAGTGTATTTCGATTTCCTATAGCCTAAAGCCTTCCTCGTCAAATGGACTATCCAACACAAAAATATTTTTTCAAATCGGACCAATAGTTCCTGAGATTAGCGCGTTCAAACAAACGAACAAACAAACAAACAAACCCTTCAGCTTTATACATATATTAGTATAGATTAATATTGATTCAGCGGCCGCCCGCGACTCCGTCCGCGTAGATTTCGGTTTCTGCCCACATAGTGATATACTCGTACTAAAGCTTAAAGCCTTCCTCTACAAATGAACTTTCCAACACAAAACATTTTTTTAATTCGAACCAGTAGTTTCTGAGATAAGCGCGTTTAAACAAACAAACTTTTCAGTTTTTTAAAAATTGTATAGATTAACATCGTAAAGTGCCAAATGATGCTAGTTTAAGTCGTGTGTAAAAAAAATCAACTAACGTAAATCTTCCTCGGACCAGGAATTGAACTTGTTATGATGTTATTCATCATACATGGATATAGAACTCAAACTCCGGACTCCGGTTAATGCCAAGACAACCATTAGGTATGCGCGACCCACTAATCCCCTTATATGTAGGTAGTAAAGAAAATATTATGTCACGCACACGAATTATTAATCTACCCGTTACTATGTATGAATATCAAACTGAATAAAGCCTCCTTGTTTATATCTTCATGCAGCAACATCATGCCAATGGCTCATAGGATAGACTTAAAACCTGACAAGGAAATCAAAAATAAGTAGAAAAGTTAAGTTGAAGTTTTTGAAGTTAAAACATATGTATAATATCTTTAAACTAGCCAACGCCCGCGATTTGATAGCTTAAAGATATCCTCGTCACATGAACTATCCAACGCAAAACTATTTTTTTTTATATTTCAAACCAGTTGTTCATGCGATAAGCGCGTTCAAACAAACAAACTCTTCTGCTTAATTATATTAGTATAGATATGTTTTTCAAAAACGCAATTCAATAATATCAACGAAACAGCTCTAAAAGATTTTACTAAACGCAAATAAAACTTAGACAAAATATCGTAGTATATTATTTTCTTTTAACCCCTCAACAAACACGACATTTCATACCAGTGTAGGCAATTGTCCTAAATTGTATTTTAAATTGATTCAATTAAAAATATACCCCTTACTCATAACCTTAAACGATGACAAAACACCAAAAAAAATTATGACCGTTGCAAAACAATTGTTGAAATTAATATTCATCGCCTCTAATGGCGCCGGCAATGTTTCCCGCGCTTTATTAACCCTTAAAAACTTAATCATAATTTGGTAAAAATCCCACACTACGATGGGGTGAGTATATAAGCGCGCGCGGGCCCGCCGAGCCAGTAGACACCTGTAGTTGAGCGTGCTGGCCGGACAGGATCGACGGCTGACGTGAGTATTCCATATTCGAATTTTGAATTTTGATGTGATATTTTTTTTACTTTGTTGGGTTGATATGCCAGTGTGGGGTTAAATGTTTGGAATCTTTTATAAACACAATATAAAAAAATAGGATTTGAAAATGAATTTTTTGACGATGTTTGACGATGATATTTTATTTTAGAATATTATTTAAATTTTTATTTTGTTTTTATTGGACCTACAAAGACTGTATCGAATCTTCGTTGCAATTATTATTATGAAAAAAAGTTTCAAAGTTTAATGCAAAGTGGAAGCTCAAATTTTTACGTTGTTTTTTAAATATTTTATAACTTAATTAACTGTTTCAATTTACAATTCAGCAGGTATTAAATCCATAACTGAGCATTAAAACGAAACAAAAGCTATGGGAAGCTGGGAACTTGACCAATTTCGCATTTTTGCTTTATAAAATATTTCTGTCGGCACACTGTTTAAATCCAACAAAAATCAAATGCATTTAAAATGATTAAACAATAATATTTCTATTTATAGTTCAGGCAGAGTGTATTAGTTGCGAATATGTTACTTCATATGTCAGGCAGATTTTTTTGAAAGTTCGGTCATAATTAAAAAGCATCGGTAAAAAAACTTTTATTTGGTGACTCACTCTCATGCGCACATGAGGTAGTACAATAATAATCTGGCAGGAGTTGTTGTGTTCTACAACTGTAAACTTTTTTACGGACAGAACCGACAGATTCACGTATTGTTCAAAACACGGGGTTGTATCACACAAACAACTTCCAAACTCCTGAAACTGAGTGTTTTAGTAACAAAAAATAACAATATTTTTTTTCCGTACTCGTGATTTGATTGACATATTCTCTAAGTGGCGGTTACAGGTCAACTTAACAGATGCGATTTCGAAACACCTTATTTTATTAAAATACGCTCTTCTGTTAAAAAAGTTTTTATACGTACATTTTTATTTTTCATTTGAATCTATCGCATGATTTTAATTCGTTTTTAATGTTATTTGGGAGTACCTTAAATTGTAGTGTCATAAATCTATGATTTATTTTGTAATTATGTATAAAAATCTTAATAGAAATGAGTCTTATTATAACACGCTCAGTTATTAAAATAAGGTTGACATAACGTGTCATCCAAAATGTTCAATAAATTGACATTATTTTACGATTATTTATTTTCAGAGCAAGCTAGGATCCAAAGTCATCAAAAGATTATTATACTCTATCTAATATTGTATACGTCTTGGATGTAATATGATATGTATGCTGTATTATGATAAAAAATATGTTTAGAGAAAGACTTCCTGAAACAATGATGAATATTTTGATGAGTTGAGAATTTGAAGAAATATATCCGTTAAAAATTACATATTAGCATAAAATAATAAGTTAAAAGTTATTGCCATTTTCACAAGGTTTTGTTCCATTTTGCTTAGCTGTGCAAAGTTGCAACAATGATGAGTAAAACTTTATACTTAACTCCACGGGTGCATTACAAAATTAGTACTTAGTCGTACTGAATACATACATAAATTAGTGAATACGAGTAGAAGTATGTACATAAATATTGGAAACTATTTATATCTTAGCTTATTTAGTATTATTAAAGCTGACCGAAGTTCGGCGGAAATGCATTGTCTTAACAAAATTACGCGACGTAATTTCTGCATAGTGTATCATATCCCATTTAACAGTGTGTTATATCATGAACACGACAGAACATTATTCAGCCGCGTAAATTCGGTCGAGTTTTTTCCGCATAGTGTGTTCCAACACTTATACAAAGATAGATTGCCGATTTGGAACATACCTACATAATTGTTGAGGGTCGATAAGCTTACTAAATAATCGTAAGTTGTTACTAAATAAAATTTAATGTGTTGTACTTTCTCAATAAAGGCTTGTTATATGAATTACCTCAATTCTCGTATTTCTATAATAATTTGTACGCCCGTATTAATTTTATGTGAACACTCGTATTAATTATTCTTTAACCGTATTCCCTATCGTGAATAACAATAATACGCGGTTATACATATAGTGGAGTCAATGAAGCATTTGACTCGAAAGTCCTCAAGAACAGCTCCGATTTCGATGATTTTTTTTTTGTTAATTTTGTTTTTTTATATTATTCAAAATCAGAAACCTCTTAGAGCGGGGACGGAACTATTTATATTGTTTAAACAATATCAACGATATTTATATAAGAAAATAAGTTTGGTCTCCATATAATAATTCATTTTAACAAATAGTTGTGACGAAAAAGTTATAAACAATAATTTAATATTAAAATTAAAAATATCCTTTTAAAAAAAAATGTCAAGGCGATTTTCTTCACAAATTTTCTGAATATAAATATTTATCGGAGTGAATATTGTTTATCAGCATAATGCAGAAGGTATTTATTTATAAATAAGTTAATTACATAAATATAATTAGTAATTCATACTTTCTGAAATTAAATTAGTTAATAGTAACTTAACATCAGTAACTATTAATTAAGGACGTCAATGCCGGGTGCATTACCGAATCTCAATAGAAAGTTATTAAAAATATACTTTCATTGACTGATGAATCCATTCAAAAATATTAATAACTAGCGGCCGCCAGCGACTCCGTCCGCGTGGATTACGGTTTTCACACACAGAGTTGCTATAGATAGCTTAATTATAGCCTGCCTCGACAAATGGTAAGTGGACTATCCAACACAAAATATTATGTCAATTCAAACCTGTAGTTCCTGAGCTTAGCGCATTCAAACCAATTTGGATCATGAGTTACATGTGTTATTGTGAGTCAACCATAAAAGATAGACATATGCTGTTAAGGGATATTTTTTAGGCAATTTTATGTAGAACTAGCGGACGCCAGCGACTCCGTCCGCGGGGGTTACGATTTCCGCACACAGTCTTACTATAAATAGCTGAATAAAACAACGGTCTATATGCATGCAGTCAACTTGCACACTCTAATAGGACTAATTACTCAGGTCAGGATAGAAAAAATTGGCAAATTAAGTGACGAATAACGCTTCTTATCAATATTAACAATAATCTGGAGACCTTATACATTTGAGAAATCATCTGTTCACCGCGATTCAGATCCGCGGCCGCGCCTCTAGCGAGGTGCGCCATCTATCGGCACATTTTTGAACTAAATAGTTCGCTAGCACAATAACAATGATAAAATAAAGGAATATACAATAGCTTAATTAAAGCCTACCTCGACAAATGGTAAGTGGTAAGTGGACATCCAACACAAAATGATTTGTCAATTCGAACCAGTAGTTCCTGAGCTTAGCGCGTTCAAACCAATTTGGGTCTTGAGTTGCACGTGTTATTGTGAGTCAACCATAAAAGCTAGACATATGTTGTTGGGGGATATTTTTTAGGCAATTTTATGTAGAACATTTCCGTCATAAATGATTCCTATGTGAGTTTAACCATTAACGCGTTTTCCCCACATTTCCCTTCACTACGCTACTCCTGTTGATTGTAGCGTGATGAAAAGTATCCTATAATATGCCCAGGAGTATGAAGAATAATGGTACCAAGTTTCGTCAAAATCCGTCCAGTAGTTTTTGTTTCTATAAGGAACATACAGACAGACAGACAGACAGACAGACAAAAATTTTACTGATTGCATTTTTGGTATCAGTATCGATCACTAAACACCCCCTGATAGTTATTTTGGAAAAATATTTAATGTACAGAATTGACCTCTCTACAGATTTATTATAAGTATAGATATTTCGGTCATACATGATTTCTATGCGTCTTTAACCATTAAGGCTGCACACGCGACTGAAGCTTAAGAAATGGAGTAAATTCTCCCGTTTTCCCCACATTTGCCTTCACTACGCTGCTCCTGTTGATTGTAGCGTGATGAAAAGTATCCTATAATATGCCCAGGAGTATGAAGAATAATTGTACCAAGTTTTGTCAAAATCCGTCAAGTAGTTTTTGTTTCTATAAGGAACACACAGACAGACAGACAAAATATTACTGATTGCATTTTTGGCATCAGTATCGATCACTAATCACCCTCTGATAGTTATTTTGAAAATATATTCAATGTACAGAATTGACCTCTCTAATGATAATGAAAACTAAATGTACTTTTTTTGAATTTAACATAATTAATTTTCTATGGTCAATAAAAAAATATATATTTTGGTTCACAAATTGATTTCATGTCATTACTACACAGAACAAACTTATAGATAACTAGCGGCCGCCCGCGACTTCGTCCGTGTGGATTTCGATTTCCAATAGCCTAAAACCTTCCTCGTCAAATGGACTATCCAACACAAAAAGAATTTTTCAAATCGGTCCAGTAGTTCCTGTGATAAGCGCGTTCAAACAAACAAACAAACTCTTCAGCTTTATATATTAGTATAGATATAGATATAGATTGTTTATAACATTCATTAATTATATTTACAAGTTTTTAATGGATATTGTATAGTAGAAATTTTGTTTGTGCATAAATATCATTGATATTGTTTAAACAATATAAATAGTTCCGTCCCCGCTCTAAGAGGTTTCTGATTTTGAATAATATAAAAAAACAAAATTAACAAAAAAAAAATCATCAAAATCGGAGCTGTTCTTGAGGACTTTCGAATATTGCCTGTTTTATGTATTCATTGACTCCACTAATAGGCCTATTCCAAGGTTTGTTTATGTGCTACTAAACAATATACGTTGTGCATGTGCTAAAGCACAATTCATGTGTGAAATAAGTTTCCATAAAGCATGTACCCAATGGTCTTTGTCAAATCGAACAAGGTTTGACGTAACTCAATATTTGTCCCATGCCATGGTAGCCGATATGGCATGATAGTAAATCCATAGGAATATTATAATTGCGAAAGTAACTCTGTCTGACTGTCTGATACGCATTCCGCTTAAACCTCTCAACCGTTTTTGATGAAATTTGACACAGACATTATTTAGACCCTGAAAAAGAACATAGGCTACCTTTTATTGCGAAAAAAAGATCTGAATGTCTTTCTGAAGTCGCGGGAGGCCTCTATTACTAAATTATATTTATGAAAAAGGTATAACTTCCCCATCACTTTAGTAAGGACCACGGTGAAGTTGCACTTCATAACTTTTGCGCTATGCTTATGTCGGATAATAAGATCTCCAGAATTTAATTGAGGAGGGCATTAACGGCAAGCAATGCATTTTCGAAAATTTTTGCAATTTCGATTGTGGAATTGTCTATGTCCATGGTCGGCTGTGTCACATACTAAAGTGACCAGGGTAGATTAAAATTTAATTCCGGCTTCGCACGGGTGCAACTAAATTTATCAGTGTTTCTCCACTATATTATGCATGTATCAAACATATAAATCTTACTTAATAATCACTCAATCTATTAAAGAAAACAGCATCAATACCGTTTACGTAGTTATAAAGATCTAAGAATACATAGGGACAGACAGAAGGCGGATAGCAATTTACTTTTACACTATCTAGTGATTTAACTTTTACTATAACTTGTTTATCTTTTAACAAGTTGTTTTAAAATAGAGGGCTATTTTAAAACAACTGTTGACATTATAATTTCATCTCTTACGTAAATTCGGTCATCAATTCAACAATGAGCCGGTATTTTCCCGTACCGTATTTTCGTAGTGTTAATAATTAATAGCCCTTATTAGATCAAACTATCAACGCTTCGTGTGACTGGGATAGGAACTTTATTAATTGCCTTTACGTAAAGTTGGCGTGTAATATTTATGACCAGATTAGTCTTTGGTAGGCTAAGACGTATCAATGTATGGACTTCAAATGAATAGGTACTTTAGAAAAGAATGTTATTGCAAAGGGAAAACAGTATTCTTGGACCACTTCTACCATTGGCGCCAATGTTGGTACAAATGGCCCCATTTCATCGCATTAGTCACATTGTAAAAAGAACAGTTTTGAGTTACATAAACATGCTTAACCAATGCAGACAGGACAGTATCGAGCATTGTGCTTCCAGTGATAATAATATTTTCTATATTTATTTAATATCGCCATTTTTATTCAGTGTCATTCAAACCAAACTGATAGAAAAGCGATTACTGTCATCTATCATCATCATCCTGTTACATATTGCATCAACGGTAGGATGTATGAAAACCTCCCCCAATTGAAGGGTTATTCTCACATTCAACTCAACTTCAAAGTTTCTTATAAGAAACAATTTGACGACTCGCCTGGCGAAATGGTCAAGAAAATGCCTATTAGACCAGGAGACCGCAAGTTCGATCCCCGCACATTACAAACATTTCTGTGCATGAACATGTCTATTTGTCCTGGTATGGGTGTTATATGTATCTAACTAAGTATATTTGTAATACCACTGTTAATACTGATGTCTGTAACACAAGTGTTTTAGTAACTTAACACGGAGTCAGACCAATGTATGTGATGTTGTGAAATATTTATATTTATTCAACACGCTGGCCAGGTGTATTTGTAACCGCAGTATGGTGAACGATAAACATTCAGGGGAACGCGGCTGACCATCCCTCTGGTACCTGTCTTGGTCGCTTCTTACAACAACCGCGGAAAGACATGGAGTTAAGAGAAAGCATACAAGAGGAAACATCATTCTAGGCCGGTATTACAAGTCACCTATGAATACTTTGTCGCGCCTTGAACATCATTTATTGTTAGCAAATCACACTAATCCACGAAAATAAAGCCAAATATGTAGTTATGAAGTGGTTCATATTGTTTCCAAGTATTTTATATTAGAAACTTTGATGTTGTAACGTGATCTTTGAGTGAAGTGTTTGATTAGGTTTGTGGGTTCGGAAAAGGGTAATGTCAAAGGGTTCTTGTCAAGCCAACTGAAAAGACAACGGAACGACATGATAGATAAATGTACTTGATGTGACTTATAGCTTTTGATATTATACTTTAAGAAACGTTCGCTTTGTTTGTTTGTTTCATTATTCAAAATCATTTTTTAAATTACTCTTAATTTTTCTAGCCAATATTGGTAAATCCAAAATATACGGTTTTGATAGAACTTATGACCCGACTGCGTGAAAATACATACATATTTGCTTGTTAATATTTTGTACATAGAGTTGAAAGGGAACAGGAACCTTATTTCACCGAATATAAAAGGTACATGTTATTTGTTCCTATCGTTCGTGTTGATAATTTATCATTCCCCCTTCACATTACGTCGCTTATCCTTGATATTACAAGATACATCTGTATTTTAACATATAATATATCCTGATAGAAAACGCAGTTCTTAACAAACATGTTGGGAGCTTTCTAGCAGCCACATAGATATTTCGGTCTAAATTTTATTCTGTAAATCAGTCTTGACTGATTTACAGAATAAAATTTATTTGATTATTCAAAAAACATAGATGACTTGTCATCTATGTTTTTTGAATGATCAATTATATTACTTAGGTATGACTTAAAAAAACAAATTACAAAACACCTTCGTTAAAAACATAACATGTAGTTTGTATGTAAAATAATATCGTTTTCTCTAAAACTGTTGTCGGGAAAATTAAAGGAGAGAATGTTTTGTTTAAAATATTCGTCAATTTTTTTTATTCTTCACAAAACAAGAAGTAAATAAAAATTTGAGGACATTATTAAATGTCAACCATAAGCAATAATTAACTCCGTTATAAAATATCTCAAACAAGCCTTAAATCCTTTAAAAAGGGCTATATTACATCATCATAATTCGAGAAATTCAATTGTTAATTTGAGTCTTCTTCGTTAATTACAGGTATCATTCATTAAGACAATAATCTTAAGTGTAACGCTCTAGCAAACATCGTTTCAGAAACAATACTGGACTACGAGTGGGAACGAGGCACAATATTTGCAAATGTCAATGGTAACTTCGTAGTATATACCTTGGTTTCATGCTCTAGGTATATCTTGTAACCTAGAGAAATTTCTCGGTAAATACCGGTCGATTCCAAGATAGTGAGTCGTCTTCTATTTAAAATATGTACATTACAGGCGTAGTCAGGCCGCACTTCGGTCGCGTTTTTTCCTCCTAGTGTTTTCCAACACTTGCAATCTAGAAGATACATTTTACATTAAACCTAGTACAGTAGGTCCCACTGCAGGGTTAAAACCTGAATCATTTGAAATCATGTCATCATTACAAAAATTAGTTTAGGTCTAAACACCACGCTTTTCAAATGCGGATTGGTGATCAAAACCCCAAGCTACTCGTATGTATGTATGTTCGGAAAAACCGATATAATTTTGCATGAGCTGAAAATTACTAGACCAAAACTAGAAGTTGTGCTGAATTATGTCATTAAAATAATTCCTACTAATATTATAAATGCGTAATAAATATTTAAACAAGATGTCTTTACATAAATATCAGTACTTTAAAATTAGCTCGCGAGTATAAGAGCCGATTGAGATAAAACTGAGATATTGTAAGATATTGTTATAGACACTTGTACCTGATGTATAAAATATCGCGATTCTGAAAATACCCTTGTGACTCATACAGCCGTTTAGAAAAATGTTTACCATTTTATCCACATTATATCCGCAGGATACATAATACATTAGTACGAGAATTTCAAGCGATTTATCTTAGAACAGAACTGAACAAAAATAGAAAGTATTTTATTTCCTTCTTGCATCAAAGACTATGTTAAAAATAAACACTAGTCTTTATTGAAAAGTTTGAATCCGTAAAAGTTATTCGTGTTTCGTATTGACGTAAAGCAAAACTTGAAACTACCAGAGGCAAAACGAATACTTATTCTATCTATACTAATATAAGAAAGCTGAAGAGTTTGTTCGTTTGTTTGAACGTGCTAATCTCAAAAACTACTGGTCCGATTTGATAAAATCTTATAATGTTGGATTGGATAGTCCATTTGACGAGGAACTTCCTCGTCAAATGGACCTTCCTGGGAGGAGAAAGGCTTTAGGCTAAGTCGAAACCGAAAACCACGCGGACGGAGTCGGGGGCGACCGCTTGTGAAATATGAGGGTTAAAATTCCAGAGCAAGTCCATTCAATTAAACTCTAACTACCGGACCTATATAATTTGCCGGCAAAACGTGTCACTACCGTGATGTAAACCGGGATAGTGACATCTATTGGTAATTGTAGCAAACTACAATGACATAAACAAATTTCTGAACAGTGGCCCATTGAGGTATTACTAATACGTATAGAGGTGACATCGTGAGTAGTCATACCTCAATACAGAGGCTCTAATCCTTGGCTGGGTAACGTATTTCGTGACTTGTCTAATGTTGTTCACATCGCTGTGAGAAGTGAACTAAATGCACAGCCACCCAACGTTGCAAACGAGGTTAAGAGTCTCCCGAAACTTCACCTACTCGTAGAATAGCCTGAAGTAATATCTCACCACAGACTCGTGCATATACTGCATCTATGGCGCAGTGGCTGATAGCCGTGCCAGAGGTCCTGGATTCAAATCCGGGTGAGACGAAAAATAAGTTATCGGTTTTTCCTGTTTGGGAAACCTAGACACAATCTGGAGTCTTGCAATTAGCGGTGTAATATCTTCCCCGTGTCTTAAATATCGCGTAAATCCGTTTGCCCTGCGTCTGATCACTCTAAAATCGTGACAGATATATGAGAGTAGGGAATAGGGAGTACACCGGTGCTTTTATCATGCTCACCTGACTGATGGTAAATATTGACAACCAAGCAAAAAACGCATAAGAGGATATTAAAATTAATACTGATAGCCTAGCTAGCACATTATACTATGGAGCAGTTAATTTTTCCACCGCAAGATTGTTCTCATAAAACTATTTTATCAAATATGTCTTCAAATTATTCAGTAAAGATTTATGCGACAACACTTAAATCTTACCCTGTTAGATATAACAGTGCACCAAAAACAACCTGCACGGTTGATCTCTTATCTCCTTTCTTTATGAATGGAGTTAGTATAAATGTTGTTCCTATGAAAGTTTTCTCCTTACAATACTTGAAGTAGATACAGTGCGTTAATCATAGACGCATCTCGAGAGAAAAATGAACAAACGATTATCTTCGCAACAATGGGTCAGGGGAGGTGCAAGAAATAAACCTACAGCTGAATTACTAATTTTATATCATAGTTTATACACGCAAGATATAGTAAAAATGCGCAATTAAAAATAAAGAAACAAATAAAGTATCTCCTGGTACGAACACATCAATCGCCTAGCTTATAATTTTTACACAATAAATACTATAGGAAACGGATAGACTTAGGTACTTACTTAACTCATACTAATATAATATACGAAAACGTTTGTTTGTTTGGTTGTTTGTCCGTCAATCACGCTGAAACAACGGAACGCTGACTTAGATGTTACGATTTTTGTTATCCTGATCAAATGCTCCCATGGAATAATACAGAAATCTTGATAACGCGGACAAAGCCGTGGGTAAAAACTAGTACTTTTAAAAACATTCATGACATGTACAAATGCCTATGTTCATACATCCTAGCCAAATTCGAACACGCGTCTCTCCGTTTTGTGGTCAGGGTCACTAACAAATACACCAGCGGGCCTGTCAAATGAAACAAAGTAATTAAGTAAGCAAACCAGGCTCGACTTTGAGCCAAATTTATCTATTACTGTTTTTATCCGCCTTACAGTGGTCACAACTATTTAGCAGTTAGTAATAAAAACGGTAACTAGCCTGAGAAACAATAAAAACATTAAAATCTAAACTAGATAATATAATGAAAAGAGCATACCGTGTCCTCTATTGACAATCGAGAATATTTTTCCACTAGCGGCAGCCCGCGACTTCGACCAAGTGGATTTCGGTTTCCGCATACATAGTGTTTTACATACTATAGCTTAAAGCCTTATTCAACACAAAAACATTTTTAACTCTAACCCGTAGTTCCTGAGATTAGCGCAACAAACAAACAAGCTCTTCAGCTTCATTAATAGGTAAAGATTAAAGCAACATAAGTCTTTTGTCTGTTGACAATCGAGAATATTTTTCCATTTCTCTACAGTGACGACAAAGTCAGTGTTACCAAGGTGGTATTTACGAAAAATAGTAAAGGTAATAAAATATGGTTAGGTTTGTCTTTCCGAAGTCCAGAAACAAAACTAGAAAGTTTATTTTAAAAAATACCACTGCAACCACAATTTGAACAGAAGGACGACTTCTGAGTATAAAAATGTCAGTAAACCGCTACCTTTTACATCTTAGAACGGCACAGAGAGGCATTTATTGAAACAATGCGTTAGCTCGTCTACTGCGGAGACAGCTAGACGGGATATAAATGGAGATTCTTCAGACTTTTGCTTTTGCTCTGTGATAGCTCAATTTCATGGAATATCAGGGAAGACCCGTATGTGGTGAGGTAGAATTTGAGAAAGTTAAATTTCCTGGATTTGGACATTGTCCTTTCCAGAGACTGGAGCGTCATATTTTAGTAAGTAAGTTAGCGTTGGTCCTGCGCTTTGCCGTTCTTCGGTTATGTCAGTTTGCACTCACGGAACTATGAAATTGTATGAACAAGGGTGCCACTTGTGCTTGCTTACGCTGATCAAAATAAATCGGCCGCCATAGCCGATACGGCTAAGAAGATAATATTAAATTAGAGTAAAGTCGCCAAGAACAAAAATCTAGTCGCTAGAACTGAATAATGTAGCCTTAGTGTAGAAACACACCTAGCGGAAAAACGCGACCGAAGTTAATAATTCTATTTCATATTACGCAACGTAATTTCGGCACAGTGTGTCGGCGAACTTCGGTCGCCTTTTTTCGGCCTAGTGTGTTTTTAAACATCATAATCATCATCAGCCTATCGCAGTCCACTGCTGGACATGGGCCTCTCCTAGGGCATTCCACTTAGCCCAATCCTCGGCGAATCTTCTTTTTCATACTTACTTTGCTTTGATAAAAACCAGAGATTTCTGCTCATAAGATATTTTTTCTCGATAAAGCATAATTTAAGAAAATATTTGTTTTAGTAGTGTATTTATCTTAAAACAGAAATAAATATCTTCATTTAACTGACTTTTGGCTTTCCACCGATGAGTATGCAAATACTCTCGCGAGCTGTTATTATTATCACAATAAATCAAGAATACGGTATAAAATAATTAATCATTGTTCGGGTTTGTGTTTACGAATTCATTTCTTCTTGCGTTAATAATTTAAACGAAAATAAGGTGAAGTTTGTTCAAAGATATTGTAATTAATTAGCGGTGGAATCAGTGAATTAATATTATGATGCAAAAACAAGTTCAATCTTTACTTAAAGTAAGCTTTACCGATAGCAAAATATTCACAGAAATTATCTCAGACTGGCATTTGAAAGATCTTGCAGTTTTGATTATAAGCTACTACAAATTTCCGTTGGCCTAGTGGTTTGAAAATTTGACCACAAAATCGAGATTCAAGTAAACCAATTCCACTAGAAATTAAAAAGTTTGTGAGGCTTCGACCATTATTCTCGAGTTAGAAATCACACCAATGTCATAAATGTTACACTTTGTTTGTTTGGTTGTTCGTTCGTCAATCGCGCTGATACTACTATACGGAACGGATTCTGCTGAAGTTTGGTATACAAGCAGGGTATGGGCTAACTTATGTGATAGGATCCTTTTTTCTCGATTAAGTTCCTTAGCATTCTTACTACTTTCAAGCTTAGTTCGAACTGTAAATACAAGGAATCAATTAACTTCTTTAACAATTCTTTACTTTTGTCAAGTAGCCTATAAGAAACTTAGCAGAGAATAAGCTTGTTGCTTCATTACTCTTTTTATCTTTATTTATACGGAAAACTTTAACAAACTTGAACAAGCTCTCACAAACAGACTAGAAATAGCAGATATGCGGTGTCTTGCCGGACTAATTAGTTGAAACCAGGACTAGATTACTTTAGAATTTCTTAACTCCCCTGTTGCTAACTTTCGCAATAATACTATTGTAACGTGGAGGCGGGTCTTTGATTACGGAAGTAATTCTGACCGAACTATTTAATAGTTGCTTTTGAATAGATGCCCTAGTTGGAGAAATACTTTTTCTAAAAGCAAAGTTACAAATATATACCATTCAATAAATTGATTGGGCTCGTTGGTCTTGTGGTCAGAGACCCTGGCTACAAAACCAAGGGTCGCGGGTTCGAAACTCGCTAGGGGCAAATGTTTGTGTTATGAACGAAATTAATAAAAAAAAGTATTTAAGTATGTCTAGCCGTTCCCTAGCTTCCATAATACAACATTCGAGCTTGGTTTGCGGCTAGGCAATTGGTGTTTTGGTCCAAAGAATTAATTAATTGATTTATTTATTTGTTGTCTTGTCTCTTACTCATACGTTATTTATTAGAAATGTATATTTATGTGAATGTACTTACTGCAAAAGTTAAAAATAACTACTATGTCTATAGCAAAAAGCTTCTATACGTATCAATGAGCAAAACGCTTATTCTACTCTCATCATTTCTATTTCTGTCTCATTCTGACGTCCATTCTCACATGCATGGGCTTCTCGATAACCACAAGCTATTAATCAGCCATTAATTACAGATTTTGTCGGACGCAAAGATGTGTAACTTTCAGAAACGTGCGTTCTTTGAAATCTGTAAGGGAAATGCTATTTACTGTGTTTACACTTTTAGATTAATTTTGAGGAAGGGATATTCGTTACAGATTTTCCAAATGCATCATTTAGTCGTAGGTGTAAGACAACTGGTTCGCATCTAACATCAATTAGATGAAATGAGAAAAAAACCTACCTATTTCGCTTCCATATGTTGTATTGGCTATCCGATCGCCTGGTAACAGAAGTCTGGAGACGAGAGAGTGGGTTTGCAGCTGCGCAACTGCTGACTCACTTTAATCTAATCATGCGGTCATGTTTCTTGCTATCTCTGTAGTAAACTTATCGCTCTAGGATCCAACGTGGACAAGCCATCTTTATCCACGTCTTCATCTTCAAACATAGCCATATATATTTCACCACTACCCAAGATCACCTCCTCTAATCGGATAAGTTTCTTCACAGGATCACCCCACACCCAACCATGGACTCCACCAGGTCACCCAAGAGAAGGTCCCGTGCCGCCGGGGCCAGCACCATGCTGGCTCTGCTCATCATCGTCTGCTTGGCAGAAGGCGCCACAGGTAACATCAAAATACTATTTTTTGTTAATTCATCTGATAAAGAAGTGTTAAGTAAAGATGTGACTCCAGGAAGCCAAGCAAGATTCACACAAATGCAATACTTAAATAAATCTACGAGTATGTATGTTAAATAAAAGAAACGAAAAATTTGATTCACTTTGACGTGAATGGCGTCTAATACTCTGCATTGCCGTTCTACTGTTGAATAGAAGGAGGGTTTATGAATCAAAAGTTCCTCTGGTTCAAATTCAGGAGAGTTTCATCTGTCAAAAATAAGCAGTTTGGCAAAAGTTCTTCCATGTTTCCTAGTGGTATCCCCCAGGGCACAGGCTAGTAACCATGTACAAAGCGTGTCTGTCGAACACAATTTATTAACAAATTGGACAATCTTTTACTGTCATAACTTTTAAACGTCCAAATAGTTACTAACACGATCAAATTTTGCGTTTTTCTTTTGCCATTTCACACGTGACCAAGTTCTCTCTGATTCTTGTCTCATGGGATGTTTAGTTCTTTTTAAATAAGCGCTAGTATGAAATAGTTTTAAATAATGTTTTTTTATAAAGTTAAGTAAATCGGATTCTTAATCGGATTATAGCAAGATCCAGTGGAATCATTAGTTAAATAAATTATCAGAATGAGATTCAAACATTTTAAACTTCACATAATGTGACATCAGTAGTTATTGAAAATTGAATATCGACTGTGTAGGTTTGTATACATCATAGGTCAATTAAATGATTTGTTGGACTCACTTGAAAATAACCGACTAATATTTTATTTTCATTAAAATTCATGATAAAGAAAATACCGGAAACAGAAGAAAAAGTTATTACTCTGTTAACGAATGGTACATTAGTTAACTATCTAGATTGAATTATTTTTTTATTAATAGACGTAAGATCGTTAAGGTATCATCAATCAAATATTTCAAGACACAATAAGAGAAGTAGTCTAATTAATTAAAAACAATTGCTCGAACAATTATCCTTCATATTTTCAATTGTGTTTTGTTTACAAGCAATAACAATGTAGACAATGATTCGATTTGAAAGCAGGTACTTCAAAATTAAAATGAATCAATTGAAATTGTTTGTAAAGTCAAGTCTCATTCAAGTTCCTAAATCCTTATTTAGAATATTACTGAAGATACTCTAGCTCTAAATAATAAGCTGGACAAAACGAGATAGTATTTATTAAGCTAATATAGTTAATTCATAAACTGATTAACAAGAAACAATCAAAAATATCTCAGGAACCAGTGATTGATTGGTAGTGCATTTGTTATTTGATATTTGATATGAGAAGTATTATCACTTGTTTACCGATTCATAAATCAATTACTTCATTAAAATTTTCTAGAAACCGCTGTGGTAGCTAATCCATTTCATATCTTCTGATCCGGACCAATCAACAAACCATATACCGGGGCATATAACTAGTCGTAAATCTGGCTAATGTTTGTCCAGGAAATTAAGATCATCTTTTAACTGCGTCGTAAAAACATGGCGGATCGGCAAACACTTATTTGACCGTTACACAACCACAGTTCATATGATGATAACACAATTCATATAATATTGCCAGTAATGCTTAAAGCGTAATATGTACATTTTTGTAACCATTATCTTAGTCACGCCTCGATGGTCTAGTGGTTTAAGGACCGGGCCTTGGTTCGAGTTCCTGGGTTCAATTCCCGGGTCGGGCAAACTTTGTGTTGATTTTTCTGAACACAGCACGGGTATGTGATCACCAATCCGCATTTGGCAAACGTGGTGATTAAGCCATAACCCATCTTTGTAACGAAAACATGACTTCAAATGATGGAGGCCTTTGCCCTGCAGTGGGACATTAATAGGCTGATACTTTTACTTTACTATTACCTTGGTCGTCAATAGGCCAAATACGGTGTTAGAGAGTAAGACTTGGTTGGTCATTTGACTAGTTAGTCAAAAACTTTATACATGGTCTTCTTATTTTGTGAAAGTCAATTGAATCACACGTGACATATTTAATAATTGTCTTGAAAGCATTTCCTTATAATACTAACAATATGTTTTACATGCAACGTAATTTCCTATGAATTAGAAAAAACTCATCAAACTGCCTTGACGTCATAGTAATTAAGTTCAAAATTGCCTGTTATACGAACTGATGGAATTCTCCTATGTTGATTAGTTGAAACGGCCGAAAGGTCATAAACTCATGTCCCTTGCGTTACTAAGTAGCAAGAACTAATTAATACAGAGTACCTAACGACAAGTTGAGGTAGGTCGGAACACGTCACTTCATAGAGTAATGAAAGGATTCATTTAACTTAAGAAATATACCGACTCTTTGGTCTCGCTTTTTTTTAGGAAAAAAATACGGTTCGCTTTTCCCTCCCTAAGTTGAATTGGGCGGGGTCTGTGGGACTATCTACGGTCTATTCACCAACCTGGAGAGATAGATTACCCACTTAAAACTTCCACTACTTCCTCCCTCGAAACCATATTACTATTGGGGTTTTATTCCCTCCATTGGGCCGCGGGTAGTTCCTTAGTGTTTAACTAGTTGGACACCGACAATTATCGAAAAAATGTCTGGTTTCCCTTGTTGCAAATGTCACATCCCAGTTGGTTCCATTTAATTACCTGCTTTAATCAGCATCGTGCCTTTGAAATTTTCAATGGATATATCAGGTATAATCTTCATGTAATTGCCGAATAACGATGTAGACACGTGGTCCTTATGCACAAACGTGGCGTACATAATTATGAAAAAGCAGTTAGTTACGAGTATATTACATGAAAAGAATAAGATGTGTTGTAACTAGTTTTCTCAAATTGGTTGTCAATTTGAAATACATTCTGGATTACGGTGCAATCCAATTATAGGCTGCAATAAAATGCATCTATCTTTTTTAAACGTTATTGCCCATCTAGCTGCGTGCGGTATGTCAATGCGCCTCATTTCATTCAGGGATGGACCAAAACCCTTTTAACTATATAACTATTTTAAGTTATGCGACTTCACTGAAAGAAAATGTTCAGATTTTTTACAAATACTTACATTTTCTTATGTTATAATTATTTTTATTGAACACTAGTTTATCATACTAACAGTCACTTATCGCAATGAACGATTGCGATAAGTGTCAAAGCGATTCCAAGGAAAGCTATTATTTAGTAAGTTCAGTGAGTAGTCGTTGCATTTTTGATTTTTAAAATGAAGTAATAATATGTTTTTTAAATAAATATAGTTGTCATTAATCAACAATTCAATCACTAGAATTACTGAAAAAATGGTAACTCTTATTTATAGTACTTTCTGATAATTCCCCACTTCTGAAATTGAGTGTACTCATTATGCCACCATTGTTTTGAATCACCTTTGTTTAATAAAACCTTGATTTTCCATCTCTCAAAGTTCTAGACAACCCTGAATGGCATGACAATTTCCGCACCTCCCCCAGACAATACTAATATCATCTCTGTCCAGACTGATCCCGCCTTGCTAACACATCATCATACGATTACACGCCATTTCGTTTTCATTTTCTAGTGCTCTAGAAACAGATATATCAATGTGCACTTGTGATATCGAAATGAAAACTTTGTCATTAAATCGGGTCTTGCATAATTCTTCTGTTTATGGGTACGGGTCAGGTAATTTTTCTTATACGCATATGACATATGATAAATGGAAAGTAAATAAGTAACAACGAATCTTAATTTATTTTAAAATAAATGTTTGAATTCCTTTGTTTTTTGAGGTTTATCAACGCCACTGTCGACGCAAAGCACCCGTCTACTTGATAGTGTCAAAATGCCTCGATGACACTTACGAGTAGCCATGGTTAAATTTCCCCGCTTCTTTCGACACTAGGTTCTCTTGAATTACTGTTAAAATCAGGCCAATAAGTATTAATTTTGTTTAAATCAATACCTACATTTTGATTACTTTACTTTTGCTAAATAATCGCAAGGTAAAACCATTATTTTCTAAATCACTTCAAGTAAAATCCACGTGCAAAACCAGGGTGCTGTTATATTGGAAAACACATCATTAAGTATAGAAAATAAAATTGCTGACTTGCCTATTGCATTGACGTCAATGCAATAGGAAGCCATGTTCGTCATTTAATTCAAACGATTATTTTGTTAGATTGGATTGGACCTCCGTCGTGTAAAGACTATTCAAATAAATACATATTTTCCAGTGTCAAATAAATATATTTTTTTTAAAAAACCTTCGCTGACCCGCTCCGTAATAGTGGTGTCAGAAGTGGGATACCAGCGTTGATTAGCCGTTTCGTTCCGCTGGTATTCCATAACGGGTCGCGAAGAAGAAGAAGAAGAAATCCATAAACTTTTTGTGCCAATCCGTCTCCGGGGCGTGGATCTCCAGTGTCCGCGTGTCGTCAAGTTCCAGAGCGTCCAATGACTGAGTGTCGACAGTAAGCCTTACTCGTAAGCCTTCGAACCAGTTACGACGCCATCCTCTGTATCCTGCTGGTGGGCGAAAGCCGCCGCCCAACCTGCCACCTTGCCGCCATCGCGGAAGAATTCATCGCTTGTCATACGAGGCCGCCCATCGTGAGCCGCCCTCGTCATCGCTGTCTCCGTGGCCGTCCCAGTGAGTGACGTGTCGCCACGCTGCGCCTGTCCGAGCCGCCGCCGCCGCTGCAAGCTGCTCCGCCGCGCCAACGCGCCTCACCGTCGTGATCCTCGTCTCCTCGTCTCGCTGTTCCAGCTCCTAATATGAAGATCGTCGCGTTCGTGCTATTCCTGTAAGTAAAACATATTATCATTTGTTATTGCTAATTTTTTCTCGCGTTATAAAAAGTGTCAGACTTACCTTTTAATCCTTATCCTTATTTCTATATCTTTGAAGTCGTAATTACACGTAGATTCTTAAATAACTAATTTTCTTAATATTACATATATACATACATTTTAAAAGTCAAATCTTAACCTAATTAATAACATTAATTGTATAACCCAGGGGGTTATCGCCGACAATGAAACACTCGGAGACTTAGTTGTAGAAATATATAATTTCTCTTCGACTATTTTACTGTTTCACTAATGCTTGTTTAATTATTTAATTACAATAAATATCTTAATTAGTACATTTCCATTTAATTTCCAAACGTCAAGTGATTGACAGATGCTTTTTCTTATTATTTACATTTCTGTAACCGGCCAGTACCAAAGAGGTTTAATGCCGGTTAAACATTCCGCCCGCCATGGACAGATGCAGGGCTGTCCATCAATCAATTAAAAATACAATTAAACCTTCATAAGTACCGAACATAACAAAACATTGAAACCTACCTAAATGAAACAACAGATACCTTATAAGTCTAACATTAAAACATAACTCAGTAACAACATAAAACTTAATACACAAACAACTTAAAACTTCCTTCCTATAGGTACCTCATCATCACTTCCTATTCAACAACATAAAATATAACTGATAACAATATAAAAGAGACAAAAGCAACAACATAAAACATAACAGAAAGAATTCTACACATACAAAAGGAAACAAACTATATACAAAATAAACCTAGTTAAAAATCCATTTACCGAAACTAAGCATGCACTCCTGTCACCACTTGTCACTGTGGTTCCTGTTCAAACGAACACCAAATCTTGGCTTGTCCTGGCCATGAAGAAACGGATTTAAATAGGTGAGTCTATTTTGTTTGCTTTTGTAATCCTTGTAAGGTTCTTTCCTGCTTGGGTACCATTTTTGCTTACTGTTATTGTTCTTCTGTTTCTTGCAATGACACCATGTTGAGGTACGTATAGATTTTTCATTAGATATGTATTTCATCCGACCAAATTCACCGTATCGAATAGTAACTTTACCATTTTTCATTTTTACACTTTCATTCTTCATTACACTTTTCTCTAATAATTTCTTTTTTCTCTTACAGGTTCTTGATTCTTCTCGTCGCGGAAGTTGCACTTCTTCATCTGATACCTGAAGATGCTTGGAAACTATACAATTACTATTTACATCGGCATTTATTTCTTTATCTTTACCAGTATAGATCCAGCCCAGCTTTGTTTTCTGAGCCATAGGTGACTCGACTGGACCCTTGATTAGACCCTTTAATAATATATGTGCACAGACTTCATCACCCAGTAAAATGTTTATTTTGTTGGGCACGTTGAATCTTGGGTCGGCTAGATTTAAAGTTGACATTTCAGGCAACAGTTGATATCTTATTTCTCTTCCTGGTATAAAGGCTATTAATTTATTTAAGACATGTGTCTTTATATTAAGTGCATAGCATGGATCGTGAAGTGATTGGATACTCATATAAACTACAAACTTCAACCTTGAAGTTTGGTCACTTCCCAGTCCCGATATTGAACTCTTGCTTGAATACTTCTTAAGTCCAAGACGCTGGACTGCAGACTCCGTTATACACGGCGCCTGTGAACCTTGATCTATAAAAGATCGTAGAGTTATATCGATGCCTGACTTTGCTTGAACCTTTTCCAGAGCTGTTGCTGGTATGACTTGCGTTTGGATGTTAGTGAAACAAGTAGTCACAAGAGTGCTTGGCTCAGCCTCGGCTGACGTATCTACAACATCGTCTTGTGAAGTATGTACACTGTCGGTTGATAGTGGACTGTATTTGAAATGAAATAATGAATGATGGCGCTTTTTACACATCTGACACCTGGTTGGATGACATTCATGAACTGAGTGATTTGAACCTAAACAATTTAAGCACAAGTGCTTGGATTGGACAAAACTGCGCCGAGTCTGACAATCTTCACTGACAAACTTTTTGCAATTCGCCAATCTGTGGTTCTCTGAGCAGTATGTACAAGGTGTGACTGATGAATGAGACGATTTGTTGGTGATTGGCTGATTATTGTGAGTACTACATGATATGGTTGGCAAATGATTATGAACTTCGTTTACTTTTGCCTCCCATTGCTTGATAGCGATCTTAGGTAACTTAACTGAGTGATCAAATCCTGAAACATCATTACAGTCTGCACTTGAATTCCTAAACTGACTTTCTGCTAACAATGACTCTAGCACTTCATTCAATTCAATATTAAAGTCTGTATAAAGCTGCTTTGTTATACCAAATAAATCATTTTTATAATAACTAGAGCTCTTGTAAATATCAGAAGAAACTCCGCTAACAATGTTTATATGGGTTTCTTCGAATGCCTGCCAATATTCCTCTAATAAATCTAATCGCGCTTGTACGTAAGATTTTCTTATTTTAGATTGAGGTGATTTCTTATAATTGGTTTGAGCTTTAACTATTTTAAAGTGAGCATCTTCCTGAAGTCTGATATAGATATCCATTTTAAATATACTTATAAACTATGCAGAAAGATATTCAATGCAGAACAGTAAACAATTACCTACCCATTAACAATATAATGCGCTTAGCAACAATAATCAGCACAAATATATACAACTTAAAACTAAACAACAAATCTTAAAGTCTCTAATATTTATAATAATATACACACGTCACTACACCTCACCACTGCTCCACTCGGTCTTCGCCGTCGCCTGCTGGTCTCGCCGCCCGCCGTACTGCACTGCGCGCCGCCCGCCGTACCGGTACTCCAGCCGATTACTCGTCGAAGCACGAAGTTCCACTTCCTCTAGCCTCACAGCACAGCCCGTGGACACGATGCAACACCAGCAAATATTGGCTCCTCCAAACCTCGTCGTCAATATGTAAGCGAGCTCATATAATGCGGCTCGAATTTGGACCATGTATAACCCAGGGGGTTATCGCCGACAATGAAACACTCGGAGACTTAGTTGTAGAAATATATAATTTCTCTTCGACTATTTTACTGTTTCACTAATGCTTGTTTAATTATTTAATTACAATAAATATCTTAATTAGTACATTTCCATTTAATTTCCAAACGTCAAGTGATTGACAGATGCTTTTTCTTATTATTTACATTTCTGTAACCGGCCAGTACCAAAGAGGTTTAATGCCGGTTAAACATTAATAATAAAATTAATTTCTTACGCCAAGCTTATATTAAATAATAATATTATATTTCAGTGCTTTATTATTTTTAAGTCGTTTTTCTGCAAGTTACAATGTCGGTCGAACAAAAGAAAATGGAAACAGTATCGCTATCTGAACAATTCCCTATCAATGTGCTATGTAATTTCATAGGAACATATAAAGGTGACCGCGAAACGCTAACTGCTTTTCTCACTAACTGTCAGAACGCTTTAGATCTAGCATCACCAAGTCAGAGAGTCTTGCTTACAAAATATATTTTATCTCGTTTAGAAGGGAAAGCCCAAATCGCGTGTTCGAATAAAATTTTTGATGATTTTAATCAAATTAAATTGTTTCTTAAACAAAATTTTGGTGAAAGGAAACATTATAACCATTTGTTGCTAGATCTACAGTCGTGCAAACAGCAGCCTAATGAAACGGTTTCTCAATTTTCGCTTAGAGTTGAAAGCTGTCTCACGGACATCCAAGCTGAGATCTATAACTCAGAATCTTTAAAGAGAGATCTCCCCGGTCGCGTTGCTATGACCGAAGACTTAGCGTTGTTCACATTCACCTTAGGATTACATCCGCGAATCAGTAATAATGTTAGATGTCGAAGCCCTAAATCTTTGAATGATGCAATCAATATCGCTCTCGAGGAAGAAAAGATTCAAAATCTTCTGTTCAAAACTGTTCCTAGATCGCAACCAGTTAAATGCAGAACCTGTGGAAAAATCGGGCATTCGGAGTCTGAGTGTTTTTCTAAAATGAGACGTGCAATTCAACCACGTGTTTTTCCTGATCATAAACCACCAGTACCGATGTCTAATGATAATTTCCAGTCCCACGTTTTCTGCAGGTATTGCAAGGCTAAAGGGCATAATATTTCAGACTGTCGTAAAAGGAAATATTACAGCGAAAGATCCAATAATAATCGCCGACCGACTAACGCGCATCATATTACTTACGAATCGCCGCAATCGTCGGTGCCAATGTCACCGACACCTCTAGAAAATTCCGCTGAATTCGTAAACGATAATAATTTAAACTAATTAATCGGAATACGATACAGTGCCGACGTTTTCCGTGTAATAAAGGCACAGTGCAAAATGCACCCAGTAAACCTATGAATAATTATTATAGTATGTCTAATTCCAGTAAGAAAACTACATCTCAACCGACCCCCACGGGATCCTCTAAGTCATTGAGCCTTAATAAAATTTCATCTCAATCGACCCCGTCGGGATCTTTCAAGTCGTTGAGCCTTAATAAATCCACATCTCAACCGACCCCTTCGGGATCTTTCAAGTCATTGAGCCGTAATAAAAAATCATCTCAATCGACCCCGTCGGGATCCTACAAGTCGTTGAGCCTTAATAAAATTACATCTCATCATGCTCCTAAGAGAGTCTCTTTTTCGATGAGCCCTTTTACATCTCAGCAGGCGTCACAGCCTCTGAGCCCTTTGACATCTCAGCGGGCGTCACAGCCTCTGAGCCCTTTTACATCTCAGCGGGCGTCACAGCCTCTGAGCCCTTTGACATCTCAGCGGGCGTCACAGCCTCTGAGCCCTTTGACATCTCAGCGGGCGTCACAGCCTCTGAGCCCTTTGACATCTCAGCGGGCGTCACAGCCTCTGAGCCCTTGTTCATCTCGGACACAGCATCCGAGCCCTTGTTCATCTCGGACACAGCATCCGAGCCCTTGTTCATCTCGGACACAGCATCCGAGCCCTAAAGAACTTATCTCAATATCTCAGTTAGACCATCAGAGTCTCACTAATTCTTTAAAACTATGTGAAAATATATCTAATCCTATTCTTATTTCTCAAGATCAAACATCTAATGCTAAAGATCATTATAAATCTAGCGATTCTATTCCTATGTTCGAAATAAGCTCTAATCAGAACATATCTCTGCCTCATATATACTTAAAATCTAACCACTCTCCTAACGAGTTAAAACTACTTATAGATACCGGTGCTAGCGTTAGTATCATAAAACAATCAAGATTAAATAAAATGCCTACTTTGTCTCATGAAGTCGTTAAATTGAAGGGAATCAATACCGCCGAAACATGTTTTACTCACCAGTAAAGGACATCGACAAATGCAAGATAATTAGTGAGAAGTGTTATGTGTGTGTGCTTTCAAACATGTTTTCAGTGATCGCCAACCCTACGTGCGAAACGACCTTGCTTAGTGACGCGATAAGCAAGCTGCCGGACACTTGTATTGTTAAGTTAATTAAAGGCTCAGTAGACGTATTCTATAAGTTAAGTCATAATCGTTGGTTATTCGTCCAATCAGATCCAGGCAAATGCCATATTAATTGTGATAACAATAATATTAATACAGATGTGATCTTATTCGGAACCGGCATCTTAACACTGCCGAATAAGTGTAAAGCATTCTATAAGACCCTGCAATTCACTGCAGTGGGTGAATCTTACTTAGGAAATCTTACAAACGTTATCTCAAATTTTAATATAATATAAGATGATTGCTGTGACCGTAATAAGCTCAATAAGACCTTGCCAAATCTTCCTTATTCCAAACTGAAGAATATTGGAAATCTGGATTCATTATTACATGCCAGCATCCACCTTAAGGCTATGGAAGATGAATTAAATAAATTAGAAAGCCCATCTCACTTTGAGATGTACGGTACAGCATACACAATGACATTTAGTTTACTTTCTTTCATATTATTCTTACTGTATCTTATATACAATAAATATTGTAAAAATGGACGCAATGATAAGTCTTCTTGTTGTATACAAATATTTAACCAATGTCATAATTCTAAAACAACTCAACCAGCATCCTTAGTCGTTATTAAAGATGAGATCAAACCTGAAGAGTCTATTATGAATACACCTAGTCCTCTTAAGAGAAATCTTGTTTTTTCAAATCATAATCATGATCACGAATTGTAATTAAATTAAATTCTAAATTCCTGACTATGTATGTAACTTCTTATCATTAAACTAAATCATCTTAATTAAATCAATCAATCTCATCTTATTGTAATAGTTAACTTCTTATTGTACTAATTAGCCTAATCTTATTTTAAATATGTATGTAGAATAAAGATGTAATGATTGTAATTTCATTTGCAAAACGTAAGTCCAATCTCTCGCGTTAATCCAGATTTCTCATCACATCATTTGAGATGTAATGATCCATCTTAACGGGGGGGTTGTTATATTGGAAAACACATCATTAAGTATAGAAAATAAAATTGCTGACTTGCCTATTGCATTGACGTCAATGCAATAGGAAGCCATGTTCGTCATTTAATTCAAACGATTATTTTGTTAGATTGGATTGGACCTCCGTCGTGTAAAGACTATTCAAATAAATACATATTTTCCAGTGTCAAATAAATATATTTTTTTTAAAAAACCTTCGCTGACCCGCTCCGTAATAGTGCCCTGCCAAACGCACGGTACGCCAAATAAAATTAGCATATTACCCTTTACGCCTCTCATTTGCGCGTACCACACAAACCTGCACGGAAACTATCCCATACACTTTACTGCCCCCCTTTTCTATCCATAGAGTGTTGCTTTTGACCAAACAACTCAAAATTATTTTATTTGTGTCAGTTACATTTATAACTTCACTGGGATTGCCAGTAAAACATACTAGCATACCAAGGAATCTTAGAAAGTACACAAAATAGTCAAATCACTTTTTTATACGGTTCAAGTTGAAAATATTTTTGGACAAACCACATTTTTTCTGGTAGAGCCACAATGTCTCTTCATTTTCTTGTACTATACTTACTTACTAAAATTATCTCTACGCTAACTTACCTCGTGTATCTAAGTCTTTCCTTTTCCTAACCTTGTGATTTCATCCACAGAGCAAAGAATTAACAGTAGAGGCAGCAAGACCTCAAACCTTATTGAGAAAGTCAACGGGTGGCGTAGCCAACGCGGAGGTATGTCAGTGAACGATGTGACCACAGCATGCGCTTTGGCCTGTATATACTAGTAGAGAATAAATGAACTTCTTATAGAGAATGCAACGACCTAACCAAGAGAATTGCTTCAGGCATTAGCCAGAAAGAGTAGATAATGCAACGACCTTACTGAGGTATTGCTTCGGCTGTATCAAGTTGATACGGCTGTAGCAAAAGTTGATACGGCAAAAGCAAACAAGCTTAACGAGATGATCGTTCACATTGCATGATTTTTGAGCATGGCGCACTACCGTCCCTCTGTATTGACTTGACAAACGAAACACAATACAGAAAATAATATGTTTCTTATAAATAAATAATACATTTTTCTACACTTCATTCCTAGAAAAGAGAATTTACTGCATAGTCATTAATCAAATTTTAATGTTTTTGACAGACATTATTTTTATTTAGTGTGTGAACACTCTCTAATGATATCAATACTCAACATTATAAAATATTGTTGTTACAATTTAGTATACCTGCACCAAAATTTATCACAGGCAAACAAATGCACAGTGCTAAAAACATATGAAAGCACTTCGCTATGTGGTCCTTAAGTTTTCTGATACTTCCTATTTTTTCTTTATAGTAGCTTTTCTGGTTTTAAATATCACATAAAACAGTAATCACCTTATACTTATACTTATAAAACGCTATGGCTGTTGTTTTTACTTTCGACTTGCCTGCTACTACTATCTTCTTCTTCTTCACACCTGTAGTGAATTCTATCACTAGATGTTATCTAATTTATATCGTAAATCGATGTACCTACACATTAGTTTTAAATATAAGAAAATCAACACTCATATTGGCTTCAAAGCTACAATTGGGTATTGGATGGACCGTATCGACGCAAAAACTTTTCCAATTTTAAACACAATGTGTTACCCACTACTGTGTTCTAGTGGTAATACCTGGTTGTTGAATCAAAAGCTGTTCTGGCGCCGGGGAAGGTCAACCCATCAATCAGCTAAAGATCATAGTGCACAAGGGAGTGCGCAAGCACAGGTGCACTCCTAATCCCTCTCTCTCATTCGTCGCTTGCCTCTCTATCTGACGTATCTGAAATTTTAAAGAAACAAAACTGAGTAAACTTCACCATCTTTTTCAATTTTGCAAGACGATTAAGACAGTGTAGATAACACATTTTCCTAAAAAATCAGGGACGTCAGGGAGGTAGGCAAGCGCGACGATAATTCGGTGGGATAGCAATCTGACACGAAATCTTTATATATTAAACTTCTTGTCAGATTGCTTTTATATAAAATTTCTGTGTCCCCACTACTCTTCACATTTCTCGGAGATTGTTAGTGTAAAACGTTACAATTGCTACACACGCCATCTTTTAACACACGATTTTAATACGAAAGTTTAAAGCATAGTCAATTTCATAGAATCACCGCGTTATTTTTATTTCTAAGAACATAACAATTAACATTTAATAAATAATGGCTGTTGATATGTTGCCAAGGTTGTAGGGAGTTAATTGCTTTAATTAGGCACGCTTATAAATACTGCTGTAAATAAAATAGTAGATGACAATCTCTGTGTGATAGGACTAATATTAGAAATCTAGGTGTAGAACCAACATACCTATGGCTTTGTAAAAAATGTTTCGCACTGAAATTAGTTATCAATCACGAAATATCATAAGCTTTGTGTTAGTTTTTAAGTAACAGTTATGTACCTATATGACCCAGTTTGCGCGTGTGAACCACTTAAGAACGGCGAATACTCTGTTCGTCAAAATGTTACTCTAGCATAAACAACAAATCATTTTTGATGTTTTTGTTCACTTTGTTCGTGTTTGTACGTGCGACCAAGGCTTTACAACTGTCGTGCAGTGGGCAGTGCCAGATTTAAATAAATAAATAAATAAATGCCTGGGACTTACACACCAATTGCCCCAAACTAAGCTCGAAGCTTGTACTATGGAAGCTAAGGAACGGATAAACATACTTAATACTTTTATAAACATCCATGACTCGAGTACAAATGCCGATGTTCATCACACAAACATTTGCCCCTAGCGGCCTAAATGTATGTTTAAATGTATCGTCACTATTATACAAACACTAGCGGCCGCCCGCGATCCCGTCCGCGTGGATTTCGATTTCTAATAGACTAAAGCCTTCCTCGTCAAATGGACTATCCAACACAAAAATATTTTTTCAAATCGGACCAGTAGTTCTTGAGATTAGCGCGTTCAAACAAACAAACAAACAAACAAACAAACATACAAACAAACTCTTCAGCTTTATATATTAGTGTAGATAGCTTTTTCCACCAGTTGATGGCATCATACTTTTTAATATTGGCTTTAAAGATCAGCGAATCGGATTAATCAAATCGTAAAATTATATTAGCTTAATGAGCTAGTGATTTAGATAATAATTTTGAGCTTTTGAATTTATACCTGAGGCATATTCTAGCACTTATAACTAGTTATAACCCAACGTTTTTAATGATACCTGATTCGAAAGATTATTTTCTGCTCCGAATAGCAAAAAAATACTCATTCAGGCATTAGTGAAAATATACGAAATTATTCATGAAAAAAATATCCTAAAAATTATTAAATAGCGATAAATTGTACCGTTATACTTGTAGCATTTAATGATAAATAATAATTTGAACTTATCAAATATATTGATTTGATACAAAAATAAACTATAATCGACATTCTGTTACTTATAATATTAATAGGTTTCTTAACATTTGCGTTAAGAAAGATAATGTTTTATTAAGCTACTTACTCACATTGGGATAAGAACATTATGGACTAATCCAATATTATTAAAGTTTACCATGTTAATTAAATTATCTTCTTGACAACTTAATTTCATACACAATTTTTCATAACAATATAATAAGCTCAGACACACTTAACAAATTGAAAAGCCTTCCATTCATATTCAATTTACTAAGTTATATGTGGCAAAGGTGTCATGCGATGTAAGCATTAACTAATACGCGATCACTGGAAAAGTGGAAACGTAGTATTACCGTCTAGTAGTGGGTAATCAGCTAAATATACAATTAAAAGATCTTTATCTATACCTACTATAATAAAATAAAGCTGAAAAGTTTGTAGGCGGTAAAACATGGCGGGTTTTCTTAACATTAATAACATGAAGATTTTTATGACACTACTTTTGAACAGTTATTGAATGGTTTTATTTTAGAACCGACCACCCAGATCTATTTGTATTGTTTTTACGGTACACTATTGTGCACAAATCAATCAGAATGACGGGTTTTGTTCCTGTTTTTGTCAACAGGAATTCTCCTTTGGGAAATGCAATAAATCCTGTCAGAATTATGTCGGTTGCCCCTTTTGAAAATTGACTAATTAATCAAATAAGAGGTGATTGAATTGTGAAAAAAAAAACGCCGTCGAATGTTATAAATTCCATAACATTTTCAACTCATGAATTCTTCAAAATAATATAGTTGTTTTGTATCGATGTGGTCAAATACATTATTTTTTATCGAGTCATAATAGAACTTCCACCTCTTGTTGAGAAAACATTTGTATGCTATGAATTCAATCAATTACCATTTTTCTGACTTCCCTGCATCCGCTACATTAAACGTTAGTTATTAGGCATATCATGAACTGTAATTTCACACTCTATACACTCACAATACACAAATATTATACAATCCATTTGTAATAATTGTACAGGACCCTACATATTTTTATTACTTTACTCCTCCGCAAAGTTTAAACGGCCAATAAACAATTGGATTTGTTGCAAACAACCATTTGATATGAATCCCAGGAAACGCATCGGATTTCCCCTGGGAGCAATAACGTGGGAGTCAATTGGCACAATTAGGATAAGTTTTAAAGATTAAATCATGATCATAGTATTCTTAATCGTCAAAATTAAAAGACAATGCCGATTTTTGTAGGGGAGTGGCGCCTTTTTTTGTCTCATATCCATCAACCAGACTTTCGTCAATCATCATCATCATCAGCCTATCGCAGTCCACTGCTGGATATAGGCCTCTCCTAGGGCTCTCCAATTAGCTTATTTTTATAATATTTATCATATATATTTAACGATACTTTATAAGGCAGTAAAGCTGTAAACTGAGTGAGACAAGCTTGAACTTTTTTTGCCTCACACATTTTTCCAAGATTTTTTTTGTGTCCATCAATCACACATGGTAATATAATATGTATTTTTGAGGTCATTATAAAGGATATTTGCACGCGAATTTTAGGCAATGACCTTTAATTACCTAACAACTAGATCCGAAATTCTGATTGTTGTTGAGAAGAACCAGGAGGAAGCTCAAAAATTACTACTATTTAGATCGGTGAAAAGTAATATTTATTCATACAATGAGCATACTATCTGAGTATTACAGCTTTTGACGTCAAAGATAAAATCAAATGATTGATGATGATAAAATTGAGTCCCATGTTACCAGCCTATATAGTGTAGAAACACACAATGTGGAAAAAACGCGACCAAAATTACGCGGCTGAATTTGCGTTCCGTCGTGTTCATGATATGACATACTTTTATATGGGAGATGACACACTATGTGGAAATTACGTCGCGTATTTTTTGTAGAAAATGCATGGCGGACAAAAGTCGATCGCGTTATTTCAGCCTAGTGTGTTCCTTAGAAGTGAAGTTCATTAATCTTACTGTGGACATTGATGATCTCTATCTATGTATATACGACACGAATGTTCGATTTTTATAATTATAATATGATTAATTTCATTTCTGAAGACGAAGCCAATTAATTATGTATATTGTGTTATCATTATTATTAAGTTGATTGCTATTCACAAAAAAATTAAATAAAAACTTAGAGTTTCTTACTATCATCTGTTACTGATACTTCCTCATATACTCCTTCAAATCTGAATGTGATACCAATTTTTGTAACAGCCAAAAAATTTCAAGTTAATCATAGATATTCCTACCACTCGGGCCTACCATTGGTTTTTCAAACTTCTACCAAACGAACATTAATATAAACAGGCTATTTATTTGTCATTAAATTATTACAAACTAGCCGTCCTTCGCGGTTTCACCCGCGCGTAAATTCTTTTTTTTTAAATCCCCCCTCTCCCCCACATTTCTAGGTTCAAAAGTACCCTAAGTTCACCGGGGATAGTGTAGCTAGCCAATAGTGAACAAATTACTCAAATCTGTCCAGTAGTTTTTGTTTTTCATCGTTATAAAAAAATACCAATCTTTCCTCTTTAAAATATAAGTGTAGAAGTGTAGCTTTGATTCTGATTCTTTTTTGTTTTTCTAAACCGTTTATAAGATAGTTCATAAGATTTTAGACTTTCGCGTTGCATTGTGACACTTGTATTATTTAACGGGACTAAACTCGATATTAACTATGTAGTATATGTATAGTGTATACTACTTACTGCTTGACGTTTCGGCTGCGTTACAACAACCGTGGTCGCAAGCGGACTTAAGTCAAGTAAGTGTAGTATACATGATAATACATTATTAATATCGCGTTAAGTCCCGTTAAATAATACTAGTGCCGTATAGTTTGTTTAGAATCTCTCATGTCCACGCATCTATTTCAAGACGCACTAACAAAGTCTAGGCTGAATACATTAGCACTAAAAGCAGTAGTGGTCCGTAATGCACTTTGTACGGGACTGCGTCGTGAGCCGGTTTATTAGATATCCCGTAACAATGCACTAAGGTGGACCTTACCTAATGCCCCACTTACTGAGACATTACTCGCATGTCATACCGTAAACACTGTTGTAAGGTACGAGTATGTGGGGCTATTTATATCTCACTGTATGAAAAAAGTTGAGTATTTTTACTTATATTTGTAAGGATAAAAGATAAATAAGTACAGGTATAATAAATACATGTTTAATAAATATCAAATCAAATAAATAAGCCCAAGAAATATCGTACCTAAATTGCGAATCGATCCCGCCACCTCGGTAAATAACTAGTAAATGTGATATAAGTCCCACACAATATATTTCATATTCATCTAAAATCTTAACATAAAATTATTATTAAATGTTCAATACGAGCAAACTTCTGCTTTGAATCATCTGAAACAATTTCAAAATAAAAAAAACACCGTTTTAAAAATTTAATAAAAATTATCAAATCCTTTAATCGGTTAAACTTGTAACCAAATAATTTCGTTTCAGCCAAAAAGTTCCAAGTTTTATGTCTACTATTAGTTTTGCGAAACTTCTACCAAACTAAAATTAATATCAACAGGCTATTTAGGATGTAATCAAGCCAAACTATATAGTTTTCAACAATCACTGAAACAGCATATAAGTTTAGAATATCAGGATCTGCCTAAAACATCCAATGTAGAAATACTTTTATTTTTATTAAATGAACTCAAACCCTGTTAGTCCTGAGAAAACAAAATGTTTTAAATAAACGTTAGATTTATATGAAAAGTGGTAAAACAAAGTGATTTGTAGTTTTAGTTTCTATCTAGTATCAACAACTTTATACGCACGGTTGGAGTTCTGTTATATTTCTTGTAAAAGCTAGCGAAACATAAAATAAGTTATCATACAAGTTTCTTTATATTACTAGAGTTGCCAACTAGGATGTACAGAAATTAGCCCATCACACGAAACACTTTGTAGTTTATACTGCCTTTCGGCCGTATTTCGGCCATGGCAGCCGAATTTACGATCAGCCAGGTACGCAGGATATATTATAGTGCACAAGTGAGTGCGCACGCACATTTGTGTCCTCCCTATTTCCTCTCTCTCATAGTTGGTAGGACAGTAATCTGGCACGACCGTACAGGGAACGGGCGCAGGACTAACGGCTCAACGTGCCTTCCGAAACACGGAGGAGCTTGAGATGATTTTTTTCGGTGGGACAGCTAACTGACACGACTGTAAAGAGATCAACCGCCCTTAAGTTGTGTAATTTCAACTTCAAGTGTTAACCTTAACGTGCAGATAGACGATGACTTGTAATAATATCAGAAGACCCAATGATTAATAATGAATTTGTTTCCTTCCAGGTTCCTGTCTTAGCTACGGGCATTCGTGTTGGGGAGGTAAGCTCATATTACTGTAGCTTCGCACATCATTCCTACATTACATACACATTTATCCAACATAATATTACAGACCTAATACATATTATTATGTAATTTTATTTTTATTTCATCTTCAAAATAACTTACGATAAACGATAACTATAAAAAAACAGTGTTTTAAATCTCAAAACCATTATCTTTCACACAAACAAGAAGCACAAGTATGCGTTGTATTCATGACAATTTTAAATAAACCTTATGCCAAACGATTATTTTAAAGGATCTATCGGTGATAAAAATGCCGTTTATAAATATGCGTCCAAAATGTACTCAGTCTACTTGTGGTTTCGAATTCTCAGCTTCACTCGTTGGACAGCTAAC
The DNA here is from genome assembly GCA_958496325.1 of Nomophila noctuella. NCBI lineage: Eukaryota > Metazoa > Arthropoda > Insecta > Lepidoptera > Crambidae > Nomophila > Nomophila noctuella. The sequence goes on from OY292491.1 coordinate 13,872,520, forward strand.
AAGTGATGGCATAGTGCTAAATCTTGTTATTTAATGCGCTTATATCGTTCTAGATAGGTCACCCAGGTTCAAATGACCCATATTTTTTTCTACATAGGCCAAAGGTAGTGTTTGCCTAAACTAGTTTTACGACCGAAACCGAAACTTCCTTACAAATAAAGAAAACGTTATCAGTCAGTCCGATAACAGTGTAAGTAAATACTGATAACGTTTTCTTTATTTCCCCTCAAAATATGAGCCTTATAAGGAAGTTTCGGTTTCGGTTTCGGTCGGACACTAGCCAGAGGCCTTTTATATTTCATTGAGCACTGTTCTATAAAGCAATGTTGCCATATAGAAGAATTATCGCGTTGCAACCGTAATCCCAGATTACACCAGACCAATATAGATGATAACTACGCTATATCGATGCAAATTACACTTTTATTGTGTCCGTTTTTATTATTGCTTATATTGGAACGCTCGAAGTTATTGTGGTCAAATGAATGGTCCCATAAAAGGGGATAAAAAGTAACTTTCCATAGAAAGAAAAAGAGAAAATATTCATCAATAATTTTGGCTTCAGAGATGCTCTTTTGAATCAATTGAAATAGATAGATTGATTTAAGGGGGTTATATGTTTGTATTATGAAACATCATGTACAATATACATATAAGAAAAATACTGAAAATATCCCGTACGTAGCCAAGGTTATAGACGTAATCATCCAACACGCTCCTAGGACTGTACAAGTAAACTAAATTATCTGTTCAAAAATGTCCCACTGCAAAATAAAAGCGTGGAGATGAAGCCAACCCGAATAGGCAAAAATAGGTGATGACAAAGTCGGGCAGTTCGGAAAATACGCCACAATTTTTTCCTGAACCGGGAATAGAGCTAAGGACCTCTAGACCACGGCCGGGTTCTTAAACACATGGCCATCGCAGCATTTCAATAATAAGTCAAATAGCCTATTGCTGTCCACTGCTGAACATGGGGGATTCCTCCCCCAAAGTGTACCAGCCATCGCGGTTCCGTGCGATCCGCATCCACGCCATACCCATTTAAATTAACGCATGGTCGACTAACTTTATATCCCAGTAAACTGACTCCAGAGAACCATCGACATAATAATTACGTATTTAGTGTCTTTTTATCACTTTACCTACACGCGCGCCGCTCATGGGAACCAACAGATTCCATTTATAACTGTAATACACGTTATCTAGGTATTAAGAGAGTGATACTGAACGATTCGTTTGCAATCTGACGGATAACCATTGTATTGAAAATATCCTTTTCTCGAGTGGGTTAAGTCATTTATCATTTCTGTGACGTCATCTTCCCAGCGCCTCTCCCGGTTGCATCCTCGGCTATTGCCTCGAAGCCTAGGTTTCGTTACGACTATAATCCTGAATTTTCCAGTCTGCTCATCATTTCCATGTCATTTCTATTTGTTATATTTTCCGGCCAGATCTACGCGTTCGGCCAGGCGTGATTGCGATCAAGCGTAATATAATTTTGCATTTTAAATGCAAAGTGCCTTCTTTATTGCTTTAAAACAAAGAAAAGTAGAATGTATGTCAGCAATATGCCTTGCCTACATGGTGCTGTTTATTTCAGAAAGTTACCTTTAATTGTTATCTTTAGCACGTAAGATACGATTAATTATGATAATGATAAAAATATTCTTATATTCAAAACTATTTGTAGGATTGTCAATAAATAACATTTTTCGGAGGTTATTCGTAAAACAATACACCATGCAAATAAACTAATCATTACCTTCACAATGTAGTGAGTAATATAACACCCTATGCGCTTGTAATATCCTTGTGAAATATGTACAGTCACCCTTTATACCTGGTGACATTAAAATCCCTCTAATACTATGTTCATGACGGGATGTTTTTCATTAACCCTTCAAACATAAAATATGTATGTTGCCTTTGTGACGCAGAAAGACATAGTATGATGCTACAACTGGGTTTAAAGTTTGATAAAAATAGAATGTTATGATGTGGAACTTGAAAGTTTTCTTGTACACATTTGATTTACTCGAGAGACTAAAAAAAAGATTAAAAATGGAATGTGATTGGCGCAGTCGATCTTGATAAACATTTGCCATAAAAAAAGGTTTTGAACTAAGAGCACATTGGATATTAGATACCTAATCGATATTTTCTAAGTAATTTAGCTAGAACTTTGTGAGGCTTTGCCTTAACTTTTTATCTTTAAAAACTCGCTATCGCCTCTGCCCTCGGTAAGACACAATATTGCCGATAAAGTTTGAACCCGACATCCAACTTGTTGATTGAAGAATTTTTATCTTTTAATTAAGCGACAAAAGCCATTCTTCCTTCTGTTTAGCTATAACTACCTAATCGGACCCCTTTAATATCTTGAACTTACCGTCTTTTACTTTATTAAATTATTGCTTGACAATCAACATCTCAAAAACGTCCCCAAAAATTAGCGCAGAATGCACTTTATTCAAACAGTCTTGAGTCATCGCAATTTTGAACACTCCCTTATGAAAACAATGTTAACTAATCTGCATAAGGTTTGATTTGCAAATATTAATGTTCATAGTTTGACATTGAGTTTTTGGTGACAGTATTGACTGTTAATTTTGTTCGAGACTGTGCATCTATGGTTTTTGTATATCAATGTGGGACTTTAATGTCTGATTATTATATAATTAAATACATATTTCTCTACTCAAATAATTTTGTGGAAGGATCAACAAATCAAAGGTTGTGGAGGTAATTGATATAAATGGAAGGCACGAACTAAAGTTTGATGAAATTTAGCTAAGCCCCAATTTATTGGAGAGAAGTTACAAAACAGCTGTGTAATGGCTACTCGGACGAGTTATACCCATAATATCTAAAATTCATTATCACCTCCGAAAATAAATACTGATTAATCCACATGAATGTTGGTATAATGTGGGCTGACCAGGTACCCTTATTTGTAGGCAGAATATCAGTTCAAATGAGGTACAGATTTTCTTAAGAGAAGCTACAAATTGATTAGGGACCAAGACAGATGGATTCGCCCTAATTAGAGAGGATGTAGGTTCAAGTTGGACTTTTCTTGTCTAAAAATAACACTACTTAGTTATATTAAAGTAAGCAAAACTATTGATTTTAAATTTTTGTGACGTCGTGTACAATTATTTTTCTCGACAATTTGTTCATCCAACTTACACGTTACGAAATCTTTAATAACTAAGCAAAATTCTCATCAGCAGCCTAAAACGTGCTTGGAAATTCGGAATACTATTAGCCAAAGCCGGAAATTTAACAAAGATCGCCGTAAAGTTCCATTTACTTATTACCTAACTTATCCATCATTGCACATTAAAAAAGATACAGAAGTCGTTTTTCAAAAAATCTCGAGCCTTTAAAAGAACTCGTGGCTTAAAAAGGACTCGAGCCTCTAAAAAGACCTTGGCTCGAAAACTTTTGTACATATTTGTTACTAGTTTCTGCCAGTGTCTAAGCCAACGAATTTTTTGTACAATTAGAAGTCGAGAGGAATGACACCAAAAAACTGGACGTGAGAAAATCAAACAATTATAAATAAATAAAATAAAATTTGACACTAACCATACAGAAAGATTGTGGGTGCAAACAAAGTCGACTGCGTCTTTTTTCTGATGAAATGAATAATGATGACTCAGACGCCTCGAGCCTTGTACATCACTAATAACCATTAATTGAATTAAGATTCCTATCTACAACTATTGTTACAAGGCTTCTTTTTCTTTAATTCCAGCCCATGGCAAAAGGTCCGGGCGGCCACCAGTCACCGCTCCTGACTGGTATCTCACCAGGATGCTGCGTCGCATGGCCACTAGCGCTGAGATGGTAAGAAAAATAGCATTTTCTTATTTTTATTCAAAGATTTCATTTAAAATCTTTCTGTCGTTTACAAATAGTTTGACGGGGTTGTCATAAAATACCATTGAGTTATTACGTAGTAGTAATACCTCAATGTAAAAGACTTTGTTTTTCTGCTGGGGTCGATTTACTTTCAGTAGTGTCAATCAAGTGGCGATAAAACACATTATAGGATTCCTGTGCAGTTTTTGATGACCATGAGTAATGGTAATCTATCAGCTATTTATCATAAAAAACAGCACCTGAAGCCGTGTAAGGGAGAGCATGTCAGTTTCTGGGTACATATAGAGACATAACGTGTTAAATATTTTATTCAATTTGGAGAATATTTAAAAGGCCAACACTGACTTCTGACCTTTTCCGACGACCTACCTCACATTTAAGTAACAAGAAAATCCGAAACAGCATCGAAAATATCTAATCCCACTTAATCCTCATCCAATAAAAGGTGTTAATGTAAGACCGCGGAGCAAAACTTTCGGGAAAAGGAAAAAGGATATTCTTATAAAACCTTTATGTACTCTGCATGTAAAGTGAAACGCATGTTTTTCTCCAAAACAAAAAATCGTGTTACTATTGTACAACAAGATTTGGTTGATTGAATAAAATAGAAACTGTGTTCAGAAGACACGTGGTTCCATATGTTGGAAAAGCTGGTGTTCCAACTGAATGTTTCAATGCTACCTTTATTTTTCGATTCCGTTATGGGCCCTAAAGCGAAAAATTTGCAAAGTAGCATGAGAGCCAGTAGAGGGATTGAATATCAAAGAAACCAACAGTGTTGAATTTCAATGCTTTTTAAATTATGCCGCTTGGAACAGTACCAAAGCTATTAAAATTGCTGGCAGACGAATATAATGATCTTGAAAAAAATCTTTTTACCAATGTTTTTATCATTCTGGAAAGCTTTCTTTAATATAGCGACATCTATGTGTCATTTTCAGAACCGCGAGCGGCAGTTGTCGGCAAGCAACGATGACCTCGGCGCCATTTTCCAGGTGGATGGACCAAGCGATTCACCAGCAAACGAAAAACCAGTGTAAGTTACTTTGAGAAAATTCCAACAGATGGGGTGCTATATACTTTTCTTAGTTCCGGAAAATTTCCAATAGATGGCGCTTATTCACGTTTTGTTTTCAACCTTCGAATATTCTTGAATAGATGGAGCTACTAGTAGTGACATTCTTTAAATCAACGCCTACACATTTTTTATGTATTTTACCAATAAAATACCATATCAAATAGTAGAAACTCTTGCTTAATACATATTTATCAGAACCGTGCAAAAAATAAATATTTTTCGAATGAAATCCAGTCACTTTTGGTTACAGATTGGTAGTTAATTTACAAATAAAATAGTTAATCTAAAATATCCTCTTTAGTACAAGATCGTTTTTAATGGTTTTCTATTTCCAGGTCCGAAAATGAAGAAGGACCATTCGAGTCGGGAAATAAAGGTTTAGAAGGAAAACCAATGTTGGACGATGAGTTACTTTCGAAAATAAAACTATGGCAGCTAATGGTATGAATTTAATCTTTTTACATCGTTATTGAATTTGCTGTGTTAAGGCTGAAATTATTTATATGTTTCCAATAATATCCTGCTTATTTTAATGACACAAAAAATAACCTACGTCATGTACAAACATACTCGTAGAGACAGGCTGTGAAAAGTAACTTTATTTTTTAATATGTCATCATCAACATCCTCGGCCATTGCCTTGGAGCCCAGGGTACGCTGCGACTATGATCCTGAATTGACATGCCTGGTTATTTATTTTTAATATGTATTTTCTTTTATTTCAGAGAGCAGCGTCACAAGAAAATTAACTTATCCAATGTAGTGTATTATAAACAATCGACTGACGTTATGTTGTCTCTAAATTATTTATTATTTTCTTTATTCATTTTAATTCAACCATTCACTTCATTTGGCTATTTGACATAATTTTGAGATTTATTATAGTACCTACTTATAGTCTGATATAGTTGACATTCTGAACTTTGGTATAATCATGGAGAAAGCAATGAAAACTTAATCCATTTTGATTGCCTAAAAAGTCGTAGTATGGATTTTTTCAAGGCCGGCAACGCATCTGTGACCCTAGCGGTTGTTGATGTCCATGGGCAGCGGTGATAACTCACCATTAGGTGGCCCAGTAGTTCGTTTGCCTGTCTGTCACAAAAAAAAACTATTTACTTTCAGTCAAATAGCCAATATCTTTTTATTCTTATATGTATGTTACTATGCCGTATGTATGAATACCAGTGTCAATTGTAAGGCTGGGTTGCAATTGGCAATGTAGTTATATAAAATAAACTATAGGGTAAATAATGTGCCACTTCATAAAATATATATTGTAAACTAAAATTTTCTTTACTGTAATAAATATAAAATTATGGATATTTCTATGTTTAGGAGATTACAATGCAGTTTTTCTATAATTATGGAAATAACTTATCTGTGCAAGGCATGTTCTGACTGGGTGAAAATATAGATGGTTAAAGATAATAATGCAAATAACACGTACACGTGATAGATTCTACTGAAATGAAAAAGTGTCAGTAGTTAAATAAAATTATGAATATTTGCTACATATTTATTTAATGTGTGAAACACCTTAATTCAAAATAGTTTATTATTAACTGTACCAGTTGGAAAAGTCTTGCTCAAAGAAATCACGCAAAATAAGTCTTAATGAAGTTAAACATTTTTCATGGATTATGATATTTTTGTTAAAACCTTACTCTTAAAATATTTACGTATCTTCTTAACCGTATACGAAAGTGTATAACGCTTAGCTTTAAAATATAGTAACTTTGATTTTATTATTGAAATAGTAAATATTTATTTTTATGTAAAATCGCATAGAACTGCACTTGTTCATAATTGTTGAATGTGTTTATAAAATTGAAACTGTGAAATATAAGGCAGATTCATAATAGATTCTTTATTTTTATACCTTCTCTCATATTCAAGTCTTGTTAAATCATCCATTTTAAAATCATCATTATTTAAGAAATCTATTTAAAGTACTCTTCTTATTATAGAATTGAATAGAACAAAATGCCGAGTAATGAGAAAACAATACAGAGAACACACAGGATTTGAACAGCAATTCATCAAAGGATCGTCCGCATTCTAGCTCATGATAGAAACCTCGGAACCGAGTACTTGCTACGGGAATAATGCTACGGCAATTAAGAGTGCTACAGAATCCGTAGTGCGTAGCATGTATGCGCTACGAATTTCAAAGGCAATTCTCGTTTATGTTTAAACGACATCAAACTAACTAGAAAAAAAATATTAAGCTCTGTTAATTTTATTTGAAATGAACATAATTTCAACAACTTAATACAAAATACTAATAAGTAAACGTATTTATGAAGTTTTCAACGGCATCCATCAAACACTCATCAAATTCAACGGATTAAATAAATTTACAATAAGTTAGCATTTTCGGACAGGAAAGTGACTTTTGGAAGTTAGAGACTTAATTTGTGTTTGATTTATCATAACAAGATTATGAGTACAAAAGGAAACTTATCTAAGGTTCGTTTTGTCTAGCAGTTACTAAAACTTCTATAATTCTTAAATAGACTTACTCAAGTATATGTATATTCGCGGATCTTATTATATTCCAGTGATATATACATATGTACATAGCAGATACTAATGGGACTCCCAAACATCTACATATCCATTTCTGTGTAGGGATCCTGCCTAAAATGTATTTAACTTCATTCGAGAATTTTTATACCACGTAAAGATACATACATTATAGAGTAAGATCCCAGAGCCCCCAGACCTACGTCATTTTAGCAAAGCTGAAATTTTGAGGATTGTTAGTATAATGTGTTATTAAGAAGGTATGCGCACCCACTACCCTTGAAAAGCGGGGCCCTTTCTCAGGTAGAACGAAGTAAAGGTACAAAAAAATAAATAGCTAACCTTCGTTAAAGTAGCAAAGGTCGTTTTCAAATATGTTTTTGAAGTATATTATGTAGAATTAAAATTGACTATTGCCAGACAATTCCGTGGGCCATTACTTCTACCAGACGTCTTGAATATTATTGATGAAGGAATGAATGCAAACCGTAAATAACGCCTGCCTCAATGTTCACTGTAATGAGTACTGACATCGTCGTGTCGTTGAGCGCGGCTGCAGGCATTCCTTCATTAATAATATTCAAGACGTTCTGGTAGAAGTAATGGGCCCCCCCGTGCTACCTGAGAAACGGCCCCGCTTTCAAGGTAGTGGGTGCGCAATAGTGCGCATACCTTCTTAATAACACATTATACTAACAATCCTCAAAATTTCAGCTTTGCTAAAATGACGTAGGTCTGGGGGCCACTGGGATCTTAGACTTATTATAATTGTAAATAAAGACTAGATGGTGAGTTATTGTGTGCAGTGTTTAGATTCAATCATACAGAACTATAACTAGGTATCATTCAAACTGTATTGGTGCCTGAATATTTTCAAAGTTTTACCCTCTGAGTGAAATCCTTAGTTAAAAAGTTGCGTATGTTTATAAATACGTCGTGTAATTGTTCTGGCTCAGGCGGGTTGAGCTGCACTGGACGTCTCTGAGAGTTGCTAATTGCTCCAACACTACGAATGAAGAGCGGTGGCCTAAGCCAAGAAAAAATGGTGGATCCTGGTTCACTCTACCTGTAGACGAGTCGCAGTAGAAATTAAGAAAATAACGGTAAACGTGCAGAAATACTACTGAACTTTTATTAAGAGCATGCAGACCGTTAGGGCCGCCAATTGTTTTTATTTAATTGTAATGAATTTAAGATGTTGAGATAAAATATCTCTCTGCAGTGCACTGAATAAAAACATTCATGATTTTATTAATGTGACTTTTTTAACATTGTTCATCATTAGTGCACTACAGAGCGTTTAAATATCTAAATATCTTAATTTTAGCGCTAGTGGTGTGGTCACTGGTCAGCACGCCTCAAGTGTCTTGTTGCTGTTAACAGCAACACACGAGCTGACAGTTCAGCTGATGGTAAGTGATCACTGCCCGTCCATAAACGTATCAGCACGTTGTGTTCTTAACAAGTATTGAACTAAGTATATTATTTTATATTTCATTTCAACGTTGAAGCCATTTGCCATGTAGTGCAAACTGATTACCCGAAGCCATCTTTTAGAAATATAAAAAATCAACTCTCTTATGACTTGAGGTAGTAAGTATACGGTGAAAAGCTGCGAACCGCAATTGTAAGCGGTGCCGGCAAGGAAGTATGTTGCAGATTGTTACAATTTAGCACGAACCGCCTCCAGCCATGTAGTTTAACATTATTACAACTAGTTATGTGAGTTTGATCAATCCACATTTCAATTGTTATTTGGAAAGTTTCAGCTGAGTACAGGTTTCCCTTAAATTCATCGTTATAAGGCAGGAAAGAACTAAATTAGTATGAAATAATCTTTTATAAAATAAATCTATACTGATATTATCAATACTAAACATAGTTTGTTTGTTTAAACGTGCTAATCCCAGGAAACACTGGTTCGATTTGAAAAAATATTTTTATGTTGAATAGGCCTGTAATAGAACACTATGTTTGCGGAAACGAAAATCCACCAAATGATAATGCATATGATAATAAACACTCGTATGTAGCTTGATATTAAAACTAAAAGTACAAAAACATTTTGGCATTCAATTTAAAATTCAAGGAGAAAATAAATCTTTCTGTCATCTTAACCCGTGTGAAACCGGAATTGTGTAAACGGTTTAGCTGGATTAATTACTGACTTTGTATGCTTAATAAATCTTTATAAACAAACATAATAGAAGAAAATATCAAGATTTCAGGCCATATGCAAAGCAAAACACGACGTGATGTGGAAAACTATATTTTTGTTTCTGAATTTTTGTAAACGGTTGTATTTTTACGGGATTTATAAGCTCTTAGGCTAAATAGCGGTGAATTATTTTGCCACGGATAAACAAACATCCGTGGTAAATCATACTATATATTTTCTAAAACACTGGCTTCAGGCAAAAAGGAGTACCATATCTCCGGATTTAGTAAGGATGTAACTCAGACATTATTTTTAAATAGTGGAAAAATAACTTACTTATGCAATGTGTTGTATATATTTATAATTTAACTTTCACCTAAGATTTAATTTTACATTTTCATATCAATATGTCCAAGTGTTCATTACAGGCAACATTTATTCTCAAATGCGAGGAAATTGTGCATAATCTGCATATTCTTAGCTTGTGAACAGAAAAGTATTTGCAAGTTTAATAACCGTTCGTTAAAATGCTAAACTAAATGCTTAGAAACTTTTGTCACTCGTAGGTATTCATATTTATCAAAGTAATATGGAAGCTAGCAGAAGAATAAGTTTTATTTTAAGGATTAACAGAGCAGGGGAAAAAAATAATGAAGATCAGATTTTTTTAATGATTAAGAAGTTAACATTTACAACAAGAGGTACATAGCTTAGGTTCGAACATCTCACAGCACAAACATTTATGAGAACGACGACATATTCGTAAGTTTCTAAATAGAAGAACTACAATGCTTTAAACCGAAAAAAACATTCAATGTTTTAATATAAATCCATGCACTTGATTAAAAAAGCCGATGTCCATCGCATACACATTTACTCCTGGCGGGAATCGAACCTGCTGCCCTTAGTCATAAACATCTATCAGTCTTCAGTGTTCATTGGTCCTTGTTGGCGAAAACAACTATGGCTACATCAATTGCAACTGTAGGTACAGCGTGCCTAATAGTGCCTTTTTACTACTATAAACATTGATATACAAAAACCCAAGATGCACAGTCTCGAACAAAAGTAACAGACAATTCTGTCACCAAAAACACGGCAAATCACGGCAATATGTGTCAAACGATGACATTATTATTTGCAAATTAAACCTTATAAAGATTAGTGTTAAGATTGTTTTCACAGAGGAGTGTTCAAAATTGCGATGACGCGGTTGACGCAAGACTGTTTGAAATAAGTGCAATTCTGCACTAATTTTAGGGGACGTTTTTGAGACGCTGATTGTGTATCTTGGGTTTTTGTATATCAATGACTATAAATAAACTATCCATTCCATTTCGAAATATCCATAACACAGTGAGTCTATCCCCTAACTCATAGATGAACTGTTGGCAAGTCAAGTGAGCGGGTACAGTCGGAGCGATAATTCATTCATCAGTGAGTGGGCGGAAGCGTGCAGATCCACAGGTAATCTGCTCCGGGGAAAAATTCAATTTGTACGAGTGGCCGTCTGGATACTGGATACTCTAACACGCATGCTGGATGTGGCATCTGATTAGTTCATAATAATTAAAAAAATATTTAAAAAACGTTTAATTGACGTTATTATTTTCATGGAGGTTTTATTCCGTGACAGGCATTGAGGTACTACTACGTATTGAGGCACTACTACGTATTGAGGTGACATCTCGAACAAAAATTTTCTTACACACATTGTGGTCCATAGACAACAGTTGACAAGTTGCCGTCTATTTGTC